>CM061263.1:26542500-27792500 GCA_030848825.1 Tadarida brasiliensis
GGCATCCATATCTTTGTTTGTTTCTCAGTGTTTTGTTTTGTTTTTGTGATTGATTTTTATTGCATCCATTATGGTCAAAAAAGATGCTTGATATGATTTCAATCTTCCTAAATCTATTGAGACTTGTTTTGTGTTGTAACATGTGGTCTATACTAGAAAATGTTCCATGTGCACTTGTAAAAAACATATATTCTGCTGCTTTGGGTGGAATTCTCTGAAGATATCAATTAAATAAATCTGATCAGTGTGTCTTTTAAGGCTGCTGTTTCCTTGTTAATTTTCTGTCTGGAAATGTACCCATTGATGTCAATGGGGTGTTAAAACCCCCTACTATGACTGTATTACTGTTAATCTCTCCCTTTATGTCCATCAAGAGTTGTTCTATATATTTGATTGCTCCTAAGTTGAGTGCATAAATTTTTACAAGGGTTATATCCTCTTGGTGGATAATTCTTTTTATCATTATGTAGTGTCCTTCTTCGCCTCTTACTAAAACATTTGTTTGAAAGTCTGTTTTTCAGATATAAGTATTGCTACACCAGTTTTATTTTTTTTTAATTTTCATTTGCTTGAAATATCTTTCTCCATCTTTCTACTTTTAATTTATGTGTATCTTTTGTTCTAAGGTGGGTCTCTTGTAGATAGCATATATATGGGTCTTGTTTTCCCATCCATTCTGCTACCATATTTCCTAATTTTTATTGTTGACTGTATTATAGATGTCCCCCATTTTCCCTCCCTTTGCCTCACTCCACACTGCCCCCAACCTTATGTCTTTTGATTGGATCATTTAAGCCAATTACACTTAAAGTGGTTATTGATAGGTACATATATATATATATATATATATATATATATATATTTTTGCCATTTTGTTCTTTATATCTGTGTTTCTCTGTTTTTCTTTTTCTTCTTACTTTTAAAGAAGACACTTTGACATTTCTTATAATACTTGTTTGGTGGTAATGAATTCCTTCTGCTTTTTCTTCCTTATTTCTCCTTCAATTTTAAATTATATCCTTGCTAGGTATAGGCAGTCTGGGTGGTAGGTGTTTACCTATCATCACTTTAAATATTTCATGCAGATCCCTTCTGACCTGAAATGTTGCTGTTGAGAAATTGGCTGACAGTCTTATGGAAGCTCTCTTGTAGGTAACTAACTGTCCTTCTCTTGTTGCTTTTAAGATCCTCTCTTTGTCTTTAACCTTTTCCATTTTAACGATGATGTGTCTTAGTGGGGGCCTCTTTGGGTTCCTGTTGTTCGGGACTCTCTGTGCTTCCTGGACTTATGTGTGTTTTTTCTTCACAAGGTTAGAAAAGTTTTGGTCATTATTTCTCTAAATAGGCTCTCAATCCCTTGCTCCCTCTCTTCTTCTTCTGGTACCCCTATGATGTGGATGTTGTTATACTTCATATTCTTCCAAAGATCTGTTAAACTATCCTTATTATTTAAAATTCTTTGTTTTTCTTTTTGCTGCTCTGATTTGGTGTTTTCTGCTACTTTGCCTCCCAAATTGCTGATTCAGTCCTCTGCTTTATCCAACCTACAGTTTACTCCCTCTAGTGTATTTTCATTTCAGATATTATATTCTTCATTTCTACTAGTTCTTTGTTATGGTTTCTGTGTCCTTTTTAACGCTGTTGTAGTTCTTACTAAGTTTCTTGGTCATCCTTATAATCAATTTTTAAAAACTCTATATCTGATAAATTTCTTGCCTCTATTTTATTTAGTTCCTTTTTCTTTGGGAGATTTCTCCTGTTCTTATATTTGGGGCATGTGTTTTTATCTTAACATTTTGGCTGCCACTTTGTGTTTGTTTTTCTGTACTAGGTAATCCGTTATGACTTTAAGTCTTGGTAGGGTGGCCTTATGTAGCAGGTGTCCTGTGGGATCCCGTGGCATAGCCTCCTTGATCACATGAGCTGGGCTCTGCAGAAATGTCCCTGATGTGGGTATTGTAGACTTTCCTATTGTAAGTTGGTGTTGGCTTTCTTTTTTTAAATATGTTTTTATTGACTTTTTTTAGAGATAAGAAAAGGGACAGAGAGATATAAATATCAATGTGGAAGAGAAACATTGATTGGCTGCCTCCTACATGCCCTTCACTGGGGATTGAGCCCACAACCTGTGCACGTACCCTGACCAGGAATCAAACTAGACCTCTCTGTCCATGGGACAATGGTTAATCCACTGAGCCATGGTGGCCAGGCTAGTCTTGGTTTTTATTGGCCCATTTATGTGTGAGGTCAACCTTCAGGTCTGGTAAGTATAAGGATCAACCCATACCTCAGTGTACAAGCTGATGTTCAGGTGCTGACCACATGAAGCAGAATTTGCTTCAACAGGGTCAGCTGCCTGACTAGATCTCCAATTTGGATATGTTGCTTATGAAGTTAATTGGATCTTACTCTGATGTTGTCTGAAGCTGGCCACTGGTTTGTTCTGGAGTCTCTTGGAGGGACTTTAATGCAGACCAATGTCAGACACTGCCTGTGATTGTCCCTGGACCATGTATTCGGAGCTACAGAGTGATCCACAGTTAGTGCCCAGCTTTGCTGGGCCTGAGTATGCACAGGAAGTACCTAGTTGTACAACAAGACTGGCTTTTACCAGCACCAGGCCCAGATGCAGGTCAGCAAAATTTCCAAAGCACCATGAGATCCTCCTTCAACTCTTTTCACCTGCTAACTATCTTTAGGCTTAGTCACTGAAAGAATCTCTGGTGGTACTTCAATTGCATGAGGTAAGTTCTCAGTGAGTACCTAGGTAGGGGCATGTGATGATCCCCACATTGATACAGGCTTAAACTCAGTGCCAGTGCTGGGTCTTAGGCCACTCATAAAATGTCCCATGGTATGCCAACTCTAACTACCACCCTCAAAGTTGCTTGCACACTATTGTGAGTGGGCAGGGCCTCGGAAAGTCATCAGGGTGAGACCGGTGGTGTTCATCAGGCCCAAACAGACCATGTAAAGGGTCAGCTCTTTATTAGTCAGGCATGCTCTCTCTCTTCTCCTTCTGGCACCCACTTGATGTGAATGTTGGTATGCTTGTGGTTGCCCCAGAGGCTGCTTACACTATCTTTTATTTTTTGGATTTTTTTTTTTTCTTTTTGCTGTTCTGAGTGGGTGTTTTTTGCTTCCTTATATTCTAAATCACTGATTTGATTCTTGGCTTTATCTGCTTTACTGTTGATTCCCTGTGAATTATTCTTAGTGTATTCTTCATTTCTGACTGGTTCTTTTTTATGCTGTTGAGGTTCTCACTAATTTCATTAAGCATCCTATGACCAATGCCTTGAACTCTGCATTTAGTAGATTGCTTATCTCCATTTTGTTTAGTTCTTTTTCTAGAGTTTTGTTCTGTTCTTTCATTTGGAATATGTTTCTTTGTCTCCTCATTTTGGCAGCCTCCCTGTGTTTCTTTCTATGTATTAAATAGAACTGCTAACTGCTTCATCTCCTAGGTTTGGTAACATGGCCCAATGTAGTACATATCCTGTAGGGTCCCATGGCACAGCTTTCTCAATCACTAAAGCTGGGTACTTGAAGTGTGCCCCTTGTGTGGGCTGTATACTCTCCTGTTGCAGTTGAGCCTTGGATGTTATTGGCACATCAGTGGGAGGGAATCACCCAGGCCAATCAGCTGGAATGACTGGCTATGACCACTGACCACTGACCTACGACCACTGTGGATGACAAGGTGTGTAGGGGCCCATGACACAGAGCAGTACTTACTTCAGTAGAGCTCTGGTGCCCACTGAGTCCACCCCTTGAATGTGTCATTTGGGGAGGTGATTGGATGGTGATGCTTCAACATGGTCTGAAGCTGTCAGACTGGGTGTGCTGGCTCTGGGGCCTCCTGGCAGGTGCAGGCCAAGGTCAGCCACCACCTGTGTTCTACCCAGGGCTACCCTGCATAAGCTACAAAGTGACCTGCAGATGGCTTCTTCTTGTGCTGGACTTGGAGGTGCCCAGGCAAGGCTAAGTTGTGAACCAAGGCTGACTGCTGCTAGTGATGGGCCTGGGGCCACTTAGTGAGAGATATGGAGCTCACTGTGGCCAGATGATGCTTGTTTGAGAGATTTTAGGAAAATCTGAAGTAGGAGCCAAGACAGGCCATTCGTATGGAAAAGCCACTGGAAACAGTTTGGGTGGGTGTAACACTTGGGTGGGGTGGGCCTCAGGGAATCACCAGGGTAGGGCAAACAGAGGGAGCCAGGTTGATGGAGACTCAGTATGGCACCTGTCTGCTGACTCTGTGGGGGAGGGGTGCAGCAAAGGAACAATGGCTTCTGCCAGCACTTCTGTCTGGGAGAAAGCTGCTCCTCTAGCTCTCATCCTGATGCCAAACAATTCATTTCCTCCCTGTATATCTCTGGTACCTTTCAAGCTGCTGCCCCCATACTGGAGTTCAGAGAGAGTAAGTCTGAGTATGGGCCCTTTAAGAGGAACTGCCTGGAGAAGACTCAGTCACCCTCAGCCTCAATCCCCACTTGTTTTTAAGCCAGAAGTTATGGGGACTTCTCTTCCTGTCACTTGAACCCTGGGCTGGGGAGCCTGATGAGGGGCTACAACCCCTCACTCCTCAGGTGGGCCTCCACAGCAGAGATATTCCTCCCGATTTTTATCTGCCACATGTGGGTGTGGGAGCAGCCTGTTCCATGTCTCAGAGTGTGTTTCTAAATCCGCTACCCTGCAGGGATCAGTGTTACCACCTTTCTACTTCTCTTGCCCTCAGCCTCTCTCTTCTCATCTTGCATCTTGCTGTCTCTTAATCTCTGTCATTTGAACCTCTATTTTTATACTGCTAATACTGAAGTGTGCATATGCTCCATAATTATTTCATAATTTTATTATTGGCTGATTTTAATAGTAAATTTTAAATGCATTTATTTACCATATTTTTATTGCTTAATGGTTAATTCCAATGTAGAGATCACAGATCTTTCTCTATATCTCCAATATGCCACTCCAAGAGCAATATTCTTAGCATAAAGTTTTAATGGAATTATCTTATTGTGCCTCACTAATTTTTTGAAGTCATCCCAAATTTGTGTGTTCTATTCTCTCAGAGTCCTTCTTTCCAGAGTTCTCAGTCCTCCTACTCCATTCTGGACCAGCATTTTTCAAGAACTGCTACAATATTCATTCTGGGACATTTGTCACTGCTATCATGAGTACTGTCCACTATTAGCCAGATCTCACATCTATTAGTTTTTTGTGTTTCTTCCTTATTTTGCTGGATTGGTATTATTTTTGGCTAGTGCTATGTTTGTAAATTAGTCTGTGATGAAAGGGTTCAGATGAGGATTTCAGGGTTAAAAAAATCGTTGGGAGTGAAACACACCAAAGAGTCAAGTTACTGGGACTGGACCAGTAGATACAGAGTCTGAGAACATCAATTAGATCTTCTTTACATAAGATGAGAACACAGAACTTTGCATATTTCCCACATTGGTCAGAAGTGGCCAGGGTCAGGTTTGGGTCAGAGAATGAAAATAGGGAAATGTGAAATTGATAAGAAAGGGGGAAATTTAAAAGTAACTAAAGCCTCTGAAAATGAAGAGCAAATAACTTACTTTAAGAAATTACTCTGACTCTTATGATTTCAGTGACTAAAAGAGATAGGGATTATGTTATTCAGTTCACATATTTTTGTAGTATAATACAAATGACAACTCTTCAGAGAGGTGTTTCATGAGTAATCAATTTAAAATAAGCCTCCTCTCCTTGCTCAACTGTCACCTTCTCTTTTACCTGCTTCATTTTTATCCATAGCACTTATCACTTTACATTATATTACTTATTCATGAATAAATGTATAAAATATAAAATGTAAGCTACATTAAGAAAAAATTGTTTCAATCATTTTCTCTAGAATAATGTATAGCACAGAGTAGATATGTACTTAATTTTTCGAATAAAGGAATGGGTAAGTGAATGCTTCTGAACCCAGAAGTAAACATCTTTATTTTCTTTTTGAAAGTTGAACAGATAGAATCCACCTATGGGATAAAATGCATTGCATTTATATCTATGGAGACAAAGTTTATAATGATTGGATGAGGATGGGATGAAAATCTGTATCTGTGAGAAGGAAGTTGAGCCTTTGAAAATTTAGGAGGTAAACTACTCAAAATATCAGAAAGAACATTAGAATATTTAATGACTTTTCTTCGGGTAATTACCTGCTAATAAAGCACATTTATGAGGCTGGTGAAAACACTTACTGCTCCAGAGCAAATTAAAGTCAGTGAAAATTCTAAGCTTCATGGTGAAAGTCTTTGGTCTTTTTCATTTCTTCAAGGTTTGCATATCAGAACACGGTATATCAGATTATATAGATATTGTCTTTCACAGCATTGTGAAATATTTCTTAACTTCTGTCTTTGTAGTGCTTTTATTTTACCCTATTTTTATCCAGACGTTATCTGTCATAAACATAATATTTTCTGTTAAAAGAGAGGAATAAAACCTCAATTTAACTTCTGATTTCATTATCTGAATAGACTAGAATTTCAATTTTTTCTTTTGTTTAATATGTATCTCTTTTTCTTTTCTCACTCTTATAAGTAGCAATGAGGTGGCTACCCAAGTACACAGACCTTTGTCTATCTCTGTGTCAAGTTCAAACAGTTAAATTACTGACTCAGAGCAAATGTATGTTTTAAGACCTCAAAGAAGCATTGGATAGATTCATCCTTGGAAGAAGGATTTGAGCATCATACAACTTGACAAATATAGGTCAAAAGCTTCAGATCAATCCATTTCATTTTTAATAAATAAGTGAGGCCTAGAGATTTATCTAATTTACTTAATATTAGAGAAAGCACTGAAGCTCATGTTACCCACAGTATTTCGGGCCCCTATATCTGCCTCTACTCCCAGCCCCCAGTCAGAATATAGTTTCTCCCACTGTCATAAGGAAAAGCTCACTGCATTTGTACTTGACTACAATGAATTATGAATATTACTTACTGCATCTTACCTGTTCTGTTTTTAAAATGTTTCAAACAATGTAGTATAAGGTAATGTCTTTTTCCTTGTGTCAATTATCATAACACAGGCTTTCCTAAATTTACTCCTTATAGTTCTTTTTCTTTTTAATTCTGTGGTAGGTAGCTCTGTCAGCCTATTATACAATGCTCAATCTTTCTTGAAAGTCAATGCAGGTATTTGTATTAATAAGAATATTTAACAATTGCTTTTCACTGAGCAAGATGGTGATTATTTGTGAATGAATAAATAATAATTAATAATTTATCCATTTACAAATACTGATTTTATATGTACCATATGGTTGTCTCTGTGCTAGATATTCAGGACACAGTGAGCATGCTCTCCACTGACTAATCTTATGCTGTACTGTGAGCAAGGCACTTGGTCTCCCTATTTCAACTCTGTACTCTTTAAAATAGGTTAATATAAATACATACCCTACCTTCCTCCCAGAATTCAAGTAGTTAGAATTCAGATCCTAACCTGATAGGTTTTTCTAAAGAAAGAACTACCCCGTTAAAATATATCTCCTTTTTTTTCAGTGGCTGGTGTGTGTGTGTGTGTGTGTGTGTGTGTTGAGGGATGAGGGGGTATCTAATTATAGTAATTCTTAGTAGTCTCCCACTTTTACTCCTCTTTCTCTTAGTACTACTTTTTTCTTGATTTTGTGTTGTTCATTAATATCTTGCTTTTAACTTCTCAGTACTCTCTTCAATCCAGAAAAGTAGGAAATGAAAAGAGAAGAAAATATTTTGGCGAAAATTAACTCACCTGTGGTTTTCTGCATGCAATTATAACACTATTCTCATGGGCACGATGTGATTAACAACCTTATATATGCAGAAGTAAATATATTTGTATTTGTATTTTCACAGGGTACTCTCAAGTATGGAGATACCTATGGTTTTTCCACAAATTAGAACAAAAAAGATTTTTTATGTTTAAAACCCGTATTTTTCTCCTAAGACCATTTCTTCAACTTGGTGCTTTACTGGAGGAAGTTAGAAAAAGGGAGATAAGATGCATGCAGAAGTCACAGTTCTGTTTTTGACAGTACTTTTTGCTTGTTTTTTACAAAGGTAGCTCACTCAGCTTGGTCCCTGCGTGCACAGATCACCCAACAGCAGCAGCTTCTGTTAACTTCAGGGACAGCACAGCACACAGACCAATTGAATTGTGCTCTATTTGTTCAGTAATGCCTGAGGAAGTGACTTATGCTACTCTCAATTTTCAAAATCCTTCTAAGTCAAAGAAACTCCAGGAGAGCTGCAGTCTCAAGAGAACAGGTAAGATCCTCAATATATAGGATCAAACAGACCAGAGAAGAGATTATTCACCTATTCTGGTGGGTTCTCCTGTCCTCAAGTTGCTGCCAGAGCCTAGTTTTACCTATCTTATGTAGTTTGTAAGATCATTATAGTGTGCAAAAGGGACATCTGGAAATCCAGATCCCTGTTGTCACCACAATAGCATATCTTATATATTTTTTAGAGTATAGGCTATTAGAGGAAGGAAAAACAGTAACAGCGTGAGAATAACTCTCCAGAATTTTTATATAATTGCTAAAATATAAAATAGACACATGCTATGAGATTCATAGGATCATCTCCCTCTGCCCAGTGATGTCATAAACATTTCTTTCTTTTTGAGAAGGAATAAGACTGAAGGTTCCTTATCTCAACATATCATTATTCCAGTCCACATTACTGCAGTCTGTTTTATTCAGCAATTCAGTCCTTAGAAAGTTAGAGATAACAATGAAGCAATAGGAAGATAATTTTGGAAAACATCAAAATCATGTTTACTGAAATGTCTTTATTGCTATGGGATACATGGTTTCTTGTGCATTTATCAAACTATTTTTATTATTTATAATTTGTTATTTGCATATTTCAATATTTTTGTTTTTAAGTCCTTTTGATCTCAAAAACATATTTTCTATAAATATGTGGAAATTTTAATTTACCAATTTACCACAAAGTATTTTATATTTAAATGATGAAGAAAAACCACTCCATATAAAAAATCTGATTATAGAATTTTAAGCATCAGGTTGTAGATTATGTTTTAGAGACAAATTTCCCAAACAGAGTCATCTTCTCTATGATGTTTGATGAAGGCATTGTATGTATTTAAAGAGAGGTATAGCGTCACCATCCAATTAATATCAAAGGCAACTGACTTCAAGAGCTTATAAAACTGGAAAAGCAATTTATGTTCAGTCACATATTTCCCAATAATAAACAATTGTTGTTAAAATTCTTTTATAAGGATTTTATTCTTTTACATACATCTGGGATGGTTGCTTGAATTTCATTGTTGTAAAGGTTCACAAAAAGTTTATCTATTTAAAAAATCTATCATCAGAATCAAGCCAGAAACACTGGGGATATCTGAATAGTTAGAAAGAAAAAAGAAGACTAGAGTCAGGAGTGATTTTTTAAAACTATCACTTTTTCCCCCCTGAAAAGATAATCATGAAGTGCCGGAATTAGAGCTGGATAATGCAGCTGAAAATGGACCAAGGAGAGATGAGAGCACAGTTGAGGTGGCAGAGAGCAGAGCTGTGAGAGGTAAGACCCCTTTGAATAAATAGAGCCGCTGGGTCAAGAAGAAAATTAATAAGGGTAATGGGGAGAGATGTTGGGGCATAAAAATTAGAGATTACTTTTAAAAATAAAGGATAGGAAATTTTGAAGAAATGAAGTAGGGAGAATAAACACAAAGTGATAAACTCATGTCCTTTAGTTATGGGAAACCATCACTTTTTTTTATTATTTTCACCATCTACCCCCCTAGTTTTCATGTCCTTTTCTGGATTTTTCTTATTTTTATAATATTAAACTTAATTTTCTTATTCTCCCCCCCCCATTTTTTATCATTTTATTGTTTTGTTATAGTTCATGGGTGATTTTCTTATATATTTTTTTATTTCCTATCAATATATGTGTTCTTAGCATTATTTTATTTCAACAAATTCTTGTTTTCTAAAGGCTTCTTTCATAACATTCTTATGTGTGTATGAAAAATCTTACTTCGCTGATGGTTTTTTAAAATTCTATTTTCAAGTCAACCTTATTGAAGTATAATTTAAATACAAAATAATATTCTCACTTTAAATGTATAGTTCATTGAACTTAACAAATATATACCTATATACCACCACCCAAAAGACACTTTGTGTACTTTCCAAGTTATCCTCACAACCATCACCACCAGTCTTAGCTGTAGATAGTCACTGACCTACTTTCTGTCATCCTGGACTATTTTTCCTGGTTTAGAATTTTATGTAAATAGATTCAAATAACATATACTCTTCATACTGTCTTCTTTTATAAGCATAATGTTTTTGAGATTTATCCACGCTGTGTGGATCAATAGTGAATTCCTTTTCATTGCTGAATAGTAGTCCATTGCATGGATACACCACAGTATTTATCCATTCACCTGTAGGTGGGTATTGTAGTTGCTTCCTGTTTTGGCCTAGTATAAATAAAGCTGTTCTGATGTGCAAGTTTTTGTATAGACATTTTTTTAGAAATTGTGCTAAGTAAATATCAACCTAGGAGTAGAATTCTAAGTTGGATTGGGGTATGTTCAAATTTATAAGAAACTGTAAAAAATGTTTTCCACATCTACGTTTCCATCAGGAAGTGTATTTACAGAAGTTTTGAAGTTTTCTCAGTATGTTATTTCTGCTTCTTTTAAATTCCTCTTGGCTGTGTTTTATTTTTCCTGCGGTCTTTCATGTTAGCAGCTTTCTTCAAGTATCTGGTGATCCTTGGTTGCCTGTACTCATTTAAGAGTATGAGATCAAATAAAATGTGTGGGATCCCAGTGCATATGAGATGGGCTTGTTAAATTGTAGCCTTCATGGACTGGGGCAATTCACTGAAAAACTCATTGGCAATATTTGTAGGGGTTTTTCCCTCCTCTTGGCCAGTTAATTGATCTGGAGATGAATCCTCCAATACACTGCCCAGGCTGTGTTTTATAAGCATGGATAAGAGAAGATAACTCAGTTGTATGGAGTGGGGGAGAAAATATGGGATGAGGGGAGTCTACCTGTATCTTACATAGATTTTTAGGTACATTTTCAGTTTTCAGGTCACTTATACCTCCACATGGAAAGTATCAGGTATCACCAATTCATGGAGTTTGGGGGCATTCTTAAGTGACAATCAGCTTATTTCTTTTATTTCCTCAAAGCTGACTTTGCTTCAGTTTCTAAGGGTCCACAAAGTTACTAGTAGCTTTTGTGTCTGTGATTTACCTTCCAAAATTTCTTTGGCTTCCTTTCTCTCTCTCTCTCTCTCTCTCTCTCTCTTTTTTGCAGCTCTGGAATCCCATCAAATACTCATTCACCCCACTTTGCTGTTACCCCTCTTTTAAACACAGAGATGTGGGAAGATGAGTCAAATGATTTGCTACAAGCTCCACAGACCCAGAGTGGAAGGCCTCACTGCAAATATGTGCCATGTTGTACTGGAAGATCACTTAGCATTTCATTAAATAAGTCCAGTGGGGTTTGCACACAGCTCTTGTAGGGAAAGGAATTCTTTATTTTATTTTATTTTTTAATTAATTAATTGATTTTTGTTACAGATGTTTCTCCTTTTCCTCCCCTAGACACCCTCCTCCTGATACCGCACGCCGCACCCCCTGGCCCAACATTGCTGTCTATGTTCATTTGTTACACATACATGCATATAAGTTCTTTGGTTTATCTCAACCCTTCCCCCCCCTACACCCCTACTCTGAGGTTTGTCAGTCTGAACCGTACTCCTTTCTATGTCTTTGGGTCTATTTTGTTCATCAGCTTATTTTGTTCATTATGTTCCACAAATAAGTGAGATCATGTGGTATTTGTCTTTCTCTGATTGGCTTGTTTTGCTTAGCATAATACTCTCCAGGTCCCCCCATGTTGTCTAAAAGGATAAGAGATCTCTCTTTCTTACAGTTGCATAGTATTGCATTGTGTATATGAACCATTATCAGAGAAGAAAGAATAGCCAAACTTTATACATATATTAATAAAAAATAAAACAAATTAAGAGAGAACTGATGAATTTAAAAGCTTAAATTAAAAATAGAAAGTTTCTCCAGCCATGTGCGGTGGTAAGGGGCGTGAGCAGAAGGCTTGTTAAAACCTAAATTCAGGGTTTGAAAATGGCTGTGGAGTGAATGAAAGCTACACAGACGATCTCCCAGGACCAAACGGGAATTACAATTAAAATAAAGACAAATCGTGGGGAAAAAGCAACAGAAAAGCAGCGGGAGAGGACCATACCACCAGGGACACTGAATGAGCCTGGTAGGATCTACGGAGGCATGTGAGGGGGGCTGGGAGCCCACGGACAGCAGCGGCCTTAGTTGTGAGCAGTGGCGGCGCCCGCCCTCGGGGTTAAGACCCCAAGCTGCTCCACAGCGCAGAGAGCCAGGACAGAGAATTAAATAGCTACAGCCACTCACCTGGGGCTCCGGCAGAGGGAGGGAGGACTGGACTGGAACTCTGTGGGGACACCTGGGATTTGGAGGGCGCTCAGAGTTTGTGCTGAGCTGCGGCCACAGAGGACGGTGGTGGCCAGCCCACTCCTTCCCGGTTACACAGGGCAGCCAAGTTTGCTCCTTCCTGGAGCTGTGGCAGCCCCTCCCTAGGAGATTCCCAGGTGAGGAAAAAAGGCAAAGAAATGCAAATTGAGGCTCATTAACAATCAGCACTGGCCCCACCCTCGGGAAATCCTCTTACACTGTAAACATCTGAGGGAGTTTCTCATTCAACTGAGATCCTAAGGCTTTTCAAGTAACAGAAGCTAATAGCTTCCAGGCAAAAAGCTAGAGCATAACTGAACCTTTCCTGAGCTTGCAAATCTACCCAGGAAAGTGAGACTTGACAGTGGTGTTTAAGGAGGGCCCTCCATGCTCATCCAAACCCAGTAGAGGGAGCCACAAATAGCAGAACACCAACACCCACAGGGAAAATTTGGCAGGCTCCAAAACTCACTGAGATAGCAAAAATGGTGAAACAAAGAAACAGATCCCAAATGAAAGAACAAGAGAACTCTACCGAACATGAGATAAATGAAATGCAGTTAAGAAAATTATCAGAGGTAGAGTTCAGAGCCATGATCTTGAGGAAACTAAACAGCATGAGTAAGGATATCGACACCATGAAAACCAACCAAGTGGAAATAAAGAATGACATAGCAGAAAAAAAGAACACATTGGAAGGACTGACCAGCAGAGTAGAGGAAGCGGAGGACTGGATCAGTGAATTAGAAGACAGAGTAGAAAAAATCAATCAATCAGAAAACCAAAAGGAAAAAACAATGAAAAAACAGGAAGATAGGTTAAGAGAACTGTGGGACAACTGGAAACATAATAACATTCGCATCATAGGAGTCCCCGAAGAAGAAGAAGAAAATGAGCAAGGGTTAGAGAATATATTTGAAGAAACAGTGACAGAAAACTTTCCTAACCTGGTGAAGGAAGAAAGCATTCAAGTTCAAGAAGCACAGAGAGCCCCAAGTAAGAAGAACCCAAACAGGCCCACACCAAGACACATAATAATTAAAATGCCAAAAATCAAAGACAAAGAGAGAATCCTAAAGGCAGCAAGAGATAAGCAACAGGTTACCTACAAAGGAAACCCCATTAGGCTATCATCTGACTTCTCAACAGAAACACTACAGGCCAGAAGGGAATGGCATGAAGTAATCAAGGTCATGAAAAACAAGGATCTGAATCCAAGACTACTCTATCCAGCAAGGCTATCATTCAAAATAGAAGGTCAAATAAAGAGCTTCCCAGACAAAAAAAAAAGGCTAAGGGAATATATTAGCACCAAACCAGCACTGCAAGAAATGTTAAAAGGACTGCTGTAATTAGTAGAAGAAACAGAAAGAAAATTAGAACCACACTGAACAAAAATGGCAATAAATAAGTACATCTCAATAATCACCTTAAATGTAAATGGAATGAATGCTCCGATAAAAAGACACAGAGTAGCTGACTGGATAAGAAAGCATGATTCACATATATGTTATTTGCAAGAGACCCACCTAACAACAAAAGACTCACATAGGTTGAAAGTAAAGGGATGGAAAAAAATCTTCCAAGCAAAGAGAAAGGAAGAAAAAGCTGGGGTAGCAATACTCATATCTGATAAATTAGATTTCAAATTGAAGACCATAACTAAAGACAAAGAAGGCCACTACATAATATTGAAAGGGTCTATCCAACAGGAAGATATAACCTTGGTAAACATATATGCACTCAATATAGGAGCACCAAAATATATTAAAAATCTTCTGGAGGACTTCAAAGGAGAAATCGACCGCAATACAATCATAGCAGGAGACTTCAACACCCCACTGACATCACTGGATAGATCATCTAGAAAAAAATTAACAAGGAAACAGAAATTCTAAATGAAGCACTAGATCAAATGGATTTAATAGATATATACAGAGAATTACACCCCAAAACTGCAGAATTCACATTCTTCTCAAGTGTACATGGGACATTCTCAAAGACAGACCATATGTTAGGGCACAAACTAAGTCTCTACAAGTTCAAGAAGATTGAAATCATATCAAGCATCTTTTCAGACCACAATGGCATGAAACTAGAAATCAATTGCAACAAGAACATACAAAGACATATGAACACATGGAGGCTAAATAACATGTTACTGAACAATGAATGGGTTACCATGGAGATCAAGGAAGAAATTAAAAACTTCCTGGAAACCAATGAAAATGAACACACAACAACGCAAAATCTATGGGATACAGCGAAAGCAGTTCTGAGAGGGAAGTTCATAGCACTACAGGCCCACCTCAAGAAAGAAGAAAAATTTCTAATTGACTGCCTAACCTCACAACTTAAAGAACTGGAAAGCAAACAAAAAGAAAACCCTAGAGCAAGTAGAAGAAGGAAATAGTAAAGATCAGAGCAGAAATAAATGACATGGAGACCAAAAAAAAACAATTCAAAGGATCAATAAAACAAAGAGCTGGTTTTTTTTTAAAAGATAAACAAGATTGATGGACCCTTAGCTAGACTCACCAAGAAACAAAGAGAGAGAACCCAAATACACAAAATCAGAAATGAAAGAGGAGAAGAAACAACTGACACCACAGAAATACAAAGGATCGTTAACAAATACTATGAAGATTTATATGGCAACAAATTCGACAATCTAAGCGAAATGGACACATTTCTAGAAACACATAGTGTCCCAAAACTGAACCGGGAAGAGATAGAAAACTTGAACAGGCCAATAACAACGAAGGAAATTGAAGATGTAATCAAGACCCTCCCAGCAAACAAAAGCCCAGGCCCGGATGGCTTCACGGGGGAGTTTTACCGAACATTCAAAGAAGAACTAACACCCATTCTCCTCAAACTATTCCAAAAAATTCAAAAAGAAGGAAGACTTCCAAACTCTTTTTATGAAGCCAGCATAATTCTAATTCCAAAACCAGAAAAAGACACTACAAAGAAAGAAAACTACAGGCCAATATCCCTGATGAACATAGATGCCAAAATCCTTAACAAAATACTAGCAAATCGGATCCAGCAATACATCAAAAAAATTATTCACCATGACCAAGTGGGATTCATCCCAGGGATGCAAGGCTGGTACAATATATGCAAATCAATAAATGTGATACACCACATAAACAAAATGAAAGATAAAAACCATATGATCATATCAATAGATGCTGAAAAAGCATTTGACGAAATCCAGCACCCATTTCTGATAAAAATGCTCAGCAATTTGGGAATAGAGGGATCATATCTCAACATTATAAAGGCCATATATGAAAGACCTACAGCCAACATCATACTCAATGGACAAAAATTAAAAGCATTTCCCTTAAGAACAGGAACAAGAAAGGATGCCCCCTTTCACCACTCTTATTTAACATAGTACTGGAAGTCTTAGCCACAGCAATCAGACATGAAGAAAAAAATAAAAGGGATTCAAATTGGAAAGGAGGAAGTGAAACTGTCATTATTCGCAGATGACATGATATTATACATAGAAAACCCTAAAGACTCCATCAAAAATCTACTACACTTAATTAATGAATTTGGCAAAGTAGCAGGATACAAAATTAATGTCAAGAAATCGATGGCATTCTTATACACCAATGATGTACTCACAGAAAGAGAAACTAAAAAAAACAATCCCATTTACCATCGTGGCAAAACAATTAAGATACCTAGGAATAAACTTAACCAAAGAAGTAAAGGACTTATTTGCAGAAAACTACAGGACATTGAGAAAAGAAATAGAGGAAGATATAAAAAAGTGGAAGCACATACCTTGTTCATGGATTGGAAGAATTAACATCATTAAAATGTCCATACTACCCAAAGCAATCTATAGATTTAACGCAATCCCCATCAAAATACCAACGACATATTTCACAGAACTAGAACAAATACTTCAGAAGTTCATATGGAACCAAAAAAGACCCCGAATAGCTACAGCAATCTTGAAAAAGAGGGACAAAGTAGGTGGGATCACAATACCAGACATCAGGTTATACTACAAAGCTACTGTAATCAAAACAGCCTGGTACTGGCACAAGAACAGGCACATAGATCAATGGAATAGAACAGAGAACCCAGAAATAGACCCAAAACATTATGCTCAATTAATATTCGACAAAGGTGGCAAGAGCATACAATGGAGTAAAGACAGCCTCTTTAATAAATAGTGTTGGGAAAATTGGACAGCTACATGTAAAAAAAATGAAACTAGATCATCAGCTTACACCATACACAAGAATAAACTCAAAATGGATAAAAGACTTAAATGTGACTCATGAATCCATAAAAATCCTAAAAGAAAATGTAGGCAACAAAATTTCAGACATCATATGCAGCAGAATTTTCACTGATATATCACCTAAGGCAACAGAAACAAAGGAAAAAATGAACACATGGGACTATATCAAACTCAAAAGCTTCTGCACAGCAAAAGAAACAACCATCAAAGTGGAAAGGCAACCCACTGTATGGAAAGCATAATTGCCTATGATATATCAGATAAGGGACTAATTTCCAAAATATATAGAGTGCTCATACATCTCAACAAAAGGAAGACAAAGAACCCAATTAAAAAATGGGGAGGAACTAAATAGACACCTCTCCAAACAGGACATACAAATGGCCAAGAGACATATGAAGAAATGCTCAACATCACTAATCATCAGAGAGATGCAAATTAAAACAACAATGAGGTATCACCTCACACCTGTCAGAATAGCCGCCATCAACAAAGCATCAAACAACAAGTGTTGGCGAGGGTGTGGAGAAAAGGGGACTCTAGTACACTACTGGTGGGAATGCAGACTGGTGCAGCCACTATGGAAAACACTATGGTGTTACCTCAAAAAATTAAAAATTGAATTACCATTTGACCCAGTGATCCCACTCCTAGGAATATACCCTAAGAAGCCTGAAACACCAATCAGAAAGAATACATGTACCCCCATGTTCATAGCAGCGCTATTTACAATAGCTAAGATCTGGAAACAACCTAAGTGTCCATCAGTAGACAAATGGATAAAAAAGCTGTGGTACATATACACAATGGAGTACTATGCAGCTGTAAGAAAGAAAGATCTTATCCTCTGAGATGACATGGGAGGACCTGGAAACTATTATCCTAAGCGAAACAAGCCAAGCAGAGGAAGACAAATATCATATGTTCTCACTTATTTCTGGAATATAATGAACATAACAGTCTGAGGAACAGGGTAGTCCCAGAGACGTGGAAGTAGGGTACAGACTGACATTTGCCAGAAGAGTGGGTGGGGGAGGGGAGCGATGAACCACAGAACTTGTACGCATGTACTCATAACCAATGCACATGGACAACAAAACTGGGGACGGGGCAGGGAGGGAGGGCGAGGAGGGTGTCAATGGGGGAAAAAAGGAAAAACATCTGTAACAAAAGTAAATTAATAAAAAAATAAATAAATAAATAAATAAATAAATAAATAAAAAAGATTAAAAAAATAAAAATAGAAAGTTTCTGGAGACAAAATGTAATCTGAAGGCTGGTTTCATAGAAAGGAACCCAATAGCCAAATTAAGGAAAAATGATGAGAGCAAAATTATGAGATATTAGAAAAAAGTTTTAACATATAGCCATAAACTGGGAGAGAATAAATACTTATGAGTGTAGTCTGTACAACTTTATAGCAATAAATTTGAAAATCTAAAGGAAAAAGATGATTTCCTAGTAACATTAAAAAGAACACTTGAAAAATTCAATCATGAGAGAATGGGTTGGAATTGTGTTAAATAATATATTTCAATACTACTGTGGAAAGAAAGAAAGAATCTCTGGCAGGTAGTCAACACTGATTGCAGAGATGGGAAGGTAGACAACAAAAGCAAGATTTGGAAGGTAGGAAGGGGGAGAGGGGTGGGAAGACTGCTAAAATATAAACCAGACAGTGTCCATAAAAATGCCCAGAATAGCCCTGGCCGGTTTGGCTCAGCAGTTAGAGCATCAGCTAATGGACCAATGAGTCACGGATTCGATTCCGATCAAAGGCACATACCTCGGTTTCAGTTCGTCCCGGCCCTGGTCAGGTCTTGCGGGAGGCAACGAGTTGATGTGTCCCTCTCGTGTTGATGTTTCTCTCTCCCTCTTTCTCTCTCTTTCTCTCTACCTCCCTCCCACTCTATCTGAAGATAAATGGAAAAATATCCTTGGGTATGGATTTAAAAAAAAATACCCAGAATATCTCATATAATTATATTTACGTAAAATTGTGTTTTTAGTGTTAGATGTGAATTGGAGAGACTGAACATAAACAAGGTCTGCTTGACTTTGCAAACAATTTTTTTTTTCATTACCAAAAAAAAAAAAAAAAGGGTTCAGTGCTCCTATACACTGAGGAGCAGGGGATGGAGAAGTTAGGGAAAGAGAAAACAACATAGTATGTTTTTGTCACGTCATTTTCCAAAATCTGTGCTTCTTCATAGGACATTCTGTTCCATTAAAAGTGTGGGGCCCTGTTGCTTTCATTTTGCTGATGCTGAACTTGGCAGTGCTGGCTGGACTGGGAACCTTGATCTTAATGAGTAAGTTTCCACTTTTCTCTGAGGCTGTCCCTTGGTTTTATCAGTCACATTGCAGTACTCTGAAAACATTATATTACTTAACATTTTGAGTACTATTTTCTCAAACTCGTCACAAGCAGTCTCATTTTTACTTCAACCATATCTTATAGTTACATTTTTCCTCAATTTCCAGGGTCAGAGTGCTCAAAGTACTTTTTAAATTCTGTGCAGTTACCAAGTGGCCAGTGGAGAATATTTGATCATCTAGCTATCATTTTATTTTACACCTTATGTTTTTAATATCCTTTTGCCTTTCTTTCATGTTTCTATCCCTTGCTGTATCAATCATATTTTTTCTCTTCCTTGAATACTTTCCCAACCCCTGCAATAATTTGTTTCTTTAAATATCCATTAATTATTTATCTGAGAATTAAAGACTTTTTTATTTTTTTTCTTTATTGATTTTAGAGAGAGAGGAAGGGAGAGGGAAAGAGAAATAGAAACATTGATGAGAGGGAACATTGATTGGCCACCTCCTGCATGCCCCCACTGGGGATCAGGCCCACAACCTGGGCATGTGCCCTGACAGGGAATCGAACTAGTGACCTCTTGGTGCATGGGTCAATGCTCAATCACTGAGCCACACCAGCCAGGCGGGAATTAAAGACTTTTAAAACACTCCATATTCTGGGAATATCTCTTCCCAAACCTGGATGCTAGTAGGAAATACTCTCTCCCCTTCCTTCCTTCTTAAAACAGTGAGTACAAAGGCATTCAGAGGAAACAGAGGATAACTATTATAATAATTGCTAACATTTCTTGAATGCCCATTCTTGTTGATTTTGATCTCATTTAATCCTCATAAAATTTAGATTAAAAACTAGAGATTTTATTAATTTGTAGGGCTGCCAGGTAAACTAACATCAGTCTATCAAGAAAAGCCAGATTATGTTGTAATAATACCCAAAATGGATAAATTATAAAGCTTTCTGGATCTTCTGAAGTTCTTAGAGGCATGATCCCTACCTTTCTAATTTTTTTCTTTAATTCTGAGGCTGCTGTTTATAAATTCTCCATCCTTAAATTATGGTTATATCTATTCAAGAGATTCAAATTCATAATGCATAGTCTCAGCAATATATTATGATGCTTCTTAGTCTCAAAAGTGCAATTTGTATTTTTATAAACTGATACTGAATTACACTGTCTTTATTTTGAAATCTCTGCTTCAAATGGATCTTGTTTGTTTTGCATTTAAACTTATTTGGACATTTTCTTAAACAAGGAAGTCGTGCTCCATTGAGTAATTTAAATCATTTTTATCTCAATTTTAATGTTAAAAGTATGTAAGTTTGATGTTCAACATGTATGTAGCTATCATTTTAATGTTTCCATTAAATTGTTAAATAACTATTATGATATTAATATAATTTATTGGAAGACTTTGTGCTAAAGTCTTATTAACCTCTTGCTGTGAATTATAGATTACCATGAACTCTTCTTCAGAAACGGAACAGCATATGACAAGCAACAAAGCATGATAGAACAGCTGGAGAGAAATGTAGCATTATACATGGATATGTATAAAAATGTCTCAAGTGAGCACATTGTTTTTAAAAATATGTTAGTAAGCACATCAAAAGAGTTGAACAGCTTAACCTCAAAATACTATGAAGACTTAAAGCAGAAGAAAAATGGTGAGTGAAATAATCTGTTTCATAGTCTGTCTCATCAATAACTTAGTGTTCTCTAATTTTCCCCAGGCTTTTCAATGGGTTAAAAATCTTGAAATATTTCTGAAATTAAAAAAAAAAATCATGGAAATATGTTAACCACGTATAAATTCTTCTATTAAAAACACCTTTAATCTTGACTTAAGTTTCTTTATATGTTGTCTAACCATTACTGTTAGCAAATGAATTTCTCTCTGTCTCTCTCCACTCTTTCTCTCGGGTTAGATTCAGTTTTCTGGAATCCCTTCTTTCTTCTTTTACACTCCCATTTATTTACACTCCCATTTTAATGGAATTTAGCTGGGTGTATAGGAAATAAATATTCTTGTATACGTGCATGTCTGAGAAGGTCTTTATTTTGGCAAGGTATAAATATGAAGGTTAAAAAGAATTTCTTCAACAATATTGAAGAGGTTGCTTCATTATTTCTAGCAAACAATGTTGTTAATAAGAAGCCTGTTCCCAGTGTGATTTTCATTCCATAAAAATGACCTGACTTTAGCTGTTAAAATATTTTTTTCATTTTTAAGGCATTCTGGGTATGACTGTTTTCTAATCATTTATTTGCTGTGTATTCTGTGGGCCTTCTCAATATGAAAGTTTATGTCTTTCAAATTTAGGGAAAATATGTGCTCGTACTAATAAATTTATTTTTTCTACTTCATTTCCTCTGTTCTTTTCATGTCTTCTTTTCTTCAAATGTTAAGATTTATAGATTGTCTTCTCTTTTCTTGTATTTTCTGTTTTGTTTTATTTGTTTTTTTTAGACTGTGGTAGACTTTCTAAACTTAATTTTTAAATCTATTGATTATTATTTTGACAGCCATATTTTTTAACCTGATAAAACCTTATGTGATTCTTGAGAGTTATTTTTATAGCATTGTGTTCTTACTTTTGGAGTCATCTAAGTATATTAATTAGAGGAATCTTTTAAAATATGACTCTTGTCTCTCCCCCAAAAAAGTTTTTTTGGGGGGTGGAAAGGTTATTTTTTATTTTCCTTTTCTTTTATCATTGGAATTCTCTCTCCTGTGCTGATGCTCTAATGTACTTTATAATTTTTCTTCTCTGTTCATATTTAAGTAAGAAAGAGATGGTTGATTTGGGTTGACTCTGCTGCTATTAAAAGAGGATACGTTTTTCGTTAGATGTCTCTGGAGGTTAGAAATCTATCTGGATATTTTAAGGGTGGAAGACCAGGGTGGAATGTATGAACAGCCATTTCTTTCTTTTTTTTTTTTTTATCCTCACCCGAGGACATTTTTTCATTTTTTGTTCAGATAGAGTGGGAGGGAGGGAGGGAGAGAGAGAGAGAGAAACATCGACGTGACAGGGACACATCGAGTAGCCGCCACCCGCATGACCAACCAGGGCCAGGGACAAACTGCAACCAAAGTACATGCCCTTAGCGGGAACCGAACCCGGGTCTCTCTGGACCGCAGGCCGACGCTCTAACCGCTGAGCCAAACCGGCCAGGGCCAGACATTTCTTTTTAAATAAAGCTGGATATAAAGTGTGGCACTGACAGTCATAGCAAAAACCTTGGCTTTGTTAGATAGTGTATGCAATTTTTTTCAGAGAGGAACCATGTTCTTTCCTCTCACTGATTTATTTTCCTTCCATTCTTCAGTATTTCCTCTCCTACCTTCTTTCATTAAAAAAAATTCCTAGTACTTGGGAGAAGATCCTGAGAATATAAAGTTTTCTGAATAACAGTTTAACTGTTCTTCATTTTGAGTAACTAATGCTATGATAGGAAAAGCAGACAAATAAACAGATAATTACAATTCAGTGTAATAAGTGCACATAAACATAATCATATAATGCAATAATCAATATAGTGGAGGAAAGAGTCCAGACTGGACAAGGGTACAGTAATTTATGGTAGGAGTGAAGGCATACTGAAATAAAAGTGATGAATGATAGCGTGACACTCTCGGGAAAATTTCAAGGTATTCAAAATCAGACTAATAAGAAATAAAATTGGAGTGTCATTAGGGTTGTCCTGTAGTAATGGGGATGGTTTGAATTTTAACCTGAAAGCAATGAAAACATATTGGATAATTTAAAGCAAGTTCTTATAGAAACATCCCTGGAAACAGTGAGGTAATGAGGTTTCTGTAGAAAATTTAGCAGGATGGACTAGAGTCCTGTTGCAGCAATCCAAGTATACAGAGGTTTTCTCTGAGTATATTTAATAATCCCTTCATCAGTCTTCTTCCTCTGTATCTATGATTCTTCAACTACCTCAGATTGTTTCAGATTCAAATCCCATTTCATTTCACATCACATTCTCTTCCTTCTCTCATATTTTAAGCAATCATCTCATTCAATATATAATCTTTGTTAATCATTTCAATATATAGTGCAGATGTTTAGAAATTCTGATATATGTGCTTATTGATTGTATATCTGTGCATACATGTTAGGCATATGTGTGTACCAATATCAAAGACTTTCCTCATTTGTTTTTCAGACCATGGATTTTACTCATGTTTAAAATCATGCACATGGCTTGGAGATAGCAGAATGAATTTCTCTTGCATGAGATGTGACAATAAGAAAAATGGAAATAAAATTCAGGTCTGTATTATGATTTGTGGTATGGCCACAGAAATTTCTTAGTATTATTAAGGTATAGGTAAGAAGAATTTGAGTGATAACATTAATTCTTGGCTGTTCCTAAATAAATGGGCTTTGTGCCTTTTATGTGTCCCCCTCCCTCTGAGTGGAGTCATTGCAGAATTCCTATACACAGGTTAAAATAGCAAGGATATACAATTATTAGATTTATCCATCCATGACACATATCACAACAGGTACGTTATGGATATATATTTCTTTGGTATTTCTTCTTCCTTGTAATTACTGGTTCTTGGAGAACCAGAAAAAAAGAGAGTAATGACATATTTTCCGTTGTGAGGCAAATTCTAATGTACTGTTGGTGGAAATTAAATCATAGGATTCTCTTCCCCCTTAGAGTTGTTGTACACTGATGAAAAATTACAGTCTTGACTATAATCCACTTGGTACAATCATTTAAGTCATCTGTCTAATTTTCACCTGTTACAACCCTACTTAATGTTATTACAGTTAAAGTACAGAGAAAACAGATAAAGTTACTGAAATGCTTATGATTATTTTCTGTTATCGTTTTTATTAATATTCGAGTGTAGAAAAAATGTCAAATTCCTAACTGTGGAATACTAGAAGCCTTACTATCCAGCACAATCAATTTTTTAATTTGCTGTAATATATAGCATGCTCCTGCCTAACAGATATTGTTGTCAACATTAACTTGAATGAGGTTCATGTCTTTGTGATTTCTGCCCTTTATGATTTTATTACCAGAATTATTATTCTGTCTCTTGAACTTGATTAATACAACTCAGTTTTCAAGTATCAACTTTGTTGCTTCTTTGGAAATTTTGCTTCCATCACAGTAAGCTCAATTAGTGGCTTTCTTTTTCAAATTCCCACATCATCACATTTTTAGTCAACAGCTATAAATGTGTCTTTTGACTAGACTTTTAGTTCCTTAACGTACAAAATGTGTCTTATTCACTATTGTATATCCATTTGTGATACTGAGAAGACTTTAAGCCTGGCTGAAGTACAAGGTTTCTTTCATAGCTTGATTTTTTTTTAATGTGCTCTTTTTCTATAAGAAAATATAGTACTTAGACTGTCAAAGGGGAGGCATTTTATTGTTTTAACATTTTAATAATTTACTTTATTAAGGAGAAACATCTCAATCAGAGAAAAAATAAGAAATTAAGAAAAATTAAGAGAAAACTGGTTTAGGCTAAACCTAATTAGATATGAAGTGTGAAGGAAAGGGAGCAGACTACTATCATTTTAAGTTTTCTTTCTTGAATTTATACACACACACACAAAAAAAATATCAGGTATATGTGTGTTTTATGTTTGGAACTGATATTGAGTGTAAACTTTAATATGCAAACTTATGGTGCTTGTGAGAATCACATGAACATAAAATATAATTGAGCTTAGAGTTGAACATGAGATGACTGTAATAGAGAACTTTAAAAAGATTATCCACCCAGTTCAGCCTGGTTCCTTTCACACACATCTAAACCCAGTAGAGGGAGTCACAATCTGCAGAAAAGTGATATGCACGGGGAGATTTTGGCAGGCTCCAAACCCTGCTGAGACAGTGAAACAAACAAGTCACACAAGAAAGAACAAGAACCCAGCCAGTGTGACTCAGTGGATTGAGCATCGGCCCATGGACTGAGGTCCCAGTTTGATTCCCAGTCAGGGCACAGGCTCAGGTTGTGGGCTAAATTCCCAGAAGAGGGCATGCAGAAGGCAGCCGATTGATGATTCTCCTTCACATCGATGTTTCTGTCTCTCTCTGCCTTCCTCTCTTTCTAAAAAACTAATAAGAACATACTGTTTTTTTAAGAAAGAAAGAATGAGAATTCACCAGAAAAAGGGCTAAATGAAATGGAGATAAGCAAATTATCAGATATAGAGTTCAGAGTAATGCTTATAAGGATGCTCAAGAGCATGAAAAAAGATATAGAACAATGAAAAGCAGCCAACTGGAAATGAAAAACAACCAAGTGGAAATGAAGAATCACATAGCCAAAATAAAGAATACACTGGAAGGAATAAACAGAAGATTAGAGGAAGTTGAGGATTAGATCAGTGGATTAGAAGACAAGTAGAGACTTCCAGTCAAGATGGCGGCGTAGGGAAAAGCAGTACTCACCTCCTCCCACAACCACATCAAAATTACAATTAAACTAAAGAAAAACCATCGTTTAGAACCTCCTGAAGTTGAGCTGAATGGAAGTCCTAGAAGTATGAAATGAAAGAAGAAGCCACATCAAGACTGGTAGGAGGGGCAGAGGCGCAGACAGGCTGGTCCCACAGTAACGAGTGACGGATGAAGATCAGGAGAGATAACTTGGCTGGGAAAGTCCTCCCTGAGGAGCAAGGGGTCCCCATCCCACATCAGGCCCCCAGCTCAGGGTTCCAGTATCACGAAGAGAAGTCTCCATAACTTATTGCTGCAAAAACCAGCAGGAATTGAGGCTGAGGGAGGCTGAGGGAGGCTGAGGCTTCTGGCATCCCAGGCAGTTCCTCTTAAAGGGTCCGTCTACAGACTTACTCAGACCTGCTTCCTCTAAGCTCCAGTGTTGGGGAGGTAGTTTGAAAGGCACCAGAGACATACAGGAAAGAACTGAATTGTTTGGCATTGGGGCGAGAGCTGGACAGGCAGCTTTCTCCTGGACAGATGTGCCGGCAGAGGTTGTTGTTCCTTTGGTGAGCCCTTCCCCACAGGGCAGTCAGACGTGTGCTATATCTAGGACTCTAGCAACCTGGCTCACACTGTTTGCCGCACCCTGGTGATACCCTGAGGCCCTGCCCCACCCAACCTTCAGGCCCACCCAAGCTGTTTCCGGTGGCTTTACCATAAGATTGGCCTGTCTTGTCTCTTGCTTCAGATTTTCCTAAATTCTCTCAAACAAATAGCACCTGGCCTCAGCGAGCCCCATATCTATAGGTAACTGGCCCTAGGCCTGACACTAAAAGCACCCAGCCTTGATTCATAGTTTGGCTTTGAATGGGCACCTCCAAGCCCAGCACAAGCAGCAGCCATCTGTAGATTGCTTTGTAGCTTATGCCAGGTGGCCCCAGGTATAACACAGGCAGTGGCTGACCTTGCCCTAGAGCCAGCACACCCAGTGGACAGCTTCAGACCACATCGAAGCACCACCACCCACCCACCTCCACAAATGACACACTCAAGGAGTGGATTCAGTGGGTGCCAGATCCCTGCTAAAGTAAGTCTTGCTCTTTGTGGTGGGCTGTGCACAGCTGATCCTCCAAAGTAATCAGAGGTCAGTGGTCAGTGAGCACAACCAGTCCTTGCAGCTGCGTAAATCAGCCTGAGTAAATCCCTCCCATTGACATACCAACAGCAATCAAGACTCAATTACAACAGAAGGGTGGACAGTCCACACGAGGAGTACACCTCAAAGGCCCAGCTAGGGTATCAGCGAGGCCGTTCCTATAGAACACCTACTATAGTAGGCCACCCTAAGAAGCCTGGGAGACATAGCAACTCTACCTAATACAGAGAAACAATCACAGGGAAGCAGCCAAAATGAGGAGACAAAGAAACATGTCTCAAGTAAAAGAACAGAACAAAACTCCTGGATAAGAATTAAATGAAATGTAGATAAACAATCTAACAGGTGCAGAGTTCAAAACACTGGTTATAAGGAGGCTCAATGAACTTAGTGAGAATTCCAAGGAACTTAGTGAGAATGTCAAGGAACTTAGTGAGAACCACAAGTGCATAAAAAAGGATCAGTCAGAAATGAAGAATGCACTAACTGTAATAAAGAATAATTTACAGGGAGTCAATAGTAGAGTAGGTGAAGCTAAGAAGCAAACCATCGATTTGGAATATAAGGAAGCAAGAAAACACCCATTAAGAACAGCAAAAAGGAAAAAGAAGAGGACTCTGGCAACAGTCTCGTAAATTAAGTCATGTGGCTTAAATATCGACAACATTTTATTATTTTTCAAATAAACATTTCTTGTGCTTACTAAGGTCTGCAACATAGACTAAATTCTGGGGATGTAATAACGAGCTCTGCCTTCATACGTCTTACAGAAGCTTTAATCTGAGATAAATCAAAACAATAAATCAAGATTCATGCAAGTGGTTATATTACTGTGATTATGATGTTTCATATATAAAAAATGGAAAGTACAGTGCTCAGAGAGAACAGTTAAAGATGGCTTAAAATCTGAATGAGGCAGAAGCAATAAAGCTTAAGCTCCAGATTTCCTCTTTAGAATGTGTTATGTTAATGGAAGACAAGTTACCTTTTATATCACTAAAGAAAATTCACGATATCAGGAGAGTTTTAAAGACATTCTTGCTTGCTTTAGGGTAGGGCCCAATGAAGAAGGAAAGATTAAAAGAGTAGGAGAGAGGTATGTAGTGAGTTGGAAAAGATGGAGGTTCTCGTTGGAAATGCTAGTGTTAAATGAATGGGGACCCATTCCACAGTGAATGCAGAAAATTAGAATCCCTACAGATGTAACTATGGTGGTGTTTGGGGGACTGGGAACTTAGATGCTCTGATACCTTCTGTTTTTCCTATCACCTGCTCAATGTTAAGTCAGTGATGGTGTTAAGTAGGAAACCTGAGAATAAAGAAGGTTTTAAATTTTCACTAAGGGAAAGAGGACAAGGAACCAAGAAGAAATGGATGGATGACATGAATCTGGTTCTGTTGTACTAGAATTAGCTCCCACTGGTACAAAAGAGCAGTAACTGATGTTTCATTTGTATATAGCCGTTCACTGCATGTCTTCTATCACCTGTCTCCAAGATGGATCTGAATTGTACACTCACTGAGTGAGACAAATAAGGCAAAGAGTGTTTCAAAATTTTGCACTGTGACTGTAAGTTAACCTGTCCCTTCTGTCTTGTTAATCATAAAGGAATGCCTAGTATGCTAATCTTGAATAAGTTTCTCTGACAGTCATCTTCCATATATGGTTAAAGATGAATAAAAAGAAGGCAATAAATTCTGGGAGCATTTGTCTGTACCCCAATAAATAATTTTTTAGGAAAAAATCTATTCTATATAAAAGGAGTTCCTTGGAATTAAGAGCACAGGAGGTAGAAATTCAGAAGTTTTGCTGTACTTCCCGGCTTTTTCTTTCACGCCACTGTTCCTTGGTTTCCTATGGCACTAAGAAATGGAAAGTATTAATGCAAAATCAAATCACGGTCAAGGGTATTACCCTGTGTGATATAAAGTGTCCCTCTGGAGCCAGGAAAATTCTGCTTTGTTTTCACTAGTTTACATGTTGAGTAAATAATATAAGCTTACATATTTTATTAAAGGAAGATTATGCAAGTATTTTGAGAGATTTATAATCAGGATAACTAGATGATTTATTGTCCAATCCGGGACACTTTGGGGAGTGAAAGGAGGCACTGTTGATAATTACATCAAGACATTGGGCATAAATCAGAAGTGTCCTAGGAAAGCCAAGATTACTCAGTTACTTCTTGGACAAAATTAGGAACAGAGGCCAAGGGGTAAACTCGGGGTTTGAGACAGGTGAGGGCTCTTGTGAATTCTCACAGTGGTGTAAGTAATCACCATAGCTATTGTCACTTTCTTCTCTTTTAACTTAAATAATCCAATGAGGAAAGAGCAATAAGTTTTGGATATAACAAATTGGATTTATGAAGTAATTGTCTATTTTTTAAAGATAAATAAAGCATACAACTAATTTTTACTTATTTATTTATTTTTGTTGTTGCAGGTTTGGCACCCTTGTAAATGTTTCAAGTGAAGAAACAGTGAAATATGTAGTATTCAATGGACGTGAAATAATTGGAAAATCTAATGACTCTAGTAGTTAATATTTGTGAAAACAAAGTAGGCATGCCACATTTTTTTTTAATCCTAGGTAAATGCAAACTTACAGTTTATTATAATACTACAGGACATAAAAATCACCATGTGAGCTGAAACTATGCAAAAACAATCTCAGAATCAAAGGGAAAATTTTGATTGTTTTGTGACTTTACAAACTATATCTCAAAACATTAAAAAGTCCATTTCTGTTGATTATAAATATAGAGGGAAATAAAGAAATAGTAGAATTAATATTACTTAGTATGCTATAGTTTGAAATATTAGAAACATTGAAAATTACAGGGGTCTATCTATTTCATGTTTTAAGAGTAACATGAACAGTGGTACAACTTCTATGGTCCAGTTCACTAAACAGATTGAACATCTTTTCCATGTCTTAACAAACTGCCATACTCCTTTCTCAGTTGGGGTCAACTTTTAACATTTTATCCTTTGTGCTTTTAACGACATGAAATATTTTCAACTGTTTCTTTCATGTGAAGTTTTTGGCTGGCATCACTTCCTTCAGGCGCCTTTATCGTCTTTATCACAACTACTTTTATTTATGCCAATACATTTCCTTCAATAAGTTCCTCTGAATGCATATCAAGACTCTCTGACATGATGGCGGTGTCATCTCTACTGCCAGCTATTCCTTCTTTAACTGTAGTTACATTATTAATTGCACAGCATGGTAAAAATTCCTCTCACACCTCCTTTCACTGTTTCTTCTTATCAGGATCTTGAATATTTTCAGTGGTATGCTTGATATCATTTTTTTTTAAACTCAACTAAAGAAATTACATGACTGTAGGGTCAATAGCTTGTCCAAATGTCCATCAAAGAGAAAAGATTTTAAAAGTTGAAATAATGCTTTGGTCCATTGACTGGATTAATGAAGTTATGTTTGGTGGTAAAAAGCGTATTATCCCTCAAGGCCCTAAGAGAAAGAGTGTGACTCTTGTCTTGTGGAGGCAGCCAAATTAGGCTCCAGAAATTGATTTTGTCTTTGCCAGCAATTCATTTAGTACAGGTTCACTATGAGAATTATAATTTTATAAGCCAAAGCATTCAGCATAGTATCTCTTAATAAGCCAAATAAAGAAATAGCATACTCCAAACCAGTGGCAGATTAATCACACTATTGTTCTAAGCAAGGGGAGATGAGGGGAATAAAGTGTAAATTGTAATATGAGGTGCACCTTTTTATTCGAGGAGGAGGCAGACCTCAGAGGGTTGGTGAGCAACCAAGAGTTGACTTCCAGTTGCCAGCATACGCGTCCCCTGTTGCTGGAGCTCGTTGCCAGGGAACCAAGATGCCAGTGTTAGCAGGCTGGCCGAGTTGCTCCAAGAGTCATCACTCCCAAGATCTTTGCTGGGTTGTTTTTTGTTTTGTTTTAACAAAAACATCTGTAATATTCTCTGCTTGGTTTAAACACATAGGATCAAATGTCTGAAAGGTCTTCAGAGAGTTTTTAGGTCAGCAAAGAGCCACTTCACCCAAACCCAAACTCAAATAGTCCTGACAGATTTTCAGTATTTATAGTCTAAATGTCCCCTTGCTTGCAACCAGCCCCCACCCCTTTTGGGGATGTCCAAAAGTCACCTTATTAATCTCAGTCAGGCAGACCTGGTTGAAAGGGGCTTGTTATGAATAACAAGACACCTATTTCACCTTTAGGGCTCTAAAGCTTTTCTCCTTTTAGTTCTGTCAGTTTTTGTCTCTCATAATTTGATGTTATGTTGATAGGCATAGAAACGTTTAAATTATTATATCTTGTTAGAGAATGGACCACTTTATCATTATGTAATACCCCTCTTTATCCTTGATAATTTCTCTTGTTCTAAAGTCTGTCTGTCTGAAATTTAATACAGCTCCTCCAGGTTTCTTTTGATTATTGTTAGAATGATGTATCTTTCTCCACTCTGTACATTTAACCTGTGCCTTTACAATTATAGTGATTTCTTATAGGCAATGTATAGATGCATCTTTTTTAAATTCACTCTGAAAAGCTCTGGCTTTTAATGGGGTATTCAGACCATTCACATTTAAAGTGTTTGTTGATATCCCTTGACTGAGTAGCTCAGTTGATTAGAGCATCATCCTGATATAACAAGGTTGCAGGTTCAATCCTTGGTCAGGGCACATACAAGAATCAACCAATGAAGGCATAAATAAGTGGAACAATAAAATAGATGTTTCTCTCGCTCGTCAATAAATTAAAAAAAAAAAAGTATTTGTTGCTATAGTTGGATTAATATCTGCCATGTTTGTATATTTTTTCTACTCTTTGAACTAGTGTGTTTTTCCCCCCTCTTTTTTCTGCCTTTTCTGGTTCTATTTGAGTGTTTTATATAATTTTACTTTTCTCCTTCCTTAGAATATCTATCACACCTCTTTTTAAAATTCTGTAGTGGTTGCTCTAGAGTTTGCAATGTGTGTATATAAGGCTCTGAACATCTATTCTGACTCTCAAAATCCTGTCGACATCTAAAAATCTAGCTTTTCTGCCTTCTGAAAACCATTGTTATTCACCACCAAAATCTTTATAAATGCAAATGCTCACTGACCATCTTCTTTACCTTCTTGCTTTGATTGAAATCCACTTCTCCTTTTAGGTTCCCTGCAGATATCCCAAGTGTTGGTGGCTTTACCACATTCTTTGTTCCAGTGAGCCAGAAAGTTCTCTTTGCTCCCATTTGCAATTTTCAGATCATCCTTCCTCTCTCCATCTCTAAAAATGTCTAGTGATGACTCTCTTCGCATCAGACTACTACAACCATTACGCAACACTGACTGTTTGTCATCTTCCAACCCTTGGTCATTTCCCGGATTCCTTGATGATTACAGCTCACTGTTAATCTCTCTAGCACTAGTACTCTCCTAATGTTTAGTGATTTGTCTATATAGATTATCCTTCCAACATTCTAGACACTTAGTTCCATGACTTCCAGTAATCTTGTATTTTTTCTTACCTATTCTACTAACCCCCTTGGTCATAATCTAAAATTATCGTCAATACCTGAAACCTCTCCATAATCTTAACTTACAGTGACCCATGCTCTAAATTCAGCCTCCTGCATTTCCAAATCATTTCCTCCATTATTCTGACCCCATGAAACATTTGCTTGACCAGATCCCATTATCTAATGGCCTTTTACCCTTTTGTCACTTGCCTCCCTCCCTCATATTCTCACTGTTCTTATTACCCACTTAAGCAGTTTACAATCATCCCCTTAAATATTCTCAACTCCCTTGCTTCTATTTTACTTCTTTATACTGGAAAACACCAATCAGAATTGCACTGAAGCTTAGACTAGCCCACCCCTCACCCATTCATTTTATAGAGACTAGACCAATCCATATCCACTAACCTTAAATAGGTCTTAATGCTGCTCAAAATCTATATTTAATCTCACTAGTTTATTCACTCATCAACTCACCTATCCAATTATTTCATACATTTTCCCTTCAAAACTCACTTTATTCCTTATCCTCACTTTCAGCTAATAACCTTGCTTCTTTATATCACTGAAAAAATTAGAAAAAAAAAAAAAACTTCCACAAACTCCCACCACCATAGCTATTAAAGAATGTGCATTATTGTCCAAATATTCTGCCCTCATTTATGTTACTATGGATAGACTATGCATGATCCTAACAAATGATTCCACTTTCTCACTATATATTCCATCCCCATCTCCCTTTACCTACTCAAGGCATTGTTAAAGCAGTTTTCTTCTCTCTCTCCTACATCATCAAATTTCCCTCTCTATTAAATCACCCCCAGATGCATAAAAACATGTATTAGTGCTTCTATAGCTACTGCATCATTTCTTTTCTGCCCTTTACAGAAAAAATCTAGAGTTGGAAATATATGCTGCCTTTAATTCTTCTCTTCCTACCCTCTCCTGAACTCACATTAACCACATTTTCTATCACAACACCAAGATTTTTTTCAACATCTCTTGACAACAACAACAACAACAACAACAAATGAGGTTAACACTGGCATAAGGGAGATCCATTAAGAGGCATTTGTGTCATGCCAAAACATATGGCATAAATTCAGTGACTCAAATACAACTCTAATTTATGGAGCCTATTAGTGAATGATAAGGACTTTTAAAGTTACTATCAGGAAAGGCAAATATGACCTAGCAAACTTCTTGCTTAGAAATCTCTTTCATCTCTCAATTACTTAAAGAATTTATTCCAATCTGTTTGCCATAATAAAAAAGTGCCTTCACTATCTATTTCTACTTCTACTTCTACTTCTACTTCTTCTATTCTATTCTATTCTATTCTGTTCTGTTCTGTTCTGTTCTGTTCTGTTCTGTGCTGTGCTGTGCTGTGCTGTGCTGTGCTGTGCTGTGCTATGCTATGCTATGCTATTCTGTTCTGCTCTAGCCTATTCTTTTTGTCACATCTAATTCCTTTTTCTATTATATATATCATGCTCTAGAAATAATCTTTTTACCATTCCTGTCATTTTTGTGTTTTTCTGTTGCAAATTGGTCCATCATTGTACAGTGTGCATCACCCTCCTCTCATTCTGATATACTCTAGTTTTATTAGAGGTGGTAGAAAAACAAATCCAAAATAGAGTCAACTTTATATTTAAATGACTGGATGATAATAAATTTCATAAACATGTAATATAAAGACAAGAAACATATGAGAGTTTAAATTTGTGTTAGAAACTCTGTTGAGTTCAGTTTTTAGCACATGAATGACAGGAGGAAGGGAAAGAAGAGGCAAAGAGAGGAGAGGAGTCTGGAGATATAAATTTTGAACCATCAATGTGTATGTTTATTCAATATATGACAAAATGTGTTAAGCAGCAATTTTGTGAAAGCCACTTTGAATACAAAGATAAATTATAGTCTCCCTTTAAAAGATGTTAGAATTATTATAGAATAACAGGTGCTGGTTAAAATAATAAGAGTGGAGAGTTAGAAAAGAAAATGGCTAAGAATATAGGAGCACACAAGTTATTAAAGATGAGTAGATAAGATCTGTGTATTAGTCAGGATTCTGCAAAGAAACAGAACCAATAGGATATAAGTAGATAAGAGATTTACTATGGGCATTGCCAGAGATATGTCACAATCTGCCATGTACAAACTAGAGACCCAGGAAGCCAGTCGTATAATTCAGTCCAAATCCAAAAATCAGAGGAGTTAATAGTATAAATCCCAGTCAGAAGACAAAGGCCTGAGAACAGGGGTATGGGCCACTGATGTCAATCACAAATTCTGAAGGCCCAAAAATCAGTAGTGCTGATGTCCAAGGGCAGAAAACGGATGTCTCAGCTCAGGAAGAGAGAAAAATTTGCATTCCTCTATCCTTGGTCTATTTGGGCCCTCAGTGGATTGGATGATGCTTGCCCCCACTTTTGAAGGTAGATTTTCTTTCCTCAGTCTACTGATTCAAGTGCTAATTTCTTCTGGAAATACCCATGCATATATATCCAGAAATAATACCCTCACAGATATATCCAGAAATATGTTTTTTAAATCCTCAACCAAGGATATGTTTTTATTGATTTTAGAGAGAGAGGAAGGGAGAGGGAGAGAGAGAGAAAGAGAAACATCAATCGGTTGTCTCTCACACACACCCTGACTGGGGAATCAAACCCACAATATAGGTATGTGCCCTGACCAGGACTCGAACCTGTGACTTTTCAGTGTATAGGATGGAGCTCCAACCAACTGAATCATACCAGCCAGGGCCAGAAATAATTTTTTAGTAGCTATCTGGTCATCCTTTAGCCCAGACAAGTTGACACATATGATTAACTGTCACAATCAATCTAGTACAGAATAAGTGATATGCTCTGAAAGTTGCATTGTCAAAAGGGTATGATATAGGTGAAAGGGGTAAATGGGAGGAAAAGGGGGGAGCATCTGTAAATTTGTCAACAATAAAGATAAATTTAAATAAATAAAAGTGTATGATATAAGTGAAAGTAGAGGAAGAAAAAAAACTTAGATGATAAGTTAGTACTTTTTTAAAGCAACCTTAACCATAGTCATAGCAGTGGATAAAATCACATTTAATAACATATTCTGAGAGTCATAATGTGAAGCACACAGGCAATTACATATTTTGTTATCACAATATGAAAACTTTTCATTATAAGAGAAGCTTCTTAATGGGTAACTTTATGTATTATATGTATTTTCTCACCTTTAAATTACTTCTCAATACACTCTAGAGAACTTTGGTCACTTTCGTCTTTAGAACTTTAGTCACAACTTAAGGTCTCTGTTGATCATAAAATTACCAGTTAAATAGGCAGTTTTCAGTTCTAGAATATTTCACACTATAGATGACTAATGCCTCTGACATTCTCTCATTTTTAACTTCACGCGGGGTGCTCCTACCGCTTCTTTGACTACTCTTCTACCTCTTTGGGCTCTTTCTCTCTCTCCATTGTCTTTCCTTGAAGTTCTATTTTAGACCTTCTTCTCTTTACACATGTTGTTTTATTCATTTGCACAAGTATTAACACTTACCCAAATGCAGATAAAGCCCACATCATTATTTCAGGTAATCCTCTCTCTTAAACTCCAGAGCAAACATTTTATCTTCCCAATTAGGCAGTTTTTTTTCTGATGAATCCAAAACAACATCAAACTCAATAAAGACAAGTTTATTATACCAACTTTTAATTTTTCAGTGAGAAACATGGGAAACGTTTTCTACCACAATCTTACCCCCTGTCCTACTAAAGTCAAATAATTTCTAATCTAGAAACTGTATTCTTCTATATCTGGCACATTCTCCACTTTAGCTCATTCTATGTTCTAATCATCTCTCACCATTAATAATGCAGTTTTCCATGTCTCCTCATCTTAATGTCCATTTATTAGGTTAATCTTTCTTTAAAAAAATCAGAAAACGTCCAGTCCCTAATTCATGCATTACATTGGATATAGCCAAATTTCTAGCACATTTTATAAGGTCTTTAATTATGCACCATGACATCAATACATAGAAGTTATGCCCAATTATATTATGTTATTCATATGTACATGATCTAAACACGATCCTTTTACTCTTAATTCTATTTATGCTATTTGCATAGTAAACCACCAGTTGGAGATAACCCACACCTCTGTAACTTTTTTCAGTTATTCCTTACTTTCCTTACCTTATATATATTCTATATACAACTCTAGTGTAAAATAATTTTGATGTCTTCCATTCCTTTTTCTCTTCCCAGCATTCTGTGTATATCTGCCATATAAAGCTCTCAATCATATGAGAAAAAACATGTCTCCAATGTTATCATGTACCACATTGCTTCATAAAATAAGTATCTATAATACTTACTTTCTTAAAACTCACAAAATTTATATCTTGCATCAAAGCTTTTGCTTATGCTTTTCCTTGCAACTTTAACATTATATTTTATATTTGTCAGGTTAATTCCTAACCATTCTTCCACACCTAGTGCAGGTGATTTAATGTCAGCAGAAATATCATATCAAAAATAAAAAAATAAAAACATCAAAATCATGTAACAAATTAAAATAAACTTTAGTCACATTATTAATTGATCAATGCTTGAGAGAAGATATAGAGTGGTGATGAGTAGCATCAGAAAATAAAAATAAAAAAAATAAAACTTTACTATACTTTATTCTTAATTTCTAAATAAAGAAACAAGATTTTGTATTTTAATTTTACCTATCACCTAACCAGTTCAGGCAAACTGTTTATTGATTATGAACAAGCATCTAGACATAATTTTGGTTGTTAATATTAAATTCTTAGGAATGGGAAATGTAGAGCATGGGTTTCAGCTCAATCCAGAAATGTGTCTGCTATATGCTTGCCTCACTCAGACCTACTAGAGTTCTTTGGAAATATTTCTGGTTTCTCAAAAAATGATGTTTTGAAAATGGAGGAAACACACTTGGCTCAAGTGGTTGTAAACTTTTGTGAGATTAGCAAGAGGATGTCTTTGATGACTCATTGTTGTTTGTCACACCAAATGTCATTCAAAGGAATTTCCCCCTTAGAGTATGCATGCAATTTAGATTAACTACAGAAAAAAATAAATAAAAGAATACTTAAGACTAAATTAAAAGGGAACATGCAAACAAATTTTTTGCAAATAAATTTGTATTGCTTTCATATATAGTAAATGAAAAAAACTAATTTTGTTTTGAACATTAAAAATACAAAATTTTAACATCGGAGATTGCAAAAAAGTTAGTTCCCCTTTTTTTATGGTTTAGAAAGCTGTACGCTTAAGTTTTCCATTGAACATCTTGTTGTCAATAAGTCAAATATTCTACCATGGATATGCTTTACAGGAAAAAGAATGCAGTTTTTCCTTGAAAACTACATCTATAATATTCATTTCTTCCTTTACAACTATTGCAATTCACAAATTTTATTGTAAAATTCTCAAGTTGTATTCTTTGCTTTATACCTTTTAGTGCTATGTTGCGGTTTGTTTATGGGCTTGACATAGACATAAATATAAAGATTCTATTACATTCATGACTGCTCTACTCAAGCTTGGAAGAATTATTCAGCACAAGAGTCTTTTTCTAAGAATTGAGTGATAACAGATTAAAAAAAAATGATTCCAAGTTTTAGTAAAGTAGCAGAACAAAACTGATCTGGGAGAATGTAGAAAAACTATATTTTTCATTGTTAGCTTTAGTGTTAAAGCCTAGCTCCCAGCTGGTGTGGCTCAGTGGATTGAGCGTCGGCCCAAGGACTGAGAGGTCACCAATTCAATTCCTGGTCAGGGCACACGGCCGGACTGCAGGTTCGATTCTCAGTCGGAGGCAGCCAATCAATGTTTTTCTCTCGAATTGATGTTTCTATCACTCTCTCACTTCCTCTCCCTCTAAAAAAATCAATAAAAAAGCATTAAAAATATTAAAGCCTAGTTTCTGTCCTTAAATCAAAATATCCTTCCTACTTTCATAAGGCATAGAATAATAGAAAAAGGTAGGAGACAAAGTGATGAGAAAGTAGAATACAAGGCCAATCTGAAGTTTAAACCAGAACTAAAGATGTAAGCATAAAAGTCAAATTTCTAAACTTTGCTAGGGACCTGCCAAGATAAGAAATAAGACATATAAAACTTCTGTAGTACAATAGTGAACTCAATGAACGAAATTTTTCATTCTCTGTATATTTAGACATGACCAAATGTTTCCCTAGTTTGTTTTTCATATATTATGTTCTAGGGTGTTCTTTGAAATAAAATGCTTAATGTTGCAGCTTTTCTCAAGTATTGCTATTTTTATTTTTACATTTAAATATGAATCTGAAGTTTAATTTCATGTATAATGTGAAACCAGGATCTACTTCTAATTTTACACCCTTATTATTAGAATTCTTTTTTTTTTTTTTTAATCCTCACCTGAGGATATTTTCCATTTATCTTCAGATAGAGTGGGGTGGGGGGAGAGAAAGAGAGAGAGAGAGAACATTGATGTGAGAGAGACACATTGATTGGTTTGCCTTCCGCATGACCCCGACTGGAGCGGAGGAATAAACTACATCGGAGGTACGGCACTTGACTGGAATCGAACCTGAGACTCTTTGGTCCATGGGCTATGCTCTTAACTGCTGAGCCAAACCAGCCAGGGCTGGAATTCTACCATTTTGTACTTTTGAAACAATACACCAAAGGATGGAAAAGAAAGTGGTGCTGATGAAAAAATGTCATTCATGTAGCACTTGACATTAAAAACAAATTATCAGATATTTTCTTTTTGCCTCACATCTGCCTTGTGATATGCATAGATTTTCATTATAAATCTCACAATTAAAAAAAGAAATTGAACTTTACAATTTAGGTTTTATGCCTAAGGTTGTATTTAACACATGGTGAAGCCAAGACATTATCATAATCCAATTACTATGCTTAAGGTCCTTTTTTCCGCTTTAGTATATTACTATAGAACTTATAGAATGGGAATAAACGGAGCACTATAACTATGTGTCATTCAATCATTCCATTTATTTAATAGAAGTAGATATGATTATGAAATAAAAACAAGTGTTAAGAAAATATTTGATTAGGAAGTTTTAGGACTCACTCGGTTGAAGTCCCTAATCAGTAAATTAATTTATCTCCTGGCTTTATACCAATTGGTTACAATTGTCTTTATTTAGTGGAAAGATGAGAATTATGAGAATAGCAGTTAACATAAAAGTAAAAACCTCAGTAATTTAATACAAATGCATTACATGGGGATACAAGATTAGATGCAAGGACATTTCAAATAAAGGGAACTAAAGTCAACAACCTGGAAAGCACCTATATGCTTTTTCTATTTCACAACATTTCACTCATTTGCACACTATTTTTGTATTTAGCCTTTATCATTACACTGAAACTACACTTTCAAAGAGCATCAATAATTTCCAGATTGGCAAACCCACGTTGTTTGTACGGAAAATAATAATTAATAAATTATAATACAAGAATAAACTGTGTTTCACGTACTCAGAACTGTAAAATTACATTTGCCTCACCTTGTATTTTCTCTTTTTATTATATATTTACTCTTGAAGGCCTCATCTTTGTACATACCTTTAAATAGAAAATATAGACAATACTCAAATTTTTATTTCTAGCTGGAAATGAATGGACCTGAGTAACACACAAATGAGAAATATATTGCTTCCCAAATCTAAGAGGCCCACTAAGCATTGTGCCTCATTTTTTGTTGTAGGGAGCCCATATACAATAGATAATCTTATCTTCAAATTCATGATATGCCATGCAACAATGGAACTCTTGAAATTTCACTGAGAAAGAATGCCCCTAATTGTAAAATTTATTTCCCACTCTCTAACACACAAACGTGTTACCAACAAATCGAGAGTGGTTGCTACTTCTTACTCATTAGATCCAGTTTGCATAAAGTTATCAATGTAATGGACCAGTGTGATATCTGTGGAAGGAAAGGTGATTACAATCCCTGTAAACTAAATAATGACATGGGCACTGAGAGTTAAAATGCCCCTGAAGTGAAACGACGGCCTATTATTGGCCTTGACAGTTGAAAGGAAGTGCTTCTAATTGGTTTTATTGACAGAAATGGAAAAAAAGACACTTGCCAGATTGATAGCTTAATACCAGGAAAGGTATTAATTTGCTCAAGAAATGCAACCAAGCTAGTAGAGCTATTGCACTTGGAATAACTTTCTGGTTCAACTTATAATAAACTACTTTCATTCTCCAAGATTCATCGGTCTTCTTCACAAACCAAGTAGGAAAATTAAATGAAGATGGGGGGCAATCACCACCCCTGTATTTCTCAAATGATGCAAAATGGCACTAAACTCTAAATTACCTCTAAAAGTGTGGTATTGTTTTTGTTCTACTATTTCCTAGGTATAGGCAGTTCCTAGGGCTTGAGTGTAACCAAATTCCCAACTCATTAAAAAACAAGAAGTAAGAAAGCTTGATGAAAATGGACCTCATCCTGAGAATCAAGAAATTCAAGGTGGAGGTCTGTACCATTTTGGTAAGGACCTTCCCATCCCCTTGATCCAGCAATCATAGTCCTTACCCAACCAAGGAGGTTCAGTCAGAAATCTCTGCCCCTCAATAAAAGAAAGCTGTAGTGGGTCTGCTATTCCCACCTGGATCTCCAAGACATATTAGCAAAGTAGCTTTCACTTAGACTTCATAACCATAATAGCACTCACTACACAGATCAAGGAACCTATGTGAAGATACTGAAAGCTGCTGAGTATATCTTTTCCAATTGTGCATTCCATGTAAGAAAAATAACAGGATGGGTTTGGATACCAACTGGACCCACTATGAGAATAATAGGAGATAAACCTATATTGATCACCTGACATCCATAAGCGATGGATAGGACTGGTTAGCCACTGTGATATTTTAGTTCTCTGGGAATTAGTGTCAGTTCAGAGCAATTAGTCCCAGTTTAATCAGCTAAACCTCTTGTAACTGCCCCTAATGAATGGATGATGTCTCACTTTACCCAATGTTTTTCCCTTTATCCTCAAATAAGGACATTGGAAGTTATCACTTCCACCCGAATGTAAACAAAAGTGGGTCATAGGTTGTTGGGCCTTTACCTGCCTCTTATCTTATTTGCTACTGTAGATACTATGGGGAAGGTGGAGCACCACCAGGGGAAACCCTGGTTCATCAGCCTGTAACAAAAACGCTGGAGGTTGGAGGAACAAAGTGAGGACTCTCTCTTGTTTCAAATAATAATTCATTACTTTGTTGAACTAAAGTGCATCAATTCTATTTTAAAATAGTGGCTTATAAACACAGAAGATGCATACAAAATACACATGCATACCTATGAATCACCTAGATATTGTAAAGTTATTCAGTGAATTACCACCAAAAAATATTGCTCCTCATTATGGAGCACATGAATGGAGGGCACAAAGAGAGAATTTATAGGACCAGGACTGCATTATTTAGAGGGAGGCGTGAGGCAAATTCCAGCAGCTTGTGTTCACTGGGCAGTACTGCCAGCAGAAGGGCCCTGTCCAAAGAGACCTGTAGCCAGAAAATGTGCTCTGAAATGAGGCAATGAATATACACATGACAGACTTTGGCCTCAGCAACAAGTGAACCAGCCAAAATGAGCATGTTCTGTGTCAGCCCTCTTATTTTTCCCCAGAACTATTCCTGGGACCAAAACTATAACATCCCCAAAGTAGATGTATGGAGCTTAAAAGTAATTCTGTATAAGATGTTTAATGGGAACTGGTCTTTTATGGGAGAGGGCCTCTGGGAGATTTGACAGTAGACAGTGAGCTAACAACATATCATTTTATATTTTTATCTTTTGAATAAGATAAGCTGTTGAGAAGAGATGACCCTAGATGCCCAGCAGCACAGAAACTTTAAAGGAAATTGTGAGGGACCCATGGATAAACATACGAGAAGAGAAAAAAAACACATGTATTTTAGTAAGTGGCTCTGAGGAAGCATGGACCCCCATGTGACAGAGGTCATGAAGAACATAGGGTTTGAATGGAATCAGAACCACGAGTCACTAAGAGCCAAGAGTTATAACAAAAGTATGGCCACGTACCTTATTCTAAGTACCAAGAAACCCAACTTGGAGGTCTGTACCACCATGATAAGGCCATTCTCTTTACCTCAACCCAACAGCTATAGTCCTTCCTTAATCAGTGAGGTTGAGCTAAAGGTCTTTGCACCTCAATAAAAGGATGCTGTAGAGAGTCTACTATTCCCACCAGGGTCTGCAAGACAGATCAGCAAAGAAGCTTCCACTTGGACTTTCCCACCATAATAGCGCTCACTGCACAGATAAGGTAACCTATGTGGGGATTCTGCCAGCTGACTAGCATATGTATTCAAATTGTGCCTTCCAGAAAAGAAAAATAAGAGGATGGGTATGAAGAGCCACTTGGCCCACTGTGAGAGGGATCTGAGCTGAAACTCTACTGATTATCTGATCTCCATAAGCCCTTATTCTTACTGGTTGGTCACAGTAACATTTTTGAGACTCCTGGTATTAATGTCATTTCAGAGCCAGTAGTCCCCAAAGAATCAGGCAATGTCTATGTTGCAACTGCCCCTTATGATTGGATAATGTCTCACTTTAGACAATGTTTCTCCCCTTGCCCTCAAATAAGGACCTTGAAAGTTATCATTTCCACCCAAATGTAAACAAAAGTGGGTCATAGGTTGTTGGGCCTTTACCTACCTGTTGTCTCATTTGCTACTGTAGATAGTATGGGGAAGGCAGGGCACCACCAGTGGAGGCCCTGGTTTTATCAGCCTGTAACTAAAGGGCTGTAAGTGGAAGAACAAAGTAAAGACACTGTCTACCTGTTTATATAATAATTAATTGCTTTGTTGAAGACATGTACATCATTTCCATTTTAAAATAGTGGTGATACATACAAAAGGTGCATAGAAAATATATATGCATACCTACGCATCACCTAAACATTGTGAACTTATTCAACGTGATTACCCCAAAATATATCGTTCCTCATTATGGATCACGTGAATTGAGGGAACATTTATATAACTTACAGGACCACAGCTGCATCATTTAGAGGGAGGCTTGAGGCAAATTCCTGCAGGTGGTGTTCACTGTGCAGTACTGCCAGCAGAAGGAATCTGTCCACAGGGACCTAAAGCCAGGAAATGTGCTCTGTCATGAGGCAAAGAATATGCGCATGATAGATTTTGGCCTCAGTAAGTGAACCAGCCAAACTGAGCAAGTTCTGTGGCAGCCTTCTTATTTTGCCCCAGAACTCTTCCCAGGGGCCAAAGCTATGACGACCTCAAAGTAGATGTGTGTCCTCAGAAGTGGTTCTATATAAGATGTTCACTAGAGACTGGTCTTTTATGGGAGAGGATCTCTGGGAGATTTGATAGTTGACAATGAGCTAACAATATATCACTTTATATTTTTATATCATTTGAATAAGGTAAGCTGTTGAAAAGTGATGGCCCTAGACCCTCAGCAGCACAGAAACTTTAAAGGAAATTATTAGGGACCCATAGCTAAACATTCAAGTAAGGAAAAAAACTCATGCATTTTAGTGAGTGGCTCTGAGACTGCATGGACCCCATTGTCACAAAGGTCATGAAGAACATGGAGTTTGAATGGAAACAGAACCAAGAGTCACTAAGAAGCAAGAGTTATAACAAAAGTATGGCCACGTGCCTTATTCTAAGTACCAAGAAACCCAATTTGGAGGCCTGTACCACCATGATAAGGCCATTCTCTTTACCTCAACCCAACAGCTATAGTCCTTCCCTAATCAGTGAGGTTGAGCTAAAGATCTTTGCACCTCAATAAAAGGATGCTGTAGAGAGTCTGCTATTCCCACCAGGGTCTGCAAGACAGATCAGCAAAGAAGCTTCCACTTGGATTTTCCAATCATAATAGCGCTCACTGCACAGATAAGGTAACCTGTGTGGGGATTCTGCCAGCTGACTAGTATATCTATTCAAATTGTGCATTCTAGAAAAGAAAAATAAGAGGATGGGTATGAAGAGCCATTTGGCCCACTGTGAGAGGGATCTGAGCTGAAACTCTACTGATTATCTGATCTCCACAAGCCCCTATTCTTACTGGTTGGTCAGAGTAACATTTTTGAGACTCCTGGTATTAATGTCATTTCAGAGCCAGTAGTCCCCATAGAATCAGGCAACATCTACATTGCAACTGCCCTTTATGATTGGATAACGTCTCACTTTAGACAATGTTTCTCCCTATGCCGTCAAATAAAGACCTTGAAAGTTATCACTTCCACCCGAACATAAACAAAACTGGGTCATAGGTTGTTGGGCCTTTACCTACCTGTTGTCTCATTTGCTACTGTAGATAGCATGGGGAAGGCAGGGCACCACCAGGGGAGGCCCTGGTTTATCAGCCTGTAACTAAAGGGCTGTAAGTGGAGGAACAAAGTAAAGACACTGTCTACCTGTTTATATAATAATTAATTGCTTTGTTGAAGACATGTGCATCATTTCCATTTAAAAATAGTGGTGATACATACAAAAGGTGCATAGGAAATATATATGCATACCTACGCATCACCTAAACATTGTGAACTTATTCAACGTGATTACCACCAAAATATATCGTTCCTCGTTATGGATCACATAAACTGAGGGAACATTTAAATAACTTACAGGACCACAGCAGCATCATTTAGAGGGAGGCTTGAGGCAAATTCCTGCAGGTGGTGTTCACTGTGCAGTACTGCCAGCAGAAGGAATCTGTCCACAGGGACCTAAAGCCAGGAAATGTGCTCTGTCATGAGGCAAAGAATATGCGCATGATAGATTTTGGCCTCAGTAAGTGAACCAGCCAGACTGAGCAAGTTCTGTGGCAGCCCTCTTATTTTGCCCCAGAACTCTTCCCAGGGGCCAAAGCTATGACGACCTCAAAGTAGATGTGTGGAGCTTAGAAGTGGTTCTATATAAGATGTTCACTTGGAATTGGTTTTTTATGGGAGAAGACCTCTGGGAGATTTGACAGTGGACAGTGAGCTAACAATATATCATTTCATGTCTATATCCTTTGAATAAGATAAGCTGTTGAAAATTGATAGCCCTAGACCCCCAATAGCACAGAAACTTTAAAGAAAATTACAAGGGAACCCATGGCTAAACATGTGAGAAGAGAAAAAACTCATGTGTTTTTGTGAGTGGCTCTGAGACTGCATGGACTCCCATGTGACAGAGGTCATGAAGAACATAGGGTTTGAATGGAATCAGAACCACGAGTCACTAAGAAGCAAGAGTTATAACAAAAGTACGGCCACGTGCCTTATTTTAAGTACCAAGAAACCCAACTTGGAGGCCTGTACCACCATGATAAGGCCATTCTCTTTACCTCAACCCAACAGCTATAGTCCTTCCCTAATCAGTGAGGTTGAGCTAAAGATCTTTGCACCTCAATAAAAGGATGCTGTAGAGAGTCTGCTATTCCCACCAGGGTCTGCAAGACAGATCAGCAAAGAAGTTTCCACTTGGACTTTTCCACCATAATAGCACTCACTGGACAGATAAGGTAACCTATGTGGGGATTCTGCCAGCTGACTAGTATATCTATTCAAATTGTGCCTTCCAGAAAAGAAAAATAAGAGGATGGGTATGAAGAGCCACTTGGCCCACTGTGAGAGGGATCTGAGCTGAAACTCTACTGATTATCTGATCTCCATAAGCCCCTATTCTTACTGGTTGGTCACAGTAACATTTTTGAGACTCCTGGTATTAATGTCATTTCAGAGCCAGTAGTCCCCAAAAAATCAGGCAGCCTCTATGTTGCAACTGCCCTTTATGATTGGATAATGTCTCACTTTAGACAATATTTCTCCCTATGCCATCAAATAAGGACCTTGAAAGTTATCACTTCCACCCGAACATAAACAAAACTGGGTCATAGGTTGTTGGGCCTTTACCTACCTGTTGTCTCATTTGCTACTGTAGATAGCATGGGGAAGGCAGGGCACCACCAGGGGAGGCCCTGGTTTATCAGCCTGTAACAAAAGGGCTGCAGATTGGAGGAACAAAGTGAAGACTCTGTCTCCCTGTTTCAAATAGCAATTCATTACTTTGTTGAACAAACGTACATCATTTCCATTTCAATATAGTGGTGATACACGTAGAAGACGCATAAAAAATATATATGCATACCTATGAATCACCAAAATATTGTAAAGTTATTCAAGGTGATCACCACCAAAAATAGTTTCTCATTATGGAGCATGTGCATGGAGGGCACATTTAGATAATTTATAGGAGCATGTCTGCATTATATAGAGGGAGGCAAATTTCAGCAGCTGGTGTTCACTGTGCAATACTGCCAGCAGAAGGGATCTGTCCACAGGGACCTGAAGACAGGGAATGTGCTCTGTAATGAAACAATGAGTATACACATGACAGACTTTGGCCTCAGCAACAAGTGAACCAGCCAAAGCTGAGCATGTTCTGCGGCAGTCCTCCAATTTCGCCCCAGAACTCTTCTGGAGGCCAAAACTATGACCACCTCAAAGTAGATGTGTGGAGCTTAGAAGTGGTTCTATATAAGATGTTCACTTGGAATTGGTCTTTTATGGAAGAGGACCTCTGGGAGATTTGACAGTGGACAGTGAGCTAACAATATATCATTTCATGTCTATATCCTTTGAATAAGATAAGCTGTTGAAAATTGATAGCCCTAGACCCCCAATAGCACAGAAACTTTAAAGAAAATTACAAGAGAACCCATGGCTAAACATGTGAGGAGAGAAAAAACTCATGTGTTTTTGTGAGTGGCTCTGAGACTGCATGGACTCCCATGTGACAGAGGTCTTGAAGAACATAGGGTTTGAATGGAATCAGAACCACGAGTCACTAAGAGGAAAGAGTTAGAACAAAATTATGGCCACATACCTTACTCTACGTATCAAGAAACCCAAGTTGGAGGTCTGTACCATCACGGTAAGGTCATTCCCTTTCCCTCAACCCAACAGCTATAGTCCTTCCCCAACCAGTGAGTTAGAGCCAAAGGTCTCCTCACCTCAGTAAAAGGATGTTGTATAGAGTCTACTATTCTCACCTGGATTTGCAAGACAGTTCAGCAAAGAAGCTTCCACTTTGACTTTCCCACCATAATAGCACTCACTTCACTAATCAGGGAACCCATGTGAGGATTCTGCCAGCTGACTATTATACCTATTCAAATTGTGCCTTTCAGAAAAGAAAAATAAGAGGATGGGTATGGAAACCCACTTGGCCCACTGTAAGAGGGATCTGAGCTGAAACTCTACTGATCATCTGATCTCTATAAGCCCTTGCTCTTAGAGGCTGCACACAGGCACATTTTGAGACTCCTGGATTTAGTGTCACTTCGGAGCCCATAGTCTCCATAGAATCAGCTGAAGTCTCTGTTGTATCAACCCCTTATGATTGGATAACATCTCACTTTACACAATGTTTCTCCCCTTACCCTCAAATAAGGATGTTGGAAGTTATCACTTCCACCCAAATGCCAATAAAATTGGGTCATAGGTTGTTGGGCCTCTACCTGCCTGTTGTCTCATTTGCACTGTAGATAGTATGGGGAAGGCAGGGCACCACCAGGGGAGGCCCTGGTTCATCAGCCTGTAACAAAAGGGCTTCAAGTTGGAGGAACAAAGTGAGAACTCTGTCTACTTGTTTCAAATAATAATTCATTACTTTGTTGAACATAGTGGTGATACACACAGAAGATGCATAGAAAATATATATGCATATCTATGAATCACCTAGTTATTGTAAAGTCATTCAATGTGATTACCACCAAAAAAATACTGTTTCTCATTATGGAGCAGGTGAATGGGGGGCACTTTAAGATAATAAAGGATCACCATGACTGCATCATTTAGAGGGAGGCCTGAGGCAAATTCCAGCAGCTGGTGTTCACTGTGCAACACTGCCAACAGAAGGGCTCTATCCATAGGGACCTGAAGCCAGGAAATGTGCTCTGCCATGAGGCAATGAATATGTACATGACAGACTTTGGCCTCAGTAACAAGTGAATGAGCCAAAATGAGCATGTTCTGTGTCAGCACTCTTATTTTTCCCCAGAACTCTTCTGGGGGCCAAAACTATGACCACCCCAAGTAGATGTGTAGAGATTAGAAGTGGTTCTATATATGATGTACACTGGGAAGTGGTCTTTTATGAGAGAGGACCTCTAGGAGATTTGACAGTGGATGGTGAGCTAACAATATATCATTTGATTTTTTAATATCTTTTGAATAAGATAAGCTGTTGAAAATCGATGACCCCAGACCCTCAATAGCACAGAAACTTTAAAGGAAATTACAAGGGAACCCGTGGCTAAACATGTTAGAAGAGAAAAAACTCATGCATCTTTGTAAGTGGCTCTGAGACAGCATGGACCCCCACGTGACATAAGTCATGAAGAACATGGGGTTTGAATGGAATCAGAAACACGAGTCACTAAGAGACAAAAGTTATAACAAAATGATGGCCATGTACCTTATTCTAAGTACCAAGAAAGCCAAGCTGGAGGTCTGTACCTTCATGGTAAGACCATTCTCTTTTCCTCAACCCAACAGCTATAGTCCTTCTCCTACCAGTGAGGTTGAGCTAAAGGTCTACGCACCTCAATAAAAGGATGCTGTAGAGAGTTTGCTATTCCCACCAGGGTCTGCAAGACAGATCAGCAAAGAATCTTCCACTTGGACTTTCCCACCATAATAGCACTGACTGCACAGATCAGGGAACCTATGTGGGGATTCTGCCAGCTGACTAGTATATCTATTCAAATTGTGCCTTCCAGAAAAGAAAAATAAGAGGATGGGTATGAAGAGCCACTTGGCCCACTATGAGAGGGATTTGAGCTGAAACTCTACTGATCATCTGATCTCCATAAGCCCTTGCTCCAAATGCTGCACACAGGGACATTTTGAGACTCCTGGATTTAGTGTCACTTCAGAGCCAGTAGTCCCCAAAGAATCAGCTCAGGTTTCTGTTGCATCTGCCCTTTATAATTGGATAACGTCTCACTTTAGACAATGTTTCTCCCTATGCCATCATATAAGGAGTTGGAAGTTATCACTTCCACCCAAACATAAACAAAAGTGGGACGTAGGTTTTCGGGCCTTTACCTGCCTCTTGTCTGATTTGCTACTGTAGATAGTATGGGGAAGGCAGGGCACCACCAGGGGAGGCCGTGGTTCATTAGCCTGTAAAAGAGGGCTGCAGGTTGGAGGAACAAAGTGAGGACTCTGTCTCCCTGTTTCAAATAGCAATTCATTACTTTGTTGAACAAACGTACATCATTTCCATTTCAATATAGTGGTGATAAATGCAGAAGATGCATAAAAAATATATATGCATACCTATGAATCACCTAGATATTATAGTTATTCAAGGTGATTACCACCAAAAAAAAATTGTTCCTCATTTTGGAGCACATTTAGATAATTTACAGGACCTCAGCTGCGTTATTTAGAGGGAAGCCTGAGGCAAATTCCAGAAGCTCTTATTCACTGTGCAGTACTGCAAGCAGAAGGGCTCTGTCCACAGGGACCTGAAGCCAGGGAATGTGCTGTGGCAGCCCCTACCATTTCACTTCTTGAACTTTCCCGAGACCAAAGCTATACCCCAATTTAGATGTGTGGAGCTTGATAGTGATTTTATATAAGATGTTCACTGAGAACTTGTTGTTCTTAAAGAGGACATTTGGGAGCTTAGGCAGTTGATACTGAGCTAACAGTATGAAATTCTATATTTTATCTTTCAAATGAGGTAAGCTGTTGAAAAGATGATGACCCTTGACCCCAACAGCAGAAAAACTTTTAAAGAAATTTGGAGGGACCCATATCCAATCATGGGCCAAGAGGAAGAACTGAAGCCTTATAGTGAGCGGCTCTGGGACAACATGGCCCCCTGTGTGACAGAATTCATGATAGCCATGTACCTTATCCTAAGTACCAAGAAATCCAAGGTGGAGCTCTGTCCCATCATGGTAAGGCCCTTTTCTTTCCCTCATCCCAATATTCATAGTTCTTAACCAACTATACTGGTTTAGCTGGCATTCTCTGCCACCTTTCCCCTCCAATAATAGGAAGCTGTAGTAAATCAGCTAGTCACACCTAAATCTACAAGACAGATTATCAGCCTGAGCACCAGGAGTCAGGGCAGAAGATTAAATAGCCTGCCACTCCTTCAACCATTTTGGAGTTTAGGACCTCCACCCTAGCCCAGCTCCTCACTGTGGCCTCCCCAAAGGGAACCAGTGCCTGCAGGTTATGACCTACAAGGAAATCTTCTATATTGGGTAGCCAGTGACTTCAGCTTTTTACCCTGGTCACAGCCATTTTGGGGCAGATGGGGCACGAGGAGGGGGTGTTGCTGGGAGGATCTTAAACTTTATGTTTAAAAAGTTCGGTTTTAAGCCATCCAACAAGAAGCAGCATGGAAAATAACAGGTAGAGCTAATGTAAATTGTCAAGCTGGCCTCCCTGTGTTTTAAATGCCGAACTTCAAGATGCTGAGCTCCAGGGATGTGGGCCACAGCCATGTGGTACGAGCCTGGACCTAAACAGGGTTAGAGAGGTGCAAGGAGTGCACACTGTGTGTGCAAGGACCCTGGGCAAGCGGACTTGATCAGCGGATGATGGAAGCGTGCAAACTGCCATAATGTTTTCTGCATGGGATTAAAATCAAGAGGGTGTCTTGCACCTTCACGATCTTCAGAAGCATTATATCCAAATACCTGCTGAGCTTGGAGGATGGCCTGGAGCCCGTGGGCAACAGAGGAGAGGCCACTCTCACTGCAGGTCTGCCATTCAGCCCCAACCTGGGTGAAACTTCAGAGACTAGACTGTTTTTCCTGGGGTCCTTCTCAACTCCCATGCTCTTTTCTTCTTCCATGTTTGTGGGAGGGGGACAGTTCTTATTAAAGGTCTTGGTTTTTCCAAATCTTGTAATAAACTTGATGCTTCAGAAAGTTGTATTGGATGTTCTGTTTTGCATCCTCCCTGCACGGAAATGGTCCTGTGCCGCCTCCAGTTTGAGAAGCACGTAATGATGTAGTACTTGGATTTAATCAGAACAACTAAATGGGGGAAAAAAGGAGAATTATCATGGCAACTCCCAACAGCAACAAATGTGGGAAAAGGCTGTGAGCCACATTGCAGGGCAAAAATGCAAAAGTGTTCTCTTCCTGCACTCACATTACCTAGTATTTGCAGAAGGGCAGAGGAGAAATTTTGGTCCTCCGTCCTGTGTTAATTATGACCAAGAGATCCAAATAAGACAACAGAGCCCTAAGACCTAGCCTATTTGGGGAGTCAGAGAAGTGGCATGAGTGTGGGCCCCCAAGGGCTTAAGGGTCATTACCTGGGAAGCTGAGTTTCCTACTATAATGCAAAAGTTGGGCCTTTTTCCTTGCCCTATTGGGAAGGGGCCCTGAAGCATGGGTTTGACCACAGGAAATAGAAAGGAGGCTTGGGCCCTGGCTGCATTGATTCAGTGGTTAGAGCATCAGCCCATGGATCAAAGAGTCGCGGGTTCAATTCTGGTCAAGGGCACGTACCTCGGTTGTGGTTCGGTCCCCAGTCCTGGTCCGGGTCATGCTGGAGGCAACCAATCAATGTCTCTCTCTCACATAGATGTTTCTCTCTCTCTCTCTCTCTCTCTCTCTCTCTCTCTCTCTCTCTCTCGTTCTTTCCCACCCTCCCACTCTATCTGAAGATAAATGGAAAAATATCCTCAGGTGAGGATTAAAAAAAAAAAAAAAGGAAAGGACTGTTGGGGTCAGGAGAAAGCTGGAGTGTTAGTCACATACAGAGCAGAGGTGGGAAGTGAGACTAGGAAGTAGAGGCTTGGACCAGCACCCCTTGCTTTTAGGACCACCCCCTATGGTGCATTTTTCTCTGTCTCCATACTTCAACATCCTCCAGCTCAGGGCCTGGAAAACAGTCAGCTCCAATGAATGAATGCTCTGCTAAGGAGACTTTCTTCTTTTGTGAGCTCTGACTTGGCTGGCCTGACTAATGGCTAACTCTGATCTCCCTCATTAGTCCCAGCTCAGTTCGACAAGAAGGGCTTTGTGTTTTGTTCTGAAGAGTAGAAGATTCTTGAGCAGGGAGTGACATGATCAACTTCCTCTGGACAAGACACCTCTGACTGCTTGTGCAAAATGGGTTTGGGTGAGAGAGAACCTCAGGATCAGTAAGGAATCCCACCAGCAATTTGTCAGAAAATCTAATGAAAAGTACCCACCAGCCCATGATTTTTAGATGGTTTCTGAATTACGAACTACTTAATGCAATTTGTGTTATGTATAATCTTTCATAAAACATGAACCCAGGGTAAGGAGTGGTCAGGCGATGAGGGGGGGGGGGGCATTAAAAGGGGTGTGGCAGATACGTCCAGGTGTCTCCCAATAGTCTTGTCCACTTCTCTCTCAGAGCAACCAAACACCTGACGTATAGTGAGTCAAATGGTCACTCAAGACTACAGAGTTCTCAGCCTCCTCTGCAGCTAGGCTGGGGGTGTGACCAAGCTCTGCCTCCAGGATGGGTAGGGAAGCAATCTGTGCAACTTCTAGGATAGTTTCTAGGAGAAAGAAGCAGGTCTTTTTTTTTCTGCTGCTGCTTCTGTCCTGCCGCTGGAAAGGTGAGCTTTGAGGCTGGAGCTTGGTTCTGGCCCTTGTGGGTGAGAGAAAGTCCTCTAGGATGACAAGACATTGAAGGAGAGAGCTTCCTAGAGTAGGCCAGCCAGACTGAGCAGGAGAGAGATGGAATCTTCTCATGTGGGTGCCCTTTGTTACAATAGATAAACCTTATCCTAACCGGGGCTGCTGTTCTGGAGGGTCAGGCTACTCAAAGAACCAGAGCTGCATGACATTTTCAGCCCTCCTTTCCATGGGGTGACAGCCAGCCTACTCTACTCTCCTGGCTTTTCTCTGAAAATCTAACCTGTGAAGATCAATGCTCCCAACTAAACCAGTCTGGAGAGAGTCTCTTCCAGGGACATCCCCATTAGTGCACCACCCACTCTCTCCTAAAGATGCCTCATGTTTGGAAATATTCTATGCTGACTCTTTCCATGCTAATATCAACAGATTCTAATGAAATTAACTCAAGGAACAGACTATCTCATGCTTGGTATAACTTTATTATTGCTAGAAAGATGGGTTTAGAAAAGACAAGTTCCCTGCTAAACTGACAAGTTTAAAAGCTTAATTTGAAAAACCAACCAAATGCTACTTGCATTATGAAGGCAGAGACTGAAACTTGGTCAAGCCTTGGCCTGAGCTCTCTGTCTGGGGAGACACATATTTTGGAATTGTCTGGTGTCTAGTCTTGTCCATGTAATTTCCTGTATGCTCTCCACTCTTATGGTGCTTCCGATTTTAAGGGGAAAGAAATACTAATATGTATTAAATGATGATATTGTAAAAAAGTATTTAGTGCATTTGTTCTTCGTTTACTCTAAGTGTCTACAAAGTGCCTTGTATGTCTGGTTTAAAATAGAATGCATTAATAGATTATATGAGGTTGAATGAGTCCCACAGATCAGGAGGTGACTGCCATTACAAAGTTAGCTTGTTACCCACAGTTCCAGAGGAGAGGGAAACCATGTGCTTCAGGGCCACACAAGGAAGCACCAGGGTGAGCCAGGAGGCAGAGAGAGCAAAGGGAACTGTGGCAGGAGACTCTATTGTTGTTCCTGCAGGAAGGACCAGATGAGGTAGGGTAAGCAAGCTTAGGATTGGCTGGTTTGAGTTCATTTATGGCCTCTACAACATAGGGGTATCCCCAAGTTGTCTGGTACTTGTCCTTGGGTGATTGGGGCAGGGGGATAGTGTCATAATTCAAAGAAGAAGTGGCTGTGGTATGGACACTGGATTGGTTGCTTATATTTGAAAAGTGGGCCCCTAGAAGGAGGATTCCTAGGGGCAGGGGTAGATGGCCAAGAAGAGTGGCATGAGGCCAAGTCAAGGTGACTTAGAATAAGGTGTGTCCAGCATATACATGCAAGGCAGACGATTTTACAGAAGCTAGAAACATGGTCCATACAAGGGCCCAACTCAAATGTCACCCCCTTAGAGGAACCTTCCCTGCCTACCCAATCTACTGTGATAGTCTCCCCAGCCATTACCTACTTTGTTCCCTTCATAGCATTTAGGATTGTACCCCCTGCTCAGAACCCAGCTGCAGCTCCCCACGGTCAGTGGAAAAGTCCTCACAGGGGCCACCAGGCCTTGCATGATCTGAGCCCTCTGACTTCTCATCTCTTCTCCCACCCATCTCTCCCCTCTTGGCCCACTCCAGCACCCACTCCTACCCTGCAGATTTCCCTGAGCTCTGCTTTTCTCCATAACACTTGCCTCTTCTAACATGCTGTACTCACTGTCTTCTCTTCACAATGTCAGCTCCACAGGAGCAGCAGGGTTGTTTTCTTCTCATTCACTTCTGTGCCTACAGCCCATGTGAGTGCTGGGCATTTAACCAGGTATCAGTAAATAGTGAATAGAAACAACTTATAAATACGTGAAACATCCTTGTGTGGGGTCTGCGGCATTCACTCACCTAGCACCCATTCACTGAAGCCCTGCTACATGCTGGGCCAGTTCCTGACACCGGGGCACAGCAGTGGGTGACAAAGTCAGAGGTCTCTATTCTCATGTAGCTGATAGCCTAGTGGGGGAGACAGAGAAAAAATAAGTAGAATATATGCAAACACAAATAGTAATATATACCATGAAGGAAAATGAAGTCAGGAAGAACATTTGAGGAAAATCCTGAAGGTGTTTAGGGACAAGCCATGTAGAGAGCTGAGTGTTCCAGTCAGAACAGCAAGTGCAAAGGCCCTGAGGTAATGATGGTCTACGACTTGAGAGTCTTAGTTTTTAGTGTGAGTTCTTAGTTGTGTCTCAAGTCTGTATTTTGCTTTTATTTGTAATCCTTAGTTTTACCTTTCTAGCTAATTAATCTGAGCCTGGGCCATTAATCCATTAAATTCAGCAAATTCTATCCCAGTAATTTAAAGTGAAAGGGGTGAATTTGCATCAAGTCAGCATGCATTTATTGTCCGTTGGGCACTGCAGGCTCTGAAATGAATATCACAGTCCACCCTGACAACCCTAGTTAATCAATGTCTAGATGTACTCAATCCTTTTCCACTGCATCCCTGTCCCATTTTGTCTGGGTCTCAAGCTCAGAACATGACCATCTGTCACACCTCTTTGTCCTTTATGTCCAGCTTCCAATTCTGGGGGATTTTTTCCTGAACCTCCTGTCTAGTGCTCTTGCCCCCACCATGGCATACTCAACCCTCTCTGTATTTATCTCACCTGATTGTAATTGCTGGGGATGACCTGTCTCCTGGGGATGTGGGATGCTGAAAACTAGTTCTCTAGCAGACTTGGGTCTCTGAGCTCTGTCCCCTGGCTCTTCACCCTTGAAAGCAGCTGATGAGCTATGGTGTTCTGTCTGTCTGGCTAGAGTGTCCATATTTGGTCTGTGAACACCCCTGGGGCAGGCCTCTGCCTTTTCTTCTCTGTGCACTGTAAGCCTGCACACAGTGGGCCTTTAGCACCTCAGAGACCTCACCACCTGCCCCTGCCTTCCCATGGCCAGAAAACTCTACCATCAAAAACCCTTCAGACTCACTTTGGCCCAAGCACAGCTCCCAGAACCTGGGGTGGTGGGGGGTGCTTCTACAGCCTCTTCATCTGAAGTGTGAGGTCCCAGCTGTCAGATCTCACCTCAAGCATGCCTAGTGCTGAGCTGTTGACTTTTTTTGGTCAGGTTACTCTCTTGCAGCAGCCATGGGAGGCCACAGTGGAGAGAAAAGGCCAATGATGGGTACATCCCATTCCAAACTTAGTGAAATTGTCTGTGTATTGTGTAAAAGACCTCTGGTGTATAAGTGGGAAGTAGGGTCTCCCAAGGTCCAAATGAAGGAGATGTCCCCAGGTATGGTGGCTTTTGGCCTACTCTGTAGCAGCTCCAGATGCCAGCCTGTAAATAGGGGATTGCCGAAGTGGTCACATAAGCATGATTCTGTAATTGCCAAGCAAAGCATGAGAAATGGATGCTGAATGTTGGGGAGCTAGGAGGGTGTGGCGGTGCTGGTAAAGGAAGTTCACCTTCCTCCCTTAAGTGTGAATTGTTTCTGTGAGCCTCCTAATGGCCACATGGCTTTTGCCAAGTCTCAGGAGCCAACAGTACACTGGGCATGGGGCTGGGTGCCTTAGTTCCCATCACATGGACAAGACATACCATGTGGCTTCCCAGAGTACAAGTAGCAGACTGGGTTTGCAGTCTGGCTCCACACTTCCTCATTGTGGTCCAGTCACTTCCCTTCTCTGAGCTGCAGTCTTGCCCTCTAAAATGAGGACATCAGCTGGTACATTATCAGAGTTAATCCCATGATGATTAATTTGGGTAACACAAGTGGCCCCTCCTGTAGCTGGCCTTCAACAGATAATTCCTCTGGATCTCTAGATTGGACTAGACACTTGCAGTGTTATCTGGAAATTCTCCCTTGAAAATATCCTAAATCCATAGTGTGGTAGTTCCAAGGTCTTCTATTTAGCAAACCAAAAGAAACAGTCAGAATTTTTTTTGATAGACAGTGACAAAAATCCCAAAGTGGCTTAAACAAATAATCAAAGCAGGAGGAAATTGTTTATGTAACTAAGAAGTCTAAAGGCAGATAGCTTCAGGCAAAGCTGTACCTGGGTTCTCTGTGACCTCAACAGGACTCACCTCTCCTGACCTTTTGACTGTGCTCACTACCCTCTATGCTGGTGTCATTCTCATTCAGGCTTTCCTTTTATAAAAGCACGATGGCCACCAACAGCCACAAGCTGATATCATCTCCCCTCAGCTCTCCAACGGAAATAGAACTTCTCTTCTCCTATGATTCCAACTCTACCGGCTGACCCATGGGAGTTGATTGGTCACATGCCCAGTCCTGAGCCAATCACTATGGCCAGAGAGATGCAGTATGCTGATTGGCCTGCTCCAGGTCATGTAACTACCCACTCCAAGGAAATCTGTGAAACAAAACCTGAGTTGGAATTTCCAACACCAAGATCACCCACAGAGAGTAACTTTTCTCAGAAGCAAATTCTGTCTAGCATCAAAGTTGGAGAACTGAAAATGATGGTCTTTTCATTTGGTAACTGTAAAAATAAAAATGACATTTCCCTACTATTTCAGTGTTAGGAATCTAACCGATGAAAGGGCCTGGACCCTTCTTCCCTTACCTACCTCATTTCTGACCTCAATGTCACAGAGGTCACAGAAAGCACCAAAATATTCCCAGGAAATAGCACCTGTCTCAAGGCATTACTTAGGGCTATCTTCCACCTACAGTTTGCCCTGTTGCTTCCTTTTCTTTTTACTCTGATGAATTGATATTTGGTTGCATGCACCAACTTTCATTATGTCTATAAGAAAAAGCTTGTCTTTCTGTTACACCAAGATCAATTTCTTAAAAACCCTGCAGGTACAGAAGTAGAGATTCAGCACCTGCATGCAAAAACAGAGCTCTGGTGGTGAGAATCAGGACTCCATGCAGTAGTGTGCACAGGGCTGGAAGGGTCTCAGGAATCTGCTCTTCCAGTGGAAGCTGGGAGAGTAACAGTAATAACGGCTGAACATCATTGGCTGCTCACTGCACCACATGCTTTTTATCACATGTTTTTCTCCTCTTAATTAACAGGGAATAGGTACAATTTCTGTTACCCTATACTGTTGAGAGTTTAAAAATCCTAAGATTATACAGCTCTCTCTCTTTTTAAAAAATGTTTTTATTTATTGTTTTAGAGAAAGAAAGGAAAAGAGAGAGGGAGATGGAAACATCAATGTGAGAGAGAAACATTGATCGTCTACCTCCAGCCCACAACCCGGGCATGTGTCCTGACAGGGAATCGAACTGGGACCTCTCAATCCATGGGACAACTCTCAATCCACTGAGCCACACTGGCCGAGCAAGATTATGCAACTCTTAAATGGAGATTAAGAACAGAAACCCACATCTGTCTGACTTCAAAAATACATTGTCTTAAGCACCAAGTGATATAACTCCCCAATAAGAGGCTAGGACACAGCTATATCTTAGAAGTTAAGACATAGCTTGAGAAAATTCAGGGGAGATGTACTTTATCGTATTTATATTATTATATATCTTGAAGGGGAGTGAAAAACCCATGCTGTTACCTGAGGTTAGTCTTATTCAGCAAGACAAGCATAGCTGAGGAATAAACAATTACATTTGCTTCAGGACCACCTTGTTAATTTTGGCCATGTGTTCAGAATCTGACTCTCACTTTCAGTCCTCAGTCCTCGACTTCAAAATGAATTCTCAGTTTACAAAGTTAATCATTTCCTCTTCCTGTCTTGTTTTGCTACCATCACACCTACTCTGAGGAAAGCAATGCTAATCATATGTCCAACACATCTTTCACCAAACACAGTCAAACATATACAAACATAATTACAGATAAATTAGTCAGTATCGAGCCTTGAATATATCCTCAACCTTAGCTTCATGTCCCAACCCCATAAGATCCTCACTAATGGGACTAGTTTACCTGCTTTCCTTATATATAATGGAGGGTTGACTATTTTGTCAACATGTTACCCCTGCACCAACATAAGTGTCACTGGAATGACCTCAGTGAAGTGGTTTTCAACCTTAGATACATATTAGAATCGTGTAGGAAGCTTTAATTTTTTTTCAATAACCTAGCCACATCCCTGATCAATCAAATCAGAATCATAAGCGTTGGGATAATCTCAGGCATCAGTGTTTCTTCAAAGCTCCTCAGTATAATTTCAGTGTGCAGATACTGAGAACTACTTCTACAAAGCCAGACAGAGCAAATTGCATGTCACCTGTCTGTTCCAACCATCTAATCCCATCCCTTCATTAAGGAGTCATTAGTCAAAGTTACAACAGTGAAATAGTTGAGACTTGTAGTTACTTCTGTCCCAACATTTACCTGCCTTGACCTTCACAAACCAAACTAATTTTGCTAACATTGCAAAAAGAACCATTTCAGTGAGGCAATGGTTGTGTTAACTAAACTTATTGTGGAAATCATCTCACAATACATACTTATATCAAAGTATTATGCTTTGCAATTTAAACTTATACAACATTATATGTCAATTATCTCAGTAAACCTGGAAAAATAAAGTAAAATAAATATTTTTTTAAAGGAGAGAAAAGAAAGAGCCATCCAATGTAAGGATGGTTCCAGCACCTTTGTCTCTGCATAATCGCTCAGGAAGCTGGGGTCACTTGTCCAGATGTTGCATTGGCTGAGTTAATAAGAATCACCTGTGGAGTTTGTGAAATTCACAGCTTTTTTAGTCCTACTCTCCCCTCCCCTTGCCAAGTCATTTTGAGCCTGCAGATCTTAGACTTGAACTTTTAAGAAACTATTTGTGTAAATATGATTTGAAGGCTGGTTTGAAAACCACAAAACTACTCAGTGAAGGAAGAAAAGTTACCCCCCCAAAAATACAAAACATAGCCTTTCCCCAGGAAATGTGTGTGTGTGTGTGTGTGTGTGTGTGTGTGTGTGTGTGTAACATCTCCCAGGAATTTTGACTAGGGAGAGAGAGAGAGAGAAATTCCTGGGATATACCATGTTTCATAAGCCAAGTTATCAGTAAGCAATAAGGGATAAATTATTGTGACACAGAAGGTGTCTCCAACAAGAGCTCTGGATTTACTCATTCCCTGTAGAAAGGCTTCCAGGGATATCATGATGATGGCAGGGAAGCAGGAGAGGTCTATGAGCAATAAGATCTGATCAAATTCCAGAGCCACTGCAAAGTCAGAAACACAAATATTCTTTTCTATTGAGTGTGAACGGCAGTGTACATGAGATAAGAATTAAAAGATACAATATACCAGGAAAAAAAAAAACACACAAAAAAAAACCCTGTAACTTATTTATAGGAACAAAAAATAACCAATATAGATATTTTAATTATTAATAACAAATATTTCTATGGTTAGAAATAGAGGAATAAATGAAGAAATTATCTTTATTATGGGAATCAAGAAAAACCCACATGTGTGGAAGTCAGATGCAGAGTTCTTGACCTTTAAAAAATAAATTTTATCTTTCTGAGAATGAAAATGACAGTGAGCAACTAAAGAGAAATGAAACAAAACTATATGTATATGTAACTTGTTTTGCAGTCCTGTATGAAACTTGGTAAAGTCTGTTCACTTGAGCAATGATGAAATAATTATCTATATTTAATAAGTTGTGCTTAAATATGCTTTGTTTGGAATTTTTGCTAAATTTTCACATTATATTTTAATTCCTTTGTTCTAGACTGTCTGTTGGTACAGATACAAAATGTTGATTAGCTCACAATTTTAAATCCTTAAAGAATAACAGTTTACTAGATGGTATGTATGAAGATGTTCTTTCCAAAAACTGTCATAGCATTCTGAAATGCAACTAGCTTTGAACTTGGATCATATCAGCTTTTCCAGTAAATTCTAGATCTTTGTTCTAGCAAAATCAGCACCACGGATTAATTTACCATTCTTTTTAGCTCCTACATAGCTATGCAACTATATGAGGAGAACATAAGAACCATATTTTTTATTGACATCCTCAAATCAGCAATTTTGTCCCAGAAAAATTCTTGACCTCTAAATTTGCAATGTTTATCATGTAATGTGCAAGGACACTGGTAAACTATGTCAAAGGAAAATTCTGAAAAATAAAAATTGATGATTCTAATACTTAATCTCTTCAATTAATTAGAACTTTTCTGAATGAAATAAAATCTCAATTATAAGAGAATGAACTTTGAATAATAATTCCCAGATGGCCACAGGAATAACCTCAACATTACTAATTTAAATATATGAGGATACAAATGCTAAGTGATGTGCTACTTCCCTAGATTACAAATTATCTAAATTTTAAAGATTAGTAAAAATGTATTTTCATAGGGAAATTGAGGAGGACGAGTTATTTTGTATGTGTGGGCTGATGCTTACCTGGTACACAGTGGTACAGACCATCCAGTTGCTAAGATGTTTACAAATCATTTGCCTCAGCATCTAGGACCCCTACCTGGGGATCTCCCCAACTTCTACATGATTCAGCAACTCTCAGAGCAAGGCCTCCTGGACATTATTCCAGGGCTGTGGTCTGTGTCAGTTCTGACTGTTAAATATTTATATATCACCCTGGTGCACTTGTGCATACGTAACAACAAAGCAAGAAAAGAGTCTTTTCTTTGAGATAGGAAAGTCAGTGAAATGATTCTGAGACAGAACAATAGGGCCCTAGAACAGCTATTCCCTTAGATCCCCAGCAATAACCAGAACATCAGATCAGAAGGCATCAGACGATGAGGAGGAGAATGTTCTGTGAAGCAAGTTTATTTGCCTGATAGTTTCAATACACAGTCACTTTTCAATCTGTTTTTTGTTCTGGTAGGGTAGCTGTCTCCTTACTCACACGAACTTAACCACAAGTCCCTTACTTTTTGGTAAATTTGGAAGAAGCCTATTAATCTAAATCTTCAATCTTCACTAATGCAGCTGTCTTCTCACAAATCCAAGAAATTTCAGCACTGCAGCGGGAAATGTAAGTATTTCCTTTTTGAAAATAGGCACATCCTTTGGATCCATTGATCTGGGCATATTCTGTAGTACTAAATCTGAAAATTAATTCAAAATTAATTATACGTTTAAAAAATTAATTTATACATCAAATATTTGGAATTTGATCACAATTCAGTGTTCTTCGTTACCAAATATCTGAATGTTGAGAGACTTCTGCTTCCACAACACAACAAAATCCCTGAAGCTGGCAGATGTGAGTTCTTTATTTCAAGTTAATTATAATTCCAGGTAGAATTATTTAAGAAGGATACTTAAATTCTGGGTTGAGAATTTGTATTCTCTCCATTAACATGGTAGAAACTACCCAATTCAGATTATATTAGTAGAAGTACTATATTTTCTTTACTTTAGAACTTTATGAAGAAAAAAAAATCACCTTTCGGGTAAAAAGTTGTTACATTTTATTATACACAAACATAATTTTGTATATATTTATGCATATGTGGAGTGTGAAGAGAGAACAAGACAAAGTTAGGAGAGAAATGAATGTGGTCCTAGTATTAGTCCCTAGGTCCTCTGCTAAGGAATTGGTGATAACTTAAATAATATAATTAGAAAATTATGCTCTTCAGGTCCAAATCTGTGTGCCCCAAATTGCTTTTTTTCCAAATGATCTGCATTACACTGCAATATTTTTTCTTGCTTTGGGGCTGAGCTCACTAAACCTTATTCTGAGTATGTGTACTTGCTCAGACTGGCCTTGACTCAGTAGAAATGGCAGTGTGATGCTGAAGTTCAATCGCACTACCCTGTGTGACACACTGGTTTACGGGGCAGCTGCAGTCTCTGGGAGTCAGTGTTCACGAGCTCTGAAACTTGCTCTGGGGGCCGCATGCTCCATGCTTCAGTTAGAAGTGAATGGGGGGGCCAGGGATGATTAAAACTCTTTTGGGAGGAGGGACACATCTTAAATTCCAAAATGGAAACAGCCGAACTTGCGCGGTGTCATGGTGCTACTCCTGTGAATCCTCAGTCTAGCTTCGGATTAATTTGTAATCATTTCATGCCCAATATTGCTCCATTTGCAAAGAGCAACTGTCATTTTTTGGTTGTTTATTACTTTACATGTGCTTTTTCCATTATTATCTGTGTGAAACCAGATTAGTCAATTTAATATGACAAGTAGTGGTGATCAGGGAGTGAGAGGATTGGAGTTGAGTAGAAAAGTCCAGGACAAAACTTGGGAAATGAACGAAGATAAAGTGAATCCAGGGAGAAAAGTATAAATATATTGTTTGTTATTAAAAGAAGTTTTTGAGTCACAATCGAAGCACAATATCTTTGACAGAAAATGAACACTTATAATTTGGTTTAAGGAAACTCTGACAACAGGCATTATTAAAGAGTGAAATAGGCCCTGGCTGGTTTGGCTCAGCGGTTACAGCGTCAGTTTGTGGACCAATGAGTTGCGGGTTTGATTCCAGTCAAGGGCAGGTGTGGTTGCGGTTTGTCCCTGGCCCTGGTCAGGGGGCAACCACTCGTGTCTCTCTCACATCGATGTTTCTCTCTCTCTTTCTTTCTCCCTCCCAGTCTATCTGAAGATAAATGGAAAAATATCCTCAGGTGAGGATTAAAAAAAAAAAAAAGTGAATAGATAATTAATAACTTGATGGAAGTAGGGAAGTGAAAACACCTACTATATCCAGAAAGATGCCAATGCTTTTAAATTTCATCTAATATACAAATACGGTATGTTATATTAAAAATAAAAATATAATTGTATAATTTGAATATACTTGTGATGAGGGGTGTTCCTTAAAATATTTGGTTTTGTTGTCAGTCGCTAAAAGAATTTTGCAAAACCATGTGCCCTTGACATACTTTCAAATTGACATCTATTTTTTTATATCTTTAAATCATTGCCAAAAATGCAGTTTTTAGAATATGATATATTCTATAAATACTTTAAATATTTTATCAAAACTGTGATGTGTTTCATGTGAATTCATGAAAAACATTTGCCATATAATTTCATTGGCAAGTCCCCATCATAAAAATTAATTGTTAAACTAATCAACCAATCTAGACTCATGTTTTGTTAGAAAATAGCTAACAATTGTCCGTTTAAATGTGTGTTAATGTATGTTTTTATAATAAACATGACCCTTCTGCATTGCGAGCATTGAGAGCCAGGGTAGCTGAGAGGCTGAGCCCATGATCACAAATCAGTCCTGATTTTGCCACTGATGAGCTGTGACCATGAGCAAATTATTTAATCTCTCTGTGACATGCTTTTCATCTATAAAATGAGACTATAACAGTGTTTTAATCATAGGGCTAATATTTATAAAGTATTTTGAACATAGTATTATTTGTGTTAAAGAAAGAAAGAAATTTAAACTAATAGGTGAGGTTCAATGTCTTGACATGTTTGTCATACACATGAAGGAAGGTGGTCCTCCTTCGGTGTTTGTTACAAGCTCTCTTTTCTTCATAGGTTGTACCTTTATTCATATCTAGATTTATACTTCTTACAATTAACTTTTTTGAGGTACCATTAATAAATAACATATAGTTATTATTACAATTCGATATCTGTATATACTATAGTGTGCTGACCACCAAAATTAAAAAATGGGCAGAGGATCTGCATAGACATTTCTTCAAGGAAGACATACAGAGGGCCAACAGGCAAATGACAAGATGCTCAACATCACTAATTATTATGGAAATGCAAATCAGAACATTTATCTTCTCAGTATTCCATTTCTTAGTGTTCTTAGTTTGGATTTTTTCCAAATAGAGACTTACAAGGATGGAGAGGGAATAGAGCCATCTTCCCATAGCCAACTTCTGCCAGACAAATCCCATGATAATCCCAACCAGAAGAAAGAAAACTCAGGTAATGGTTGTGACTTCAGAAAATCCTGAGAGAGAAAAAAGGAAAAAATCTTATGTGAGAACCACATTTCCATTTGCAGAAGTAAGAGAGATGGGAACATACATTAAATTCATTTATTAATTCTCCTTCAAAATGCACTGAATTCCTACTGTGTGAATCAGAAATTCCATTTCTTTACTGCACATTACATGGATAATTTCTCTAATCGAGGAAGGAGATTCAGACCTTTTCTTCCAAGCTGTCTATCTTTACCAAGGTGGAGTTCCTGTCCATGCAGTTTTTTCTACTGTTAATCCAGGTTTTCTCTTCATGTGTTGCAAAATAATAGCAGCTGTTTTGGTGCCATTGCCACATCTTCGGACAAGGATTACATTTGTGGTCTGAAAAAGAAATTGTACCCAAAAGTACAAGCTAAACAACTTTGGAGTGATTGAGGAAGGTTTTTGAAACTGAATTATTTAATTTGGTAATAGGGTTTGAGACCCAGCACCCTGAAAACATACTGCTTTAGGAGCCTTTGAAAATGAAGTCACCCTGATTATGGGTTGGGACAATGGTGATTAAAATGATCTTTTCAGGGCTCAGTCTTCTGGCCTTAGAATTATCAGTTATACTTTAAACTTCTTATAACAGCAGGACCCCCTAAAAATAGTCCATAAAGTGAGAGGCTGAAGTATCCAGATTGATATAATTCCACGATGCTTCCCCAAATTTGCCTCTGTTTTCAAAAATATTAAATACAAATAAATAAATAAATTTATATCTTGCCTTGTCTTCTGTAAAATTAATGCAACATCATTAGCCGTCATTGTATAGCATAACTCATATTCCCAGAGGTGGTGAACATAATCAACCCAAACAGGGACGACAGATTTGATCTGACGAGTCAGCAGTCCTGATTACCTGAAGTGTGAATGATTAGCTCTTGACAGAGTTTGATGGCCATTTGTCTCTGCTTCTTCAATAGATTGGAAATCTGTAATTTGAGCAATTCCTCCTCCATAGGAAAGTTTGTGTCCTTGCTCAGTTGCTGGGATAAGTTATCTTGCTGTTGGTGGATGGTTTTCTGAAGTTGACTCAATTTTTCTGAATCTGAGTTAATTTCATTAGAGGTCTGCAAAACTCCAAGACATAACAGTAAACAAGTTCATACATCCTCTCATTATCATGATAGCCATAGATAATTTTCTGAATGCAGAAATATTTCTTACATTGTTTAACATTTATTAATAGCTCCTAATAATGGAGATATCACAGAAGAAACACATCAGATGCCTTTCTATTTAAAATTGCTTAAAGCTTATCCTTATAATTTTATTTATATTTTAATTATTATTGTGCTTGTATTAAAATAATGAATTAATAATTACATATCTTTGATATTTCATCTAAGGCAGTGCCAGACATTTGACATTCATTTGGTGAAAATTTTGTCTTTTTTCTATTTGGAGTTGGTTCATGTAATTGTAGTAATAGGAACAGAAACCTCTGGGCAGTGGGAATCTCAAAGTATGATCTGTAGATCACTTGCGTCAGACTCACTTAGGGTATTTGTTTTTTGTTTGTTTTTTAAAGGCAGATTTTAATGTGATGCTTGATCATTTCTGGTACTAGAGCCATAAAAATCTTCATTTTAAATAGGTACTTTAGATGATTCTCTAGCAGAATAAATTTAAGAACCAGTGCACTCAAAGCACTGCACTTTAGTGGAAAAAAGCATTCATCCTTCTACGGAAAACCAATGAATACATATTGCATCTTCATTTTTTAAAACAGACATCATTGTAGAAGACTAACTGCTAATCTTCATAATGATTGGCTACTGGATATTTGTTACTGCTGCTAGAACATTATATTTCTTTTCAAAAGAGAAAATTACATCATTAGCTTCTATTTATATATCCAAATAGGTATGTCTAAATCCTAATTATCCAGGAAATTTTACACATATAAAAAGAAATGAAAGTAGCAGAGGAGATGTTGGTACCATTCAGCAAATAAACTTTCTTGACTGCAAATCTCCTGGAATTGAATACTGTGCTCACTCACTACTCTGTATGTCACAAACTTAACATCCTACCAGGTATGTATTCTCAGGATGTTTTTGCACTTGTTAGTTCAGGATTCTCTATCCTGTTCAGCCCTGACTGCCCAATGATGGGTCAGAATAAAGAGAATACTCTTTTTTCACTATTGTGCTTGAGAATGGAGCTTCCATTGTTGGAGGTGGTTCAACTTTCTATCTACTGGCTAAGGTATATCAGGTTACTCTTCCTCCTTGTTTGCATCTCTGTTCATTTATAGCAGTCAGGCTGTTGCTGCTGCTTAGAAGTTTCTGTATTCTAGAAAGCTCTTGGGTGAGCAGATTAGCCAGTCTTGTACAAACTCTTAGGTAAATAAAATAGCATGCTCTCCCTTGAATCCGCTTTCCTTGGCTTTCTGTTTCTCACCATTTGGATAATAAGTTTTTCTGTGCAGAAGCGAGGGTCCTTATTCCAACCAATAACTGAAAAAATAAAAGTTGGCTTCACAGTTCAGTCTAGTTTATCAAGAGAAAGCATTGGATTTAGGGCGACATCCTCATAATAATAATTTCCTTGTTGGTTTACCTTGGAGACAGGGAGAGTGAGAGAGATAGTACGTATTATTTTAATACTTTCTGAGTCTTCATGATGTAGCACTTTCCATATAATCCAACCTGAATTTACAAAGTTTACAAAATGTGTTTCCTAATCATCTTTGTTGGGTTTGATGCAAGTATACTTACACATAATCCCCAAGGTCACCAGCCCAATCAGCAGCAACAGACAGAGAGATAGCAGACTCAGGGCCGTCCAACGCCATGTGTGGGATGGAGCTGGATACCATGAGAAAGCCAACAGAGGGATGAGCAAACAGAACTCCCTGTGGTTTACACATGGTTGCTTATTTATACCACGTAGGAAGCTTCCTAAGCTTCTCTAAGGCCCCTATCTAGAGAAATACCTAAAACAATGTGCTGTGAGCGCCCCCCCCCACCAGTGCTTCTCCCTTTCTCCCTTTCTTCCTTTTTCCCTGTTTTACCCTTCTTCTATCCTTTAAGAGGAAGTGCCTTCTCAGTTTTAGGTTTTTGTTTTACATCATAACACACCTTTCTTCTTCAACTTCACTGAATTCATGAATAAGACATTGTGGAAAGTGGTTCTCTGGATGACCTTAACAATAGAACAGATCCCAAGTTTTTGAAATTACAAACCTCCACAAGACAAAAGTTATTGTGGATTTTATTTTTTACCTATTACCCATTTTATTTATCACCTAGTAGATAATGAATGAATACTGAATGAAAGGAGAAATGAATATGCAATCTAACTTATAAACCACAGAAAAGGTCAGAAAGCCAGTGGCTAACTCTTCAAAATTTAACATTCCATATACAGGGTGGGGCAAAAATAGGTTTACAATTATTCACATGGAAAATAATACATTAATAAATAATTAAACAAGCATAAACTGTGTTTTGCATACTCACAACTGTAAACCTCCTTTTGCCCCACCCTGTGTATATCACAAATGGTTCTCCTACTTACTTCACTTTCCTATTCCTTACTTCAGGATCTAATGGCATCCAGCCCAATATTCCAGAATGATTAACGTAATCTCCAGGTGCACTATCACATACAGCACATGCACTACTCTCTCTTTCTCAAAGATTAGAATTAAATTTTTCTAAAAAACAATGTATAGCCATCTTTACTAGGCACATGTACAGTCTATTCCCATCCTTTTTTTTGTATATCACCCCCTCTCAAACTACACACACACTTAAACTAAAAATAAATCTAAAGAAAGGAACATGGTTTATATATTTTACATGAGTCAGGACAACAACTTGAACTGTCAACTAATTTTTTTGAGGGTGAGGGATGTAGCCTGATATATTAAATTGGATTCCTGACCACAAAGACTGCTATCTTCCCACTGGATATAAGAGAATGAGTGAAAGGTTAGAACTAAGTCTGGACTCCACCACATAACAGTTGTATGAACTTAGTTAAATTATTTACTGTTTTTTAGCCTCAGTTTTCTTAATACATTGGAAAAAGCACTGACATTATTTCATTTACTTCACAACTATATTTTAATAATGATATGATACACTGTCTATAAAATACTAAATATATACTGTTATTATTGATTCAACACTACTAATTATACTGGGAATTTCAACTCCCTAAATTTTTTAAATACTATAAAACAGAAACTATCTCTTGTCTATTTCTGACATCCTCCAATTTTCCTCTTCAGTTATTTATATCTGTGAAAAGAAAGTTTTCCTCTACCTTCTCTATTTTAGAAGCCTCCAATGTGCCTTCAAAAAGAATATTCCTCTGGCCTCTCTCACAAGGTATAAATAGCAAGGACTGCATTTATAAAAAGAAATCTCTTAGTCCCCAATTTTTGGCTTGTCTAATCAACATTTTCACTATAACTCAGGGCTTCATGAAACATACTGATATCCCACCATTTTTCCTCAATACTGGGAACACTCATTCTACTAATACAATCCACAAACTCCATTTTGAAGCTTCAACAGCACCACTCTTTTTAGCATAGGCATCAAAACCAGCACCTTAAAGCATCAAACACCTGTCCATCTCCCGAGGTCATGTCTTGCTTTCTCTGAATCCTTACCTTTTTTCCTTAGGTTATTTCTATCTCGGTTATTTCCTGCTCCGATGGAATTCTGAAATGTGAGTGTCGCGTAGGTCACTTCTTCAGACATAGCTGAAGGAGCACTACTATAAATTGTGTAATTAATGTTTCAATATCTTCAGGCCTGAAACAAGATGTTCTTTTCAAGGCTGGGAGTTTTTATATAGACGCTCAACTGACCCAAGGCACATCCCACTGCCATCTAAGTAAGGACAGAATGACAGTTTTTCTGCAGAGAAAGTGAGAGAAGTCAAATATTCTCCTTAGAAATCAGTGTATTGTAGATTTCACACTGCTCTCTCATTTCTGTTTCTTGTTATGAAGCAAAGAAGCAGTACTTGGAATCAGTGAAGGGATGCTGGTTTCATGCAGGAAATCCCATGATTCTCAATGTTTCAATAAAGGATCAGGTTGTCCTCTTTACATGTGTTAAAGGTCAGCTATTTCTGCATGGACAGGGGTGGGAACAAATATCCAATGTGTTGCAGAAAGGCAATGCAATAATAATAATAATAATTCAGTAACATTTTGTATGATCTCTAAATACATAAATGTACATACATTTCTTGTTCATTTTCATTTTTTTCTAAACTAATGGCATGACCCATCGAGGAAGAAAGGTTTGGAGGCTCTGGGTCCATAATCAACTATACTCCACTGTCAAAAATGTGGAAATGAATGATAAATGTATGTTTATGTTTACCACTCTAGGTAAATTAGGTAAAGGCAGAGACCATTGAAATGAGGAAAAGTTAAACCAAGTAGGTGATTATAGAAATGAGCACTCAAGTTGTTTTTCAGTTTCTGTTCTCGTCTTTCACTTTCACCAAAGTTTGCAAAGACTGCATTTTTATTGCTATTTCCCTGATTCTTTCACATACCTTGAAGTTCCCTAAGAAAGTATTTAACCTCTTACTATTTTATGTGAAATAATACTTGAGTAAAACAATAATGAAGACTCTCACCTGGTTCCTAATTATTTCTCTAAGGAAGGGAAGATTGATCACACTTTCTATACACTTTCCATGATTGTTATCCTAAAAGACTATATTACCTATTATTTATTTATAATTTTATTAATTTAGAAAGTGCAATCTATACTTTTCTTTCTTAAAAACTTCCAGCATCTCTGTAGCTCATTTGATCAGATTATACTATCAAATTGCACACCTTGTTGCAGACATCTCCCAAATTCTAGGACATTTTTTTTTTTTTTTTACCATTTTTCTACTGTCTTAAATCTCCTTGTTCATCTCTACTTCTGTCATGATTATCAATGATTTCAACATGGTGAGAATTCAACAAGGTGATCATTTCAATACCCTTGGCTGTCAGTTCCTGGATTTTGCTCCCATAACCTTGACCACATTCATATATCAACTACCTACTATGATGATCATACTTTAAAGCTATGCTTTCCAATATTGTAGTTTCTAGCCACATGTGACTATTTAAACTATAAGTAATTAAAATTAAAAATACATTTTTTCAGTCATACTAATCATACCTCATGTGCTCCATAACCACAGGCAGCTATTGGCTGTGGACCCGCACAGCACAAGTATACAATGTCTCCATTGTCATGGAAAATTCTGTTCCACAGCACTGCACTAGAGTTGAGACAATTTTACTATCAAAAGAAGTTCCTTCTCTGTTACCTCGGTTTCAAATATTTCACTCTCTAACCTCAACTCTTATCTTTCCAGCCTAATCCTTATAGTGATTCTATAACCTACAGGGCTTTCATGCCCACTAAGATATCAAATGTAATTATCATATCATCTTTTTATTACTATAAATCCCTCATGCTGTATTTCCTAATTTACCTGGCTTAGACCATTCACCAGGGTCAATTATAATAATCATTTCCTTACTTAAAGCTATAACTTCATTGCTTATCTCTTCCTCCATGATACACATCTGAAAAATGCAGCCTGGTTAAATCCAACTCTACAAGTAGCTGAATGGGATTGTATTAACTGGTCTTGTTTTATATTTTTTAATTAACTTCCCAGCACTCTTACTGATCAGCCTATCCTGGTGATCTCCTAGAAGATTATTCCCAGTTTCTCTTCTTTTCTCAACTCTCAAATTTCTTTCCTTCCTCAAACTCAATGAGTGATCTGGCTTTCTATTCTCTTGAAAAAAATAAAAACAATCAGAAGAGCATTTTCTGTTTCACTACAAAAAATTTACATCTGGCCCTGGCTGGTTTGACTCAGCAGTTAGAGCGTTGGCCCACAGACCAATGAGTCTTGGGTTTGATTCTGGTCAAGGGCACGTACTTCAGTTGTGGTTGGTCCCCGGCCCTGGTCGGGGTCGTGCAAGGGGTAGCCAGTCAATCTCTCTCTCTCTCTCTCTCTCTCTCTCTCTCTCTCTCTCTCTCTCTCTCTCTCCCCCACTTCCCATTCTATCTGAAGATAAATACAGAAAAAGTATCCTCGGGTGAGAATTAAAAAAAAAATACTTCTGTATGCATAGCAATATCATTTTCAACTATTTTCCATGGTTAAATTGTGCAAACCCTCATCTATTGTCTATTCCATCTACACACTGGGACCCATTCCATCTACCTACTCAAAGACTTTTAACTTGTAATTTTTCTCTCTCTTTCTGTCTCTGGAATCATTAATATTTTTCCTGCTGGTTCACTCACCTTAACTTACAAAAATATGTGATATAATATCTTTTATTTTTAAAATAAACAAAAAAATGTCTTGTTCAACCCCTCACACACACATACACATATCATCTCATTTCTCGAACTCTCTTAACAACAAAAGGGTTCAAAAGCTGTCTCTGCCTGTTGTCTCTTCCTACATTTCCTGGACCCACTCTAATCAGGCCTTTTCCCCTCACTATTTCTATAAAAATGCTTCTGTCCAAGTCACCATTAGCCTCCACAGTAACACATCCAAAGGCTGTTTCTCAGGATTTGTCTTAACCTACAAGCAGCATTTGACATAACTGATTCTTAAAATTCTTCTCCAGCCCTGGCCGGTTTGGCTCAGTGGTTAGAGCGTTGGCCTGCGGTCCAGAGAGACCCAGGTTTGGTTCCCGCTAAGGGCATGTACCTCGGTTGCAGTTTGTCCCCGGCCCTGGTTGGTCGTGTCGGTGGCAGCCACTCGATGTGTCCCTTTCATGTCGATGTTTCTCTCTCTCTCTCTTCCTCTCTCCCCCTCCCACTCTATCTGAATAAAAAAGAAAAAAAGAAAAAATGTCCTCAGGTGAGGATAAAAAAAAAAAATTCTTCTCCAAAAAAAATTATTCACGAGAAGGGATGAAGAAAAATGAAAATTAAATTTGGAGTCATCAAAGACCTAAAGAAAATAAAGATGAAAGCAAAAAAGAGAAAAACTGGCCACAAGGAGGAGCCAGAGGATATACAATTTATTTTGAATTGTATATTCATCCAATCAGATTAATAAAATATCCTGATTAAAATAAAGGGCTATGAAGACAGACTGTTTGATTCCACTCCTGGATCAACAGGATCTCATAACAGGAAATCCTAGTTTTTTCCAAAAAATAAACAGTATTTAATTTGTGTAAGAGGTTAGTAAGTAAGAGGTGAACCAACAATTTTAATGCAGAAGACTGAGAGAGGGAACAGGAGATCACCAATAAATGCACTGAAGGATTAGCTTAAAGATGGTGTACATTAAAAAGTCTACAAGAAGATATCACCAACTGCAAAATGCTCAGTTCCTTTATACTGTTTAGTTTAGAGACACTATTATAGCATTATAATAGTCAACATTATTTTCTTTTTGTCTTTCTCTTTTACACATCTGCTAATCATCATTATATGTTGATCAGTCTTATCCACAATGGTATGCATTCCACTAATTTCCTTTCTTATTGCATCTACAACTTGTCATTGTGATCCTAGTGTCTTTTACTCATTCTTCAGCTATCAATATAGATAATAGAGTCCAGACAATGACTAAATTTAAAAGACATCATACTGTAGTGGAAAGAACTTGGAGGTAGATGGTACTACTTTCTATAAGAAATGTGATAATAGAAAAGCCCCAAGATTCTTAAAATTCTATATTCACATGTAGAATAAAAATGCCCATTGTATATGCATGTATGTATTCATTCATTCATTCATCAATGTCTATTAGATGGTAACTGTATGTCAGTCACTATTTTAGAGTCATGGAACACACTTTTGAGGGGATAACTGACAAAAATTTAAATATCTAGGAAGACTCTGTGTGTCAGATATTTATACGTGCTACAGAAAAGAGTGAAGCAAGGAGGAGGGATAAGAATGTGGGCTGGTGTGTGGTGAGATGAGGTAAGTTGTTTTAAATACTAAAAAATAAAGGTTAAATAACAAAAATCTAAGATTTTATGCTCCATAAGGACCAGTACTATGACTTTCTCCACGAATATTTGCCACGAATTTCTGTGTCTGAAACAAAATGAACATTACTTAAATATTTGCTTTAAAATAAAAGAGAAATATTATGTTAAAATGCCTCTTAATCTCTAAACTACTAAACAAGTAAAGGTTTTAATTTCAAATTCATACTCATAAGGCTGTTTGGAATAAAGAACTATTTTTTCAGGTTGTGTGTGTGTGTGTGTGTGTGTGTGTGTGTGTGTGTGGTAGTTTCCTGAACTATGAAAAGAGGGAGCAATAGAATACGCAAACAAAAATAAAATAAGTCAACAACATGCCTTGTAGTGTTGATTGAGAGATATCTAGCAAAGCCCTGGGTTTTGGAAAAGGGCGGGGGGAGCATTTGTCATATCTGTCTGTTTTTCCTGCAGTTCTCTGATTAATTGTTGCTGGGTAACTCAGTTTGCATGTATAGGATATATATAGGGAGAAAGCAGAATTAAGACTAAATGTTATCAGGAGCTCCTTTGGCCCTGAAAGTCTCTATACTCAACTAGTGTATATTTAACACCACAAAGCCATGCTTGGGGAATACAAATGAAGGCAAATATATTTTTATGAGAAATAAATCTAGATATAAGACCCTCATTCTGTGACTAGAGTTATCAACCCTTCCTCTCCCCCAAAAAAATTGCAATCCAGAAGCTGAGATATAGCAAATGAGTATCATCAGAGGCTCAGTGTTACCCATTTCTGCTTTACCTATTTCTGGTTAAATAAACAGTTAAATAAACAGTTTTAAGAATCCATGGATCAAGACGCAAGACCAGCACATTCCTGGTGGTTTACAAAAGGAATAAATGGCATATTTTTATAATTAAACCAATTACCCAAGACCTAGAGAATACGGAAACCCCAACAAAACAAGTTTCATACCTTCGTAAATTTTCTGTTAATTGAACAAGAAAATATTTAAAATAATTATAAGTTCTTCCAAATGTCCACCTAATTTTCCATTTACACATTTGATTTAATATAACTGTAAATTTTCAGAAGTTACCTACATGGCTACTAAGAGTCAGGCTTTATTGAAAAGGTGCTATTTGAACCATAACCTCCACACTCTTCTCTCTGTCACTTAAGCACAATTATTTTTCAGTGTTTCTTTATATGTTAGGAGGGGGGGAAGCACTAAAATAAGGCAGTATCAGAAAAAAAAAAAGAGAGGAGTTAGGTGGGAGGAAAACCTCACGACGTGGTGTGTGAGTAGATGTGGGCAATGAGAGAGGGAGAAAGTCAAGCGAATCCTCAGGCTGTCCTGGCAGGTTGGGTGATCAAGCATGGTTGGGTAGAGTGAAAAGTCCACTTTGGCTGAAACAGAAGTTACTCGAACAGAAGCCGTAGTGGATAAATGGTAGAATAATGATCTGAATTATTCTTGTGATTGAGAATCACTGAATATTGTAACTGAGATAAGAAAGTAACAAAAAAGCGTTTGGGAATTTTAAAAATCTGATTACTTAATTTTTAGCACATTATTGAATTTGACTTTTATTTTAAGTGGGATTTTTGATTAAGGATTTTTTTTTTTTTTGGTGAAAATATTCAAATCATGCTAAGTTTGAGTTTTATAAATCAGCAATGCCTTTCATGCTTGCTTTGTTTATTCTTTACCCCCTTCTCAAAGTAACTTGAGTTGCGTATGGAAAGAAATTTTAAAATAAAAGATTATTTTAAGGGAATCAACAAAAAATTTAGAGTGAAGGAGATAACAAGAAGGAAAAAAAAATGTGTACAAGATGTGCTGATGGGAAAGTGAGTAAACAAAATATCCGCCATGAGATTCTATGTAATTACTATATTGAAAAATAAAGTCCAACACTCTATTAACTGAAGAAAAAGTAGAAATAAGATCATTTAGAAGACAAGTGCCTAATAGTTTCAGAAGGAGGAAAGCTTTCTGGCCCTGAAGTTTTAGCAAAAATTTACAAGTCCCCTAATGACAGAGTAGATGGCACCCTCACCAATACTTCTACAGTAAGTACAGCAGCTAGCTTTCTATGGCTGTTCTTATACTTTCAATATAAGCTAAAAAGACAATTAAAAATCCATTTCATAGTGTTAATGTGTGGAATAAATATTATGTTTTGATATAAAGGACACTAGGAAATGATTTCTCTGAAAAACAAAACAAAAGAAATAGCTCTTCAAGTATAGCACCACTATACCTGAAATTACATGATTTCATTGAATTAGGATTTTTCCATACCTGGAAATTCACTTGAAAGTGCAAACATTACCAAAAGTCACTAACTCTGCATTATTTCGCTTTATTTGATGTTTTCCTTGGATGCCTAAACCTAAGCGTCATGTGGAGTCCTTGAATTTCTGAAGAATGTGACTAATTGGTTGAATTCTAGGTCATAATTAGGAATGATCCCTTCTAACATAAGACCATGAAACATCTAATTTAGCCCATATCAGATCAAATAATATTAGCTTTTCTCCTCACGAGGGATAGACTATATATTTGCTGGTGTTTTACCCCTGGATTATCATCAGATATTAGTTTATTTAAACATGTGATTCAGACTCTGTTAGGGTTAAGATCAAGTATGAACCTTTGTTCTTTGAAAGGATGCACATGATGGGATATTACTTCATTTAGAGTTGAAGATAAGGAAGCAAGAAGCAAATGTTGTTATCTACTCCTTTCCACAAGTTATTATTATTTTTGTGTTTTTATATTCAATGTCCTTCTAAGTAGTTACAAAAGAGTTTCCTGGAAAGAAAAAGAAAAAACAAAAACACACATAAAAAAACACATGCCCCCAACTCAGGGCTCCACCTTACGAGAGAGAGGAGGGTCACAGACTGACAGACACTGAAATCATAAAAGTGGACACTACATTTTGCAAAGTCATTGGACCCTGAGCTCACTTGCAGTGCAAAGAAAGCCATGCAGGATGAAGACGGATACATGATCTTAAATGTTAAAACTCGCAAACCAGCTCTCACCTCAGGTAAGAATGCCCAAAGCCAGCAATTTGAAAATTAATTACATAAATGAATCAACTCTAGTTTCTTTTTTTTTTTCCAACTAGTATAGCACATATAGTTTTATTTTCCTGAATTGCCTCTTTTTTCTATAGCATTTGAGTAGTATCTACATAGGCTCAGACAGACTTGTTTGCAATGCAAACAAGAAGATACCAGCAGGGAACACTACTTTAGGCTTATAGAGTTCAATGCCAAAGGGACTAGAAATCATGGGGTTAAAGGGAGAGAATGTTTGAAAACCCCAGTTTTTAAAATGTCAGCAAATGGGTGTGATTCTCTGGGTCTTGCTTATTAAAGTAGTTATTTATGGGAATGATCACAAAACAAAACAAAGACAAACACACAAGATTTTAAGTTATATTTTGACTCAGAGAGAAGTCCTCTGAGGGTGGGAATGGATGTGTGGTATGGGAGTGGGTTGTGCTTACTACTGATGATCACCAGAGAAACACTGGCAAAATCTGCCAGAGATGCTATTTACACCACTCCAAAAATTCTGAGAGGGCAGGGTCAGGAGTGTCGCTGCTCATGACTATGCCACACCACCTGTTCCCTGACATTTTTATTGCATTTCCACAGATGACCCTGCTCCCTCGTCATTGTGGCGTGTGATGGCTTTGATTCTGCTGGTCTTGTGCATTGGGTCGGTTGTTGGACTCGTGGCTCTGGGGATTATGTGTAAGTGTTGACTCATTGCCAAAGATTACATCTGAGAAAGGCGATACCTAAGGGTCCTGATGTACATCACTAAGCTTAATTATCAGGATTTGTCCATTTGTTACTACTCAAATCATCCTATACATAGCTGCCAAGATATTCGGGAACTCTGAGCTTTCCCTCCAGATTAAAATCACCTTTTAGATTTTGTATTAATTAAAAATTATTTTCAAGAATTTGAGACTGGTTCTTAAGTTTCTCCACAGCATGTTTCCACACTACCTTTGCAAACTTTTGTTCTCGCTATTCTGCATATCTTGAGATCTAGTCTACATGGAGTTCTCTCAGTTTCACAAATAAATACTGTCCCTTTGCCTGAGGTTTTGCTCATTATATTCCCTCTTCCTAAAATGACCTCCTTCCCATTTTGCTTAATGAATGTATTTACTTCTACTAAGAGAAAATTCATATTCCACTTAATTTATAAATATTTTCCCTATAAGTCTAAAAGCCCTCCAATGTCATATTAACATCTATGTAGTTGTTGTTTGTTTGTGTTCCTGTTTATTTTTTCATAAGACATTTTAGAATATTTCATTCAGCATTTTTTATTTACCTGAATATCCCAGTACTTCCAGCATAACAAAAATCAATATGTTTTTTTTTTTTTTGGTACGTGCCCCTAGCGGGAACTGAACCCAGGACTCTCTGGTCCGCAGGCCAATGCTCCAACCGCTGAGCCAAACCAGCCAGGGCTCAATATGTATTTTTTAAATAAATTAAAGAAATCTTTGAAACAACAGCTGTGAATGCAGTTTGTTGATGGCATTTTCTTATTTGTGATTATTTGCTTCAAAAAGTTCACTTCTTCTTTTGGATAACCCTCAACTGTCAGTTTTGCTTAGTTCTTAATTTGTTCTTTATGACCCCCTTTACCCTGATGCCCTTCAGCATTCATTTATTCATGATGTGTATCTAGTATAGTGATTTTCACCCCGTGTGCCACAAGAATGTTTAAAACATGCGATACCTGACTATTTAGGGGCATTGATCTCTTTTCCCTTATATTCTCAAATTAAAAAATGACTACAGCCAATACAACAATAGCCATCCAGTGTGAATGAATAAAAACTATCCCCATTTTTTTTTTTTTTTGTCAGATGGGCAAAAAATATTTTTGTGTGCCTCAGAATTTTAGTCGTTAGTTTGTGTGTGCCATGAAATGAAAAGGGTTGAAAATTGCTGATCTAGTAAACACTGCATAGATTGATAATCCTAGTGAAATTGGTTTACAGAAAGGTCTTTGCATTACCTTTATGATCCTCATTGCAAATCATTAACTAATTTTTACATGTAGCTGTCAAACAGCAAAACTACCTACAAATCGACAATAAAAATCTCTCAGGAATTCTGCAACAATTATTAACAAACCAGTTATGCCGAGATTTAATAAAACCATCAGAAAAAAAGGACAATTTCAGTAAGTATGATTTGGTAACCTCATCTCCCCTACCCCTGAAGTATTTCTGTGATGCTATCTGTGGGAAATTTTAAAATCTATAGGAAACATTGAATTTAGGGGGAAAAAAAGAGTCCTATTTAGACTAAAAGAATTGCTATACTTGATTTCTCCTTACGGCCATAAAGGCAGCCCATGTGACAAAAATTGGAGATATTTTGAAGGTAGTTGCTATGGATTCTTCAGACACAACTTGACCTGGGAAGAGAGCAAGCGGTACTGCAACAATCTGAATGCCACTCTACTGAAGATTGCCAACCAGCACATTCTCGTAAGGAGATCCCCATGTCAAATATTTTGAAATCGTGAGGAGAAAAGTGAAACATTTTACCTTTTAAAAAGATTTTCTCATGCCTGCCAGTTTATGCTAATCTGAGAACCTTATCAAGCTCAGTAAAAATTACAATATTTTTTTCTGAGTACTTTTTGTGCTAAAACAAGCAGACTTGGTACAATTCTAAATATCAATATAATTCATTGATATTAACATAGACATATAATCTGTTTTTTTGTTTGTTTGTTTTTGGTCCAGGGTCTTATAGTAAAGCTTTGTCTTTGTGTCTTTAAAGAACTGTGTAAGTGTTCCGACCATTATTTTTATCTGGGTTTGCAACAGGAATACATCAAATCCAGGACTGCGTTAATTCGTTGGGTTGGATTGTCCCGCCAGAACTCCAGCCCAGTCTGGAAGTGGGAAGATGGCTCAGCTCCCTCCAAAAATATGTAAGTCACTGGACACAAGGCACACCTAGCAATTTTTATTTCTGAGATACTCTATCCTCTTGAATGCAAGTTACTTGAAAGCTGGGAGGTAGCTCTGTACCCTACTGTGGGCTTTGTAAGTGGAAGCTGAGTAACTCACACCCTCACCCTAACAGAACATGGGTAGTAAGCCAATTCTACTTTTTGTCTTCTGCCATAAGTCACAGCCCACCTCTATTTCCAATAATTTTTCTCACTCATTTCTACTGACCACTTTACTATGAGAACATTTTATGTCTATCTTTTTAGCTTAATCAAATTCTCTTTGCAGATTGTTAGAACAAAATTATCCTTATTATTTTATGGTTGAAAGTTATTCACAGATTCTTTTGACTTTTTTGTAGCATTTACCTACTCTTCCATCTTAGGGGTCTCCATGACTCAGGCACAACGTCATCCACAGGGTGGTTCTGATGTCCATGTCAAAAGCCTCCCTCTTTCTACAAATAATCCAGGCAAAGGAGACAATTATGTTGGGTTATTTAATGTGGCTTTCCAATCTTCAGTCTCAATAGCTTTTGTTCATCTTGTATATCAAAATCACAATGTCTCTCCCGTTAAAAGTTGAGCTGATTAACTAAAATGTATACAATCAGATTATTGCTTACATGTTTAAGTAATTAATTTGCAAATATTTATTAAGTATTTACTGTGAGTAGGAAACAAAGATACTTCAACTACAAGCAAGCCTTTTCATAGACCTTGGGCTTTATCTCCTATCACTTGCCTCGTTCACGATATTGCAAGCAAACTGGTGTTCCCTCTGTTCTTTCAACAAATCAGTATCCATTAACTATAATGTAAGTTCCTCAGGAGAAGGACCTTATCTTTCTTAACCACTCTATTATCACCACAGAAAATAACATTGGCACATAGCAGGCATCTCATAGATATTTGGCAAATGAATTAATAAATATACATTTTCTGTCTTCTTGTCATAAGCAATGTGGCAGAGAATATAAACAAGTTAACAGGCAGCTACAATATAGTGTACTGTCTTATATCTGTTACTTATAACATAAACCTTTATTTCAAAAATATTCAATCAACTTAGTTTTCCATGAGCTCATTTCCACCCTTTAGTTTTAGATAATACTAAAGTATTATCTTCTATAAGAAGATAAAAAGAGATCTGGCTGGTTTGGCTCAGTGGTTGGAGCATCAGCCTGTGGACCAAAGAATCTTGGGTTTGATTCTGGTCAAGGGCACGTACTTCGGTTGCAGTTCGTCCCCGGCTCTGGTTAGGGTAATATGGGAGGCAACCAGTCGATGTGTCCCTCTCACATCGATGTTTCTCTCTCTCTCTCTCTCTCTCTCCCTCCCTCCTTCCTGCTCTACCTGAAAATAAATGGAAAAATATCCTCGAGTGAGGATTTAAAAAAAGATAAAAAGAAAAAGTCTTTCCAATCCTTCAGATTCCCATCCATCTCTTCCTTTGGGCTATCATTGTGCCTACTGTTCTCTTGCTGCTTAATCTTGTTCTACCTTAAATTACTATTGAGCCCTTCCAATGTACATACTTGATACTCCCAAGCAGATTGGGAGTCTCTTAGCGATCTGAATGTTGTTATTAATTTTCTTTTCCCCATAATTTTGTCTCTACTTTATGTAACAAAATTGTACACAGAGTTTGACTGCTGATTGTTTGGCTTTCAAAGGAACTCATGTCTACCTTTTTCATTTACAGATTTGAGCCTTCTGAAAATACAAGAGAAAATATGAAATGTGCTTATTTTCATAATGGGAAAATTCACCCTACCTTCTGTAAGAATAAACATTATTTAATGTGTGAGAGAAAGGAAGGTATGGCAAAGGTGGCAACACTAGTTTAATGCTAAGAGATGGGAAGGATGTCACTGACAAATGCTGGATTGTGTAATAAATGCTCTGGATGAAAGAATCACAGGACATAAAATTGCTTATTTTTCTCTTTATTCCCCTTGGAGTCACCTTTACATTCTGTTTATACCAACACCTCTTAGTGCCCTCTTTATATATCCCTTTATACTAAGGGATACCTTAGTCCCTTCTTTATACATCCAGAAGCTAGTCTGTGAGTTGATCGTTTGTTTCCCAATTGTTTTTTTCTATGAATTTTCTTTATTCTTGTCTTCCATTCCTAATTATCTCTACATTGTATAACTCACTGCATCTTCAGACATAAATACATACATTTCAAATTGGAACAAGAAAGGTTAGGGCTTAGTTGACTTAAGCTGTGTAAAATATTTAAGTTTGAAACTATATAAAATATCTAACCTTCAAAGACAACATAAAGTAATGGAAAGAATATGAATCTTGGAATCAGTAGAATCATTTAATTCTGTGATCACTTATGCAAAGTGCAACCATGGGCCAGTCATGTAGTCTCAACTTCCATTTTCTCATATTTAAAATAGGATAATACCTGGCTTATATACCTCACAGTTCTACAACATAAAATAAAACTTCAGAGTATTAACTACATCAGGAACTCCGTGAAGGCAGACACCACAACTTTCCTATTTGCTATTCGGTGCCCAGCACCAAACACAGCTTCTGCCTCACAAGAAACAGAAAAAAATACTGACTTCTCATTGTGTGAGACAGTTCATTACAAAGCACTACAATCAGGAAAACACTGTACACAGTGCTATTCCAATTCTACCTCTTGTAAGATTCAACAGGAGTAATTTTCTGTGCAAAGAAGGAAAATATATTTTGCAAGAAACCTGATGGGATTTATAAATGAATAAATGCTTCTTAACAAGGACATAGGCTAGGAGACAGACCACCAAGTAAAAATATTTTATCTAGTTCTTTTCCTGGCAGTTCTATGCTTGATTTTTGCTGAGTAACTCATGAAATATTTATAGACATGTGGAGAGGCACCCTTTAACAGGATAACAGGCAAACATTGCATTTCCTTGCCACAGCTTTCCTCAAGGTACACTTTCTTCTTAAGTTAGTGCTAATAAAATTTATAAACATGATTCTCAAACATCTTAACTAAGATGTTTGTGAAAACACTAGATGTTCAAATACAAATACTTATGATATTCAGTTGAAAAGCTAAGGAGAGCCCTGGCTGGTTTTTCTCAGTGGTTAGAGCATCAACCCATGTACCATAGAGTCACGGGTTCAATTCTGGTCAAGGGCACGCACCTTGGTTGCAGTGGGTCCTAGCTCTGGTCTGGGTCGTATAGGAGGCAACTAATCGATGTGTCTCTCTCCCATCAATGTTTCCTTCTCTCTCTCTCTCTCTCTCTCTCTCTCTCTCTCTCTCTCTCTCTCTTTCTCCCACCTCCCCCCCCCCCAACTCTATCTTAAGATAAATGGAAAAGTATCTATGGCACAACACAATTTCAAAGAATGATATATTAGCTTCTGGTCAAGATGGCGGTGTAGGTAAACACGGTATCGCGTCCTCCCATAACCACATCAAAGTTACAACTAAACTACAGAACAACCATCATTCAAAACCGCCTGAAATCAAGCTGAATGGAAGTCCTACAACTACGAAATTAAAGAAGCCGCATGGAGACTGGTAGGAGGGGTGGAGGCGCGATGGGCTGGTCAAACACCCACCTGTGCCAGATAAAAATTGGGAGGACACCTCCGCTGGGAAGGTCCTCCCTGAGGACTGAGGGGTCCCCGTCCCACACCAGACACCCAGCTCAGGGTTCCAGTGCCAGGAAGAGAAGTCCCCATAACTTCTGGCTGGAAAATCCAGTGGGAACTGAGGCTGAGGTGGCTGGAGCCCCCGGCAGCTCCTCTTAAAGGGCTTGAGTAGGGACTTACTCAGACTCACACCCTCCAGGCTCCAGCGTGCGAGAGGAAGCTTGAAAGGCACCAGAGTCATATGGGGAAGAACTGAGCTGTTTGGCATTGGAGCGAGGGCTGGAGAGGCAGCTTTCTCCTGGACAGACGTGCTATCAGAGGCTTTTGTTTCTTTGGTGAGCCCTTCCCTGGGCTGGCAGACAGCCGCCATATCTGGGATTCCAGCAACCTGGCTCACACTCTTTGCCCCGCCCTGGTGATTCCCTGAGGCCCCACCCCACCCAACTTTCAGGCCCACTCAAGCTGTTGCCAGTTGCTTTACCATAGGATTGGCCTGTCTTGGATCCTGCTTCAGCTTTTCCTAAATTCTTTCAAACAAGCAGCATCTGGTCTCAGCTAGCCCCATACCTCTCGCTAAGTAATACATAGAAACAAACACAGGGAGGCAGCCAAAATGAGGAGACAAAGAAACAGGTCCCAAATGAAAGAACAGAACAAAACTCCAGGAAAAGAACTAAGTGAAATGGAGTTAAGCAACCTAACAGATGCTGAGTTCAAAACACTGCCTATAAGGATGCTCAATGGACTTAGTGAGAACCTCAGTGAACTTAGTGAGGGCCTCAAGAGCATAAAAAAGGACCAGTCAGAAATGAAGGATGTACAGTTAGAAATGAAGGAGACACTAACTGAAAGAAAGAATAGTTTACACAGATTCAATAGTAGAGTAGATAAAGCCAAAAAGCAAACCATTGATTTGGAATATAAAGAAGCAAAAAACACCCAATTAGAACAGCAAAAAGAAAAAAGAATCCAAAAAAATGAGGATAGTGTAAGGAGCCTCTAGGACAACTTCAAGCATGCCAACATTTGCATCTTGGGGGTGACGGAAGGACAAGAGAGAGAACAAGAAATCGAAAACCTATTTGAAACAATAATGGCAGAAAACTTCCCTAACTTGGTGAAGGAAACAGACATACAAGTCCAAGAGGCACAGAGAGTCCCAAACAAAATGAACCCAAGAGGCCCACACCAAGACACATCATCATCAAAATGCCAAAGGTTCAAGACAAAGAGAGAATCTTAAAAGCAGCAAGAGAAAAGCAGTTAGTTACCTACAAGGGAGTTCCCATAAGACTGTCAGCTGATTTCTCAAAAGAAACTTTGCAGGCCAGAAGGGAGTGGCAAGAAATATTCAGAGTGATGAAAAGCAAGAACCTACAACCAAGATTACTCTATCCTGCAAAGCTGTCATTTAGAATCGATGGTCATATAAAGTGTTTCCCAGACAAGGAAAAGCTAAAGGAGTTCATCACCACTAAACCATTATTATATGAAATGTTGAAGGGTCTTCTCGAAGAAAAAGATAAAAAAATATGAACAAACAAAATGGCAATAAATACATATCTATCAACAATTGAATCTACAAACAAAATGAACAAGCAGAACAGAAATATTCTCATAGATACAGAGAACTTTTGTTGGGTACCAGATGGGTGGGGGCTGAGGGGATGGGTGAAAAAGGTGAAGGGATTAAGAAGTACAAATTGGTTGTTAGACTGACAAACCTCAAAGGGAAGGGGGGTAGGGGGGTGGGAAGAAATAAACCAAAGAACTTATATGTATATATGCATAACCAATGGACACAGACAACAGTGTGGGGAAAGGCAAAATGGGGGCGAGAATGGGGAGGAGGGGGACAATGAGGGAGAAAAAAAAAAAAAGAATGATATATTAGTCCACGGCAAAAATGCAATTTACAAATGTAGCCAATTAAACTGTACCTACAAGAATTTCCTTTTTTTGATACTCATATCAAAAGCCTTTTGAGATCAGAATAGCACAGATTTTAATAGCACAGATACTATGATTAGATCACCTGGTTTAAATACTAAGTCTTCCACTTACTACATAGGTAAACTTTGGTAAATAACTTGACTTCTCTGTGTCTCATTTACAACTAAGTTATAATACACTAATAGTACTTATTTCATAGAGTTGTTGTGATGAGCAAAATAATTCATGTCAAAATCCTTGGAATATAATGAATAATAAGTAAGAGGTAGTATGATTAAAAACATCAAATGTAATACAAATAACATAATCTTCTATTAGGAGACCCTAATGGTTCCCAAAGTAATTTATTAGAGAATATACTGTATTTGACAAAACTAGATGTTTCTGAACCTGATATTCAGTGCTGATAAAATTCAGAAGAATATGAAAATTAATGGCAACACTTTGAACTATGTCCCTGATATTAGTCTTAATGTACATTTGGTATGCTTGTGGCTTCTTCTTTTTTTCTCCTGAAAATAGAAATCATTTCATTAAGTCACATTATTTTTCAGATCAAAATCTCAGGTCACATGAAAATTATACAAAATACTTGGAGAATTTTTTGGATGTTCTTCATTTGACTCTTGAGATCCTCTTATCCACCCTCTGCCCCCCCCCACCCCCCCCCACCCCCATGCCTTGGGAGGCAGAACTCAAATGAAGAGCATCTTCTGGGCAGACTTGGCCTCTGGCTCCCAGTTAATTCAGCTACAGGGAGCTGCGAGCAGTGATCACAGTGTGAAAGGAGAGAATGGTCAGTGTATGTATTCCCCTGGTTCTCTCCCTACCATGCCTTGGTTTGACAAATGCTGGCCATGGCCCCTGTCAGGTCACAAAATTCCATTAAACACCCTTCTCTTGACCCTTCAAACATAAGGGTAATAACAGCTCCCCAAAGCATATATCACCCCCCTTTTTGCTTCCTGTAATCCTTACCAAAACCTTATAAACAGCATCTTTATAAATTGTCCTTCGATTGCCCTTGAGTGCCATTTGTTTCCTTCTCTAGCAGAGATCAGTGATTGATCCAGTGAAACATTGAAACAAAAGAGAACATTGCAATTTTGCAGACTGTTGGTGTTTGCAGACTGTAAATTACTGAGATAGGATCTTTGACCATAAGGACAAAAGACCAATGACAAAGTATCAAATTTCTCAATACCATTGCAGTAGTCAGAATGTGGCAGAAAGAGCCATCTATCTACTAAATAATTCATGCTTCCCTTCTACAATGAAGTTGGCATAGAAAGTTTTCTAGCCAGGCAAAAGTTACATTTATCAGTCCCAACCTTTGGATCCAAACATGAGCATTCCCTCAGTGCACACAGATGGGATACGTTACTTCCAGATGTGGATTTGCCACCTTCCCTTGTCCTTTCCAATGGCTAGAAGTAGAGGACTTTAATGTCTCCCAAGACAGAAGGTGTCTGGGTTCCATTTGGATGAAAACTACCCAGTAACCAGGATTACTGGAGCTGGAATGTTATGTGAGCAAGAAATAAACTTTTATTGTGTTAAACAACTGATATTTTGAGATCTACTGGTCACAGCAAGTGCATTAGCCTAACTAATACAATGTGTAAATTTATTCTAGAGATGCAATCCCTTCCTAGCTTTCTTATTTAAGGATACACAGTGATTGATGACCCTGGTTTGCCCAACATGAGCTGTCTTTGCTATCTAGGTCATCCCCATGCTCCGTGTCCTATGCCAAAGACAAATGCATTTTTAAAACTTCTCTTCATTTTAACAGTAATCCAGTGCTAGTACCTTCAACATCTGCTACATCTTAGAAACCAGACCAATAACATATTCTATCACAGGCCATTTGAGTTCAGTTCCTTTCTCATATCCTTCTTTAGCAAGTTGTGCTTTGGCTTAAACTTCATAAACTTCTACTTTCTGGATGAAGATGCATTTATTCTATTCCTTAAACCTTAGCATATTTTCCCACTGGTGTGTGAACATAGCCAATTTCAGTTCTTTCAACAATCTGCTCCTGACTACAAAAGGAGTTACTTGTCTCATCTTCTTGTGAGGACTGCCTCACCTCTCAGAGCGCCTCAGACATGCAGGATGAAGAAATCTATACCTCTCTTCAGTGGGATACTCCAACACCAAACCCTTGCCAGAAACATCTATCTTCCACCAAATGTTCAGGTAACCAGTCTAATTATTTGGTCCAAGACTTTGCAGTTTATGTTTTGTTTCATATTACATATTGAACCCAGGTGATTTTTCTAATGAAATAAACCACTTTAGAGTATGATATTGTTCAGGATACACTAGCATTAAAAAATTAAATGAAGTGTAGGAGGAGTAAGTAAGGATGAAAAGGAAAAGAGCAATGGACTTGACAAATATGTAGTTTCTCTCTCTCTCTCTCTGGGAGACAAAGAAATCCTGAATTTGAAAAGTAAGTGAAAAAATAATTTTTTTAAATTATTTCAGTTTCTCTATAAAACACTCCTTCACACCCTGGCCAGTTTCGCTCAGCAGCAGAGCATTGGCCCATGGACCAAAGGGTTTTGGGTTTGATTCCCAGTCAAGGGCACGTACCTGGGTTGCAGGTTCAATCCCTGGTCCTGGTTGGGGTCATTCGGTAGGCAACCAATGGATGTGTCTCTCTCACATCTCTCTCTTTCTCCCTCCCTCCTTCCCTCCCTCCTACTCTATCTAAAAAATCAAAGGAAAAATATCCTCGGTGAGGATTAACAACAACAAAAACAGTCCTTCACAAATTGTCTGATAAATATTAAGAAATAAAGAGAAAACAGACATTGAAAAACTGACACCATCTCATCAGCCTGGAGCTGTCTGCTATAGCAATCATTTCTGTCTTTATTAAGTTCAATATTCGTATTAGTTTCCTATTGTTGGGGTAACAAATTAACACAGACTCAGGGGCTTAGTACAACACAAATTTATTATCTTACAGATCTAGAGACCAGAAGTCTGAAATTGATCTCACTGGGTCAAGGTATTGGCAGGGCTGCATGCCCTCTCCAGAGGCTCTAAAGGAGAATCCATTCCCTTGTTTTTTCCAGTTTCTAGAGCTGCATTTCTTGCTTTCCATGGCTCATGACTTCTTCCTTGATCTTCAAGGCCAGCAGCGTCAGGTCTGCCCCCATCATCATATTGCACTATGTCCCTCTGGTCTCCTACCTCTCACTCATAAGAGCCTAGACAGAACAGAATAATCTCTCCATGCTAAAATCGTTAATTTCATTGCATCTTAAAAACCTTTTTTGCCACATTAGGTAACATTTACAGGTTCCAGGGATTAGGACATGTGTATCTTGAGCAGGTACATTATTCAGTTTACCACATTATCCAAAGATACATTTTATCTATTTTTCTCTGATTAGTATTAAGAATACAACCAGTTACACAATCTTCATTTTTTCATACTGAATAATTGCAAAATTGCTAGGAAAAAATATTCCTCATCCCAAACTATATGTTTAAAAAGAAATATCTTTGAACCTATTATGTCAAAGTGACACTGAGAAGAGATGAGGAGATACAACACAATATTTTGCTTTTAAAAATTAAAGCGTGCCCTGGCTGGTCTGGCTTAGCAGTTAGAGAGTTGGCCCACAGACCAAAGGGTCATGGGTTCAATTCCCGATCAAGGGCATGTACCTGGGTTGCAGGTTTGATTCCCCCACCCTGGTCAGGGTCGTGCTGAAGGTAGCCAATCGGTGTGTCTCTCTCACATTGATGTTTCTCTCTCTCTCCCACCCTCTTTTCCACTCTCCCTTAAAATCAATGAAAAAATATCCTAGAGTGAGGATTAACAAAAACAAAACAAAAAAATTTAAGCTTGCTGCCTAACTTGTTACAATATCTAAAATATTTGAAAAAGAATACATAAAACTAGTTAGTAAGGTTGTGCATCATGTAAGGGTAAAAGAAGTATGTTATTAAACCTGTTCAATTTGACATTTTTGCCATCAAATGTGTTTCAGGTTATAAATTGCATATCAAAGAGTTGGAATTCTCTTTTTATTGTTACAGTTACATGGTGTCAACAATTCTGTGGTTGAAATGCTTAAAGTCAATTCCTTCTTTCCCTCAGTCTAGTCTTATCCTGGCCCATCCCTCCCCTTTCACCTACTTTTTCTAACTCAATTTTATTGTCCCGATTCCTTGTTTAGGAGCATGGTGTGTGGTGATGGTAATATCATGTATTTTCTGCGTGGGCTCATTAACAGCCTCCATTTTCTTGGGTATTAAGTGTAAGTACAAAAGGATATCTTCAAAAAAACTGTATGCATTATATACGACATATTGTTTTACATACAATTGTATATGTATATCATAATAAATAAAACTTCATAATTTATAAATGGATAAATAAATCAATTACAAACATATAAATGACAAAAATAATAGCTTTGTAATTTAATTTATGGAATATTGATTTGATTTAATGCTCTAAGCACTTGGATGCTGTTATAACTTTTAATGTTCAATTGCATGGTGTTTAATCTAATGCCATATGTCTCTTTGGGAAAAATAATGTAAATAATTACTTATATTATGATTCAATTTGTGAACCGTGTTAGTATGCCAAAGCACACTCTGCGAAAATTTTCAGTAAATGCTCTCCCTTTTCTAATATGCATTTATTCTAAACTTGATTTGTGCAGATTATTTTAATAAGAGTTTTCACTTTACACTAGACAAGGTACAATTTAATGTTTAATGCAAGCCTGAAAACTTTATTTGGGCCATATTTAATCACATTTATTTATTCCCTTGAGTCTAAATTTGAGATGTTTCTACCTCTAGCAAGTGAATTTTTTATGGAATACAATAATTACAGAGCTGCATGTTCCAGAAAAAAACAACTAAGAACCTCTATTATCACTCATACTAGCACTAAAAAATATGCTGAGACAGAGATGAAGGTTATTATCAAGATCATTTTTCTTCCTGCATGTTTTGGCAAGTCATTTCTCTATCTAGGAGGCACTGGCTGGTGGTGGAGAATGATGAGTTCTGAAATGAGGAAGAGGAGGGTTCAGATTTGCCTCCACAAAGTACAGGGAACTTGACTTTGTTCATGTTAACTATGAATCCATTTTCCTGGTGGCTCTGAGAGGAATGTTTTAATAATTAGTTGTAGCTCAAAAAGTAATTGTTACCATGTCTATCTCCTCAAATAAAATTTCACAGTCTAGCATAAATGTTAGAACTTCCAGAAAGCTTTTCTCATCTCACCCTATTCTCCCTCTTTGGGTAATCATATTCCTAACGGACTCTGGGTTGTCAAATGCCAGTCTATTTTTTTTAAAGAAACTCACTTTTACATACCTGTTTATCAAGAAGACATACTGGAAGCAGATTTGCAGAGTTGAAAGAGAACTAACAGATAAGTCAATTACCATAATAATCTAGTTTCTTCTATAAAAACTGGGAAGTTTTAATGGAATATTGCCAAGTTTATTCTAAATATAAGAATCCACATTTTTAAAAAAATAATTCACATTTAACTGACATTGGAAATGCCTAAAGATATGGGTTAAGTACCAATTCTATATAATACATTTCAATGCTGTTTTATAAACTACTTGGGGTGAGAAGATAAAAGAAACTACAAAGAACACTTTCAATTAAAAAAATGATTAATTAAAGATGAAACATTTTCAAGCAATATTGTCAAGTGAACAGGATATGGAATTTGTTTTTTATATAAAAATTAATTTATCATCTCCAATCAGCAATTATTATATAGCCAAAAACCATATAGTACATACTAAAAATACTAATAAAACATACTGTACATTTTCCATGTTCTCAAAAAACTTGCTGTCCAGTGAATACCTAATTTTTTGTTCTCTGTGTAGTTCATGAAATCTGTTTAGATAACCAAGACAATCGTGTTCCTAACAAACTCTGGGTTGTCTTAAACTGTATTAATTGATTTTGACCCAGAAATCCCACTTTTGTGAAAAATGTGTCTGTAGATAAACCTGCATGTGTAACAATAGGGGCAAAAAAGATTAGAGAAAACTCAAATGTTTATCATTAAGGGACAATTTAAATTCATGGTAGATACACACGATGGAATACCATAAAACAAAGAGGAGCAGGAGAAGGAAGAGGAGGCGGAGGGGGAGGAGGAAAGGGAGTGGTAAATTTAAAGGTAAGTAGAAGTAATTTCTTACTTCCATCTTACTATTTTGTATTTTCTGTTTTTCTCTACCATATTACTTTTGTTAATTGACTTACTATTTTAAAAAGTATTTAGTGCAGCCCTGGCCAGTTTGGCTCAGTGGTTGGAGTGTCAGCCCTCAGAATGAAGGATCTCAGGTTCGATTCCTGGTCAAGGGCACATACCTGCGGTGTTTATCTCTCTCTCCCTCCATCCCTCCCTCCCTTACACTTTATCTAAAAAAAAAAATCAATGAAAAAAATGTCCTCGGGTGAAGATTAAAAAAAAAATTCTTGCCCTGGCTAGTTTGGCTCAGCAGTTAGAGAGGTGTTTCTCTCTCTCTCTCCCCCTCCTACTCTAGCTGAAGATAAATGGAAAAATATCCTTGAGTGAGGATTTAAAAAAAAAAAAATTCTTTTGTGCAAAACATTTTCTAAGGAATCAGATTTTTTCCTTTGTTTTTACTATACTTTTTTATTCTCCTGATTCATCAATAAGGTAAAATATATAACACCTTATAATAAATATTTTTATTTTCCTTCTTAAAAATATGTTGTTTTATATTTTCCCAGGTAATTATATTGTTTAATCCTTATTCCTCACTAGTTGCAAATTGATTATAACCCCAACACTACTAAAGGTACAACACATTCCTTCCCACTTGGGGGAAAACTAAAGAAAAGTCTCATTTCCCTTTCTCAGTTTCATTACAGTTTTCTGTAGGTCAAGCTCTTCAAGGAGTAATAAACAAGGCAACAATAACCTCAAAAATATAGTTAACCTTGCCCTGGCCAATTTGGGTCAGTGGTTAGAGTGTCGGCCTGTGGAAGAGTCGCAGGTTTGATTCCCAGTCAAGGACACATGCCTTGGTTGCAGGGTCGATCCCTGATTCGGTAGGGGTCATGTGGGATGCAACCAATGGATATGTCTCTCTCTCTTTTTCTCTCCCTCTTCCCCCTCCCACTCTATCTAAAAATCAATGGAAAAATATCCTCTGGTGAGGATTTAAAAAAGAGAAAAATATATAGTTAATCTAAGACATTCATCAAAATTAAACATTTTAGAATAATACTTCAAATTTCTAAAAGGAAGATAATTCTTTTTCATTGTCTAAACAAGCCAGATTATTAATAGAATAACATAAATAACACCACTGTCCTACTCCCCACTCTGGTGAGATCCAGCCTTTTGCTAAGAAGGAAAATAAATAAGCCACTGGCAGCCTGAGTTACTGGCTCTACCTACAGATGGACAGGGCATAAGCACCTGCTTTTTCTAGTCCATGGCTCTTCTACCATTTCCTTCTCAGAAGCAATGTTGATGACTATAACAGACAGAAAATGCAGATATATGCAATTAAATATTTTATTATGAATATTGACCAGTTAATCAGGAGACAACATGCAGACGGAAATTGTTATTTTTTATATAAAAACTTCACCTTCATGCCAATATTCTCTAATAGGAACACAGCAAAATTGTAACCAAGTCTCCCTCTGAGGCAGAGCTAACTAGCAAATGTGCAACAATAAACCCAAAAGTAGAAGACAGAGAGTTGGGCAAAAATAGTATTATTAAAAGACTTATCGGATAAGTATTTTCCATAATTGATTAAAAACATTAAGCCGCCCTGGCCAGTTTTGCTCAGTGGTTAGAGCGATGGCCTGCGGGCCAGAGAGACCCGGGTTCGGTTCCCGCTAAAGGCACGTATCTCGGTTGCAGTTCGTCCCCGGCCCTGGTTGGGTTGTGCGGAAGGCAGCCACTCGATGTGTCCCTTTCACGTCGATGTTTTTCTCTCTCTCTCTCTCTCTCTCTCTCTCTCTCTCTTCCCCTCTCTCCCTCCCAATCTATCTGAACAAAAAATGGAAAAATGTCCTTAGGTGAGGATGATAGAAAAAACAAAAAACATTAAGCCATCGGTTCAAGAAATTCTATAAAAATCAAACAGGATAAAGAAAATCAATATCCATGCTTAGAAAAATATTTCATAAAATAGGAATAGATAGATACTTTATAACATGATTTTTAAAGAGAACTGGCTTAATAAGCTAGCCAGAATTGTCAGAAGAGAACAACCAAAAATAAATGTGAAAATAAGAGAAGGGTTGGCCCTATCAAATATTAAAATAAATTAAAAACCTAAAATGACTAAGGCTATGTGGTGCTGACATGTGAAAAGATAAGTAGCTGACTTGAAAAACAATAGAAATACTGTGTAACCAAGTCCTTCACTGGAAATTTACAGTAAGTTAAAGGTGGCAAATAGAGAGTATGGGGAGGAAAGAGTCAAAAATGATATGGGAACTATGCAGCCATCTCGGGGGAAATGGTGAAGTCATATCATATAATTTAGGAGAAAAAAACCCCAGCAAGATCAAAAAGTAAATGTAAAATACACTTATAAAAGTTTAATCTCTGGCATAAAACTTTTACTAAAAATGACACACACACAAAGATCTGGTCAATGTGGGGCAAGCTACCACAAGCAAAGTCAAAAGACAAACTGGGGAAATGTCACTGTAGCTTATATCATAGAAAAAGCTAATTTTACCAAAATGTAAGTACATGAACAGAATCAGTAAACAGGACTGGTTGCTACAGAAGACTTGTAGGACCGTGTGAACCCCGAAGTCACAGTGCTGACAGATCTAGTTTATTACAAGAAGAGGATATAATTTAACAACAACATTAAAATAAGGATGTGTTACAAGAAGAGGTCTGGGGAGGCCAGGCGCGGCAGGCACCTTTTTTTTCTTCCCTTGTAATATCCTTTCAGAGCACAATTTCTCTCTTGAATCAGGAACCACTGATGTGTACACAGAACACCCCAAAAGGAGTCTCGCTGGAATTTTTATATTTTGCTGACCACACAGACATATTCCTGCAAGGTAACCAGCCTCAACAGCAGAGACTTCTCAGGGTCTCCTTGTAACCAGGGATGAATCATCAACCATATGTTATCAAGAAACAATACTGACAAACTAGTATAATCTGCCCCCCCCCCAAATTCTCAGGTTGATGATTGCAAACCTACACTGTTTAATGAGTATGCTCAATGCCTTGTCCAGGGATCAATCAGTTCCATGCAGAAACTTTAGAAGCACAGCTGAGGCTGATTCCCGGCCTGCTTAAATGAACTCTCATAGTGCAATAAGTACCTCATAAAAACAAAAAAACTAGAAACTCAAAGAAAAAATTTACAAAGGATAGAATTATACACTTCATAAAACAATGAAGTACAAATACTTTTATTTATATGTGTGCAAAGACATTTCAACATCAAACATAAGAGAAATGCAAGTTCAAATGATTTGAGATAACCATTTGCATCAGTATACATGAAGGGTAATTTGGATGTATCAATTATGGTTTAAATAAATGCACATAAACTGATCTACCAACTTATCTTAAAAATATACTTTCACATGTGTGAAATTATGTATGACTAAGGTTCTTTATTATAGTATTCATTTCTGTAATACCGAAAGGTAACAAATAGTCTAAAAGTCAATAGAAAATTACTAAAATCATAATACATTCATGCATGATACATCCATACAATGGAATCCTACACAATTATAATGAAATAATAATATAAAATTATGTCCAAAATATATTTTAAGTGATAAAAGGTGCAAAACTATGTAAACAGATTGTTACTATTTGTGTAAAGGTAAGAAAGAGCATTTTATGTTCATTTGCTTGTAAAACTTAAAATACTTCTAGAAGAATAAAGAAGAAATTGGTACGCCTGACTGGTTTGGAGGAGTAGAATTGGGTGAATAAGAAGAGAGGAGTGCCTAGCTGGTGTGACTCAGTGGTTGAGCGTCGACCCATGCACCAAGAGGTCGTCGGTTCGATTCCCAGTCAGAGCACATGCCCAGGTTATAGACCTGATCCCAGGTGGGAGGCATGTGGGAGGAGACCAATTGATGTTCTCTCTCATTGATGTCTCAGTCTCTCTCCCTCTCCATTCCTCTCTCTCTAAAATCAACAAAGAAAAGAAAAAACAAAGAAGAGAGGGGTGCCTGCCCAGCTGGTGTGGCTCAGTGGATTGAGCATCGTCCTATGGACTGAGAGGTCCCGGTTTGATTCTTGGTCAGGGCACATGCCCAGGTTGCAGGCTGATTTCCAGTAGGGGGCATGCAGGAGGCAGCCAATTGGTGTTTCTCTCTCTCCCTTTCTTTCTCTCTAAAAAATCATAAAAACATTAAAAATAAAATAAAATAAAAAAGAAGGCAGGGTGGCAAAGAGGCTTTTTGCTGTGTTATAAATTGTTTTTGGCCCTGGCCAGTCTGGCTCAGCGGTTAGAGCATCGCCCACAGACCAGAGAGTCCTGGGTTCAGTTCCCGCTAAGGGCACATACCTCGGTTGCAGTTTGTCCCCTACCCCAAGGGTTGTATGGGTGGCAGCCACTCAATGTGTCTCTCTCACATAGATGTCTCTCTCTCTCTCTCTCTTCCTCCCTCTCTCCTTCCCACTCTATCTGAAGATAAATGCAAAAATGTCCTCAAGTGAGGATTAAAAAAAAAATTGAAAAATAAATAAATAAATAAATAATAAATTGTTTTTTGTTTTCAACAAGTCTTAATTTTATTAATGAAGGCTTTTCCCACATTTTCTTTAGATATATAATTTTAAAAATTTTATTTTCTATTACAGTTTAAATTCAATATTATTTTTTATTAGTTTTAGGTGTACAGCATAGAATAGTAGATGATTCTTGAACAATGTAAATTTTAAATAAAAACTTAAAATAGTGCAAATTAAAGTCACAAAAACCATCAGCAGTTAGTAGTTGTCTTTAGTTTGTGTTGAAGGATGACTTTGTTATAAGTTGTCAGGAATTTATAGAAATGATTGTTATTGTTTGAAGTGTTCCAGGTGTCAGCTATTGCAAAGAAACAGCAAGAAAAACTCATGGAACAGGACAGAGTACTGTTGAACTTCACAAAGTGGAAGACCAGCCATGACCTTCAGATAAAACATTGCCAAACCTTGATGCAAAACTCTTTCAGTTCAGGTAACTGATATAAAAATAAGTTTTCGCTTTGCAGATACAAATGTATGCACCAAATCCCCAAAAGAAATAGCGACACTCATTTTATTCTCTGCAAAATCATAATCGGCATTTTATAATAGAAGAGCCATACTTTTGATCCACTCTCCAGTTCAATTTTGTTTATGTATTTCAACAGTATGTAGAAAATACAGAGGTTCCAAGAAATGTAGATAAAGAAGACATTCACTCAAATTTCAAAGTGAAATGTGTGAGATTAGTAGGTCAGATATTTTATCCAATCACTCAAATTTATATCTTTAATTGTAGCTCCAGATTCTTTGATATATTTAGTTTAGATATTGCTTTAGGTTCAAATTTAGATAACTCTTTCAGCAAAAAATCATTTAGAAAATTAGAGTATTTAACATAAAACTATAACAATGTAGCTCTTTTTAAAAATTCTATGAAGTTATTTCAGTTATATATTTTAAATCCCTTATAAGCATTTTAAACCTAAAACAGTCTATTTCTGTCTGTTGTAGAATTTGTAAAGTGTTCTATGATTACTTAATTAACATTTAATAATACTCATACATATAATTTAGAGAATTAACTTCCTTATAGTGGATACCATTTAAGTAATCACCAATGAGAGAGGTCAAAAACCTCCCATAGATCCTTCTGATTGAATTTTAGTTTAGTAAATGTTTAAAGAATCATTGTGTGCCCAACAATGTTTTTAAATATAAGAGGCCATTGCAAGCATGAGTTAGGCCCACCTCTGAGCCATCAACCTTGATTGAAGACAATATCCATTTGGAGACCGACATATTCAGCATGTTCTCCAAGCCTTCAGTTGCCATTGTCAACACTATGTATGCTATAACGTTAACAATATTCAGGATCCTGATTAGCATGGATTCCAAACAAAAGATATTGAAGAGCCTTAAATAACTGAGCATCTGGGCCATGGAAACTGATAATGCTATTCGTGACTTTCTCTAGAAACTTGAGTTCTGGAAATTTCAGTGTCTTTCCCTCTATAAAACTGTGCCAGAAACACCTGGTCAAAATCTTGCTGTTTGGTTTCCCTTTTATACATGTGAGCACCCTTCTTTTGTGAATACATTCTTTCTTAAGGCAGATTTCATAAAGCTGGTTAAACATTGGGGCTTACTTCTTAGTTATATCAAAGTCCTAAAATAAGCATATTGGTCACTTTTTCTTCAAGTTTTTTTCACTTATATATTTTCAAATTACTCTTTAAGGTACATTGCTTGTTCTCCCCATTATACATTAAACATTTTCATGTTTAACTCTCAGAATTTAAGCATCAACTGGGGGCTTATTACTCAACTTGCCTAATGGTCCAGTGCATTTCAAACTAGACTGGGCCAGTAAGATTAACAAGTATGAAATGATAAGCAAACAAATGAAGACTATAAATGAGGTAAACTTAAGGAAAGGAGAGATTTATAAAAAATAGGATAATCAGATCAATTATTATAGAAGAGGAATAATTTGATAAAAGATATTCCCAAGTTAATTTTATCTTAAACTAATTCTTAGAGACCTGTTGCAGTTGGAAATGATTATATAAATATTACTGTAGTCGCCTCAGAGAAGCTGAAATCGGTAAGAACTACAACATATGAAAGATTCGGTTAGAATGGTCAGCTTCATTGAGGGTGATTCAAGGGGTTCTTTTGAAGAGATGTGCTTGTAATATTTTTATAATAACTTTAATAAACTGTTTTATTCAAAGCTCCTAACTGCAGCCCTTGTCCAAACAACTGGATTCAGAATGGAAAAAGTTGTTACCATATCTTTGAAAATTGGAGTATTTGGAAAACCGGTAAAGAGAATTGTTTGAAGGAGGGTTCTAGTCTTCTACAAATAGACAGCAAAGAAGAAATGGTAAACACTGTTTTATGGTTTCATATCATTCTGAAAATACCACATTACCCATCAAAAGAAAGGACTAATTGTAATAAGATAGAATTCCTTAATATTGTATAACAGTAGTATATTTATTGTAACAAAGGTTTAAGAGACAAAGTAGGAATTATTATGGTTTGTGCTCTTTTTAACTGGAGAAACAAACAAAAAACAGGTTGATTATCCCAAAATCAAGAAGCATATGTTAGTTCTACGTCCTTTGTTAATCAAAAATGGGAATGAATAAAAGAAATACCATTTTGTGACATGTTAATCTACTCCAAGATATACATACATTATAACTGTCTATATGTTTTAAGTTTATTAATTTTATACCGTAAGGAAGTATAATAACCTATAAACGTTTTCAATTATCAAGGAAAATCAGAAATATAAAAAGTGAGGTGATGTCATGAAATGGAAAGGTGTATAAAATTAACATTTGCTAAATAAGTTGTTTAATTGACATTAAACCCAATTTACTAACATCTTAAGCAAATAGACATTTTCCTGAAATCATTCTACCCATATGTATGTGTGAAGTAGAATGCATAGTTACACCTTTCTGACCTTATTAAAAGTGTACGCTGCTATATTCAGTAATTAACTGAAGTTCATTTTTATTAGAATAATGGGAGAACAATTTGTTAAGGATATGCAATAAAGCAAGGCAACTCGAACTAACTTATTACAGTTATGGGTTTTCACTATGTTTTCTGCGAAAATTTGTTGACAAATGTTAGTAATGTTTCTTCTAACAAAATATGCCTACAGTTAAGTTGCTTCTGGAATCTTCTAAACTATTTTTCATATAGGAGCATACTATGTAAGAATGATCTATGTGGTCTGTGCCGTCAAGGATATTTTACTTCTTCTGATAGTGAGGCTTCAGTATAACACTTACCATTCTGGACATATATCTCCCCTGAACTCTAAACCTGTTAAAACTATTTTAATACCAGATGCCTATTTTTCCCTTGGTTTTTAACACTTCACTGATCGTATGGCAATAGGAAAAAAAAGTCTATGAAATATATTTCTTCTTTTAAATATACTCCCTTCTTTCTCTAGCTTTAAAGTTCCCATTAATTTCTGTCTAGGAAAAATGGCACACTTTATATTCATGGTAGTTGGTTGTTGCTACCCCCCGCTCCCTCAGTTCACAACCTGGTCTTGTTTCTTATAGGACTTTATCACCGGCAGCCTGAGAAAGCTCAGAAGTGGCTATGACTACTGGGTGGGACTGACTCAGGACGGACCCAGCCAGCCTTGGTTTTGGCAAGATGGCTCCTCGCCTTCCCCTGACCTGTAAGTGTCTAAGGGAAAAATCACAAAGTTACAAGAAGAAAATACATGAGGGAATTCAAGTGTTTATTTTATTTTATTTTATATCTTAGATTTCCTCCATGAAACATAACCAGCATTATAAGTTCATAGGCTTCTGACTGGAATCAAAGCTGAGTAGTTTAAGAGTAGCTTCGTGGTTTCTACATCTTCCTCCTTCTCAGCCTCACCACCATGAACCTCTAGAACATTTACATCAAAATCCGAGTCTGAATGAATATTATTTAATCATCAAGTATATTTCCTTTGTATAATGTAATGGCTAGAGAGTGCTAAGGGAAAGAGATTATAGTAAGTATTAAGGAATTTCCATATTAAGCTTTTCAGATAGACCTAGGAAAATTAGTGAACAGAATCAGCTGCTTTAGTATTTTTAAGAATTAAGGGTCAGGAAAGATATTCTAATTTAGAGCCTGTCTTTGAGTTTTAATATGAAGTTTGTTCAAATTATATTACATATTTTTTATTGAGAGAAACAGCTCTGTTATTAGAGAAAGAGGACAAAACTCCTACAGGAGAGTGTCTTATTCAAAGGAGAACAAAACAAAAAACTACACACCTCTCCTGAGTTACCCACAAGAACAGCACTGTAAGCACCACACCTAACCTCATCTACACTGACTTGCCTCTCCAGGTTGCCAAAACAGAGACCTCAGTCGACTCACCAGCTCTGTGGATACTTCAGAGACAAGTTCCTTTCTTCCTCCAACTGCACCTTTTGGAAATATTTTATCTGTGAGAAGTACTCATTAAGATCCCTTGCCTGAAAGAAGTTGAGTTAGAAGTGATCTATTGCAATGGTATTTAGAACAGGCTGTTGAAAATCTTACCACAAAATGTCAAAGAGCAAATGCAGAAGTAAACCTGTGTGGGGGCTAAACTAGCTACCTGGGACTCAAAACTCAAGTTTGCATTTACACTGGGTAATATTCTTTAGTACTTCCCAGACATCCTTTGAATAGTGTTCAAATTGCCAAGAATAAATTGATTTAGTACTGCAAAGGACAAAACCCTGAAGGGTTGACAACAACCTGAAGAACAAACATTTTCATTTGTCACGTTTTTTTGTGTTTTATTTTTAGTCTAGAATGACTATGAACTCTACACAGAAATCTATAAGTCACTGGGGAGATGATGCTGTTCTAGCTAATTTTTTTAAATAAATAGATAAATGTGGCCTTTTAAACTTGCTGTCTACCAGATCTTTTATGTATTTGCTGGGTTTCCAAGGTATCTGTATCAGACTGGTAGGATGGGAGCCCAGGCATATAGATTTTCAAATTGGAAGGAAGAGAGGCTGATCGCTACTGCCTGTAAGACAACACCCTGTTTAGAACTGTAGATTTCTGTTAGAGAGATGAACTACCAGCACTCAGAAAAGTGGAAGGGATAGTCGGGCTGCCAATACCAGCATGTCTCCAGTGACAGACGGCCCTGTGCCTCCTCCTCCTCTCACTGATCTCCCCTACCACTCACAAATCAAAGGACTCACAGTCTGGACCCTCGAAGTTTAACTTCCAACACTTTTTTTTAATATGTTTTTATTGATTTTTTTTATTTTTATTTATTTATTTTTTTTTAGAAAGAGAGGAAGGAAGAGGAAGAGAGATAGAAACACTGATGAGAGAGAACATCAATTAGCCACCTCCTGCATGCCTCCCCCCACACTGGGGATTTGGCCCACAACCTGGGCACGTGCCTGACCAGGAATCGAACTGGCGACCTCTTGGTGCATGAGTCAATGCTCAACCACTGAGCCACACTGGCCGGGCTCCTGTTTGTTTTTGTAAGTAAAGTTTTATTGGAACACAGTCATGCTCATTCATTTACCTACTGTCTGTGGCTGCTATATGCTACAGTGTGAGAGTTGCATAGTTACAACAGAGACACTGAGCCACACTGGCCAGGCTCTTTTTATTGATTTTTTTAGAGAGAGATAGAAACATCCATGTGAAAGAGATACATCGATTGGCTGCCTCCTGCACACCCCCTACTGGGGATCAAACCTGCAACCCGGACATATGCCCTGACGGGGAAAAGGAACCGGGATCTCTCAGTCCATGAGACTATGCTCAATCCACTGAGCCACACCAGCTGGACGGACAGCTCTCCAGCACTTTTAACTGTATTTCTCTGTGCCTTAATCTCTTTATTGTAAAAGAGTAATATAACTTATTTCCGAGTATTTTTGAGGTTTAAATCAATATATGTAAATTGCTGAAAATAGTACCTTGTGTAGAGTTTGAGACTCTGTGGGTGCTCGCTATTATTATCTGGAGTAAATCACCAGTCATCTCTAGGCATCCCCCTTATGTGTGTATTCCTCGTAAAAATGACCCCTTTTCCTGCTCATGTTCCAGGAATACTGAGAAGATAAAGTTTATATGTAAAATGGCGGCAACTATCTGGAGACAATCTCTCTCTTAAAGTGAATGAGCCCAGCTGTGTGGCTCAGTGGACTGAGCATCCTCCTGTAGACGGAGAGGACCCAGTTTGATTCCTGGTCAGGGCACATGCCCCCGTTGCAGGTTCATCTTCAGTAGGGGGCGTGCAGGAGGCAACCGATTGATGTTTTTTTCTCTCCCTTCCTCTCCCTCTAAAAAATTAATAAAAACATATTTAAAAAAATAAATAAATAAAGAGAATGAATTTTTTCAAACACATCTATAGACAATCTGTGTCCTAGGTCTGCAGACTCCTTGAGCGTGGATTAGCTTGTTCCCAAGAGATAGTGGATGTGAAAGTATCTTACGCTAGGAAGGAAAAATTCACTAATTATTATTACATTACTCTGCTACCACTTACCACCCCTACAACAACTTACTACACAGCAGATTCTCATCAAATATTTGCTAAAATCAATATAATTGTATTAAAGCTTTCATTTTTCACACAAAGTAGCTGAGTACACTAGATTCTCATCATTCTCTATAATAAAGACACCACTTAAATAGATAAAGTCAAATAAAACCTATTCACTGAAATAGTGCAAATCATTTAAATGAACCTAGAAGTCTGTTGTGAAAGGTGACCTCTGAAGGGTAAGGTCCTTTAAGGAAGGGCATGTTTTTGCAATTTTTTCTTTGTTTACCTTGACCTGCAGTTTAAATGGCGGGGATTTCTTTATAAGGGATTTTCTCCAGTTTTCTGCTGAAACTTAAGAAAGGAGAAGAGCCAAGAAAACAGCATGTGTTTTGTTTTCACAGCTGGCAGAGGAATATAATAACCTGGAATAAAGGAGGAACAATAGCAATTTTTATTAGTAAAGACTATTTGTCTCCAGGACTCTCCAAAGTATTGTCATGGAGCTATGTTTAGAGAACACATAGGAAGCATTTAATAATTCTTTTTGGAAAAAGCACAGTGAAGCAAAAGGCAAACATCCTTCAGCTGACGTCATCCTGCCAGTATGTGATGTATCTGCAAGTCAGAATTGTAGCTAGGGTGTAGCTGGCAGAAGCTCCTTCAAATTCCCTCAGTAGCAATATTGTTTTCCACACAGATGTTACCGGTAGACGACCTTTCCCTTCAGGTTGCTTTTGGCCCAGAATATCAAGGCCTTTTTCAAGGCAGTGGTAACAGACTGGGCCCTAGCACTGGGATAATCAGTTTTATACCCTAGTCCCACCAATAATAAATTTGGTATCTTGATTCATCTCACTGAGTTCCAAGTTAGCTTTTAAAACGGGGAGAGAAAAGGAAACATAAAACTATGCCCAGCAAATGTAACAAGGATTTGTAACGTGGTGTGGTTAAAGTACATTGAGTAAAAAGATAAAAAAAACAACATTCGAATAGTAAGATTGAAAGAATAGTAATGTGTTATCAGATTCTAATGATCCAATTATGCAATGAAGCTTATAAAAAACCTATCTACACTTGAAATCAGATTATGCCCCTTTTCCTATTCTTCAAAATTACAAGAATCCCAAATATGAAGGCCATCCCTGACACAACCTAATAGACTATTTATTTCATAATTTGTTTATATCCCCGAAGTAAAAACCCCCATTACACTTCTTGCACTTCCTGCGGTTACAGGGCTCATGACTTGTTTCCTGTTGATAAGTTTTAAGAGCTGGTTCAATATCCTCAGGAAAAGAAATAGCCCATTGTGTACCCTGAGGAATTCGGTCTACAGGAAAGGCCATGCTTCTTGTTCGACTCCTCCTGCAATTGCTTCAGAACAACCTAAACACAGAAGAGCCCAGACAAGCTCTTCTCTTGCTGAAAACCCAATTCAGGGGGCGCTGCCCCCTCTGATTCTCAATGTAAAATTGATCTCAGCAAATCAGATTTTCAAATTCATGTTATGATTATGTTCTATTCTTAACCTTTTCTTTTAATTGTGGAGAGAATGGTGTGCCATGCTCCTTTTCTGTTTTTTGAAATATTTGCTCATATTGTGATCAGTATTGTGGGCTTTGTTGTACAGATGAGGGGATTATGATGGGTAAAGATAGAGACAAATAAGCTCAAGAATAGCCAAAAAATGTCAAATAAATGCTTTTTTTTTTTCCTTCCTCACTATCTGAAGTGACACTTTCCCTTAGGTTGCAGATTTGGAGAAAGAATACTATTCAACACCCACTCTCCAGGCAGCTAGTCTCTTTAAAGCAGTGTCATTTAAAGAGATACTTATTATCCAACCCTGAACACAGGGGTCAAAATCTGTTTGCCCTGTCTCTATCGCACAAATTAGCCCACAAAGTCACTTGACTTTTTATTTTCTTTATTGATTTTAGAGAGAGAGGAAGGGAGAGGAAGAGAGAGATAGAAACATCGATGAGAGAGAACATCGATCGGCCGCCTCCTGAATATCCCCCACTGGGGATTTGGCCCACAACCTGGACATGTGCCCTGACCAGGAATCGAACTGGAGACCTCTTGGTGCATGGGTCGATGTTCAACCACTAAGCCACACCAGCCGGGCTCATTTGACTTGTTCACATTAACCGCATTTTCTTGCTGCAGTAGCAAGGCTTAAATAACCCTTCACTGCCTAACTGAAGACCTAATCCACATTTCTTGTTATGTGCTTACTACATTAACTGCATGCATTAAATATCTGTACTCATTATAGAAAACCTTTGGTAATATCTACTGCTCCCCAATGTAGGTGCCTCTCTACAAAGTGTTAATTAGTTCAGGTCTCCAAAGAAGGTGGTTCATGCTCATTTGTGCTCTCCTATATTTCAAATAACCACTAAATCCCTTCTCCCCTTTTGCATATTTGAAATATACCTTAAATTTTATATTAGCAATTTAGATTATGGAACCAATTTCACATTTACCTCATTTCAGCTAACAATAACACCATCAAGAAATTATAAATATTTCCACTCTATACTTAATGAAATAAGCTTCTTGAAATAAAGTGATTTAATAATAATAAATAAAAATAAGGGCTATAAAATTCCCATTTTATGATCACAAACACAGTTCTCTTTGCACAACACAATAAATCAACACAAAATTTGTTTAACACTGAATGAATTCCCTAGCTAATAGACAGAAAATTGAAAGAAAAGAATCTTAAGGAAGAAATCTGCAATTAGTTATTGAAAGGTGACAGAGTCTTATGAAAATGAACACGAAAGTGCTCTCTTTATCATGTTAGCTCATTTAATGTCATTTCACCATAACATAGATGTTTACTGAAAATAAAACTGAAGCATCCCAGTTTCCACCGTTGAAAAGTAAAGATTTATAATAAATTATCCTTTCTAGTGTTAAAGCCCTAAAATGAATTTTTCTATAAACAAACGAAGTCAGTGTTTATGATGGTGTTATTCACAATGGCCCCTGCATGGTGGTCCATATTGTCGTCCTGAGAAAAGGACACCTCCACAAGAAGCCAGCCAAGTATGTCACCATCTCTCACCTTTCATGACCTGATTGGATAACGTGCCTACTGCAATTCGGTTTCTTCATCTTGAGTCACATGTTGATGACGTAAACTTGCCTCAAACAATTTCATTTCGGCAAAGTATTAAAACCATCCTCTTGAAGACAGCGTGCATCTCAAGGACTTCTTATTTTCCTCAAATATCAGTACTCTTGTAGAGCCCATAGGTCTCAGTAAGGAGCCAACAACTAAAACACTGACATCTATCATCTTTTGAAGAACATTTCCACACTGAATATTTCCCTAAATCACAAATCCATTCTAAAATCACACACATTTCACATTGTTTACCTTTATTATTATTAAATCTTCAGTACCTGAAAGGTATAAACATGGATCAAATGGAAGCAAATAGGAACTGAAACCAATGCACATAACAGATGCACATAAACAGACTGACTTTGGTTCTGGTCATCAATCTCTCTGAAGGGAACATCAGGGAGAGTAATGCTGATATGCAACCAAGTTGAGAATATGTCTATCCTAGAAGAAATTCCTAGGTGAAGGAGACAATCATTGGAATCTTAAATAGACATGTAAGAAGTTAAGACTCTAATGGAGAGAATTTCCCTGCAGGCCATAGACACAGCAGTTGGGGGTTCTATGGAGAAATTGAGAAGGAAAAAATTATGAACTTAAGCAAACAAAATGAAATAGTTTTGCGTTTGGTAGCTCAACATAAGAAATGATTGCTAATTTCTCATGGACTAATTGACTGTTGGAGCAAAGGATGTTACGTACATTTACTTTCTCTGTTTAAGTATCTCATTTCTCTAAATATTAAGGGAGCCATGGAAACAGGAGATGATATTAGATGCTGAAAGGGAAGAACACTAGAAAGTTATCTCAAAATCAAGAAGGTGGATTACAACTTTATGGGTTCCTGGAGCTGGTTGGTGATATGTAATCAACACTTCTTTGTGATTGGTGAATATCTGCATGAACTTCCAAACTCAGAAGTGCTGGTGATCTTGATCAAGAAACATGGATATCCTTCTTGTGCCTGTCAAAGGAATTGCCTTTCCTGATTTTTTTCCATTTCCCTATGTCTCAAATATCCTTTGCATTGACTTTGCTTCACTCAAACTTTTTGTTGAATTGTTATATAAACATGGATCAAAAGAGAATAGTTTAAAACCAAACTCTTACAAAGGCACGTGAAGAGATTGACTTTTGTTCTGATCTTCAATTTCTCTGAAGGTAGCCAAAGTTGTCGTTGTAGCTGGAGAGTCAATCACCTCTACGGCTGGGGTGGGGAACGTCCAGCCACAGGCCGTATAATGCCCATGAAATCAATACCAGCTAACATCACACACCTCACCAAATTAGCCTGACCAAATATAGCAGACTAATGTTGAAGTTGATAATTTTGTATGGCCCGTGAATGATGTTATAAATATCCAAATGGCCCTTGGCAGAGAGAAGGTTCCCCGCCTCTGCGAGAGGCTAAGGGAGTCTCTCTATCTGGACTGTGGTTGCCATTCTTTCACATGCACACCGCCTCAACTCCTGGCAGTTCTTCGAGAAAACCGTTCCACTGAGGATGGTCGCACAGTCCCGGTTGTTGAGGCTGGTCAAATCTGTTTTAATCTTAAACCTTTAAAAAGAAGAAAAAAAATGTTAACTTAATTATAGTTTATTTCTAAAAGAAAATACTAGTATTCAGAAAGTATACAGGAAATATTCCTAACATGATAAAATTATAGGATACTCAGGAGTTTACTGGAAAGATGGAGTCACCAACCTCTTTCTTTTCAGCCCCTCAATTTCCATAGTCATTCTTTGAAACATCAAGTCACCCAAAACAACAAAAACTGTTTCTAACTAAAACTATGGTACATGCTATAATCCAACTTTAATGAATACTTTTACAGCCATCTGAAAAATGATCTCAGTTTACTTAGCTATAAAATAAAAATGATTAAGTTGTATATGTCCTATTTCCTGGAAGAATAAACCTTATATGGTACATAGAGAAGAGAGGCGTCTTTTGAAATGTGCCTTTAAATTATAATATATTTCAGCAAAGATTCTCTCTCTCTCTCCCCTTCAATGAATCCCAGACAATTTTAATGCTCCAAGAAATTCCAGGCCCTGAAATAAAATTTCCTGAAAGCAACCAGACAAAGAACTTTCTCTACTATTTTATTAACACTTTTATCTGTCTCCCTCACTGGTTGATAAGCCATTCAGGAGCAAGCACTGTTTTATACATCATAGGGCATCCTCCTACAAACATGGTATCCAATACAAAGAAGATGTTCCATTAATGCTTGTTGAACCAATTTGTTGCATTCTGTCACTCAAGCAATACCTCCCTATTACATGCCTTTCCCACAAAATATTCTGAAGGCTTACAGTTCCGAGGTGTAAGGTTCTCCATCCACCCACAGCCAGGCCTTGTCACTGCCGTTGCGGGATAGCCCTATCCAGTAAGAGTAGAAAAACTCAGAGTAGCTCAGAGGCATGGCAAACTGCTGAAAAGGCACACAAGAAAACTTTTAGCTTTTAGAAATATTATAATGCATATATATACAGAGATGTGTAGTGCCAGCCAGGAGTCATGTTGAATATGAGAACAGCACATGACTTCTGCCTCACATAAATAATAGTTCACTTAAGAGGAAAGCATCTATGTTAGGGTCAGTTAATTTGTCCAACTTAAAGAATTTCATTTGTCTTAATAAGCATGGATGATATACTGATATTCTGAAACAAAGAATCACATCAATCAAGATTTATGTGGTCCATTATTTTCAAGTCACAGGGTAAACACTTAGATTGATACCAAAAAAAAAAAAAATACAGGAGGCAAATTTACAAAGAGATGTGAAGTGATTCTTGGAAATGGGAGGAAAAAATGCAGGAATGGAAAAGTATCCTTTAGAAATAACATGGAAAGGGACTGACCAAGAAGGACAAGAAAAAATGAAAAGATTTAAAGTCAAAAGAGGTAAAAGAATTTGGAAGGATGATTTATTTCTCAGACTAGGAAGAGGAGAAAGAGAAATTTTCATATATATATATATATATATATATATATATATATATATATATATATATATATTTATATTTATATTTTTTAATCCTCACCTGAGGATATATTCTTTCATTGATTTTAGAGAGAGAGAGGTGAGATAGAAACATCGATTGGTTGCCTCCTGTATGCACCCTGACTGGGATTAAACAAACAACCTATGTGTTTACCCGGACCAGGAATCAAAACCGCAGCCTTTTGGTGTAGGGGACGATGCTCCAACCAATTGAGCCACCTAGCCAGGGCACATACATATATTTTTATATACATATACATAGATATGTACAAAGTGATAGATATCCCTGCTTGGGAGAGTCTGTGGATCGTGACTCCTTAGATTCTTCTCTTTTAAAGACATCTTGTTGAGAATACTTCAAACACTGACCAAAACTCAGGACCTTACCAGCACGTCTTGTGTGTTTATCTTCAGCATGGTTGAGTTCTCAGCAATACAGAAATAGTCACAGTCCTGCCAACTCTTGCTCTCTTTATAGAATTGGTAGCATTTGTTCCCATGCCACCTCCACTTTTCTGAGCAAGGGCTACATCTGTGCTCTTGAAAAGAAACCAATTTTAGTAAGTTATTTTCTACCTAGGTCTGTTTTCTTTCCTCTCTTGAAATTATATAGTATTTGATGACCCAAGAAAGAATGGATTCCCTTTCTCTTAAATATGTAGTTGCCTAGGCAATGACAACTACAAATGATTACCTAGCACCCACTATAGGCCAAGAGTTGTCCTGAGCATACAGTGGACATTAAAACAGATGCCACCTGCTTTCATGGATATGGAATCTAGCATTGAATGATCGGCACGTCCTTGCTCTTTGCCCTATGCAATTCAGCATATAGAGAGGATGTTCAATGCATAAAGAACTTTCCATATGTTCAGAAACTCAACATGAAATGTACTTAAGAAACGATTGAAGTTTTTATAATTTTCTTCTTAGAAATCCTCTTATATAATAGCAAAATCCTCTATATAGCAATGTTTTTTTTAATGTTTTGATTTTTTAGAGAGAGAGGAAGGGAGAGAGAGAGAAAGAAATATTGATGAGAAACATCAATCGGCTGCCTCCTGTATGCCCCCTGCTGGGGATAGGCCTGCAACCGAGGCATGTGCCCTGACCGGAATTCAACCAGAGACCTCTTAGTGTATTGGATGAAGCTCAATCCACTGAGCCACACCGGCTAGGCTATATAGCATAGTGTTTTAAATGCAATATAGTCCAGGCTGGTTTGGCTCAGTGGTTAGAGCATCAGCCCACAGACTGAAGGGTTGTGGGTTCGATTCCAGTCAAGGACTCGTACCTGGGTTGTAAGTTCAATATCCAGCCCCATTTGGGGTTGTGCCAGAGGCAACCAATCTATGTGTCTCTCTCATATTGATGTTTCTCTTTCTCTCTCTCTCTCTCTCTCTCTCTCTCTCTCTCTTCCTCCCTCCCTCCTTTCCACTCTATCTAAAATCAATGGGGAAAAATTTTTTTTAAATACAATATTGCCTGGCTGGTGTGGCTCAGTGGTTGAATGTTGACTCATGAACCAAGAGGTCACCAGTTTGATTCCTGGTCAGGGCATATGCCCAGGTTGTGGGCCAAATCCCCTGTGGGGGCATGCAGGAGGCGGCCAATCGATGTTCTCTCTCATCAATGTTTCTATCTCTCTCCTTCTCCCCTCTTCTCTCTCTAAAATCAATAAAGAAGAAAAAAAAAACAATATTTACTAATAGGATATGAACTCTTTTCCTGTTCTAAACACAACTAAATAAAATTTGAGGAAAACATACATAAGTACTAAGCCAAGTATGAATTAGAATAGTAAATCTCCATGTATCAGAAAGGAAGATGGGCATCAAAGTTAGAGAATTAAGTACATAGGTTAAGGGTGAGATGGACTACTGTGGGTAGTGGTTGTAAATATAGGAACTAAGCCCTGACAGCCATGGTTTAATACCTATGTGATATCATGGCCTTGGGGCTTTGAGAGTTGGGGACCTGTAACCAAGTCCCTTGTTGGTATATGGTAGGGTGGGAACTCAACGATTCTATAAAAATGTCTTTATTTTAAAAACAATCCAGTGCCAAAATGTAAACATGTTAAAATCTGAGTGGTCAATAGAAAGAGCTATATTATTCCTTGTATTTTACTGTATATTTGAAATATTTCATAAGGTAAAACAAAGTTTTAAACAAATTAATAAATTAGGAGATGTCTTTATAAGTCAGTTTATGTCTCTGGCCTAGACTTTATTTCTTATATACCAAACCACCTGTCCACAGCTCCACATATTTATCTAAATTACATTTCAAATTCAACCTGCCCAAAACAGCACTCCTGGTTCTAACCTTCTCCTTTATAGACACAGAATTTCCCCTTATTTTTCTTGATCACATCTCTATGCTTCTAGTTGCTTTTCTCTGGAGATACCTTTGACTCCTTTCTTTCTCTCACAACTCATTTATTCCATCAGGAGTTCATGTCTGCTGATCATATCCGAGTTTGAACACCCACTAACTCTTACCTAGATTACTGCAATAGCCATCTCTTCCGTGATTTCTGTTTCTACCCTTCCCTCTTCTAGTGTATATTCAACATATCTGCAGAGTAAGCCTTTAAAAATTCATGTCAGATACATATTTCCTCTACTCAAGATCCTATAATGAATACTCATTTTGCTCAAAATGGAAGCCAAATCCTTTACAATATCCCTTAATGTCATAAATAATCTCTACCTCATCTTCTATTAGTCTTCTACTCACTCCCTCTGGTCCAGGTACACAAGCTCCTTGTTGTTTCTTAAATATGCAGATATATTCACATCTTAGGCTTCTTGCATTGTCTAAAATGCTTGAATTTCAAGAATCCCTTCATGTGTTGTAACACAGATGCATTTGGGTTAAATGATCCCAATAAATGGACATGATCTGGATGCCCAAACTATTAAGTTTGCCAGACAATTAGTTAAATAATGGAACTAGTTAATCAATATATTGTTCCCAGGTACACTGATGAGAAAGTCAGTCCTATATGGACAGATATCCTGAGGGTAGAGCAAGCTTAGTGATCCAGACTCACCTCCAGTTTTGTTATAGAGCTCGCGACAGTATTTTTCAGCCACCCGCTGCAGAGTTTCTGCAAGTTTCCTGTTCTGGGCTTGGAGAGATTGCAGTTGTTGTGAGAGATTACTCGATCTTTCTTCTATTTTATTAATGCTGTCTTTCTGAGTTTTGGAGAGTTGGTAGAACTGAAAAACTAACCCGAGTTACCAAGTCAAACGAGAGAGTTTATTTCTTCATTTCTATTTCTATTTTCTACATATAGGGAAGACAAAACAGTATGATCTCAGGCTCTGAGATCTTTTACTACCTATATTCAAGTCTTGACTGCAGTACATAACAAATTGCATTTCTGTGGGCAAATTAATTTCTCTAAGTCTGCTCCTTATCTGAAAATATGGAGTCATAGTAACAGTTTCTAATGTCGGGAATAAATTCCTTAACCATATTTACTGTTTAATAAATTTTTTTTTATATTCTCAAAACATTACTCAACCTAAAACCACAAATCCATTTATCCTTTGTCCATTATATTGAGTATTGACAATGTACCATACATTATCTCAATGTCATATTATCATTTCTATATTTTTGCACATTTGCAGTTTGAACAAGTAAGAACAAGTTACTATCACTTGGTTTAAAAATGTCAACACTTAGGTTTAAACTCCAGGTTTCTAAATCTAAGTACAAAAATCCTTTATGAATCATGAAAGTTGCTTTACATCCCTAAAAAAGAATGGTGGGTGCAAAACAATAGTTATATCAAAATAAAGTAGAAAGTTTGAGGTCAGGGTAGAAACACTAAGCAAGCATGGAACAGACTGACAGATCTCAGAGGGAAGGGGGTTGGGGGGCGGGAAGAGATTAACCAAAGAATTTATATGCATATATGCATAGCCCAGGGACACAGACAATGGTGAGGTGAAGGCCTGGTGGGGGTGGGCAGGAGCCCAGTGTAGGGGGTGAAGGGGGCATGGGACATCTGTAATACTCTTAACAATAACAATAAATTTTTAAAAATTTTGTGGCATTGAAACCTGCTCTTCAATGAACCTTTTATCTTGAACCATCTTCTTCAACTGTTTCGGGAAACATTGCTGTAGTGCCATTTTCTGATGAAGCAAATGTGTCCAATTCCTTTTTAACATTTTTGAACTTGTCCATACTAGTTTGAAATGTAAAGGCTTTTATGCATACACTTTTCCTTTTTTGATTTTCATAGGTTTTTCACAAAATGATTCAATAACTTCCTGGACCTTTTGAAACATATTATAGTGATTAAAGACCTGGTCTTTCTCCTTATATTGAAAGGGTGGGATATAAATGAAATCTCTTTCCTCTGTATTAGCCCACTGAGCCAGGCATGCTTCAACTCTTCTGTGGAGTGGAAGAAGCTGAAGGACGCACTTATTAAAAATTGTTGATTTTAAATATTGGCATATAAATAAACAAAGAGACAACCACTTCTTATCTCAGACAGATATAAAAGTCTAGCTGGCAAATGAGTTCTTTATTTTAATGCTTCTTCCACTACTCACTATTTAACTAAGTACTTTAGAATAAGGTACATTGAATTGTCTACAGAATCTAGAATTCAAGTAAAAAAAAATATATTCCATAACAAATATTTCTCATCCCAGAAAAACCCTGGAGCCAGGATTATCCCCCAAGTCAGAGTACAGACTTACACATAAAGCCCATTATTGCCAGGCCAATCAGCAGCACCAAGAACAGAATGAGCAGGGTCAAGGCCACTGGACGCCATGCTGAAGAGGGAGGCGGGTGCTCTGCAGGGAACAAAAAAAAAAAAGACAGGGTTTCACATTTTTTTCCTCTTGGATGTATGTCAGCTGCAAGCAAGTGAGAGGAGCTGGTTCTGGGAAAGGATAAATTCTGAAAGACAACACTAATCAGAGACTAGTTAACATTCCTTCTGTCCTCAGAAACGTCATCAAGCTCCCGGCCAAGGCTCCCTTATCATGGCTAAGTTCTTTCACAAGCCCCACACACTTCTGTTCCCCACACCCACCCAGTCCTACTTTGCTGTGAATCAAGTTATGCACTACTTGTTATCCCTATAGGTTGTTTGTTTAACTTAATTTTTGTCAAAATTCGAGTTGTAAAAGAATCTCATGTAAATGCCTTAACGAGGAACAATTTTTTACATCATCAAAGAGATGAAATTAATTCTTTGTCACTTTTACAAAACACCACCCTTCCCAAGTTCCATATACTTAAGCTTCTTCCAAAAGGCAAATTGCATATTATTAATAAGAAATTATCATTCTACTGTTTCTTTTGGGATTTCTTTGTTGAAAATCTCTCTTTCGTAAAGATGTTTGTACATTCATTTATAGCTCTCCAAAAATAGATTATAAAGAAACGCGATCATCGCCCTGGCTGGTGTGACTCAGTGCACCAAAAGGTTGCTGGTTCGGTTGCCAGTGGATTCCCAGTGAGCGCACATGCCAGGGTTGTGGGCTCGATCCCCAGTGGGGGGCATGCGTGAGTCATCTGATCTATGTTTCTCTCTCTCCCTCTCTCCTCTCTCTGTAAAAGTCATTAAAACATTTTTTTAAAGAAAAAGAAACATGATCATTAATTTCTCAAGAATAGATCCAAGCTATCTCAAATTTGAGTCAATTAAGTAATTAAAAAGCTGTAACCACATCCCTTGCCCATACCCCTACAAGTTTAGTATGTGTCAATTTTAGGGGCTCCACTTAGTGGAAAGGAAACCCATTACCCAGTGAAATCAGCTATCAATCTGAATGAACTTGCAATATATAACCCTTGTCATATATAAGGATACCCCCTGATCAGGTGCAGGTAGCATCTAGGATTGTGATTAAAATGAAAGAATAGAGAAACCCTCAAACAAACTGCTCTCTTCATCACTTGTGAGTTTCACTTCAGAGGGAACTCAAGCCAGTTTCTAAAACAGAAAGATTAAAGAACCAAATTCATTTCCTCTTTAGAAAAGTCCTCCATATATTCTAGGTACAGAGATTTGTACCAAACATTATTTCCAAATAGGGAATGATACATGGTAAAGATGTATAGAAACAGAAAATATCGTCACTATCCTTTGGAACTTACAATGTGGTAGGGAAATTAAGTAAAAATCAAGAAGCATATTTTAAAATGTGAATCTTAATTTCTCTTAATAATCATCTTCATAAAAAAAACTTTCAATGGTTTGCATTACAATTCAAATAAAAGCCAAATCACGTTTGATAAAGACTCAGATTTCTCTCTCTTTTTTTAATGAAAATTTGACTGTGGTACTTCCAGACTTAAACTCTTCCAAGAGCTTTATTGCACTTAGAATAAAATTTTGTAAGAATCTTTATCATCTAGATGCTGCCTGGCTCCTTCATCCCTTTTTGCATTACTCTGCCCTCAAGCAAATGCTCGACTCACAGTGACCTCAGTTTATCTGTGAAACAAACAAGCGTGTCCCTGTCTCAGTGCCTTTGTGTAAGCTCTGCCTCTAGCCCAGCATTCATTAATGCTCAGATGGGTTTATTTGTAGGCAACATCCTGGTTTTCAGCTTTCAGTGTAAATGGCACATCCTCAGGAGAGGTCCATGCATCCATCTCTAGCACATTACCCCACTGGGTATGATTTTTAAAATTGAGATTATTAAGTATTGTTTTCATGGTTTTTGTTGTTTGTTTTTCTCTATCTCCTCCCCCTTATAGGTACACCCCATTACAAAGTGATTTTGTCTATCTTGTTCAGCAGTGCATTCCCAGTACTGAAAATAGTACCTGGCACATAGGGCTGAATATACATTTAATGAGTAAATGAATGAAGAATGAAATTATAAAAAATTAATATTACCTAAACTACATAATTTTCACAAAGGCACAGAAGACTATCTAAAGTTAAACCTTGCAGATTGATTTTTTAAAATCTACTGACTTTTGAGCAATCTTTCTGTCAGCAGAGGGCAGACTCGGCTAAATTCATCTCTAGCTCCGCCGGTGTCTAACCACTGACGTGTGAGAGTCTAGGTCATAAACAGGTCTGAGGGATCTGGCCTATGTGCGTTGTTCTAAATTTTCCTGGAAATTGCTGATTTCTCAAGGCATTGACCTTAAGAGTGTCTCAGGTTAGCAGAGCATAAAAGAACAAGAGTCTAAACACCTTCTCCAAAACCGTAAGACTTTTTAAAGTTCTATGTAGTCAAAAAATGTTAATCAGGTGGATGTTTCTGATTTCAGAGACACATGTGCATATGTGGACCAACCATCACGGTAGCTTTGTTTTTCTCCATATCTCTTATCACCATTGGATATATTACATATTATTTCTTTGGTTTATATCTGTCTGACCCCAGTAAAAAGTAAGCTTCCTTCTTGGAAACTATTTTTGTCTGTTTAGCACATAGACATCAGTTGAAAGAAGCTCAATGAATGAGTGAATGTGTCTACGAAGCATAAATGTCTCTGTTATATTCCTATCTATTCCTGCTCAGACTTATTTATATTAATATACAGGTAAACAGCATACTTTTTAAATATACTGCCCCTTTATATGATTAATATTTCTTTAGCTGAAATTAGAAGTAGTAAGAAGGTCAAGGAAAAGAACTACAGAATCAACCAAGTTATTTATTCTTTAAGGAAATTGTTTTCCCTTATATAATATTAGGGGCAAGGAAGGTGTTGATTTTTCTGTCCAAAGGATCAAAAAAAGTGAACTTACATCCTTACTGTGAAGTGAGGGCATGGACTTGAGGGTTAAAAATTTGATTTAATAATAATTTCATCCACGTAAAGAATAAATACATGATCCTTCCTAAGGCTGCCACTAGGACAGAATAGAAAAGAAGTATAGTGTATCTTCTATTAAAGAAACAAAGTTTAACATTTTCATTTCCGAGGAATCTTCTTTCCTTGATCATTTGGAAATTTTTCTACTCTGACTCCTCTCTCTCTCTCTCTTTCTCTCTTACCCTTTCTCCCTCCCTCTCACATCTTTCCTTCCTCCCTCCCTCTTTCTCCCTCAGTAGTCAAAATATCTTCCTGTTTTATCTAAAGACACAGGGAAATGAAACCCTAGGGAGTTTCTATACCAGGTTTAGTCATTTCTAAGAAATCAGGTTTTCATGACGGAAAGACTATGGAGTTGCGTGTTTCACTTTTTCTCGCCCCCCCCCCCCCAGGAGTTTTTTCCTGACTATGGGTTTAATATTCCTGAGTTTTAATCCAACTGCCCCTGATTATAATGAGGTTTCTCTCAAGGGACCACCCCCACCCTAAAATAAGAAAAATAAGCTGCTTTGGAGGTGCTTCAGTTTGGCTTGGCTTCATTGTGTCTTTATTTTTTGGAAGAGGACCTCTATGCTGTCTCCTGAGAAATGTTTAGAAAAAGGTGTGGACAGGCCAAGGAATAATACAAACATCCCTAGGAATAATAAGATATATATAGGAAAAAAACAAAAACAGCCCTTTCCTGTATCCCATAACTATACTATAAAAGGCTACAGTGCAAATTTTGAAAACAAATTCCTTTGTAGTTACAAGAAACTTTGTGGATGGAGAGAATCATCACACTAAACAAATAAGTTTTCTTCATCAGGCATCAGAGAGGGAAAATTTTATTCCCTGGGCCTCTAAGAAATGAAACAGGCATCATCAAATTAGTGTATTAGTTTACCCCCAAAATGGAAAGGATCATAAAATTTGGAGGAGACAAAGAGAATTTAAATAATTTGCAAAAGCCTCATTGCAAACCACTGGCAAAGCCAGGATTAAATTGTCATGCTGAACACTACACTGTACATGTTCCTGAGAACCAAGACTCGTAGAGAAACAGGGGCTGACTGGTGGCAAGGTACTGATATTTCAGAAAACGCATATCTCATCCTTTAGATTGCTGTTCTTTTTAACATCTTTCAGTTTTTGCTAGCTCACAGCTGATATGTGATTATATTTTTAAATGTTGGCTGTTGGGTCTTTTGAGTGTTTTTTGTTTGTTTGTTTGTTTTTAGCAACTTCTTCTCTCCTTAATCTTCGCATGTGGCACATAGTAAATAAAGCCCCTCCTAGGAGAGTATCTGATGCTCTGTGGGTTGAATCTTTTTCAGTATTCATAAGAATGCATGTTTCCTTTCACTTATGAATCTATTTCAAGTATTTGCAACTTTCATTCTTCCTAAAAGCAAATAGGTATTATTCTTCCTATAATTTCAAAAAAATATACATCTAAAAACATCCATTATTTCCTGAATATATTAAGTTTCCTATTTACAGCAATTAGAAACTCAATTATATTTTTTTCTTTTGAGTAAAATTTAAGTGAGTCAATTTTGTATCCCAATCAAGGAGTTTCATTTCTGAAATATAACTCAAAAATCGGCATTATTATTGACAATTGCTAATATTTCGTGAGTTACTGAGATAAATGCCTTATATGAATTATCTCATCTCTTCTTATAAACACCCTAGGAGGCAAATACTATTGTAATCCACATTTACATATAGGCCATTGAGTCCTAGAGGAGTTAGCTACCTTACCCAAGCGTATACAGCATCTGATAATACTTATCGAGTACGTTATATATGCTGTGATATTTCATTTGAGTCTCCCAAAAATTATTCAAGAGGGCACTATTTTTTACCTTTATTTGGATAAGAAACCAGAAGTACTGAGGAGTTACTTCATTTGCTCAGGGTTGAACAGCTAGTAAGTGATGGAGCCAGAAGTATTATCTAAGTTCTCTCATTCCAGAGCTGAATGTTTTCAATCATTTTCTTATCCTCCCAACACATCTCACATAAAGACTTGCCTTATATGGCAGTTCCATGTGGATTTATAGAAAGATGCTAGGGTTTTGCCACCTATAAATTTTCACTTCTATATTGTGAAATATCCCAGTAATAGCCACCTAAAATAATACATTCTTCACTCTACCACCAAAGTGAACTTCATAGAGTATAAATGTAATCCCTTCCTTAAGGAAACAGTTTCTTAGCATGCTGTGTGAAGCCCTGCATAAGAGGATTTCATCCTACATTCTGCCTCATCTGCCCAAATCTCCCACAGACACCCCTCCCTTCGAGGATTCACATTCCTCATCCCAATCGTCTGCCCTGTCACATTTCATGCTCCTGATAGTTTCCAAAGTTATCTTATTCTGATCTAAATTCCAATCCAAAACTAGTACTTCAACTTTTCCCTCTGACCTCTTGTCACTCTTCATTTTACCCGTTAATACACTGCACCAAGCTAGTTTCTGACCTCTGTGTTTATCTTTGCACATGGGGTCCCCACAATGGAAAGGCCACCCAGTGCCTCATCTTGCTCCACCTGTTAAACTTGGACTCAGCCTTACAGACCAAATGTCATCTCCTTCAAAAATATGCACATGAATAAACACAGTAAGTTATTCATTCCTATTTGCTTTTGTGGCCTCCTACACATATTCCATAGCACTACATAACATTTTCTCGTAATTATTGATTAAGTTCATTCCTTCCACTTCTCCAAGCACCTAAAAATAGGGTCTGCACAGTGTCTACCCTAAGGCTTGATATTTAGTAGGTATGCATTAAAGATTTATTGCCCTGGTCAGTTTAGCTCCACGGTTAGAGTGTCAGCCCTCAGACCAAAGAGTCTCGGGTTTGATTGTGGTCAAGGGCATGTACCTCAGTTTCGGTTTGGTCCCCCGCCCTGGTCGGGGTCATGCAGGAGGCAACCAATCAATGTGTCTCTCTCACATTGATGTCTCTCTCTCTCTCTCTCCCAACCACTCTATCTGAAGATAAATGGAAAAATATCCTCGGGTGAGGATTAAAAAAAAAAAAAAGATTTATTGAATCTATTCAATGTGATTTATGTCATGACTCTTCAATGAAGGGTTTATGTTGTAGTTAGGAAAATAAAATTAAAAATCCAAAAAAATTGGAGAATATTATAATTAATATGAGTAAGGAAAAGTCTAAGTTGAATTTATCAATAATTATTTTTTTCCTTAAATCCAAACAGGTTTTCATATTCTTTTGATAGGATTACATTTAATCTTCATCAGAAATTTGACCCATCAGTTATTTAGTTTTCTCTCTCCCCAGTATAATTACTGTGAGCTGTTCCAACAGTACTTTTTTCAATCTACAATTGAGTTAGAATCTCCTAGACCTTAAAAAATAATTTTAAAAAGTACTTATTCAGCCCCATAATACCTCAGCTCTAACACTTCACCTTTTCTCTTTATAGCTAGGCTCCTCTAAAAAGAAGAGAATAAGATAAAAAAGAGAAAATGACAAATTATTTCTTTTCCTACTTAACTATTAGTTGCTTTCAAACCCATGTTATTAAAAATTACCAATAATCTAGTTTCCTTATTGTTAAAACAGTAAACTGTTTTCAGCATTCCTTTTACTTGAACTCTCTGCAGCATTTATTATTATTATTAAAATTCACTATTCACTACTGTTGACTTTTGCATTTCTTTTGAAGTTCTTGTCTCTTGGTTTTCTAGATGTGAATCTCTCCTGGTCCACTTCCACCACTCTCCACCCTTCATTCTTAGTAGCTCTGACTGAAATCTCTTGCTCATCCTGCCCTTCAATATTGTATTCTCTAGAATTCTCTGGTTGACACTCTTCTATCTTTGTTGCTGTTGGGGTGTTTTTTGTTGTTTGTTTTTTGTCTTTTCACTTAACATTCTCTTCCTCAGTGATATCACTCATTCTCAGAAAGTTTAATTCCTACCTAAATGCAGATGATTTTCACATAAATATGTAGCTCAGAATTCTTACCTCCAATCCACATACTGCATGTACAAGTATCTTTGGGCAACACCCACTGCGTGTCCCTTCTCTTGTACGCATCTCAAACTCAAACTGAATTCATCATCTTTCCTATTCTTCCTGCAGTTTCCATCTCAGTTTATGGCAGCACCATAGACATCCTATCAGATGGAACCTAGTCAACCTACGTTCTCCCTTTCCTTGTCTTCCCACTTGTAACCAGTCACCAGTTATTTAGATCCCACCTCCTTAACAACTTTCCTTCCCCTACTACCTCAGTTAAGGTTCTTCTGATCCCATTATTATACTAGTGCAAAATCTGCATTGGCTCATCCTGTTTCACACCCCGTCAATCCATTCTCCTCATTGTAGCCTAGATGGTCTTCTAAAAACACAAAATTGATTATGTTACTACCTGTTTAGATCCTTCAGTTAACTCACTTTACCTGTGGAATAGAATCAGAATACCTCAGTACGACGTAATAGGTCCTCCTTACCTTTCCAGATTCACCCACTTGTCAAGCTTCTCCCTCCAACTCCACACCTGAGCTATAACATATTGCTTCTAGTTCTCTGAAACACAAAGTTACTGAAGACCTCCTTGGCTTTTCTCTCATGTGTCTGCCTATGGGGCTTCCAGTCTCTTAAACCTTTCAATTTCTGTTTCCATATCATGAGGAACATCTTAAAGTAAACTCAACTCAATGGTTACTCTCTCTCTCAAAACTTTTTTGGAGGTAAATGAAGCACTCGCCTCCTCCCACAGCCACATCAAAATTACAGCTAAACTACAGAGCAACCATCATTCAGAACTGCCTGAAATTAAGCTGAATGGGAGTCCTACAACTAAGGAATTAAAGAAGAAGCCACATCGAGACTGGTGGCGTGGGGGGGTGCTAGAGGTGCGGTTGGGTTGGTCCTACACACTCGTGTGGCAGATAAAAATCAAGAGGGATAACCCTGGCCGATTTGGCTCAATGGTTAGAGTGTCAGCTTGTGGACTGAAGAGTTGTAGGTTCAATTTCAGTTAAGGGCACGTGCCTCAGTTGCAGTTTGGTCCTTGGCCTCCGTCAAGGTCATGTGGGAGGCAACCAGTCGGTGTGCCTCTCTCACATCGATATTTCTCTCTCTCCCCCACCCCCACTCTATCTGAAGATAAATAGAAAAATAGCCTCGAGTGAGGATTAAAAAAATTTTTTTTTTAGAAATCAGGGGTGATATCTCAGCTATGAAGGTCTTCCATGAGGAGGGAGGTGTCCCCAGCCCACAGTAGACACCCCAGCTCAGGGTTCCAGTGCCAGGAAGAGAAGTCCCCATAACTTCTGGCTGCAAAAACCAGCAAGAACTGAGGCTGAAGGAGGCTGAGGCTTCTGGAGTCCTAGGCAGTTCCTCTTAAAGGGCCTGTGCATGGACTTACTCAAACTCGCACCCTCCAGGCTCCAGTGTTGGGGAGGCAGCCAGAGACATACAGGAAAGAACTGAGTTGTTTGAAATTGGGGCAAGAGCTGGAGGGGCAGTTTTTCCCTGGACAGACATGCTGTTGGAGGCCATTGTTCCTTTGGTGAGCCCTTCCCTGGGGCGGCAGACAGCCGCCATAACTTGGACTCCAGCAACCTGGCTCACACTGTTTGTCCAGCCCTGATGATTCCCTGAGGACGTGCCCAACCCAACTTTCAGACTCACTTAAGTTGTTTTCAGCGGCTTTACCCCAGGATTGGCCTGTCTTGGATCCTGCTTCAGATTTTCCTAAATTATCTCAAACAAAGAGTATCTGGCCTCAGTGAGCCCCATACTTCTTGCTAAGCAGCCCCAGGCCTGGTACTAGAAGCAGCTAGCCTTGGTTCACAGCTGGGCTTTGTCTGGGCACCTCCAAGCCCAGCACAAGAAGCTGCCATATGCAGATCACTTTGTAGCTTATGCCTGGTACCCCCAGGTAGAAGACAGGCAGTGGCTGACCTTGCCCCAGAGCTAGCACACCCAGTGGACAGCTTCCGACCATGTTGAAGCACCACCACCCAACCACCTCCACAAGTAACACACACACTCAAGGAGTGGATTCAGTGAGTGCCAGAGCCCTGCTGAAGTAACTCTTGCTCTGTGTGGTGGGCCCCTGCACAGCTGATCTTCCAAGGTAGTCAGAGGTCAGAGGTCAGTGGGCACAGCCAGTCCTTGCAGCTGATCAGCCTAAGTAAAACCCTCCCATTGACATGCCAACAGCAATCAAGACTCAATTACAACAAAAGGGTGTACAGTCCACACAAGGGGTGCACCTTGAAGGCCCTGCTGGGGTGATCAGGGAGGCTGTGCCACTGGACCCTACAGGACACCTATAACAATAGGCCACCCTATGAAGCCTAGGAGACATAACAACTCTACCTAATACATGGAAATAAACACAGAGAAGCAGCCAAAATGAGGAAACAAAGAAACATGTCCCAAATGAAAGAACAGAACAAAACTCCAAGAAAAGAACTATAAGAAATGGAGATAAGCAATCAATCAGATGCAGAATTCAAAACACTGGTTATAAGAATGCTCAATGAACTTAGTGAGAACTTCAAAGAAGATAGTGAGAACACCAAGGAACTTAAGGAGAACTCCAAGGAACTTAGTGAGAACATCAACAACATAAGAAAGGACCAGTCAGAAATGAAGAATTCACTAACTGAAATAAAGAATAATTTACAGGGAATCAATAGTAGAGTAGGTGAAGCCAAAAAGCAAACCATTGATTTGGAATATAAGGAAGCAAAAAACACCCAATCAGAACAACCAAAAGAAAAAAGAATCCAAAATGATGAGGATAGTGTAAGGAGCCTCTGGGACAACTTCAAGCGTGCCAACATTCACATCATGAGGGTGCCAGAAGGAGAAGAGAGAGAGCAAGAAATTGAAAACCTATTTGAAACAATAATGACAGAAAACTTCCCTAACTTGGTGAAGGAAACAGACATACAAGTCCAGGAAGCAGAGAGAGTCCCAAACAAGATGAACCCAAAGAGGTCCACACCAAGATACATCATCATCAAAATGCTAAAGGTTAAATACAAAGAAAGAATCTTAAAAGCAGCAAGAGAAAAGCAGTTTCTTACCTACAACAGAGCTCCCATAAGACTGTCAGCTGATTTCTCAAAAGAAACTTTGCAGGCCAGAAGGGAGTGGCAAAAGATATTCAAAGTGATGAAAAGCAACAACCTACAACCAAGATCACACTATCCTGCAAAGCTATTATTTAGAATCGATGGACATATACAGAGTTTCTCAGACAAGAAAAGGCTAAAGTAGTTCATCACCACCAAACCAGTATTTTTAAAATGTTCAAGGGTCGCCCTGGCCAGTTTGGCTCAGTGGTTAGAGCCTCGGCCCAAGGACCAAAGAGTCGTGGGTTCGATTCTTTCAAGGGCATGTACTTTGGTTGCAGTTCAATTCCAGGCCCTGGTCGGGGTTGTTTAGGAGACAACCAGTGGATGTGCCTCTCTTGCATGGATGTTTCTCTCTCTACCTCCCTCCCTCCCACTCTATCTGAAAATCAATGGAAAAATATCCTTGGGTGAGGATTTAAAAAATAATAAATACAAACATAACTTTATATTGAAAAAAATGAAAATTTAGAAAACGAATGTGTATCATTTATTTTTAGTAATTCTAAAATGTTCTCATAATTGTGCCACAATATCACTTGGAATCTGAATCTTCTGCATTGCTAAAAAAATCCCAGAACAATTTTTATTCTTTTTAACAAATGTATTTCAGACTATTTTCCTAAGAAATAATTAGGCTTCTATAGTGACATTGCTCTAGATGTTTGCATTATCACAAGGGGAAAACAAGATATTATGCATGTAGGGTATGCATTTCAGATGTTTTCTTGGAAGAGACTGCTTTGTAACATAACTATTTTCAGATTTTTTCTTGGAAGAGACTACTTTGTAACCTCTACTTCTACTGTTTCAATTTCCACTTCTTACAAAAAGTTGCCAAATGTTTCAGTTAGTGTTTTATCCCAATCTACCTCCCTCTCCACCCTCCAACCTCAGCAGAATTTATTTGTACATGCTGTTCCTGATTATGCTGATCACTAATCCTTGTGAGAGTTCCTGGCTCTTGTCAAAGGTGAAAATTTTAGTTATACACATTCCACTTGAAACCACCGCCCTAAGCCTCATCTTTTCACAGGATGTGTTGGAGAAAAACATATTACATCCTATTAAACATATCTAGTGGTACAGAAACTGACATCCTAAAGTTGTCACATTGTTTCACATCAGGAAGACTGGAAATCCCCCAGTGTCTTCTCACAACTTACTGGACAGTTTAGGAAAAAAATAAAATGAAAAAGCCACATCAGTGAGTCTCTATTCAATAATTAGAAAGTGAATGGAAAGTTTTAGTAGAGGATAAGAACAAAACCTAAAGAGAAGGAGAAATAGAAGAGAACAAGGGAAACGTGTGTTTGGAGTAAGAAAAGTGAAGAAAACCTGGATATGGTCAAAAGAGAAAGGATATATTAAGATCCAGACATTGAGTGAGGATCTCTCTGATACAGACTTACACAAAAATGTTAAACAGAGCACTTTAGGAATTCTCAAGGAATGCAATATTGAAAAGAAACTCACATTTTTGGTGTGTCTGCAATGTACCAAGGACTTTGCATAGCTTATCAATCTTAGTACTCATAGCCAGTTAATAAGAGAGGTTTTGTTACTTCTATGTAACATTGGCTTAAGTTAATATGAATTAAAACAATACCAGACACATAGTATTCACTATATACATGTTTATAATCACTAGCATTTTATAAATGAAGAAACTGAAGCCCTAGAATACTTGAGTAACATATCCAATCTCACATAGTTAGTGAGTGACTTAACTGGTATAGAACCTAGTCCTGTCTGCAAGAGAGTATAAGGCCTTTTCACTAGATCTCAAGACACATATCTGCCTTAGATTTGCTGAGTTGCCTGGGAAATAAGATCCTTCTCTATGTATGTGAAGTATCTCTTCTATGGCCTGAAAAAAATATATTTTATTAATATGCCACAGGGTGAATTATTGGAAGTTACAGTATCATAAAGAAGCCAAATGTAACTGAAATTAAATATTTTCATAATTTGATTCAATCATCTCAATAATATTCTGGAACACAATAGAACAAAAGAAAAGGAGGGAATGGGATATAATTGCATCCAAATGGTGCAGGGGCACCATTTAAATCATTGAATCACAGAATGTCAAAGCTGAAGGGACCTTAAAAGGCATTTGCTGTCATCTCCCCTCATTTCACAGGTGATATGACCAAACAGCTGATGTTGATATGACTCTTCACAGGCCTCACAACTTCACAATGCAGAACAATTATAGCAAAATACCAGGTTTGATGTGTCTGCTTGGAAACCTCCCTCCAAAGCCATGAGTTCAAAACTAACCAAAAAGTAGCCTTTATAAATCTAAATTTCCAGATGAGGTCACAGATGGTGAATAAAATAACATTGGTTTTGGCCTTCGTGGAATGACAGGAAGGGGAAGGAACAATGCTCTACTGATACGCACAATCTCATCTTTGTACGATATACCTAATTGGTCAAAACAACACACCGTCAACTGCAAAGCACTGTGTCAGCAAGAGAAGCTTAGAAAAACAAACATCTGTGTATTTATACTGAGTTTAATTTTTCAGACGTTCTTATAGGAAGTGGTGGAAAGTGAACAGTTCACACGATTGTAAATCATGAAAACATTCATCTGACTTTCCTCTATTTTGTACATTCCTTGGAGAGGTAGCTTATCTCATGCATTTCTCAAGGCTGTGGCCAATCTGGACTCCAGGAGACAGAGTACCTGTGTGCCCACGCTCTGGACGCCGGGATATAGTAGAGACTCGGGAATGCAGGCTCACGGTTGTGTCCCAGTCATCATCCAGCATGTTCCGCGTGCTGTTGTACTTGGCCTGCATCAGGATTCCTGTAGGGGTGAGGGTAAGCCGTTGTTGGATTGCCCCAAGCTGCCGGGCTTCTATGGGACAGTTCAGGAACGGAGGCACTGAAAGGCATTCCTAACGTTCTCTCCCAGCAAGTAGCAGGGAAGCCTCTGACTCAAGTTCCTGCCTGGAGAGGCCCAGCCCCTGTCCTGTAAACTTGTACTCTGAATGCCAAATTGGTCAGGCAAAAGGGAAATAGCATGTGTTTTCTGTTTGGGCGGTCTCTGTCTGAACAATTACCGAAGGGGTTGTGCTTCTCAGATCTCTTTTGTTCATCTGTTTGTACTTCCTGTTTAACTGTGTAAAGAAGGCAAGACCTTACAATCACAGAGCGGTTCCTTCAGACTCTGCAAAACAATAATCAGTCAGAGGGATATATTACCTTCTTACCCATCATACACTCACTGAGGCACTTAGATTAAGTTTAACCTTTCTGTGCCTTTGAGAAAATAGAAGAGACTATAGGACCAGCTTCTACCTTTCTCCAAAGCTTTAGCTTGAAGCATCATATACATGGAATGTCAGCACAAAAGAGTCCTGTGGAGGATACCTAATTGATTCTACTCTTATTTTACAAAAAAAAAAAAAAAAGAAAAAAAGGTTGAAGCCCAGATAGGTGAGAAATTGCTCTAAAGCCACATAGCTGCTTAGTGACAGAATGAGCTTTAAAAGCACTTTTCGGCCCTGGCTAGGTGGCGCCGTCCCATACACCAAAAGGTTGCAGGTTCGATTCTGGTCAGGGCACATACTTAGGTTGCAGGTTCAATTCCTGGTTGGGGTATGTACTAGAGGCAACCAATTAATGTTTCCTTGTTACCCTTCCTCTCTCTCCCTTCCTCTCTCTGAATGTATCCTGGGGTGAGGATTAATAAAAAGAAAGAAAGAAAGGAAAAAAGCACTTTCTGGTTGTCAATTCAATTCAATAATTTTTTTGTCTTACAGTATGTGGGCTCAATTTAACATTTTATAGCACATTTGGTACATCATCATGATGAACATATTTTACTGGAAGTAAAGACTTTTAGAATTATTACTAACTACCTGTGACTTTAGGAAGCTAGATAACAATTTGTTCCTAAATTTCCTAAGCTGAGAAGGAAATGAGAAGTTTGTTTTAGATAATGTCCAAAAATTCTTCCCAAAACAGTACAATAGAATTATATTATTCTACTAATATTTTTCTATATTTGTACTGGGGGATAGCTTGGCTAAATCAAGCATACTAAATATAGAGTGTGGAAAATGCTTGGATTAGGGCCACTAACCCCTATGAAGGATGCATCTGGAAGTATATACTGTGGATTCATCATGTGTCTCAAGCTATGTATTGTTTACCAGGTTATTCTAAATAAAACAAACCTGAAGAGACCTTTCTCCTGCATAATGCCTTCTTGTAAAAAGTAAGAAGTCAAAAATTATTTTCATTGAGTTTATGGCTTAGAAAAGGTTATAGAAGAGAAGGCAGTAAAAATTTCTGAAGGAAACAGTAAGTGAAGCACACTTACTGTGAGAAAGAAGAAGAAAGGTGGAATATTAGAAATCAAAACAGGTGATGCCTGAAAAATATACACTTAGGAGGTGCTGATAATTATGATTCTAATGAAATAGCAATTAGAACTATTTTCCAAACTTCAGTGATTCGTGTAGATCCTTGACAATGTTTTTCCAAAGAACCTACATTAACATTTTACTACTTGTCCTTAAATAATTTTTTTCAACAATGACAAAAATAGTTTTTGAACACCTACATTATTGCAGGTACTATTCTCTGAGACATATCAGTATAAAATAAAACTCTCTTTTCTTTTAGAGCATACATTCTGTGGAGAAAAGTGGATGATATACGAGAAAAATAATAAGTAAATAGAGTTTATTAGACTATGATAAGAAATATGAAAATATATGGAGGATAAGGGAGATTAAGAATGTACAGGAAGGAGAGTTGCTAATTTTAAGTAAAGTAGTCAGCCACATTAAGAAACTGATATTTTTGCCCTGGCCGGTTTGACTCAGCTGTTGGAACATCGGCCTGCGGACCAGAGAGTCCCAGGTTCGGTTCCCACCAGGGGCACGTACCAAAAAAAAAAAAAAAGTGGTATTTTTTCAGAAAATTGAAAGAGATGTAAGGGTAGGCCCTGTAAATTTCTGGAGTAACAATCATTCAGATAAAGGGACTAGGGAGCTCAAAAGGAGCTATAAGGAGGAAGGATGCCAGCTATAGTTGAGAAACAATAGAGAAATTAGTGTCCTAAGTAGAATGAGTGAAGAGAAGAGTAGATTAGCTCAAAGGAGTAAAGTGGACCACAGTAATTGTCTTTTAGACAATTTAAAGGTCTTTTGCTTTTTATTTTGATTATTTTTCACTCTGAGATATATGGGAAATCATAGAGCTTTTTAGTAGAAGACTGACATGATTTGTTTTAAATTTAATGGAATCACTCTGCTAAGTTTGAAAATAGATATAGAAAGACAGGCAGATACTGGGATACTACTTTAAAAAATATTGCAATAGCTCAGGCAAGAGAAGATAGTGTTTCCTCATTATTCATCTTGAATTTATCCTGTTTAGACACAAATTCAGCTAGCAGCTATTTTCCCTTTCTGTCTCTTGGAAAAGTGTCGATGTTTTCTGTTCATTCACATGTGCATTTCCATGTAAGCTGTGGTATGAACATGTATTAACACGTTGGTATAGTATGCCTTGGACAACCTAGAGCAATCTTCCTTTACACCATCATTGTTGTCATAGTCATGCTTTTATATTTAAGTCACAGATTATTATTGCCTAGTCTGTCTGTTTTTGATAAATACAACTGGACATTCAGCAACCAGAATTATTTTCCTATATTATGATTCTTTTAAACAATCTACTCCATCCTGGGGACTCAAGGGTAACCAATCAAACCAAAAACAAAATTCAAATACATGGCATCTCTTTGAAATTCCATCTTGTGTCTTTTTTTTTTAACAATTAGTGGTGTTTTTTAAAAAATCTTTTTATTGACTTAGAGAAAGAGAAGAAGGGAAGGGGAGAGAAACATCTATGTGAGAGAGAAACAAATCAGTTGCCTCCCGCATGTACCCCTTCTAGGGATTGAACCCAAAACTTAGGTACGTTCTCTGGCCGGGAATTGAACTGGTGACCTTTCAGTGCACAAGGTGATGATGCTCAACCAACTGAGCAACACCAGCCGGGACACCACCTTGTGTCTTCATTTAACTCTCAACCTGATTTATCTTTCCCCTTCATTTTTTTTTCAGAGAGTGACAATACAGGTTTGTATCTTTAAAAACTACTGTAAATTCACCAAAAAAATCTCTATCTTCTTCTCTTAGATTTTTAAATATTTAAGATTTAAGATTGCAAATATAATCTTCAACACAATACTACCCCACTAGCTCTTCCTGAGGGGCAAATTCATCATTATTTGGGGAAGGGGACAAATTGTGATAGTGTTTATTACCCACAGCACAAAATTTGGAGGCCAAAGTTTGTTTGATTGACATTTTTTTTATTAAAGTGGAATTTGTATTGCACAAAACTAACCATTTTAAAGTAAAAATCCAGTGAATTTGAAACAATTTCTGTTCACATATTAGTAAACATAGGAAGGCAATTAATGCCTTTCCTACTGGAAATAAAAATAGCACCTGTGGGAAAGTTTAAAAGAAAATAAAAAAGAGATCAATCACCATATGAGAAAATATAGCAATTACTGAGGAATTGCTGAAAACTGCAAAACAGTAATTATAAAAAATAATAAAATGTTTTGCACTCAAAATGATTACTTTTTTTATATCATTACCAGATCTTTTTTTTATTGATGGCATTTAAAAAGGAGAAAGCAAAAATGTGCCATCAAAGGGTTTTGGTAAAAATGACAGAGTAGGTAAACACTGTGCTCACCTCCTCCCGTGACCACTTCAAATTTAGAACTAAATTATAGGACAATCAACCTGGAGAATCATCTAAAGACTAGCTGAACAGAAATTCTATAACTAAGGCTATAATGAAGAAGCCACTTCGAGACTAAAAGTGGTGAAGATGCAAAATGGGCTGACCCCACACCAATGGGCCCCCCACCAGCCCATAACACCAGTACTAGGAAGACAATCCCACAAAACATCTGACTGTGAAAGTCAGCTGTGATTCCATCCATCCAGGGGAGACCAAAGGCTGCTTGTAACCCAGGCATTCTCTTAAAGGACCCACACACAGACTCACACTCACAGGTACTCACCCTCAGTTGTGGCAGTGGGATAGCAGCTCAGAGTTACCAGAGGCACAGGGAGAGAAAATGAATTGTGAGTTTCAGTGGGGTGTGCTGGAAGGATGTCCACCATTGTCCCTGTGTTGAACATTCCTTTAATGCAGCTGGCTGATAGATACCATCTTTTCTGTGTTGAGCAATCCTCTACATGGCCAAATCTGAATCTGCATTGGCCTGATGAACTCTACTTGCTCCACTCTGGTGACTCTCTGAAACTCCACCCAATCCAACCCCCAAACCATCCCAGGCTCCTTCAGAGGCAGGCAGTCAACCTTGACTCACAATGGTCTTTCTTAAAAAACTCTCAAGGGGTTCTAGTCAAGCACAGAGGTCACCAGAGACACACAGGAAGAAACTGAGATATGTGGCTTTAGGGCAAGGGCCACAATTGTCCCTGTGTTGAGCCCTCTCGCTACATGACCAAATCTGAACTTGCATTAGCCTGATGAACTCCACTCACTCCACCCTGATGGCTCCTTGACACTCCAACCCATCACAAAAGTCTGTACGCCCCAGGCAGATGGAGGCTGACCTCAGTGTACACTGTGACATTTAATGAGTGGCCTCAGGCTCAGAACTGGTGCCAAATCTGAATCTAGATTAACCTGGTAAACATGACTCACTCCACCCTGATGAGACCCTGTTTCTCCTAAGCCACATAATTCAGTTTCACCTAATTTGTATACCACACTAAGATTTTTCATAGGCTGAGCCTTACAGATAGCAGGCAGGCAGCAGCAGGTTTCAGGGTACCTTGTGCCTTTTGTCTCAGCACAGTGTGGATTTTCCCATGGGCATCCAGGTCCAGCAGAAGTGCTACCAACTGCAGGTCACTTTCTGACTCCTAATAGGTAACCCCAGGCCAGTCATAGGCAGCATCTGACTTTGGCTTGCACCAGAGACTCTCCCAAGTGGCTTCAGAACCAACACACCCAATGGCCAACTTCAGACCACAGCAGAGCACCACCTGATTAGTGCCACAAATAGCACATCCAAAGGGTGGTCTAAGCAGGCACAAGACTCTGCAGGGGCAAATCCTGCTCTGTGGAGTAAACACCTACACAGCAGCTCATATGACATGGTCATGGCCCAAACTCACAGTCAGTCAGGAATCAATCCCACCCACTGACATTCCAACAGCAATCAAGTCTCAACTACAACAGGGGGACAAACACAACCCACACAAGGGACTCTCCTGAAGCACCCAGCTCAGGTGATCAGGGAATTTGTACCACTGGGCAAAACAGAACACCTACTACATAATATCACTCTGCCAAGGTCAGGAGACTTAGCAGATCCAACTAATATAGAAACAAACACAGAGAGGAAGCCAAATGAAGAGACAAAGAAATATGTCCCAAATGAAACAACAAAAGAAATCTCCAGAAAAAGAACAATATAAAATGGAGGGAAGCAAGCTATCAGATACAAAATTTAAAACACTGGTTACAAGAATGCTTGAGGAACTTAGTAGTAACTTCAGGAAAGAGATAGTAAGCATGAAAAAGGACATAGAAACCATAAAAAGAACTAGTCAGAAATGAAGACTACAGCAACTGAAATAAAGAATACATTAGAAAAAATCAACAGCAAATTAGATGAAGCAGAAGATCGGTTCAGTGATTTGGAAGACAAAGTAGCAGAAAACATTCAACCAGAGCAAGAAAAAGAAAAAAAGAACTTAATAAATGAGGATAGTGTAAGAAGCCTCTGGGACAATTTCAAGCGTACCAACATTTGCATCATAGGGATTACCAGAAGGAGAAGAGAGAGAGCAACGGATTGAGAAACTCTTTCAAGAAATAATAACTAAAAACTTTCCTATCCTGGCAAAGAAAAAGAACACATGAATCCAAAAAGCACAGAGGGTCCCAAACAAGATGAACCCGAAGAGGCCCACATCAAGACACGTCATAATTAAATGCCAAAGGTTAAAGACAACTAGAAAATTTTAAGAGCAGCAAGAGAAAGACAGTTACTTATCTACAAGGGAGCTCCCATAAGACTGTCAGCTGATTTCTCAACATAAACTTTGCAGGCCAGTAAGGATTGGCACAAAATATTCAAAATGTGAAAAGCAAGTATTTATAACCAACACTACTTTATCCAGCAAGGCTATCATTTAAAATGGAAAGAAAAATAAAGAGTTTGCCAGACCAGAGAAACCTGAAGAAGCTCATCACCATCAAACCAGTATTAGAAGAAATGTTAAAGACACTTCTTTAAGAAAAAGAAGAAGAAAAATAATGTAAATTTGAATAATAAAATGGCAATAACTATGTACCTATCAATAGTAACTGGAAATGGAAATGGAATAAATATTACAATCAAGATATAGAGTAGCTGAATGGATTAAAAAATAAGACCTAATACATTGTCTACAAAAGACCCACTTCAGATCAAAAGACACATACAGACGAAAAATAAAGGAAATGAAAGAAAGAAAAAAAAGATGGGATAGCAACACTTATATCAGACAAAATAGACTTCAAAACAAAGGGTATAGTGAGAGACAGAAGGACATTTCATAATGATAAAGGGATCAATCCAACAAGAGGACATAACCCTTGTAAACATTTATGCACCCAGCATAAGAGCACTTAAATATATAAAGCAAATATTGATAAAAATAAAAAGAGAGATCTACGATAATACAGTCATAGTAGGGTACTCTGACACACCATTAACATCAATAGTTAGATCTTCCAGATAGACACTCAACAAGAAAATTGTGGCCTTAAATGACACAGTAGATCAGATGGATTTAATTGATACTTTTAAAGCATTTTACCCAAAACAGCAGAATATTAATTCTTTTTAAGTGCACATGAACATTTTCCAGGATAGATCACATGTTAGGTCACAAAACAAGTCTCAATAAATTTAAGAAGATTGAAATTTATTGTGCATCTTCCTGGCCACAGTGGTATGAAAATAAAAATCAATCACAAGAAAAAATCTGAAAAACACACAAAAACAGGGAGGTTAAATAACACGGTACTAAAATATGAATGCATTAACAGTGAGATCAAGGGGGAAAATCAAAAGATATCTTGTGACAAATGAAAATGAAAACACAATAACCCAAAATCTATGAAACACAGCTAAAGCAGTCCTAGAAGGGAAATTCAGAGCAACACAGGCCAACCTTAAGAAGCAAACAAACAAACAAAAACTCAAATAAACAATCTAACCTTACACCTAAAGGAACTATAAAAGAACAACAGATCAGCCCCTGTCTTTCTTGCTTGAGGGTCAAATCTGAAACTTTATGTTATTCTTATCATTTGAATATGAAATAACTTTGTCTTTAAGAAACAGAATTTGCGGTAAAAAAAAAAATGGTGATGGATTGAATGGAAGCTACATTGCCCTTCTCCTAGGATCAAACTGGAATTACAACTAAAATAAAAGATCAGCCAGGCCAGGCTGGTGTGGGTCACTGGTTGAGTGTCAACCCATGCACCAAGAGGTCACCAGCTCCATTTCCGGTCAGGGCACATGCAGGTTGTGGACCCAATACCCAGTGGGGGGCATGCAGGAGGCAGCCAATTGATGTTCTCTCTCATTAATGTTTCTATCTCTCTTTCTCCTTTCCTTTCTCTAAAATCAATAAAGAAAAAATATTTTTTAAAAATCAGTCAGATTAATCAACTGCAGACCAGCTGGAAGGAACCCTTATAACTAAGGACATACAGAGGAGCACACATCAAGTCTGGTAGAAATTTCAAAGGCATGAGAGGCCTGACTGGGCTCCCACAGACAGCAGCTGAAGTTCTGGAGGAATATTTCAGCTGTCGGGGTGGGGGGGGTTCCCCCTGGAAATTCTGGGTCTAAATGCCAAGCTGGGCACCCCAGCCCAGAGTGACAGAACCAGGAAAGGTGTCCACATAACACTGGCTGTTGAAAGCACCAAGAGGTTCTGTCTGGCAGGGATTGATGGCTGGAAAACTGGCACCCTCTTGAAGAGTCAGTGCACTAAATTTGTCTACAGCCTCTCATTTGGGTTCTGGTAGGGGGAAGGCTGAGTGGACTAGAGCTGTGTGAGGAGAGTCTGGAGTTCATGGCACCAGGAAGGCAGCCACAAGGAGCCCTATGCTGAGTCATTCCTCCATGCTGAAAAAGCCATCTTTCGCAGGCTGTTTCCCCATCAAAGCAGCTTTAGCCTAGGGTGAAGTGATTGCCCCACACAATGGAATTTCTCTCACTCCGCCCACTTGGTGGAGTGTATGTCTAGTTAACAAAGTTAGCCTGAGGATCATTAAGTGACTGAGTCTAACAGTCAGCCTGAAGGCAGAGATGGATCTCTGGGCACTTTGAATCTTTGACTGGCCTGCAGTCTATGGAATCGTGGCTCTGAGGACAGAGCTGGGAAGGCCACAGTCTGGACCCCTATGCTTAGTCATTACCTACACTGAAAAAGCATCTTTTTCAGGCAGAATTTTCCCATTAAAGAAGCTTTAGCACAGGGGGAAACATTTACCCTACACACTGAAATTTCTCTCATCCTTCCTGTTTGATGAGTTTACATCTAATGGAGGACAGTAAACTGAGGCTCACTAAGTGACTGACACTAACAACCAGCCTACCAGCAGAGGCAGATCTCTGGATGCTTTGAGTTTTTGCCAATCTGTGACTCTGCCCTGGGAGAGTAAAACAAGACCTTGGTGTTCAACATTGTCTGGTCCATACACATCCAACTCCAGCAGAGGGATCCACAAACTTTTGATCATTGATATCCACAGGGAGATATTGGCAGGTTCCAAACCCTGATGAGGTGAATTGCACTTCAGATGATAAGCAACTGTAGAGCAGACTGCTCACCATTTTGGGGGTTGAGAATCACTGTCAGCCAGCCAGAGGGCCAAGCCCACAACAAATGGGCAAATAGCAATCAAGACTCCATCACAGCAGAATGTCCCCACAAAGCACACAAGGGACATTATTAGAGCAGCCAGGTCTGGTGATCAGGGAGACTGCACCATTAGGTCCCACAGGTCACCTAAAACATAAGATCACCTTACCCAGACTGAGAGTCATAGCAGATCTACTAAATACATAGAAAGAAAGGGGGGGGTGGGGAGAGCAGCCAACACAGTGAAACAAAGAAACAAGACTGAAATGAAAGAATGAGAGAATTTTCTAGAGTAAGGGCTAAATGAAATGGAGATAAGCAAGCTATCAGATATAGAGTTCAGAGTAATAATTATAAAGATGCTCAACAGCATAATAAAAAATACAGAAACAGTGTAAAATAACCAATCAAAAATCAAGAATGACATAGAAGAAATAAAGAACACACTTGAAGGAATGAATAGCAGATTAGAGGAAGCTGAGAACCAGGTCAGTGGATTAGAAGACAGGGTAGAAAAAAAAGTCACTCAGTCAGAGAACCAATACCAAAAAAACAATTAAAAAACAAGAGGATAGTTTAAGAGACTTGTGACACAATATGAAGTGTAACAATGTCCACATTATAGGGGTACCAGAAGAAGAAGAGAGTGAGCAAGTGATGGAGAACGTGTTTGAAGAAATAGTGGCAGAAAACTTTCCTAACTTGGAGAAGGAAAAAGGCACACACGTTCATGAAGCACAGAGAGTCCCAAGAAAGAAGACCCCAAAAAGGCCCACGCCAAGACACATCATAATTAAAATACCAAAAATTAAAGACAAAGAGATCACCTTAAAGGCAACAAAAGAAAAGCAACAGGTCACCTATAAAGGAGCTCCCATAAGGCTGTCAGTTTATTTCTCATCAGAGACACTACAGGTCAGAAGAGAATGGCATAAAGTATTCAAGGTAATGAAAAACAAGGATCTGAAACCAAGACTACTCTATCCAGCAAGGCTATCATTCAAAATAGAAAGTGAAATAAAGAGCTTCCCTTTGGTGGGAGGGGGGCGCTAAAGGAATTTATTACCACCAAACCAACATTGCAAAAAATGTTATAGGGACTGCTGTAATAATAAGAAGACATAGAGAGAGAGAGAGAAAGAAACATGGGCATAATGAATTAAAATGTCAATTAATAAGTACCTATCAATAATAACCTTAAATGTAAGTGGATCAAATGCTCCAATCAAAAGACACAGTGTAGCGAAATGGATAAGAAAACATGACCTATATATATGCTGTCTACAAGAGACCCACCTCAGAATAAAAGACACATAGGATGAAAGTGAAAGGATGGAAAAAAATTTTCTATGCAAATGGAAATGGAAAAAAAAAAAAGAAAATCTGGGGTAACAATACTCATATTGGATAAAATAGACTTCAAAACAAAGGCCATAACAAGAGACAAAGAAGGCCACTATATAACAGTAAAAGGATCAATCCAACAAGAGGATATAACCCTGGCAAACCTATATGCAGTCAATATAGGAGCACCAAATATATATAAAACCTTCTGGAGGACTTTAAGTGAGAGGTCAACAGACATACAATCATTGTAGGGGACTTTAATACCCCACTGACATCATTTGATAAAACTTCTAGACAAAAAATTAACAAGGAAATAGAGACCCTAAATGATGCACTAGATAAGATGGATTTAATTGATATTTACAGAGCATTTCAGCCCAAAACTGCAGAATATACATTCTTATCAAGTCACATGGGACATTCTCAAAGATAGATCACATGTTAGGAAAAAAACTAAGTCTTGACAAGTTCAACAAGATTGAAATCATATCAAGTATTTTCTCGGATCACAATGGCATAAAACTAGAAATCAATTACAATAAAAAGACTTAAAAACATGCAACTACATGGAGGTGAAATAGCATGTAATTAAACAATGAATGGGCTATCAATGAGATCAAAGAAGAAATCAAAAACTTCCTGGAAACTAATGAAAATGAACACACAACAACACAAAAACAATGGGACACAATGAAAGCACTCCTGAGAGGGACGTACATAACATTACAGGCCTACCTAAAGAAAAAAGAAAAAATTTCTAATGAACTATTTAACCCTACAACATAAAGAGCTACAAAGATAACAAATAGAAAAACCCAGTGTATGTAAAAAGAAAGAAAGAATAAAGATTAGAGTGGAAATAAATTATATAGAAACTAAAAAAATACAAAGGATCAATGAAACAAGAGCTGGTTCTTTGAAAAGATGAACAAGAATGATCAATCTTTAGCCAGACTCACCAAGAAACAAAGAGAGAGGACTCAAATAAATAAAATCAGAAATGAAAGATGTGAAGTAACAAGTGGCATCACAAAAATACAAAAGATTGTATATATACATATATATATATACTATGAACAATTATTGGACCAATAAAAATTAAAGAAATTGAAGCAGTAATCAATAAACTTCAAGCAAACAAAAGCCCTGGTCCGAAAAGCTTCACAGGGGAGTTTTACCAAATATTTAAAGAAGAACTAACACCCATTCTCCTCAAACTATTCCAAAAAATTCAAGGGGAGGGAAGACTTCAAAGCTCTTTTTATGAGGCTAATATAATCCTAATTCCAAAACCAGATAGACACTACAAAAATAAATAAATAAATTACAGACCAACATTTCCAATGAACATAGATGTCAAAATCCTCAGCAAAATATTAGCAAACAAGCTCCTGCATTATATAAAAAAAAATTATTCACCACAACCAAATGGGATTCATCCCAGGGATGCAAGGGTGGTATGATATTCACAAATCAATAAATGTGGTACACAACATAAGCAAAATTAAAGATATAAATCATATGATCATATCAATAGATGCTGATAAACATTTGACAAAATCCAGGATTCAACGCAATTCTTATTAAAATAAAATGGTATATTTCACAGATCTAGAACAAATACTCCAAATGTTTATATGAAACATAAAAAAAAACCAAATAGCCACAGCAATCTTTAAAATGAAGAACAAAGTTAGAGGAATCACAATACCAGATATAGGTTATACTACAAAGCCAGGGTAATCAGAAGAGCCTTATACTGGCATGAGAACAGGAACATAGATCAATGGAACAGAAGAGAGAACCCAGAAATCAACCTAAGACATGATCAATTAATATTTGACAAAGTTGGCAAAAGCATTCAATGTAGTAAAGACAGTCTCTTCGATAAATAGTGTTGGGAAAATTGGACAGGTACATGAAAAAAATGAAACTTGACCACCAACTTAAACCATACACAAGAATAAATTCAAAATGGATAAAAGACTTAAATATAACTAGTGAAATCATAAAATTCCTAGAAGAAAATGTAGGCAACAAAATCTCCAACATCACACGTAACAGAATTTTCACTGACACGTCACCGAGGACAGGAGAAACAAACAAACAAAAAATTAATAAATGGGACTATATTAAACTTAAATTTTCTGCACAGCAAAAGAAACCAGCATCAAAATGAAAAGGGAATCCATTATATGGGAGAACATATTTGCCAATGATACATTGGATAAGGGGTTAATATCCAAAATCTATAGAGTACTCATACAACTCAACAAAAGGAAGACAAACAATCCAATTAAAAGATGGTCAGAGGACATGAATAAATACTTCTCCAAACAGTACATATAAATGGCCAAGAGACATATGAAAAAATGCTCATCTTCACTAATCATCAAGAGATGTAAATTAAAGTAACTATGAGATACCACCTCACATCTACCATAATGGCTACCATCAATAAATCAACAAACAACAAGTGCTGTTGAGGATGTGGAGAAAGGAAACCCTAGTATGCTGGTGGGAATGCAGACTGGTGCAGCCACTATAAAAAACAACATGGTATTTCCTCAAAAAATTAAAAGTGGAATTGCCATTTAATGAGTGATTCCACTTCTAAGAATATATCCTAAGAAGCCTGAAATGTAAATAAAAAAAAAAACATATGCATCCCTTTGTTTGTAGCAGTGCTATCTGCAATAGCTAAGATCTGGAAACAACTTAAGTGTCCATCAGTAGATGAGTGGATAAAAAAGTGGTGGTACATTTACACAATGGAATACTATGCAGCTGTGAGAAAGAAATATCTCTTACCCTTCGAGATGATATGGAGGGACCTGGGAAGTATTATGCTAGGTGAAATGAGCCAGTGAGATAAAGACAAGTATCACATGATCTTGCTTATTTGTGGAATCTAATGATTAAAATAAGCTGATGAACAAAAATAGATCCAGAGACATTGAAGTAGGGAATAGACAGATAAACCTCAGAAGAAAGGGGGTGGGGAGGAGTGCTGGAAGAGATAGACCAAAGAACTTATATGCATATATTCATAACCAATGGGCACATACAGTAGTTCAGTGAAGGCAGGGTAGAATAGGAGCAGGGAGGAGGATGTCAATGGGGATAAAAAGGAGGGACATTTGTAATACTTTCAACAATAAACATAAATTATAAATAAAGAAACAAACAAAGAAAGAAATAAAAAACAGGGGGAAAAAAAGAACAACAAAGCCCAAAATATGTAGAATGAAGGAAATAACAAAGATCAGAGTGGATATAAATAAAATAGAGTCTAAAAAAAAAGAAATAGAAAACTTCAAGGCTAATTCTTCAAAAAGATAAACAAAATTTATAAATCTTTAACCACACTCATCAAGAAAATGAGATAAGATTCAAATAAATAAAATCAGCAATGAAAGAGAAGTGACAATGATGCCTCAAAAATACAAAGGATTACAATAAAATAATATGAATAATTCTATGCCGACAAATTGTACAACACATTGGAAGAAATGAATACATTTCTAGCAATATACAATCTTCCAACACTGAATCAAGAAAAAACACAAAATCTGAACAGATGGATTACTAGCAATAAAATAAAATCAGCTATCAAAAAACTCCCAACAAACAAAAGTCTTGGACCAGATGGCTTTAGAGGGAAATTTTACCAAACAGTCAAAGAAGAATTAATCCCTATCCTTCTCAAAGTTCCAAAAAAAATTAAATAAAGGGAAAGCTCCCAAGCTCATTTTTATGAAGCCGCTACTACCCTGATTCCAAAAGCAGACAAAGACATTAGAAAAAAAGAAAATTATCAGCCATTATTCCTGATGAACATAGGTGCAAAACTCTCCAACAAAATATTAACAAACTGAATTCAGCAATACATTAAAAAGATCATACACCATTTCCAAGTAGGATTTATTCCTGATATACAAATCTGGTTCAATAGTTACAAATAAATTGAAGCGATGTATCACACAAACAAAATGAAGAATAAATATTATATTTTCATATCCATAGAGGTAGAACATTTGAGAACTTCCAGCATCCATTTATGATAAAAATTCTCAGCAAAGTGGGAATAACGGGAACATACCTCAACACAATAAAGGCTATATATGACAAAGCCACAGCTAACATCACACTCAAAAAGGAAAAGCTAAAAGTGGTTTTCTTAAGATCAGGAATGAGGGATTGAGCAAAAAAAAAGAAAAAAGAGAGAGAACTCGTAAACATGGACAACAGTATGGTGATTTTGTGGGGGGATTGTAGAAGAGGGTGCAGGGGGATAAATGGTGATGAGAAAAATAAAATAAAAAGTCAGGAACAAGACAGGTTGTCTACTTTCTCTACTTTTATTCAACATAATATTGAAAGTCCTAATCAGAGTAATCAGAAAAAGAAAAAAAAAAAAAAAAAAGACATCCAAATTGGAAAGGAAGGAGTAAAACTGTCATTATTTAAAGATGACATAATGCTATTTATAGAGAACCCTAAAGATTCCACCAAAAGCTATTGATATTAATAAATGAATTCAGTAAAGTAGCAGGATACAAAATTAATATTAAAAAATTGATTGCATTTTATACATCTGTAACAAACTATCAGAAAGATAAATTAAGAAAATAATTCCATTTACAATTGCTTTATAAAGAAAATAAACTAGCAGTGAATTTAACCAAGGAGGCAAAAAGACCTGTACTCAAAAAATTACAAGATATTGAAGAAAGAAATTGAAGAAGATACAAATAAATGGAAGCATACGCCATGCTCATGGATAGGAAGAAATAACATCATTAAAATGTGTATACTTACCCAAAGCAATCTATAGACTCAATGCAATCTCTATCAAAATACTAATGGCATTTTTTACAGGACAAGAATAAATAATTCTAAAATTTATATGAAACCACAAAATATCCTGAATAGTCAAGGCAATCTTAAGAAAGAAGAACAAAGTTGTATATATCACACCACTTGATAGCAAACTATACTACAAAGCTATAGCAATCAAAGCAGAATAATACTGGCATTAAAACAGACACTGAGATTGATGGAACAGAGTAGAGAGCCTAGAAATAAATTCATGTCTATGTGGTCAATTAATCTATGACAAAGGATCAAAATATACAATGGTCTAAAAACAGTTTATTCAATATGTTGTGTTGAGAAAATTGGACAGATACATGCAAAAAAATTGGACTATGTTCTTACAACATACAGAAGAATAAACTCAAAACGGGATTAAAGACTTAAATGTAAACCATAAAACTTCTAGAAAAAAACACAGTAAGCTGTTTAACATTGCTCTTAGTAATATATTTTCTAATGTATCTCCACAGGCAAGGGAAATGAACAAACAAAAAGAATAAACAAATTTATTTGTTTATTTAAAAAGTTTAAATTTTAAAAGTTTTGCACAACAACAACAAAAAACACATCAAGGAAATGATTAGACACCTATTAATCAGAAGAAGATATTTGCCAATGATATATCCAATAAGGGATTAATATCCAAAATTTATAAAGAACTCATACAACTTAACAAAAAATAAAATGGGCAGGGGAACCTGAGTACACATTTCATCAAACAGGACATAGAGATGGTTGATAGACATATGAAAAAATGCTCAAAATCACTAATCATCAGAGAAATGCAAGTTAAAACCACCATGATATCACCTCACACCTGTCAGAATGGCTATCATCAATAATCAACAAACAACCTGGCTGGTGTGGCTCAGTGGATTGAGAGTCATCCCATGGACTGAGAGGTCCCAGTTCCATTCCCCGTCAGAGCACATGTCCGAGTTGCAGGCTTGATCCCCAGTAGAGGGCATGCAGGAGGCAGCTGATGGATGTTTCTCTCTCGCATCGATGTTTCTATCTTTCTCTCCTTTCCTCTCTCTCTAAAATATCAATAAAAACATATTTTTAAAAAATAAATCAACAAACAAGTGTTGGCCAAAATGTGGAGAAAAGGGAACCCTCACGCACTGTTGGTGGGAATGCAAACTGGTGTGGACCCTATGGAAAACAGTATGGAGGGTCCTCAAAAAATTAAAAATACAACTACCTTATGACCGAGTTATTCTATTTCTGGATATTTATCTGAAGAAATCCAAAACACTAATTCAAGAAGATGTATGCACTCTTATGTTCACTGCAGCATTATATACAAGCGCCAAGATATGGAAGCCAGCTAAGTGCCCATCAATAGATGATTGGATGAAGAAGGTGGTACATATACAATGGAATATTACTTGGCCATAAAAAATGAAGTGTTACAATTTGCAACAACATGGATGGACCTTGAGGGTATTATGTTAGTGAAATAAGTCAGACAGAGAAAGACGAATGCCACATTATTTTATTTATATATGTAATCAAAACAACAAAATAACAAACATACAAAACAGAAACAGGCTCATAGATACAGAGAACAGACTGATGATTGCCAGATGGGAGTAGGGGTGGAGGGCTGGGTGAAAAAGGTGAAGGATTGATAAGTACAAATTGATAATTACAAAATAGTCCTGGAGATATAAAGTGCAGCATAGGTAATATAATCAATAATATTGTAATGACTATGTATTGTTCCACATGATTACTAGGATACCAGTGGGATGACTTTGTAAAGCATATAAATATTTAACCACTATGGTGTACATCTGAAACTAATATAAAATAATATTGAATGTCAACTGTAATTGAAAAATTAAAAAGTTAAATTAAAGAAATGTGACTAGCCCTGACCAGTTTGGCTCAGCAGTTAGAGCGCTGGCCTGCAGTCCAGAGAGACCCGGGTTTGGTTCCCACTAAGGGCACGTACCTCGGTTGCAGTTTGTCCCCAGCCCCGGCTGGGGTCATGTGGGTGGCAGCCAGTTGATGTGTCTCTCTCACATCAATATTTCTCTCTCTCTCTTCCTCCCTCTCTCCCTTTTGTTCTATCTGAAGATGAATGCAAAAAAGTGTCCTTGGGTGAGGATTAAAAAAAAACAATAACAACAACAAAAAAGAAATGTGACTAAACAACAAAAATAGGACACAGCTTTCTTTTGAGAGCAATTTCCCTACAAGTCCACATTATAGGAGATCTTGTTAGAGATGTGGCAGACATATTTTCTGGGCTATTTACTTGGAAAAAAAAAAAAGGTGGAGTTCCTGCTTTTTATGGTGGTTTTTTATCACAATCGTGACCATATTGATGGACAAAATAAAAAATAGCTCTGATTATAGTGAAGCAATTTTTTAAATTTAGCTATGCATAGTTACATTGTGTCTTCTACCTGTGTCTGATGATGCACTGCTAAATGTGGAGAAACAAACCACGGCAACACACCATGTGTATTTCAGTGGCACTGTTTAAGGAAAAGAATGACGGATAGAGTCAGAAATTAAGATCTCTTTGAAACACCAAGGAGTTCTGGTTAATCCCAGGTAAATGCCAAGTCAGTTGTAGAATGAAATTTCAAGTTCTGTTGTTCTCTCTCCATTAGGACATAATACTGGACTACCAAAAAAGTTAACGCGCAGAAATGACAGTCTTTACATCCTGTTTCTCAGCTAAAACTAAAGTTGCCTGAGCTCTTTTGATATTTCCAGCATTTATTTTGACCTCAAATACTTCTCATTCATGTTTTGTTTTCTTCTCTCCTTACTGTCTTGTATACTTCTCTCTGCTCCTCCATGTCAACACTCCCATCATTATACCGACAGCTTCTTTTCACAAATACTGTATGAAAGCACATCACAAAGCTGATCATAAATCACTGACACATGAATCCATGCACAATTCTGAGATGAGCTTTCCTGTATACCTGTGCTTCTGATTTGAAACCTGTTAAAATAAAATATGAGGTAATTAGAACAAATATAAAGAATACTGTCTACTGTCCACACAATGCTGAAATAAACTCATGAGGATATTAATAAAAAGTTTTTTAATTGTCTACATTATTGGAAAAGGAGACTTGAATTTAGATTGTATTAGTTCTCAAATGGCAACATATCCTTCATTATTAAGGCATAAACATTACTGGAAATTTTTTTTTATTGAATTTATTGGATGACATTGGTTAATAAAACCATATAGGTTTCAAGTGTACAACTCAATAAAATATCATCTGTATACTGCGTCATGTACTAACTTCACAAAGCCAAGTCTCTTTCCATCACCATTTATCCCCACTTTGCCCTCTTCCACCTCTCCCACCCCCTTTCCCTCTGGCAATCACCATATTGTTGTCTGTGTCTGTGTTCTTGTTTTTTTGCTTAATTGCCTCACCTTTTTCACCCAGCCTCCCAATCCTCTTTCCTTCTGACAGCTGTCAGTCTATTCTCTGTATCTATGAGTCTGTTTCTACATTGTTAGTTTATTTTGTTCATTAGATTCCACATATAAATGAAATCATATGATATTTGTCTTTCTCTGACTGGCTTACTTCACTTAGCATAATACTCTCCAGGTCCATCCATGCTGTCGCAAAAGAGAAGATTTCTTTCTTTTTTATGGCAGAGTAGTATTCTATTGTGAAAATGTAGCACATTTTTTTATCTCCTCATCTACTGATATGCACTTGGGCTGCTTATGTTTTTAAGAAATACTACTAGTTGCATAAAATTAAATGAAGCTTCTGACAAATAAAATAATAATATTCTATAGACAGTTCCTCTTACCTAGAAATATATTTATCAAACAAAGCAACAGTTTAGTGAAATTATTATTGGGTATATTAGTGAGTAGACCAAGCAGAAGAGTTACTGCTAAAAGGAATATAGAACTAAATTAAGAATCAGAGATATCAGCCCAGCTGGCATGGCTCAGTGGCTGAGTGTTGACCCATGCACCAAGAGGTTGCCAGTTTGATTCCTGGTCAGGACACATGCCCAGGTTGTGAGCCAAATCCCCAGTGAGGGGGCATGCAGGAGGTGGCCAATCAATGTTCTCTCTCATCTATGTTTACATCTCTCTCTCCCTCTCCCTTCCTCTCTCTCTAAAATTAATAAAGAATGTGGTACATTTATACAATGGAATACTATGCAGCTGTAAAAAAGAGAGATATCTTACCCTTCGAGACAATATGGAGGGACCTGGAAAGTATTATGCTAAGTGAAATAAGCCAGTCAGAGAAAGACAAGTACCACATGATCTCACTTATTTGTGGAACGTAATGAAGAAAATAAGCTGTCCACCAAAAGAGATCCAGAATCATGGAAGTAGGGAACAGACTGATAAACCTCAGAGGGATGAGGGTGGCAGGGGTGGGAAGAGATAAACCAAAGAACTTATAACCATATATGTACAACCAATCAACACAGACACTAGGCTGGGTAAGGTAGAAGGGGTGTAGGAGTGGGAAGGAGGAGGGTTCAATGGGGAAAAGAGGAGGACATCTGTAATACTTTTAACAATAAAATAAATAAGATCAATAACAAAAAAATAAAATAAAAGAATCAGAGATATCAAAGGTCATTTAAAGAAAGGGGAAAAAAAAACACCTGTATATTTTAACGCATCCTGAAGGCAGAATTATATTAGAATACAATGTCAAAAAGAGAGAGAGAGAGAAAGAATATAGTGTCAAACAATTACATTAACTACCATGGATCAGTGGAAACATGACTCTGTTCTATTTGTCACCAGTCTCCTGAAGGAGCAGTGTTAATTAGTCAAACTCAAAGAACATCACTGAGCCTTGGTGTAAAAGCTACAGTCTGGTACTCTTCATCTTGCATATCTATCTCCTCTTGGCCCTGAGCTTGGAATATTGAGAGAATTCTTCTGTAAAAAAGGACTAGGCTAAGGGCATGAAACAATTTTGATCCAGGTCACAGGGAGAATTCTGACCAGTGTTCTCCAAAAATTTTCCTTGACATCCAAGAGTTTTTTAGGTACGGACAGAAATAGATTAAGTTATAGCCACCCAAAATACCAAGGCATAGTAACATATCACAATATTAATTTGGGACCACTCTTGTGATTTTAAAAAGAGCACATTATCTGGAAACAACCCAAGTGTCCATCAGTAAATGAGTGGATAAAAAAGCTGTGGTACATGTTCACAATGGAATACTACGCAGTTGTAAGAAAGATCTCTTATCCTTTGAGATGGCATGGAAGGACCTGGAGAGTATTATGCTAAGCAAAACAAGCCAAGCAGAGAAAGACAAATATTACATGATCTCACTTATTTGTGGAATATAATGAACTAAACAAACTGATGAACAAAATTGACCCAGAGACATAGAGGTGGGGTACAGACTGACAAGACTCAGAGGAGGGGGGGTTAGGGGGGTAAGAGATAAACCACAGAACTTATATGCATGTATGCATGACCAATGGACATAGAAAACAAAGCTGGGGATGGGGCGGGGGGGATGGGGAAGAGGGTGTCAATGGGGGAAAAGGGAGAAACATCTGTAACAAAAACAAATTAATAAAAAAATAAAAATAAAAAAGAGCACATTATTTCTGATATATCTCATTAAATAAGGGAAACAGAAGAAAGAATAAACGAATGTGACTACATTAAACTAAAAATTTTTTACAGAGCAAAGGAAACCATCAAGAAAACAAAAAAATAACCTACTAATTGGGAGAAGATATTTGCCAATGATGCAACCGATAAGGGGCTAATATCTCAAATTTATAAAGAACTCATACAACTTAACAAAAACAACAACAACAACAACAAAAATAGACAGAGGACCTGAATACACATTTCTCCAAAGACATACGAATGGCTAATAGACATATGAAAAGATGTTCAAAATCACTAACCATCAGAGAAATGAAAGTTAACATCATCGTGAAATATCACCTCAGATCTGTCAGAATGGCTATCATCAATAATAAACAAACAAGTGATGAGGATGCAGAGCAAAGGGAGTCCTCACACATTGTTGGTGGGAATGCAAATTGGTGCAGCCACTATGGAAAATATGGAGGTTCCTCAGAAATTAAAAATAGAACTACCTTATGACCCAGCAACTCCACTTCTGGGAATTTATTCAAAGAAATCCAAAACATTAATTCAAAAAATATATGCACCCCTATGTGTGTTACGGTGTTATTTACAATAACCAAGGTATGGAAGCAACCCAAGTGCCCAGCAAGAGATGACTAGATGAAAAAGAGATGGCACATATATCCAATGGAATATTACTGGGCCATAAAAAAGAATGAAATTTTACAGTTTGTGACAACATAGATGGACCTTGAGCATATTATGCTAAGTAAATCAGACAAAGACAAATATTGTATGATTTCATTTATATCTGTAATCTAAAGAATAAAATAAACAGACAAAAGAGAAACAGAGATACAGAGAACAGACTGGTGGTTGCCAGATAGAAGAGGAGTTGGAGGGCTGGGTGAAAAGGTAAAGAAATTAAAAAGCACAAATTGGTAGTAAATAATATTGTAATAACTTTGTATGCTGCTAGGTGGGTACTAGAATTATCAGGGATATCACTTTGTGAAGTATCTAAATGTCTAATCACTCTGCTGTACACCTGAAACTAATATAAAATAATAGTGAATGTCAAAATAAAAAATAAAAGGTATTTTACTCCATGTAACCAAAAAAAAAAAAAATGAGTCCATCATTAGTCATATGTTAAAATAGCAAAAGAAAACAAGTGCTATGGAAATGTAGGTTATATATTTTGTCAAGATTGTTTGTTAGTAAATTAACTATGCTGTGCCTGTGGAAGGTGTAATAGTTCAGTGGTGTTGAAATTAAAATGTGGTCATACTCAGCAGTTTGACCTAGTCCTACCCAATGGTGCCTGCCAGAAGAAAATGAAAAGCCACTCTGTAAACTTCAAGTTAATTTTACAAACATTTGAGATATAATGTTAACACTATCAAAACTAATCAGGCATGTAAGAAAACAAATCAACATGAAAAATAGGAAAAAAATATAGTAGAATATAGCACACATGAGTAAAAGACATTGGAATTATCAACGACAAATGTTAAACAACTATATTTTTATAAATAGTCATGGAGTAGATTTTAAAAGGAACGAAGTTGTAATTATAGAACTGAAAAATTCACTAAACAAAATTTAAAACTTAATGGATACTTTTAACAGCATAATAGCAACAGATGAGAAAAAACTAATACGCTGGAAGATATATGAGAAGTAAATAGTTTAAAGAAAAAAGGATAAACTATAATGCATATAACTGGGATTCCAGAAGAAAGGAAGACAGGGAGGAAGCACCATTTGGAGCAAGTATGGCTGAGTATTTTTCAAACCTGAAAAGAGACAGCAGATTTAAAACATCCATTGCTTTCAAATAGCTGATCTTTAAAAGCAATAATAAAGAAGAACACATTATAATAATATCTGAGAGCAAAAAAGCTACAAATGTCTAATTTTATATTCAAAGAAAATAGTTTTTAGAAAAGTTGAAATAAAATAGTTTTACACAAATAGAGAATTTAACTCTAAAATTTCAACTCTAAGGAAATACTAAAGAGTATTCTTCAAGTTTAAGGAAAACAATGTAAAATGGAAGGTAGTAGAAGCAGAAAGGAATAAGAAGCAATGAAAACCATAAACATGTGGGAATATCTAGATAAACGGACTGCATGAATCCATACATCTAAGTCCATATACATCTAATAATATGGCTTTAATACATCAACTACAATGTTTGCAGAATTGGAAGTAGAATCATTGGAAGATTTAAATAGAAATCTCTCAGTATGGGAAGTAGATAAAAATCAGAGAACTTCAATCACACTGAGTGTTTTCTGACCACAATGGAATTAAGCTGAAACTTAAATGATAACTATAAATACACAGATATAAATAAATTAAGAAATACATTTTGAAGTAACTCATAAGTCAAAGAACAACTCATGATGAAAAATAGAAAGTATTTCAAACTAAATGACAATGAAAATAAATATAATTATAGCCTTAAATGTACATATTTGAGAAAAAGGGTGAATTGCAGGAGTCAAGCATCCATAAAAAAAATAAAAATGTTAGAGAAAGAATAGCAAATTCAACACAAAGAAATTGGATGGAAGAAAGTAATAAATATAAGAATTGAAATTAATGAAAAAAATTAATATAATAAAAAGTTAAAAGAAAAAAAATTTAATTTAAAAGGAGAGACAATCAACAAAGCCAAAACTTTTTTCTTTGAAGGACTAATTAAGTTGGAAAACATACCCACTGAGATTAATTGCGGGGGGGGGGGGGGGAGAAACAATCACACACACACACACACACACACACACACACACACACACACCAATAATAGAAACTAAAAAGCAGAATATAATTTCATATTCTGAGGCTATTAAGAGAAAATGAATGGCAATTTCAGTAAGGAAGATTTCAATACTTAGTGATGGCTAATTTAATGTGTCAGCTTGACTGGCCACATGCCTATTAAATTAAACATCATTTCTGAGTGTCTGTGATGGTGTTTCTGCATGAAATTAGTGTCTGAATTAGTGAACTCAGTAGAGTAATTTGCCCTCTCCAATGTGGGTGGGCATCATCCAATTCACTGAGCCCTAATTAGAACAAAAAGGCAGAGGAAGGCAGAATCTGTCCCTTTTTTTCTTGTTTCACTGTGTGAGCTAAGACATACCAGCTCAGCTCATCTTTTCTTGCCCCACCACTGGGTGTTACACCACTGGCACCCCTAGTTCTCTGTCCTTTATATTTGGACTGAATTACACCACAGGCTTTCCTGAATCTTCCATTTTCAGATGCAGATCATGAGATTTTCCAGTCTTCATAATCATGTGAGTCAATTCCTCATAATAAATCTCCATATGTGAATTCTTCGTCATTGTGTATGTATTAGGGATCTCCAGAGAAGAAGATCTGTATAGGTCTATATAGATCTCCTATTGGTTCTGTTTCCCTGAAGAACCCTGATTAATATGCACACAATTAGAAGAATTTGTAATCATGCAAGTGTAAAATGTTTAAAGAACTTTATAAAATATAAAATGCCATTGCTTTTAAAATTAATGATAATAGTGTGTATTACATGTTGACTATGTGCAAGGCACTATCTTAAGTGATTTTACTTTATTTCCTTTATCTCAAAATTCTAAGAGGTAGCTACTACTTTTATTCTTGTTTACAGGTGAGGAATGAGGGGCCCGGACAGGTTAAGCAATTTATCCAATTTCACATGTGAGTGGGCCAATCATTGATTCAAACTGATACGTAACTCCAAAGTCCATGCTTTTAACCAGTTTTACATGAACCAACAGTGACTGCTCCTTACCAAACAACTTCAAACAGGTGGCAGATGCTCTCCTGGTGAAAAAAGGGAGCACCTGTGTTGATAGCACTAGATAGCAGCTCAGTTCTTTTCGACGGTAAAGCCCTCTGCTACCCTCTTCTTTTATTTTTTTTCCTGGCTCACTTTTTCTTTTTCCCCATCACTAATCATGGTTCTCTTTGTCTTTCTTACATATGGTCAACAAATCCGATTCCTAACTACTTGACGTGCTCTTCCCTTTCTGGGAAAGGGTATGAGACTTTCTCTCTCTAGATACTTACAAGTTAGAAGAAAACTCTGAGCCGTCCTCCCAGAGCCATGGTCCTTCGGCCGAAGGGCGAGAGAGCCCTATCCAAAATGAATTATAGGGATTGGAAGACACTTGGTTTTCTATAAAGTCCTGTAGGGAAACAAATAGAAATACACATCAAGAAAAGAGAGAGATAAACAGAGATGATAGAGATAGAGAGACAAAGACAGAGAGAGGTTCTTACGGACACTGAGAAAGAGACAACAAATTGAGTCACCCTGGAAAGAATATATCTCTGGTGTCAAAATCGTACTACCTCCATTTAATCTACCTGACAGCATCCAAGGACAACAGGTCCCCTAGGCAATGTTCATGGATGATTGGTCACTATCTTTTCCTCAAATTGAAAATATACATTTATAGGAACTTTGTCAAGAAATACTTCTCCGAGTTAGATGACAACCTAAGAATAATTTAATCTGTCTGCATGTTTTGTGAATAAGTAATCTGGGGTTTAATGATGATATTTGAATTGTTGACAAATATAGTGCATATAGTGGCAATTACAGGAAGGTCTAAACGCCAGGCAGACTTCCAGTTTCTCTCTTTTCCTTTGCCCTACGTGTACTTTCACTAATTGTCATGTGAACTACAACTGTTGGGTAAGACAAGACAGAAACAAAAAAATTGAGAGTAGTGAAAATTAAGGTAGGAATTATAAATTGTTTAGATTTATAGTGTAGAATGCTTCCCGATTACTAACCCTTGTTATAGCCTATCTAAGATCTAGCCTTCATTCATGATGCATTATAAGTCCCACCTTTTCTGTAAAACATTTTATATCCACAGGGATCTCTCTCCGAATTTCTATCATATTTGTTGCCAATACCAAATATTTAACTTTTAAAAAAAATTCTCTCCTGAGGATATGTTTTTACTGATTTTAGAGAGAGAAGAAAGGAGAGAGAGAAAGGGGGTGGAGAACCATCAATGGGAGAGAGAAACACCTATCAGTGGCCTCCCATTCCCACTCCGACCTGAGATCAAACCCACAACCTAGGTATGTGCCCTGATGAGGAATTGAATTTGAAAATATTTTGGTGTACAGGAGGATGCTCCAACCAACTGAACCACCCAGCCAGAATCCAGAACCTAACTTTTAACAGCTGTTGTTTCTTTTTTTTCTTACAAATAATATGAGCATTGCAATATCAAGTTTACTTTTTAAACCTCTTTGCTTTTTCCAGTATCTTATAAGGAGTAAATGATTTATAAGTGTATATTATCACTGCAGCTATTTTACTTGATGATTATGATAACAAGGGGGAGAATCTTCTATCACCAAATTTAAAAATTGAAATCCAACTCTAGAAAAAATGAGTAGTGGCCTGATTATTGTAGTCATGCAAAGTTGCAGTGTGTTCAAAAGGATTTGTTTTAAAATACAATGTACTAACCAATGGACACAGACATTAGGTTGGGGAAAGCAGGAGGGGGGTGGGAGTGGGGAGGAGGGGGTCAACGAGGAAAACAGAGGGACATCTATAAAAATATAGATTCAATTAATAAAAATATATAAAATAAAATAAAATGTGCTTATTTTTTAGAATTAATTAATTAAAATGAAAAGCATATATTCTAAACATTACCCACTTAATGCATACTGTTATTATAATTATAGAGAATACTAAAAATTATTTTTCTTAGGGAAGATTATCATTACCTGGAATCTACCTGTTTTTCTACTCAGTATAGATCATAGATAATTATAACTGAAATCTACACTTACCAATTCTTTTAAACTATCTATCTTCAGGAGAGAAGAGCCCAGTTGAAAGCATCGGCTTTTACTTCTGGTCCAGGAATTCAGTGATGTGCTAAACAGATAACAGCTATTCTCAAATAATATCCAGTTAGGGGGACAAGTCGTAGAAAGAACCCCTGAAATACAAGATAAATGTGATGTGGTTCGTATCACCCCGTTTCACTCTTTCAGTGCAACCACCATCATCCTCAAGACACAATAAATAATTAAGTAATTGTCATTAAAATATTTCATTTCTAGCCCTGACCGGTTTGGCTCAGTGGTTAGAGCGTCGGTCCACAGACCAATGAGTTGTGGGTTTGATTCCAGTCAAGGGCACATACCTCGGTTGTGGTTCAGCCCTGGCTCTAGTCAGGGTCTTGCGAGAGGCAACCAGTTGATGTGTTCTCTCACGTCAGTGTTTCTCTCTCTCTCCCTCCCTCCCACTCTATCTGAAGATAAATAGAAAAATATCCTCAGGTGAGGATTAAAATATATATATATATATATATATATATATATATATATGTAATTTCATTTCTAATTCAAACTATAAGAATATGACTTTACAAAAGAGGCCACATTGAAATGCCCCCATTCATTTAAAATTAAAATGTGAATTAACTATAAAAGTGTTTTAAGACAGTCAACCTTCCTTTCATTCTTGTCTATCATTCCCTCAAATTCAGCCCAGAACTTCTTTCTTCGTAACTCTTAAAATAAATCAATTCAAAACCAATCATTGGGGTATACAGTAATTTTATGTTAACTTATTTTACAGTTGTGAGATCCATTTCAGAAGGAAATTTTCCAAATGAGAAAAGTATAAAAACAATTATTCACATTACAGAGTATTTGTTTTTTATTATTAGCTACTTGAGACAAATCATGAGGAAGTATGGGATGGAAAATTGAAGTCAAAATGTTGTCATAGTCAATTATGACACAATTAGAAGTACAGATCAAGTGTATATAAAATTGTAAAGAAGTCAGTGAAATTGTATGATGAAAGAAAAACAAATTTAAACAGAATTTTCAGGAACATATCTATTAAGTCTATCTCTTCTACATGTGTGTAATTTAGCCTCTTAATTCTCACCAACATTTTTCCTTCTTTCATCTCTCCCTTTTTTCCTTTCTAATATGCTATTTCATTTCTCCAAAAACAGAGAATGTATTTCAAATTACACAAACTTCTGTAGTCCTAAACACATAGATGGGGATAAATTAGTTACTGATTTGAAAAAAAAAAAATCCAACTTAGAACTGTTCAGTCAAGTGCATGGGTGTTTACAATATAACTTTATTGTACATATGACAGGGTCATATTAGACTGAGATAATACCGATGTGTGCTTTCCTTGAATTCACAATCACTGCCTGTAAAAATGTTCTCCTTACCCCCCCCCCAACCCCTCCTAGGCCATAACACTGATAATTAACCCTCCTGAGTCAAAAATTCCATTAATTATTTAAGTCTGTCCTTGCCTGTGGTTGTGAGAGCCTTTGGAGAAGTCACACTACCTTCTAAAGATGATTTCGTAGGTTGACCGCCATTCTGTTCATTACCTGATGGAAAACTGTCATTCTTCAATGCGTTGTTTCTTGGATTGGTTCTCCAAATACCTTCATAGACCAACAACAACAATAGTGACAAAAGGATAGTTCTACTATGTTTGAAAATTAAAATTCCAAACCCATGTTTTTATTGTAATATAAAGACTAATTCAAAAGAATAGATGCATCCCATGTTCACTGCAGTGTTATTTACAATAGCCAAGATATGGAAGCAACCCAAATAACCATCAACAGATAAGTGGGCAAAAAAGTTGTGGTACATATATATAACGGAACATTGCTTGGTCATAAAGAAGAATAAAATCCTAGAGGGCATTATGCTAAGTGAAATAAGTCAGACAGAAAAAGACAAGTGCCATGTGATTTCACTTATATATGTAATTTAAATAACAAAATAAATAGAAACAGATACATAGATATAGAGAACAGACTGATGATTGCCAGAAGGGAATGAATAAAAAAGGTGAAGGGATCAAGAAGTATAGAGATACTTTTTTTTTAATTCTCACCTGAGGATACGTTTTTTTAAAAATTGATTTTAGAGAGAAAAGAATGGAGAGGAAAAAAGAGAAATATCTTTGCCTCCTGCACATACCCTACAGAGAATCAAACCTGCAACCTGGGCTTATGTCCTGACTGGGAACTGAGCCGTGACTCTTTGGTGCATGAGACAATACTCCAACCAACTGAGCCACACTGGCCAAGGCTAGAGATACATTTTTTATTAATGATAAATAGATAACACATTGCTGATGCATAGATAAAGATGGATAGATGATAGGTAAACAGACGATAGATTAAATAGATGGGGAAAAAAGTAACTTCCATGAAGTTTGTATAGAAAAAAAAAATGAAGCAGTTAGAGAGAAAAAAAGAGAATTAAGGAGAAAGCAGAAAGCAAATGGAATAAAGTCATTTGGAGCCATGATAGATTTGAAATAGTAATACATTTTCTATATTTTTCATTATATTTTTAAAATGAGAGCTCCTTGCCATGGCCAGTGTTGCTCAGTATTTAGAGTGTCAGCCCACACACCAAAGGGTCATGGGTTTGATTACCGGTCAAGGGCATATACCTGGATTGCAGGTTCAATCCCCAGCCCCGGTCAGGGCACATGCAGGAGGCAACCAATTGATGTGTCTCTCTTACATCAATGTTTCTCTCTCTCTCTCTCTCTCTCTCTCTCTCTCTCTCTCTCTCTCTCTCTCTCTCCCTTCCTCCCTCTATCTCTCTCTTTCTAATAATCAATGGCAAAAATATCATTGGGTGAGGATTAAAAAAAAAATTAAAGTAAAAGCTCCTTGAGAACCTACCCAGTACCTATAACATAGACTGTACTCAATAAACAATTGAATAATTAAAGAATCTAATAAAGACTCTGAAGGCAAAATAATCCTTTATTGATAATTGAATGCATGAGATATAAATCTAAGGAAATTTATTCATCCATTCAAAATACCTACTTAGTACTTAGTAAGTGCTTCAGATAATTTCTGGTATTATCCAACAGAGTTTAGATTAGAGATGAGGTTTAAAACAGTTTTCTTAAATCATGAGACATCAGAATAGCTTATAGTCTCTTTAGGGAATTTATTTTATTAGGAAGCTAGCATCACTTTGTACTTTCTCTTTCACCTCCACTGGTTTCCTTCCATTAATTTATCCTGGTAATTCCACAGCATTGAAACAGCTAGCTATTCAAGGAAGGTAGAGCAATGTAGTTCAGAGTATGTTTTAGACAGATTGCCTAAATTTCTAATCATCGTTCTACCACCAACTAGTTTATGATCCTTGAAAAGTAAAATAGCCTCCCAGTCTCTTACTTCCCTTATAAATAAAATGAAAATTAATAGCACCAATTCAGTAGGGTTAGTATACAGACAAAATTAGATTATGCATGTCAAGCTTTGAAAAGAATGTCTGGCACATTAGAAATGCGTGTTAAATATATGTTGTTGTTAATCTTCCCCAGCAGTACTCACTCTTAGTACCCAGGACCACAGCTACCACCAGTGCTATCAAGCATAGTATTCCCAAATGCACAGCGATGGAACGCCAAGAAGGAGATGAACCGCAAAGTCCTGATGGAGCTAGAGGGAACAGGGATTGAATGAACAAAAAGGATGATGGATCGTGGAGCACTTCAATTCTACAATTCATCCAAATCTGGCGAATTCTAAAGAACCATTAATCACTGATAGCAAGATAATCAAGTTATCTAGGATTAGTCTGAATTTGCCCCCACCGTTAGCACACCTCTTTGGGTTCTGGAACTCTAATTTGAGCACAGTGCTCTTATAATTATGCACTTCTAATTTCAGTTCCACGTTAATGTCTACAGGTCTTGACACTACCAGGATTCCTGAAATCCCACTCATTCTTAGAAGAAATAGCTAATGTAGGGGAAATAGCACTGATTACGAAGGGTGATCTTCTCTTTTAACGTAGATGTTGCATGACTTTGGGCAAATTACTTTCTTTTTTATTTTTAAATTTCTCTTTGTAAAAAATGGGTTAATAATGCTTCAAAGGATTGTTGTGGGAATTAAACAATCTAACACATGGAAAAGCACCTAGTTTAGAGATCACTAGCAGATTATAGGAAACTCACTGTTTATCTACACAGACACATAAACACACACACACCTCCCTACTTCTTACGTCATCCAGTTTTTCACTCTTCTCCAACAGGTTGCCCAAGAAAAGAATTGTGTAAGTGGAGAGAGCAAAATAATTGTGCAATGTGAACCAACAGAAAGAAGAAGAGAGTAAATTCTGAAGTCAAAACCTATAAATAATCTCTCTCTTGATAATAGGGAACACATTTTGTGTTAAGAACACCACACCAAAAACATAGTTTTGTCTTTGACTGAGAATAAGCAGGAGAGCATTTCAGAGAGTTGTCAGATAGGAAAATTATAGAGGAGACTCATTCTAGGAAGAGATTTTTTTTTTTAAGAGAGAGAGAAAGGGGGAGAGAGAGAGAGAGAGAGAGAGAGAGAGAGAGAGAGAGAAGCATCGATGTGAGAGAGAAATATTGATCGGCTGCCTCCTGAACACCCCCAAACGGGGTTCGAGCCCAAAACCTAGGCATGTGCCCTGACCGGGAATCGTACCAGGACCTCTCAGTCCATGGGACGTCACTCAATCCACTGAGCCACACCAGCCAGGCAAGAGAGATCTTTTAACGCTCTTCTCCACATTTCACTTCTTTTACATTTTGTTTAAGACTCATGTCTTATTGCCTTGGCCGGTTTGGCTCAGCAGTTAGAGCATTGGCCTGCGGTCCAGAGAGACCAGGGTTCGATTCCCGCTAGGGGCACGTACCTCGGTTGCAGTTTGTCCCCGGCCCTGGTTGGGTTGTGCGGGTGGCAGCCACTCGATGTGTCCATTTCACGTCGATGTTTCTCTCTGTCTCTCTCTTCCTCTCTCTCCCTCCCACTCTATCTGAACAAAAAAATGGGAAAGTGTCCTCTGGTGTGGATAAAAAAAAAAAAAAAAAGACATGTCTTATTAATAGGACTTTTTCATCTAACACATATAGTTTTCTTCACTGGTATACAAAGAATTCCCATTCTTTTTTTTCCTTTTCTTTTTTATCCTCACCAGAGGACATTTTTGCATTTATCTTCATATAGAGAGGGAGGGAGAGAGGGAGGAAGAGAGAGAGAGAAACATCGGTGTGAGAGAGACACACCGAGTGGCTGCCACCCACACAACCCCAACGGGGGCCGGGGACAAACTGCAACCGAGGTACGTGTCCTTAGAAGGAACCACATCCGGGACTCTCTGGTCCGCAGGCGGACACTCTAACTGCTGAGCCAAACTGGCCAGGGCAAGAATTCCCTTCCTTAAAGAAACACAATACAGATACACACACAAAAACAAAATCAGATTCAGGATTCTAAATCCTATAACTTCCAACTTCCCTTTGGCCTTTACCACAAAATCACAAGTTTGTTTTTATCCCCCAACTATCTTCCATCTTTTCAGTCTTCTCTTTCTTATCTCTAGTATCCTTATGTGGTTTATGTAAACACTTCTTTCAGTTTCCTTGACGTTCGCTCTACAATTTACTTCTATCAAATAAACAAGCCACTCTTATTGGAATTCTTTCATCTTTGTAGCTCGTTATACTTATTACCATCTCCTCACTGCTGACCTATTTCTGTAGAAAAAAATATTGTATTTTCTGTCATCATCATAACTACTTTAAATATTAATAATTAGACACTGAATTGTTGCCAGGAGAAAAGGCTTAGTGCTCATTCAAATAATCTTCAATGACTTCTGAAAACTTTTAAAAATATAATAATAAAACACCTACAATCACAAGTCTCTCCAATCTTCTCCACTAAAGTGTTTTAGTTGATAAGAATGAAAGTGTTGAAGGCAGAAAGAAAAAAAAAAATACCTTTCTCTGAGGACGCAGTTCTCCTGGTGGGGACGCGAGAGCTGAACTGTAATCGAGTATATCCATCTTCATCCAAATTGTCTAGCTCAGAATGGTTCGCCATTGTTCTGTTGAGTCTCTCAACTGACACAGTATTTGAGGGCTCTTCTCTCTTTTCTAGTACAAGTGGCTGTGGACAAAAGAGGATCCTATGAGTCAAGTCACCAAACTCTTCTCTCTTTTCTAGTACAAGTGGCTGTGGACAAAAGAGGATCCTATGAGTCAAGTCACCAAACTCTTCTCTCTCTTCTAAGACAAGTGGCTGTGGACAAAAGAGGATCCTATGAGTCAAGTCACTAAACTCTTCTCTCTCTTCTAAGACAAGTGCCTGTGGACAAAAGAGGATCCTATGAGTCAAGTCACGTGAGATATGCATTTCTTGAGCCTTAACAACTGGAGCTTAAGTAGTCCAACCAGTTTTCCAAATCAGGAAATAAAAACTATGATGTAAGTTCCTACGTGTATCTTTAGATCTTGTTTCTGAAACTGAAGATTCTTAAGAAAATTATAAGGTAGCACGATAGATAGGTCTTTATTTTAGATAAAAAATAAGAAACATAAAAAGATTAGCATCTTATGCTGGTTTCGTTATTCTCACAAATAAGTTTGACATCATTAATTGACTTGGCCTATGTAAGCTATTAAACAATTTGGGTACCTTAATTTTACCATTACTTTGCTTACTATACATTCATTCACTTATTCATGTACTTGCTCATTCACTAAACATATATTGAGTACCCATCTTTTCAAATGACAGGAACTGGGGATACAAGGATAAATGAAGAAACTCATTGGTTCATAGAGGAAACCTACAGCTAAGTATATGAAGGATGTCATAAAAAGGTACACTGTTGTAACAACACAGAGACTAAACAAATTTCTTTGTGATTTGTCAGGGATTAATAATACAAAGTAGTAATTATGTATTGAGCAATTACTATGAGCTAGGTACTACTCACTGAGCATGTTTTCTCATTCTATCTTAATTTTCCAACAAGTCCATGTGATAGGTATTATTTTAAATGAAAAAGATAAGACATTTTAGTTCCTTGCTCAGTTTTAAGACCCTAATAAAAATATTGAAACAAGGAATCAAACCAACATCTACTCCTGCTGCAAAACTTAGGATTTTGTCTGTTTTGCTGCTCTGCCTTGTTCATCAACTTGTGCACTTATATTGCTAATAGCATTATGGAAAGCTCTGGGACTGGAATATTATGCTAAATGTTTGATTGTTTTTCTCTGTTCCAATTGCCATAGTCATGCCCCCAAGAAAACACTTAACATTGCTAGAAACTAGAGAGGTACCCAACCCAAGCACAAGACTTTGAAGCAAGCAGAATGAAGGAGGCATGTAACATTGAATCAATGAAGATAGATTTCCTTCAGTAATACTATTACAATAGAAAAGAGGACCTAGCTTCAGATAGATTTTATTAACTCAACTTCCCCAAATCAAAAGATTAGAGGTTTTATAAAGGCCAGGGTGTGCTAAGAAAAAGTCACTGAATGGCATTAAGGGGGGTTAATCCATGTTGACTAGGCCATTTGGATTTGTTAATTATACTTATCCAGAAGAGAAACAAACTTCTCCTGTCCTGATGACAGGAGTCAGTGGTACCTGTTGAGGATGAGTGGTGCTCTCACGGAAGTTACAGACCCTTATGCTCCCTTCCACAGGGACTGGGACAACAAAAGTTATCTCCCTAACTCCCTGAATGTTTGCAAAGAGAGTCTCTAAGGACCTTGAAGAAAGTTTTGGGTGGTGGGTTTACATCTCAAAGGGCAGAGAAATAATTTATAGTTGTAAGTTTTCTAAAATAACTGTTCTAAGGGGATGCAGGGGCCTGTCTGGTCTATTGCTAGGTTTTGACTGAAATTCTCTTGGAAGCACTGAGCTTTCTTAGGCAAGCATTTTTAGGGAATCTGGAGTCATTGTTGTGTCACCACTGATGGGGTTCTTGGATTCCCCAAGATAGAAATTTAGAGGAAACCCCAGGTAAATTTCCAGACAGATTTTATTAAGCTTATGCTCAAGCACAAGGGAGACAGCACGAGAAACGAGAAATGGAATGTTCTCTAAACTGGCTCGGGGCTGGCTGCTTCTATAAGCTGGAGACAAAGTAGATGTGTGAAATGGTGGGCTTTTTGAAAAGGCGGACGTGTAAAGGGTTCGGAAGTGGAATTTCCCATATAGGGTGGAGTTCCTTCCTTCCTCTCTGGGGTAGCTTAGAAATATCTCCCTGTGCTGTGGGGGGCAAGATGGTGGCATTGCTCATTACTGCCACCCCAGGAAGGCCACGTAGCCATCAAACCTTGATCAACGGCACATGTGGGTCAGTAGGTAAGCAGGCAGTTAGAAGGAAGATAAAATTAGCTTTGTGTTTCTTAGTAGGGAGTGGAGGGACGGTGACATTTTTAAGGTCTGTTTATCCCAACTTCCATCTGACCACCTAGTCTTAACTTGGCTTCCTGGCCACCTGGTATTTTCCATCCCTGGCCCAAGTCCCTATGCTGTCTCAGTTGAGGCATGACCTTAAATAGCTAGATGCCATGCTAGAGCTTGTCATCAAGTCTCTTAATGCAGAGGTTTGGACGAAGCTGTTATATGCCAAGAGTTCTGCAGTTGTCCCTAACACATGTCAAAATGGAAGACAGTGCAAAGGAGAGCAAAGGAGTGAGTTTCTTTCCCTAACCCAGCCTGCCAGAAAAGTTTTACTAACTTTAATTCAGGCATGAGTTATAGTGCTATTGGCCATGCGTTTAATGTTAATGAATCAACAATATGCATTAATTAAGTGGCTTTCAATAGAAATAGATATAAAACAAGTTTGTATATTAATCTGTTGACATAAATGTGACCAGATGCTCATGGGAAACTAACCTTATATTTTCTCCAGAAGCAACAGTTTATTCAGTATTCTCTGTGACTTCATAGAACTTAACTACCATGAATTGACTGTGTAGATAAATAGATAAACAGATAGTTTTCAAACTTAACAGTAACCACAATAAATGTTTAAAGCTTTGGCCAACAAAAAAATACTTTCAGGGAATAATTTATCAATGATATTTAGTATTGCTGGCAAATGGTAATAATAAAAAGCAGACTGACTTTCAGTACATTTTATTATTGTTCCATTTCTCTACAGACAATTCACCACCACCAATTTATTGCCTGCTGAATACTCCTTGGGATATTGTCTCTTCCTTATAAAGATCCAAATAATCTAGTGCCTGACTACCTTTCTAACTTCTTTTTCTAACCATCTTCCCTTCACCGTCATGAAACACTGGCTTTCTTCTTCTTTTTTTAAAATATGTTTTTATTGATTTTTTATAGAGAGGGAAAGGGAGAGAGAGAGAGAAACACTGATGTGAGAGAGAAACACAGATCAACTGTCTCCTGCACGCCCTCTACTGGGGATTGAGCCTGCAACCCCGGCAGGTGCCTTGACCAGGAATCAAACCAGGATCTCTCAGTCCATGGCAGGACACTCAATCCACTGAGCCACACCAGCTGGGTCTGGCCTTCTTTTTTTATCACAGGAACACATCAATTTGTTCTTGTCTCAGGGACTTTGTTACACTTTGGCTGAAATGCTTTGCCTTGAGCACTTTGCATGGTGGGATTTTTCTTGATAATTAGTTTTCAATTTACATATCACCCTCACTGACAGGTCTTCCTTAATTACTCAGTCTGAAGCAGAATATAACCACAGTGCTTCCCCTTCAGTCTGAATCATATCACACAGTTTTTCTTTTTTTTTCTTCATAGCACTTTACAATATTTAAATATATCACATCGGTTTATGATTAGACTCACCTGTACACATTTGTAAGCTCCATGCATTAAGAATCTTGCTTGTCTTGGTCACTGATAGTTTCCAAGAACCTAAACTAGTTTCCAATTCATTGTAGGTTATCAATAAATATATGTTGGGTTGATATATAAAATAATGTGTAAAAGTAAATGAAAATACTTTGAAATTAATAATATATGTACAAAATGTATACAAGTACCTCCATATATTATAGCCTAAAATTACTGTATTCTATTGTCTGATCTAGTTTACAAACTCTAAAAAGACAAACATTCTATTTCTATTGGTATTCTGTGTCCAAAGTCTAACACATTGCCATAATACTCCTGTCTACTAGGGATAATGGACCAGGAAACAATTATACTTCTTAGGAACTAAAAAATAAACTATAGGTGATTCCAATTTCTAGTCCCAAATCACAACTAAGTTGTCTTTCTTCCTTTCTTCCTTTCTTCCTTCCTTCCTTCCTTCCTTCCTTCCTTCCTTCCTTCCTTCCTTCCTTCCTTCCTTCCTTTCCTTCCTTCCTTCCTTCCTTCCTTCCTTCCTTCCTTCCTTCCTTCCTTCCTTCCTTCCTTCCTTCCTTTTTTCCTTATTTTTTTACATTTCAACATTATTTTGTGTTAGTTTCAGGTGTTATTGTCATAATTAGCTAGTTATTAATATTAATAACAGGAAGAGAGCAAAGGGGAGGCCAGACATTGTAAGCAAGGTCATCTGGGCAGCTTCACCAGGAAGCTGCAGCTTCCCACCCCCCAGGGAACCAGTGGCCCATTCTCTGCAGATGCTGAGGGAAGGGATTGAACAAATGGGAAGATGGGCATATTCACAGTGAAGTCAGGATGAGGTAGAGAAGGTGCTTACCTGTCAGTCTAATTTGAGAAAAAGATAATAGGCTGGGGAGGGAGGGGTGTGAAGCCACTGCAAGCACGAAAAATTTTGAAGGGTTAATTGATTAAGCTCCTGGTTATAATCCCTAGACAGAGTTGTCTCTCTTGCCTGCTCTGTGCTTCTTGTTCTGCTCTTGCTCTGTGACCTGCACTCGCCCATGTGCTCACCTGTTCTCTCTCCATAGCCATATGGCCTTAGGCAGCCCCATGGCCCAGGGCCATGCGGACTCCACAAGCAGGATGCTGGACTGGACTGTGCTTTAATACGGAGCAAAGACTTTGGGCAATGTCCTCAATCCTTGCCCTGCTGAGGACAAGATTGGACTTTTTCCATGGCGGATTGGGTGGAAATACCACAGAGAAAACCCAGGGGTTTAATTCCATGGAAATAAAGACCTCTCGTGCTCCCATGCAAGTCTCAGGAAATTCCTTTCCTTGCAACATCACAAGAACTCCACTTACACCGGTAACAGATGGGGACGCAGAGGGCACCCCACCGATAACAGTTTGACAATCATATACTTTACAAAATGTTCTCCCTGATATTTCCAGTACCCACTAGCAGCATACATAGTTATTACAACATTATTGACTTTATTCCCTATGCTGAACTTTACCAAGCTGTCTTTAAATTGCCTTTGGAAAGCAAGGGAAAACAAAGAATGACTGGTGTTATTTTGAAGTGGGGAGTTTTTTGTATGTATATTTGTCTGTTTGCTCTAAGTTACATGTGACATTATCCCTCTTCCTTCCACTCAGAGTGGCACTTACTTCTCCTTTGCATTTGCTTTTGTTACTCTATTGCCATCCATGTTTGGGTTGAATATGTTGTCTATATTTTCTTTTTGTCCTGTGCCCTTAAACTCAAAATCATCTCTGATAGGAAGAAAAATATAGCAAAATTTGATTCAGGACAGGCCAAACAGGAAAATCTCTAAATTTCCCCAGTATTGACACAAATAGAGCATCTCTGATTTGTCTTGTTTTATATGTGGAAATTTCATTTAGAAAAAAACAAAAGCAATTCAACCCACAAAACATTTGGAAAGTATTCACCTCGTACATTCCATTTATTTTTTTAAAGAGGGGGAAACAACCCAAGATAGGGCCACTTAATTGCATTAGGGGGAAAATATCCATGTTATTGGAAGAATTTCTAAATTCAAAGTCCATCTTCTGTCTAACAAGTGCATCATGCTGTCTTGTTGCTCTTAATTCTGTCACTGATTGAGTGACGGCAGGTGTGTTGTTTAATTTTCTCTGCTGTTTCCTCACCAGTAAATTAATGATGGGCCTGAAATCTCTGTTGCAGTACTTGGATGCTGAATAAGAGAGGTACAGGATAACTAAAAAATAAAAATAGATTCCCTGTGGTGTGTGACCTAAGTATGAATTAATCAAAAAGATTCAGCCAAATCAGGCAGGCATCTAGCAGGTGATGGCGCCATCTGCTGCTTTGTATTAGAAATGCCAAGGCAAGACAGAGGAAGTTAATATGTTTTATTCACCAGTGACTAAAATTGAAGAATCTCTGCGGGCTGGGCCTGATTCATGGTAAAAATGTGACTTTCACTCTGTTTAAAAGCATCTTTAGAGCCCTGGCCGATTTGGCTCAGCAGTTAGAGCATCAGCCCACGGACCAAAAAATCACGGGTTTGATTCTGGTCAAGGGCACGTACCTCAGTTGAGGTTTGTCCAGGGCCCTGGTCGGGGTCGTGCAGGAGGCAACCAATCTGTGTGTCTCTCTCACCTCGATATTTCTCTCTCTCTCTCTCCCACTCTCTCTCTCTCTCTCTCTCTCTCTCTCTCTCTCTCTCTCCCTCCCACTCTATCTGAAAATAAATGGAAAAATATCCTCGGGTGAGGATTAAAAAAAAAAAAAAAAAGAATCTTTGTTTCTTCATCTCTAAAGAACTGTGGTTGTTAAAAGTTATCTTCTACTATGAGCAGCCATTGGATTCCTTCAATAATTACCGCATCTGCTTACTTTATTTCTGCCAACAACTTGTAAGTTCCAGAGGGCAAGGAACTTGTCTTATTCACTAATAATTCACAGCATCTAGAGTATCACTTGCATGTATTAGATGAATGAATAAAATAGTGCATATGTAGCTATTTTAATGTAATTATTTTCTTCCTCCACACTAGACTGTGGACACCATGAGAACAGGCTTTACATATACTCATTACTGTCTGCCTTGTTAGCACTAAAGAGAGATGGCATTTGATAAAATTGTTAAATGAATAAGTGAACCAAAAAATAAGTGTGAAAAATTTCTAATACACACCTCTTTGTCAAAGTAAACTAGAATAACTTGGAGAAACAAAAATATCCTGATACTATTATTTTGGTATTTAAATTACTGAGGTACATATAGTAATGTGTCACTTAACCATGGGGATATGTTCTGAGACATGCTTCATTAGGTGATTTTGTCATGTGTGAACAGCACCGAGTGCACTTACACAAAACTTACTGGGATAGCCCACTACACACTTAGTCTATGTGGTCTAGCCCATTGCTCCTAGGTACAAGCCTCTACAGTATGTTACTGTACTGAATACTGTAGGCAATTATAACACAATGTTAAGTACTTGTGTATCTAAGCATACCTAAACTTAGAAAAGATACAGTAAAAATATGGTATGAAAGATTGAAAAAAAAGGTGCACCTGTATGGGGCACTTACCGTGGATGGAGCTTGCAGGGCTGCAGGTTGCTCTGGGTCGGTCAGTGAGTGATGAGTGGTGAGTGAATGTGAAGGTCTAGGTCATTACTGCACATCCCTGTAGACTTTTACAAGCACTGTCCACTTAGACTACACTACATTTATTAAAATTATTTTATTACGTCAGTAATAAATTAACCTTAGCTAACTGTAGATTTTGACTGTGGAATCTTTTTAATTTTTTTTAACTTTATGACTTTTGTGATAACACAAATACATTGTACAGTTGTACAAAATTACTTTTCTTTATATCTTTATCCTATAAGCTTTTTTCTATTAAGTTTTTAACATTTTTTTTTTTTTACTTTTTAGCTCTTTTGTTAAAACTAACACACACATCAGCTTAGGCCTACACAGGGTCAGGGTCAGCGATGTCAGTCTTCCACCTCCACCTGTCCCACTGGAAGCTGCCATCTCCCATGACAACAGTGCCTTCTCCTGGAACACTTCCTGAAGGATTTGCCGGGGCTCTTCTTGAGGAGGTATCAATACTTTTTTCAGAAATATGTCCATGGTGGCTTGCATGTTTTTTGTTTGTTTGTTTGTTTTTGATCATAGATTTTCTTTTAGGTAGATCATGCACCATGAACATTTCTCTCTAATAATGGAAACACTTTTGTGTTGAAGTCCATGTTTTAAATATTTTTTCTTTATTGATTTTAGAAAGAAAGGAAGGGAGAGAGAGATAGAAACATCAATGAGAGAGAACATCAATTGGCCGCCTCCTGCATGCCCCCCACTGGGGATCGGGCCCACAACCTAAGCATGTGCCCTGACCAGGAATTGAACTGGTGACCTCTTGGTGCTCAACCACTGGGCCACACCAGCCAGGCTTGAAGTCCATGTTTTAAACATTTTTTAAAGAGCTTATTGGAGTCTGCAAATCTTCCACTAAACCCTTCACTGTGATTTTGAGGGATTCTTCTGCAGTTTCCTTTTCTTTTGCCTTGCATTCCTGCTCCAGTTCCACAACCTCTCATTAGACAGTTTCTCAGGAACTACCTCTACAAGCTCCTCAGCGGCTTTCTCCTCCATACCCAGGTTAAAGCTGTTTGCCATCTCAATCACAGACTTGCTGACTAGTGCAACTTCCTCATCGTTGGCAAATTCTTTGAAGTCATGGTGGAACCTCTTGAGCATCATTTTCCACATGTCATGTATACACTTCTTTTGACATCACCTCAAGCCCAAGCACGGTTCCTGATGCAGTCGTAGACGTAATCTTTTCCAGAATTGCACCTGTGTCTGCTTAGTGTCTTCCTCGGGTGCAACAATAGTCTGGGCAAAGGCCCTCCTCAGGTAGGTGGCCTTAAAAATACCTATAACTCTTTTGTGTGTGTGTTTCCTTTTTTTTTTGTTTGATTGCTTTTTATTTTTTATTTAATTAAATTTTTTTTGTTACAGATGTTTCTCTTTTTTCCCCTGTTGACACCCTCCTCCCATTTCTGCCTCCCCCCCACCCCGGCATTGTTGTCTATGTCCATTGGTCACTAATCGTCAGAGAAATTGCTATAACTCTTTGACCCATTGGTTGAATCAAAGAGATGGTATTTGAAGGGAGAAACACCACTTTGATATTGGGACAAAGATTGCCAATAAAAGGAGGATTTCAGGATCATTATGAACAATAAGCTTAATCTTGAAACATACGTTTTTCTCCGAACAGCACTTCATTTCATTGGCATAGCAATTCAAGAGGGCATCTTGGAAGAGGAGCTGGGTCATCACGACTTACTGCTCCTGTAGTACACTGGCAGTGTGCGCTTATTAATATGCTGGAAGGCCCTGGGGCTCACTGTGCCAGATCACTAAGGGTTTCAGTTTGTAGCCTGCAACATTATCTCCAAGCAAGACTGGCCTTAAAAGCCTTAAAACCTGGCATTGACTTGGCCTCTTTGAGGATGAAACTCCTTTTAGGTTTCTGTTTCCCGAATAGGGACATTTCATCCATATTGAATATTTAATCTGGCAAATCTTTTTCTTCCTCCATCAGTTTATCTAGAGTTTCTAAAAATTCTTCAGCTGCCTTCAAATCCTGGAGACTCACCACTTACTTTCACACTATGTAATAAATAATGATTCTTGAATTGTTTAAGTCACCCAGAGCTAGCAGGAAATTCAACATTGTAGGTGGGTCCAGCCTTTCCTTTCAACATCACACACCAACTTTTGGCTTTGGCTGTGGCTGTCATGCTGCTTGGATGGATACACTCCTATGTCTGATCTTCAATTCAGGTCGTTAGAAGTTTCTCCATGTCTTAGATAGGCTTCTCTCAATTTTTTTTCTCTGTCTTTGCCTTCAAGGAAGCTGATGCATTAATAGCGTCTGTCACTTTGTTCTTGTTCTTCAAGATCATAGCTATGGTGGAATGTCTGACTGAACAAAAACCATCACAGATTTTCCACTTTTGTAGTCCTAATCACTTTTAATTTTGTTTTCAGATCAATCACTTGATGTGGCCTCTTCTTAGCAAGATCAGCCGTGGATTTTGTATGCTTAGGGGCCACAATACACAAAACAACGTGAGATTACGATGCAATCGAGAAACAGTAAACACAAGATGTGTGAGGTTGCTAGCAGAGTAACATGGCCTACTGTTTTACAGTAAACACTTTTTATAAGTAGAGAATGTCTACTCTAAAATATTGATAAAAAGTATTCTATAGTAAATGTTTATTATCATTATTGGGTATTATACTATGTACTATACATAATTGTATGTGCTTTTATACAACTGGCAGCCCAGTAGGTTTATTTACACCAGCATCACCAAAAGCAGGTGATTAATGCATTACACTACAATATTATGATGGCTATGATGGCTATGATGTCACTATGTTACAGGAATTTTTTAGTTCATTATCATCTTATGGGACCATAGAGGTATACATGGTTGTGGTTGACTGAAACATTGTTATGCCACTCATCACTATAATCAGGGATTTAAAAATGATATATTGGGCATCCTACATCATTTTCAAAACGTAACACACATGCTTAATAAGATAGGCACAATGTTTAGAAAACCTGTTTATTTAATTTTTTGAAATGTTTGGGGTTTGTTGTGAATAAACAAAAAAGGTAGTGCTGTCTAAGCCTAGCTCAGAAAAGAGCTTAGCAAAGGCAGATGGTGTAATGTTTCTGAATCTATGGAGGAAGATTCCTGCTGTCAGTCTTATAGGATGCTTTACTGAACTTAAATTAATTATATTATTATTGGATTTTTCATTCTCTAAGAGTAGAATTATACATTATCTATCAGATGTGCTCTTAAAGTACACGACTAGGAAAGAGCTGAGGCAGGTGATTCTTCACTGGAGTACAACATGGGCCAACAAGTATAAATGTGTCCTAGACAAGGACCAATTGAATCATTTCAAAGCCACTGGTATTTTTTATGGTCCAGGTACAAGTCAAATGGCTAATACTCCTACTTAGAATTCTTAGTTTCCTAACTGTGCAAATGCTTATAACAACTTACTCCTCTCTCATGTAAAAAAAAAAAAAAATTGCTCCCAGGAAATGGGTGGTCCATTAATTTTCTGGTCCATGGCATCCTTTGCCTTGTACACCATGAAATGAGGATGAATGATCATGGAGGGGTGAAGGTTGAGAGGCTTTTGGAAGTAAATGTAGGTGCAAAGAAGATACATTTAGAGATGTTATGATATAAAAATCAGATATTTAAAATTTGCTCATTTTACTTGCTAAGATTTTAAAAATTGAACAGTAGGCACACATAGTCTCATGTTTCCAAACCAAAACAGCCTGAGTCTTTTAAGTACTCTAATTTAATCCAATATATAAAATAATGTTTTTCTATATGCCATCTATTCCCATACTGACCCAAATGCCTTTCAGATACCTAATAAATTCAGAAAATCTCTACAAAGAAGAAACTGAAGAAATGCTAAACAATTCTTTCTTTGGTTAAGAAAACAAGTCCCAAGTCAAGGTAGTTGCCCAACACACTATTCCAAATACAAGAACAAATTCCAAGCAATGTTGATAACACAATTAAACCTAAGTTAAGAAAGTTTCTGAGTTGTTTGGTCAATTTTTTTTAAGAGATTCAGAACCTACTGTAAAAAACAGAAAGACATACACACACATTTATATATTATATATATTTACATAGATAGGTAGATGATAGATAGATAGATAGATAGATAGATAGATAGATAGATAGATAATAGATAGATAGATAGATAGATAGATAGATAGATTTTTTTGCTTAATACTTTCACTTTCTTTCATCATAGACACAGATGAGTGTGGTGATAGCCAGAGGGAAAAAGGGGTGGGGGTAGGTGGAGGTGGGGGACCAAGGTGCAATAATGGGAACAGAACAAGACTTTGATTTGGGCACTGAGCGCACAACGCAGTGTGCAGATAATGTTTTGTTGAGTTGTACACTTGAAACCTGTATGGTTTTCTAGGAATATATCCTAAGAAGCCTGAAACACCAAACAGAAAGAATATATGCACCCTTATGGTCATTGCAGCACTATTTACAATAGCTAAGATCCGGAAACAGCCCAAGTGTTCATCAGTAGATGAGTGGATAAAAAAGCTGTGGTACATATACACAATGGAATACTATGCAGCTGTAGAAAAGAAGAATCTCTTACCCTTTGAGACAGCATGGAGGGACCTGGAGAGTATTATGCTAAGCGAAATAAGCTAGTCTAAGAAAGACAAATATCACATGATCTCACTTATATGTGGAATCTAATGAACAAAATAAACTGACAAACAAAACAGATCCAGAGACATAGAAGCATGGAACAGATTGACGAATCTCAGAGGGAAGGGGGGAGGAGGGCAGGAAGAGATAAACCAAAGAACTTATATAAATATATGCCTGATCCATGGACACAGATAATAGCGTGGTGAAGGCCTGGGGTAGGGCAGGAGTGGGGTGGAGGGGGTCAGTAGAGTAAAAAGGAGGGACATCTGTAATATTTTCAACAATATATATTTTTTAAAAAGAGAGAGAGAGCCCTTGCTGGTTTGGCTCAGCAGTTAGAGCGTAGGCCCACGTACGAAAGGGTCTCAGGTTCGATTCTTGGTCAAGGGCATGCACCTGGGTTGCAGGTTCGATCCTCCCCAGGTGGGGGTCATGCAGGAAGTAACCAATTGATGTGTCTCTCTCACATCAATGTTTCTCTCTTCTCTCTCTCTCTCTGTCTCTCTCTCCCTCCCTCCTTCCATTTCATTCTATTTAAAATCAAAAATAAAATAAAAATCAGTGGAGAAATATCCTCGAGTAGTGAGCATTAACAACAAACAACAAAAGAAACCTGTATGGTTTTGTAAACCAAAGTCACCCCAATAAATTAAATTTTAAAAACTAAGTTATTAATAGAACATAAAAAGAACACTTGGAGGATCTTATAAAGAGGGAAAACATGAATAAATAGCTAACATATTTCAAACTCTTACCAAATCCTAGGCATTATCTGAAGTAGTATATAACTACTACCTCATTAAATCCTCAAATATCTATGAACTAATAGATAGGGTATAAGGACCTATAAGTTCCTAGTGTTTTTTCTATCATTAGTTAAGAAAATTAAGGTAATAAGATGTTAAGTGACTTGCCTTAGATGATAGGAACTAAGTGATGGACCCAGATTTGAACTTAGGTTGTCCAAATGCAGAGTCCCGGTGCATTTCTTTAATGAGAAATTAACACGCATAGACATTAAGGTATTTACATCAAGGGTCAGCAAACTTTTTTCTGCAAAGGATGAGAGAGTAAATATTCTAGACCGTGGATCACTCACAGTCTGTGCTACATGTTTTTTAATATAAAACTTTAAAAACATAAAAAGCAGTCCTAGCTTTCAGGGCATACCTAAATAGGCTACAGCCTTGATTTAAACAATAACAAGGATAAGAACATTTATGTGTTTGGGATCAATAAGCAGCATATAAACTGAGAGAGAGAGAGATCCCCAAGATCGATCCGATTAGGGTAATTGCCTCTGACTGTGCGGTTTGGGAAAACAAATCACCAGTATCTGTGAAAACTGGAGACAGAAACAGAAAGGGCGATTGACAATGTCTCACAGGCACTATCCGTCACTAAAGGAAACAGCTCTGTCATCAGCTTGGAAATATAAACTAAACCAGACACAGAGGCAAAAAATTCTTCTTCCAGTCTTGGACTAGAATTTTTTCTGGGAATCCTTTCAGCTTAACATGTCTTTGTTCAGAGATACCAATAGCTCCAACGGAAAGAGAAACTTAAGTACCCAATTACAAAACCTTTCCCCTGAACCTTTGCTTAGGACCAGATGGAGTACAAAGACTGGATTTACCGTCCAACCTGACCAACCAACCAACCAAAGACAGACAAAATATATTAAAGAATTATAAAAAACACTAGAAATAGAAGGGAAAAAAGAACAATGATCCATGAGAGATGGAAAAGAAAGAAGGTGAGCTCTATGGTTGCCCAGCTTACCATGTTAACAGAGTTTGCAGGCCACAGACAGGGAAGGGAAAGTGAAGAGGATGCTGGAAAACACCTGAACTGAGAAAAACAAACGCACAAGAGTTCAGAAGAGAATACGAAAGAGCCATGAGCTGCACAGAGAGAGAACCCAGAGATCTGCAGAGGGTCTCAAGAGTAACCAGTAAGGTATAGATCAGAGCGTCAATGTGAGGGAACTACCAGAGGGATTGGAGAAAGAACCATACGAAAGGAATAAAGGAAAGAATACCCAGTGTTCACACAGGGCAGAGAACAGTGCCCTTTCCTAGCAGCAAGGATGGAAAAGATCAGAGTTGATGGAGCACTGGCTAGAACACTGAATGGCTTCTTCCCAAGATAAAGAACAAAAGAAGGGTGCACACTTTCACCACTCTGCTCACCACTGAACTGGAGGTTCTAGTCTATGAAAACAAGCAAAGAAAAGAAATACAAAGCATCCAGATTGGAAAGAAAGAAATAAAAGTGTTTTATTAGTAGACAACATAATTATATATGTAGAAAACCGAAGGAATCCATAAAAAATATTACTAGAAGAAATAAGTTTATCCAGGTTTCAGAATATTAAATTAATATTTAAAATCATGCTATAATTTTATGTTAGCAATAGAAATTAAAATTACAAACTATAACAAAATCATCTATAGTAGCATCAAAAATAGGAAATATATAATGATAATCTAGCAAAACATGGGAAACATCTGTACAGAGAAAATTTCAAAACTGTGTAGAGAAATCAAAAAACACCCACATAAATGGAGAGATATACTTTGTTCATGAGTTGAACAAATCAATATTTTTGAGATTTAAATATTCCTTAAACTGGTCTATAGATTTAATGTAATTGAATTCAAAATTTGAAAAGTGTTTCTTTTTTAGAAATTGACACGCCAGTTCAAAAATTAACATGAAAATGCAAAGACATAGATAAGTTAAAACAAGTTTGAAAAAAAGTTGGACTACTGCTAAATTATTTCAAGATATATTATAAAACTACAGTATTCAAAATAGCATGGCAGTGTAAAAATATACAAATATATCAATTGAACAGAACAGAGTCCAGAAATAGACTGATGTATATATGAATAACTGATTGTTGACAAAGTGCAAAGCCAAGGTAGTGAAGAACAAATAGTCTTGTCAGCAAATGTCACTTAAATAATTGAATATCCACAAGCAAAAAAAAAAAAAGAGAGAACTTTGATACATAACTCACAAATTAACACAAAATAAGTTACAGATTTCTATGTAAAATCTGAAACTGTAAACTTTCCAGAAGAAAACATAGGCAACGAAGTTTTAGAAACAGTAGAAAAAAGAATGTGGACTTTATCAAAATCTAAAACTTCTGCTTTTCTGAGTACACTGTTCAGAGAACAAAAAAACAGGAACAGCAAAAAAAGGCATAAACTGAAAAAAAAACTTATCAAAACAATATCTAATAAAGAACTTTTATCCAGAGTACAAAGAGCTTTCAAAACTCAATAATAAGAAAACAAATAACTCAAATAAAAATTCTCCAAAAAATTTTAGGTGACTTTATCCAGGAAAATATACAGATAATAACTAAGCATATAAGATAATAAATAGCCCTGGCTGGTTTGGCTCAGCGGTTAGAACGTTGGCCTGCGGACCAGAGAGTCCCGGTTCGGTTCCCACTAAGGGTACGTACCTCGGTTGCAGTTTGTCCCCGGCCCCAGTTGGGGTCGTGTGGGTGGCAACCACTCAATGTGTCTCTCTCACATCAATGTTTCTCTCTCTCCCACTCTGTCTGAAGATAAATGCAAAAATGTCCTCTGGTGAAGATTTAAAAAAAAAAGATAATAAATAAGCATGTAAGAGTCAAATTTTTCAGTTAGGAAATGCAAATTAAAACTACGATGGTATACCACTGCATACCTGTCAGAATGGTTAAAATGACAAGACTGACATACCAAGAATACACACTGATGAAGTGGAATGGGAACATTAGTACACTGCTGACAGGAATGCAAAATGGTACAACTCTGGAAAACAGTGTGGCAGTTCCTTAGTAGCTAAACGTACACCTACTGAATATAAGACATTGCCCTTATAAATATTTACTCAAGAGAAGAGAAATTCTGTTCATACAAAGATTTGTACACAAATGTTCATAGCAGCTTTATTTGTAATAGTTCTTTTCAAGAACCCAAATGGTTATCTACAGGTAAATGGATAAACAGATTGTGTCTATCTACACAAGAGAATAATAATCAACATTTAAAAGGAATGAAAAATTGATAAAAACAAAAAGATAGATGAATCTCAACATAATTATGCTAAGTGAAAAAAGCTAGACAAAAATAAAGAAAAAACGCATACTGTATGATTTCATCCATATAAAACACTATAAAATGCAAACTGAAAGCAGATTAGTAGTTGTCTGGGGGGAGGGAATCGGGGGGAGCATGATGAATAGGGGATGGTGTATATGCTCACTATCCTGATGCCCGTGATGATTTCAAGGGAATATGTTTACATGTGTGAAAACTTATTGGTTGTGTACTTTATATATGTTCAGTTTATTATAAGTCTACTAATAAAAGAAAATCTCTCTTGTCTTCCTAGGGATGATAGAGTTTATGTTTGTTTGTTTTAAATAACAAATTTGAAAAGTTTTTTTTAGATTATATGTAACCAGACGGAAAGGCTAACCTGTGAAGGAAGGTAGAAGTGTAGTAGAAGCACTGACAATAGAAGAAATATTTCTAATTCCATTTGTTTCTGTCCAGCAATATTTCCATACCTGGCTCAGTTTGCTCTAGAGTTGAATGTCATTAGTTTTTGGTCTTGTGTGTTTCTTCATTATAGCATAGTATAACAGAATTGAGAGGAGGTCATCAATAAAAGGTATGTACCGTAGCAGGAAAAAAAAATCAACTGTTTTTCCCTCTGGGCCATCTACCCCATGAAACTAACAAATACTATTTGGAAGAATTAAAGGTATTAAGCTGCCTTTTGATAGAGAAAAGATGAAGAAATAACTGATTCAGGAACTGATATTTAACTATAGACTAGTTCACAGAAAAGACCATCCAATTTCTAACTGCTTCCTGAAACATTCCAATTGCCCCAAAATGTGAGGATATGGGGTGTGTGTTTGTGTGTGTGTAAGTGGGAGAATCTGGAGAGAAACCAGGATTTCAAAGATCAACAAGTGGTATCTTTTAACGCTGAGGACATGAGTTTCTCGATTCCAGTAGGACCTTTCCCCTTTTCTATTTCTTCATGCGCTCTGTTTCCCACACAGCTTCCGTTTTTTGCGCCGTCTGCAGTTGGGCAATGCCTCCCTGTTCTAACTTCTATGCACTTTGAAGAGGGTGAGGGGAACATGGCAACGAGGTAGAGGGGGTTCCCAGGGCTTGGAGAGGTGCAACACATTAAAATATAAAAAGGAAGAGAGACCAAAGGCTGGCTGGGAAGCTGTGGACAATAGGTGCAAAAATATAGACAGAGATAGAATAAGAACTTCTGCTATAAAGGCATCCGGCAGCTGGAGCCCTGCTTTCTGCTAAGGAGCTCTGCAGTCAGCTAACATCTGTTTTCGGGCTCTCAAGGCTTGCACCCGAGTGAGGAAGAATAGCTTAAAACTTCCAGAAGAGAATTCAAAGACGGAGTCCTCCTTTTCTTGCAGAGCCTTCAAATTCACTGCGCTCTCAGCAAAGTCACCTTCTTCTGACATATACTGTAGGCATTTAAAATGCAGTTGTCAGCAAAAACAATTCCCCTATGTATATATGCACAAGTGCCTGAAGGATACTTCTGGGAAACAGCTCCCTGGAGTCTAAACCTGTAGATGGTGACAAAAAAAAAAAAAAAAAAAATAGATTACTGCCACCTTGTGTCAAGAATTTATCCTGGTCCCAAGTTTCAACTCAGTAATAACTGTGGGAAGGAAAACTCCAGAGAAGGCCAGGTCCCTTTGTGAGGGGGGTGGGGAAGGACACTGGGAAACTCCCAGAGCTTCTCTCTGGCAAGAAGAGCACCGTGTGGAAGGCTGCAGTAACTTCACTAGTAGGTTCAACAAAGAACAGGAAACTTACACGTGGGGCATCAAAGGAGAGCCATCCTCCCAGAGCCACGAGTCGCTTGGTTTTCTCAGAGACAACCCGGTCCAGAAGGGGAAATTGGAATGGGCACTTGCTTGCTTGATGAATTCCTGTGGGGAGCAACATGTCTGAGTTGATGTTGGAGTCAGTGTGGTTGTTTCACAGATTCACAAAACTAAAGCACTAAAAGAGATCTTTAATATCCTCTCAAGCCCTGGCCGGTTTGGTTCAGCGGTTGGAGTGTCAGCCTGCGGATCACAGAGTCCCGGGTTCGGTTCCAGCACGTACCTTGGTTGCAGTGTGTCCCCAGCCCAGTTGGGGTTGTGTGGGTGGCAACCAGTCCACGTGTCTCTCTCACATCAATGTTTCTCTCTCTCTTCCTCCCTCTCTCCCTCCCACTCTATCTGAAGATAGATGCAAAAATGTCACCAGGTGAGGGTAAAAATATATATAAATATTCTCTCCATGGTTTCACAGATATGTTTATTGAAGCCTAGAGATATTCTATAACCTGTCCATCAAAGGGCATGTATGGAATTCATAGCTAGGCTAGTAAACAGATATTCTGACTCTCAAACCAGGGCTCCTCCACAGAGGGCCAAAATCTGATTTATTCCCCCCCAAGTCAATACACCAGCCCTACACACATCCATAAAAACTCACCAGATCATGTGTGCTATTAATTTTCAGCATCTGGGCATCCAAAGACAAGCAGTGCTCTTGGCTTTTTTCCCAATTAAATGGGCTAGCGGAAAATAGGTAACAGTTTTCTTCATGCCAGAGCCAGTCTTGGGGACAAGGACCTAGAAAGTGTAGAATATGTGAATTATGCCTGAGTAAAAATATTTCTATAATTACTTTTTTAATACACTTTTTCATATAATTCTTAAATCAAGTCTCCCCTCAGAATTCTCACATGCATACCATCGCTTCTGAATTATAATTAGAATTATACCTCTGCAAACACCTCACTTTTTGGAGTAAAAGAAAAAGCATTCTGATTTTAGTAAACTAAAGTAGAAAGCAAGGCTCTTAAAAAGCAAGGCTTGGGCCCTGGCCAGTTTGGCTCAGCAGTTAGAGCAGTGGCCCTCGGACCAGTGAGTCATGGGCTCCATTCTGGTCAAGGGCACGTACCTCAGTTGCAGTTCGTCAGGTCGTGCCGGAGGCAGTCAGTCAATGAGAGACACATCGATGTTCTTCTCTCTCACTCTCTCTCTCCCTCTCTCTCCCTCCCTCCCTCCCTCCCTCCCACTCTGTCTGATGATAAATAGTAAAATGTCCTTGGGTGAGGATTAAAAAAAAGCAAGGCTTGGGCTGGGATGTAATTTTAGAATCTGACCTATTTTTCAAAAGTTAAGTTTGGAATAATGAAAGTGAGAATTGGGGAAATACTTAATAGCAATTCTGCTATTGAAGTGATGCTTATGGCCCTGGCCAGGTGGTTCAGGTGGTTGGAGCATCATTCTATGCACCAAAAGGCTGTGGGTTGAATTCCCGGTCAGGGCACATACCTAGGTTTCAGGTTTGATCCCTGGTTGGGACATGTGCAAGAGGCAACCAGTCAATGCTTCTCTCTCACATCAATGTTTCTCTCTCTCTCTCTCTTCCTCCCTCCCTCCCTCTCTCTATCTCTCAAATCAATAAATATATCTTCAGGTGAGGATTTTTTAAAAGTATGCTTATGTAGTTTAAAACTTCATGTCTTTGAATAATAATAGATTTAGGTTTAAATATCATGCCTCCTCATTTAAGACACACGTTGTATGTGTAGTAGCCCATATGCGGCTCTTGAGTACTTGAATTATGGCCAGTCTGCATTAAGATGTGCTGTAAGTGTGAAACACATGCATGATTTTTTAAAGTTAGTATGAAAAAAATGCAAAATATTCCATTAATTTTTATACTGATTAGTGTTAGAAAACTTTTCAAATATATTGGATTAAATGAAATGTTACTAAAATTAGTTGTATCTGTTTCTTTTCATTTTTAAGTGTGGTTACTGGAATATTTAATATTGCATATATGGCACACACTGTATTTTTTTTTAAATAAAGATGTTCTAGGAAGAACAGTATATTGATACAATGTGAACAGCTTAATTTCAGTAAGATTTCAGAAAATAGGGAGTTTTCAGTTGCAAAATCCTCACAGACTCCAAAAAGCTCAACTGAGGGCTTAGGCAATAGGCAAAATTTGTCAATGTCAATATGTTTATGGATATTTTGAAGAACCCCCAAATCCTTCTCCTCTCCCTCCTCCTCCTCCTCCTCCTCATTATCATCATCAACTCTTCACTGAGTTAGGAGCACTGGAATCTCTGTAATAAGAAATAGAGTCGTTCGGTCTATGCTATAACAAAAAATGAAAACAACTAAAATCCTTGAGAAAGGCAACATTTTAATTTGAATTTTCATTGTGGCATAAAATGATTAGATACTTTTATAAGAGTAGGCTTTATCAGAGAGGAGAAAGTAGGAGGGTGTGAACTATGGAAGAAGAAAGTGAATGAGGAAGGACATGGAAAGAATACAATTAAGGCACCGAAAGCAAGTTTTTACTTCTTATTTTGCCTGGTCCGTCATTTCATGAAAAAGGAAAACATATACAGGGTGGGCAAAAGTAACTTTACAGTTGTGAGTACATGAAACACAGAGTTTATTCTTGTATTGCTATTCATTTATTAATTATTGTATAATTTATTATTATTATTATCCTATTTTTGCTCACTGCTGTATTGGTTTTCATGGACTAAAAGGCAACCTAGGCAGGTTTTCCCACCTATGACAAAGTGAGAAAGACATATCTCAATATATGTACGGAAACCACCTGTATTTATTTTAATTATTATTTATTTAATTGTTTTTATTTGATAAACACAAAAACTGTTGGCCATACTTTACATACATTAACTTATCTAATCCTCATAACAACACTGTAACAGAGGTTCCGTTCATTTTCTTCATTTGACAGACAGAGAAAACGAAGTTGGAACCCAGGCAGTCTAACTCAAGTGTCTGTGTGTTTAATCCCCACATCACACTACCTGTCAAACTTCTAAGTTGGAGTCAATTGAGGAAATATTTCTTGGTGCCCCACAAGACTTTCTGATACATAATCTTGGGGTAAACCTACCATTTTTGAGAAGCTACTTGGGTGATAATTTTGTACACTCAATGTTGAGAACCACCACTAATTCTGGGGCTAAGTGGAAAGTCTGTTGTTATGAAGACCCTGAATCTTTCCAGCTGGATAACTTCAAGCAAACCACATATGGTAACTTCTCAGCATCCCTCCCTCTTCATATCACTGAGGGACACAGACCTATTAGTAAGAAAGATAAAATTTGTCTCAAACTTGAGAAAACTGGCACTTTTCTCCATATGGTATTTTATTATTCAAGTTTTTCATCATCTCAAATCTGCCTGATGAAAAACCAGTACTCTATTTGGTATTACTACTGATTAGTCATGATCTGACACTGTCAAGAAATGGAGCGTGTTGCCTAGTATATCTACCGGTGAAAGACATACCGCTTATTGTTTTTAATTAGTTATCCATGCCTGGCATCTCTGGGAGATGGTTCTGCATGGTCCTGATGTAAATGTAATTCCATCCAACTGATAAAAACAAAAATGTTTTTACAGCTCCGCCTGTGAAATAAACCACTGGCTGGTATGTAGCTACGTCTGCTTATATAAACATTTGTATTTACATACTAGCCTTCTTCCTTTAAGCCTCTTTTGAGATGGGGTATTCTCTTATTTCCTCAATAACTTCCTCCTTAAAGAGATTAAATACATGCCCGGCCGGTGTGGCTCAGTGGTTGAGCATTGACCCATGCACCAAGAGGTTGCCAGCTCAATTCCCGGTCAAGGCACATGCTAAGGTTGTGGGCCAAATACCCAGTGAGGGGCATGCAGGAGGTGGCCTATCAATGTTCTCCCTCATCAATGTTTCTATCTCTCTTTCTCCCTCTCCCTTCCTCTCTCTCTAAAACCAATAAAGGAAAAAGAAAAATTAAAAAAAATAATAGTAATAAATACATGTTTGACAGTAGCTAAAGATTAGTTTGTCTAAAAATGTCTGCTTATTTTGGAAGTTTAAATAACCTTATAAATGTCAAAGGGATTTATAAGCTGAAAAACTTTATATGAAACAATTTATTACTATTACCATTTAATTTATCTGGGTTTCCATTTTTCATCTACAAAATAAAGGTATCTGTGGTTATCTGTGGACTGTTATTACATAATACTCAAAGAAATCACATGGTTGAGATTAACTGAGCTGAACAAGCAAGAAACTGGAGATATTTCTGTTTTTTAGTGGTAGTTAGTTATTAATGCTTAGAGTAGGACTCATTCATATGCCTCAAGGAAGCAACATACTTCATCTCACACCCTCTAATTTTCCTTATTACTAAAAGCATATGCCTGTCTTAATTATGCACTATAGAAAGCCTAAATAAGTCAGATAATTTCATAATAACCTCAGAGTTCATATTATCATCTCCTTCTTATATATGCTACTATTTCTACCTGCCTCCTGGACTTTGAGTCCATTACACACAGCAGAAATCAATTCAATCCTTCTCCTATAAAGTGACTTCCTGGGCCCCTCATATTTTTCACTAATTTGAAGTATCTACCAAACACTTCTAAGCCAACCTATGTTCATTGATTCAATTAAAACTGATGTCATACACTTTAAGAAATAGTACCATAGAATAAAGCCAAAGTAGAGGTAGGAGTTTCAGGGACAAAGGAGACTCTTTAGGAATGGAATTCAGTGAATGCAAAGAGATGAGCGTATTTTGTGGCAAGGGGTAAGGGTAGAAGGATTCTTCCAGAAAAATCTTAAAACTAGAATTTTACAAAGAAAGAAAACTATTATGAGAAAGAAAAATTTAGATCCACCAAAAGTATGCTTAATTAAATCTGATATCTCAAGAATTTGATGGAGGATATGGTGAGGATAATAGAAACAGAGAACTTCTGGTGTAGAACATTATGAAATAGAGAACTTCTGGTGTAGAACATTATTTACATAACATTATGTAAACAATGATACACATATCAATATGCCAATTTTGTGCCTAGAGGTTTTTCCAAAAAAAAGTTAAGATTAATTAAAGGAGCTTCTAACCCATACCTGAAAAATTTGCTGCTTTCTTCAAAGCTTCTTGGAGATTCAGGTTCTCTTGTTGAAGTTCCATTAGTGTTTTCGATTTCTCATCCAGCTTCTGGGCAAGGGTTTCAATCATTTCCTTGAGTTCCCTCTGTAATTCATGGCATGCCTTTTCCTCCTGCTTCTGGGCTGAAATCTGTCCCTCCAGTATATTTTCCTGGTCAGTAAGGTTTGCTTGCTGTTGCTTTAGAAGATCAGATACCTGGGATACTAAATTGTAACTGAATTAAGATCTTATAGCCATCGTAATCAAAATAGCTTGGTACTGGCACAAGAACAGGCATATAGATCAATGGAACAGAAGAAAGAACTCAAAAATCAACACAAGATATTATGCACAATTAACAATTGACAAAGGAAGCAAGAGCATACAATGAAGTAAAGACATTTTCTTTAATAAATGGTGTGGGGGAAATTGAATAGGTACATGCAAAAAAACCCAACTTACACCATACACAAGGACAAACTCAAAATGGATAAAAGACTAAAATGTAACTTATGAAACCATAAAAATCCTAGAAGAAAGTGTAGGCAGCAAAATCTCAGACATCAGACATAGCAGAATTTTCACTGATACATCACCAAGAGCAAGAGAAACAAAGGAAAAAATTAATAAATGGGACTACATCAAACTAAAAAGCTTCTGCACAGCAAAATAAACCAGCATCAAAACGAAAAGGGAATCCACTCTCTGGGAGAACATATTTGCCAATGATACATTGGATAAAGGGTTAATATCCTTTATTAACCCTTTGGATATTAACCCTGGTTAATATCCAAAATCTGTAGAGTACTCATACAACTCAACAAAAAGAAGATGACAATCCAATTAAAAATGGGCAGAGGACCTGAATAGACACTTCTCCCAACAGGACATACAAATGGCCAGGAGACATATGAAAAAATGCTCAATGTCACTAATTATTAGAGAGATGCAAATTAAAACAACTATGAGATATCATCTTACATCTGTCAGAATGGCTGCCATCAACAAATCATCAAACAACAAGTGTTGGCGAGGATGTGGAGAAAAGGGTACTCTAATACACTGCTGGTGGGAATGCAGACTGGTGCAGCCACTATGGAAAACAATATGATATTTCCTCAAAAAATTAAAAATAGAACTGCCATCTGACCCAGTGATCCCACTTCTAGGAATATATCCTAAGAAGCCTGAAACACCAATCAGAAAGAATATATGTACCCCTATGTTCATAGCAGCGCTCTATTTACAATTGCTAAGTTCTGGAAACAGCCCAAGTGTTCATCAGTAGATGAGTGGATAAAAAAGCTGTGGTGCATTTACACAATGGAATACTATGCAGCAGTAAGAAAGAAAGATCTCTTATCCTTTGGGACGACATGGAGGGACCTGCAGAGTATTATGTTAAGCGAAATAAGTCAGTCAGAGAAAGACAAGTACCACATGATCTCACTTATTTGTGGAATCTAATGAACAAATTAAACTGACGAACAAAATAGATCCAGAGACATGGAAGTAAGGAACAGACTGACAAACCTCAGAGGGAAGAGGGGAGGAGGGGCCAGAAGAGATAAACCAAAGAACTTATGTGCATATATGCATAACCAATGGACACAGAAACAGTGCAGTGAAGGCAGGGCAGGAGTGAGGAGGAGGGTGTCAGTGGGGGAAAAAAGATGGACATCTGGAAGACTTTCAACAATAAAGATAAATTTTAAAAAATAAAATATTTCATTTCTAGTCCCCAATAAAATTCCCTCCACTGGATTTTGAAGAAATCAAACAACTGAATCAAATAATCTATTCTGACAACAGATAAATTGCTGGAAAATAACCCAAATTTACTAAAAAATTATAGATTTGAAAGTTTTTTTGATATTTGATATTTCTGTAATATGTATTTTTTTTAAATTTTGGAACTATAGACACTTGTGGTTAAAATATTATCAAAGTTTTACTTGTTATTTAGTTACACACAAGTTAAGAGCAACTCCAAGATAAGTATCAGTGGCTTAAATAAAATATAGACCATCTACAAATGGTCACCAACCAGAATTAGTGACTCCCAGTAGGAATGTCATTAATGATTTACTATATTTGTGTCTTCATTCTTCTGTCATCTCTTTCTACTTTTCAGACTTCCTAATTTTACTTAGGAACTATGATACCCTTTTTTTGAGACATCTTCCCACAGAATTATTTTAAGTGTCTGTGTCACAAGAGTTTCGAATTTTTTTTTTGTTTTGGCACAGCACATTTTAGGAAGTGTGGAGATGAAATAAAGGTTGTGAAATCAAGTAGGCAACAATGTGAAGGATCAAATATCTCAGTTCTAGGAGCTTGAGGGTTCAGTACAAAGCAGTCTTTTTGCCGTGAAGGCAAGATTTGACCTTGTTGTAAAGTGATCAGAGCCCCAGAGTGAGATTCTTCCAATCGCCTCAAGGACACTTCTCCCATCATTAAGAAAGGCCTTAGTGTCTAACTGATTGAAAAAATAAATGGTTTGTGACTTTAAACAACAATTGAAAAAGAAATAGCACTTTAAAGTCCTGATAACCTGGGTCTAGAGAGCCGAAGTAACTCAGATCTACAATCTAAATACACAGGTGGATAATCAGCATCGTTTCCTTTCCTCCTTAGCCACTTCTTTCTTTCACTTCTATTCCTCTGACTAACCTCTTTCCAAAATGTCTGTACAACAAATTTAAAATATGTTTCTTTTAATGTTTTATTTATTAAAACTTGGTTTCTGGTTCTTAACTTTAAATTGGTATTTAATCATCTATTAATCAACTCAACGTGAACTAAATGAGGTTTCTTTTACTTTTGGTCTCTCAGATGACCTTGTGGATAATTAGCTTCAAATTATTTTCTTCCTCATTTTAGGATTTACATAGGCTCTATCCATGAAGTTGTGAAAACTAATCTAAACAAAAACCTAAAGTTCATAAGCTTCATTCTATGCCTCAATCAGTTTCAGATACTAGCACAATATACCATTCATCTTCCCACTCATTCTAAAAACAGTTTGCTTAAAATGTATCTAAATCAAGGTTGTTTGTAGGTATTCTGAAACCAATATACAAGCCATGTTTATAAACTCTCATTATTTTTCCTCCATCACTTCCCTGTGTCAGCACTTACATTGCATTGTCAATATTATGATGGTCACCATTAATCCCAGACAAAGGATCCCTAGAGTCACAGTCACAGGGCACCAGCACCGAAAAGAAAGAAAATGAAGACCTAGAGTGACAGAGGATAGAATCAGAAAGACAAAAGGATGGAGGCAATTAAACAAACCATTTTTTGGATCTTGTCTGTACCTGATACTTTGCATTACTTACTTTGAGTCTTCCTAAAGACTCTACAAATAATTCATTCTCCATATTTACAGATGGAAAATATCTGGACAATTAAAGAATTTTAGTAATTTACTCACCGTCACACAACTGACACAATTAAAGATCCAAGATTTAATACTAGATAGTTGACTCTAAGTATCTGAATCTAAAGATTATACTTTGTCTACTCCCCCTGACAATGACTCTTCAAGAAATTCTCAGTCCAGCTTGCTTGGATCAACTTTGTCCACAGGGCAGAGTTTGATGTTTTCAATATAGAGCAAGTCTATGCATGTACACACACACACACACACACACACACACACACAGTGCGCCTTATAAGTAACATGCCATACATGAATGTCTGATGTCAGGCAAATAAGCTTTAATCAATTAACTGATATTGTCTCAAAAAATTATAACATAATTTTGTGCTATTCAACTCTTGTTTCATTAAAATTACATTTTGGAATGGAGATTACTGAGAAAGGAAAACCAGAAATGAAACCTCAATATTCACTTGATTCATATTAAAGTCATGCTCTATACTTACCCTAGCTATGGCCCTGTTGTTACAAGAAAAAAAAAATCACCATTAATATAGAAGCAAAATTATGTAACTCACATGTGTGTGTATGACTAATGATGTGTTCTACCATTATAAAAGCATAGATATTTGGGGTCCGCAAGAAAACATCTCATATAATGTATTTATTTGGGCTCTTCTTCTTGTAAGATTAATAAATAAGGCACTGATAATGTTATCCTGTATTTGCGAATAAGGAAACTGAAAGGTTTAGTGACTTGCTAAGATCACACAGCCACTAAGACCCCAACATAGGTCTTTAATTCATTTGTCAATTTCAAGCTACATGACTTGAAACATTACATCACAAAAGATCCAGTGTAAACCGGTAATGATATAAATCAACCAATGGTCAAATATATTCACAAAGTTTTCATGTGTCAAAAGCATTTCTGTTAGGCTCTACAGATGATGCAAACAAAACAGAATTTTTCACAGTAAGGAATATGGTTCATTTACTAATTCAAAGTTATTAAGCTTCTAGATATGTATGGCAAATTAGCAGGGAAGTAGAAGATAGCTGTGTCTATGCAAATAATAGCCTAATCCTACTCTTAGGGGCAAATATCTGTGTAAATCTTTCAATCAACATGTTCCTTGGTCAGTATCTATTCTATAAAGGTACATACTCTAGGTGATCAAGTATGTCCAACACTCTTGAGTGATAAACTCCTAAATTTTTAGAAGTCACAGGATCCACACCAGTGCAGGGAAGGCACATGTTGCCATTTTCTATAGTTCACCCTTTGTCTTATCTCCTTGGTAGGTAGAGCCCATTCATCCAACCCCTACTCTCCTAGTAATTTTCAAATCAGAAAGCAATCAGATCTTGTGCAGTAGGTGACTGACCTAAACAGGTTCTAAGAAAAGAATTTACTTCATAATTGTGGTAACAGTCAGGCTCTCAGTATTTACTACATGAATAATGAATGAATGAATGAATGAATAAGCAAATGACCACTGTTAGCTTGTAGGTTTACTTATAAATGCCAGTACTGTTTTCATATCAAGTTAAGTTCATCAGTTTAAATGTTAAATTATCCCATGTTCACACTTATTTTTGCTATTGAGAGAAATTCCTGTTTTGTTTATGAAAACATGACCTGGAATTCCTTACCCAAATTTGTATGACTTTATTTGTATGACTTTCCTTCTTTATATTTTGTTCTTTTCTCTCAAAATGGATATAAGATAAAAAGCAATTTATCTAGATTGTTTGTGAATTTGGGATTATAATTAGTTTTTACTTAAGCAGTTTAACTTACTACATATATCAAACAAATTATAATTTTTTAAAGCAGTGGTAGACAATACAACACAATTTATGCTAAACCATACTAAATATTATACTATCTGCTTTGGAGAATTCATGAAATATATTCAGTTTTTGCAACGCATGAAGGACTATTATAAACATCATCACTGTATACACTGGGTAAATTCAACATTTTTTGAACCATCTGATGGATTGGATTCTGGATAAATGGGAGATTTTTATTCAATCCTAGCTCTATCATTTACTAGTTGCATAAAAGTGGGTAATTTTGTGAAAACTGCTTCCCAGTTAGTCCTCTGTTAAAGGAAGATAATAATAGCATTAATCTCAGGGAGTGAAGATTCAGAGAAATAATACATGTAAATAGCATAAAACACAGTAAATGTTCAATAAAAGTTACTTATCATCATTGTCTACTACATCATCATGCAAACCAAGTTAGTTCATTCATCATCATCATCATCATCATCTTCTTCTTCATCTTCATTGTATCTGATAGATTTGCTTTTCTTTTAAGTGTTATTCTATAGTCATGTGTTTTAGCTGTCTAATCCTATATTCAGTTAATTTACATTTTAAGCTAATCCTGGGATTCTGTCCCTGTACATATATGCCCACTCCAAGTACCTTTAACTTCCTCTCCATTTGTCTTCTGATCAGGTGTATCCTTCATAGTCGTGCTCTTAAGATCATCAAAAGTCATTTTCAAACACTCCAAGAATGAGAAAGTGAAGCAGTCAACAACTTCTACAAAGTAAAAATGTGTGAGCTCTTGCTGGAGTGCTTAAATAGCTACTGCTATCTAATAGAATGACTCAATCACTGATGGGAGGAAGGAGAGGCTTTGCTTCATATTTGCTGACGCAAATTCTTGGGTTATTTCTATCACTGGCGCAGAAAGTGGTGATTCTGATAATATTTCAGGATATTTCACTAAGTAACTTATGAAAGGAAAAACTGTATTTTCTGTGAGCATTAGAGGAGAGAAATTTGTACCCACTCTTCAGGTAAGGAAACTGAAACTCAAATTAGTAAGACACACTAAATTTGTGGAAAAGTATGCATTTAGACTAGTTGTTTGATTCCAAAGGCCATATTTGCTTGTTTATTTTAATGTAGCAGACTCTCTCTATACTGTCTTTTATTAGTCTCGCATTTTCCTTTTTAATTTTGATTGTCTTAATTGGAAATAAAAATTCTGGGGTTAATCACATATGACTTATCTTCAGCTATGATGACCAGGGTAATTTTAGAACTTAATTAGGGGTATTATTCATATAGTGACAGTATAGCATAGCAGCAGAGAAAACTTTGGAGACAGATGGAGCTAACTTCAAATATTTCTTTTGCTAATTCTTTGATCTATAATCTTGGGGAATTACTTAACAATCTGAACCTATGTGTTTGTCTATAAATTGAGACATTTTTTGGGATTCAAATGAGATGTTGGGTGAAAATGTTAAGCTTTATACTTCAAGCATGATGAGAATTTAATAAATAATAGTTATTAATATTAGTAATAGTAATAGTCAGCACAGTTTAATTGCCTATCAAAGAATTTTGTTTTATACATGATTGACTTGAGTCCCAGAGACTCTTCAATGGACTTCCCATAAGGATGCCTATATGTATTGACTGATAGAATTCTTACCTATTTTTCCTTTACAACTTCTTAACCATAAAAGAAATATCTCCTTACAGTTATATATGCTTTTTAAAAAATCCTTATATATTAGAGAAATCTTCTGGAGTATTTATGGAAAAAGTGATATGATATCTGGAATTTACTTTAAACTATGCCAGGAAAAAATAATAAAAGGAAAAGGGCACATAAAAGAACATTGAAGACAAGTATATAAGTAAATAAAATATCTAGGAAACTATTAAGAAAAATCATGGGGTGGGCTGGAAGATGGCAACTGTATGTATGGGCAGATCTTTCTTGCACCTCCTCCCAGGGCTTGACTGGAAATAAAACTAAATTGGGGAACATTCACTTGGAATTACCAACTAAGGTCCAGCTGAAGGGGAGACTTATAAAAAGGAAGGACAGAAGCCACCTAGAGTCTGGTAGGAGGGGCAAGACCCCTATGTTCATAGCAGCACTATTTACAATAGCTAAGATCTGGAAACAGCCCAAGTGTCCATCAGTAGATGAGTGGATAAAAGAGCTCTGGTACATATACACAATGGAATACTATGCAGCTGTGGGAAAGAAGGATCTCTTACTCTTTGAGACAGCACGGAGGGGTCTGGAGAGCATTATACTAAGTGAAATAAGCCAATCAAAGAAAGACAAGTACCGCATGATCTCACTTAATTGTGGAACATAATGAACAAAATAAGTTGACAAACAATATAGATCCAAAGACATGGAAGTAGGGAACAGACTGACAAACCTCAGAGGGAAGGGGGTGAGGAGGCCAGAATAGACAAACCAAAGAACTTATATACATATATGCAGAACCAATGGACACAGACAACATTGCAGTGAAGGCGGACGGGGGGAGCGGGACAGAGAGTGTCAGTGGGGGAAAAAAGGAGGAACATCCGTAATACTTTCAAAAATAAAGATAAAAAAGAAAAAGAAAAATCACCAATATCAACAGTCTAATTAGGATTCCATTCCCCCCCCCCCATTCCCTAGACTTTTTGATTCCCTTTTCCTTGCAGAATATTTGAGACCAAATTGAAGACAGTTTATCTGCAATTTAAAGTTTTATTCTAAGCACAGTTTACACTTACACACACAAAAGCTCAGCACATAGCAAATATAGTCTAGTCAAATTAGCTTGCAACATATCAATGTTACCTTTATCATCCAAGCCTCATCCCACTTTGTCTGGGGGTGCCAGGAAGCAAGATTAGATCCATTTTTCCATTCACCATGGTGAGTTTCGCATGAATAGAATCTCAGGAAATTGTTTTTAATAATGAATTAATAGATACTGAAATGATATCACAATGAACAGGACACCTTATCATTCCTCCACAGTGACTCAATTATTTTGTAAAGCATCAATAGTCTAGTGGATTAAAGTGAGACACAAAAGTACACTTGTTGATTAAATGGACAACACATATTTCTTGTGAGCACATCACATCCTAGTGTTATCAGCGAAACAGTACTAGATGTTACAGGCGATGAGACCTCAGTTCTTGAGTTTGGCAAAGAAAGAGCTCAGAGCCAAGAACTCAAATTGTAAGCGAAGGTTTATTTAGAAAGTTATAGAGGTAGCAGATGTGAGCCAGCTTGGCTGCACGGGCTCAGGAAGTGAGTTACAGAGGCAAAAGAAGGGCCCTTGGAGCTTGGAAAGGAGAAAAGCAAAGGTAACTTGCAGGGGGTGGGGTGAGGGGTGTGGCCGTGTTCCAGAGAGGAAGAGCACATGCTAGGTTTTTTGTCTTAATGTTCTTATCTGTTTTCCAAAGGCGGGAATCTTAGGGAAGGTATTAGGGGAGAATCTCAATAGAATATCCATCACCTTTATTCTGATGCACCAAAAAGAGATTTATTCCCCTGACTTCTAACATATTTGACACAAATGGCACTAATTGGATTTCTGTTGTCTATCTCCCTGAGTGGGGTGATTTAAGTTATTTACCTTCTGGTCGGGGAGAAATGTAAACCATTTTGTCTGAAGTGTCCTTGGTTAGGGAAGATAGGAATTTGTGATTTACTAGATGGCTGCAAACTTCTTGGCCATTTAACTATCTGTCTCAGTTTCCCTATTTCACTTGTCCTGGCTTACTAACCTGTCTCACTAGTACCCTTTATGGGTTGTCCTGGGAAGAAGTGTCTCAGAAAGATATATATGACTACATAGTTAAAACACCCAAAGATATGCACAGCACCAGAAAGAACTGTATTCTTGAGAGGAGGCCTAAGATTGAGCTAGGTCTCTCAGACCTGATATTCATCTCCACACTTCATTGACAAGACCCAAGGGAGCATAATCATCCACTTTCCTTTGGGTTGATGCTCATGGGAAGCTCACTAAGCAGTCCAGGACCTGATGATGAGCTCTACAAATCCTGTACTTCCTTCAAACACAATTCATTTCCTTCTTTAGAAAATCCTCTCTACTTAACATCTACAGGTAAAATTACCATCATTAATTTCTTCTCTCCCCTCATTTTATATATCTCACAGTGCTTGTATTGATTTTAAATTCCTTTAATGTTATTCCACCTTACCAACTAAATGGCAAGCCCTTTAATAGTAAGGATGAGGTAGGCAGTTAGACAGACATGAGCAGAGCAAGGATAATAGGCTAGGTACAGGTCAGCAGGGTGGAAAGCCCCAGGTGCCTAGCAAAGGACAATTGTTGGCTCAAACCTCATTCCCAGGATGACCTTTCCTCCTCTAGCATATCACTGGTCATGCGGTTGGGACCCTCTGACCTTCCCTCCCTAGAGACAATATTTAGGCCTCAGTTGTGTTTCAGCTCCAGGCCCAGAAAAGCAGCGAAACCAGACAAGTGACCCCACGGCTGACCTCAAGACCAACTGCATTGGACAATGAGTCCTGCCCTGGCACCGACCAATCAATCAGTGGAGTCCTAGACCCTGAAAGGACACACCTGGAAAGCTGCTGAATATTGAGATCTTCCCCTGAGACCTCCCCTAAATCTCTACCCCTTCCAGGGATGGGGAATGTCCGGCCCACGGGCCAGGCCGTATAAGGCTCATGAAATCAATACCAGCTAACATCACACTCCTCACCAAATTAGCCTGACCAAATATAGCAGACTAATTTTTAAGTTGATAATTTTATATGGCCCTCGAATGATGTTATAAATATCCAAATGGCCCTTGGCAGACAAAAGGTTCCCCACCCCTGCATCAGACCTTTAGGATGGAGGGCCCAGTGCATGCTGTCCCTCCAAGGAGCACACCAGCACCTTTCCCCTTCCCTTCCTCTCCCCCTCCCCCCAGGCCAGTCACCACCTTTACCTTCCTCACTTCTAAGCTCCAAGGGCCCTTTCTTTACCTCTACAACTTGTTTCTTAAGTCCATTTCTTCTGAAAATTACTTCTTTTACCTCTATGATATTTCAAATAAATGTTCACTTATAATCTTGTCTCTGAATTCTTTCCTAGCCAGAACTCAAGTACTGAGGTTGCTGAACCCAGGTCCGGTCTGACCCCACGGGTCTACCATCTGGTGCTGTCCCCCCCACCACCAACAACAAGGATAGATCCCTTTTTATTAATAAAATTCATTATTTCCTACTATGTTGGCACACCATACAAATTGTGTAATATTCTGCAAAGAGTAGACAGTTAATACATGAGACTCTTAACTATAAACACACACACAGCATAAGCTAGGTTTTAATTTAGCGAAACTCTGTCTCAGTTCTTTTATTTTGAGGAAGTGGAACTGAAGTTCAAAAAGTGTAAGTGTTTTGCTGAATATCTCTTTCTATCAGAAGCCAGACAAGAACTTGGTTCACAGTTTTTTCAATTGTGCCCGTTAATAAAAACCAAAGGTGACAGCTGAGATATTATAAAATCATTATGAACATCTCTTGAAATAATTCAGTAAGAGACTTTTCACTTCACCAAGGCAGAGACTATCCATTCCATAGAAGACTTTAAAAGTACAGTGTGAGGTACAGAAAACCCACACTAGGGTCACCCTCAAATTTTTCCTTTACTTCCCTCAAACTAGAGGCTCATATGAGAAGCCACAGCATGGACAGTTTGAACGTTAGATCAATCATTGTCTTCTGGGTGATCTGGCTCCTCAGCGCAGAGCTTTTTTTGCCTTTCCCTATTCAGGCCTGATAGAAACAAGCAGCTCCTCTCTTTGTTTATTTGTGGTAAAGCTTACATAACAAAACTTTTACTCTTTTAACCATTTTTAGATATACAGTTCAGTGGCAGTAAGTACGTTCATATTGTTGGACAACCATCACCACACTTAATTTCCAGAACTTTTTCATCTTCTCCAACTGAAACTCTGTACTCATTAAACAATAACTCCTCTGATGGTCATTTTCATGTGTCAACTTGTCTGGGCCATGGGGTGTTTCTTTGAGGGTGTTTTGGGGTGAGATTAATAGTTGAATCACTAGACTAAAGCATATCTTCCTCCATAATGGGCCTCATCCAATCAATTGAAAGCCTAAACAGAACAAAAAGACTGACCTTTCTCCAAATAAGAAAATTTCTCCCTCAGACAGCCATACATTGGAACTACATCATTGGCTTTCCCAGGTCCCAAGCCTGCTGGCCCACACTACACATTTAGGTTTGCCAGCTTCTATAGTTGCATGAGCCAATTTCTTATCATCAATCTTTCTCAATATACACATCCTGTTGGTTCTGCTTCTCTGGAAGACCCTGACTAATACAACTCCCCATTCCTTCCTCCTCCCAGCTCCTGGAAACTACCATTCTATTCTCTGTCTCTATGAATTCGCTACTCTAGATACTTCATATAAGTGGAAGCATATATTTGTTGTGTTGAATCTGATTTATTTCACTTAGTGTAATGTCTTCAAGATGGATCCAAGTTGTAGTATGTGTCAGCATTTCCTTCCTTTTTAAGGTTGAGTAATATTCCATTGTACATAAAGAGCGCATTTTGTTTATCCATTCATCCATTGGTGGACATTTGGGTTTCTCCTGTTTTTAAAGATCCAGAGGGATAATTTCTATAATCCTTATGGGGCAGATAGCTGAACAGACTTGACAGGCTTTAAGTGTTTCTCATTATCCCTGCTTCCTGGTGTTTATGCCCTTGTGTAATCTCCTCACCTTGAATGTGGGTGGGCTTTGTGGCTTGGAGTGTGAGAAAGGTGATGGGCTGTATGTGATGATGTAGGTGATTACATAAAGTATAGTGCCAAACTTGCTAACGGTTCTCTCCCTCTTCTCTTTCTCTGTCTGGATTTAACAAAGAAAACCTACATGAATCCCATTACCATAAAAAAGTGAATTTGCCAGAGGGAGCTTGGAAGTGTATTCCTCCCCAGCTGAGCCTTCATAGGAGAACACAGTCCTGCAGACATCTGGATGACAGCCTGTGAAACCTAACCAGAGGACATGCTTAAACTGTGCCCACACTTCTGACCCACAGACAGTGAGATAATAAATGCTGTTTTACATTGCCGTTCATGTAACTTGTGGTAACGTGTTACGTGGCACATAAAACTAATAATCTTTTGATAAACTTCATCATCCTATTTTGTTAAACTTCCCAAAAATTTAATCTCATCACGGACTTTCAATGTCTCTGAAGTTGCCACTCAATACTCAGGCTGTAATCTTGGTTCATTCGATGGAGACACTTCCTAGTGGAGTGGTTATAAGACGGAACTGGACTCTTCTGCCATGTTATTCACTTTTGAAGCCACGGCTGCTGCTCAGTTCTTTATAATCCATGCTTGATGCTTCATAATGATAGTCCTGGCCTCTATTTCACTGAGGCACGGAAAGGAAGAGAATCTGTTCACCTGACTTAGGCAAGGTCAAAAGGAGATAATCAAAGGAACCAGAAATAAGTAATTCTTTAGCCCCACTTATTACAGCTATTGTATAACAATTCCCTGAAGCATAGATTAAAAGCCTTGTGTACATGTGCCCTCTATTTGTTCCACTCCAAGTCCTTAACAACCTGTGTATAGCTAATGATTCACAAGCTTAATGGAACTACAAGATGGTGTAGGATTGTAATGAGATCCACTCCTTTACCCCAGCTACCTGCCATGCCATTGTGTACCTTCTTCAGTCTTCCTGAATCTTCTTTCCTCTTGAGAGGGGGTGAGCTTAGGGTTAAAACGGCCAAAAGGCATAATCACTTTCATTAGGATAAACTAAAGTCTCTATTTCTCCAGGGAATAACCCAGTGAGGGGAAAAAAAAGTGGCAATAGTAATTTTAAGAAAGAAAAGTAGCTAGAAGGTCATTAACAGAATGCAATTTTGTTCAAACCTGTTAAGAAGCTGTAGGGCAAAAAGTTGATGGCAATCCCACGGCAGGAAAGTGCTCTGGGAGGAAAAAATCATGCTAATTGGCAAACCTGTTCATGCAGGTGAAGGCTGGCATGATTGGGAGAAGAGATGGCCAGGATAGCAAGGGGAACTATTCATGAATTGAAAAGTCAGAAAAGGTAAAACATGATTATGGTAACAATGAGAAGCATGGAGGACATCAGTTACCCATGAAGATGAAGGGCATTGGTAAAAGTGAGTGGAAATCAATATCATCATAGTTAACACTTTAAAAATGCTTGCTATAGCAGAACAATTATATGCATTTCACATACATTAACTTATTTGATCTCTAAAAGTCTATGAAGAAACATCATCATTATTATTATCACCCCGTTTTATATAGAATGAAACTTAACCAACAGAGAAATGTAATAACTTGCCCAATATAACACAGCTAGTAAGTGACAAAGCAAGTATTTAATTCCAGAAAACCTAGCTGGATTCTTAGCCATAATGCAATATTATCTTTCTGTCGAGAAAGAGAAAGGGTGGATGATGCTACTCATGTACATGGCAAGAATATTATAATCAAAATGCTTTCTTGTCTCTGATTGTATTTTCTCCATGAAACAAGATCTGGGACAGGTCAAGTGGACAATCAGTCCTATTATATGAATGAGAAGATTAAGAACTGAGAAACAACTTACTGACTCAGTGGAGTTTGGGTTATAGTTCTGCTTTCCTTTTCCTATTAAATACCTCCCACCTTGCCAAGCTTTCTGCTAAAAGTTGTAAAATACTGTTTATCCTAAAACCAACTTCCTTACCAAGAAAAAAAGGTTCCGTTCATTTAGGTTTGGAACTGACTGTTTTTTAATTATCAGTGTCATACTGGCTTTTCTCTCACTATTTGATTTTCTTAGCTAAGAAAAAGAATAATTTTATATGCTCCATTGTCATTTCATATCGTTGTGCTGTGTGAGGGCTCTTAGAATCAATCCCACTCAACCGTTCCCCTGAACCATCACTTAATAAAATTACAGAACAATCACTCAGTAAAATTAGACTTCCAGAGTTAGAAAGGGTCTGAAAGTTGGTTTTATTTAGTTCTCATGAGATAGATATATCTCTATAAACTAATATCTAATTTTCTTATGAAATACTTTGTATTAAAAATGTTTTAAATACTTTTGTGTTAAGTAAATGATTACCAATTTAAGTATAAATCATTTAAATGCATTTGTTTCTTTACAAATATTCTATGTCTTTTCCATATGTGCTTATGTTTGTTCTTGTCTAAGTTTTCTGAGAGAGAGAGAGAGAGAGAGAGAGAGAGAGAGAGAGAGAGAGAGAGATATCTTGGAACACAGTTTTTTTTTTTAAAAAAAAAGTCTGTCTGACTATTTGTTTCAATGGCAATTTAAGTCAGAGTAGAGGGGAATTTCATAGACAGGACCCAGAGATTCTAATCTCCAAATCTGCTTTCTCCAAAGATGGGATGGCTTTCCAGTTCAGTTGGCAACCTCTCAGTCCTATTCCAATAGTTAGGAATAAATGACCCAGAACCAGGAGAGTTGATTATCAACATAGTGAGGGGAGGGCTCCAAAGAACCAGAGAGGAGGGCTAATCACGAGGAGGTGGGGTGAATGGAGTTTGGCAGGGTGACTTTCAGCCTTCAGCAGTCAGCCTGGTGTGCTGTGGTGGGGAGCCAAGAGCATCCCTTCTTTTCTGAGGAGAGCAGTCTGCTTTGGATCCTCCTCAACGTCAAGTTTCTCATCGCTGCCTAGAAAAATGCCTCATTCAGAGGGCTGATGTTTCCTCCTCGATTGTCTTCGTTTTGGGGGTCGTGGGAGAAATTTTAAGGCATATAGAAAGGATTGATAGGAGAAGGAAAGAAAAAACAAAGTGAAGCAAATGTGGAGACCCTAAAAGCAGAAATACAAAGGAGAAAGAAGCCAGGATGACAGGGAGGGGCAAGACCACAGAAAATAAAACCCCCGGGGGAATACGAAGAGAGAAAGAGAGAAAAGGAAACAGTGATTTATTGCTAAGAAAAGTTTCTCTCCAAAGTTCTCTAGGTCGAGAAGTCAGACGAGGCGCAGAACATGGGAAGGAGATAACGGACTCCCAGTGCGCGATCCTGGAGACACCGGAGTTCAGCCCGATGGGAGTGCGAGTCCACGCCGTGTGGGCCTCTGCCCTGGTGTACTTCATCCAGGTAAGTTGTGAAGATGCAGGAATAAAGCTTTCGTTTTTGTTTCTCAGATAAACCAACTATCAGATGAATCTGGTAGAAAATGACTGAGGCGGAAATACATATATAGAACCAAGGGGATTGTGGGAAATGAATAACTAGATGGTTCCTTAGTATTATAAGATGGCATAGTGCAGGTGTGAGGAATGATAACATCAGTGAAAGGGGACGGAAATTAGGGCAACCACGGATACAAGTATGCTAGCCATGGCAGTTTAGAAGTACCACTTATGTGTGCATATTTCTGCCTTTTGGCATCTTATCACCCATCCCTCAAATTCTCAAGTAAATGATCAAAACTAGCTGTGTGATTCTCCTACACAGAGTTTCCCAATTCAGCCCTAATACTATTCTTGGAGTTTAAAGGTGCCTCCAGATGAGAAAAAGTTAAAAGAGGGAAAAGTCTTTAAAAATACTTCAGATATTTCATTTCTCCCCACTGAAATTCAGAAGCCCCTAATTCATTAGGGGGGTTAGGGGGTCACTGGACAGAGGGATTCTGGACAATTACCAAGGGGAAGTTTACACAGCTATGAAATCGCCTAAGGAAAGCAGATAGTCTAACCACTGTCATGTTCCTGCACAGCTCCTCGCAAGGCATGGGCTGCCTGTTTCGCTTCCTATATACCAGTTAAATTAATGTCTGAAAATCCATTTCTTTTTCTTTTTCTGGTATTTTCCTTTTGCATCTTCTTCTCTCCTTTGGCCTTCCCTTCCCTTCTTTTCTCTTTTCTTCTCTTTTTGCAACAAGCCTGAAAAGGCATTTTATCTGCTGAGTTCTAGCCTTTAGTCAAGAAAATGAAACAAAGTACCAAGACTAGGTTGAAGAAACACACACTTTGTTATCCTTTGTGGCCAGCTATTTTAAATGAAAACAAAACCAGTTCTTCAAATGTTATCAGCAGAGGACAGCTGTTAGTCCTTGTACAAAGTCTTTTTCTGATATGTCACCAGTACATGTGTGCCCCCCCCCCCATAAAGTCCCAGTAAGTATAAATCCCTGTCCCTTTTTAGAGGACCTTTGTGGTCTTTGTAGTTGATTTCCTGAAATATCAAGTCTTTGAATTTATTGGAAGAGAGAAACAGTTTCCAGAACAGAAGTGTACCTAGAGAGGTGTTTGAAGGAGAAAGTCAACTGAAATATAAGGTAGAAGAAGGAGTACAAGGTTTCTTTACAAGAGTTGAAGGGACTTGATGGCAAAGTCAAGGAGCTGTTAGAGCAGATTTGTCCCTGGTTCTAATATGTATAATAAAGTTTCATTCGTTTGAATTATGGCAAAATCAAGAGGTGTGTGTGTGCAGTTGGTTATGTTCTTAAACCTTTATGCCTAAGTACCTTAACTACATTTTTTTTTTTTAAAAATCTTCACCTAGGGATATTTTTCCATTGATTTTTTTTTTAATCCTCACCACAGGATATTTCCATTGATTTTTTTAGATAGAGTGGAAGGAAGGGAGGGGGTGAGAGAGAGAGAGAGAAACATCGATGTGAGAGACACACCAATTGGTTGCCTCCCACACGACCCCAACTGGGGCCGGGGATTGAACCTGAAACTGAGGTATGTGCCTTTGGGAATCAAACTTCACTATTCTTTGGTCTGAGGGCAGACGTTCTAACCACTGAGAAAACTGGCCAGGGAAGCCCCTTAACTATTTAAAATAAGGGTAAATACACCCACTTACACAGTTATCATGATGAAATGTTATGAAACATTAACTATTCTTAGTTGTCTGACTGGCTAGCTATTCAATAAATAAGCTTTTCCCCTTCTTCTCATGTATGTGAGTTATTGATGTACTGAGGGAATGAAAAAGAGCAGTGGGGTAGAATTCAACTTACACTGGGAACGAATTAGGAAGACAATGAAATATTTTGGGGGACAGATCAGGAAATTTCTAGGACAAACAAATCGATATAAATGCTGCCTCTCATTCACAAAGGCAGTGATGGTCAGCCACCGCCAAAAAAGAAAAAAAGAAATAGATGAGATATTTGCTCTTCTAGGTTCTCCCACCTCAAGCACAGTAATGAATAGGCATAGAAGAGATGAAAACAGACAGTTACAAACATGGTTGACCCTATGACCTTGTCCTCATATTTACCCTGCTCTCACTGACTGATGTAACACAGTACAGTCATGAGGGATGGCTGTCGGGCAGAGAAGATCATACAATTTCCCTGTCTGAGACTATTTCCCTTCCTACAGCTTCCTTGGGCAAGATGTGAGGAGAACTGTGTCAGTCCTGAACAGTAAGTATCTGAGAGTCCAAACACAGAGGAAGGAGAGACAGACAAAAACACCAACGCACAAAACAGGGTCAAAATGTCATCAGATATCTGTGACTTCCCTTATTTCTACTTAAATGGGCATCCACCCACTTATCTCACAGACGGGTTATCCCAAAATAAAGACATGCATCTGTGTCATCCTAAAGACTCAAAGTAACACTGCTGACAGCACTTTTTCCAAAGCCAATCTTCCCATTAAAGCAGCAGACTTAATCTTAATTTTTTGCAGTCATAGAGGTTTTCAGGAGACTTTCTTACCCATGTTTTCAGTGACTCATCAAGATAGACTGACTGGATTCAATATCTTAGTCACAGGCAGATATACGTAGGTGATTTCCAATTGTGCATCTCCACTTCAAATCTGGAGAGCATTTTTATATTTTTTAGGGCATGTTAATATTTATTGCAGACTTTATTTAGCTATTACTTTGAGAGAGTTACCCCTTAATCTAAACCTGTTACAATTAGGTCTCATGCAGGCACAAAAGATATAAAGATAAAAAGGGAAAAGATTCATTCCACTTGGAGGTAAACTCATAAAAACAGTCAAAGGTGGTTTGGATAACAAGACTTGCCCCTGCTGAAGAACAACACATATTTAGCCATGGGAAGAGTTTCTCAATAAGTACATTACACCCAAGGGAAATGGCAATGGCCTTGGTTACTTTCACACTCTCTCTGAGTCTTTAGAAATCACCATAGGAAGAGTCACTTTTAATAGAGTCAGAATTGTAATGTAGAACTAGAAGGGGCTTTGAGCAAATGGGGAATGTTTAAATGGAGATTCTCATGCTCAGTGAAATAAGCCAGTCAGAGAAAGACAATTATCACATGATCTCACTTATATGTGGAATCTAAAAAACAAAATAAACTGATGAACAAATAGGGGAAAAAAGGGGGGGAGGAATGTGAGAAAATCTGGAGGAGACATTGTTTGGTGGAAAAGCCAACTGTATGTTTCACAATTGCACAATCAAACAGAGAATATGGCATGCATGTCAATCGATTCCAATAGATCAATATATCAGAAAGTTTTAAATGTACTTTAAAGATAAACACTTTCCGTCCTCTCCCCTTCCCACTCCTGAGCTTATTCCATACTCCTTCTCTCATGCAATCCATATTTTTACCCAATAGAGAATATTTATAATTGTCCTAGTGAATTCAGTATATTTAATTAGCTTTCAACATGATGAAGTTGGTTTCTACATTTCCCCCCTGTTTTGTTTGGCCTCAGCCATTACATATATCCGTTGTGATTCTGGATGTGAAAATGTGGGGCCTTTTTTATGGTGGGAATTTTTATGGTTTTCTGGTGGCCCTTTTTGCCACAATTTGCAATATATAAATTACAAACTTCATTGTATTGTTTTCATACTTATAATTGAAATTTTCTTTATGTTTAAATTTTATTGATCTCAAGTATACACAAATGTTAACTTTCACATCCATTTTCAAACTCTTTTAAACTTGCATTAGAAGTTCTTTCTTAGTAACTGTCATAACTGTTTACAATGGTCTTGGTTATATTTTCTATTAACCCTATTTCATGGTCACTACTTTAGTCTGTCTCATAATGATTTACACAATGACATCTATAGTATAAAACTATTTAAAGCATCCCATTACACAATAGATTCAGCTGGTTACATTGAAGTTAATATAACCTGTGATGCTTTTATTATAACAAGGTATCATATTATCATAGCTCATTGTTCTGATTCTGGAATCCTAACAGGCATTGACTATATTTTTATTGCAAAAATTTTCTTTCTTCATAGTTGCCTGACCACAGATTGGGTACATCTCTGGTACATATGGTAAGTTTCAGCTATAATACTCACAAAAACATTTAAAGGGGGCTTTATTTTTCTAAGAGGTATATATATATATATATATATATATATATATATATATATATATATATCTGTGTGTGTGTGTATATATGTATATATATATATATATATATATATATACAGTTTCTTTAGTTTTAAAATATTTGACAGCAGGAAAAAAATATGTGTGACCCAGCCAGCCTACTTGCCTAGCATCACATGGAGTCAAGTTTCTTTACCCCATCACCACCCTATTGACAACATGCCAGGATTTCCTATTTCAATACCATCTCCTCGGCCAACATCAACGGATGATTGTGTACATGCTCAGATCAGCTCTGGAAATAGCCCATAGAGATTACTTCAGTAAAGTAAAGAGCAGCCCTTCCAAACCACATTAAGTCTCTTGCTATTTGTTTTAATGAATTGACTGAGCCCTGCTGACGAAATCAGAAAGTATATATATGAAGTGAAAGCCTTGGAATTAAAATCTTAGAATTACTCTATAAAATGTTCACACAAGAATCACAATGCAGACATGGAAGGCTGGTTTATGCCAAAGCTGGGAAACAAAGCAGGTCCCAGAGCTCACTGACCCGTGGGCTCCTTGCAGGTTGCTGGTGGTAATTGGTGCGCTGCTTCTCCTGTGTGGCCTGACTTCTGTGTGCTTCCGCTGCTGTCTGAGTCGCCAGCAAAACGGGGAAGATGAGGGTCGGCCACCCTACGAAGTGACAGTCATCGCTTTTGATCATGATAACACTCTCCAGAGCACGATCACTTGTGAGTACAATAACTGTTTACATGGGAAGCGAACCCGGGTTTAAACAAACGATTAGGATGGTACAATGGGATACAAACAGTGCTTGGATATTAAAGATTTTAGAACTCAGAGTGGTTTTAATCACCAGAAGCCTGATGAGGCAGTGACTTGGGAACTCCCAAATGCTGTATTCCCAAACATGGTTCTTGACTGATAGAGTGAAGGAAGAAATGAAATGCTGGAGACAATGTTGGGAATGTTTTGTAAGAAGAATTACCCAGTTCATAAATAGTTATTTTTAATAAAACTATTTTAAGCTTTAAGCATATCCCTTTTTCAAAAATGTCTTGGATTTTATAAAAACCCACATTTTCTACCTACAATGTTTATAGATTTAGAGAAATTTGTTGTGTGTACTTTCAGTTCTTCATTCTCCAAGTCTTGATACAGTAAGTATGAGCCCCAACATCCCTTTGGTGACCATAAGACACTTAATTTTCTTCCGTTGTCTTCTGTATATTATATTCACTACTAAAACTGGAGAGCGAATAGCAGGCAGAGCGACAGGTGGCAAAACACTGTAATTTTTATTTTGTGAAGAGAACAATGTGGTGTGCTGTTGCTCACCTTTCCTGCCTCCCAGTTCTTACAATCATTTTGAGAAAAGATAACTAAGGCATAAATAAGTATTTCTAAGGAGCATGCAACATCAGTGGGCTGGTCTTCTAAAGGGTTCAAAATCTGCCAGTGGTTGTGAGATCTGGGAACCCAATTTAGATTATTCGAGGATACCAGGGAAGACAGGGGTTTCTAGCAGAAAGTGAACTTGGTTTCTAAACAAGCTTCACAGGATTTTCATAACATTTGTGGCAGACAGTTGACCATGAGTTTGGACACTTGTTAGAAGTCAAGAGAAATTAAGTGTGTTGTAAGTCTGATTTCCGAGGATGGCATGTTTACTTTACTCTATACCTTCTTCCCTCCCAAGCCCTGCAGTCAGTGTTTGGCCCTGCGGCTCGGAGAATCCTGGCAGTGGCCCACTCCCACAGCTCTCTGGGCCAGCTGCCCTCCTCCGTGGACACCCTCCCAGGGTATGAGGAAGCTCTTCACATGAGTCGCTTCACTGTCGCAAGGTGTGGGCAGAAAGCACCTGACCTACCTCCAGTGCCAGAAGAAAAGCAGCTGCCTACAACAGAGAAGGAGTCTCCTGGAGGCGAACACTCTTCAAATTGATGGGGACATGGGTTTTATAAATGGGGTGCAGTTTTCTCCAGAGTCGGTTAAGATAGACAAATGGAACATTTTATTGCTAACTTTCAGAAGACTTAGGATGACATCTAAACATCATTCAGTGGAAAATATGGATTCCAATTCTTCGTTTCCAGCCACATATTTTCTGATATGGAATGCTCTGAGAAATCTCATTGTTCACCCAATACCAAAATTTGCAACAAACCTCTAGCAATGCTTCAAAGGTTTCTTGAATTCCTTCAACTATTGAGTTCCACCCATATGATACTGCAAGTTGCTCTTCTCTGCCAGCTCACAGATAAGAAAGAATACACTTAAGGAGAAAGACAACCATAAGCATTAATGCACCAAATTCACGTTTCCTTTGAGAGAACACCCACTTCTATAATGAATAACAATGGTAATCTTGGACATCATGTAACACCTAACTGGACATCCAGAATCCAGGGGTGGGATTGCAGGTAGGGTTTAGGAGAACACAGTATATATTAAAGTACCAAATATCAAGGTCTTTCTTTCCCTCTGGACACTGCACAGAGTGCAGTAACAGTTCTATTCATTTTCGGTCCCTCTGCCCTGTGAACACACATATGCACCCTTTTCTAACTCAGATAGCAATTGCTTTGCTATTTCCCTCCTTCCTGTTTTGACCACTTAAAGCCAAGTATCAATAGTGACAAATACTAGTCGCTAGTGGTGGCCTTTACTGCCACCTAGTGGAGTCATGGTAGAAATGCATTTTCCTATTGGAGCCTGTCTACACACCTCTCCAGTTCCGGGAGCAGTAACTGAACTAAGCCTGGGTGAGATCCTTCCTTCCCAAGACACCACTCGGTTGTGTAATGTTAAACTGTCCACGTAATGTACTACCTCCAAAATGTACTACTATTGGAAAAATGAGGAAGTGAATTATATTTGGTGAACAACTATTCACCAGTGACCTTAGACAACTCAACGAAACCTTTAAAGCAGTTTTCTCATCTGTAATATAGGCAGGCAATAATAACACCTCACAAGTTTGTGTGAGGATCAAATAAACTAAGTATATATGACAAGATTTGTAAAGTATTATGCACGTGTATTTTTTATTCTTGATACATATCTGATTTTCACTTGTCTGTTATGATTCTACTGAAAATTATGTTCTGATTTGTCCTTTTGCTATGTTATGATTCTACTGAAAATTATGTTCTGATTTGTCCTGAAGTAACTTTATTTCATCAATAATGTTTGTTAATTGAGGTAAACAACTAAAGATATGTGATTCCTCTTAATATGTTCCGTAGAGGTAAGGGACATTTGAGCAAACTCATTTATTAGGGAATGAGCTCCATACTCAGGGAGACATTACAGAGCTCAGGAATGGCTGATTAGTGCACTGCCTCGTTACATACATTCTTGGAGGAATGCTCACTCAGCCCAGCCAGAGGGGAAGCGTTCTGAGTATAACCTGCTGGTGATCTGTATTTATCAAATTGCCTCCAGAAATTGTTGAAATGCATGAATTGTTAATAGCACCTGAGGCAGCCTTGTTTCACTACTGCCAAATGAATCACTTTATTATCATACATTCCATAAAATATTCTTGCCTCATTTGTCCTTCAAGATAGCATAGTCTTAAAGAAGTTGAAATGTTGTCAGGTATAAAAAGATCTTGGAAGATATCCTGTCTTATTCTAAAGAGATCTCTCTGCCCTACCTCTCCCTGCCCCTTTGCCCCTCCGGCAGCCACAGGGAGTTCACGTGTCCCCGTTCCATTTTGTCACAAGCTAGTAGCACCCATTTGCTTCACTTCTTTATCTACTCCATCTAAGACATCTGTTAATTAACTCAATCACTTTCACCACTGTTCTCAAAATTTTTAACCCCTTTAAACTTTCCTCACACTTATCTTTCAAATTTTAAACATTGGTTCAATGAAGCTAACTGATTTTTCTTCAAAGCCTACACTACTGAGCAGAGTTGCAAAAAATCTCTCAACTCTACTGACTGAGGTCATTTACAAGGTCATGGTCTCCAACACACCTGAACCATTTAGGTTGGAAAGGGAAATGTAGTAAGAGAAAAGAGTGAACAATGATTCCTAGATCATTCACCTGAGCCAACGCATGGAAGGTATAGCTGTTTATTAGGATGGGAAAGGCTAGGAAAAGACTACATTTAGAGGGAAATTCAAGACAATGATTTCTAAAATGGGGAAAAGGCATTTGATGGCAAAATATAAACCAAGTTTATCTAAGATAAAACTTGTATGTGGTTATAAATGAGATAATCAACTTCCCATCTTCCTTCTTTTTCCTCTTGCTTATTCTTTAATTGCTCATTTTTTACTAGCTTCTTCCTTTTAATATATAGAAGTTTCATATGAATTATATATTATAAAATGGAAGGGGAGTATAGAGCTAAAAAAAAAAAAAAGTGTCCCATTGTTACCTGTACTAAGTAATTCAGACAGTGAACTTGAAGACAGTGAGGGGCTACTTAACGTATTTTTAGCAGGAGAGTCCCAAAATGTGGTCAGTGTTTTAGAAAGATACTCTGATGAAAGTCAGAGGTCTTAGCTGAAGTGTGAAGACAGGTCTTAATTCCACCTAGGAGCCTACTGTGAAAGTCCTAGTCAAAAGTGATGGGAACTTCAAAGTGAGCATGGGGTATCAGTGAAGTGGGTATTTCTCTTTTCAGCAAAATTCTAAGCTATGCTTAAATTGAAAAACAAATAACAAAATGGCTAGGAATACCAATGTTCTCTAGGGTTTTTGTTTTGTTTTGTTTTCCCCTCATTTTAAGCAGCAGAGATTCTCTACCACCTCTTTCTCAGCCCAAATGACACAAGTATGTATAGACCTACAGCCTGCAGTGAAGTCTCAATATCCATCCTCCACAGCTTACTCTGGGTATCCTGGGGATTATTGCACTGAAGGGGGGGGGGGACAAAAAAAAAACCTTTCCATCACTTTTTACTTGCCCAGTCTGAAACTCCTACAAACAATCTGGGCTGTGTCTAGTGTGATAACAATATCTGAAAGGAAGTGCCAATATCTACATAGTAGGAAATGACTCTGACAGTACAAAGCTCCTAATCTGTGACACCCCTCAAAGGTCAGCATATGTTAGTTTACACAGGACAATACAGGCTCTCCTTTCTGGAGGAAGATGGGTCTGAGAGAAGATTGGGCTGTGATGCCTGGTTTTGTCTGTGGTTTGGAGGCTTGAATTGACTTTATGGGTGTGACCTATAGACCTTTATTAGGTATGATTAACACATTAAAAGTTTACTTGTGTATGGGTGTATGGAAATAAAGCAAAAATTAGATTTATGTAACTACTATAAGAGACGGGAGAAAAATTGCAAAGTCTGGGAACAGCAAGCTGTGTTTTCTTTTCCTTGGGTAAGCAGATTGGCTGGAAGGTAATAAAGAGGCCTTAATGGGAAGTTTGCCCTTGATCAGGCTGTCTGACTGGGAAAACAATTTTAGTGATTTATGGATTGGCCAAGATACACTGAGAGTTCAGCTGTGGAAAATATTCTGCATGCTGTCTCTGAGTAATGTTGGCCAGTGCCCTTCCGTTGGCACCTGCACCTTGGAGAGGTCAAGGTTTCCCACCTCAGAATTCCTCATGGTTTTAAGAGCTTGAAAAGGGTATTGTGAGAAACCTGATAAAGGATAGCATTTTAAACACCAAATATACAATATAAGAGCATTTTCTGTCTATGAGCAAAGATGGAGATAATGAGAATATGAATAATGGAGAATGTTCAAAATTCTAAGAGTGATATAACAAGAATGAATCTAGAAAGATAGGTTGACATTCTTAGGGAAGGCATTACATAGGCGCTTAAGCAGTTATGTTATGAAAGCCATTGTAAGGTTTTTTCAAGGGGGAAAGAGATCATGTGGCTTGTAAGATGCTTTGGCTGTCGGGGGAGGATGAAGACGACAAGTGAGCTGTAGAAGACATGGAGACCACTATGGCTACTGAACTATCTCACAGACAGCACTTCTTCAACTTCGTTCATAACAACTTCACCACAGGCAAAGTTATGAAATAAGGCAGGCTAAATTTAATGCCTCTTTATTTCAGCTTCACAGTACTTCACAGTACTTACCGATGATTACTTACCAATGATATGACTTTTGCAGTCCTTGTTTGACAAATGATATCAATGTTCCAAGTACCTAGACCTATTTTGAGTCCCAGTTTGTATATCAATCTTGTCTATACAGGATCTCTTTTACTCCCCTCTTGTATTAGACTTAGAATTTGCTCTCCCCTATGATGTTAACACTAATTATTATAGATGGTAAAATAACCCGAATAGCCACAGCAATCTTGAAAAAGAAGAACAAAGTAGGAGGGATCACAACACTGGATATCAGGTTATACTACAAAGCCATAGTAATCAAAACAGCCTGGTACTGGCACAAGAACAGGTATATAGATCAATGGAACAGAACAGAGAACCCAGACATTGACCCAAGACATTGTGCTCAATTAATATTTGACAAAGGTGGCAAGAGCATACAGTGGAGTAAAGACAGCCTCTTCAGTAAATGGTGTTGGGAAAAATGGACAGCTACATGCAAGAAATGAAGCTAGACCACCAACTTACACCATACACAAGAATAAACTAAGTGGATAAAAGAGTTTAATGTGACTCATGAATCCATAAAAATCCTAGAAGAAAATGTAGGCAACAAAATTTCAGACATCACATGCAGCAGAATTTTCACTGATACAACGCCTAAGGCAAGAGAAACAAAGGAAAAAATGAACACATGGGACTACATCAAACTAAAATCTTCTGCACAGCAAAAGAAACAACAATCAAAATGGAAAGGGAACCCACTATATGGGAGAGCATAACTGCCAATGATACATCAGATAAGGGGTTAATTTCCAAAATATATAGAGTACTTATACAACTCAACAAAAGGAAACAAAGAACCCAATTAAAAAATGGGCAGAGGACCTAAAGAGACACCTCTCCAAATAGGACTTACAAATGGCCAAGAGACATATGAAAAAATGCTCAACGCCACTAATCATCAGAGAGATGAAAATTAAAATGACTATGAAGTATCACCTCACACCTGCCAGAATGGATGCTGTCAACAAATCATCAAACAACAAGTGCTGGTGAGGGTGTGGAGAAAAGGGGACTCTAGCACACTACTGGTGGGAATGCAGACTGGTGCCTCCACTATGGAAAACAATATGGTGTTTCCTCAAAAAATTAAAAATTGAACTGTCATTTGACCCAGTGATCCCACTTCTAGGAATATATCTTAAGAAGCTTGAAACACCAATCAGAAAGAATATATGTACCCCTATGTTCATAGCAGCACTATTTACAATTGCTAAGATGTGGAAACAGCCCAATGTCCATCAATAGATGAGTGGATAAAAAAGTGGTGGTACAAATACACAATGGAATAGTATGCAGCTGTAAGAAAGAAAGGTTTCTTATCCCTTGAGACGACATGGAGAGACCTGGAGAGTATTATGCTAAGTGAAATAAGTCAATCAGAGAAAGACAAATACCACATGATCTCACTTACTTGTGGAATATAATGAACAATACAAGCTGATGAACAAAATAGACCCAGTGACATAGAAAGGAGTATAATTCAGACTGACAAACCTCAGAGGAGAGGGGAGTAGGGAAGGGATAACATAAATCAAAGAACTTATATGCATATTTGCATAACCAATGGACATAGACAAGAATGCTGGGGGTGGGGCATGGATTGGGAGGAGGGTGTCTGGGGGGGAAAAAGGAGAAACATCTGTAAGAAAAATAAATTATTAAAAAAGAAGAAGAAAATTTTGGCTCTTTTCCTTACTCCTTGTCCAATCATGGTATAGTTACGTAATCGTCTATGTTTCGATTTGTTGTTGTAAAATGAAGATAAAATGAGTACATATACATTATATTATTATGTGACGATTGTGGGGGTTAATATACACATACTATACATAAAGTTTTTATAAAACATTAATAACTATTAACCACTTCTACTATCTTGGAGATTATCCTCATAGCTCTCATGTGTTCAATCCTGTTTTCTATATCCGGTGTCTTTTCCTTTCTTGGTTTACTTCCTCCTTTTGCAGGTGCTTCCTGAAAACAGATACACAAGAAATGAATTTTTGGAGAGTTTCCACGTCTAAGGAATGTCTTGTGCTACCCTCATACTTTAAATAATAGTTTGGCTTGTCACAAAAGTTTAGAAGAAACGTTTTCCCTTAGGATTTTTAAGGCATAACTAGCTGTAATAAGTAAAATCTAACTTCCCTTCCCTATTTTCTGAATTCTCTGTCTAAGATTCCTAGTATTTGGATGTTAAACCTCTAAATCACATCCCCTTGACCCCTTTCCATCTCTTTGTCTTACTGCTTTACTTTCTGGGAAATTTCCTCAACTTTATTCTAATGTTTCTATTGAATTTTTCCCAAAGACTACAGAGAATCTATGATCATTGAATAATATTAAGAAGAGAAATGACACAATGAAATATGGTTTCATTATATTTATTCTGGTTTCAGTAAGATCTCTCTCTCTCTCTCTCCCTCTCTCTCCTAGAAATGATGAAGACAAAATTAAAGACTAATTAAGAATAGGTTTGAGTGATGGTGGTGGTTTTAAAACATATGTTCACAGTCTGGCTGGTTGCAGGCTCGATGGGGGGGCGGGGTGCAGAAGGCTGCTGATCAAAGTATCTCTCTCACATTGATGTTTCTTTCTCCTTCTCCCTTCCTCTCTCTCTAAAAATCAATACAAATATATTTTTAAAAAAAAAAGAAAAAAGAAAACATGTTCACAAAGTCTTTAACATTCCTTTCATTTGTGGGGTGGGGGCAAGATCCATTCACCTACTGAAGGATATCTTGATTGCGTCCAAGCTTGGACATTTATAAATAAAGCTGCTAAGAACATCCATGTGCAGGTTTTTATGTGGACAGAACTATTCAGGTTATTTGGGTAAATACTAAGGAGAATGATTGCTGAATTGTGTTATAAGTGTATGTTTAGTTTTCTAAGAAACCACAAAACTATCCTCCAAAGTGGCTGTACCATTTTCCATTTCCCATCAGCAATTAATAAGAGTTCCTAAAATGTGAGCTTTTTAATATAGTACTTTATCTTTGGTTATAAAAGAATTTTGAACTCTTTCATCTGATTGAATGTTATTAATTTATAAAATTACCTTCTGTATAATATTTTAAATGTTACGCTGAGAATAACGGTAGAGAGCAAACTTTGGAAGTTGGCAGATTGGGTATTCTAAGATAAAGTACTAGCATTTTGAAAAGCTTTAAGGCAGAAAGATGAACTGAAATTTCATCTCTAAATTATTTTTCATATATAAATTGCCACTGTGCTTAGGTATTTTTAAAATAAAAGTTGAAATCAGCATTTTAACTAGCTATGCTTGTTTCCAGTAGATTTGATCAGAAAACAAGTCTTAAAATATTAATCTCCATTGTAATTACTTTTCTCAGCTGGTTGTAAAGTACTCCTTTTATCTATATTTGGGCCGAAACTAAAATGACCTAAATTTTTCAATTTGAAAGTAAGGACTAAAAAATATAAACATATAATGTGATAAAGTAATTGTTGGATTTTCACACATAAAAAGGATTGAAAGATGCCATGGTAAAAAATAATTAACATCAAGAAGTAGGGCTATGCAATTTATTTTCCTCTTTCAATAATGCAATTTAGTTTCTTTGATTTTGTGGCTTTGTTTTTTAAATCAGAGACACTGAGAACTTGATACAAGGTAGGTGAAGGGGGCTGCCCTTTCTGTCATATAGTTTCAAAACTCCCTGAACTTGTTCTAGGCAAAGCAGCCCTTCCTCACCTTTCTTTATCTTTCACAATTTCTGCTGCCCTTCCCCAGTAGGTCTCTGGAATCACTGCCATTAATGGTTGGAAAGGCCTTAGTCCCTTTGATTCTTTGGTGCGGTTAGGGGAGGGCCAGAGGACAATGGCACCTGGCCCACCACCCTTTCCCGTGGCACTTTCTATTCACATTGGGGACACTAACCAGTAGTACTATCCTTCAGGTGAATTTTTGCGTAATAAAAAATAATAATAATGTTTGAGAACTACTGAGTTAATCACTTAAATCTCTTGATTTTTCTTTTCCATAAGACAGGCCCCACTTCTGAGTTAACAGGAAAAAGTGAATCATTTCTGTATTTGAACATGCCTGAAGCCTTAGGAGTCCTGACTGACACCACTTCTCTGGACCTTGATTACACCTGATGCCCTTCACCTAATAGGTCTCGTCGAATTCCTGAGTCACGTTTTGTTTATGTTCCTGCTCTAGGAACAAACTGCGGTACGGTACGGACCCAAACAGAATGACGCCAGCGTGGTGAAGGAGGGTTCACGGTCGAAGGAGCCAGCCGACATCCCGAGGGGCCCGGCGGGTGCAACTGAAAGAGCAAAGGGCGAAATGCAAGCACCGGGCATTTCCAAAGAAACCCCTGAACCCTCATCCCTTCTTCCACCGGAGTCCAGATCCCAACCAGCTGGAAAAAGCTGGATTTTCTCCCTGTGTGTTTGTTTTTGGGCCCAACCAAGAAACAGCGAGGAAAAGGGAAGAAAACATCTTTAGGACACTTTTTTTTGTTTTAAAACGATGTTTAGTGTCACATTCTCCATAAAATAGGAAGTAAAAGCTGTTTAAGGTTGCAATGAACTCTATTCGGGGAAAGGTTAGACAGGAAGACAACACACTCAAGCCCACCAGGTGTCTGTCCACCCCCGTCCCGCGCGGTCCGGAACGCGGGGGGCGGGCCGAAGGGCGGGGCGCCGTGACGTCACAGTACGACGCGCCGCCGTGTTGTTTTCGCGTTCCCAGCGCTCGGGAAAAGCCGCCGGGAGTTCTTTACCTGGCCGTCCGCAACCTGCAGGCAGAGGACCCGAGAGCCCTCCCGAAAGCTCGGCCAAGCGGCGTTGCGACGGGAGCTGCCGTTTCCGGAGCGATTCGGATACGCCTTGACATTTGGAGGAGAGAAGCAAGACGAGAGAGCCTCAGTCCTCTGCGAGAGAGGCAGGCCCCGTCTGGGGATCTTAGAAACCCTGCGGTTCATCATGAAGTTCCAGTATAAGGAAGACCATCCCTTTGAGTATCGGAAAAAGGAAGGAGAAAAGATCCGGAAGAAATATCCGGACAGGGTCCCTGTGAGTTTCAGGGGAGTGGGGAGGGGGAGGGGGAGGGGGAGGGGAATATGGGAAAGCGGGGGCGTCGTGATGGCTGCCCTGAGGCACAGAAGAAGGCTGGTCTCTAAAATTACTTAACCCTGAATGCCCTTCACTGCGAGGAGAGCCGGTGGAATGGGCGTCCTGACTGCGAATCTTTTAAAACCCAGACCCCCAGACCCCCAGGGCCCGAGCCCGTGTTCCGAGCCCACCGCCTGCGTGGAGCGGAGCCGCCGTTTGAATGACTCAGCAGCATTCGGAGGCCGTGTGGGGTGGGAGGTGCTCAAAATGTGGCCCTTGGGTGCGAGCACGGTTAGGTCGGGACCGCACGTTTGCTCCCTTTAAGATCGCAGGGAAATTGTTTTGGGAATAATCTTTGGTTTGCTCCCATAGATGTATGCCTTAGCTGGTTCTCCCTTAATCAAGTTAACTTTGACCCTCATAGCATTTGGTTGGGAGGCAAAGGTTCAGAAACCAATGGGCTTTTTTTTTTTTTTTTTTTTTCTGTTAAGATTGGAGCGAGGGGAGTGCCACCAGACAGGCCTGGCCCAGAAAACAGGGTCACGTTCTCTGCGCAGCAGCGGGGTTGCCTCATTCTTGGCGCCCTGGGCATGTTAGGGCAGCCAGCCTTCTTCCGCTACTTATTCTGATCAGATTGTGATTAGACACCATCAGGAACGCCTGCGGCGTTTTGCTCTCGATTTTTTTGGACCCCGGCTAATGTAATAAAGCTCGTACAGTCCTTGAGGAGGAACAGAGAGGGTATCTTTCTGCATCCGGGCGTTTTTCCCATCACCCCTCCCCCGCCACTTGTCTGGTTTTTTTCTCCTGTGGGCTGCACAGCCGGATTGGAAAGCAGAAGACTTTTAATTGTATTAGAGGAAACAACAACCGTTGGATTTTGGAGATGAAGGAGCAGAGACTTTAGATTGTACTCTTTATCGTCAGGCAAGGGCATTAAGGTAATGTTACATATAATTTACAGGTAGTGGAATTGCGATGATCTGATGCCCTTTCTCAACCCTCAGATACACTTGGGCCTCCTCTCCAATCTTTAAGTGTCATGGTCTCACAGCTACCAGGGCAATGTGGGCTTTAGGCTAGCGGTGGAAACCAGGAGCAAGTCCTTTTCCCATGAAGAAGAGGAGACATGAGGGCTCTTCCATTCTCTGGGAATTGCACACAAAAACGATCCTTCACTAATTACTTTGCTGGTCTCTGGACCTTGGATGACTACTTCAAAAGTTACTCCCAATTCTGGTGATAGTCCAAGCTCTTATAATAACATTTAAAAGTGACAGTTAACTTTTATTGATGGTTTATCATGTACCTGAGCATATTCTGAGTGCTCCGTCTATCGTCATTCTATCAGTAGTCATCCTCTCACCATTATAATCCCCATTCTAGGATGAAGCCTCTGCAGCACAGAGAAATCAAGTAACTTCGTAAAGGTTTCACAGGGCTGGTCTGTGGCTGACCTTGGATTGCAGCCCAGCTATTGGGCCCTTCATGCTATAACGTTTCTCAATTTCTAATACAGTTCTATTAGAATTAAGTGTGCACTGTATACCTCACACTATTAGGTATTGAAGATAGAGAGATTAACTGTTGCTTCCATCAAGAGTACCCAGAGTAGTGGGAAGCTCTGTTGTAGTAGCTGTAGGTAAATTATAAACTGAAATGTACCGGTTCCTAATCTAGTTAAAATTTCGATGTTTTCTTAAAATCAAGCCCATTCGATTTCCATTTACATGCCTTCACCTGGAATGTTTCAGCCAATTCTCCCTATTCTCTTCCTGCTCAGTTTGACATTAAATGTTTTACAAAATTGTATAATTCGTAAACTATTAGGACCATCACTCAAACCTGTGGTCCCTCCAGTTATGTTTTAACCAGTGATAAGCCTCCCAACTGCTCCTTAGATACTCAGCCTGTGACCTTCTTTCTAGTTGTGACGCAGGAAGAACTCTGCTGAGTTCTGAGATTGGATTCCAGTTTTGGGCAGAACCCTTAATCTTGCCCCAAGTGTCCTGTTTACAGAAAAGAGGGTTAGAGTAAATGATTTCCAAAGTCCTTTCCATCTGGACCATTTGTGTTGTTAAAGCAGTCACGTACCCTGACTGCTCACAGAACTCAAGCTTAGCCCCAACATTGTCTCTGGAGCTGCCACACCTGAATAGGTGTGCTTGTGCTGTGAGAGAGGAGGGTGTTGTGGGTTCTTGAAATGATCTTAATAGCTATAGTGCATTGAAAACCTGCCACATTGCAGGAAACTGTTGGGCACAGGTTGTTTATTTTTTTAAATTCATGAACAGCCCCAGGGAATATTAGCTACATTTCATTTCACAGATGAGAAAACAGAACCAAACAGGCAAAGCCTCTGGCCCAGGGCCCACTGTAAGTGAGTATAATCCAGTTGGGATTCTTGGAAACCTAGTTTCTGGTAAACCAGTAGTTTACTCCTCTTTTCCTCTCCTAATCTTTACACCACCCCCACCCCACCATCCCAGGGATGTTTTCTTTGCAGATGGCTTTATTGCTCTTTTTTGCTCCCTTCTCGTGGTTCCCTTTTCTTATTGATCAGAGTTGGAGCTGCCAGGTTGCAGAGTGCCTTGCCAGACACAGTGCTATGCGTCCTTTTTACCCTTTGATTTTATTAACATGCGGTTTCCTGTCCCTCCTCATTGTTGGGCCTTCATTGGTCTCTCCCTGAAGCTCATCCTACTTTTTCTTTTAAATTTCTGATTCACATATCACTACTCCAGTTTTTATTTTGAATGTATTTATTTATTTATTTATTTATTTTGGGGGTAAATTTTTTGAGGATATTTTTTTCCATTGATTTTTTTAGAGAGAGAGAAACATCGATGTGAGAGAGACACATCCATTGGTTGCCTTCTGCGTGTGCCCCAAGTGGGGCCAGGGATTGAACCTGCAACCCAGGTACATGCCCTTGACTGAAAATCAAACCCATGACCCTTTGGTGCTTGGGCCAACGCTCTAACCACTGAGCCAAAGCGGCCAGGGCTTTATCTGAATTTTAAGTGTTATCATGCTCCTTTGGTCTTACTGGTGTAGGATTCTTTTTCTCTGCATACATAAAATAAGTTTTTCACTATTTTAATCAGTCTCCTTAAATTTAGAAGCTTCAGATGCCTCCCTCTAAGCAAATCCTTATGTTTAGATACTTCTGTATAATTTTTACAAAGCATTTTCACAAAAAATTTATGGATTAATCAGGTTCCCCATATCAGTACCATAACTTTGTAAAGATGTTGGAAAGTTATCCTCTTCCTTTTACTTATTGGAATGCTGGAGCTCAGAGAGGTTAAGTGACCTGTTGAAGATCAAAGAGCTACCAGGGACATTTGTTCAGTATTTATTTCTGCTTCTTTTATTTTCCTATACTTCCCATAAGCTCTATCTAGGATGATGATATTTTCTAAACTAAAAGTCTAAAGCTCATGATTTTATAATAGATTTTAAATGTTTAAAATTTAAATACATAATACATGATTTATAAATCTATAAATACTGAATATATTTTTGTAATATATAATTTAAATATTTTAAATTTTACATTTTTAAATATTTTAAATATAAATCTTCTATTTTAAATTTACATGCATAAAAAGTGTTTAATTTTTACATAGTTCCATTTTTTTCTTTTATTATAAAAATGTATGATTTTTCTAAACCTTCAAGTATTCTAGAAATATTTATAGAAATTGAATTCTAACATAATCAATATTGATAAGTGGGTTATTGTACTGAGATCATATTACAGAATATCACACTGTGAGAACTATTTTACTACTTACTGTTTTTTATTTTATAGTGTCTTGCACATTTTTTTATGGTTATTTTAAAGAATTTGACAAAATATAAAATTTAAACCATGTTATCTATAGCTTTAGTAAATGGCATTTATAAGAAAGGATACTGATAGGTACTCTGGACCATCTGAGAAAACCCAGACAATCTTAATGCTCTAATTAAATACGAGAAAGCATATATCCTATAGTGTACCTTATAGGTAACTTGTAATTACCTAAAATCAAGGTTCTTTTTGCTTTTCATCACATGCCCTCTCCATCCTCTTGTTATTGCAGTAATAAAACTACAGCCTTTCTAAGAAAGCCCATTTCCCCGTACATTTGTAAGGGGTAAAGGAAAATAAGAAATGGAAAAATGTTATAGGAACTAATCAAACTCACTTCAGATGTAGCAATTGTAGAATGTGGAAGGGAAAATACCAGCTTGAATTCTGTCATTTTCATTCCCCACTCTGCCTCTCCTCCCAGGTGATCGTGGAGAAGGCTCCTAAGGCCAGGGTGCCTGACCTGGACAAGAGGAAGTACCTAGTGCCGTCTGACCTCACTGGTAATGCTCTTCCCTCCCTTGAGCCTTCCTCCCATGGCAAAGCATTCCCAGTACTTCCTGCATGCATGAGACTGTGAGACTGAGGAAGTAGGTTGAAGAAAGCGAGTGGGATTCTCCAGAGAGTTAGGTGATTAAAAAATGGTGACATAATTCTTGCCTATCACCAGTCCTAAGCATTTCCCATCATAGTGCCTCCTTTGATTTAGACACAGCAAAGTGCAAAACATTGAAAGAGAAGATCAGATGTCCATTATTTAAACCACTTAAAATCAGCTTTGTTACTATGATGTAAATTTATTCCAAAAGGAAAACCAGACTCGTTTCTTACGAGGATCACATTTTAGAGATTATCAAATGAATACCTTGTCTCCTCACTCTACGTTTTTTTGTTAATAATATTTTATAGATACTCTTTGGAATTGCAGAGGATATATTCATTCTTCACCTTGATCCTTGGTGGAATAATCACTGTATCCAGGAGACACTGGAAAGATATTGTAGATGTGTTTGCTCCAGAGTTACTAGATTTAAGTATCAGCCTTCTAGACTTTCTCCAGTGTGCTCAGTAAAAGGGAAAGCGTTGAACTCCACTCACTGTCCCAACATTGGGATGAGTGGCGGCGCTAAGGGTACTGGAGTCCAGAAGACCTCTTCTCATGACTAGTTTGTCTTAGGATGGAAGTGTGTTTCACATTAGATTTAGACAGTGATGGGAATGTTTCAGTCTGGATATACATGGTGTTCCCTCAAAGTCATCCTCAGGCTTCAAGTGGATATGCTAGCCTTGGGTCTGAAACTGAGTAAAGGATGGGAAGCTCCTATTTTCTGAGGAATAAACTCAGTGGCATGTTAGGGAATACGAGGCTTCTCTGAGTTTCACTTTATTTCTTCAGCTATAAGACAGTATTGGGCTCTGTTCAGATGGTGTGTAAAGGTGGTACTTGAAAGGGAACGGGTATAGCAGAATTTTTTTCTGATCTTACCCTTTTCCCAATCCCTTGTGTTCTCCCCTCTTGCCTTTCTTTTCTAAAACCTCCCTTCATCCAGTTGGCCAGTTCTACTTCTTAATCCGGAAGAGGATCCACCTGCGACCTGAGGACGCCTTATTCTTCTTTGTCAACAACACTATCCCTCCCACGAGCGCTACCATGGGCCAGCTGTATGAGGTAATGGTCTAGTCACAACAACACCGGCCGGTCTGGTGGTGTCCGGCTTTTGTTCCCGTGGGTTTTCATAGCACGCCTGGGAAGTGGAACAAGAGGTGTTGTCTGTCAGGATCCTGTTACCCGGGGCAGTGTGAGGCTCTGGGAGATTAGATCCCACTTGTCCTTTAGGGATGGAGCAGCGACTAGACTCAGTCCCTTTGAGTTCTTGTTGCAGTCTTGCCTTGCTAGAATATTTTAACACGGGCTTATCTTTATTGAAACCGCAGGGAATGGCTTCTGGCTGTGAACATTTCAAGCACACCGAACTTTATAATAAAGGCAAAATCTTTAAATTGTCTTAACAGCTAAACTCAGCTGGAGAGAAGAATTTATGTGATTTTATTTGGTTTAATTGGTAAACTGTCTGAATCTAACATGAGAAAACTCTAGTAAAGGACTTTACCTTGCTATGTCATCTAAGAGTGTGACTGATATTCCTGAAGGGATTTCTCACAAGATGTGCTGTCTTCTTGTGCCCCATGAGGTAGTTAAACTTCTAATCTGATTGTTACTCCATAGCATATATTCCCTATTGGTGTATATTTCAATATGCATGTTTGGTTGTATCTATGTTTCCCTTGCCCAGAATGAGCTTTCAGAGGTAAGGACTGGGCCCCAGTCACGTTTGATCCCTGATACCTATGTGTATGGTAGTCCCCATGAACGTTATTTTTGAACTCAGAGTTGAATTCCAACCAATTCTGCATGTTCATTGGTCCTTCTGTTAATGGGGTCTGTGATACCTTCCATGCCTACTTCACTAGGTTATGTGGGGTCCCGAGTCCTGGAGACGATGAATGGGATTTTGTTTTCTAACCTGCCCTTATCTCTTCCCCTAGGACAACCATGAGGAAGACTACTTCCTGTATGTGGCCTACAGTGATGAGAGTGTGTATGGGAAGTGAGTGGTGGAGGCCCGCAGACGGGAGCACCTGGACTCGGGGGTGGGGGGGCGTGTGGGACGGGGGAAGAGAAGGCGGGGCTCCCACATGGAGGAGACAGAAGGCGAAGACCTCTGGAAACACTGCACCGCACACACCGTCATCATAGTTTCACCTGCTCAATTGATGTTTTTTGCTGCTTCCTCGGCCCAGGGAGAAAGCACGTCAGGACAGAGCTGTTGGATTAGCTTTGCTCAAGGAATGGAGATGATATTATTTCACAGCATTGGTGTGAATTAATTTTTGTGTGATTTTTTTCATAGAAGAGTTAGGAAGTGGGCAAGTTGGGACCAGAGATGATTGTGGACCAGCATCGACTTCCAGCTCTCCCATCTCTGGGCAGAGATCCTCTTGGACATTTGCACAAGGCAGTTGCAGGGAGGGCATAGGAATGTTTTAGGAGTACTGGTAGTGGATCATTCCTGGGGACCAAAAGAGACACATTGTCATTAAAACATTATGCCCCATCTCTCCTGTCTTCACAACTCCTCCTCTCCCCACCTTCTCCCCCACCCAGTCATAATCTCACACAGACATCATAGCACCACCCCATTGGTGACAGATGTCAGACAGAAATTTAGATGGAGCTCTTCTACTTTTGGAAAGTAGGGGCCAGGCATGAAGGACACTGTGATGATGAAGATGGTTTTGATAGCATTAACTGGAATTGAAGTATTGAACATCTCTGCCTAACCTGCTCTCTCTCTCTGGTGTCCCTTATCCCACACCTCCCTTGGCCTCAGCCATGTCCAATTACAGACTCAGCGGATGTCCTCCCTCCCTGCTGTCCCTTCCGTCTCACACGCACAGAAACGCCAAGTGATGGCCAGCTGCTTCCCTCCTGGGGTTTTCATTTACTGCAGCTGCTAGTTAGAAAAGTTTGAGGGGATGACTTTTAGTAATTCGTGGGGATTCTGTTGATTCTGATTATTTTCACTTTCGGGGTTATGGGTGGCGGGGGGAGAGCAGGAATTTCACTCAGACATGACATTTCAGTTCATCTCTGCTAATGAAAGGGTCCGTCCCATGGTGGGGGGATTTGTCTGTCGATTCTGTCAGCTGCAGGTTCTTGTGTCATGAAGTTGACGCTGTCAGGCCAAGGAAATAAAGTAATTGTGTACCTTAAAAACCCACTGTGAGTTCAGAACTTGCCTTTATTTAGTATGTATTAGAATGGATGGCAGGTGGAGTCTCTGAGCTGAACATCTTGACTGGGGTGGCTGTTGGTGTTTGCTCACCTGTGGTCAGATGTGTGCAAGTTGACTGACCAGGAGTTGTCTTCCAAAGGTGAATGTGGAGGTGGGGCAGTGGGTGTGGTGGAGGTGTGTGCGTGATCTTCTCCCCTGCAGGGAAATGCTTTGTCACTGTTAGATGTGATTTTCTAAGCTGAGGGGGGAAGACCGCCTACATCAGAATATAGGGGGTGGAATTGGGGATGTGCTTATTAAATGTGCAGATGGCCCAGATTTCGCCCACTCAGAATCTCAGCGTAGGCGCCTGCATTTTTCATCTCATGATTCTGCTGCACACCGATGTTGGAGGCGTTGCTCTGTATACCTGGTTTTGCTAATTCCCAACCAAACATACTTTCTCCACATAAAAAAGGCACCTAGGTAAGGCTCCTGGGGTCGCACAAGCTTGGTGTCTTCTGACCATGTGAGTCCACTCAGTCAGAGACCAATATGTGGGTGGGCAGTTGGGGTGCAAGTTATGAGACTGAAAAACAGATTTGTGGAAACTGCTTTCTTAAAGAACTTGAAAACCTGTCTCTGACCTAATCTTGCATCTATATCCTCCAGTGGTATGTACCTCTGCAGAGTTCTGGGTGCTTATAAAAGATCCATGGCAGGACTCCACCCAACCAAACATGCCCGGTGTACTGACTGAGAGAGTTGTCAGGACTGAGAGGGAAGGAAGTCCAGGCCCATTTCAGCACCACATGAAGACAATTAAGAAAAGCTCAAGGAATTTTGATGTTGACAGCATAGCACTGGAAATGGACACCTGTTACTACGGACAGAAAAATATTGAGGTGTTTCTGATAAAGCCAAATGGAAGCTAATATTTGCATTAAGATGTGAATTACATTTTGTAGCTACTAGACTTAGTCACTGCCTAGGAATGAGATGGGATGGATGTTTAAAATAAAACAAGTATGGCAGACCCCAGTCCTCTAACACGGGGAGCAGGCCCTGGAAGAGCCATCACTAGCCCGAGCGGCACTTTGAATGTAGAGCCTGAGTCTCCCTAGGTGGCTTTCCTTATTTCAGTCTGACAGGTCTCTAAAGCTTTCTGTTGGGAGGAAATTTGTCCTCAGATGGGACATGACGTACCATGTTAGACCAGCCCTCTGATTTTATAAATCCATAAAGTTCAAATAACTTAGCTACAGACTGGATGTTTCAGGACTCTGGGACATGATGCTCTTTCCAGAAGAGAATATCTCAGAGCCACTCCCAGGCCAAGCTTTAAAGCTTCTTGGTGCCCTCTGGCTATTGTGAGTCAAGTGTCAAGTAAAAGCAGTGTAGGAAACGTGTTTTCACTAATCTGTGCCCCATGTCCCATGTCAGGGTGATTGACATCCTGATACTTCTTTCTGGGACTCAAGTGTGAATGATGTGTCCGTAGTCCCATTCTCCCCTTGGAGTCAGGGTGACATTGTCAGAGATGAGTGAGTCCTCAGCTTGTACCATACATTTTGGTAGATCTCATGTCTCTGTACGGTGAACATACGTCTAGGTTTGCGAAGGAGCATCTCGATTTATGCCTATTGCCCTGATTGGTTTATTTATGCTTCCTTATTTCACTGTTACAAGTTCCCCAATGGACAAAAATATGTGATCACTCTCCTTATATTTTGTATAAAATGGAAGCTTATTCCCACTGTTGAGGGAGGGAGGGAGAGAGAATGCCAGTGCCAACCAGATACATCCTGCCTCAGTACGGCTTTAACCCTGTGTGGGTGGAAACCAGAAAAAATGCCATTTGAATAGCAGAGCTTGCTACGCCCCCCCCCCCCCCCGAATTGTTTTCCTCCTTTGAAGCACTGTTCATTTAAAAAAGATTATAGACTGCATTGTGAAATCAGAGGGCAAGAGTGCCCAAGAACAAAACACATGGTGGTGAAGAAAGGAATAGTAAGGAGGCAAACAGGTGCTCCCCAGCATGCGGACAGGCCGCTGGCTGCAGCAGTACCCCTTGGTTACAATGTTGTCAGTGTGCCAGTTGCTGTGGAAATGCTGCATTTAGTAAGCTCATAATTCTATTGTATTTGTGTCATTACGCACCAAATATATAATAGGAATGGTATAATCTTGAGGTTCTGTGTGTGGGCTGGGGCATGCTGTACACTTGCCCATGGATACAGCATCAGGCAGCTGTTAAAATAAACGCAGTCATTTCTGGAAAATAAACTAGTTAAGTTGGTTTCAGCCAGTTTTTACTTGATAAAAGACTTGTAATCCACTATTTCTAGCTGTGTTTTCTTTCGGATATAATTTTACTCAGATTTGAACAAACTCCAAGCTTTCATCTTTATGTTTTTGTTTCGTTTTTGCTGCATGAAGCCACCACTTATTTTCAGGAACGGGCCCATTTTGTCCTTGAGTAGCTCCACGTCCCTGCTGCCCAGCTCCCCACCCACGCTTTGTTTACCTGGCTGTCAGAGCTGGGGCTGCAGTTTGGTCAAGTCCGCCTGTGGCGCATTATCACATGGATGACTCAGGGCTACAGAGCTTGTTTTCCTCGGCTATTTTGATATCTGCTTAAAAAATAAACCCAAAACAAAACACACACAATAGAGACCCTGTATCAAAAGCTCCAAGGGACTGTGGTCATGTCCAACTAATTGCCCTTTTGAATTATAGGACCGTTTAAAAATGTTTTTGTCTTGTAGTTATGGATGGACACTTCGGTACGTTGTAAATCCATACAATCAGATTCTTTACAAAGTTTGAAGTAACAGGAAGTAGTGAAATGACATTCAGCATGCCATTGTGCAGGTGTGCGTAGATTTCAAGAGTGGCTAACAAAAGACTTAAGACATTCTATTGTGTATTCCATCTGTCTGGACAGTTCTATTTTCAACACAGCAGTGTATTTACTCAAGATCCTGTGACTTTCGATTAGAGCTGTTCTGCACTTAAGACATGCGTAAAGTGACCCTGAGCCTCTGGATTGGTGGTTCAAACCCATTTTCTATTTTTATACTTCTGGTAGGCTCAGCGCTGCTTATACCTTTCAACAAAAGCATGATGCTAGCTTATTGCTTAGCATCCACAGAATAAAAATAACAAGCCATATTTCAGGTGCTAACATCGGCTAACTTCCTACCTCCTTCAAGTCGGCTCAGCTGTCATTTCAAGCCCACCCTGAGTGCCCTTTTAAATATTTCAACATCCTCCCTCCCTCACCCACAGCTCCCTTGCTCCCTCCTAGCTTGCTGTGCCTTGTCCTTTTTGCTTAGCCCTGATCACCTTCTAACATTTTAAGTTTATTGTCCACCTTCTCACTGATTTGGAAGCTCCACAAAGGCAGAACCTTTGAATTGTTCACCAGTTTACACAAACGAGTCAGAACAGAGCCTGCCTTGGATCGTGCTCAAAATGCAGTGAAGGAACAGTGGCTTCTGATAGGACTGAAATTTCTGTTCAAGGACTGGGTAATTCAGTCAGAACTAACTTTCCCATGAAAGCACAGGTTATAAAAGGGCCACCGAGGAACTTTGGGAAGATCCTGGAGCTTATTAGAAAGACGATCTTGAGGCAGGAAATAGGGTTCGAATCCCAGCTCTGCCTCTTAACTAGCTCTGTGACAGGGGCCAGTTTATTTTTTGTATAAATGTAATCCAGAATTTCCTTCCTGTCAGATATAATAATTATCTCATAGGTTGATATGACTATTAAATAAAAAATCATGCCCTGGCTGGTTTGGCTCAGCGGTTAGAGCGTTGGCCTGTGGACCAGAGACACCCGGGTTCGGTTCCCACTAAGGGCACGTACCTCGGTTACATTTTGTCTGCGGCCCCAGTTGGGGTCATGTGGGTGGCAATCACTCGATGTGTCTCTCTCACATCGATGTTTCTCTCTCTCTTCCTCTCTCTCTCCCGCTCTATCTGCAAAAAAAATATATATATATATGTCCTCGGGTGAGGATTAAAAAAAAAAATCATTGCATATTAAGAGTACATTTTATTTAAAACTAAAATGGCAGTCAGGCTAATTGGTAGGAATAATCTAGGTTTTTATTTTTGGTTCACTGATAACACTGCAGGATATTAGTTGGCAAATGTAGGAAATGGCCCTTGGCAGAAAAAAGGTTCCCCACCCCTGCATCAGACCTCTAGGATGGAGGGCCCAGTGCATGCTGTCCCTCCAAGGAGCACACCAGCACCTTTCCCCCTCCCTTCCTCTTCCCTTGCCCCCAGGCCAGTCACCACCTTTACCTTCCTCACTTCTAAGCTCCAGGGTCCTTCCTTTGCCTCTATAACTTATTTCCTAAGTCCATTTCTTCTACCTCTGTGATTTTCCAAATAAATGTTCTCTTATCATTTGAGTCTTGGCTGTGAATTCTTTCCTAGTCAGAACTCAAGTACCGAAGTTGCTGAACCCAGGTCCCGCCTCCTGCCCACAGCAGTTTGAAACTCAATCTTGATCCTTTGTTTTTCTTCTAAGGAGTTTAAGATAGAGGTTAAGGGATTTGCACAATGCTCCCAGTTTTAATTTTCAACCTATTTTGGAAAGTTAATTATTGGTACATTTATACTTTGTGAGCATGTTTGTAAAAGTTCTTTTAAAACTGCAATTATATTTATACTTTTTAAGAAACCTACCACAGGGCCTAGCACAAGTAATTAAAAATTAAGGTGGCTGGAAGAATCTTAAGAGTTTGAAAGAATCTGCCTGGCTGGTGTGGCTCACTGGTTGAGCGTCGACCCATGCACCAAGAGGTCACCAGTTCGATTCCCGATCAGGGCACATGCCCAGGTTGTGGGCCCGATCCCCAGTGGGGTGCGTGCAGGAGGCAGCCAATCAGTGTTCTCTCTCATTGATGTTTCTATCTCTCTCTCCCTCTCCCTTCCTCTCTCTCTAAAATCAATAAAGAAAAAATATTTTAAAAAAAAGTTTCAAAGAATCTTACACATATTATCTTAAGATTTGGGTCTTGAGAGATGTGGCTTCTTGTTCCCCAGAATCCAGTTTTCTCTTCTTTCACATGGCCATAAAATTAGAATTGCAATGATTTATTTGGCAAAGAAGTGTATCAGGGAACACCCACCCAATAGGAGGATAAAGGAAAAAGTAGCATTTGCAGTAGTGCAGACAGATGCTTTTGCAGCCTCACTTAAAACGCTGGAGAAGATGCTTGGCTTTATGTGGTGCAAGCATCTCTCCCAGGCATCCGACCCACAGTGCAGCCCTGATGGACACAGATGCCCACGTCCCGCAGGCAGTGCCGGCCTGCCTACCGCTCATGTGCCTTAGACAGTGGCATGACCTTCAGCTGAGGGCAGTTGGACAGGCTGAGTTCCTACCCCCCTCTCTCTTTAAAGCTCCTTAAAATAGCTATAGGATTCTCATCAGCAAGGCTCATCAGAGAACAAAAGACTGTTCTCTGTAACTATTGGTTGTTCAAGCCCATCCTTCAAGGCAAAAGACTGAGCCTGCAGGGTTCCTTTCTAAAGACATGTGTTGGGGGGGGGTGAGTTAAAAATTCTAAGGTCAAGGAGAAGCTACATCAAAAAGCCATCAAGGAGGATGGTGGGGTTTGAGGAGACCAGTGATTCTCAAATTTAAGAGTGCATCAGAATCCCCTGGAGGGCTGGTTAAAATATTTTTGGGGGCCCCACCCCCAGAATTTCTGACTCCACAGGTCTAGAGTAGGGCTAGAATTTGCATTTCTAAGAGGCACCCTGGTGATGCTGATGTTAGGACCACATTTGATGATCCAAGGACCACACTATAAAAACCACTGTAATAGAAAAATTTTAGAACATTTTTCATCTAAAACGCATCCCTGCACCCTCAGTATTCTAGCAAGTTGAACTATGACTAAGCAGCATTTCTCTGAGATGCATGAAACCAACTATATCAGACTTGTGTGGATTGCTTGTAAATAAGGGAGAATTCTACTCACCACTCCAGACTGACTAATATGAATTTCTAGGGGTAAAAACAGAAAATGCATTTTAAACAAGATTAATGTATGCAGATGGAATCTTGAGAACCACTAGATAAAGTGTTATACTTGCCAAAGAATGAGAGAAATTCACAGTTAAAATAACAATAAGTCTACAATACAATGTATCTAGGCCTAAGAAGGAATAAAGACCAGGAAATTGTCATTTGGGATATTTTTTGGAGAGCACATTTATTGGGACTTATCCAAGGAAAGAAATCAAAATGATCATATGGGTTTCTTTCCATCCTCTAATCATTCTTTTTAAACTTGGGTAATATTGGTGTGATAATCTGCATAGGACTGATATAATGTAGGGGCTTTGTTTGTTTGTTCCTGAACAAAATAATCTGGGTCTTTATAAATATAAGGCACCTAAAGTCACCATCTATCCTACCGAATGGGGTTAAGCTATGTGGTGTGCCTAACACTGGCTTCACATTAGCATCAGTGGCTGGCTTTTAAAAACCACAGATACCCTGGCCCCACTTCTGGGAAGGACATGGGGCAGGGTCTGAGCATCTTTACTTTCTACAAAACCCCTCAAGTGATTTCTGTAACAGGGTTGTGAAGAACTCGACTGTATGCTCATTGGTACCAGTTCTGGAAATAACAACTTCTCTTCTGAATTTACTTCACTTTTCCTATTAAATCACAGATCCTGAATAATTCTGGCCGGATCCACAATTCTTTCTTCATCAATGCTTGCAGTGCTGTGGAATCTAAGATAATCCCTGCCATTGAATTCGATTTCTGCCACACCAGCTTCTTGCACGTTTAATAACCACCTGTCTTATGTCCACAGTGACTTTGATGCTATTGTGACCTGACTGAAACACTTTGATGACTCATTTTCAAGGAAGCCCCCAAACTAGACTCTTCCCTCCCCCAGCTAGGTTTTTGAAACAATTATGTTCATTGCACTGGTGGCCACAAGGTGGCAGGCCAAATCCATTTACTAATTCAATGCAGCTTCATAACTGGCTGCAACTATCGTTTTCCTATTTGTCACTAATAAAGGAGTCTGTCACCTTTCGGTAGACAAAGACCATAGAATCTTACAACTAGCCGGAAATATGACAGATCATCTTCATTGATTGTCAACATTTTCTTATCTTCTAAAAGAGGGAGATGCATTACACATCTTTAATTATTTGTCTGACTTTCTAGCATCTCAGAACGTAGATAAAATACTAACACACTTATCTCAGACACATGGAAATCCTTCTGTTCAAAAAATTAACAGTGATGCATATCCAAGAAAGGAAATAGAAGCATATTTAAAAGAAAATAATAAAACATAGATCTGTTTCTTCATTTGTTTTGTTTGAGTTACCCAGAAGGTTGAAAAAAAGGAGGGGGGGACCAAATAAAAATTTATGAGAAGTAAAAAGCAAAATGTTTTATGTTTTACTTCAGTTTTTACATTTCTGAGATTGTTCACTTTTATGAAAGGTAAAGTTTTGTTGATAGACGATCACTACAATCCAAAAAACAGGTATCCCCTGGCTGGGTAGCTCAGGTGTTTGGAGCTTTGTCCCAGTACACCAAGGTTGCAGGTTTGATCCCAGGTCAGGACACATAGAAGAATCAACCAATGAATGAATAAATAAGTGGAACAACAAATTGATGTTTCTCTCTCTCTCTCTCTTTCTCTCTCTCTCTCCTTCTCTCTAAAATGATAAAATAAAAGTGAGTGTCCATGATCAATTCAACTATCTCTCAGACCTGACTGTTCTCATTGTCTCAGTCTGTAGATGGTTAATGAAGACCTTCCTTATGTGAAGGCAGATAGAGGAAACTGAGGCGGGAAAAGAAATGGAAATGAACACCATTTGAGCATCTTTGGTCAGACTTGCTCTACTCCTTGTTCAGGAGCTTAAGCTTTCAAATGACGATAAAAAGATAGAAATACATCATTTTGGTATTGCTTTAAAAAAGAAAAAAGTAAACAATAAAAAAACCTACTAAAGAGATTACATATATACAGGTGTCCTCTCCTAATCTCTCCAGCCTCATGCATAGCATGTCAATTGACCTCTGGCCAATTAATTTTGGCCCACACTGGAGCTATATCTATTTCTGGAAATACACTAAGCAATTTCCTGTTTGGGGGCTGTGCACATGCTGCTGTGTTCTGCTGAACTGCCCCCCCCCTTAGCTCTCTTATTTTATTTTTGCCAGTGAGTAAAATATTGATAGTTTATTTTATTTAATTAATTTTTGTTACAGATGTTTCTCCTTTTCCCCCCATTGACACCCTCCTCCCAATTCTGCCCCCCGCCCACAGCATTATTGTCTATGTCCATTGGTTATGCATATAATCCCTCCTTAGCTCTTTATGTCCTACTCATTCTTATACTTTGTCTTAGCTTAAATATTACACTCTCTGATCACCCAGTTAGATATTGCAGGTTCCCTCCACTATTGCTCTGAATTCCAAACCGTTTTTTGTTTCATTTATAACACTAATTGGAACTTGTATTTTTTTAAACTTATTTTTATTGTTGAATGTACTACAGATGTCCCCCTTTTTTCCACCCTTCACCCCCTCCTCCCCCTCCTGCCCCCATCCAGCCTTCCCCACACTATTGTCTCTGTCTATTGGTTATGCATATATGCATATAAGTTCTTTGGTTTACTCTTCCCGCCCCACCTCCCCCCTTCCCTTTGAGGTTCATCAGTCTAACAACCAATTTGTACTTCTTAATCCCTTCACCTTTTTCACCCATCCCCCCTACCACCCTCCTATCTGGCAACCAACAAAAAATTCTCTGTATCTATGAGTCTGTTTCTGTTCTGCTTGTTCATTTTGTTTGTAGATTCAATTGTTGATAGATATGTATTTATTGCCATTTTATTGTTCATATTTTTGTTCTTCAAGAAGGCCCTTCAACATTTCATATAATACAGGCTTGGTGGTGATGAACCCCTTTAGCTTTTTCTTGCCTGGGAAACTCTTTATATGGTCATTGATTCTAAATGATAGCTTTGCAGGATAGAGTAATCTTGGTTGTAGGTCCTTGCTTTTCATCACTTTAAATATTTCTTGACACTCCCTTCTGGCCTGCAAAGTTTCTTTTGAGAAATCAGCTGACAGTCTTATGGGAACTCCCTTGTAGGTAACTAATTGCTTTTCTCTTGCTGCTTTTAAAATTCTCTCTTTGTCTTTAACCTTTGGCATTTTGATGATGATGTGTCTTGGTGTGGACCTCTTTGAGTTCATCTTGTTTGAGACTCTGTGTTTCCTGGACTTGTATTTCTGTTTCCTTCATCAAGTTAGGAAAGTTTCTGTCATTATTTTTTCAAATAGGTTTTCAATTTCTTGCCCTCTCTCTTCTCCTTCTGGCACTCCCATGATGCAAATGTTGGTACACTTCAAATTGTCTCAGAGGTTCCTTACACTATCCTCACTCTTTTAGATTCTTTTTTCTTTTTGCTGTCTGATTGGGTGTGTTTTGCTTCCTTATATTCCAAATCGATGGTTTGCTTCTTGGCTGCACCTACTCTACTATTGATTCCCTGTAAATTATTTTTTATTTTAGTTAGTTCATCCTTCATTTCTGACTGGTCCTTTTTTATGCTCTTAAGGTCCTCACTAAGTTCCTTGAAGTTCTCATGAAGTTCCTTGAAATTCTCACTAAGTTCATTGAGCATCCTTATAACCAGTGTTTTGAACTCTGCGTCTGTTAGGTTGCTTATCTTCATTTCGTTTAGTTCTTTTCTTGGAGTTTTGTTCTGTTCTTTCATTTGGGAGATGTTTCTTTGTCTCCTCATTTTGGCTGCCTTCCTGTGTTTGTTTCTATGTAGTAGGTAGAGTTGTATGTCTCCTAGGCTTTGTAGGGTGGCCTATTTTAGTAGGTGTCCTGTAGGGTCTAGTGGTACAGCCTCTCTGGTCACCCCAGCTGGGCCTTCAAGGTGCACCCCTTGTGTGGACTGTACACCCTTCTGTTGTAGTTGAGCCTTAATTGCTGTTGGAACACCAGTGGGAGGGATTTACTCAGGCTGATAAGCTGCAAGGATTGGCTGTGCCCACTGACCACTGACCTCTGACTACCTTGGAGGATCAGCTGTGCAGGGGCCCACCACACAGAGCAAGACTTACTTCAGCAGTGCTTTGGTACCCACTGAGTCTACTCCTTGAGTATGTCACTTGTGCAGGTGGTTGGGTGGTGGTGTTATGATGTGGTCTGAAGCTGTCCACTGGGTATGCTGGCTCTGGGGCCAAGGTCAGCCGCTGCCTGTGTTCTATCCGGGCCCGCCAGTCATAAGCTACAAAGTATCTGCTGATGGTTGCTTCTTGTGCTGGGCTTGAAGGTGCCCAGGCAAAGCCAAGCTGCGAACCAAGGCTGGCTGCTGCTAGTGCTGAGCCTGGGGCCACTTATTGAGAGGTATAGGCCTGCTGAGGCCAGATGCTGATTATTTGAGAGAATTTAGGAAAATCTGAAGCAGGAGCCAAGACAGGCCAATCCTATGGTAAAGCCACTGGAAACAGCTTGGGTGGGCTGGAAAGTTAGGAGGGGCAGGGCCTCAGGGAATCACCAAGGCAGGGCAAACTGTGAGCCAGGTTGCTGGAGTCCCAGATATGGCAGCGGTCTGCCTGCCTGTGGGGAAAGACTCACTAAAGGAGCAACGCCCTCTACCAGCACGTCTGTTCTGGAGAAAGCTGCCTCTCCAGTCCTCGCCCTGATGCCAAACAACTGAGTTCTTCCCTGTATGTCTCTGGTGCATTTCAAGCTGCTTCCCCCACACTGGAGCCTGGAGGGAGTGGGTCTGAGTAAGTCCATATATGGGCCTTTTAAGAGGAACTGCCTGGAACTCCAGAAGCCTCAGCCTCCCTCAGCCTCAGTTCCCACTGATTTTTACAGCCAGAAGTTATGGGGACTTCTCTTCCTGACACTGGACCCTGAGCTGGGTGCCTGATGTGGGATGGGGACCTCTCACTCCTCAGGGAGGATGTTTTCAGCTGAGGTGTCCCTCCTGATTTTTATCTACCACACATGGGTGTGGGACCAGCCTGTCCACGCCTCCAGCCCTCCTACCAGTCTCAATATGGCGTCTCTAATTTTGTAGTTGTAGGACTTCCATTCAGCTTGATTTCAGGTGATTTTGAATGATCAGAACTTGTATTCTTTAATTTGTTTTTTTATATAGATTTTGTAATTTCTTTTGTGAGGGAGAATCTTAGACTCCATGAAGCCAAAGACCATGTCTATTTTTGATTCATTCAATAATTGTGTCACTTGAATATTTAATTTTTGCCTACTATGTGTCAGGTACTATGCAATTAGACGCATAGTACATATTTGTTAAATAAATAACAGTATCTCTTTAGAAGAAATCCCCCTTTAAAATTTTCTTATGTATAAACTGAGAAGCAAATAGTAAAAGTTCGCACTCTTGAATTTATCCAAAATAGATAATTTCATTTGACTTTCAGTGAAAAACAAATTTGATAGATAAGCCTATTAAGTAAAAAAAAAAAAATATGTGAAAAGATAAGAACATTCACTGGCCTAATGATTTATATTAGAAACATCCTAGCATAGAACTAAAATAATCTAGCATACATTATTAGTTGAACAATATGATGAGTTGGAATTTGATGAATGAGACAAAGCTAGTCCATTTGAGGTCTAATTTAAGGGGCTTTTCCAACTTTAATATTTGCTTATAGTGACCTTTCCTTATATTAGAGTATGTGAATCTGATCTGACAAGGAATAACAATGGGTAGGTTGAAGATTGTGTTTGTGATCTCTGGGTCTGATGGTTTTTTTTTCAGTTCATCCACCTATTTAGGCCTTCAAAACTTTGCAAGTGAGTCTTGGGCACTCACCTAATTATTACTAAATTGTTCAAGAAGCTCAGGAATTCTGAAAGGCCTGATTAAGGTGGTTAGTCATCACTAAAGTGTTTCCTGTTATCTTATTCTTGTTTTTGCTATAGCTAGGCCCTGAACTGTTTTAGCACGATTTAACAAGAAAGATCCAGATATTGATTCAGTATCATGGGACTAGAGTAGGCTTCTACTGGACCAATGAAAGTATAGGGAAGGGAATAAAAGATAGATAATATATTCAAAGTGAGAACATCTATTACATAGAAGGTGAACTTGGTACTAAAAATAGGCACCTACTTTTGTTAACATTTCTAGCAGTATGAGTTCTAAGAAGCCCAGGTACTAGGAAGGCAACAGGAAAATTGCTTTGTCCAGACAAAAGGCTCTAAAACTATGACCTTTCTGAGGTTGACACCAGTTCAGCTCCACCATTTCTTGTCTATTCAGTAGTGTGATCATGGGTTCTGATGTTGATAGTTATCTACCTTCTCCCTTCCCTTCTAGCATTACTGTAATGCAACTTCTGTAATATAACTTTCAGTTTTGTCCATTTCAAGTGAATTAATTTGCTCCCACTAAAATTATGAAATCACATAGTCACGTGAGTGCATACTGTATGTGTTTCTTATGCATCATCTATCCAACCCAGAAAGTGACCATTGAGGGCTCTGTGACTTAACATTGAATATGTACATGCAGTTAGACACCCTGATCCAGGGCTCTGGCATAGCAGTTACACAGGGTCAAAGAGGGGTGTTTAAATACTAAAGGATTTGCCAGCTGGGCCCAGCCTCTTCTCTGATGGCCACTGACTGCCATAGCTGAGTCTGTGCACGTAGGTTCCAAAGCCAGGCTGACTCTGTTCAGATCCCAGCTCCTCAAGTTACTAGTGGTAGATAAACTTTGGGCAAAATGTATGTGCTTTCTGCAGTTTAGGTGGTCTGTCTGACAAATGGGGATAACTTCATGGGTGGTTGTGGGGATTACTTACCACATGAAGAGTGGTTGGCACTTGGAAAATACACAATAATATCACTTTTTATTTTATATATTTCACTTTCGATTTGATCTCTTTGCTGCCTCTTCTCTTTCTTACAATGTTCTGCCTAATACTACATTCCTTGCTTGCCTTCACCGTATTATCTGCTGTAGGAGAAAAGTACCGTGGACCACCAGTGTGTCTTGGGATGCTCATTTCTACTTTCTAAATGTCTTTATTTTCTTCTATGTTTATTATTTAGCTTCATGTCATGACCTTATTGCTTACCATGCCTAGCTCAACAGAACAACTCTTCAATCATATTCTCTGTACCCAGTGACTGATGAAGAAAAAAGTGTTTTCATATTCTCTTTCTGTGATGGAAAACATTAAACATTATGTAGTGTAATGTTTCATGAATTGCCCTATGCTCGTCACTCAGCTTTAGCAAACATCAATTCTCTGATACAGATGAGTTTGGAATCCCAGATGTCACTCGATTTCTCCTGTGGACTTTCAGTATGAATCTCTGAAGGCAAATGCATTTTTATAACATAATCTCTATGTCAACGATCATTTCTCAATAGCATCAGCTATTTTATATGTTCATGTTTCCCTGATTGTTTTGCATTTTTTAAGTAGATTAAATAAGAATTCACTGATGTGATTGGTTGATACATCCTTACCTTTGTTGTTTATGTTGCTGAGATACTCGATAGTTTGTCCTTAGGGTTTTCTAAGGTCCTGGTGGCTGATGGCACCTCTGTATTGCTGTTGGACACGTTGTTCTGCTTTTTTTGTTTCTTGTATATTGATAGTAAGATAGATACTTGATAAGATACAAATTGGATTTATTTTGGGAAATAAAGCCCTACAGTTTCATAATAAGGGTTGTGTACTTGCATTCAGAGATATTTAATACCTAGTGCTTCAATTTTGTAATTTTTGCAGCAATTGATGATCATTCACTACATCCATGAACTCATTACATATGGCAAAATAGTGGTATTTTAATTCAAGCATTCTCTTTTCATTTATTGGCTGAAATATTTCTATGAATAGTTAACATCAATTATTAGGTTAATCTATGCTATAGTTTATACAGGGAAGAGTTTGCTGGAGAAATACTTGATTCTTTTCTCTAGTAGTTTTTAATCTAATGAGTAAGTTCATCAGGGGAGGGATTTTTACTTTCATGAAACAAAATAAAAAATAATTTCAGACTTACAGAAAAAGTTGCAAAATGGTGCAAAGAATTAATGGATAGTCTTAACCCGGATCCTTCAAGGGTTAACTGGACAGAATTAAACAGGCCAGGAAGACGTTATTCAAGACAATTGCAATAGGAAGAGATATTGAATTCAACTCCAGAGAAACAATGTGGAAGACTTTTTAAAGCTGGGGTGAGCTAGTGAAAAAGCACTGGAGAACATTAGGAGAGGGTTGGTCAAAGTCATGTGGCCATCTGTGACCACACAAGAAATCTAATTATTCCGTATATTTTTTAAAATTAGTTTTCCACTTGATCACCACTCAATAGTCCAACTTATTCTTTAACATGGTGACTCTGAGACAACCACTTAGACCCACAGGTGCAAATGTGGCGCAAAGAACTTTGCTTTAAAATCTCAATTGTTGAATTTTCATTTCTTTAAGTTGTTCTCTTACATGATATCTTTGAGCAAGAAAAATAAGCAGTTATTTCAGTTTAACTGTATCAAAGACTTTAGAACCATGAAACAGTGCTGACGGCAAGCTGGGGTTCTTCTTCTCAAGTCTTAAAGCTTCGATGGCCTCCACACGTTCCAACACAGGAAGCGCCCTTCTTTGTTTATTCCAGAAGACTTGGTCTAAAACTATATACAAAGAGTGAAAAATGATGCTTTACTAATGTCCCTGTTTTGCTATCGCAGAAACAGCATAATAGTGACAGAACAATTAAACACTCTGTTCGGGCTCTTTCCACCCCACCATACCTAGTTTGCTGTACTTTTCTTCTCTAAATATTTTCCTTCCCAGATGGTCACTCTGAACAAAAGAAGTAGCAACGTTTCAGAGATTAGCTTTTTCCCTTGGTATGGATCTCCATGGGGTTTTTTTAAAGGAGGTTACTTACAATGTCAACATATGTATGCAAATTTGTCAATAAAGGGTGTTTATGAAGAAAGTTACTCTTGGGGCTAGAGGGAAGACTATTCTGACTATCCCAAGGGCTATAAAATTCAAGAACCCTGTAGTCAACAGACTCTGAAGAGAAATAGCTAATTGCTAATTAGCTATTTTTGTCATAGCTAATTGCTTTATGCCCGAGATGTGAACATTATTTCTCATTTCAGGGAATATACATTTAGCATATAAGATCTTTTCTAAACACACACAAAGGAAGGATGGCCAACTACTTTTTTATAGACTATGGGTCACTAAAAAGTAAATTATTACAATGTTATTAATCAATGTTACCACAAAACTTTTCATTTTAAAAGAATGCATAGCAGGTATGTGGCACCCATTTCTAGTTCTATTTCTTTAAATAAATAGAGTGACTATAGCCTTTGAAATGTGTTTTATATTTGTACTTGCTCTTTCTAAAAGCGTTCACCGATGACCCGCATGCACAGGTTCAGTGTGAAGCATACGATGTAGAGAGCCATGCACCTGGGGAAGGATTTCAGGAGTGCGTGGCTGAAAACTGTCAAAGTGGAGTCCAGCCTCAGTGGGGAAGAATGTTGTAATTATGAGGAGTGCCCTCCCAGAGCACCGTATGGAAATTGTCTGCGTACATGTCATGAATTTACCATCGCTGATACAGTTTGGAGTCTTCATTGAAGGGAATAACAGAACTTGAAAGCAGTGAAAAAAGAGAGACGATACAGAGGCAACAGCCCCTACTAGAGAACTGAACAATAAAGAAGACCTGTGTTCTCGTGCTTGCTCGAGTCTAGTAGGGGGAAAGCATATTCTGTTCATCTCTTCCCCACATATTCCAAAGAATAATCAGCATTAAAAATAGTCACTCCTTATGAAGAGCTTTTATAAAATCTGATTCTTGAAAGTTGTTTTTGTTTTTTTTTTTTCTCATTTGTTCTCTGAATAGATAGCCAGGGAAGAGAAATGTAAACCTGCTTGTATAAGTAGCCCTGACTGTTTCTGTTTCCAAAGAAGCAATATTCTTACAACTGGGTTTAATACAATTTATTGTCATGGGGTCAGCATAGCATAATGGTTATATTCACGGTCTCTAGGGAAAGACTATCTTGGCTTAAACCTTGGTTCTAATTCTTATTAGCTATACAACCTTGGAAAAAGTTCTCATCCTGGCTGGGCCTTAGTTTCTTTATTATTATGACAACAATAATGATAGTACTGTTTCACAGGATATCGGAGCAGTACATGATTTACTATGCCATCACTGCCTGGCCAGTGTGGCTCAGTGGATGGAGCATCACCCCCTGGGCTGAGAGGCCCTGGTTTGATCCCTGGTTATGGGCTCGGTCCCCAGTGGGGGGCGTGCAGAAGGCAGCCGATCAATGTATCTCTCTCACGTTGATGTTTCTATCTCTCTCTCCCTTCCTTTTGCTCGGAAAAAATCAATTAAAACATTAAAAATATGCCATCACTGAAATATTGGTGTTAGCAATATTAGAAGCAAGCAATAAACATTAACTATCTCTCAGGTGCCAATTGTGACCAAGATCCCTTTAGTTTGTATGTCCTATGTGATTTTTTCCTCTATTTATTTACCAAGTTCTGAAATTTTTCTATATTAGTATTTACATCTATATGTAAATATATTTAAAATTTTTAAATCACACGATGATTTTAAGTCCATATTTTGATATTTTGTGTTTGATGAAAGCTCCAATTATAGTTCATTGAGCTTTACATGATTGAATGAACACAAGATGTTAAAATATCTGTTTATAGTTATCTTCTGTGTAAGAAAATATAGGAATGGATTTCATGCCATACAGTTCCAGTTCTTCCTCACTATTTGTCTTGATAAGACTGGAGCTCAGTGCTTCAGAATTTTCTTGCTGCCAAGATTTTATTTTTAGCACAAATAATATATTAATTTTCTTCAAGGAAGGACCGGTTACCTTGACAAACAAAAAATATCATATGACTTAACTTATATGTGGAATCTAAAAAAACTAAACAAACAAACAAAACATAACAGAAACAGACTCAGATACAGACAAAAAAAAAATGATTGCCAGAAGGGAGGGGGTGGGGAAAAGGTGAAAAAAGTGAAGGGAAAGAAGAGGTACAAATTTCCAGTTATAAAATAAATAAGCCATGGGGATATAATGTAGAGCACAGGAAATATAGTCAATATTGTAATAACTTTGTATGGTGACAGATGGTTACTAGACATTATGGTGATCACATCATAAGGTATATAAATGTCAAATCACTGTGCTGTGCACTCAAAACATATAATGTTGTGTGTGAACTACACTTTAATAATAATGTTTTGAAAAATACATGCATAGCTCTGGCCAGTTTGGTTCAGCAGTTAGAGTGTCGGCCCGCAGACCCGAGAGTCCTGGGTTCGGTTCCGCTAAGGGCACATACCTTGATTGCAGTTTGTCCCCAGCCCCGGTTGGGGTCGTGTGGGTGGCAGCCACTTGATGTGTCTCTCTCACATTGATGTTTCTCTCCCTCTCTGCCTTCCTCTCTCCCTCCCACTCTATCTGAAGATGAATGCAAAAATATCCTCAGGTGAGGATAAAGAGAAATAAAGAAAGAAAAATACATGCATAAATATAACTTATCACCCATGGTTACTCAGTGTATTATAATTTTTGCACTATTGTTTTCAATTATCCTTCATAACTTCAAGGGAAGTCCTGCTCCATGAGAATTTTTCTGGTAAGTACACCATAATAGTTATCTAACTTTGATCTCATATCTATTAATTGTATATATACATTTAGATTTAAACAGCTTACCTGTGATATAAGACTCCCATTGCCATTCAATACACACCTGTTTTGCTATAGCATTTTGCAGTGTGCGGTTTCATTTTGCTCGCTTTCCTGTTTCTTCAGAATCCCTTCTAGATAATTAACTGAAGGTCATAAAATTTGCAAAAGAAAATATATTTTAAGGATATTACCTCTTTCAAACATTTGGGACTGCAAATAAAATAGAAATCTAAAATTTCTGGGGTACAATTTATTCATTTTTATTATTAACTAGGGAATGAATTATACATTTTCATTTGCATATAACTGATATTAAAGTATTTGGCTTTTACTGATGATGGGTATTCATGGATTATTTACTGATGCTTTAATAATTTCAGGTTTTCATATTTGACTGATGCCATTCTAAGCAATTAGTAACCTGGAAAGTCAGGACATAATGACCTAATCTACCTTTGGCGCAAACACCTTTGACATAGCACACATCCAATCAATCACAAATTATTTATTCTATCACTACAATGTTTCATATATCTGTTTCCCTCTTCACAATACCATAACCTTTCCCCTACTCAGATTTTTATTATTTTTATATTAAGCTATTATAATATTCTACCATCTTTCTGTCTCTAGTTCTTATTTACCAACATTTTCCTCAAAATGCCTCTGGAGTTAATACCTCCAGTACAGAGCTTGAATGATTCTACCCTTTCAACTATCTTCAGAGACTATCAATTGTTTATATGCTAAAATTCAAACTCATTAAAATAAAAAGATTATAAAATTAGAAATAATTATACAGATGAGATTGAAAGATTCTACAAATGAGTAGTGCATAAGATATTATAGAGAAATTTGGCCTAATTGTAATATAATAATAATTACTCTGTGTTTACTGATTACTCTAGGATTTAGTTACCTAGGAAAAGTAGAAAAGAGGATGCTTCAGGTAAAAGGAAGAGTCTACGCATATGCTCTGTAGCAAGAGGGATCATGGATAAAGTTACAGTTCATACCACTCCGCCCAGAGAAGTCCAGAATTGTGCTTGTTGTCCCAGAATAATTATTTACACCATCTTCTCTCATTCTTAAAATTATCCTTGTTTATATAATATTATATGGTGACTCTAATCATGAATCACTCAGTGAACTGAGAGACAACTGTGATTGGGACATAGAGAGTGAGACCATATGTGGTACTAGCTGGATAGAGAACCATGGACCAAGTAAGGAAGGACCTCAGAAACCATGCTAAGGATTTTAAAATATATTGAATTTAGAGTATTAAGAAGCTAAGAGTAAAGGTGTGGTGAGCTTATAAAATGTATAATTTGAAGAGGTTACTCTGGTAAATGCTTTGAAGAAGTCAAAGGTGAATATAGTTAGATGACCTGGAGGCTTGTGGAGGAGAGAGGAAGAGGGAGAGTTTATTGTCTTTTATCAGGTGGGATGTAATGCAAACATAGAGAAGTGCAGTAATTCATTAAGTGGAGATAACCAGTGACAGTTGGATATCACAGATGACTCCTAGGTTCATTTCACTGGACATCAGTGCCGAGAAAGGCAATATTAAAGTATCTGATTTTTTCTTTGATATTGGTAAGGATCAGGATTGAGAAGATTGAGTCTGTTTGGAAATGCTGTGTAGGTGTTTTTTTAAGCTGTCTAAGGAGAAATGTCAACAAGAAGCTTAAAATATGGACCTAGATATTGGATGTTAATATATAACTCACTGGCATATAATAAAACTGTTAACTTTGTATCCAGCTTCTTTATCAAAGTGTTTTTTATCCTAATTGTGTTTTTTTTCTGCATATTTTCTTGTAATATCTGGATAAGAAAGCATACCATCTGTGGATAATTTCAGTGTTTAATTTTTAATATTTATGTTATATCTAAATAGATTTTCTTGCATTTTTGCTTTCCTTTGGCTAGGACATGCAAGGAAATATTGACTAATCGGAGTTCTATCAATCATCTTTGTCTTCCTGATTCTATTGAAAATGATTCTCATTTTTCATTATGAAAGATGATATTTGCAGAAGGTTCTCATAAACACTCTTAATCAAGTTAAATGTTTTCTTTTACTTGTAGTTATTTCTTTTTCTCCTCTACATTGACAAATCTCTTGATAAATATCCAAACCCATCCCTGATTTTAACCAGAATTTGGTCTTCATGTAGCATTCTTTTAGTACAGTAGTGTAATATGTTACCTCTTTTATGAAGGATTTTTGCTTCTATGTTTGTAAATAATAGTGTCCTAAAATGTTCTCCTGTATATGGAGATAATTTGGAATAATGTTATGCTCATCTTACTGATGTAGCTGAAAATCTTCAATCTTTTGCTAGCTACTAAACAGTTTATCTAGGGGTCAATTTTTGTTACTAAGACATTTTAAAGTTTATTCTTTAAAAAATGATCAGTCAAGCCCTGGCCAGTGTGGCTCAGTTGGTTGAGCATTGTCCCATGCACCAAGGTTGCTGGTTTCAATTCCTGGTCAGGGCACTTACCCAGGTTGAGGGTTCAATCCCCAGTCAGGATGCCTAAGGGAGGCAACCGAATCGATCTATGCTTTTCTCTCACATTGATGTTTCTCTCTCTCTCCATCTCCCTGCCTTTCTCTCTAAAAAATCAATAACATATTAAATAAATAAATCAATAAATAGATAATTATCAGTCAAGTATCTATATGGGTACCCATTTTTATTAGCTTATTTATTTTTCTGTAGAATATAGTTATTTTTTCAATTTCTCTACATTGTTCTTTGAGTCTCTCTATCATCATATATGTCTTTTCAGGAAATCATACATTTGAACAAGTTTTCATTTAATAAAAATTCTATATTCTACCCTGGCCAGTTTTTCTCAGTGGTGAGAGTATCAGCCTATGGACCAAAGGGTCAAGGATTCGATTCCTGATCAAGGGTACATGCCTGGGTTGTAGGTTTGATCCCCGACCCTGACCGGGGCCGTGCAGGAGGCAACCAATCAATGTGTCTCTCTCACATCAATGGTTCTTTCTCTCTCCCCCTCCCCCTCTTCCACTCTATCTAAAAATTAATGGAAAAATATCCTCGGATGAGGATTAGCCACAACAAAAAATTCTATATTCTGCTATATTCTGAAATAATTCACTTTAAAATGATAATTGCTTTAGATCTAATTATATCTTTTGTACAAATTTATACTCTGTGTTTTGAGTAGTTTTATGTTGCTTTCTATATTTGAATAAATTTTTTCCATTTCTAGTTTGTGAATATTATTAAGTATTTTATGGACTTATTCTTTTAAAAGCTGTCTATTTTTAATAATATTAAGACATAATGAGTTCAAGCAATGTACAGATTTAGTCTAATATCCTGATCATTTTGTTTCATTTTTTGATGAATACATGCCCACCATCTTTCCAGCTTTTCTTTCCTCTACTATAATAAATTCTCTCTTTCAAATTATTTGACTTGATCTCCAAACACTTAATTTGTAACTGTCCCACCAATAAATTCTATAAATATTTTTCATGTTTTATTACATCTCAGTTGGTGAATCTAATGTCAATAACACTATGCTAAAATGTAGAATGCTGCTATTATTTTCCTTTTTTTTAATCAAAGCACCCAGCTATCCACTGATTACTTCAATAAGATCACCTGGGCCAGTGTTATTGAAAATTCAAAAATTGAATTGATAAAATTACTGTCATATAATTAAAATAACAAATGAGAAAAAAATACCTTGAGGAAATCCCTAGCATAAATTTGGAAGGCTTTTGAAAATTATATTAGTAATTTAAAACAAATTAATTAAGTAGCTCTGAAAAATACTTACCCTTAGCTATCATAATTGCAGCTACTACCAGAACAATTAAATAAAGGAAGGCAAATGCGAATGCAGCAAGACACCATGGAGACTCTGTCCAAAGAGAGAGAAGTAGGCCACGAAAACCATCAATGGCAGCAAGATTCAGGAGTTGGTATTAGAAAAATATTTGGTCAGGAATATTCAACCCACTTGAGTTAGACTGAAATCTAAGCTTATGGGAGCAACACATTGTGGGAAAATATACTCCAGCTTGTGAGGGGAACTCTAACAATTATTTTGTAGATTTGGCTATAGCCAGGGAAGATGTAAATATGTTCATGTAAGAATGGGTGAACTAATAAATGGTACTATAAAAGAAATATTTCAAATACTACAAAAGAACATGTCAGAAATCCTTCTATGAATTTAATTTAACACCCTCCCCAGATAAAAAAAATATATATTTCTTCCATTTTGTTGCAGAATTATGTAAAAATAAAATACCTATATTAGCTATTGGCCCAGACAGATATTCTGTGACAGTCTTGATAAAAATCCCTTTTCCGTGAAATACTGCACAAGCTCCATGTTGTTTTTAAAAATAAGAAAGCATGAAAGGGACCCTTACTTTCTGTAAGACTAAAATATCAAACTGGGAAATTATATATGAAATGGTCTTTGTTCTATGACTATGGTACATCATTCTAAGCCACTGGGGCCATCAGTGGTTCCGTTGGCTGTTCATTCTCATTTGTTATTAACAATGGACTTTAGGTTGGTACGACCAGTTAAACAGTGTTGGTATAAGAGATGAATTTTGATTCAGAGGTTGGTCCAAGAATATTTGTTGTTATGACTAGTTCATTAAAATGTTCAAGCAAAAAATGGAATCCAGAGTTTTCAATGTTTTTTACCTTTTGTCTTCGAAATCCTAGTTATTTTGTTCTTCTGAGTATTTGAAGAATGATCAGTTTTGAGTTCTGAATATACTATTCCTTCCTCACAAAGATCTAGAAAATATATTTTAAAATGCAGGTAATTACTATAATTAATATATACCCATGATATGTAAATATACAATTAAAAATTGTTAGAAATAAACAAAATTTGCCCTACTTTATGTTTATAAAAAAGTTTTAAATTTGGGTCAGTTATGTAGTTGCTTTGTAAAATGCAGCAGTTTTTTAAAAAAAAAGTTCTTAGTTTCTTCATGTATAAAATAAGGATAACCGTATTCATTCCATTCATAGATATACTGTGAAAATTAAGTTAATGTATATAAAGTCAATAGCATTTGCTTAAAACAATAATCATGCAATAAGTTATTTTTGTAGTACTAATAATAACTGTGTAGAATAGTAACTGCAAAAATATAATGGCCAATAACACCAGAAGTAACGCTGGTTGCAGAAGCAAGAGTAGAACTATAAAAATTATTTTAAATGCCTGTTTTTGTTTCTTCTATAGTTCAATTTAATCTTAATTACAAGAGCATGGGAAAAAGTAATCTAATTCTCATTAGGCAGATAAATTCTCTTGGCAACATATTGCATGCACTCCTTCAGCAAAAGTGAAGCAGAAGTCACTGCCACCAAGTCAATAACATTTTTCCAAAAAATGTTAAATCTAAGCTCATTGTAAATATTCAGAGCACCAAATAATGCTCTGAAATGTAAACCCCCTTCAATTTATAAATGAAAATCTTAAATTAATTCATAAGGACAAAAGGTTTTCGACTTCTGAAAGCATCTGGCCATGAACTTTGTTGTTTATAATATTATTTTTCATCACATAAAAAGATTACTTAGTAATAATAGCAGTATCCGATTTTACCTGTGTTTATGTCACGAAATTCCACTGACAAAGGATGAAGATCAAGATCGGAGCTGGGCAGTGCCGGCGTCTTTGGTTCCATAGTTTAGATTAGATTGCGTGAATCAGGTGGTGAGCAGAAGGCCAGAATGAGACAGGATCAAGAAAGCAGATCTCTTAATATTGCAACACCACACAGGATGTTTACTCTGAGTTTAATATGTAAACTATTTTTTCCACTTACAAAAATAAAAGGCAATGTAACTTATCATCTATAGATTAAATTTATTAGTCTTCTATGTACAATGAATTACTTCTTTATTTCTAAAGTTATACTTTAAAATTAAATTAACCATGATTTCTTCTCTGCTTTGTTATTTTTCGAAAACAATAATAATGAAGACTGAAATTTTTTATGTAAATAAAGTATATATTTAAATAAAATTTTAATGGATACTAATTCTTAGAAATAGTTTTGTGGTTTTAAATATCCATGCCTATTTTAAATAATTCAAACAATATGAGAACACATCTTATAGGAAATGAAAATGACATACAGGCCTGTCCCCTCAATCTAACTACTGTTAACATAATTATTCATAACTTTTCTAATTGTTCAAATGATCAGTGGATGTTTTCTTTATAAAATTAAAAGAAACAATTTAACTATCAATAAATTAGATGATGAAATAAATTATAGTGGATTCCTAAAATAAAACTTACATAGTCATTAAATATAGATGAGAGAGTTCTGTAAGTTTTGATATGGATAATTTTCCATAATATATTAAGTAGGAAAAAGGTACAAATTATTGCATATGATTATATTATATTTGGTAGAAAAAAATGTTATATGCATGTATTTGTAATGTAATATGCACCTAACCTAGTATTTAATAATAGTTTAGTGACTAACTTTGTAAATTTTTACTTTACATATGTGGTTTTCTATTTTTGTATTACTATTTTTAATGACCATAATTTATTATCACTGAAAAGATTAAAGTAAGCATATGTGAAATTTAATCTTCAAATAAAATATTCTCTTTGTTTATACAGGTTCACCTATTAACTGGTATATAATAAGGCTCTGTTTGATACAGCCACACATGTCATCTTTATACCCAATCTCATAGAGAAAAGGTACATCCTAGATTTAGCTGATTGGCAGTCTTCATAGTAGAAAAGCAAAGTTTACAATCTTGTAGGGAGAGACCTGTGGGTCAATTCAATGCACTACTAGTGTTGCTTCTACATTTGAATGTCTAGTAGGAATTGAGGTATTACTTGCTTGTACTTCTCCATTCCACCTGTGTCAGAAGTATTCCCTGGATTGAAGAGACCTATGTAGAGCAGTGCTAGAGGGACAGACTCACAGCCATCTGCCACTAGTGTGTGGAGGAGAGGCAAGTGTCAGGATTTATAGGGAATGTCTCTCCCTACCGATGTCCAAAGCATTCACTATATAGGTAATGCTCTCTTAGTTGGACAGTCAGAAGCCTTGGTCTAATCAGGCCTGGCTAGCAATGGTATTCTATCTCAGCTAGCAAAGTGGGGGTGGGGAGATTAACCGCGATAGAATTCAGGAGTTTGCTCTCCAAGTAGTTTCCTAGGACACCATAGGCTGATTCACAATAGTTAATTTCTCCAGAAGTCAAAGAAACTCTGCTTTCTCTTCACCTTCACTCCCATCTCCAACAAGGAAGCCTAGAATTAATTGTACTGGGTTTGGAGAAAGTATTGGACGTACTATTAATATTTGATGGGTTAACTGACAAATCAGAGTACTCTGAGTGGTTGTTGGTCTGCAAGCTACAGCCTGCTTCCCACCTTCGTGGCTTTATGATCTCAATATCCCTTGGGAATACAACATTCTACAACTGATGATTTTACTGAAGGAGTCTTTTAGCAAAGGAAGGAAGCCTCTGCCTGAAGGTGTCCCTTAAGGACAGAAATTAGTTATCTCCTTAATATGGCAACCTTTTACATTTCTTTTGAAAAAACAGCTACCAGCCCTGGCTGGTTTGGCTCAGCGGTTAGAGCCTCGGCCGGTGGACCAGAGAGTCACGGGTTCGGTTCCGCTAAGGGCACATACCTCAGTTGCCGTTTGTCCCCAGCCCCGGTTGGGGTCGTGTGGGTGGCAACCAGTTGATGTGTCTCTCTCACATTGATATTTCTCTCTCTCTCTTCCTCCCTCTCTCCCTCCTTCTCTATCTGAAGATAAATGCAAAAATGTCCTCGGGTGAGGATAATAAAAAAGAAAGAAAGAAAGAAAAACAGCTACTAATTGGCTCTAAATCAAGTTTTCTTTTGGGGTGACACATCTTGGAATCAACAATAACAGCGTGAGACAGACACAAGCTTTCTTGGTCAAATGGAATTATTCTATTCAGGAGCAGAGATGGCCTGGTTCCAACCGTGCCCTGTCTTCACCTGAAAAAGTGTCACCTGTCTCTTTTGCAGGAATTTTATGCCTAACTCCATCACTGGAAGAAAAATGATGGGCTTAGTGGGTCTCTTGAGTCACAGAGGTCCCCCAAACACTTAGGTCTGGTTTCTTGATAACTTGATTGTTTGAAATCTGATACAGATTTGCCTGTTTTGGTGCACCACCAGCTATGCAGAACCAAGAATCCACACGGTCACCACACTCAGTTGGCGGAACTCGGAGCCATTCTCATTGCTGTATCCATAGTATTCCTCTGGATAAATCTCATTATGTTTTTTCTTTATTGACTTATAGATGGATTGTTGCCAGTGGCCTACCTGTGGTTCTTAGATTGGGAAACCTACCCTGGCAGATGTAAGATACTCCTCCTCTGGGCAAAAGCTAGAAAGAATTAACAGCTACTGATTCAACTATCTGCGTTTCTCATGTAGTTGTCCACATTCTCTCATGAGAATGATCAGACTCAAGTTGTTGATTGAGTCCGCACTGTCTGCTTCCTCTTGCTGTCCAGATCCATCATCGTACTGGGCATGACAGAACAGTCCAGCACAGGCTAGCACAAAATATAGGACTCCTTCGGATTTAGAGGCTATCAAGGCATGACAAGACTAGTGACCCCTGTCTACGTTGATCCTGCTGTTTCCTGGTGGAGGAGACCACACTGCACAGAGCATTGCCCCCACCTATTCCAGGCAGATTAACTGCATTGGACATTTGACATCCTCTTGGAGTTATCAATGGTGCCTCATTGCTCTCTCCTAGACAATAGTGTTACTGTTCCAGTCTGATTAACCAGTTGTGGTCACAACCATAAAAATTATCTGTCAGATTTTCAGCTTTCTAAACCATTTGCAGTCTGACAATGGTGCACATTTTATTGTAAAAACACTCCAAATGGCTAATATTTAAGGTATTTAATGGATCTTCATGCTCCCCATCATCCACAAGTACTGGTATTGTTGAGCTCTGGTATGGTTTCCTCAAAAATACACAAAAGAAATGTCTGACTCTCCCTTGCTCACTTCGTCTTCTATTTATTTATTTATTTACTTGTTTATTTATTTATTTATTATTTTATTGTATTTATTGGGGTGACACTGGTTAATAAAATTATATAGGCTTCAGGTGTTCAATTCTATAATATATCATCTGTATATTGCATTGTGTGTTCACCACCCCAAGTCAAGTCTCCTTTCATCATCATTTATCCCCCCTTTATCCTCTTCTACCTCCCCCACCTCCCTTCCCTGTGGTAATCACCCTACTATTGTCTGTGTCTATCAGTTTCGTTTTCACCCAGCACCCCAACACCTCTCCCCTCTAACAGCTGTCAGTCTGCTCTCTGTATCTATGAGTCCGTTCCTATTATGTTTGTTTGCTTATTTTGTTCACTAGATTCCACATATAAGTAAAATCATATGGTATTTGTCTTTTTCTGACTGGCTTCTTTTGGTCCATACCATATGTATAGAAACAATTCCTGAAACAGTGCTGTCTTGATTTCTGTTTGTTTTCTGACACTGTTGCTTCTCTTGTGTATCCCACACAGGCTGTGTTTCATGATAACCACAGATTTAAAAACCCTTGGTGCTATTTTAAAAATAATTCATTAGCTTTAAATTACACTCTTCCTAAAATGGCCACTTAAGTATAGCGTTTTGGTTACTGAATGCTAAGAATGAATTACTTCTTTCAAAATGTTCTGCAAATCATGATATAGTCACTTATTATTTCAGTAATTATTTCTTTTTGTCACAGTCTAACTTTCTGTTTCTCTAATATTAATATAAGTGCCTGAGTGTGTTTTCTTTAGACTTTCTCATCCCATCATATTTTATTTTTTCATAGGCAGTGTGACAGGGGTTCATATATGCATTTAATGGCCGATTACTTCTGTTTACAAAACATGTTACTTAACACACCCAAGTGATAAAAATTCCCCAAGAAAAACATCTTTAGAACATGACTATAACATCTATGTATGACTGACTCGCATCAGAGATTTTTTTCACGCTCATCTTATTTCTTGTTCTCATTACAAAGATTTCTCCAGCCTCATGTTATTCCACATTGTTATGTGTTTGTATCAGTTGTGACCCTGCTTGTTCAACTGATAAATGGCACCAATGCCACAGCTAACATGGTAGTGATCCCACATCCACGTTTGTAAGTCTCAGCTTTTATTTCGTTCTCTTCCTTTAAGTAAACCTACAGCTTCTTGGCCAGTTACACAGGTTTTACTTCCAATATCTTCGGCAATAAGATCTTATTTTTTCATCAGAAATTTCATTCTCCTTTTCTATAACCACCCTCATCCCCTTAGATTCCCCCAAATTATTAGAATAATATCAAGAGTGGTTAGATGCTAAATGCCATTTCAAGTGCTGGCAACACTGTGGTTGCATATATACTGTGCAGAGAAGTGAGTGGACATATCAACAATACCTTTGCATGCCTAATGTGTTGACCAGATGCATGATGCTTAAATTAAGAATAACCACTGGATTAAATACAGAAGAAAATCTAGTATTTTTTTCTGGAAAAAACAAAAACAAAAACAAAAAAACATGGCCCATATCAAAATATAGATGGTTTGTTTATTTATTTAGCAATTGTGTGGCAAATATATTTTTAGCAGTCAATAGTCTAGAAAAACACCACAGAGAACTTCATCAGAACTCATTTTTTATTTCTTAAGAAATACAATAAATCAAATAGATTTTAAGCTACATATATTCTAGGCAATGTTGTGTAGGATATCAGGATAATGATCACATTGTGATCCACTGTGTCAGAAGATGCCAAGAACTCATAGGAGAGATTCTAGTCACTGCCGCCAAGACCTGGAGAATTAAACAGTCTGCTTTCTCCTCTTACCTTCTGATCTCCTGCCAATGTCTCCCAATGGCTGACACCAGCCAGAAGCCAGAGGGCAAGGAAGCCTGAGTGATGCTGTTATTAGAGCTTAGCTTCCAAGACCACACATGCAGCCAAGAAGCATGGAGAATGGATGTGGGAGTGGCTTTATGAATAAAGGATGCCAGGCTCATGCCCACTGGAGTAGCCTGGGGTGACAGTACTGAAAGCTCCGCTGGGAACACATCGGATGTCTGAAATACTGGAAAAACTATGTCTGAGTGTTTCTTGTGGGCTCAAAGGGGCCCACGAGGGCAGGAAGCAACCTGTGGACATCCTGGATTCTGTGGTAGATTGAATAATGATCCCCAACATATCCAGGTCACAATCACTAGAAACTGTAAATAGTACCTTATATGGCAAAAGTGACTGTGCAGAAGTGACGAAGGTAAAAATCTTGAGATAAGGAGAATAGGTTGGATGTTCATGTGGGCTTGAAATGTAGTCAAGTTGGACATTTGAATTGCTGAAATGACATGTTCTTGTGATGACTGGAAAATTAATTGCATGCATTATTATAGATTCTGAAAGCAAGTAAAGAACAAAACTGCATTCAGGTTTAAAGGGAAATTCAGAGAAACCTCGATCTTAAATTGATGCAGGCCATTTCTGAATTATTTTAATTGTTTTGGTTATATGAATAGAATTTTGAAATCCTGAGTAATAATGATTACCACACAAATATAATTATTTTACCTGAATCCTCTGAAAAATACCAATAATCTATAACCTCTTCTAGTTTTAATTTTTCTGGTTATGTAGTATTCCTATTGATTTGAGAATCAAGTCCTCTGATGATTATTTGTCACTTTTCTGTTCATTGTATTTATAATCTGATTAACTGATTCCTTTAACATTGCCTATAATTCTGGTAAATATTAGCATTATGTAATAAACAATACATTCTCCATAAAGTTACAAATATCAAATAAAAATATACTTAATATAAAATTCACATATAGCAGTACATTTAAAATACGGTGTCATTTTAGATTTTGAATTTAAGTTGTTGATCCCATAAAGAAACTTTGGCTTCTTTATCTATTGTAGGAAATATTGTAGATCATATGGAATGATGGGGGCACACATTTAGAAACAGTGATCAGAGAAGCAGTCACGGAGTGACATTTGAGTAAGGCCTGAATGAGATGAAGGGACCAGCCTCTAATATGTTTGGGGGAGAAGCTATATGAATGGTGCAAAGGCTGTGAGATGTAAGGCTGCTTAGTGTGTTTGAGGGAAATTTCAGGTATAATAAAAGAAAACCTCATGTAAATACAGCTCCAGTATTTACAGTCCAGCCAATGCTTTGTGATCCTCGTGTTGTTTGTCTTTGCGTTTGACTAGCTTTTCTCTTTCCTTTTCCTCTTTTAGAGGGTAAAAGCTGTTGTGACTCTGAATTTAGTGTCATTTCCTGTGGTCACGTTTGTCCGAATGATAACGACACAGACAACAATATTTAAAGTGATAATGATCACCCACATCTAGGATGTACATCTCACTTTTGGTCTTTGTCCTTCTTAAGCTTTTTCTCCTGTTCCTTGACCTGTTAAACTGCTTTGCTGTAGCTTCTTGTTCTTTTTAGCACACACGCTCTTTTCTCTGCCCAATACCCATTCACCGCATCCCCCAAATCGTATGGTCATATCAAGGCTAGTGTAGGCGTTAAAATTATTTCAAGCAGCAGCAGGTCTGCGGTTGGAAATATTTCGTACTGTGCGGCACACCTTTTCCCCACATAGAGTGAGTGCACTGAGCTGATGCTGAGGTCTGACCAAAAGGGCCAGGGCCATATCAAAATCCAGACCTCATTTCCAATAAAGGTTAATCTTCAAATATACTGTAATTAATGGTCTTTGACCTATGAACTCATGTATGTGTGTACATATACATATGTAAATGCACATGATATATATCATAAATTTATATACATGATATATATACTTATATGTATGTATATCATATATGTGTATATATACATGATATATCTATCATAAACTTTCTGAGAGCTTATGAGGTATTAAATACTTTATATGTTTATACATTAAACTATTCTCACAAATTATTCTTATCCTATGAATAAACATTTTAATGTATAAATCATTAATAGATTATTTCTTCCACACCTTAGGAGTTTTCAAAGACCAAATAAGTGTTTTTACATATTAAAGATTAAATTTGGAGCTGAAAAATGTTCAAAATGATGTATATTGATATGTGAGAAGAAATTTATAATAAACCCTAATTTGTCACCCCCAAAATTTTCATGTAACCCTGTGATGTTTCCCTGATATTTTGCAATGCACAACTTTTATATCTGAGACAGAAGATTTGTTTTTTACTGTTGACTTTTTTTCAGTTATTGCTTTTTTGAGTCGTAGCCTACTGAATGGCCTGGTGGATGCAGTTCAGGTTAGATGCTTCCTGACACCCTCAACTTCTCTATAAACATAAGCATCAGGATCGCACTCCTGCAGCACTATCTACATTGGCTTTAGCTGTGCCCAGCCAAGCATGCTTCTCTAGGGGATGACAAGAGTCTGAGACACCACATCCTACTTTCTCCGAGTTTCCTTGAGTTGGATCATATATCATTTGTGGTGTTTGTCCTATTTCATTATTGAACATTTGGTGCCCAACATGGGACAGAAACTACTCTTTTCTGAGGTACGGCCTTTTGGAAATGAAATAAGTGTTTTTTGCATCCTGTTTGGAAATTGCAGGTGTCTCTTTTTGGGGGAGCATTCAGTAGAATGGGATGGTCAGTGATAGGTGTTCATAGGAATCATATTTTGAGACTACAGAATCATGGACCAAAGGATCTCTGAAAAATAGAAATTTGAGATAACACATTTGTTTGAAATCTCAACAATTGAAACAGTTGGAAGAGCCAATACCATGTTCACAAGGGGAAAGATTAGTCCTTCTAAAATGATATGTCTTAAGGGAGGAAATAGAACAAAGGAGACCCTGAAAATTTATTTCAGCATTCCACTTGGTGCCTGACCGAAGTCACCAGGTCCTTGATGAGAAAGGGGCCTGCCAGACTTTGTGTCTGAACTCAGTGCATTGCTGTCCCTGCCCTCATGCAGGCACATTAACAGTGGCAGCCACTGAGGATATTGCTTGCATTTCACAGCATGCTTCCCAAGCTCACCAAGATGGATGGACACCACACACAACTGTATGGACGCTAATTTGGAATCACTTTTATGCTTCAAGATGGCATGGGGTGTTCACACCAGGAAGGCCATGCTTGCCTTACCTTTGCTCATGTTTTCTGTGCTTTCATTGTATCCCAGCCCCGCAATTAGAGAACACTGACCCGGTTCTCATCTCCTACACCTCCTGGAATATCCTTCAGCGTTAGAATAGTGACTCCTAGTTTCCTGCTGAGCTCTTCCTATCATGAAACGGACTTACTGTACCTAACACTACCGTCTTAGAGCATGTTTTACACACCTCTCATGTTATTAATAAATTGTGCTACATTTGCTTTGGTCCCATGAGGATGTGGGACCCTTCAATAAAAGCAACCAGAGAAAAAAAATTGTGCTATAATTTTCTACCCTTTTCACTAGACAGAAATCTTAAAGTGAGAGAGAATATTTATGCACATCACCCTACACCTCAGTGTCTGCCTGGCACATTGTAAACACCATGTTACATAGCTCAAGGGGTTCACTGCTTGGGGTGTTCAATTCAAGGAGAAATGGCTGTCAAGAAGTGGTCATTGGCAGGGTAGTTTTGTTTACTGCAGTTAGTAAAGGAGATGGGGATTCACATACAAAGCTCTGTCTCCCAGTAAGTAGGTTTAGCTATTGCTTACATCCACTACTTTGTCAATTGCCCTTGATTTCTTCTTTGCAGTTGCCTACATTTATCCGGTTTGAGTTCCTATCACGTTCATCCTGTTTACAGCCCATCTGCAAAATGTTATGCTACATTTTCACATTACTCAAAAATAGCATTTTGTAAGAATTGTCCAGAGCTTGAGACACTTGTCCTGTAGAACAATAATGCTCACTTACGGTGAATAGTAAATGTCCTCTCACTGTCAAGGCCAAATTATAACGCTTATTTTGCACCACATCTCGCTGGTGAAAGGTTTCTCACCTCTCCCCCACACACACCATCCACACCCTCACACACACATAAACACACAAACAGTAGAACCTCAAATCTAACTTCAAACAAATACAAATAAGTTCTAAAAAGGACCATCAACCTTGCTGCCAATATCCTCTTCACATGAATAATTTTATATCTGAAAGCATCATAAAATTCACAAATTGATATTAGTGTATATAAACAGATATTTTAAAAATCAAAGTATACTTTTTAGAAGATAGAAGACATGAAAACAGGGAAACCAGGAAATAAAGCATATAACTAAAAGTTTGCTAAGACATTAAAAAACCACTCATATCATACAAAATTATGGTGATTACTTGATTTATAAATTATCTAAATCTGTGTTTTACCTTCATAAGAACAATCAGGTAGTACCTAGTCAAATACATTTACATATGTATATAATTATTGTATAATAAATATACTTCCAACACATTTGTGCTTATTTATATATATAATCAAAGACTAAAAATTACCTAGGTAATTTTTTTATATATATAATATATAATCAAAGACTTATTTATATATATAAATATTTTATATATATAATCAAAGACTATATATTTATAGTCTTTATTTATTTATATATTTAATATATATATTTATATATATTTATATTTATATATATAATCAAAGACTAAAAATTACTTATTTATATATATAATCAAAGACTAAAAATTACCTAGGTAATTGAGACAAAATGATATATTCCCTTACAATTATGTAAAGCATCTCCCTACATTTTGTTCTATTAGAGGTAGACAAAGCTTGGTGAGGCTCAGCTCAGCCATTGCTTTTTAACTTTGAGCATATTTCCTCTATAATCTTCTGTGTCTTCAACTATGAAATTTAAGAAATAATAGTATTAATAACATAGGTTTATTATGGTTAAGTAACAATGTATGCAAAAGATCCAACACAAAACTGGCATATAGTAAACCCCCAAATTTGTCTTACTGTTTTATAGATAATGATTAAATATAATAACTTATAAATTCCTTTTCTTTTTAAATCTTTATTGTTGAAAGTATTACAGATATCCCCTCTTTGTTCCCCCATTGACCCCCTCCTCCCCGCTCCCACCCCCTCCAGCCTTCCCACACTATTGTCAGTGTCCACTGTAGACTACTTTTCTACTAAAGAATTAGAAAACATAATAAAATTTGAACAATAATCTTTTATTTCTCAGATTTATTTCAGGATACTGGAGTTTGATAATATGTAAATTGACTGACACTGGTCAAGAGGTTAGTACAAATGTTAAAAGGTGAGTTCTTTAGACTGACAGATTTTTCCTGATCTGAATAATCTGTTTGGGTACTGATGTGATTTATGCTTCTTACAGAATCCTTTTACTTCCCTTGTCTCTTCTTTATGCCCAAATTTCATCAACAGATACTGACTTTTGAGCTTGAAAATGTAGCTACTATTGCCTAACGGCTGAGAAAGAGGCTCAGTGCCATTGCAATGATACTTAGTAAAAATACTTGAGCTCAAGAAGTGACCAACTGGTCACATTTGGTGTGTTATTTGAGAATGAGAACCCAATAGTCTACCCGAAAAGCTCACCACAAGAGAACTTGTTTCCAGTTAAGATTGACAAGCCCCAGCTGCAGCCAGCAAAGGCTTTGAGGCTACTAGGTGAGGTTTATTTACACTTAAGTCTCACATGATGGGACATTAAATAGGAGATGAACATTAAAGGCTGAAATTAAGAAATTTTGAAACAAATTGTACATTTTCTCCACTGTGGTGTTTTAAACCTCTCTCTCTTCACCCTAAACCGGTGATTTTCAACTGGTGTGCCAAAGCACATTCGTGTGCTGCAAGAATTTTTAGGATTTTTAAAACATGCAGTACCTGACTATTTAGCAGGGGCACTGACCTCTTTTCCCTTAGACTGTCAAATAAAATGACAACAGCCAACACAACAATAGGTGTCTGGTGTGAATAAATCAAAATTATATATTTTTTGTCAGATCTGCAAAAATTACCATTTTTGGTGTTCCACGGAACATTAGTAATTAGTTTACGTGTGCCATGAGATGACAAAGTCTGAAAATCGCCGTTGCCCTAACATTCTGAGGATGCCAATATTCTTTCCAAAATATGCGTTACCAATTAGATCACCATTATTTGAACACTTAATTTTTCTGTATCAACATCTCATTTTATAAAATAACTATTAGGCAGAGTCAAGTTCTGAGAAAGATCTAAATACAAAGAAAACTTCCACATTGTTTTGTTTCTTTCATTTGAGTCTGATTAAGCTGCTCCTGAACCACAGTCAGAATTGTTTGCTGCTTTGGTTTCATTTCTTGTTTATCTGTATATTTCTTTTGATGGGAAATTCTCTTGGTACTTTTCATGCTTTTTGTGTAATGTCTCTGGTCAATATCCATGAGTGAATTTGTAACTGTCAGTTAAAATTGCAACTCTGAAATGCTACCATACTGTAAAACCAACAATGCAGTATCCAAATCCCATAACATAATTGCAAAGATATTGGGTAACACCGCAGATATTAATTAAAACAATGTGTTGAACAAGAACTGAAAATCAGCAAATTTAAAACAGTTGAAGTTTAAAATAATTTATGAATAGTGTTTTTTGGAGTTTTTTTTCTCAATTGTCTATTTTTTTTTTTTTTACAAATGCAAAACATGCATATGCCTTAAAAATCCACAAAGCAGAATGACTTATGAAAATGAACAATTATGTTTCCTACTTATCCTCATCTTTGTCTTGATCCAAGGAGCAAGGGCTTTTCATTCTGGATTTTATACTTTTATCAGCCATCTCTGTAAAAGTACAGAGGGGTGCTTTATTACTTTTCAGCCAATGATGAATCTTGGCTTTTTTTTTTCTAACCAGAACAAGGTTCAGAAATATTCTTTTCTATCTGACCATTAGAGTTGCATCTTAGTTTTTAATTAATCTATCATTATTGTTGTTATTGTTAAAGACTTACAAACATTATTGGATGTGGCAAGAAACAGAAGTGTCTGGTAGTATTCAATAGCCTCTATCTGTTTCAAAGGAAAATGATCTACTGCGGATAATAAGAAGAAAAGAGTTGTCTTTGCAAGTTTAATCAAGTCCCATAGTGATTCCAGATACTGAGAAAGTGAAGTGCTAACTTGTGTGATATGTGAGTGTCAACACTCAATGCATTCTCTCTTCCCACAGCGTGTTTCCTTCCTGTCAGTAGCATCAGTCCTGCCCTTGTGACTTCTCTTTTTTATCTTTCTACACTCTTCCACCATAGTATTAGGAATAGCAAACATCTTTTCACCCATTTCTTTTTTTCAAGCTTTTATCCCCAGAGTCCCTGCTTATTTGAGAGTCAACAAGAGTTGGGATATTTATATATCAAACCTTTCAATTTGTTGGTGTGAGAACAGCAAAACTTTCTGCAGGCCTGGTGGGAGAAGAAGGCTCCAGGCACAGAGATGTAAAAAAAAAAAAAGGGGGGGGGCTGTTAATACAATACAGGAAAGGGCAGGCAAAACACAATAAGAGTTGTCTCTGAATGTAGTTACTAGAAGAGGAGGCTGGGAGTTAACACTGTTGAGTGATTCTGGGAAATGTGACAAAACTCAACGTTCAGAATTTCCTCATATTAGGGCTGAGGTTACTGGACTGCATGAAATCCTGAGATTTGTTGGTTGATACCCATCCAGGTGAAAATTGCTAGCACTTCTGGACAGCCACATGTGACATCAGCAAGACTTTGAGCAATACTGGGAGAAAAAATCTGCAACTAGAGACTTGCAGATACTGGTTGGCCAGAGGTTGCCAAATATCCCCAGGGATATGGATGCGGCAATGACAACCTGTGCTCCAAGTGGGTATAAGTGACAGTGACATTGGCACGAAAAAATTCAACTGCCCATGTACAGGAAGAAATCAAAGAATCAACCTGCTTTGCAGTTCAGAAAGAATAAAGGAGGAGGAGTTAAAATATACATATATGCATTTATGTGTGAGTGTATACGTTTGTATGTTCAGTTACTTATGACTTGAGCCTAGAGTTCTTGAATTGAACATATCTTTGATGGATTTTTACTTCTGTGTCAGTGAACTAAGTTTTAAAAAACAAACAAACAATGATTGATGTAAATTTCACCAAGTATGTTTCTGGAAACTTAGAATCTAACTTCCAAATGAAGGTGGTCCTGTGAATATGGGAAATGTAGTAATGGTATTTACTGCATATTCTGTCACAAGTTTGTATCATCTCAAAACTAAAGCTGAAAGCAAAATCTTAAACTTCTAAATAGTTCCAGTGATTCTATTTACATGGGCCAACAAAAAATGAACAAACGTATGTAGGTTTTGTTAGCTCAGCTTTGTGCAAAAGTAAAATTAAAAATATAAATTTGACCCCAAAGACAGTAGAAGTGAAAGCAAAAATAAATGAATGGGACTATATCAAACTAAAAAGCTTCTGCACAACAAAAGAAATTGTCAACAAAACAAAAATGCGGATTCCAAAATGGCGGCAGATTGAGTGGAAGCTACACAGACCATCTCCCAGGACCAAACTGGAATTACAACTAAAATAAAGACAAATCGTCGGGAAAAAGCAACAGAAAAGCAGCTTGCAAGGACCATACAACCAGGGACACCGACTCGATCTTGGTAGGATTGCGGAGGCGCGAGAGGGGGGCTGGGAGCCCACGGACAGCAGCGGCCTTACCCAGGAGCAGCGCCCACCCTCGGGGTTAAAGCCCGAGCCAGCTCCACAGCGCAGAGCCGGGACAGAGTGCTGAAATAACCACAGCCACTCACCTGGGCTCCGGCAGAGGGAGGGCGGACGGGACTGGAACTGTGTGGGGGCACTCGGGATTTGGAGGGCACTCAGAGCTTTTGCTGAGTTGTGGCCACGCAGGACTGTGGCCTGGCCGTTTTACTCCATCCCAGGGCTCTGGGGAGAGGCGACAGCCCCTCCCTCAGAGACCCAGCCACACCCTAGTGGGCCATTGAAATGCAAACAGGCTCATTAACTACTAGCATCTGCCCTACCCTCGGGAAATCCTCTCACCTTGAACACCTGAGGGAGGTTTTCACTCAACTGAAAACCCAAGGCTCTTCAAGCAACCACGACTAATAGCCTCTAGGCAAAAAATTAGAGGATAACTTAACCTCTGCTGGGCTTGCAAATATACCCTGGAAAGTAAGACTCCACGGTGGTGTTTAAAGTGGGTTCTCCCATGCTCATCCAAACCCAGTAGAGGGAGCCACAAACAACAGAACACCAACATCCACAGGAAAATTTGGCAGGCTCCAAAAACCACTGAGATAGCCAAAATGGTGAAAAAAAGAAACAGATCCCAAATGAAAGAACAAGAGACCTCTGCTGGAGATGAGATAAATGAAACGGAGTTAAGCAAGTTAACAGAGCTAGAATTCAGAGCCATGATCTTGAGGAAGCTCAACAGCATGAGTAAGGACATCAACACCTTGAGTAAAGACATCCACACCATGAGCAAAGACATAGAAACACTGAAAACCAACCAAGTGGAAATGAAGAAGCAGCAAGAAGAAATGAAGAATGACATAGCAGAAAAAAAGAACACATTGGAAGGACTAAACAGCAGAGTAGAGGAAGCTGAGGACCGGATCAGTGAATTAGAAGACAGGGTAGAAAAAAATCAACAAATCAGAAAACCAAAAGGAAAAAAACAATTAAAAAACAGGAAGACAGCTTAAGAGAACTGTGGGACAACTGGAAACGTAATAATATTCGCATCATTGGAGTCCCTGAAGAAGAAGAAAATGAGCAAGGGTTAGAGAATATATTTGAAGAAATAATGACAGAAAACTTCCCTAATTTGGTGAAGGAAGAAGGTATTCAAGTTCAAGAAGCACAGAGAGTCCCAAGTAAGAAGAACCCAAACAGGCCCACACCAAGACACATAGTAATTAAAATGCCAAAAATTAAAGACAAAGAGAGAATCCTCAAGGCAGCAAGAGAAAAGAACAGGTTACCTACAAAGGAACCCCCATCAGGCTATCAGCTGACTTCTCAACAGAACCACTACAGGCCAGAAGGGAATGGCATGAAGTAATCAAGGTCATGAAAAACAAGGATCTGAATCCAAGACTACTCTACTCAGCAAGGCTGTCATTCAAAATAGAAGGTCAAATAAAGAGCTTCTCAGACAAAAAAAGGCTAAGAGAATACATTAGCACCAAACCAGCACTGCAAGAAATGTTAAAAGGACTGCTGTAATTAGTAGAAGAAATAGGAAGGAAAGTAGAACCACACTGAACAAAAATGGCAATAAATAAGTACATATCAATAATCACCTTAAATGTAAATGGATTAAATGCTCCGATAAAAAGACACAGAGTAGAGGATTGGATAAGAAAGCATAACCCATACATATGTTGTTTACAAGAGACCCACCTCACAACAAAAGACTCACATAGGCTGAAAGTGAAGGGATGGAAAAAAATCTTCCAAGCAAATGGAAAGGAAAAAAAAGCTGGGGTAGCAATACTCATATCTGATAAAATAGATTTCAAAATGAAGGCCATAACGAGAGACAAAGAAGGTCACTACATAATATTGAAAGGATCTATCCAACAGGAAGGTATAACCTTGGTAAACATATATGCACCAAATATGGGAGCACCAAAATATATTAAAAATCTTCTGGAGGACTTCAAAGGAGAAATCGACAGCAATACAATCATAGCAGGGGACTTCAACACCCCACTGACATCACTGGATAGGTCCTCTAGACAAAAAATTAACAAGGAAACAGAGACTCTAAACGAAGCACTAGACCAAATGGATTTAATAGATATTTACAGAGAATTACACCCCAAAACTATAGAATTCACATTCTTCTCAAGTGCACATGGGACATTCTCAAAGATAGACCACATGTTAGGACACAAACGAAGTCTCTACAAGTTCAAGAAGATTGAAATCATATCAAGCATCTTCTCAGATCACAATGGCATGAAACTAGAAATCAATTGCAACAAGAACATGCAAAGACATTTGAACACATGGAGGCTAAATAGTATGTTATTGAACAATGAATGGGTTACCGAGGAGATCAAGGAAGAAATTAAAAACTTCCTGGAAACCAATGAAAATGAACACACAACAACACAAAATCTATGGGATGCAGCGAAAGCTGTTCTGAGAGGGAAGTTCATAGCACTACAGGCCTACATCAAGAAACAACAAAAATTTCTAATAGACTTTCTAACCTCACAACTTAAAGAACTAGAAAGCAAACAAAAAGAAAAACCCAGAGCAAGTAGAAGGAAGGAAATAGTAAAGATCAGAGCAGAAATAAATAACATAGAGACCAGAGAAACAATTCAAAGGATCAATGAAACAAAGAGCTGGGTTTTTGAAAAGATAAACAAGACTGATGGACCCTTAGCTAGACTCACCAAGAAACAAAGAGAGAGAACCCAAATACACAAAATCAGAAATGAAAGAGGAGAAGTAACAACTGACACAACAGAAATACAAAGGATAATTAGCAAATACTATGAACATTTATATAGCAACAAATTCGACAATCTAAGTGAAATGGACAAATTTCTAGAAACACATAGTCTCCCAAAACTGGACCGGGAAGAGATAGAAAACTTCAACATACCAATAACAGCTAAGGAAATTGAAGATGTAATCAAGACTCTCCCAGCAAACAAAAGCCCAGGCCCGGATGGCTTCACGGGGGAATTTTACCGAACATTCAAAGAAGAACTAACACCCATTCTCCTCAAACTATTTCTAAAAATTCAAGAAGAAGGAAGACTTCCACACTCGTTTTATGAGGCCAGCATAATCCTAATTCTAAAACCAGAAAAAGACACTACAAAGAAAGAAAATTACAGGCCAATATCCCTGATGAACGTAGATGTCAAAATCCTAAACAAAATACTAGCAAATCGGATCCAGCAATACATCAAAAAAATTATTCACCATGACCAAGTGGGATTAATCCCAGGGATGCAAGGCTGGTTCAACATTCGCAAATCAATAAATGTGATACACCACATAAACAAAATGAAAGATAAAAACCACATGATCATATCAATAGACTCTGAAAAAGCATTCGACAAAATCCAGCACCCATTTCTGATAAAAACGCTCAGCAATTTGGGAATAGAGGGATCATATCTTGATATAATAAAGGCCATATATGAAAGACCTACAGCCAACATCATACTCAATGGGCAAAAACTAAAAACATTTCCCTTAAGAACAAGAACAAGACAGGGATGCCCACTTTTGCCACTCTTATTTAACATAGTACTGGAAGTCTTAGCCACAGCAATCAGACGTGAAGAAAAAATAAAAGGAATCCAAATTGGAAAGGAGGAAGTGAAACTGTCATTATTCACAGACGATATGATATTATATATAGAAAACCCTAAAGATCAAAAATCTACTAGACTTAATAAATGAATTTTGCAAAGTAGCAGGATACAAAATTAACGTCAAGAAATCAACGGCATTCTTATACACCAATGATGAACTCACGGAAAGAGAAACCAGAAAAACAATTCCATTTACCATCGCAGCAAAAAAATTAAGATACCTAGGAATAAACTTAACCAAAGAAGTAAAGGACCTATTTGCAGAAAACTACAGGACATTGAAAAAAGAAATAGAGGAAGATATAAAAAAGTTTAAGCACATACCTTGTTCATGGATTGGAAGAATTAACATCATTAAAATGTCCATATTACCCAAAGCAATCTATAGATTCAATGCAATCCCCATCAAAATACCAGTGACATATTTCACAGAACTAGAACAAATATTTCAAAAGTTCATATGGAACCAAAAAAGACCCCGAATAGCCATAGCAATCTTGAAAAAGAAGGACAAAGTAGGTGGGATCACAATACCGGATATCAGCTTATACTACAAAGCTACTGTAATCAAAACAGCCTGGTACTGGCACAAGAACAGGCATATAGACCAGTGGAACAGAACAGAGGACCCGGAAATTGACCCAAGACATTATGCTCAATTAATATTTGACAAAGGCAGCAAGAGCATACAATGGAGTAAAGACAGCCTCTTTAATAAATGGTGTTGGGAAAATTGGACAGCTACATGCAAAAAAATGAAACTAGACCATCAACTTACACCACACACAAGAATAAACTCAAAATGGATAAAAGACTTAAATGTAACTCGCGAATTCATAAAAATCCTAGAAGAAAATGTAGGCAACAAAATTTCGGACATCATACGCAGTAGAATCTTCACTGATACATCACCTAAGGTAACAGAAACAAAGGGAAAAATGAACACATGGGACTACATCAAACTCAAAAGCTTCTGCACAGCAAAAGAAACAACCATCAAAACAGATAGGGTACCCACTCTATGGGAGAGCATAATTGCCAATGATACATCAGATAAGGGGTTAATTTCCAAAATATACAGAGTGCTCATACAACTCAACAAAAGGAAGACAAAGAACCCAAATAAAAAATGGGCAGAGGAACTAAATAGACACCTCTCCAAAAAGGACATACAAATGGCTAAGAGACATATGAAGAAATGCTCAACATCACTAATCATCAGAGAGATGCAAATTAAAACAACAATGAGGTATCACCTCACACCTGTCAGAATGGCCGCCATCAACAAATCATCAAACAACAAGTGTTGGTGAGGGTGTGGAGAAAAGGGGACTCTAGTACACTGCTGGTGGGAATGCAGACTGGTGCAGCCACTGTGGAAAACACTATGGTGTTACCTCAAAAAATTAAAAATTGAATTGCCATTTGACCCAGTGATCCCACTTCTAGGAATATACCCTAAGAAGCCTGAAACACCAATCAGAAAAAATACATGTACCCCCATGTTCATAGCAGCACTATTTACAATAGCTAAGATCTGGAAACAGCCCAAGTGTCCATCAGTGGATGAATGGATAAAAAAGCTGTGGTACATATACACAATGGAGTACTATGAAGCTGTAAGAAAGAAAGATCTCTTATCCTTTGAGACGACGTGGAGGGACCTCGAGAGTATTATCCTAAGCGAAACAAGCCAAGCAGAGAAAGACAAATATCACATGATCTCACTTATTTGTGGAATATAATGAACATAACAGTCTGAGGAACAGGGTAGACCCAGAGATGTGGAAGTAGTGTATAAACTGACACCCCTCAGAAGAGGGGGTGGGGGGGGAAGAGATAAACCACAGAACTTATGCGCATGTATACATAAGTGATGGACATGGACGACAAAGCTGGGGACAGGGTCGGGGGATGGGGAGGAGGGTGTCAATGGGGAAAAAAGGAGAAACATCTGTAACAAAAATAAATTAATAAAAAAAAATGCAACCAAGTGAATGGGAGAAGATATTTGCAAATGATAGGTCTGACTAGGGGTTAATATCCAAGATATATAAGGAACTCATAGAACTCAACAAAAAATAAACAAATAACCCAATTAAAAAATGGGCAGAGGACCTGAAAAAACATTTCCCCCAAGAAGACATACAAAATGGCCAAAAGATATATGAAAATATCCTTAACTTCACTAGCTATTAGGGAAATGTAAATAGAAATCACAATGCGATACCACCTCACATCTGTTACAATGCCTAAGACAAGTATAACAAGTGTTGGAAAGGCTGTAGAGGAAAAGGAACCTTTATTCACTGCTGGTGGGAATGTAAACTGGTACATCCACTATGGGAGACAGTATGAAGTTTCCTAAAAAAATTAAGGCTAGAGTTACCATATGACCCAGAAACCCCTCTATGTTCGTTGCAGCAATATTAACAGTGGGCCAAGACATGGAGAAAACCGAAGTATCTCTCAATAGATGATTGGATGGAGAAAATGTGGTACATATATAAAATAGAATGCTAATCAGCCATAAAAAATGATGAAACACTGCTATTGGCGATAACATGGATGGATTTTGAGAATATCATGCTAAGCGAAATGAGTCAGAAAAAGTCAGGAACCATATGATTTCACTCATATGTGGGATAAAACTGAAAGCAACCAATGTAAAAACAAATAAATAACCCTGGTTGGTTTTCTCAGTGGTTAGAGCATCAGCCCTCCTACTGAAGGGTCCTGGGTTTGATTTCCAGTCGAGAGCACGTACCTGGGTTGCAGGTTTGATCCCCGGTCCCAGTCAGTGTTGTGCAGGAGGCAACCAATCTATGTGTCTTTCTCACATCAATGTTTCTCTCTCTCTCTCTCCCTCCCCACCTTCCACTCTATCTAAAAAAATCAATGAAAAAATATTCTTGGGTGAGGATTAACAAAAAAGATCACAAGTAAACAAAAACTCATAGACATAAACAACAGTATGGTGGTTATCACAGTGAAAGAGGGTAGGGAGGTAGCAAAGGGGGTCAAATATATCGTGACAAAAGGAGATTTGAATTTGGGTGGTAAACATACAATGTGATATACAGATGATGTATCATAGAATTGTACTCTTGAAATCTACAGAATTTTATTACACAATTGACATAAGTTAATTAAAAATAAAGAAAAGTACAAATGAATAGACTTCAAGTAGACAAAGGATCATTTATAAATGAGCTCTCTCAACTTGGATTTGCATAAAATATGGATGAAGAGTTTTCATGTTTACGATCTCAAGCAAGAATTTAGATTTTAGCTATTTCCGTGGTTCAGTGAAAGCAGCTGTATTCACACAATGCAGATGAAACAGACAGAACACTTAACTCATGGAAGCTGAAAAGTAAAATCACATTCCTTGTTTTTGGTCGTCTTTATTTTTTTGTTGCTGTTGAATAGCTCATCTCTCACAACGAGTTTCATCTATGGTAATATTATAATGCTTGAGAATAAATATTATAAACAACCAAAAACTTATTTGAGAGTCTGCTTCGTATGGAGGGGAATGGTAGATTGTATTTCCAGATAATTATAGATCAAGGTCTCTACTCTGAAGCTTCTTATTCGCTCATCTGTCCCACATTTGAATTTCCCATTAATAAGGTTATTCTTCTGAAGACAAAAGCTTGTAAATTGAACTATCAGTATACTATCTGAGTAAGATAACATAGTAAAAATATAATACTTAAATATTAGTACAAATAAGGGTAATAGAGAAGCTGTAGTTCAAAGGACGTGAAAGGAACTGAACAATGGAGAGTTAAATGTTGAAAGAAGCTTTAAGGCTCCCTTATAGAGGCACTGAAGGGTGGGCCTAGACCAACTGAGGCAGGTGTGGAGCACAGGTATGTGTGTGAGTGTGTGTGTGTGTGTACATGGAAGAGTAATGGGAAATCACTCTGATTCTATCTTTTTGACTTTCACCTTCCATAACGGGGTTAATGAGGCAGGGATCAGAAACACAAAACACAGATGCAGAGGGATAGGTTTGACTTGAAATGTATATGTGTGCTCTGGAGAGAGACTGCCTGGGTCTCAAACTTAGTGACCTTGGTCAAGTATTTAGCTCTGCCTTAGTTTTCTCATCAGAAAAATGAGTGTATTTATGTATCTTTATTATTAAGCAATATTCAGAAGTAAATGTGCTAATATATGCCAAGTGCTTTAATTTGTGTTTAACACAGGTAAATTATAAATGTTTCTCATTATTAAAAGAAAAAGATTATTGTAAAACTTTATTATACTAAGTAAATTTACCTTTGGTTTGTCCAACTTTTTTCTATTTTCCAAATATTTTTTAACTATGATCCCTGTTCACACATTAAAAATACCTTTCTCCTTTTTTTTATTTCTGAGTCAAAGAATTTGCATTTTACAAGTGTAGTGAGAATTTCCTGTATTGTGGTTTCCGGAACATCAAGACTATCGCTTAAATACACAATTTATCTTTTCCTTTTCCTTTTGAATTTCTTCATATACAACTTTCAGATTCTTAGGCTCCAGCTCAGTTCTGTGATCCAACACCCTTCTTCCTAAACAAACATCGTGACTTATCTGTGTCTACACTGCAACAGCATTTCTCATGTCAGGTATGTTGGCACGAGTCATACATTTAAAAATAAATATAAGCAGAAAGGTATCTCGTGGATACAGCTAATTTCAGGGCATACTTTTAAGAAAAAGTATGGAAAATTTTAGGCGTCCCATGTATCAGATTTTTTCACTTAATTTTGTTTCTCTAATTCTTCACTCTCTAACTTAGAAATGATTTTGTGAAGCTTTTCCAACAGGTTTATAAAGTGGCTAATGACAGGGAAAACTCTAAATTACAAATGAGAACTGAATTTATCAGGTTAAATTATGAGCAATGTAATTCTAGCATAGAATAACTAGAGAATACCAAATTTTTAAGAACTGATGCTTACCAGTGCTATTTAAAAATGTAGCATTTGTGTTGTGATATACAAACACCCCCCAGATTAACAGTTTGACACACTGGACTGTTGTTAATGACAACGCTTTTTGGAAGTGTGCTAATGTTAATGCAGAATCTCCTAATATTGAATTGTTTTAGGGGAAATGGCTATAAGCAAGTAATATAAGGTATTAGGAAATGTAATGTTCTTCTAAAAATGCGTTGCTTGTGTATCATATTTCAGTGTACTGTGAAATGAATCTAGCTCCCCAAGTACTGCCCATGTGTTGGTCCAGATACTTCTGTGTCTTTTCTTCTCATAAAATCTCTACAAATCTGGGAGCACCTGACCTTTCTCAGAGAAGCCCCACAAGAACACACTTCCAAGTAGTATTATTGTGACAATGATAGAGTATGTTAAACAAAGTCTCTGGTCCTAGACAAACTTTCATTTGATATCTGACTTGGGTACTTACTAGCTTTGATACCTTGAGAAAATAACACTAATAATAAATTCTAAATTTTCTCATCTACCTAATGGGAATCATACTACCAACTTGTGATTTTTTTTTTTTTTTTAGAAAATTAAAGTTAATGTCTGTTATGTAAGCTTATAAAACAGAGTTTGGTGCCTGTTTATCTCTTATTACTCTAGATCTCTGAGCTTCTTTGCCAAATTAAAAATAAGTGTTAAATCCACTTTCTGAGACAGAGCTGGTAAAGAAGAAAAAATATGGATAATCTTACCAAAGAACAAATTACATCACGTATAATGTTTAGTATTGGGTGGAATTCTGAATGGAATGTCTTCATTTTCCAATGTATCATTGGCAAGATAGTCAGATTGTCAAACTGAAGAAATTTTTCAATTCTCTCTCCCTGGTTTCTGTTTGTAAGAACTTCAACTTCTGTGTTTGTTAGTTCATTCATCCCTCTGCCGCTCTTTCTCTACAGCTTTTCAGACCACTCCATGGAGGTTGATTTCTGGGATCTTAGGAGTAACATGCCTTGTGTTGATGGCTACTTTGGGAATTTTGCTGAAAAATAGTAAGTTTTTGCCCTGCTTGGTTGGGTCAGTGGTTAGAGCATCGGCTGCATATCGAAGGGTCATGGATTTGATTCCTAGTCAAAGGCACATACCTGGGTTCCAAGTTCGATCCCTGATTGGGGAGCATTTGGGAGGCAACCAATCAATTTGTCTTTCTCACATCAATGTTTCTCTCCCTCCCTCCCTTCCACTCTCTCTAAAAATCCATGGAAAAAATATCCTCGGGTGAGGATTAACAAAACAAAAAAATAAAATTAAGTTATTCTAGGCAAGTCCATATAAAGATTAAGACTGTGATGAAACCATTCAATATGAAACTATTTAATAATAAAGATTTCATTTTACTGTGTAATATTGTGTTATTTCACAAATCTGTATCTCATTAAGTACATTTCTAATAATTTCTTATAGCATTTACTAAACAAAATATTCAGTCAACATCATCTCCAGGACCCACCATGGAACCCCAGGAAGGTAGGTTCCATAATTTGAAAAATGTTCATTTTGGTAGAACATGAAATAGTTTCTTGTTTTTCTCACACAGAAGTGTGATGAAATGCTACACTTAATGACATACAAGTTTACATACGAATTGTAGGATAGTGTCATTTCTTTGCTTTCTAATGTAAGACATTAAATTACATTGAATGTACATCATTTATATATTAATATTTAAGTAATAAGGAAAATATTAGCCTGAAATGACATATGTTTTTCTTTTATGAGTGCTCATGTTTAAGTAACAAATCAAAAATAAATTATAGTACATGTTACAGCTAATCCTAATTACCTACCTTTGTTTGCTCATAACTCTTATATATCTCTTTAACTTTGCTTCTGTTTCTTGCATGATCAGAATGTAGTGCAGAGATTTCTACAAATCTGATGCTACTCTTCCATTGTAAGCCAGCTCCGAGTCCAATTTTTAAAATGCATTTTTTCCAAATTCTCTCCAAATTGCCCCATCACCTTCTGTGATCATATAACACTTTATTTATATTTTTCTTCTTGAGGTATTTTCCAGCTTTATTGTGTTATAAATGATGTATAACAGTGTAAGTTTAAGGTGTACAATCTGTTGATTTGATACAGTTATATATTGCAATATGACTACTGCAGCACTAGCTAATACCTCCATCATTGTCACGTAATTACATTCTTTTTCTGTCATGAGAACATTTAACATCTACCCTTTAGCAACTTACAAGTATATAATACAGTATTGTTAACTATAATCAAAATGTTAAACAGTAGACCCTCTTCTAACTGGAGGTTTGTACCCAACTTCTCTCCATTTCCCCCACCTCCCACCCCCTGTAACAAACATTCTACTCTATAACTTGAGCACCATTCACTTGGCAAAGATTTGAGCACATACCATGTATCATTACTTCTATCTCGGAGGCTAAAATGTTCAAGGCACTATTATTTGTTAACTCTATGATTGGTTTTCAAACTACTTGTTTTATTTATTTTCATTTTGAAAATAAAATATCTAAAATATATATCATAATTCTCCCAATGTACCATATTTATTTCTGACTCAGAAAACATGCTAAAATATCTTTCTCAACCTTAAATATCTTTTCCATCTAATTTACTACTATTTACACAGCAGTGCTCAACTTTGGGTCACTTTCTACACTTTGCTATAGGATGTTTTAACATACTGAATGTCTTATGTATATTTACCCAAACTAGCATTAAATATAATTAAGAAATGATTAAAAATTATATAATGCTGATGCTATCTCTAGAATATAATGCCTACGATTCATTTACATGTCTATCCTTTGAAATTTTGTGTAAGAAGCAGACTCTCAAAGAATATTTATAGAAAAAAATAACAAACGATTTTTGAGTGAGTAAATAGCACTTAAACAAATTGAGTCTCCAGTGTCATAAGTCAAGTTTTACTTTTTCTTTTAGGCTCTGGCTGCTGTTCTTGCCAAGAAAAGTGGATTGGACATGAATGCAAATGTTACTTCATTTCCAATGAAAAAAAAACTTGGGCAGAAAGTAGGGATTTCTGTGCTTCTCAGAATTCCAGTATACTTCAGTTGCAAAACAGAGATGAACTGGCATGTATTTAATTTTGGTTTCTTATATTTCCTTTGGCCTAGGATAACATATTATCTAAGTAAGTTGACTACTTTGATTCAAGTCTTTCTCAGATAGTAAATGGATGGTTATATTTGAACTAATAATGACTTACTAAATTTTTATTTCTTAAAACAATCATTATAAAACCCAAACAAAATTTCTCAAAAATATATAATTATAGGAATAAAAATCAAGATAGATGCCAGATAAAGTACAAAAGGCGTTTAGAGAGAAATCAAAGAAGAAATAATAGGTCATTATTTTATTCAAAGAACCAACTAAGCAACTTTGTAATTTTTAGTTTTTTAATTGAATATATAATTTTTTGTAATTATATAGCTCTTGTCATTATTTTAGGATATAAGGTGGAATGAATATGGAGAGCATGATTATAATAGTTACCCAACTCTTAAGAAAAGTGAAAGATTTCTCCAGATGCATGAAGAGCCTGTGAGGAATACAGGTCGAAAAGGTTGTATCTGAAAAATTATTCCTCAATATACTTAAAAACAATTTTTTTCTTTATTGATATTAGAGACAGAGAGAGGAAAGGAGAGGGAGAGAGAGATAGAAACATCAATGAGAGAGAACATTGATTGGCTGCCTCCTGCATGCCCCACACTGGGGGATCAGGCCCACAACCTGGTCATGTGCCCTGATCAGGAATCGAACCAGTGACCTCTTGGTGCATGGGTCGACGCTCAACCACTGAGCCACACCGGCCAGCCCTCAATATACTTTTGACTTGGAATCAAATTTGATTGTTGATCTCCTGTGAAGTAAATATTCCAGGAAAAGCTAACCCCTTTATAATGTTTTTCGTTCATTCAAGAAGTGAGATTTGTGATATATTTTTCTCCATAAATGAATGGGCCTTCAAGGTGAGAATGGTTCCTATTTATGAGACATGTGACTATACCTCCTACACTAGAAATTACAAATGATTTCAGTTTGAGTGATACAGAGTCTGGATATGATTCTGGACACGGACTTTCTTCAAAGTACATTATTTGCTGAGTAGATTCAAATTAGATTAATATGTTTGTCTCTGTTTCCAAGCAGCATTTTATTAGGTCCAGTAAATCTTTTTACTGGATTGGACTCTCTTACAATGAAAACCATCGTGCCTGGTTGTGGGAGGATGGCTCTGCTCTCTCCCAAGATCTGTAAGTTTCTGGCAGTCAAGGTTTTTCTGTGCTTTATGAGTTTATCCTTAGATTTCAGAGAAAATAAATTCCAGGAGCACTGTAGTTAAGACAACCTGCTTGGAGCATGAGAATACAAAGAGAATAGATACAAGAGAGTAACAACTTTAGCCTATCTAAAACATCCAAATATATGCCAAGTGACATGAAGTTACTGTACTTGTGACCAAAAGAGGTTTTGATTTTTTCTTTTGGCCTGGGTACCAGCACTTGTATGAGCAGATAATTAATAACGACATAAGAGATCAAAAGCTGCCCTCATACAAAGAAGTTGTCCAGGGAAATCAGGATAGCCATTCTTTTCTTTATTCTGGTGAGACCCAATATTCTCAGCTTCCTCCCATGTTTCACATATACTGAGCTTATTTTCTGTATATTTGTAATCTTAGAATCTCACTTCCATTCATAAACATGGTATTTGCAGCATCATACAATGACACATTTTATGCTCTGATTTGTTTTCCTAGACTAAATTAGCAAATACATCTTTAAGCAAAATAGAAGCAAAGTTGACCATATACCAGAACCATTAATAACAATGGCAAGAACAACAACAACAACAAAATCCTGGACTCAATGCTATTGGTTATTGAGGCAATAGCTGAATTTTTGTAATATTGTGCTTGAAATTGTGAAAACTGTAGCTATTGAATAAAATAATACAATAACTCAATATGTTAATATCTCATTCAAATGCATTAAAAAGTTCCACCATTTCATAAAAATCACCAGCCCTGAACATTTTCATTTTCTTTTCTTGTATGGTAACATTTTATTTTTCTTTACAGATTTATTTTATCGGAAACTGTAAATACAAAGAACTGCATAATGTATAGCACAATCAACAATATTTTGGATGAATCCTGTGAAGAAAAAAATTATTATATCTGTAAACAACAGCTTATTTAGGTGTTTCTTAGGGCAGAAGGGGTGATCAATGAAGGTCCAGTATTATTAAGAATGGTAAGTTTACCTCTTACATTATTATTAATTATCTCTTTATGGGATCTGTAAAATGTTTCATATTATGTTTTATCATAACATTTTCATATATTTGAAAACATGTTTAAAAATTAATGAAATTTATGTATGTACACCTGAAATTATAAAGCATCAAGATAAATAATTTCATGAATATTTTGATTATTTAGTGCATATGATCAATCTTGAGTGTAATATATTTTCATGTATATATTCTGCATAAATTCAAATAAAACAATTTATATAGAATACTATACATAAACATCATTTCAGACCTTTGTGTGGAATACTAAACTGGGGATTCCCATCTTCATCTCACATTCCTGGAAGTTAGTCCTTTCTGGATATCTATACTTCGACATGCTTTAATGTAGAGTTGAAAGGGCCATATGACAGTGTCTCATGTGTATCCTCTAACTTCAGAGGGGAACACATTTGCATATCTTCTCTTGATGCTTCTGAGTTCTGTAGGACGATTTTAAGTCTTTGGTTAAATATATGGTTCCTGTTTGATCATTTTCAGAGTTTGCAAGGGTAAAAGAACTCCAAGCTCTGATCACATACATTTGCAATACCTATTTCTTTACTCCACTCTTTTTGCCTTATGCTTATCAATCAGTAAAAGAGTCACATGTTCATTGAAGATTTTAATCTCTAATCAATCCCAAGAACTATTTCCTAAAAGTTACATGTAATATATGAACAATTCCTCTTCTATAGAAGAGGGAACAACCTATTCTATAGAGGGGTTTCTGAGTGTCTTAGAAGAGTTGGGGACACAAAGAGGTCCAATTCCTGAGACCTGGATGGGATTTTTACAATCTCACATATTTCAAACTCCAATTTCCTTTTCTTTTTTTGGTAAATTGTTGTATAGACATCTTTAGAAATTTATACTGACATATCTATTTATTTGCTAGTTTTATATTTCTTCTCTTTTTTTTTTTTTTATCCTCACCCAAGGACATTTTTCCATTTATCTTCAGATAAAGTGGGAGGGGGAGGAGGCAACATCGATTGGTTGCCTCCTGCAGGACCCTGACCAGGGCCAGGGACGAACTGCAGCTGAGGTACATACATACCTTTGGCCAAAATCAAACCTGCGACCTTGGTCAGCGGGCCAAAACTCTAACCACTGAGCAAAACTGGCCACGACACTACTTTCATATTTCAATTAAATGAAAATAATTAAGAATTTAAATTTATTTTTAATACATAAGAAGCCAGGAGGAGGAAATGACTTTTTATTTTTTATTTCTCAAAATATAATATGCAGCTGTAAAAAAGAAGGCTCTCTTACCCTTTGAGACAGTATGGAGGGACCTGGAAAGTATTATGCTAACTGAAATAAGCCAGTCAGAGAAAGACAAGTATCACACGATTCCATTTATATGTGGAATCTAATAAACAAAATAAATTGATGAACAAAATAGATCTAGAGACATGGAAGCAGAGAACAGACTAATGAATTTCAGAGGGAAGGAGAGTGGGGGAGTGGGAAGAGATTAACCAAAGAATTTATATGCGTATATGTATAACCAATGGACACAGACAATAGTGTAGGGAAAACCTAGGATGGGGGCAGGAGCAGGGTGGTGTCAATGGGGGAAAAATGGTGACATCTGTAATAGTCTCAACAATAAAGATAATTAAAAAAAACATATATATATATATGTCATAGGACTACAAACTGAACTCTTTCTAGTATAAAAATTGATTTAGGAAAAATGTGCTTAATTTATAATATGGAGAAAAACAGGCAGGCTATAATATCTTTCAAATGTTTAATTTGAACTAAGAGAACATGCATTAGCATTTTCTGGGTATTTGAAATGTTTGGCTTTGTTGGCCATGTGATTTCAAAATAATACATTTTAAGTCAATTTAAACTGTATAGATGAGTTTATAATTAAATGAACAGTTTTCTGTTCCAACTCTCCCATGTCCCTGTCCTCCTCCCATGAGGCAATTTCCTCTGGGATTTTTTGTTTCTTCTGTTCGATTGTTTTCCTGCTTAGAGGGGTTTTTCCATAATGAACCAAGGCAGTTCCATTTTTATAATTTTTGTCCAGGATGAGTGTCAACTGTTTTCATTTAGCCACACCTAAGTGTAGGTCCAAATCACTTGTTTTGCGTCATCACCCATGAGGTGTGCAGAGCCCGGCATGCCTTTGTTTCTGAGAACTCATGAACTTTCATTGCGGTTGCAGGAGCCCTGAGGAAGCAGACGATGTTAATGGTGGATGATGTCTAATTTCAGAGAGTAATCTGTCAAAATGTGTCTTCACTAAGAGAAAAAAATGTCTGTTGCCTCCCAGTTATAGCTCAGAGGTTTTTTCAGCTCCCATATAATTTCAGAGTATTATGATGGGAAGTTCTGGTTTGAATGGAGGGTACTAGTCACCCATGGCAGTGTGTCTCTCTCACAGCCCGGTCCTGACATATTAGCCATACTCAGTTCATGGCTATGTGACCCATTTCACTTTTAATATTCTTCCTCCCACCCTTAACTGCATTCTTCTTTCCTTTATCCTGAAAATATCTTTGTAGTCTTGGGGTAGGAAAGACTTCTTTTATATAAAGGTGTTTCAATCAAGTCTTTTTTTTTTTTTCCTCTGACATGAGATTTCTAATATTTTTTTTTTGTGAAAGACACTTTATTTTTCTTCTGTTGTTCTCTGGTGTTTTTTGTTTGTTTGTTTGTTTGTTTGTTTGTTTGTTTGAAATGGGCTAATGCACATGGAAGGATTTAGTTGAGTCAATATCTCAGCGTTAGATGTAAAACAAGAGGGAGAGGGCAAGGAATTGTCCCAGAAGCATACAAAATAACCAAGTGATATTGCAGTACTCGGTGTAGACTTCCTTAATTGTATCCTGTAACCCTGAATGTATATAATACATGTTATGTGTTGGTTCATGACAAATTTTGAGTTTAGGAACTTAAAACAATGCATGTGTATTATCTTGGATCAGGAACTGGGCATGGCTTAGTTGTTTCCTTAGTTGTGGCTTCACAAACCTGGAACCAACGTCTTCACCAGGCTGCCTTCTCCTCTGAAACTCAGACTTCTAGTACAAGCTCATTCAGGCTGTTGGCATATTTTTGTTCTTTGTGGTTGTAGGACTGAGGCATTCAGCTACCAGAGGCCACCCATCTCCACAGGCAGTCACACCAAGGCCAGATGGAGAGCATCTCTGACTCCTCCCCCTGTCTGACCTGTAGTCTCTTTTATATGTTCACCTAATTAGGTCAGATTCATCCATAATAATATCTTTTTAATTAATGAAATGTTGGCTAATGTGGAACCATAAATACATCTGAAAAATAGCCTCATGTTTGCCATTTAATGTATTCTAATCACTGTAACATTCCAATACACAGGCATACCTTAGAGAAATTGTAGGTTCAGTCCCAAAACCCTATAGTAAAGCAAGTATTACAGAAAAACTAGACTTAATCTTTTTGCTGGTACAGGGTCTTGCCTTCCATGCAACACTTGCAAAGTGAGATAAAGTGAAGCTCAACAAAAGGAGGCATGTCTGTATCCACAAAGCCAATGAAATGAAAGGGGAGAGAATTATACAAGTGTACACTAGGGCACGGAAATTTGGGTGGTCAACTTAGAGCTCTGTTTACCATGCCAACAAACCCTTACTAATGTTTTAACTGCTACTTTATATTTCATTGAATTTGAATACTGTCTTTGATTTCTGATAAGTAGGAATTTAATTCACGTTTTCCAGACCAAGAAATCCTATTTTAGTTACCCCCATGTAGTTTTCTTAATTTTAAAAAATATCATTTTTCAGTTACAGTTCATATTCAATATTTTTTTGCATTAGATTCAGGTGTACAGCATAGTGGTTAGACAACCATATACTTTACAAGTGTTCTTCCTGATATTTCCATTACCCACTTGGCACCATACATAGTTATTACAATATGATTAATTATATTTCCTGTGCTGTACGTTACAACCCCATAACTATTTTGTGACTACCAATTTGTACTTCTTAATTCCCTTACCTTTTCACCCAGTTCTCCAACCCACCTCCCCACTGACAACCAGTCAGTTCTCTGTATCTATGAGTTTGTTTCTATTTCGTTTGTTTGTTTATTTTGTTCTTTAGATACACACAAGTGAAAATTTATGGCATTTATCTTTCTCTTAGTGACTTTTTCAATTAGCATAATTCTCTTTAGGTTCACCCATGTTGTCCCAAATAGTAAGATTTTACTCTTTTTTATGACCAAGTAATATTCCATTGTGTATATGTACCACAGCTTTTTTACCACTCATCTATTGATGGGCACTTGGGCTGCTTCCAGATCTTGACTATTGTAAACAATGCTGCAATGGACACAGAGGTGCATATATTGTTTTAATAGTGTTGGGTGTTTTTTTTGTTGTTTTGGTTTCTTCAGATATATGCCCAGAAGTGGAATTGCTAGGTCGTAAGACTGTTTCATTTTTAATTTTTTGAGGAAACTCCATACTGTTTCCCACAGTGACTGCAGCAGTCTGCATTCCCACCAAAAGTGCACAAGGGTTCCCTTTTCTCCTCATCCTTACCGGCACTTGTTGTATATTGATTTATTGATGATAACCATTCTGAAAGGTGTAAGGTGGTATCTCATTGTGGCTTTATAGTTACCCCTATATATTAACTCTTAGTTATATTAACTCTTAGTTACTCCTTTAGTGACATCTAAATTTGCCTAATAAAGATAGAGTTATTTTACAGTTAGGTTGGAACAGCTCTTTGCTTATCTCCAGAGATGCTTAAGCATCAATTTTTGCCTCTGGCTCATGGTAAGGACAGTGAACTAACTAACTAATTATTTGTGGTAAGTTTCTTATAAAGTTTAAAAGTCTCAAATGGAACCTAAGGCCAATTTGTTTATTGGCAATGTACAGTGGAGATAATTGGTTAGACATCCTGCCTCCATTATATGACCAGACTCTGGCAGGAAACTTCTGCCTCAGCTCTCCTGAAACCAAATTTTATCAAATAAATATTGGAACAAATATCAGCAGTTTTATCCAGAGAAAAATTATATCTTTGTCTAAATAAGCAGAACACTGGGAAATTTGTTCCTGGATGTTTCTTGTTCCCCAGCTTGCTTAAATTCTTTCTCCTGCTGTATCAGACTATTTGCTGTTATTAAAAGCATTATATGAGCATGCTCATTGGAGCCTTATACTTTCTTTAAATTAAATAATCTTGGAAATATTTGGAAAATTTAACACCTCCCCCTTTATATTTGTGTAATTTTGGGCTCTGCCAGTGTGGCTCAGTGGTTGAGCGTCGACCCATGCACCAAGAGGTTGCCAGTTTGATTCCCGGTCAGGGCACAAGCCCAGGTTGTGGACCCGATCCCTGGTGGGAGGGCATGCAGGAGGCAGCCAATCGATATTCTCTCTCATTGATGTTTCTATCTCTCTCTCCCTCTGCCTTCCTCTCTTTCTAAAATCAATAAAGAAAAAAATTTTATTAATAAAAAACACATTTATGTAGATTTAGAGTTTTGAATCTTTTCTGTATTTCAAAAAATATGTTTTTATTGATTTTTTGAGAGAGAGAGATTAAACCATTGATGTGAGAGAGAGCCATGAATTGGCTGCCTCCTGCATGTCCCCTACTGGGGCTCGAGCCCACAACCTGGGCATGTGCCCTGACTGGAAATCAAACTGGGACCTCTCAGTCCATGGAATGATGCTCAATCCACCAAGCCACACTGGCCCATCTGAATCTTTTCGTTTTACATCCTAATGCATGGATTGCAACATTTTATAAAGAATTGGATAGTTAATGTTTTTAACTATTAAAAACATAGTTAACATAGTGGGCCACTCTCTGTTGAAACTACTCAACTCTGCCACTGCATTGCAAATGAAGATATAGATAATATGTAAATGAATGGTTTAGCTGTTGTTACAAGGGAATTTTATTTAGAAAAATAAATGGTGGGACAAATTTGCTCCACAAGCCATAGTTTGCCAACCCCTGCCAAAGTGTGTAAAATGAGACTATATAGGCATTAACCCTTATCCTTTTTTAGGTCACATAATAACAGTTGTAAATGTACTTACAAATTTCACAATACTAAAACAGTTGTGTCTTGTATTATCAGTCTTTGTTTATTATAAAGGTGAAAATCCATAAAGTACATGTTATAGCCAAATGCAAGATGTTCACCAATGTTCCCTGCTTTCAAGTTCACATACCTTTGTATAATTTCCTTCCACATTGTCTCAGGGTTGATCTGTGTGACCAGTGAAATACAGTGGAAATGATGGTATGCCACTTCTGAGTCTAGTTCATAAAAGATAGTGTGGCTTCTTCCTCTTTTCTTTTTCAGACCACTTAATATGAGAAAGCTAGCCATTATGTCTCAAGCAGCCCTGTTGAAAGGACCATGTGACAAAGAACTGAAGCCTGTTATGAACAACCGGCAATGATGTTTTGTTGAGTTGTACACTTGAAACCTGTGTCGTTCTGTGAACCAGTGTCACTCCAGTAAGTTCAATAAGAAAAGAAATAAAGGCTATTTCTAGTAGCTATGTAATGAGCCTCTCTTGCAAGCCAACTTTCCAGCTCTAGTCAAGCTTTTGGATAACGTAGCCCCAGCTGACATCTTGACAAAAACTTAATGAGAGAACCTGAGTCACAGCCATCCTGCTAAGTTGTTCAAGGATTCCTAACCCTCAGAAACTGTGATATAACAAGTGTTTATTCTTTTAAGCTATTTGTTGGACTTAATGGTAGACTCACTCATAAAGACCTATCTTAAGAAAAAACAAGGGAACAAAACCAAACAAAATATTATTGAAAGAAGTTAACAATTTCCCAAAGTTCATCCTCCTAGACCATGCCTCAAAACGTCCTTTATATAATCATTACTATCTATTTTGTTTTCAGTAAAGGTGATCCCACTCCAGTATTCAAATTAGGCCCCAACTGATTTACATCAATCTGTATTTTATTCACCAACCACGGTAATTTACATCAAGCCTAGTCGTTATCAGTAAGATGATGAGGAGTCTTGGGATGACTTTTACAAGAACTTGAGGAAAATAAACTAGACAGAAAATAGTAGTTTATATTACATTGTTCTTGTTATATGGATTTCAAATCCAGGCAAAACTGAACTATAGTTCACATTAGACATCAAGATAATGTGAGCGGTAAAGGTGGTGGTAATATATGGAAGGAGAAAGAAAATGGTAACTGGAAGTTTAAAGGAGGAAAGATCTTAGTGCTCCTGGAAATTTTCTATTTCTTGATATAGGTGGTAGTTGTATAGGTTTTGAATCTGATGGTTACTAACTCTTACATTCTTATTACTTCTTAATATATGTTATATTTTACTCAAAAGGGTGAGAAGAGAGAATATTTGTTGAATTTTTTGTCTTAAATAGGTTTTTTTAATCCTCATCTGAGGATATTTTTCCATTTATCATCAGATAGAGTTGGAGGGAGAGAGAGACATCAATGTGAGAGAGACACATCAATTGGCTGCCTCCTGCAAGACCCAACCAGGGCCAGGGAAGAACCACAACCAAGGTACATGCCCTTGACCGGAATCAAACCTGTGACTCATTGGTCTGTAGGCTGATGCTCTAACCGCTTAACCACAGTTCTGCATTTCCAAGCCCTATTTACGTTACACAGTCTTGCTCAAACTTCAGTTTTAATATGAATCCTTTCTGAAGTTGTATCTCCCTCCTATGACTCTGTTCTGTTCCAGAGTAGATCAGGGACAGATTCAAGTATTAACTCCTTTCTAATGATGCAAAAATTTTAATTCAGAGCTGGGGACTCTGTGATTGTCAGAGTCCCGGGGCATTTCAGTTACAGAGTAGAGATGAATCAATCTTTTCTCAAACCAAGTATCACAAAGTTCCCTTTGAGGGATATTGAAAAGTTACTTCAAAATTAAGATGAACACTTTTAATTTGATTGACATTGAATGGACTTTTAAACAAATTATCTGGTTACTACTTTTACCCTAAAATACTCACTGTAAAACTGACACAATTGCCTTAAGAAAATACATAAATAACATAAAATTAAAGTTTTTGGAAAAAGGTTATAAAACACTTGGGTAAATTTATAATAAATAAAAATAGGTCATTATTAAACATTTAGCTATAGACATCTGTGCTTCTATGAAAATGAAATAGACTAAATCATAAATAAAATATATGTATCCAATATTCTTACCATTTGTTGTATCATTTAAATAGATTTAATAGGTTCATGTTTTGTACTTTAGGTAATTAGAGATAAAATAGGTGATCATAATTCTAACACCTGGCTTCATTCAATACACAGTAAAATTTCATTCTTTCCCAATGCTTTATTCAACAAAGTTGAATCATAATAATTTTAAACTCATCTCTATCATTTGGTTTAAACTAATTAGCTTTTTCTGTGTCTCTGAATTAACATGTGGGGCCATGTTAAAGGTATGAAAATAAAAATTAGTTCATCTTTTTAAGAAGGAAGTTATTGCTATGGCTACATTCAAAACCTATGCTGACTGGCTATGCAAACTATAGGACATCTCCACAAAGATGTCTTGAGATGGAATCTCTAATTACTTAGGAAGGATGTGTGGCTTAAAACATTTAAGTTCTGACCTCTTCTAACATAAGTGCAGTTTGGTGGTGATTTATACTCCATAACTGAATATGAAAAATAATAATAAAGAAAAAATGAGAGAGAGAAATGAGTCATGGGATTACTCTCTTGCTATAACTTCGGAGCATGACGATAAATGGCTGCGTCTGATGGCATACATTCACTTCATTTAAAATGCCAGGTGCCCAGAGTTGCACAGGCAAAAGTAAATTAAAAAATCTTGCATCACTGGGGCTACAAGGAAAGGGATTCATTTCCTGTGTCTGACTCTGTTCCCAAGCAGGGCTTTAGGAACTCCCTACCATGTGGGTCAGACACTCAGCAACTGGTTCTGGGAGGATGGTCCTGCCTTCTGCCGTAATTTAAGTGTGTCGTAGTTTGACTGCTCCTCAGCTTTTCTGAGTTTAAACTATCAGTAAGGTCTCAGGGTATCAAATTTGAGACAAGAAAACAAAGGAAACAGATTGCCCCAATAGGATCAAAGGATAAAAGTGTTCTACTGCCATACCAATTTTAACTTCTGCTCATTTGTAAGCTGGTGTGTGTGTACACACACACACACACACACACACACACACACACCATCTCTATTTCATTATCCTGTAGAGTGCAGGAAATAGGGAAAGTAATGAAATAAAAACCATTATATTTGTAGGAAACAGCTTATTTAACTGTTTTTTCCAGTAAAAACTCAATACATGACTAAAAACAGTTCTTACATTTTGACAGATCATGCTATTATTCTGCCACTAGAAGGCAGTGAAACACATCAAAGTGTATTTTATCTCGTAACAAATATATAAATAAATGTTAAACCATTCATATTGGTAATGATTCCATTTATGTCTCTACTTTAAATAGAAAGAAAAATATTTTTAAATTTTCTGATTTTATTAAACTTAATTTGAACCTCTTGCTTTGAAACTATGGTTCACACAGTGATTGCTTCCAGATTTTCCCAAGAGAAACTCTGTGCCCTGGTTACTTTTGTTCAGCTTATATTTCTCAGTAAAGGAGTCACTCACTTGTGCTTTTTTTCTTGATTAACCCAAAAACATATTCCCTAAATATCAAGTGTCACACATCGTAAAACTCACTTTTATGATAATATTGCATATATATCTTAAGAAACTTGGATTGATCATCTTATTTTGAATTTAATTGTATATTTCAAACACTGAAAATACAATTGAGGTGCATATGACTTGATTTCAGTATTTTACCTTGGAGTGGGCCAATGAAGAATAATGAAACCCCTTCATTTATATCTTAAGGTATAAGGATGATGTGACCATCAAACTAAAACCATTTACTCTTGAATAAAGTGAAATACAAGAGAAATAAAATTAACTTATATGATAATAGATGCAGAATATAAAAACCATATTTCAAAACAGTTGAAGTCTAAAATAAGTTATAAATTATAACTTCTTGCATATTTAATTTTTACTTTTACATAACTGTTTATTTATTTATTTTTGCCAAAGAAAAACATGCATATGTTTGAAAAACCCATAATACAGAAGGATTTAGTTTGAAAGTCAATAATTCTCTCTCTTACTGTCCTTACCTTGGTTGGCCCCAAAAGACTGCTAATTCTCATTCTGGGTTTTCTACTTTTATCAGCCTTCTCTATAAAAATATAGAGAGGTCTTTTTTTAAATTTTATTTCCAGCCAAGGGTGAATCTTGTACTTCTTTTGTCTAACCAAACCAAGTTTCAGAAAGTCTTTTCTACCTAACTACAAGATTCCAGTCTGTTCTTTAATTTACTAATTATTATTATTTTTTCCCTGAGGGTTTACAAGGATTACTGTATATTGCAAGAAGCAGTGTGGTCTGGTGGTATTAATGTCCAAAATATAAAGAGTGCTCATACAACTCAACAAAAAAGAAGACAAACAATCCAATTAAAAAATGGGCAGAGGACCTGAATAGACACTTCTCCAAACAGGACATACAAATGTCCAGGAAACATATGAAAAAATGCTCAACGTCACTAATCATCAGAGAGATGCAAATTAAAATGACTATGAGATATCACCTCACACCTGCCAGAATGGCTGCATTCAACAAATCCTCAAACAACAAATGCTGTGAGGGTGTGGAGAAAAGGGGACTCTAGTACACTGTTGGTGAGAATGCAGACTGGTGCAGCCACTGTGGGAAACAATATGGTGTTTCCTCAAAAAATTAAAAATAGAATTGCCATTTGACCCAGTTATCCCACTTCTTGGAATATGTCTTAAGCAGCCTGAAACACCAGTCAGGAAGAATATATGCACCCTATGTTCATAGCAGCGCTATTTACAATAGCTAAGATCTGGAAACAGCCCAAGTGCCCATCAGTACATGAGTGAATAAAAAAACTGTGGTACATATACACAATGGAATACTATGCAGCTGTAAGAAACAGAGATCTCTTACCCTTTGAGATGACATGGAGGGACCTGTAGAGTATACACTAAGCTAAATAAGCCAGTCAGAGAAAGACAAGTACCACATGATCTCGCTTATTTGTGGAACATAATGAACAAAATAAGCTGTTGACGAAAAGAGATCCAGAATCATGGAAGTAGGGAAAAGACTACTAAACCTCAGAGGGATGGGGGGTGGAGGGGAGGGAAGAGATAAACCAAAGAACTTGTATGCATAATTGCACAACCAATTGACATGGACACTAGGTGGGGGAGGGGAGAAGGGGGTCAATGGGGCAAAAAGTGAGAAATCTGTAATACTTTCAACAATTAAATAAATAAATAAATAAATAAATAAATAAATAAATAAATAAAAAGAAGGTAACACAAAGGATTGGATTGTTAAATCTGTCTCACAGGTATTCTCAGAGATTTTCCTCAGTATCAACCTTTACTAGTAATTTCAATGGTATAATACTTGTGAGGTGCAGACAAAGCAGTGAGATGTCCAGGCCTGCAATGCAGCTCCCCAGGTCCTTCTTTCCACCTTAGGACACACTCTGGTCCAGACTAACAGAATAACAAATGAGGTCTCTAATGGAAGGTTGTGAGTGCATCATGATACATCTCTAGTTTATACTCAGATGGTTATATAGTTTATGTGACATTTTTCAGGAAGTTGTACTCCATAAACCCATAGATTCTAGTCCTATCTTTTGTACTGGTTATGAATGGTTTTAGACAGTCTAATACATCCTGCTAAAATTATTCAATAGATAAAGATTTTGACAAACAGAACCCACCAGTCTTTGCTAGCAGTTTTATTATTAGCATGTTTACAGGATAATTTTTCCGTTCAGAATCCTTTTTTTTCCCTTTCTTTCTCAGGGAGTCTTCACTCTCCAACATGAGGAGAATACGTTGCAGCTTGATGCTAGCAATTTTTTTTCCCACTCAGAGAATGTATGCATTTTCAAAGCAGTGAGATCAAAATGAATATTTCATTTAGGGCTGTTAGTATACATATTATTACATGTGTTTTGCCATAGTTTAGTTAGAAATTGCTAGGCAGACAAAAGACTTCGCTGTTCATATTTTAAGTGGGCATTAGTTTATATTCCCTAGCTCCTTGTGGAGTCATCTCTTGCTTTCAACAAAGGCAACAGTAAATTACTGTGGAGAAAAGTGTCATTGCCTCCAATGGCCACTGGGGGAGAGGAGATCCTGCAAAGAGAGAGATGTCTTCTGGAAGGATACCTAACTTTTCAAAAACAAGCACATAACTGAATTTGAACATTTCAGTGAAATTTTAGCCTGAGTTCTCTCTGAAGCAGACCCCTAGAACAATTTGAAGTGAAAAGTTTATTTGGGTGTGCAGGAAATAAAGGTCAGAAAGAGAGTGCTAATACAGCCCTGTTAAAAGGACCATGTGACAAGGAGCCGAAGCCTCCTATGAACAGCTAGCGAGGAAATGAAGCACCTCCAACGACTGCATAATAACCCTTCTTCCTTGAGAGCCTTCTGACTTCCCAATTAAAAAATGGCCAGAGCACCTGAATGAACAATTCTCCAAAGAAGACATACAAATGGCCAAGAGACATATGAAAAAATGCTCAATGTCTTTTTAATGGCCCCTATCTACCTTCTGTTATCGGACCGGCTCCTCAATATAACTGTTCCATAAACAGTTGTCATAGATATTTTCGCCTTGGCCGGTTTGGCTTAGCAGTTAGAGCGTCAGCCCGTGGACCAAAGTGTCACAGGTTCGATTCCGGTCAAGAACACATACCTCAGTTGCGGTTCTATCCCGGGCCCTGGTTGGGGTTGTGCAGAGGGCAACCAAGCAATGTGTCTCTTACATGGATGTTTCTCTCTCTCTTGCGCTCCTTCTCTCTCCCTCCCTCCCACTCTATCTGAAAATCAATAGAAAAGTATCCTCAAGTGAGGATTAAAAAATTTTTTTTAAATAAAAGGATATTTTCAAATGCCTGGCCAGTGTGGCTCAGTTGATTGACTGTCATCCCATGCACTAAGAATTCACAGGTTTGTTTCCTGGTCAGGGCACATGCCCAGGTTGTGGGCTTGATCCCCAGTGGGGGGCATGCAGGAGGCAGGCAATAGATGTTTCTATCTCTCCTTTCTTCCTCTCTCTTTAAAAAAAATTTGAAGAGGGGGTAGTGGGGGGAAGGGAAGAGATAAACCACAGAACTTATATGCATGTACGCATAACTGATGGACAAGGACAACAATGCTGGGGATGGGACAGGAGGATGGGGAGGAGGGTGTCAGTAGGGGAAAAAGGAGAAACATCTGTAAGAAAAACAAATTAATCATCATCATCATCATCATCATCATCATCATCATCATCTTCAGTATACCAGTCTCCAGAAGTTTTAGGAAGGAGACAAGTAAGCTAAAAAATGTGCATATTAATTGACAGATCAAATTGCATTTTATGAACTACAATATTCATTTTTATTTTAAATAATGGTGAAAAGTTTAATACAAACAAAGAAGTTATAAAATGTTTAAATAAAAGCCATCTGTAAATATGCAAAAATAAAAATAAATAAAAATTTAAAAAATTAATAAAAACATTTATTTTTAAAGGATATTTTCAAAGAGGTCAAAGTGATACTTATGGATTATATAATATTATTAAGTACCTTAACAAGTTTCAAACTGACAGAGAATGTCTCCTTTTAAACTACTATGGCAGAGTTGAGTAGTTTCAACAGAGACTGGCCCACAAAATTGAAAATATATGCTACTCAGTTATATAGAGAAAACTTTCCAACACTACTATTATTTAATGAGCAAATGTTTTAAAGGTCCAAAATTATGGAAATGAAAAGGGGGAGTTTAAATATTCCAAAAATTTCCAGGTTTAGATAATTAAAAAAAATAAGGCTCCAATGAGCATATTCATATAAAGCTTTAATAAAATCAGATCGTATGAAGAGGTAGAAGAAAGAGAATTCAAATAAGCAGTTGGGGGACCAAGGAACACCCAGTAACAAGCTCCCAATATATTTCTATTTGCATGAAGGCATGATTTCTCTCTAGATGAGACTGCTGACATTTGGTTTCAGGAGAGCTCAGTCTATTCTAAGAAGTGGGATCACTGGGTCATATGGCAGTTCCATTTTTAATATTTTGAGGAAACACTATATTGTTTTCCATCGTGGTTGCACCAGTCTGCATTTCCACCACAGTGTACTAGAGTTCCCTCTTCTCCACACCCTCGCCAGCACTTGTTGATTGATAATTTGTTGATGGCAAGCATTCTGGCAGGCATGAGATGATACCTCATAGTCGTTTTAATTTGCATCTCTCTGATGATTAGTGACGTTCAGCATTTTTTCATATGTCTCTTGGCCATTTGTATGTCCTGTTTGGAGAGGTGTCTATTCAGGTCCTCTGCCCATTCTTAATTGGATTATTTGTCTTCCTTTTGTTGAATTGTATGAATACTTTATATATTTTGGAAATTAACCCCTCATTGGAAAATGTGTTCTCCCAGAGAGTGGGTTCCCTTTTCATTTTGATGCTGGTTTCTTTTGCTGTGCGGAGCTTTTAGTCCCATTTATTAATATTTTTCTTTGCTTCTCTTGCCCTAGGTGATGTATCAGTGAAAATTCTGCTTTATGTGATGTCTGAGACTTTGCTGCCTACATTTTCTTCTAGGATTTTTATGGTTTCACAAGTTACATTTGAATCTTTTACCTATTATGATATATCAATGAGAGTGAATAGTATACAGTCAACTTACAAACATTTATTAAAAATGTAATAACCTGTTAAAACAATAAAATACTAGGTCAAACTGTTTTAACTAGGCAAAATAAACATAGTCAAGGTAATAAAGCAAAATGATGGTGATGTGCTTCTGAGTGAAGCAATTATTGATTGGATTTTCATTTCTTTTTAATCTTTTCACAATTTTTCAAATTGTATAAAAATATTGTATATAACTTTTAAATATTTTATTTTAAAAAGAGTATAAATATCTCATTCTTGTATTCGATATTAAAATTAATATCAAGACCATTAACTCCAGAATTTTTTTACATAATGAATTGGAAGATGTGCAAAATCACACAGCTGGATAAGGCCTGTAGAGATGTCTTTGGAGTTTAATTATGAAACACTCTAAAACAAAACAGAAACAGATTCATAGAGACAGAGAACAGGCTGATCATTGCCAGAGAGTAAGTAGGGTGCTTGGGAAACTGGGTGAAAAAGGTGAAGTGATTGAGAAGTACAGATTTGTAGTTACTACACAGTGATAAAGATGTAAAGTACAGCATAGGAAATATAGTCAATAATAGAATAGTAACTATGTATGGTGCCAGGTGGGTACTGGAAATATTGGGCAAGGGGGCACTTTCCGAAATATATGACTGTCTAACCACTATGTTGTACACCTGAAACTAATACAAAATAATATTGAATGTAAACAGCAATTGAAAAAAAATTAAATTGTGATTAAGCATATAGAAGCTAATGTTGAACTAATTTACTGATCTGCTTCTAATAGGCTCTTCTGCCCCACCATCTTCATGGAATTTAATTTTGGTGGTTCTGTGGATCATCTGTTTGGTGCCCTTTGTGTCTGTTGAACTCTTAGCCACAAAGTGTAAGTCTCTATGATAAAAAAGAAGTCAGCTTATTCACTGCTCGTAGAAAGAAATCTCTTTAAGATATTTTATTTTCTAATGTAATTTACTCAGCACCATTTAGTTTGCTGCTGATATTGTCTCTGTACTGGAGGTGATTTTAAGAGCCAGTCATCAAATGACTAACCATGTTTTATCCTGAACTTTCATGACTTTGCCCTGAGGCTCATTCATACTGTCCCATCCACTTGAACTAATAGCTGTTCTTTCTTTTGCTACCTGTTAACCTTTATCTCTTACTTAAACTTCCTCCAGGATTACTTTTTCTGAGAAATCTCCCTCAGGTTTTTCCTAAGCAGAATAGATTGCTCTATAATCTGTGCTTTTACCTACATCATGTTAATTTTCCCATCAGACTTGTATTATTATTAGATTTGTCTGGGTATGCCTCTTCAATTATATTGTGCCTTTTAGATATGATTGATAATGTATTTCTCTTATTAACAAATAAAGTGTTCTGTGCAATAGCAAAATTATCTTAGGGTAAATGTGACAAACCAAACTGGTGTTTGTGGTTTGGTATTCAGTAAAAGAGCCATGTTCAGGAAATCTCACTTCTAGTCAGGAAACAGACCAGACAGGGTTGGTTTCAGGGAATGCAAGGATTCTACCACTACCAACAAAAATTCAAGGTAATTTAGGAACAAGGTCATGTTTTCTAAGAGTTAGAAAAATAACAATATTTGGCCCTGGACGGTTTGGCTCAGCGGTTGGAGCGTTAGCCTGCGGTCCAGAGAGACCCGGGTTCAGTTCCTGCTAAGGGCACGTACCTCGGTTGCAGTTTGTCCCCGGCCCCTGGTTGGGTCGTGCGGGAGGCAGCCACTCGATGTGTCCCTTTCACATCGATGTTTCTCTCTCTCTCTCTCTCTCTCTCTCTCTCTCTCTCTCTCTCTCTCCCTCTCTCTCCCTCCCACTCTGTCTGAACAAAAAGTGGAAAAGTGTCCTTGGGTGAGGATTTAAAAAAATAAATAAATAAAATAACAATATCTGTGTGTTTATTTGTGTGCATACACAATAATTAATTAATTAAACATATTACACACATATACTGTAGTGTTAGATACCCAGAAACATATTTATTAAAAGTCCACTTAAACTTGGAAGTTGTTGATAATGCTTACATATTAATATTGTCCTAGTGCATTTCAGTGTCATAATTTATGTCTAGGCTTTATTCAAATTAGTTAACAGGGCAGCAATTTAAAATGGGTGAATATATTTTATCATATAATTTATGCATTGCTTATCATTTATTTTTCACAACTTATATACCTATATTTCTATATATAAATGTAATAACTGGAGACATTTAGACTTACTCTAAATATGTTTTTATTTTTATTTTTTATTTTAGAGAGAAGGGAAGGGAGAGAAAGAGGTAGAAACATCATCAATGAGAGAGAAACATAGATCGGCTGTCCCCTGCATGCCTCCTACTGGACATCAAGCCCACAACCCAGGCATGTGCCCTGACTGGGAATTGAACCCACAACTCTTTGGTGTAAGGTACGATGCTTTAACCAACTTAGCCACACCAGCCAGGGCTCATTTACTTCTGAATAAAGCAAATGCTCTCTTACCAAAACTTAGAAGTTTTTTTCTTTGTTAAACAAGTCCTTGCGTATTGTCAGTTATTCTTATTAGATTCCAGGTTTCTTAAAAACTTGAGTCAGTTTTAGTCAACTTTATCTTTGTTTTAGTGAACCAGTGATTTGAAGTCCCTTCTTTGCCATTTTCCTTCCTTAACAAATATCATTTATTATTTATATATTTGTAAATCTGCCAAAGAAATGTATATTTCTTTATGTTTTAATAAATGCATAGTAACTTTTAAAAATATAATTGATATATGAAATAAATTAAAATAGAAATTCTTTTCTCTCCTAAGTTCTATTGAGAAAAACCTGACAATGCCTATAATCATTGCAAATATATAAAAAATGGTCTGTTATTTGATGGTAATTGCAAAGAACTTGGTCACTGTACATGTAAGAAGACAACATATGAAGATTGAATCACTCATATGTGGGATATAGAAATGAAAGCAACAAATTAACAAACAAGAGAAACAAATGAAATTTCATAGCATAGACAACAGTATGGTGGTTACCAGAGGAAGGGGGGTGGGAGGTGTTAAAGCGTAAAGGGGGTCAAATATGTGACAGAATAAGATTTGACTTTAAGTGGTGAACACACAATGAACTGTACAGATGATGTATCAGAACTGTACACTTGAAACCTATATAATTTTATTAATCAATGTCACCCCAATACATTTAATTAAAAAAGAAAAAAGGGGAAACATTGAAACTTTTCCAGGATAATTTTTCACTTCATTTAAGACAAATATTTATTTATCTAAAAAATATATCTTTAAAATATTTAATCCCATAAATATTTTACAATAAATAAGCTATCAATTAAATTTAAATATATTAAACAAGGAGATTCCAAAATGGCAGTGGAGTGAATGGAAGCTACACAGACCATCTTCCAGCACCAAACTGGAATTACAATTAAAATAAAGACAAATCGTTGGGAAAAAGCAACAGAAAAGCAGCTGGAGATGACCATATAACCAGGGACAGGAAAAAAAGACACTGAATCGAGACTGGTAGGTCTGCAGAGGCGTGAGAGGGCGGACTGGGAGCCCATGGACAGCAGCTGTTTTAGCTGTGAGCAGCTCCCTCAGGGTTAAAATCCCAAGCTGGTTCCACAGTGCAGAGGGCCGGGACAGAGCTCTAAATTAGCTACAGCCACTCACCTTGGGCTCCAGCAGAGGGAGGGTGGATTGGACTGGAACTCTGTGGGGACACCCGGGATTTGGAGGGTACTAAGAGTTTTTGCTGAGTCACAGCCACACAGGACAGTGGCCATCTTGCTCCTTCCCAAAGCAGCAGCCCCTCCCTCAGAGATTTAACCCCACCTAGCTGGGCCAGAGAAATGCAAATTGAGGCTCATTGACAACCAGCACCTGCCCCACCCTCTGGAAGTCCTTTTATGCTGAAAACCTAAGGGAGTTTTTCATTTAGCTGAGGGCTACAACCCAAGGCTCATCAAGTAACTGAGACTAACAGCCTCCAGGCAAAAAGCTAGAGGATAACTTGAACCATTCCTGGATTTGCAAATCTACCCAGAAAAGTAAGACTTGACAGTGGTATTGAACGTGGGTCTTCCCACACTCATTCAAACTCAGTAGTGGGAGCCACAAACAGCAGAACACCAATACCCACAGGAAAAATTTGGCAGGCTCCAAAACCCACTGAGATAGCCAAAATGGTGAAACAAAGAAACAAATTCCAAATGAAAGAACACGAGAACTCTACTGAAGATGAGATAAATGAAACGCAGTTAAGCAAGTTATCAGAGGTAGAGTACACAGCCATGATCTTGAGGAAGCTCAACAGCATAAGTAAGGACATCAACACCATGAGTAAAGATATAGAAACATTGAAAACCAACCAAGTGGAAATGAAGAATGACATAGCAGAAATAAAGAACACATTGGAAGGAATAACCAGCAGAGTAGAGGAAGCTGAGGACTGGATCACTGAATTAGAAGACAGGGTAGAAAAAATCAACCAATCAGAAAACCAAAAGGAAAAAACAATTTAAAAACAGAAAGACAGCTTAAGAGAACTGTGGGGCAACTGGAAGTGTAACAACATTTGCATCATAGGAATTCCAGAAGAAGAAAATGAGCAAGGGTTAGAGAATATATTTGAAGAAATAGTGACAAAAAACTTCTGTAACTTGGTCAAGGAAGAAGGCATTCAAGTTGAAGAAGCACAAAGAGCCCCAAGTAAGAAGAACCCAAACAGGCCCACATCAAGACACATAGTAATTAAAATCCCAAAAATTAAAGACAAAGAGAGAATCCTAAAGGCAGCACAAGAAAAGCAACAGGTTACCTACAATGGAACCCCATTAAGCTATCAGCTGACTTCTCAACAGAAACACTACAGGCCAGAAGGGAAAGGCATGAAGTAATCAAGGTCATGAAAAACATGAATCCAAGACTACTCTATCCAGCAAGGCTATCATTCAAAATAGAAGGTCAAATAAAGAGCTTCCCAGACGAGAAAAGGCTAAAGGAATATATTAGCACCAAACCAGCACTGCAAGAAATGTTGAAAGGACTGCTCTAATTAGCAGAAAAAAATAGAAAGAAAGATATAACCACAATAAAGAAAAATGGCAATAAATAAGCACATATTAATAATAACCTTAAATGTAAATGGATTGAATGCTCTGATCAAAAGCCATAGAGTAGTTGAATGGATAAGAAAACATGACTCATATATATGTTGTTTAACAAGACCCACCTCACAACAAAAGACTCACATAGGTTGAAAGTGAAGGGATGGAAAAAAATCTTCCAAGCAAACAAAATGGAAAAAAAAGCTGGGGTAGCAATACCCATATATGATAAAATAGATTTCAAAATGAAGGCCATAACTAGAGACAAAGAAGGCCACTACATAATATTGAAAGGATCTATCCAACAGGAAGATATAACCTTGGTAAACATATGTGCATCCAATATAGGAGCACCAAAATATATTAAATATCTTCTGGAGGACTTAAAAGTAGAAAGCAACAGCAATACAATCATAGCAGGGAACTTCAACATGCCGCTGACATCACTGGATAGATCCTCTAGAGTCTAGACAAAAAATTAACAAGGAAACAGAGACTCTAAATGAAGCACTAGATCAAATGGATTTAATAGATATCTACAAAGAATTACACCCTCAAACTGCAGAATTCACATTCTTCTCAAGTGCACATGGGACATTCTCAAAGACAGACCACATGTTAGGACACAAATTAATTTTCCACAAGTTCAAGAACATTGAAATAATATCAAGCATCTTCTCAGATCAAAATGGCATGAAACTAGAAATCAAATGGAACAAGAATATGCAAAGACATTTGAACACATGGAGGCTAAACAGCATGTTATTAAAGAATGAATGGATTACCAAAGAGATCAAGGAAGAAATTAAAATCTTCCTGGAAACCAATGAAAATGAACACACAACACAAAATCTATGGGATGCAGCGAAAGCAGTCTGAAAGGGAAGTTCATAGCACTACAGGCCTACCTCAAGAAACAAGAAAAATTTCTAATTTCTAATCTAACCTCACAACTTAAAGAACTAGAAAGCAAACAAAAACCAATCCCCAGAGCAAGTAAAAGAAAGGAAATAGTAAAGATCAGAGCAGAAATAAATGACATAGAGACCAAAAACACAATTCAAAGGATCAATGAAACAAAGAGCTGGCTTTTTGAAAAGATAAACAAGATTGATGGACCCTTAGCTAGACTCATCAAGAAACAGAGAGAACCCAAATACACAAAATCAGAAATGAAAGAGGAGAAGTAACAACTGACACCACAGAAATACAAAGGATCGTTATCAAATACTATGAACAATTATGTGGCAACAAACTGGACAATCTAAGTGAAATGGACACATTTCTAGAAACACATAGTCTCCCAAAACTGAACCAGGAAGAGATAGAAAACTTGAACAGACCTAACAACTAAGGAAATTGAAGACGTAATCAAGACTCTCCCAGCAAACAAAAGCCCAGGCCTAGATAGCTTCATGGGGGAGTTTTGCCGAACATTCAAAGAACTAACACCCATTCTCCTCAAACTATTTCAAAAAATTCAAGAAGAAGGAAGACTCCCAAACTTGTTTTATGAGGCCAGCATAATTCTAATTCCAAAATCAGAAAAAGACACTACAAAGAAAGAATACTATAGGCCAATATCCCTGATGAACATAGATGCCAAAATCCTGAAAAAAATACTAGCAAATTGGATCCAGCAATACATTAAAAAAATTATTCACCATGACTAGGTGGGATTCATCCCAGGGATGTAAGACTGGTACAATATTTGCAAATCAATAAATGTGATACACCACGTAAACAAAACGAAAGATAAAAACCATATGATCATATCAATAGACACTGAAAAATCATTCGATAAAATCCAGCACCCATTTCTGATAAAAACGTTCAGCAATGTGGGAACAGAGGGATCATATCTTGAAATAATAAAGGTCATATATGAGAAACCTACAGCCAACATCATACTCAATGGGCAATAACTAAAAGTATTTCCTTTAAGAACAAGAAAAAGACAGGGATGCCCACTTTTGCCACTCTTATTTAACATAGTACTGGAAGTCTTAGCCACAGCAATCAGACATGAAGAAAAAATAAAAGGGATCCAAATTGGAAAGGAGGAAGTGAAACTGTCATTATTCGCAGATGACATGATATTATACACAGAAAACCCTAAAGACTCCATCAAAAATCTACTAGATTCAATAAATGAATTTGACAAAGTAGCAGGATACAAAATTAACGTCAAGAAATCGACAGCATTCTTATGCACCAATGATGAACTCACAGAATGAGAAACTAAAAAAACAATTCCATTTACCATTGCGGCAAAAAAATTAAGATACCTAGGAATAAACTTAACCAAAGAAGTAAAGGACCTATTTGCAGAAAACTACAGGACATTAAAAAAAGAAATAGAGGAAGATATAAAAAAGTGGAAGCACATACCTTGTTCATGGATTGGAAGAATTAACATCATTAAAATGTCCATATTACCCAAAGCAATCTATAGATTCAATGCAATCCCCATCAAAATACCAGTGACATATTTCACAGAACTAGAACAAATATTTCAAAAGTTCATATGGAACCAAAAAAGACCCTGAATAGCCACAGCAATCTTAAAAAAGAAGGACAAAGTAAGTGGGATCACAATACCGGATATCAGGTTATACTACAAAGCTACTGTAATCAAAACAGCCTGGTACTGGCACAAGAAAAGGCATATAGATCAATGGAATAGAACCAAAAATCCAGAAATTGACCCAAGACATTATGCTCAATTAATATTTGACAAAGGTGGCAAGAGCATACAATGGAGTAAAGACCACCTCTTTAATGAATGGTGTTGGGAAAATTGGACAGCTACATGCAAAAAAAAATGAAGCTAGACACCATACACAAAAATAAATTCAAAATGGATAAAAGGCTTAAATGTGACTCGTGAATCCATAAAATCCTAGAAGAAAACGTAAGCAACAAAATTTCAGACATCATACACAGCAGAATTTTCACTGATACATCATCTAAGGCAACAGAAACCAAAGAAAAAATGAACACACAGGACTACATCAAACTAAAAAGCTTCTGCACAGCAAAAGAAACAACCATCAAAATGGAAAGGGAACCCACTGTATGGGAGAGCATAATCGCCAATGATACATTAGGGGTTAATTTCCCAAATATATAGAGTGCTCATACAACTCAACAAAAGGAAGACAAAGAACCCAATTAAAAAATGGGCAGAGGAGCAGCCATGTAGATAAAATCACAAATATATAATTCATTAGGTTGACTACAATGTGGAGAAATGCTCTTCTGTTAGTAGAATGCAAAGACCTACCTAAGCTGCATAATAAAATGCTTTTACCAACAACAACAAAAACTGTCTGAGAAGCTAAATAGACACCTTTCCAAACAGGACATACAAATGGCCAAGAGACATATGAAAAAATGCTCAATGTCACTAATCATCAGAGAGATGCAAATTAAAACAACAATGAGGTATCACCTCACACCTGCCAGAATGGCTGGCATCAACAAATCATCAAATAACAAGTGCTGGCGAGGGTGTGGAGAAAAGGGGACTCTAGTACACTGCAGGTGGGAATGCAGACTGGTGCAGCCACTATGGAAAACACTATGGTGTTTCCTCAAAAAATTAAAAATAGAATTGCCATTTGACCCAGTGATCCCACTCCTAGGAATATACCCTAAGAAGCCTGAAACACCAATCAGAAAGAATATATGTACCCCTATGTTCGTAGCAGCACTATTTACAATTGCTATGATCTGGAAACAGCCCAAATGTCCATCAATAGATGAGTGGATAAAAAAGCTGTGGTACAAATACACAATGGAATACTATGCAGCTGTAAGAAAGAAAGATCTCTTATCCTTTGAGACAACATGGAGGGACCTCGAGAGTATTATGCTAAGTGAAATATGACAATCAGAGAAAGACAAATATCACATGATCTCACTTATTTGTGGAATATAATGAACAAGCTGGGCTGATGAACGAAATAGACCCAGAGACATAGAAAGGAGTATAGTTCAGACTGACAAAGCTCAGAGTAGGGGGGCGGGGGGGATGGATGAGATGAATCAAACAACTTATATGCATGTATGCATAACCAGTGGACATAGACAACAATGCTAGGGATGTGGGGGGTATAGGGAGGAGAGGGTCTAGGGGAGAAAAGAAGAAACATCTGTAACAAAAATAATAAAAATTGGAGAAAATAAATAAATAAATTAATTAATTAATTAAACAAGCAGGACTCAAATATATGACTTAGTAGTTAATGACATGATAAGGAAAAGGGTAAAAATGTAAGGAAAAAATAAGAAACACAAAAGTGAAAGGTTTGATAAATCTCTAATGATTGAAGTTTTAAGGAAAAAAGAGAGGACCCAAATAAAAAAAAATGAGGACTGAAAGAGGAGAAGTAACTACTAACACCACAGAAACACGAGAAAATTCTAAGAATATATTGCAAACAACTCTATGCCAACAAATTGGACAATCTGGAAGAAATCAATAAATTCCTATAAACATATAGTCTTTCAAAACTGAATCAAGAAGAAATGGAAAATCTATACAAACTGATTACAACTAATGAAATTGAAGCAATAACCAAACAACTTTTAATGATTGCAGTTTTAAGTCCACCAAATACTTCAAAACTTTAAATAAAGTTGAGTCACTATATGTAGCTTCATATTGAACACAAGTTCTTGTTTTTTTTCCAGAGTCTTTTCTCTGTTTCATTATAATGACATATGACCCATAGTGAGCAGAGAATAAATGTGACCTCTAGAGGGTGAACTTTTTCACAAGCCTGGAAAGTAATGGCTTGGAAATTGTAAAGATCATGAGAATTTTAAAACTTTTCATGACTTTAAAGTCATGGAAGACTCTTCCAATTGCTGCACATATACATGTATTATTCCATTAGCCAAGATTTCTGTTACTCTAATGATTTGCCCAGATTACTACTCATTTTACAGTTTTCAACTCAGATGCCATTTTTCCCCTCTAGAGGTCTCATAAGGCCCCCCTAAACTCAATTCTTTATTTCTTTTTTTGTAGCAGCCAGTGCCACATTCTTATTACAAAGAATAATTCAATTTCTGCCAAATGTCTTCATGTGCTATATTAAATTAGTAGTGGCATTTTGAAAATTTGAGGGTGTTTTTGTTGATTTTTCAACTTTAGAAATTTTTCAAAACTAGCACATTTAGTGAACCCTTATATACCCTTCACCCAGCTTTAGGTATATTTAATTTTCAAATGTATTGTGTTTGAAGATTCTAAAAACCTTATTAATTTAATATTTGTGAATATTAGTAAAAGCATATTTTAACATTTAATTCAACCATAGGTATTTTATTTTATTTTTTATTAATTTATTTTTGTTATAGATGTTTCTCCTTTTTCCCTCCACTGACACCCTCCTCCCCATCCCTCCTACCCCATTCCCAGCTTTGTTGTCTATGTTCATCGGTTATGCATACATGCATATAAGTTCTGTGGTTTATCCCTTCCCTCCCCCCACGCTCTTCTAAGGATTGTCAGTCTGTACCCTACTTCTATGACTCTTGGGTCTATTTTGTTCATCAGTTTGTTTAGTTCATTATATTCCAGAAATAAGTGAGATCGTGTGATATTTGTCTTTCTCTGCTTGGCTTGTTTCGCTTAGGATAATACTTTCCAGGTCCCTCCATGTCATCTCAAAGGATAAGATCTTTCTTTCTTACAGCTGCATAGTACTCCATTGTGTATATGTACCACATCTTTTTTATCCATTCGTCTACTGATGGACACTTGGGCTGTTTCTAGATCTTAGCACTTGTAAACAGTGCTGCTATGATCAACCATAGGTATTATCAACAGTTTATTAAACTTAAAAATGAATTTGTTTATCACTCAGTAATTTAAAATTATTATAGAAGATAAATTATTTAATGGTTAGCATGTTTGATGAAAAAAGATTTAATGAATATTGCTGGCATTTTCTTCTGAATGTTTTCTTCATGGAGAAAATTCGAGGAATGGCATTTGTTTTTTTCAGTCCATTATATTTTATAGACAATAAGCTCTTTACTTTATACAATCCTCTGCATACAGATGTATGTGTATAGAGTTGAACAGTTTTCTGTGTAACCTTTGAAATCTGAGCCGTAAAGTGCACAGTTTCCACTCTCCATTTCAATCAATGATAGTCTAGGTTAGAGACAAAAACAAATTACATTTATGATTTTATTAACGCAGAAGAAAAATTGAATAATATTTAATTTAAATATGGGTACTGAAACAATAACATTTCAGGAGACTTAAGAACCAGACCTTTCTTAATTTACAGATAAGCAAAATATAGCCAACTCAGATAAAAATTGCATTCTATTATAAATTATGTGCTACTATTAGTCAATTTACAAAGTCTAGAATCTCTTTATATGTATACCCAGTGAAATAAAAGCTTTAAAATGTTTTTAAACAAATATTTAGGTTAGAAATAAATTCAGAATTTAATGTCATGTTTTGTGAAAAACATACAATGTTATTCAGATATATGCGGTTTTACTTGGTAGGGAAAATTTTTTTAAATTATAAAGTCCTCCAGTATATGTGAATATACATAAGTGCGCGCACACGCGTGTGTGTGTATGTGTTTAGGTAATTCATGTAGAGATAATTATGTGTGTATACCTATTTTACTCTGGGATCTTGAGTATTTTGTAGTTATATGATTAATGCTATAAATAGTGATTTGTTTTCTGCCAAAAACAGGTAGGAAAGATGAAGCTGAGGGAAAGAATGATGATGCTACTTCAATATGAAACTGACACCAAAAAAGGACCATGGTCTGATACTATATATATTAGAAAGGACAAGATAATTATTGCTGTCTATACTGAAACAACTAGCTGCTCTACGAGAAAAAAATGAAGATATTTTTTCATAACAGCTCTTAGTTGGTCTCAATCTATGCACATTAGAAGCTCATCCTTTCTAATCTCACTGTGTTCATGCCTTTCTTCAATTTCTGTGTTCGTTTTCCCATTACCACTCCCATCACATTTCTGCTGGAGTACTGATCACATCACATTTCTTCCAGAGTACTGATCACATGGGATTTTACTTATTTGTTCATAACTATATTTCTAATGGAAGTATGAAGCTCCTGAAGGAGTTATGTTCTAGTCATCTCTGTACTTATCTCTGCATAGTTTCTGGAAACCGAGTGGCACTCAACCAATATTTATTACATGCATCATCAGAAATTTAGCATGCTAGTTGTTTTGCTTCCAAAATGAACTTTTCCACTTGTCGAGTGGAAAAGAAAATGAGATAAGATGATACAGAATCTTATTAGTATCCCCAGAGAATAAACTCTTTTAGGTCAAAAATGAAATCTCAAGCCATACAGAAATGAGGTCATCCCAGATTAATTCTAAGGTATACCTGGTCACATGAAACATTTCAGAAGATAGACTATAGTTTGGTCCACAAACAGCAATCTCAATAAATGCAAGTGGATTCAAGTCACAAAGTATGTTTTTTGATAAAGATGGAATTAGACTTAAATCACAGATAGATCACTGGGAAGTTCCCAAATGTTGGAAATAACATTACTGAAAATTTCATGGACCAAAGAACAAGGCAAAAGGGAATTTAGAAACTATTTTGAACTGAATGAAAATGAAAATAAATAGCTCATGATATGTGGGAATGTTTCCAAATCATCTCACATAGTATTAGCATAAATTTTCCAATTAGAACAAGGAAAGGTTGATTATCAATATATTAGTTTTTACCATAAGAAACTAGAGAAAGAAAAGTTAACTCTGAGTGAGAGAATATAGTAAATAAAGATCACAGCAGAAATCAATGAAATAGAAAACTGAAAAATGAATGGTAAAAAAGCACAGAAAAGATACTCAATATCATCAGTCATTAAGAAAATGCAAATTCACTACACACATTAGAATGGCTAAAATTTAGGAGACTAATCATAACAAGTATTGACCAAATGTTGAGCAACTAGAAGTCTCACACACTGCTAGTGGGATTGTAAAATTACACAACCCCTTTGGATAATAGTTAGGCAGTCTCTTAAAAAGTTAAACATATACTAGTTATATGATCCATCTATTCCACTCTTAGGTATTTATGTAAGAAAAAGGAGAGCCTGTGTTCATACAGAGTCTTGCACATATATATTCATAGCAAGTAGCTTTATTTTTAATGGTCAAAAACTGGGAACTACCCAAATATCCATCAATATATGAGAGAATAAACATAACTGAGCAACACCCGAAAATGGAAAAGCTGTCAGGAATAAAAAGAAATAAACTCTTATACAGGCTATGAGGTGGCTAATCTCAAAATAATACACTGAGTAAAAAAGCCAGACAAAAAAACAGTACATACTCCAGGACTCCATTTGTGTTATTTTATAAATTACATACTAATCTATAGTGACAGAAAGCAGGTTAGTTGCCTGGAGACAAAAATGGGCATGAAGGAGGGATTATAAAGGTGCAAAGGGAACATTTTGCAGGTGATAAATGTGTTAATTATCTTGATGTTATTAATGGTTTCGTGGATGTACACGTTTGTCAAAATTTATCACATTGTACACTTTAAATATCTGCATTTTATTGAATGTCAATTATCTCTCAACAAATCTGGTAATAACTTCACAAAGATTGTATGTAGTAGTTAACCTCTCTCCTTAGATTTCTCATCTGTAAAATGAGCATGGTATTAGGCCTATCTTATACAGTACTTAGGACATAGCAAACAGTTAATTGTACTCATTATTAAGGGCTGTTCTGCTCATAATGTAGTCAGTCTAGTTCCTATGAGTTTTGGGCTGACTCTATTAGCATATGGAAATGCCCTGGCATTGTGTGAAGGAAAATGTGATAGCTAAGTGATCACAGGAATAGCTTAGAGACAAATCCACAGCTAGAGACCTATTGGTACAGACTTACTGACTGGTAGAGTGATTGGAACCATCTTCCCACTGCCAGATTCCATTTGTTGAATTTCTTATTAGTCCCATCCAATGATAGGACTTCACCAATTTTAAGAAATCCTGTTTGAAATCACAAATAAAGTCAGTGCTCAGAATTTTAGTAAAAACAAGGCTATAATCATTTAATCATTTTTCCCACAGCTAGGGAAAATGCATTCTGTCCTCTGGCAGAATTCCAACTTAAAGAACATATATAACACCTGCAATTTTTGTGCTTTCTTATTTTTAATTCAGAATAATTTGGGGTGGTATATTTGAGCCTAGTGCTTCTATTATATTTCAGGTTCATATTCCAGAAAGTTGTCACATATGTTAGGACTAAATACAGGCAGATGAATTTAAACAATACTAACCTGGTTCTCTTTGCTGTATATCTTCAGGAGACTGGAATTTTGAGACATACAAGAAGCTTGGCTCTGAAACCAGCTTTTGCTCTCATCAAAAAATTGGTAGCAATTGTTTCTGTAATGTAACCAGTTTTTAGGACATGGGTCACAGTGACTTTCTAGAAAGGGAGAATATGTTATTAATTCTGCACATGTCTGAACAGTATAGTAGATTTGGTCTAGGCAGGTTAAATACCTTTTTTATTCTAACTCTAAAATTCCAAACCATTATGATCATACCCAATGACATATTTCTACATATTTATAGATAGATAGATAGATAGATAGATAGATATGCCAAAACTGTGTTCTCTACTTTTCACAAGTACTTCCTCATTGTAAAAAATAAAATAAAATTTAAAGAGCTACAGTGAATTGTGGGAAATAATTAATTATTTTTTATACATTTTCTTTTGTATTACATTTATTGGGGTGACTTTGATTAATAAGATTATATAGGTTTCAAGTGTAAACTTCTATAAATACGTGATCTGTCTTATACACTTTCTTGTTAGCAGCATTGGATACATGCCTAAACCCTGGTATACACAGATAATGCAATTAGTGCTTCAAAATATTAGAAAACTTTCTCTTACCGTTTAAAGAAACTTGAGCTTCTTGGTTGAATAATGCTATTAAAATAATCATAATTATTAGAAGGTTTTATGTTGTAACATAGTTTAAACAAAAATAAAAAAATAGTCGACACATTTCTAGACTAATAGCTAAAATATAAAGACACATTCCATATTGCTAGTTTTTGTTTCTGTGATTCTGAATATTAATCAAGTAATATATTACAATCGTTAGATCAACAATGCTATCTACTTCTCTGTTATCACTTACAGTTTACTATTAGGCCACTGTATATCATTATCATTACAATGAAATGAATTCCCATAGCTGCAGCAATGTACCGGGCAAGGAGAAATGGAGATGCTGTCAAAGAAAAAAGAGTGAGAAAAAGGATGAAAGGTTTAAGTATTTTTATGTCTAATATAAATATTAGGGTGTTTTTTTTATGTGGGGGTGATATTATTGCTTTTTCCTCAATTATTTTTCTCAGGACAGATAAAATAAGTACTTTGTAAATGATTAAAAAATAAAACTATAAAAATGTAATATCTCCTCCTACAGGTTCCCCAGAATAAATCATGGTAATCATTTTTTAAATTTTCCATTGCGATACAATAATAAATATGGACAGTTCCCCTTACCCCCTTTTAAAAACATATATTTAAGAACTATACAAAATATTCTATGATTTTATTTTACTTAAGAAAATATCCTAGGGATTATTCTAATCATGTCTTATAAAGTCAAAATTTTATAAATAGCTGCTTGCATTGTGTTTTATTGGTATATGGACAAAATCTAATTATTGACATGCTTTTAATTTTTTTCCATTGCATATTTAAATTGCTTCCTAGTTTTCACTAAGATATAATGTTATAAATAATATTTCATACACACCTGTGCATATTTTTGAGTATCCCTCTAGGAAAAATACCCAAAAGGATAATTACTAAGTCAAAGAACATTTATTTTTTACATTTTTGTAATGATTGAAAATTTCAGTCCAAGGAGGCTATACCAATTTATATTTTACCAAATATAAGTTTAAAAGCCTTGCTACTCACACTTTTCTCTGCATTAAATACTATTGACATTTTAATGTATAAATCTGATGACCAATATTATTTTTAATATTTTAACTTTATTTTTCTTGTTATAAATAAGATAGCAGAAGATTGAACATCTTTTATTATGGTTATGTTTCTGTTTTATTTCTCTGAAACTTCTTGTATTTGTATTAACTTTTGTTTCTTATTTTTAGGTTGAAGATATTAGTTCATTTCTTGCCATATATTTTGCAATTATTCATCTTAGATATTTTTGTTTTAACTTTATTTATGATACATGGGGGTGCTTAAATGGATAATTGTTGACTTGCTCAAACCATTTTTTTGTTGTTAATCCTCACCTGAGGATATTTTTTTCCATTGATTTTTAGAGAGAGTAGAAGGGAGGGAATGGTGGGGGCGGGGAGAGAGAAACATCGATGTGAGAGAGACACACTGATTGGTTGCCTCCTGCACATGCCCTGACTGGGCTGGAGATGAAACCTGCAACCCAGACATCTGCTCTCAACTGGGAATTGAACCCTTGATCATTCTGTGCACAGGCCGATGCTCTAACCACAGAGACATACCAGCCAAGGTTCATTAATCCTTTTTGATGTTAATAAAAATGCTTTCATTATTTTGAGTTTATAAAATAAATCTCCCATCATAAGTTATATAGTTTCCTTTTTTTAAATTGGTCTGTTTGAGGTGTGTGTGTGTGTGTGTGTGTGTGTGTGTAATAAATGAGGTAGAAACTTAAATTCATAAATTTTTTTCTTTTCCAAATGGTTATTGAATTTTTCTAACACTGTTTAATGAATAAAAATCAAAGTGTTGTCATTGATATGAAATACTATCATTAGTATATAATACATTCTTATATGTGTTTACATTTATTCCTACATTCTCTGTCTTTCCACTCAAACTATATGTAAAATATCCTTACTTTTATAATATACTTGAGTATATAGTAACCATAATATTATATTACATTTCTTTTTGATAATATTTTATCTATCATTACACTTCATTATGCCTTAAGAACTTTAAAACAAATTTTTCAAGAACCTGCCACATTTAAAATATAGAGCTGCATGGCTCACTTGGTTGAGCATCGTCCTGTAAGGTTTTGGGATCAATCCCCAGATCGATGTTTCTCTAACACATCGAAGTTTAGCTCTCTCTCTCTCTCTGTCTCCCAAATCAATTTTAAATATATATATATATAAAATATATATATATATTTCAAGAGAATCACAGTGTATATATAAATATAGATAACTTACATTTTAAAAATGTCTTTTATCCTTGAATAGTTTTTTTTGTTTCTGTTATGTATGTCTTATTTTATGTTCATTAGTACAACTTTATGTAATAAATTTATTTCCAGTATTTTATTTTATTTTTTATTTTTTGAATCCTCACCTGAAGATATATATTTTTTTCCATTTATTTTCAGACAGAGTTGGGGGGGGGGTGGGAGAGAGAGAGAGAGAAACATTGATGTGAGAGACACATGGACTGGTTGCCTCCTGCATGACCCCAATCAGGGCCAGGGACCAAACCACAACTGAGTTACGTGCCCTTGATGGGAATCTAACCAGTGACTCTGCTGGCCAGGGTTATTTCCAGTATTTTTAATTCAATCATTTATTTCTGATTTTTGGTCTTATAAATATGGATTTTCCTTTTATCGCATTATCCTTGCTTTTGTAGTTTTGTAGACAGTTGATTTTAGATATTACTTTTAACTAAGTCCACACATCAGATTTTCTTATTGTTTGTAATCTTTGAGGGTGAAGTTGTAGAGGGTTTTAAAAATATTTTAAATCATATATTTTTGCTAATAATATTAATTTTGCCTTTTTATTCTAATTTCCGGTCATTTGCTTTTTTTCTTTTCTTGGTTATTTATGTTGGCAAGCATCAGTGAAACGATCAATATAATCAATAATAATGATAATAACAATTCTTGCCTATTTCTAACTATAATAAAAATGCTGTTAGCATTTATCAATAAGCATAGTGATAGCTTTTGAACGTATATCTTAAAGGTGGTATTTATATTTTAGAGGCTTGAGAAGTGAAGTTTTTTTTTTTGTTTTTTTTTTATCCTCACCCGAGGACATTTTTTTCATTTTTTGTTCAGATAGAGTGGGAGGGAGAGAGAGGAAGAGAGACAGAGAGAAACATCGATGTGAAAGGGACACATCGAGTGGCTGCCACCCACATGACCAATCAGGGCCGGGGACAAACTGCAACCGAGGTACATGCCCTTAGCGGGAACCGAACCCGGGTCTCTCTGGACCGCAGGCTGACGCTCTAACTACTGAGCCAAACCGGCCAGGGCGAGAAGTGAAGTTCTTTTAAATTAATAATTCATTTTGAGCTCTGGCTGGTGTGCCTCAGTTGGTGGGTGTCATCTCATGCACCAAAATGTTGCTGGTTGGTTCCTGGTCAAGGCACATGCCTGGGTTGTGGGCTTGATCCCAGGTAGGGGACCTGCAGGAGGCAGCCGATCGATGTTTCACTCTCACATTGATGTTTCCCTCTCTCTCCTTTCCTCTCTCTAAAAATCAATTTAAAAAAACTCTTTAGAAAAAGATTTCATATTGATTTTTTTATCTAAAACCTTTTCAACATTATGCATATGATCTACAGTCCTTGATTATTACATCTAACACATTTTCATTCCTATAACTCTTGAAAGTGATGCCATTTGATAATTTATTTTTAACATTTAGTCAAAATGTATAAGTGAGAGTGGTCTGTTGTTTTCATTTCTGTGTAAACTATTTCAGGCTTTATGTTCAATCATATTCTGCCTTCATAAAAACAGAGCACATCACTACACAGAGGCCTTCCTGTGAATAGCAGTCAAATCATTGCTGCCATGCTGTTTAAAAAGATAACACTGGCCCTGGCCGTTTGGCGCAGCGGTTAGAGTGTCGGCCCGCGGACTGGAGGGTCCCAGGTTTGGTTTCCGCTAAGGGCACATACCTCGGTTGCAGTTTGTCCCCGGCCTGGTTGGGGTTGTGTGGGTGGCAACCGCTCCATGTGTCTCTTTCACATTGATGTTTCTCTCTCTCCTCCTCCTCCCTCTCTCCCTCCCCCCTATCTGAAGATAAATGCAAAACAAACAAGAAAACATAACACTGTAGGATATTTTATATTTCTTTTCTCTTTTGTTTTCCACTTCTATTTACTCCTTACAGCTAGCTGTTCAGTGATCTCTTAGTAATTGCTGTCTCAGTTTTCATTGTTAGGATAATCTCATCATTTTAGGGCATGAAAAGATCCCAAACTCAACGGTTTCTTCTCATTTTATGATACAGTCCAATATTACATTAGAATTAATCTCATTTCTGCTTTTCTCATGAAGGTAAAATAAACTGAATATTTATTACTGATCATCCCAAAGTTTCCAGTTTTCACCTCAAGATGACGAATGGAACATATTACTCACGGTTTTCTCCACAGGTGTTTGTGATTAATGTGGGTTTGTTCCTTTGCCATGATGTAGAAGCAATATGATTAATGAGTTTACGTTTCGAATTATGAAATTCACAGCTCTCTGGAGAAAAACAGTTCAGGCCAATATGAGTCGTGACCTTCCTGCCACTTGAATCATAAATTTTTTAAACTTTAATTTGTCATTTCTATCTTTTTCCTTTTAAGGTATAACATCAAGTTACTTTTGTTTTATACTACTTCATTATTATGATTTTTACACATTGTAGTATAAATAAAGTTAGATTTATTCTATAGCAAAATAGCTTTAGAAAAATCCCATGTATTATTAATATGAGTTCATTCTTAATGTGGATAAAATCTAACATTAAAATAAAGACGCCGCGTAGTGAAAAAGAAAGGGCGTTAATTAGGGAGTTAGACACGTGTTTAATTTACAGAGTCACATTTACTAAGTTAATAACTTCACAAATTGAACAAAAATGAAAAAAGAAAGGAAAGAAGGAACAAAAGCTGTTAATACAACCTGGTATGGCTTATTTTAAAAGTGAAATAAAATAATATGCACTTAGTGTCAATCATATAAGAAATAGTAAAGGCTATTGTCTCTAATTTTCTTCATAGTGAACAACATACAAAGAAAAAAATAGTATAGTCTAAATTTTAGGATAAAGACAAATAAAGCATCTTGTCTATGAACAGAAAGTAACTCTTCTTGAAATAGTAAATTTTACTAAATGTGTAAAAGCATTTTATAAATGAAATGTTAATGTTAATTACCTTTCATACCTAAAATTAAATGAAAACATTGCACATACAACATGTAATTTAATTATTAAACATATGAAGAGGGTAGCTATTATTTTATAAATGAAGAAATTGAATCTCAGAGGTGGTCAATGCTATATTGCTTATTTAATATAATACTATCAACTGTGAGTAATTTATAACACTTTTAGTTTTAGAAACACTTTAAAATATATGTCATTTTATTTGAATATCATAGAAATCCACTAAGATAAATATCACATGTTTTATATCTCTACTTCACAGGAAAGAAAACAAGTATGTACAGGCTGTGAATTGCCCCAGATCTCAAAGCTAGAGACAGGTAAAAGCTTGATTAAAATTCAATTCTTCTAACTCTAAATTCTGATGCTGTCACTGTTTCAGGCTGCCTCAAACTGTGAGAGAGTTTATTTTAGGTAGCTAATGAAGTAAAAAGGGGAAAATTCTTTCAAGTTTTTGGGATTTGATTTAAAGTATAACATTAACAATGTGAAAGGAACATAAAATGAACATAAGTCAATCAGAATAAATCGCTTTCCAACACCTTACATACTTGTATCAAATTCTGGGCATATTGAAATTATATACAAGCCAAACTACACATTTATGTGGAAAGTACATACCCATGCTGTGCTGAGCATACCGATCTCGGACCAACTGCATTATATAAATGACTGCTTATCTACCACAGAGATTAATCCAAAGTGTTCATTTTACAGAGGTTCCTGAATAAAATAAAATTTTTTTATTTTACTTTTTTTTTTTACACATTTATTTATTTACTTTCCGTTTTCTTTCTGTGTGGTGAGATGATCTATTTTTATTGGAAAAGTGAGAATATAGAAAAATTTTCCCCATGCATATATAAAAAGGAAAAGAATGAAAATGAGAATTCATATAAAGCAATGTAAAATTATTTTTGAAAATTACTTTGGCTACAAAATAATAAACAATTATTTTTTAAAATGTAAAAGTATACAATGAGTTCTTTTAAATTCACCTACCTTAAGATACCTAATTAAAAATGTTCCCATCACTGATATTGCATAACAATACATATAGTTTTCTATTTATAGTTGTTTTATTTTATTTGGTGATAATTGCTTTCTTTGCAATGTAAATTTGGGTAAGATATATAAAAGAATTTTTGTTGAATGCTTTTTCTTAGTACATTTTAATTCAACTTCTGTCCATATCATCATCTTCATTTATAAGAAATTATTATCAGCATTATCATTAACAAAAATGACCTCACATTTGTTTATATAGTAACATTTTCAGTATCTAGCAGAGCTCTCAGAAAAAATAGCTATTTAATAAATATGCATAGTGCTTAGATTTTAAAAACACAAGTTGTTTCATATTTAAACCTAATAGTTGAAAACAAGAGATACAATGTGTTTCATTTGGTAAGTAAAGTTGTGTATTACATTAAGTGTCTTGCATAAGAACACAGAACTCATAAAGGTGAGAATTCAAATTGAAATTCAAATATTATTCCCAAATGTAAAGATTCATTCTTCTAGTTTTGTTTAGAGAAAAGGCTCCAACTTATAGCAACATAATAACTTCTGGTTCTTGAATAAGTTTATCCTAATTATCTATCATTGAATAAAGTGAGAAAGAGTACATTTTGGAAGTAATAAGCATTCTTTGCCTTCAGTAATTCTATTAAAACACTTAAGAAACAATTAGAATTATCTTGTTGTGTAAATATTTTTAGAAACTTTCCTGAGGTTCAAACTTCAAGAGGTCCTCATGTATTGAATAATAGTGGCTAGAAACACACAGAGACACAGATACATACATACCTTATCAGAGAAGGAATGTCCTGCTTCCGGTGAAAAATTTAGACTTGTCCTAAGTTACCAATTTAACATTGAAACAAGAGATGTACAAACGATTATGATCTCAGAAAAAATATGACAAACGTTATTCTAATCTTGCTTTCGTGCTGGAAACACAGCACAAACCACAGGATTTCCGCCTACCTCTTTCTCGCTGCAGAGAAGATTTTGCTACTTGAAGATACAAGTGTTTTGCCCTACACCATTTTATAACTTTAAAATGTTGAATTCAATGATCAAAAGTGTCTCAGGGTTTTGAGAAACAAATGGTAAGGTTACATAATCTCTTTCTGAATCAAAAGTAAAAAATTATTACAAAAAATGGTTGTAAGTACTGTGTGAAAAAAACAGAGAAGAAAATTAAACTTTATTTTCATCCTGTGCACATGTTATTTTAAGTTTGAGTGAAATCAAGTAAGCTGTATCTTGTAAGTTGGAACTATAGAGAGATATTTTTCATGTATATAGACATATGCACACAACCAAAAAAACACATATGTATGTCTACATATGTGTCCATACATGATCTTTTAATTATGAAAATATAACGTGTATACAAAACAAAAATTCTATGATAAACCACCATCTACTTTGCTTAAATAATCATCAAGTTATGGTCAATAATATTTCATTTTTGATATATGTGAGTGTCTCAGATCAGTATTTCTCCTAAATACGGCCCTTGTCTTTTTTCTTGTGAGCATCATTTATTATATTACTCCCCCGTTATTATTCAAAACTGTATCACCAAATCTTATGCCAGAATAACAGCATAATGTCTTAATGTTCTGATTTTTAGCTACTCATTATTTGTGTTACATTAAAAATGGTAAGGAAACTGTCATGGCCAAAGAAGTCTAAAGAGATACAATGACTAAATGTCATGGATGAGATAATGGACCAAAAAAATGGCATTAAGTAAAAACTAAGAAAATCTGAATAAAGTACATTCTGTATTTACTAATAGTGTATTAATATAAGTTCATCCATTGTGACACATGTACCATACTAATATAACTGTTAATAAACAAGGAAAGCTGGGTATATAGGATATATGAGAACTCTGTACCACCTTTACAATTTTTGTAAATTTAAAACTATTCTGAAATAAAAAGTTTATTTACAAAATAAGTAGTTGGAGCTTCTTTTGAATATTATTATAATAATGATGATAATAATACATATAAACCCCTTTGAAGAAAAAAAATCCAGAGGTAAACAGCTAAGAAAGCAGTCACTCATATTAATTTTCACTAAAATGTGCACATGAAGCCCTGGCCGGTTTGGCTCAGCGGTTAGAACATCGCCCTGCGGACCAGAGAGTCCAGGATTCGGTTCCCGCTAAGGGCACGTACCTCAGTTATAGTTTGTCCTTAGCCCCAGTTGGGGTCATGTGGGTGGCAACCAGTCTATGTGTCTCTCTCACGTCGATGTTTCTCTCTCTCTCTCTTCCCCCCTCTCTCCTTCCCGCTCTATCTGAAGATAAATGCAAAAAATGTTCTCGGGTGAGGATAAAAAAATGTGCACATGAAAACAAAATTTAAATCAGTAAATCCATACTTTATTTAATCAATGAGATTATTTTAGGCAATAATCTTCAGGTAATAGAACAAATAGATGCCATATTTACTTTATATGATATGTGTGAGACAAAATTAACATAGGCATAAGTTGATTCTGCCAAGTTTGATAAAGCTAGAATAATTTTTATGAAATCAGTAGGTTATTTAAAATGTTTGCAGATGGATAACACAAAAGCACAATAGTATCCACAGGAGAGAAATAATTAATTTTCAAGAAAGAGATCATTATAACTTATACAAACTCTTCTCAACAAGAGCGGGGAAAGGAATAGTTGATAATTCTTTCACTAAAACAAGAATAACTTTGATACTCATTTTAGATGAGAATGTGTTCAGAAAGGAAAAGTTTCTTTTCAGAAATCAGCTGACAGTCTTGTGGGAGCTCCCTTGTAGGTAACTGCTTTTCTCTTGCTGCTTTTAAGATTCTCTCTTTGTCTTTAACCCTTTGCATTTTGATGATGATGTGTCTTGGTGTGGACCTCTTTGGGTTCATCTTGTTTGGGACTCTCTGTGCTTCCTGGACTTGTATGCCGTCTCGGGGCCTTCTGGGATCAGTGCAATGCAATGAACATACAAGCACACGCTGCTTGGAGTGAGACGGAGCTTTGCAAGGGAGCAAATGCTCCAGAGCTTTGGATTCGGTCCCATTTATTTCCAAATTGGTAACAAGCCCCTATTTACATGCAGCACTTAAAGCACCTGGGTGGGCCAGGTTTACAAAGTTGAGAGTGGATTAACACAAGGTTAAGAGTTCATTAACATAAGGTTACAAAACATCCATCTTCCAACCCCCCAACCCCACACTTGTATGTCTGTTTCCTTCACCAAGTTAGAGAAGTTTTCTGTTATTATTTTTTCAAATAGGTTTTCAAGTTCTTGCTCTCTCTTTTCTACTTCTGGAACTCCCATGATGTGAATGTTGGTATGCTTGAGGTAGGCCCAGAGGCTCCTTACACTATTCTCATTTTTTTGGATTCTTTTCACCGTTCTGACTGGGTGTTTTTTGCTTCTTTATATTAAAACTCAATGGTTTGTTTCTCGGCTTCAATGGTTTGATTCCTTGTAAATTATTTTTATTTCAGTTAGTGCATCCTTCATTTCGGACTTTTTTTTTTTTTAATGCTCTTGAGTTCCTCACTAAGTTCCTTGAGCATCCTTATAACCAGTGTTTTGAACTCTGCATCTAGTAGATTGCTTATCTCCATTTTGTTTAGTTCTTTTTTGGGGGGAGTTTTGTTCTGTTCGTTCATTTGGGACATGTTTCTTTGTCTCCTCATTTTGGCTGCTTCCTTGTGTTTGTTTCTATGTATTGGGCAGAGCTTTTATGTCTCCTAGCCTTGGTAGGGTGGCCTAATTTAGTAGGTGTCCTGTAGGGTCCAGTGGCACAGCCTCTCTGATCACCCAGCTGGGCACTCAAGGTGCACACTCCGTGTGGACTGTAAACCCTTCAGTTGTAATTGAGTCTTGATTGCTATTGGCACGTCAGTGGGAGGGAATTACTCTGGCTGATCAGCTTCAAGGACTGGTTGTGACCAATATCACTGACCTCTGACCACCTTGGAGGATCATCTATGCAGGGGCCGACCACACAGAGCAAAACTTAATTCAGCAGGGCTCTGATACCCACTGAGTCCATTCCTTGATTGTGTCACTTGTGGAGGTGGTTGGGTGGTGGTGCTTCGATGTGGTCTGAAGCTGTCCACTGGGTGTACTGCCTCTGGGGCCTCCTCAGAAGTGCTGGCCAAGGTCCATCACTATCTGCATTCTACCTGGGACCACCAGGCATAAGCTACAAATTGATCATGGGTTCTGGTCTTTGGCTTGGAGGTGCTCAAACAAGGCCAAGCTGTGAATCAAGGCTGGCTGCTTCTAGTGCCACGTCTGAGGCCACCTAGCGAGAGATATGGGCCTCATAGAGTCCAGATGCTTCCTGTTTTAGAGATTTTAGGAAAATCTGAAGCATGAGCCAGACTGGCCAGTCCTATGATAAAGTCAGTGAAAATAGCTTGGATGGGCCCAAAAGTTGGGCGAGGCAGGGTCTCAGGAAATCACCAGAGTGGGGCAAACAGTGTGAGCCAAGCTGATGGAATCTCAGTTATGGTGTCTGTAGGGGAAGGGCACATTAAAGAACAATGGCTTCTGCCAGCACTTATGTGGAAAAAATCTTCCCCTCTAGCTTTCACCCTGATGTCAAACAATTCAGTTCCTCCAAATGTGTCTCTGGTGCCTTTCAAGCTGCTGTCCCTGCACTGGAGCTCAGAGGGAGTGAGTCTGAATAATGCCATGTGTGGGCCCTTTAAGAAGAGCTGCCTGGAACTCCAGAAGCCTCAGCCTCCCTCAGCCTCAATCCATGCTGGTTCTCACAACCAGAAGTTGTGGGGACTTCTCTTCCTGGCACTGGCACCCTGAGCTGAAGGGCCTGGTGTGGGACTGGGACCCCTCAGTCCTCTACAGCTGAAATATCCCTCCTGATTTTTATCTGCCATATGTGGATGAGGGACCAGCTCTTCCACGTCTCTGCCTCTCCTACCAGTCTTGATGTGGCTTCTTCTTTGATTTTATAGTTGTAGGACTTCCATTCAGCTTGATTTCAGGCAATTCTGAATGATGCTTGTTCTGTAGTTTAGTTGTAACTTTGTGTGGTTCTGGGAGGAGGTGAGTACTACATTTACCTATGCTGCCATCTTGACAGGAAGTCCACAATCAACATTGCCTTGACTATTCTTGATGTTTGTAACATTATATGATTTTAGATTGAGTAGTCAATCCCAGTTATGGACCCTGCAGTTGCTGACCCTGGAGTTGCCTATGAACCAGCTCCAGCGCTATGATTGGGGAATCTTTGAAAACACCATCTTAGACAAGCACCCGTGGACAAGACAGCCCACGTAGAAGTCCAAGTGTCCAGAGGAGAAGTTCCAACACAGCACTGGAGCAGAAAAATATGACTTTGGATGCAATAGAGATGGTAAAAAGAGCAGTTTGACTTACATTACCTGTCCCACAAAGTAACATGACTACGACCAAAAGGGAACTTCACCACCAGTGATTTCTCTCACTGGGAAAAGTTAGAGTGTGAGTGAGCACCATGATTTCCCAGCTATTTAGGATGCTGCCATCCAGACTATTAAATCATGAGGTACCTAAAAGTGAGGCAGGTAGAGGCTGAGACAGTAACAGATAGGACTCTCAGAGGTAGATTTTACTACCTGTAGCCTGGACTCCATCAAGAAGCTTGCTCATGAGCCACTGGGATTGTCTCACCAGTGGATGAACCCAACTAGTCCATGGGCACCCCCCAGTACTCAGTGTACCTGATTCAAAACACCCACACCCTATAACCAGCTCCCTGTAGGTGCTCCCAACTGCAGTGGAGAGAGTGAGCTTTGGCAGATTGCCAATGAGCATGTGCAGAAACATAGTCTGAATTTTCAAACCAAGGAGAAACCACAAATTTGATCTTTAGCATAACATTTAGGAAAACAAAAGGAAGACTATCAGGACCCAGCCTGGTGCCTTGCAGGATTGAGATAAGGTAAACAAGCTTAAGAATTCAATCACAAAAGGGAGCAAGAAGTGTGAAGTGCACACATAGAAGGTCCTAGAAATCCTCAGAATCACTAGCAGTGTTACTAAACACAAGTTTGGCTGCCTGCCATGATAAAAGTCAATATTTGTGAAATGGATGCTGGTGAAAGGAAAGAGGGTTATTCAGGTGCCAGCAACCCAACAATATGAAGGACTCCTGTCCTAAAAACCATCTTAACATCTCTGGTCAAGCCAGTGGGTTTTATAAAGAAAGAGAAGGAAAGTGGGCGTGAGCAAGCAGTGTCCTTGATAGTTCCAACAAAGATCTTGGCATCAGCATGTTGAATCCTTCATCAACTGAATTCCTGTGGTTGGCCAGTTCCTCTCTGGATAGGAACTAAAACTGTCGGTCCCTGCAATGTATTAAAATAGAAGCTAAAATAGAGGTTGTTAGCAAAAAATCTGGTTCCTGTTTCTGTTCCAACATATTTGTTAGTTTGTTAGTACATTTAATTCTGGTTAGTACAATATTGTATAAAGATATATGTTTTTCATTCTCTGTTACAGCAGGGATGATGGAAGAAAATTCTTTCCTAAATGAATTTAGTAAAGACTGGAGGAGCACTTCCGGTCTCAGGCAATTTGGGAGCTGTGGGCTTCAGTTAAGATATGACAAAGTCCAAGAACCACACCATGTACAACCAGTCCCAAAAATGACACAGAAACGGCCTCAAGAAACCCTGATCACAAAGATACAAATCTCCTAAGGTGGTAGATCCCAAGCTCCTGAGGAACATACTCTTTGCCAAGAAGCACAACAAGAAGGGCCTGAAGAAGATGCAGGCCAACAATGCCAAGGCAATGAATGCACATGCCAAGGCCATCAAGGCCTTCATAAAGTCCAAAGAGGTCAAGCCCACCATCCCGAAGGCCAGCAGCCACAATGTCAAACAACTTGCCCACATTGCTTACCCCAATCTTGGGAAACATGCTCATGGTCCTCATTGTCAAAGGTCTCAGGCTCTACCAGCCAAAGTCCAAGGCCAAGGCTCAAACCAAGCTCCAGGCTGCAGCTGTGGCTGCAGCTCAGGTTCTGGCTCAGACTCCCAAAGGTGCCCAGGAGGCTCCTAAAAAGGCTCCACAGTAGAGGCCTTTGTCTTTCCATGTGAGGACAGGACTGGTATGACACCTGGGCTGCTATATGCATGGATTTTATGTCTTCCTGCACTATTTGTAAAAATAAACCTGAGGCAGGTTCTGTCAAACAAACAAAAAAATACTGGAGGAGGTACCTGCTACTTCAAATACAAAACTAGCAACACAAACTTCAAGAGCACAAAAAAATGACACCACCAAAAGATCACAATAATCTTCCAGTAACCCACCCCACAAACATGGAGATTTGTGTTTTAACCAATACAGAATTCAAAATAGATATTTTAAGGAAGCTCAATGAACTGTAAGAAAAAAATACAGATAATGCAACAAAATAAGGAAAACAATACAGACTTGAACCATACATTAGACCAAACAAATCTAACATTATATACATAATTTCAGCCAAAAGAGGCTGAATATACATTTTTCTCAAATATGTATAGCTCATTCTCCATGTTAGATCACATGCTGGTCACAAAACAAGTCTAAGCATATTTAAGAAGATTTAAATCATAACAAGTATCTTTTCTAATCTTAACAGTATGAAACTAGAAATAAATGACAAGAAGAAAACAGGAAACTTCACCATAATGAAGAGACTAAACATGCTTCTGAGCAACCAGTGGTTAAAAGAAAAAAAGTTTCCTTCTTCACCGTACCCCATATTGGGGATTCCAGTTGGCATTCAATTGGTGTCAATAACAATTGGCTGACAGTATAGAAACCTCTAAAGTCTCCACAGAAACTTTTAGTACTAAACAATGAGTTAATTAAATAAAATTGCAGGATACATAATCAATAAACAAAAATCAGTTGCATTTCTGAACACTAATGACAAATTATCGGAAAGGGAAATTAAGAAAAAAGTTCCATTTACAACTGCATCAGAAAGAATAAAATACTTAGGAATAAATTAAACCAAGAAGATGAAAGATCTTCATGTTGAAAACTATAGGACATTAATGAAAAAAACTGAAGCCCTGGCTGGTGTGGCTCAGTGGTTGGAGTGTCAGCCGGCATACACTAGTTTGATTCCCGGTAAATGACATGTAGCTGGTTTGCAGGTTTGATCCCCAGCCCCAGCAGGGATCTGTGGGAGGCAACTGATCAATGTGTCTCTCTCATATCAATGTTTTTATCTCTCTCTCTCTCTCTCTCTCTCTCTCTCTCATCCTCTCTCTTTCTCTTTCTATCTCCCCTTCCTTCCTTCCTTTCCTCTCTCTCTAAAAAAATCAATGGAAAAAATATCCTCGGGTGAGGATTAACAAGCAAACAAACAAAAAATGGAAGAGGTCACAATTAAATGAAAAGATAATCTGTGCTCATGGATTGGAAAAAACTAATATTGTTCAAACATTTGTGCTACCCAAAGCAATCTATAGATTGAATGCAAGCCTTATCAAAATTCCAATAGAATTTTTCACATAAATAGAACAACCAATCTAACTTTGTATAGAAACACAAAAGACCTGAATAACCAAAACAATCTTGAGAAAGAAAAAGTTGGAGGCACCACTCTTTCTGATTTCAAACTATACTATAAAATTATAGTAATTAAAACATTTTGATATGGCATAACAGGAACTAAGATTAATGGAACAAAATGGAGACTCAAGAAATAAACCCATGCATACATGCAACAAAGGATCAAAGAATATACAATGAGGAAAAGATAGTGTCTTCTTTAATGGTGCTGGGAAAACTGCATAGTCATACACAAAAGAATAAAATGAACCCTTATGTTATATCATACACAAAAATAAACTCAAAATGGATTAAACACTGAACATAAAAAATGAAACCATAAAACTATTGAAAGAAAACATAGGGGTTAAGCTCCTTGACATTGGTCTTAGCAATGATTTTTTTGATTTGACACCAAAAGCAAAGGAAGCACAGTGGCAGAGCATTTGACTACAAAACAAGGCAACAAAATAAAAAATAAACATGTGGAACTACATCAAACTAAAAAGCTTCTGTTTAATCCCTTCACCTTTTTTCACCCAGCCTCCACAAACCCCCTTCCTTCTGACAGCTGTCAGTCTGTCCTCTGTATCTATGTGTCTGTTTCTATTTTGTTTGTTAGTTTATTGTGTTCATTAGATTCCACATACAAGTTAAATCATATGGTACTTGTCTGTCTCTGACTGGCTTATTTCACTTAGCATAATACTCTCCAGGTTTATCCATGCTATCGCAAAAGGTAAGATTTCCTTCTTTTTATGGCTGAGTAGTATTTCATTGTGTAAATATACCACAGCTTCACAAGAAAAAAAGCAAATTCATAGACACAGATAATAATATGGTGATTACTAGAGGGAAAGAGGGTGGGAAGGAAGTAGAAGATAAAGGAGGGATAAATGGTGATGGAAGGAGATTTGACTTTGAGTGGTAAACACACAACACAATATACAGATGATGTATTATAGAATTGCATACTAAAACCTATATGATCTTATTAATCAATGTCACCCCAATAAATCAATATATTTTTTTAATCAGGTTTTTTTAAAAAGGTTCTGCTCAGCAAAGGTAATCATTAACAAAGTGGAAATGTAACGTACCAGATTAGAGAAAATATTTGTAGACCACATATATGATAAGGAGTTAATATTCAAAATATGCAAGGAACTCATACAATTCAATATGCAAATTCAATATCATAAAAATAAATAATCCTGTTAAGATGCAGAAAGGACTCAAATATACAAATGGATAAGAGATTCATGAGAAGGTGCTCAGCATCACTAATCATCAAGCATAATAAGATATCACCCCACAAAAAGACAAGAGATAATAAATGTGGGGAAAAGGGGAACCCTTGAGCACTGTGGTGGGAATGTAAACTAGTACAGTCGTTATGGGAACCACTATGGAGATTATTCAAAAAATTAAAGAGAGAACTACCACATCATATAGAAATCTACTTCTGAGTATATATTCAAATAAAATGAAAATAGAATACCTGTACTCCCATGTTCATTACAACATTATTCACAATACCTAAGGGTCTATTAACAAATAAATGGATTAAAATGTGGTATATTTAAATGCATATAATGGATTATTATTCAGCCATGAGAAAAAAGAAATCCTGTCATATATTTTATCTTATTCATTTTTTTTTACTTTTTTTTTTTCCTTTATTGATTTCAGAGAGAAAGGAAGTGAGAGGGAGAGAGAGATAGAAACATCAATGAGAGGATTCCAAAATGGTGGCGGAGTGAATGGAAGCTACACAGACCATCTCCCAGGACCAAACTGGAAATACAACTAAAATAAAGACAAATCGTCAGGAAAAAGCAACGGAAAAGCAGCTTGCAAGGACCATACAACCAGGGACACTGAATCGATCCTGGTAGGATTGCGGAGGCATGAGAGGGGGGCTGGGAGCCCATGGACAGCAGCGGCCTTAGCTGTGAGCAGCCCACCGCCCTCAGGGTTAAAGCCCAAGCTGGCTCCACAGCGCAGAGGGCCGGGACAGAGCACTAAAGTAGCCACAGCCACTCACCTGGGCTCTGGCAGAGGGAGGGCGGACTGGACTGGAATTGTGTGGGGACACTCGGGATTTGGAGGGTGCTCAGAGCTTTTGCTGAGTTGCGGCCTCACAGAACTGTGGCCTGGCCGTCTTACTCCATCCCAGGGCTCTGGGGAGAGGCGGCGGCCCCTCCCCCGGAGATTCAGCCACACCCAGTTGGGCCATTGAAATGCAAATCGAGGCTCATTAACTACCAGCATCTGCCCCAGCCTCCAGAAATCCTCTCACGCTGAACACCTGAGGGAGGTTTTCATTCAACTGAGAACCCAAGGCTCTTCAAGTAACCGGGAATAATAGCCTCTAGGCAAAAAGCTAGAGGATAACTGAACATTTTCTGGGTTTGCAAATCTACCCAGGAAAGTAAGACTGGACAGTGGTGTGTAACGCGGGTGCTCCCACGCTCATCCAAACCCAGGGAGCTACAAACAGCAGAACACCAACATCCACAGGGAAAATTTGGCAGGCTCCAAAAACCACTGAGATAGCCAAAATGGTGAAACAAAAAAACAGATGTCAAATGAAAGAACAAGAGACCTCCACGGAAGATGAGATAAATGAAATGGAGTTAAGCAAGTTAACAGAACTATAATTCAGAGCCATGATCTTGAGGAAGCTCAACAGCATGTGTAAGGACATTAACACCATGAGCAAAGACATAGAAATATTGAAAATAAACCAATTGGGAATGAAAAATGACATAGCAGAAATGAAGAACACATTGGAAGGACTAAACAGCAGATAGAAGAAGCTGAGGACCGGATCAGTGAATTAGAAGACAGGGTAGAAAAAATCAACCAATCAGAAAACCAAAAGGAAAAAACAATGAAAAAACAGGAAGACAGCTTAAGAGAACTTGTGGGACAACTGGAAATGTAATAATATTCGCATCATAGGAGTTGCCGAAGAAGAAGAAAATGAGAAAGGGTTAGAGAATATATTTGAAGAAATAGTGACAGAAAATTTCCCTAATTTGATGAAGGAAGAAGGCATTCAAGTTCAAGAAGCACAGAGAGTCCCAAGTAAGAAGAACCCAAACAGACCCACACCAAGACACATAGTAAATAAAATGCCAAAAATTAAAGACAAAGAGAGAATACTAAAGGCAGCAAGAGCTAAGCAACAGGTTACCTACAAAGGAAGCCCCATAAGGTTATCAGCTGACTTCTCAATAGAAACACTACAGGCCAGAAGGGAATGGCATGAAATAATCAAGGTCGTGAAAAACAAGGATCTGAACCCAAGACTACTCTACCCAGCAAGGCTATCATTCAAAATAGAAGTTCAAATAAGGAGCTTCCCAGACAAAAAAAGGCTAAGGGAATACATTAGCACCAAACCAGCACTGCAAGAAATGTTAAAAGGACTGCTGTAATTAGTAGAAGAAATAGAAAGGAAAATAGAAACACACTAAACAAAAATGGCATAGAAACACACTAAACAAAAATGGCAATAAATAAGTACATATCAGTAATCACCTTAAATGTAAATGGACTGAATGCCCCGATCAAAAGACACAGAGTAACGGATTGGATAAGAAAGCATGACCCATATATATGTTGTTTACAAGAGACCCACCTCACAACAAAAGACTCACATAGGCTGAACGTGAAGGGATGGAAAAAAATCTTCCAAGCAAACAGAAAGGAAAAAAAAGCTGGGGTAGCAATACTCATATCTGATAAAATAGATTTCAAAATGAAGGCCATAACTAGAGACAAAGAAGGCCACTACATAATATTGAAAGGATCTATCCAACAGGAAGATATAACCTTGGTAAACATATATGCACCCAATATAGGAGCACCAAAATACATTAAAAATCTTCTGGAAGACTTCAAAGGAGAAATCGACAGCAATACAATCATAGCAGGGGACTTCAACACCCTGCTGACATCACTGGATAGATCCTCTAGACAAAAAATTAACAAGGAAACAGAGACTCTAAATGAAACACTAGACCAAATGGATTTAATAGATATTTACAGAGATTTACACCCCAAAACTACAGAATTCACATTCTTCTCAAGTGCACATGGGACATTCTCAAAGATAGACCACGTGTTAGGACACACGAAGTCTCTACAAGTTCAAGAAGATTGAAATCATATCAAGCATCTTCTCAGATCACAGTGCCATGAAACTAGAAATCAATTGCAACAAGAACATGCAAAGACATTTGAACACATGGAGGCTAAATAGCATGTTATTGAACAATGAATTGGTTACCATGGAGATCAAGGGAGAAATTAAAAACTTTCTGGAAACTAGTGAAAATGAACACACAACAACACAAAATCTATGGGATGCAGCGAAAGCAGTTCTGAGAGGGAAGTTCATAGCACTACAGGCCTAACTCAAGAAACAAGAAAAATTTCTAATAGACTTTCTAACCTCACAACTTGAAGAACTAGAAAGCAAACAAAAGGAAAACCTCAGAGCAAGTAGAAGGAAGGAAATAGTAAAGATCAGAGCAGAAATAAATGACACAGAGACCAGAAAAACAATTCAAAGGATCAATGAAACAAAGAGCTGGTTTTTTGAAAAGATAAACAAGATTGATGGACCCTTAGCTAGACTCACCAAGAAACAAAGAGAGAGAACCCAAATACACAAAATCAGAAATGAAAGAGGAGAAGTAACAACTGACACCACAGAAATACAAAGGATCGTTAACAAATACTATGAACGTTTATATGGCAACAAATTCGACAATCTAAGTGAAATGGACAAATTTCTAGAAACACATAATCTCCCAAAACTGGACCGGGAAGAGATAGAAAACTTGAACTGACCAATAACAACGAAGGAAATTGAAGATGTAATCAAGACTCTCCCAGCAAACAAAAGTCCAGGCCCGGACGGCTTCATGGGGGAGTTTTAACGAACATTCAAAGAAGAACACCCATTCTTCTCAAACTATTTCTAAAAATTCAAGAAGAAGGAAGACTTCCAAACTCATTTTATGAGGCCAGCATAATTCTAATTCCAAAACCAGAAAAAGACACTACAAAGAAAGAAAACTACAGGCCAATATCCCTGATGAATGTAGATGCCAAAATCCTAAACAAAATACTAGCAAATCGGATGCAGCAATACATCAAAAAAATTATTCACCATGACCAAGTGGGATTCATCCCAGGGATGCAAGGCTGGTTCAATATTCGCAAATCAATAAATGTGATACACCACATAAACAAAATGAAAGATAAAAACCACATGATCATATCAATAGACGCTGAAAAAGCATTCGACAAAATTCAGCACCCATTTCTGATAAAAACGCTTAGCAATTTGGGAATAGAGGGATCATATCTCAACATAATAAAGGCCATATATGAAAGACCTACAGCCAACATCATACTCAATGGGCAAAAACTAAAAACATTTCCCTTAAGAACAGGAATAAGACAGGGATGCCCACTTTCGCCACTCTTATTTAACATAGTACTGGAAGTCTTAGCCACAGCAATCAGACGTGAAGAAAAAATAAAAGGCTCCTAGGAATATACCCTAAGAAGCCTGAAACACCAAACAGAAAGAATATATGTACCCCCATGTTCACAGCAGTGCTATTTACAATAGCTAAGATCTGGAAACAGCCCAAGTGCCCATCAGTGGATGAATGGATAAAAAAGCTGTGGTACATATACACAATGGAGTACTATGTAGCTGTAAGAAAGAAAGATCTCTTATCCTTTGAGACGACATGGAGGGACCTCGAGAGTATTATCCTAAGCGAAACAAGCCAAGCAGAGAAAGACAAATATTACATGATCTCACTCATTTGTGGAATATAATGAACATAACAGTCTGGGGAACAGGGTAGACCCAGAGATGTGAAAGTAGGGTACAGACTGACAACCCTCAGAAGAGGGGGTGGGGGGAGGGAAGAGATAAACCACAGAACTTATACGCATGTACGCATAACTGATGGATATGGACAACAAAGCTGGGGAAGGGGTGTAGGGTCGGAGAGGAGGGTGTCAATGGGGAAAAAAGGAGAAACATCTGTAACAAAAATAAATAAATTAAAAAAAAAAAAGAAAGATGGATGAGAGAGAACGTCGCCTGGCTGCTTCTTGCATACCCCCCAACTGGGGACTGTGCCCACAACCTGGGCATGTGCCCTGACCAGGAATCGAACTGGTGACCTCTTGGTGCATGGGTCGATGCTCAACCACTGAAACACACGGGCCGGACATTTTATCTTATTCTTTAAGTGTAACTTATAAAAGCCCTGTGAACAAAGGCATTTACTCGTTGCTTGTTGCGTTCTGAGAAGTATAACTGAGGTCAGAAAGTTATGTGATAAAAATATGAGGTCCTTAAACCTCTAACTCAATAAATAACACAGAAGAACAGAAAAACCAACACAAATAATTTTCTCTAAGTGATAATATGTTTGTTCATTTGAAAAATGGATTAGCAGTCTGATCGGTGTGGCTCAGTGAAGTAAGTGTTGTCCCATGGAATGAGAGGTTTGGGTTTGATTCCTGGTCAGGGCACATGCAGGGGTCACAGGCTTGATCCCCAGTAGGGGGCATGCAGGAAGCAACTGATTGATGTTTCTCTCTCACAATGATGTTTCTATCTCTCTCTCCCCCTTTCTCTCTCTCTAAAAAATTCAATAAAAACATATTTTTTAAAAAAGAAACGAAGAGAAAAACAGATTAGCAGAAGTTTTCATATTTGAAGAGAAAAACATTGAATTTTTAAAGTTGTAAGCTTGTTTTCTTTTTTAAATATTTATCTTTCTTGTTGAAAGTATTGCAGATGTTTCCCGCTTTATCCTCCATTGGCCCCTTCCACCCTGCTCCCGCCCTGCCCCAGGCCTTCACTGCACTATTGTCTGTGTCCAGGTGTTGTGGATAATGCATATAAGCCTGATTTTCATGTCATCAGTTTTTAGTGTTCTTTATTAAAAAGAATGAAGAAATGGGCTTATGGCATCAAGGAGATTATTCCCATTGCAACATTGGAGAGAGAAATAATAATCTGACTAATGTTTTTATTTTTTCAGTTGGCTTGGCTATGTAAATTAGTATAAAATGAGTTATCTGGGAAATAGTCACTACAAAAAATTAGGTAATCGCAGGTATCATGTTCATTCATCATGCTTCTTGCCTTAAAAAATATTTTTATGGTTATTATTTATTTATTTATTTATTTAAATCCTCACCCGGGGATATTTTTCTTCAGATAGAGTAGGAAGGAGGGAGAGAGAGAGAGAAAGAAACATTGACATGAGAACGACACATCGACTGGTTGCCTCCTGCACGACCCCGACCAGGGCCAGGATGAATTGCAACCAAGGTACTTGCCCTTCACTGAAATAGAATCTGCAACTCATTAGTCTGAGGGCTGATGCTCCAACCACTGAGCCAAATCTGCCAGGGTCATAGTTATTTTTTAAGTAAATAAGTAAAAATATTCTCCTAGTCTGGCTGCTGTGGCTCAGTGGTTGAGCATCAACCCATGCACCAAGAGGTCACCAGTTTGATTCCTGGTCAGGACACATGCCTAGGTTGTGGGTCTGATCCCCCACATCGGGGGCATGCAGGAGGCAGCCAATCGATGTTCCCTCTCATCGATGTTTCTATCTCTCTCTCCCTCTCACTTCCTCTCTCTCTAAAATCAATAAAGGAATATAAAAAAATTTAAAAAATACATTCTCCTAATATTATGACAAAATGAATTAATTTTCAAATAATTTTTTAAATGTAGGAAATTAAATACTGAAATCAAAGACATGGTTGTGCTCATCCTGTATTAAATAACTGTATTATAGTGAATAATTAACTATAACAATATATTTACATAGGTATTAAAATACATAAATAATACTATATTATAGTAACCATTTAATAAATATATTAAACACAAATAGATTAAGTTTCCATTTAAATTTGAAGACTGTCTATATTTAAAATAACTGTTTGCTGTCTTAATGAGACACTCCTTTAACATAAGTATAAAGATCACAATATAAAGACGGAAAAAATATACCATGCAACACAAACAAGTAGAAAACAGCTATAGCTAATGTACTGTCACAGCATAAGACAATAGCCATGTTAGAAATGATGAGACATGTTTCATAATAATAGATTGATTATCCAAAACATTAGCAGTGTTTTGAAAATCTATATATACTTAAAAATAGAAGTTCAACAAAAATTTGAAAAATGTGAGAAAGTAAACAATCATAGTGAAAATTTAAACAATTCTTCCTTTCTGCTTATAAAACAAGCAGATACATAAAAAAGGCTATAGAAAGGTTTAAACTAGATCACTAACCAGTACACACAAACACACATTAGTATTGAATACTCATATTTTTAAATTTATATAGAAAATTTTCCAAAATTACACTATATACTCATATTTTCAAGCATATTAATGTAAAATGTATAAAATTGTGGCGTCACTGAAGCAGACACTAGCTAAGTTTGGCAAGTGGGCACTTCAAATGTAGCTATTGAAATTTATTTTTTAATTAATTAAAAATAAAAATAAATTAAGATTGGTCCCTCAGTCATGCTAGCCATGTTTAAACTTCAGTTTAACTTCAGTTTATAGAACATTTAACTTCAGTTTACCTATAATAAAAGTCAATAACCAAAAACTTGAAAATCTTTATATGGTTTTAAATTTAGTGACAAATTTCTAAATAATATATGATTCAAAGAAAAGATCACATTGAATGTTCACAATTTTTATATGAATTATAAGGGAAATATAACAGCAAAAATCTGTCTTGTGAAGTATTTATTGTCTTAAATGCATATATTATTTAAAAAAAGGAAAATAGAAATCTGAACATGCATCACAAGAAACTAAAAATGGAAAAGCTAAAATTAAATAATATTAAACTCGATAACGAAGTAGAAGGAAGAAAAAATAAATGGCACAAAATATTGACAAAGAACAAAATTACAGTACAGAGAATCAACAAGGCCATGGTCATTATTATTAAAAACACAATAAAACACTGATGAAAAAAATTAAGAAGACAAAAATTTTTTATATTTGGAATGAACATGAAATATAATTATTGCTTTATAGATATTAAACAGATAACAAAGCCATATTATAAATATATTTAATATCTATATGCAATAGAAAATGTAAATTACCAATGTTGTATAACAAATAGTAACCAGAGTAAACCTAACATGTATTAAAGAAATTGAATTCACTATATAAACTTTTTTACAAAAATAATTCTGCAAGCTCAGATCATAACAGTAGTTAATAATAATGCTTAAAAATATAATAATACTGTTATACAAAGGCTTCCAGGAAATTGAAAAAGAGGAATGCTTCCCAACATAACCTGTCAAGTACACAACATAAATAAAAACTCATTCTAATCTTTTTGTGAACATGGATGAAAAAACAATGTTCATCTAAATATATGTGCTGTTGTATTCTGAGAAGTATAATTGAGGTCAGAAATTATGTGATAAAAATATGAGATCTTTAAAACCTGCAATTCAATAACACAGCAGAACAGAACCACCAACATAAAAAATTTTCTGTAAGTGAAAATGTGCTTGTTCACTTGGAAAAATGGTTAGCAGAAGTTTTGCTATTTTGAAAAAGAAAAGACAATATATAATAATTATTGTAACTTTATTTCAGAAATGCAAACTGGTTTAACATTTGAAAGAAAAGGTAATTTACATCATAAACATACAGAGAAAATAACATTCTAATTGATGCAAAAATAATAAAAATGCAACATTAACTGACAATAAAATCTAATAGAAAAGTAGAAATATTATGGAATTGCTTTCATATGAGAAAGGTATGTTGATAAAAATGTAAACAAACCTCATATTTTAAAAGTAAAATATTAAAATATTTTCCCCTAAATATGAAAGGCTACATATAACATCTTAAGGGTACCTTCTGTTCAACATTAGAAATAAAATCATAGCCTATGAAAATAAGTCAAAGGAAAAAAAGGAATTGTACCTGGGAAAAAGAAATAAAAGTGTGATAATTACAGCCCTATCTGGTTTGGCTCAGTGGTTAGAGTGATGGCCCATGGACCAAAAGTCATGGGTTCAATTCTGGTCAAGGGCACGTACCTTGGTTGTGGTTCAATCCCTGGCCCTGGTTGAGGTTGTATGGGAGGCAACTAACTGATGTCTCTCTCTCTCTCTCTCTCTCTCTCTCTCTCTCTCTCTCTCTCTCTCTCCCCATCTCTCCCTCCCTCCCACTCTATCTGAAAATCAGTGGAAAAGTATCCTTGGGTGAGGATAAAAAAAAAAAGTGATAATTACAGATGAAGTAACTGTTTATATAAAAATTTCAGAAAAAAATATATATACTTGAAGTGATAGAACTAATACTTAAAATCAGTGAAGTTATGGTGGTGTTATTCAACATAGTATTGGAAGTCCTAGCCAGAACACTAAACAAGAGAAAGAGATAAAAAGCATCCAAATGGGGGAAAAAAAGAGTAAAATTGTCACTTTTTTTAGATGACATGATTCTTTATACAGAAAACCCTAAAGACTACACACACACACACATACACACATACAACAAAACAAAAACAGAAAACTATTAGAAACAATCAACAAATACAGTACAGTTGCAGGATACAAAATAAATGTACAAAAATCCATTGCATTTCTATATACTAACAATGAAATTTCAGAAAAAGAAATAATTCCTTTTGCAATTATAACAAAAAAAAAAATATAGGAATAAATTTAATGAAAAGTGTGAAGGACTTATACACTGAGAACTATAAGACATTACTAAAAGAGATTGAAAAAGACACACACAAAAAATGGAAAGATATTCCATGTTCATGGATTGGAAGAATCAACACAATTAAAATGGCCATATTACCCAAAGCAATACACAGATTTAATGTAATCTCCATCAAAACCCCAATGGCATTTTTTACAGACATACAACAAAAAGTCATCAGATTTGTATGGAACCACAAAAGACCCCAAATAGCCAAAGCAATTTTGAGGAAAAAGAACAAAGCCAGAGGTGTCACACTCCCTGACTTCAAATTATACTACAAAGTGATAATCAAAACAACCAGATACATAGACCAATGGAACAGAACTGAGAGTCATAAACCCACATGTACATGGGCAAATAATTTTAAACAAAGAATCCAAAATCATACGATGAAAAAAAGAAATCCTCTTTAATAAATGGTGCTGGGAAAATAGGAAAGTCACATGTAAAAGAATGAAACTAGACAACTGTTTGTCACCATATACAAAAATTAACTGAAAATGGGTTAACGACCTAAATATAAGACCTGAAACAATGAATTACATAGAAGAAAACTTATGAACTTTGTTCTTAGAGAGAATTTTATTAATTTGATCCCAAAGGCAAGGGAAGTAAAGGCAAAAATAAATTAATGGGACTCTGTCAAAATAAAAAGCTTCTGCACAGCAAAATAAACCACCACCAACAACAAAAAAGGGAACCAAATTGATATTTGCAAGCAACAGTTCTGAGAAGGGGTTACTATCCAAAATATATAAAGAACTCATACAAGTCAACAGCAAACAAACAAACAATCCAGTTTTAAAAAATGAGCAGAGGACCTGAACAGACACTTCTGCTGGGAAGACATACAAATGACCAACAGATATATGAAAAGATGTTTAATTTCACTAGCTATTAGGGAAATACAAATCAAAACTACAATAAGATACCACCTCTCACCTGTTAGAAAGGCTATTACCAACAAGACAAGTAATAACATGTTTTGGAGAGGCTGTGAAGAAAAAGGAACCCTTGCCCAGCCTATGTGACTCAGTGGATTGAGCGTCGTCTCATGTACTGAGAGATCGCGGTTCAATTCCTGATAGGACACATACCTGATTTTCAGGCTCAAACTCCAGTAGGGAGCATGCAGGAGGCAGCTGATCAATGTTTTGCTCTTACATCGAAGCTTCTATCTCTCTCTCTCTCTTTCTAAAAAGTCAATAAAAACATATAAAAAAAAAGAAAAAGAAACCCTCATTTACTGTTGGTGAGAATGTAAACTAGTACAACCATAGTGGAAAACAGTATGGAGGTTCCAAAAAAATTAAGAATAGAGTTACCATATGACCCAACAACCCCTCTTATGGGTATCTACCTCCAAATTTTGAAAGCATTTATTCACAATGACATATGCACCCCTATGTTCTTTGCAGCATTACTTATGGTGGCCAAGACATGGAAACAACTAAAGTGTCCCTCAAAAGATGATTGGATAAAGCATATGTGGTTCATATATACAACAAAATACTACCATTTTTCAGTCATCAGAAAACATGAAATACTGCCATAGACAGCAACATGGATGGATATTGAGAATATCATGCTAAGTGAAATAAGTCAGACAGAAAAAGTCAAGAACCATATTATTTCACTCATATGTGGAATATAAAACTGAAAGCAACAAGTGAATAAACAAAAACTCATAGACATAGACAACAAAATGATGGTTAACAGAAGGAAAGGAGGGTAGGGGGGTAGTGAAGAGTAGAGGGGATCAAATGTATGTTGATGGAAGGAGATTTGACTTCTGGTGGTGGGCATACAATGCAATATACAGATGATGTATCATAGAATTGTATACTTGGAACCTATATAATTTTATTGATGAATATTGCCCCAATAAATTTAATAAAATTTTTAAAAAATCAGTAAAGTCATTGGATATAAGATCAACATGTAAACCTTAACTGTATTTCTGTTTGAAGCAGCAAAAATTACTTGAAAAATTTAAAAATAAAGATGTTATTAATATTTACAAAACTTGTGACTGTAAAATACCCACATTTCTGTAAGACTTCAATATAGAAAAATTAAAAATATAGTAGAGAAATTAAAGAAAACCTAATACATGGAAGGATAAAACATGATATTAACTAGAAGAGTCAATATTGTAAAATGACTAATCTTTATAAATTACTTAAAGTTTAAATGCAGTCCCAAGCATAATCCAAAGTGGTTTTTAACAATTTTATTGAGGTGTAATTTACAAAGCATAAAATTCATCCATTTAGATTGAATATATCAGTGATTTTTAGCATATTCACAGCATTTGCAACTGTCACCACAATCAAAATTTAGAAATTACTCGGTCCCCCCAAAAAACAGTGTACCAATTGGCAGTCATTCCTTATTCCTACCTGCCTTCAGACCTTGGCAACCACTAATCTACTTTCTGCCTCTGTGGCTTTGCTTCACACTACATGTAATCTTTTAGAAATATTGAGTGCCACAAATATAATGTTGAACAAAAAAAGGTCAGAAACTAAAATAATGATATCTGTACTTTTGGATGTGTATCTTATTATCCAATAATTGTTATGGAATTTTTTTCATAATTAGATCAAATAATATAATTCATTTTAAGAATTATACAAATAACATTATTTCCATTTCATGAAAAATAAAGTTACAAACAGAATCCAAACTCAAGTGTTTTAATTCTAAAGCGTATGCTTGCAGGTATATATTTTTGCAGATCCACAACTGCTTGATAAGAGGCCATATGGGGTTAGCACAGCACAACCACCTTTAACAAATGATGACTCTCGTATCCTGTAATGGAGACAAAGCATAATTTTGTTGTTATAGTGTGTGGGGCCAATCTATAAAACAGTAAATAGCATTTTCCATGAAACTGTAATAGGAGAATATTTTGAAAATGGGTAATGATATTTTTCATATAATATTAGTAAGAGTTGGTTATTAGAAAAACTGGGTAGTCATTTTTTAATTTGTTTTTGTTATTGTTAATCCTCACCCAAGGATATTTTTCCACTGCTTTTTAGATACAATGGAAGGGAGGGAGGGAGGGAGAGAGGAAGAGAGAGAGAGAGAGACAGAGAGAGAGAGAGAGAGAGAGAGAAACATCGATGTGAGAGAGACACATCAATTGGTTGCCTTCCGAATGACCCCAACTGGGGCCAGATCAAACCTGCAACCCAGGTACATGCCCTTGACCGGGAATTGAACCTGAGACCTTTCGGTCTGCAGGCTGACGCTCTAATAGCTGAGCCAAACAAGCCAGGGCCATTTTTTAATATTTATATCATTTCATTAACTTTGAACATCATTCTTCATGTTTATAATTCAACATAAACAAATGTATTAATACTAGTCTTCTGAATTTTTCCTTTTTATAATTTTTATATAGCATTTAAAAAATGACTTACTTTAGTTTGAAAGTTGAACCATTTATCAACGTCCATGGATGATCATTGCTGCTATGGAAAACTGCAATCCATGATGGAAGTGATATGGAATTCAGAAATTTCTACCCCCAAATAAAGAATTTTTATTTAAATAAACATTATGAAAGTTTATATTATTTTTAAAAATGCAAGTAGTGTATTATTTCATGGGATCCTTAATTTTTAGAACAAAATAAAAATATTAGATCCTAATCTAACATTAAACATAAAGTTATAAACCACTTTTAACATTGCCAATAATTCTCAGTAATGTTTGTATTTTTGATTTAAAAGTAACTCTTAAACATTGAGACTTAACGTTAACAAGGAAAATCCTGATATATGTAAGCTAGTAGTTACCAGTGTTGACAAAACTAACATAACAAGGCTTAAATAAGTTTCCAATGACTAAATCAGTGTAGTTTTCTACTATATTGCTCCGACTACAGGTTTTAGAAAAAAAATTAAGGTATTGTCATTAAGTAAATAAGTGACATGAAAGCCAAATGTTTGGTATTCTGTACCCCATACCATTCTTTAACCAGACCTGAATTTATCTGTTTCTGTGTTGGTGGAATCCAATGATCCAGGTGTCAGAGACTCATTTCTCTGCTACTCCCTGCTAATTACAACTATACATTTAGGAACTATTGAAAAATATAAGTAAAGGAGAGCTCTGAAAGGTGGAAAGAGAAAGAGAAAATGGTTTGGTACCCCAGGATTAGGGAATAACAGAGTGACAGGGTACCTTATATCTTTACCCAAGAAAAGAAAGTTATCTAGGCCTGCTGTTTCCAATATCCAACCTAGCAATAGGAGGTGGCTCAAGGAAGTCATTCCTCCCATGTGTTGGAGAGGAAATTCTGCCCAGCAACACTAGCCTAGCCTACAGGGTGATCCATGAGGACGCTTGCCAAGAAAAGCAATCAGAGGAAGTTCTTCTCCTTCCCTGAAGAGAAACCAGGGTATGGAGGTTGGAGGTGGGACCAGCAAAGGGGCTTCTGTGACAGAAAGCATTGGACCCAGCATGGCTCTTTGTCCCTGAAGGCATGAAACTCACATCCTCAATGAAAGACATCAGATAGAATCAACTTTAAAATGTTACATTCACATAACTCAACAGTGAAATTAACAAATTGCAGATGAATGCTGCAAGATAAATTGCAAAAATATCATATAGAGGTGAAAAAGAGAGGAAGAAAAGAGCATACTGTATGATTCCATTTATATGAAGTTCAAAAACAAGTACATATCCCATCATAATTAAAAATTAGGGCAGTGGTTAAATAAAGAGAGAAAAGATGTGATGAGAGAATACACGGGCAGGGCTGCGGGGGGCTGGAAACTTCTATTTCGGGATCTGATTTATAATTACATGGTTCTATCACTTTGTAGTCAGTCTGCACAATTGTGATATCTTTAGTGCCCTAGACATATAGTAAAGTTAAATAGCAAAGTTTATTTTGGAAAAAAATAGCATTTATAGAAACATAGTTTGGAAAAACAAGATGGGAAATTAACAAATGTGCATATATGTGATAAAATATAAACAAAATATAAATAAAAAATAGAGTATTATCATACTTCAAAACTAAATAACTTGATAACTAAAAATATGTACAAGAATCTATGTCAACTCTATTAATACAATATTGATTAAAATAACCTTTTAATAAAACCTTTGAAACACTTAAAATCTTACCATTTCTTCTTCATTATCTATATAAAGCAGCTTAGAGTTCTTAGAAGCACAGGCCAACAAACTCTCATTCCATGTTTTATTTTCAGTACTAAGGTAATAGCAATTGTTGGAATATGTAAGCCACTTCGGTGGACAATGACCACAATGATATGCTAAAGAGAAATTACAATTTTTAACTGAACACAATTTGAATTAAAGAAAGTAACCTACATATATGCACAAGTACATACATATATGTGCATAATATCTATGCACCTGCAGAGGCTGATACATGTAAAACAAAAAACACTCATACACACACTCAGGATGAAGGGTCACGTCTCATTGCCTAATTCATGTGCTCATATAAAGAAAACACACATGTGGAATCTAATGAACAAAATAAACTGATGAATAAAATAGAACCAGAGGCATGGAAACATGCAACTGACTGATGAATCCCAGATGGAAGGGGGGAGTGGAGTGGAGAGAGATTAACCAAAGAATGTATATGCATATATGCATTACCCATAGACACATAAAATAGGGTGGTGAAGGCCTTGGGTGGGGTGGGAACCTGGAGGAGGGGGACTATAGGGGAAAAAAGTAGAGACATCTGTAATACTCTCAACAATAAAGATTTTTAAAAGTAAATAAGTAAATAAATAACTCAGCCTTATCAGATCCATTAAATCCTCCCTTTCTTTCTTTTATAAATATGTTTTGCCTGGTCAACATGACTCAGTAGATTGAGCATCCTCCCATGGACTGAGAGGTCCTGGTTGGATTCCCGGTCAAGGCACATGCCAGGGGTTTTAGGCACTGTCCCCAGTATGCAGGAGGCAGCTGATCCATGTTTCTCTCTCACATCAATGTTTCTATCTCTGCCATCCTCTCTCTTTAAAAAAACTAAAAACATATTAAAAATCTATCAGTTGCCTCCTGCATGCCCCCTACTGGGGATCGAGCCTGCAACCCTGGCATGTGCCCTGACCAGGAATCAAACCGGGACCTCTCATTCCATGGGACAACACTCAGTTCACTGAGCCACACCGGCCGGGCAAGTCCTTCCTTTATTTAATAAATATTTATTGAGCCCTGGCTGGTGTGGCTCAGTGGTCAGAGCATTGGCCCTCGGACCAATGGGTCATGGTTTTGATTCCGATCAGGGGCACATACCTTGGTTGTAGTTTGTCCCCAGCCCTGGTCGGGACTTGCTGGAGGCAACTAGTCTATGTGTTCCTCTCACGTTGATGTTTCTCTCTCTCTCCCTCCCTCCCACTCTATAAAAAATAAATTAAATAAATATTTATTGAACACCTACTATGTAAGTTGTTGGCTGAGTACCCAGATGATTTTATTTAGAGGAATGAAAGTACTTAGAAAGATTAAAATTTTAAAACATGTTGACTATCTGGTTGAATGAAATGTAAGATTTTCTCTTCAATACCATTAAAATTCTGATTAAGACAGAAAACTTGCTCATTGCTCCACACATAGTTAGTGTTTTCTTTACACTTTATAGCCTTTCTCCATATGAATGTTATTATTTCACAAAATTCTACTTCCCAGCGGCAGGCACTGGTGATCAGATCTGTTTTTGTATGTAGGTTGCCATAAAAATGATAAAAAGACAGCCACCCAGTGGCTCCACATGTATTCAGTTTAAACAAGGCTTATAAGCAATCTATGGATTTCTATTCTCTTTTGAAATATAAATAAAAATGCTATAGGAAGCCACACACACACAAATACCCACACAAACAAAAATATTAACTATCTAATGTCCTGGAAGTCAATGAATGGACTAGCAATGTGAATTTTGTCTTATCATAATAGAGCAGTAGGAATTTTGAGCCAATTGACAACAATGGGCACAGTGATTTTATTTATTTTCTTTATTGAATTTAGAGAGAGAGGAAAGAAGAGGGAGAGAGAGACTGAAACATCAGTGAGAGAGAACATCAATTGGCTGCCTCCTGCATGCCCCCCACTGGGAATTTTTGGCCCACAACCTGGGCATGTGCCCTGACCAGGGATCAAACCGGCGACCTCTTGGTGCATGGGTCGACGCTCAACCACTGAGCCACACCAGCCAGGCTGGGCACAGTGATTTTAAATACTTCTTCATATTGCTGCATAGGAAGACATTCTCCTGTAATCATTATTTATAAACATTTACTGCTCATGTTATAATTTATGTTTTCTCATCTCAAAAAGTCTATTATCATTTTTGCCTAGTCTATGACAGAGACAAAATATAAACTTTGCTAGTATTAGAACGTTGAAAATTATTGAGTACCTTTCAGGATCCTTGTTTCTGGGGATGAATTGTTTTTCTCCAGTATTACAGTACCTAAAAAAATTAAGGTAATTCTTAAAAAGTTAATTAATCTAAGTAAATAATAATGATTTTTGTTTTTTAGTTTGAAGTTTGTTGTTGGATTGTCTATGATGAGAATTATCTGTAATAAAATTGATTTTACCATGAAAATTAACAAAGTAATCCAATTTAGGGGGAAAATATTTTAAAAGCCTAAAGGACAAAACTTCACCATCTCTTCAGTATAGGTTTAACCAACATCAAGAATTAATTTGTGGGAACAAGGCAAGATGGCTGAAGCCTAAAGACATTCTGTCCACTTGCTCCAAACACGGGACCAGACCCGAGGCTAAACTGCAGAACATTCAACTTAAAAAACCACCTGAAAATAGCTGATTGGAAATGCTGCAAGCAATGAGCATGGAGAAGGGACAGGAGAAGACATGAAGTGGGTGAGTGAACTCTTGCAGCTGCACAGTGTAGTTGGGAAGGTGGGGAGAAGGTGCTGCAGAGCAGCTCCTGCCCCCTGGGAGCAGGGCACTCAGCCCCACACAGAGGTCCCCAAAGGAGAGCAACGGAGAAGGGAAGGGGAGCCAGTGTACCACGAGACAGTGGGAATCGGAGGTGATTCAGCCCACCAGGGGGACTCAGCGCTAGCCCAGGCTAAAAGCCAGCGCATGGCTGCAGCACCAGCATGGAAAGCTACCCTGATTGTGGGAGCCAGAGAGCACACAAAGCAGAACAGTACACCTGAGAAGGGGTCTGGGTGAATCACACAGCACCAAACTTAGGACCGGTTATTCGCTTAAAGAACTTTGATGGGTCAGTCAAAGCGCCCAGGGAAAGAGGCGCATTCCTCCTCACCTAGAGTGAAGAGGAGCTGCTCCTACCCCCACACGTGGAACAGCCCTGGGCTGGAAATTGGCATCCCAGCAGCAGGGCCTTATGGTGCTGGGGATTTGGATGTCTGGCCCGACGGGAGCCTGGGCAGAAGCCTGCCAGTGAGAGCCAGCCATGCTAAAAAATTAAAGAGCCAAGCAGGGCATTTTTTGTTTTGTTTTCTTTTCTTTCACCCTTTTTTTCTATTCTCCCCTGCTTTGGGTGGTGACCAGAGGGTGACAACAACCCAGGCAGAGCTGAGGCACTGGAAGGAGAGAAAGAGACTGCCTGCCCCTCCTACAAACACAACCCCCACACAAATCTGTTTAAACCACCCTGACTGGACCTGATACCCAATAGAGCCCAGTGCCATGAGGAAAAGAAAGCAGCCCAGAACAAATACAGCCCAGAACTGGAGAGCCCCAAAGGCAACCCAGCCTCTGTGCAAGAAAAGCCCTGCCCATAGGACTACCTGGGACCCCACTTCTGCAGGGTTTCAGCCAAGGGCCAGGCAGGGACAGCGGTTCACATTGGCTTGCAGCAGAGAACTTCCCAAGAGGACAAGGACCCACACCCAAGGGAATATATATATTCTCTCCCTCTTCTAATTCGTTTGTTCTCACACCTTCTAGTATTCTTACTTCTCTTTCTCTCTCTCTTTCTCTGTGTGTGTGTGTGTGTGTGTGTGTGTGTGTGTTTTCAGTTTGTCTTTCAATCTTTGTGTTGAGGCTGGGGCTTTTATTCTTGTTGATGCTGATATATTTTTTCAGGTTCTTTTTTATTTGGTTTGGTTGTGCCTTGCCTTCTTTGTTTTCATTTTCTTTTCTTTCTCCCTCTTCTAGTTCTTTTGGTTTCACACCTCCTAGTAGTCTCTCTCTCTCTCACCGTGTGTGTGTGTGTGTGTGTGTGTGTGTGTGTGTGTGTGTTTTGTTTGTCAGTGTGTCTTTTAATATTTTTGTTGAGGTGGTTGCTTTTATTATTGTTGATGCTGATATTTTGGGGGGTGGGTTCTTTTTGTTTGGTCTGGTTTTGCTTTGGTTTGTTCTATCAGCTCCTACAGAACAGTTGGCACACAGGGTCAATGGGGTGGGGGTTGAGACTCATAGTTAACAACACCAAGGATTGAGCCCACCAACAAATGGACAACAGCAATCAAGACCCAAATTCAACAAGAGAGCCCACATAAGCTACACAAGGGTCATTCCTAGAGCACCCAGCTCAGAAGATCAAGGAGCTTACTCCCTGCATCCCACAAGAAGGCCACCACACCCAAACTGGGAGGCATAGCAGTCTTATGTGATACACACGGACCTGCCTACGTGGCCCAATGTGCCTCACCTGGCCTTGAGCTAACAGACTGCTAAAATGGTGAGACAAAGAAATAACCCCCAAATGAAAGAAAAGGAGGAATTACCAGAAAAGGAACTACATAAAATAGAGGCAAGCAGTTTGTCAGATAAAGAATTTAAAGCAATGGCTTTAAGGGTGCTCAACTTAGTGAGATCTACACCAGCATAAAAAAAAAAAAAAGAAAAGAAAAGAAGTAGAAGCTATGAATAAAAATCAAGTGGAAATGAAGAATAGCATAGCTGATATAAAAAATGCCTTGGAAGGATTCTATAGTAGATTAGAAGAAGCTGAAGACCAAATCAGTGAGTTAGAAGACAAGGCAGAAAAAAACACTCACTTAGAGCAACAAATGGAAAACAAAATTGAAAAGCAGTAGAATTTAAGGGAGCTTTGGGACAATATGAAATGTAACACCATTTGCATCATAAGAGTACAAGAAGGAGAAGAATCAGAGAAAGGAATAGAGAACCTGTTTGAAGAAATAATGACAGAAACTTTCGCTAACCTGGTGAAGGAAAAGTCACACAAGTCCAGGAAACACAGAGAGTCCCAATCAAGATGAACCCAAAAAGACCCACACCTAGACACATCATAATTAAAATGGCAAATGTTAAAGACAAAGAAAGAATCTTAAAGGCAGCAAGAGAGAGTCAGAAAGCTACCTACAAGGGAGCTCCCATTAGATTGTCAGCTGATTTCTCAATAGAAACACTGCAGGCCAGAAGGGAGTGGCATGAAGTATACAAAGTAATGAAAAGCAAGGGTCTGAATCCAAGCCTACTCTATCCAGCAAAGCTATCATTTAAAACTGAAGTTGAAATAAAGATCTCCGCAGACAAAAAAGGTTAAAGAAATTTACTACCACCAATCCAACATTGCAAGAAATGCTAAAGGGACTGGTTGTGAGAAGAAGAAATAGAGAGAGGGGGGCTAAAAGCCAACACAGGCATAAAGAATAAAAACAGCAACAAATAAGTACCTATCAATATTAACCTTAAATGTAAATGGCTTAAATGCTACAATCAAAAAACACAGGGTAGCTGATTGTATAAGAAAACATGACCCATATATATGCTGTCTACAACAGACCCACCTCACAGCAAACAACTCATACACCACTTATAAGAATGTGAAATACTTTAACCCCTTTAGAAAACAGTGTGGCAGTTCCTCAAAAGGTAAAACAGATTTATCACATGATCCATTTATTCCACTCCAAGGTATTTGAAAACCTATATGCTCACAAAGATTTGTACAAGAATGTTCATAACAGCATTATTCATAATAGCCATACCTCTAACTAAGTGACCCCAGGCCCAGAACTAGCAGCAGCTGGTGTTGTTTCACAGCTTGGCCTTGCCTGGACACCTTCAAGCCCAGCACAAGAAGCAGCCATCTGTAGATCACTTTGTAGCTTATGCCTGGTGGCCCTGTGTAGAACACAGGCAGTGACTAACCTTGTCCCAGAGCCAGCACACCCAGTGGACAGCTTCAGACCACATCGAAGCACCACCACCCAAGCACCTCCACAAGTGACAGACCCATTGAGTGGACTCAGTGCGTACCAGAGCCCTGCTGAAGTAAGTATTGCTCTTTGTGGTGGGCCCCTACACAGCTAATCCTCCAATATAGTCAGAGGCCAGTGGGCAGTGGGCACAGCCAGTCCTTGCAGCTGATTAGCCTGATAAATCCCTCCCATTGACATGCCAACAGCAATCAAGACTAAATTACAACAGACGGGAGTACATTCCACACTAGGGATGCACCTCGAGGGCCCAGCTTCGATGATCAGGGAGGCTGTGCCACTAGACCCTACAGGACACCGACTAAATTAGACCGCCCTACCAAAGCTAGGAAATATTACAACTCTACCTAATACATAGAAACAAACACAGGGAAGCAGCCAAAATGAGGAGACAAAGAAACATGTCCCAAGAAAGAATAGAACAATACTCCAGAAAAAGAATTAAATGAAATGGAGATAAGCAATCTACTAGATGCAGAGTTCAAAACACTGGTTATAAAGATGCTTAAGAAACTTAGTGAGGACCTCAAGAGCATAGAAAAGGACCAGTCAGAAATGAAGGATGCACCAACTGAAATAAGGAATAATTTACAGAGAATCAGTAGTAGAGTAGGTGAAAACAAGAAGCAAACCATCAATTTGGAATATAAGGAAGCAAGAACACCCGATCAGAACAGTAAAAAGAAAAAAGAAAAAAAAATGTAGATATTGTAAGGAGCCTCTGGGTCATCTTCAAGCATACCAACAATCTCATCATGGGAATGCCGGAAGGAGAAGAGAAAGAGAAAGAAATTGAAAACCTATTTGAAAAAAAATGACAGAAAACTTCCCTAATTGAGGAAGGAAACAAACATACTAGTCCAGGAAGCACAGAGAGGCCCAAGTAAGATAAACCCAAAGAGGCCCACACCAAGACACTTCATAATTAAAATGCGAAAGGTTAAAGACAAGGAGAGTATCTTAATAGCAGCAAGAGAAAAGCAGATAGTTATGTACAAGGGAGCTCCCACAAGACTGTCAGTTGATTTCTCAACAGAAACTTTGCAGGCCAGAAGGGAGTGGCAAGAAATATTCAAAGTGATGAAAAGCAAGGACCTACAACCAAGATTACTCTGTCCTGCAAAACTATCATTTAGAATCGATGGACATATCAAGACTTTGCCAGACAAGAAAAAGCTAAAGGAGTTTATCACCACCAAACCAGTATTATATGAAATGATGAAGGGTCTTGAAGATGGTAAAAAATATTAACAATAGAATGGCAATAAATACATATCTATCAACAATTGAATCTACAAACAAAATGAACATACAGAACAAAAACAGACTCATAGATACAGAGAACTTTTGGTTGATTGCTAGATGGGAGGGGACTGGGGGGATGGGTGAAAAAGGTGAAGGGATTAAGAAGTACCAGTTGGGTGTTAGACTGATGAACCTCAGAGGAAAGGGGGGAGGGTGGCAAGAAGAGATGAACCATAGAACTTATATGCAAATATGCATAATAACCAAAGGACACAGGCAATAGTTTGAGGAAGGCAGGGGTGGGGTGGGAGCAGGGAGGAGGGTGTCAATGGTGGGAATAAAGGAGGACATTTGTAATACTTTAAACAATAAAGGTAAATTTAAAAAATAATAAATGTTTTTCAAAATGTAACAAAAAATAAATCTTTTAGATTCTGAAAGTGTGTGCTTGAGTTATAAAGTCAGAATATATAAATATACGTAAAATATTCTCTATAATCATTATGTTGTTCATGCATTTGACAAGTTCAAAATAACATGACACATTTATCTAAATGCATACCAAGAGGGGTCTATTCTGTAATATTATGAAATGTTTGGAGATACCTAGATTAAAATGAGAGGTATATTCTCTAATATTATGAAATGTTTGGAGGCACCTAGATTCATTTCAGTGAGACGTTCCCTTAAAATCTTTCAAAAACTTACAGGGCATAAAATGTATCACTCTTACTACACTGTACATCAAGATAAGGCAGATGACTCCCAGAGTCCCAGCAATGAGCTTCTCTGGAGGTGATGGTGAATCTACAGGGAGAAAAAGGAGAGAGGGAAACATTGTTTAGACAGTGTACATATAAGAGAATCCACAGGCACAGGGAATCATATATATAAACTTGGACCCCAAAACCATATCTATCACTGTAATCTTCCTCTCAGAATCTACCATTGCATTTCCAGGAAATATAATGCTCCATGAGTTTTAGGTCAAAGGCTACACTTTACAACAATGCCTGAATAAAATTAGTGGTCAGATTTCATCTTAGAATATTGTATTCCAACCTTAAGCTCTGACCCTCACAAATGAAAACTATGTGAGCTAATTCTCCACTCTTTCCCACACCTTTGCATCCCAGTTGCACATTCTAGAAGAGTTACTGTGTGTCCATTAAAAGTATCACTTTTGCAGTGGTCATTCATGTCATTCCATTGAAGATCTTGAGAAACATTTGAAAGTTTATTCACACATAGGATATTTGCTGTTTTGTTAGTAAAATGGAGCTTTTCGTGCCTTTACCTTTCACTTGCTGTCTCCTTGAATCGCCAGCCAGACTCAGTTTTAAGTCGTTTTCTTGTTGGATATCCATCTCTGCAATTGAGTAATGTCAGGGATTGTGTCTATGATAACAGTACATTAGTACTTAATAAATGATATGAATAATGACAAGATCAAAAGGATAGTCAATGTGGGTGGAGTGTGAGAAATGTAACAGTACTCACTTTGCATCTGACCAATGTGAAGTCTTGTTCTAATTCACTTAGAGATTTAAATGTTTTATGATAGAATAATAGTTCTTAAAATGATATGCTATGTTTGATACAATATTATTGGTTGAAGCGTTGAAAACTAAGAAATTAGTGAAGAATAAAGAAGTTCAGACAACGATATCATTATTAAAGTCAGATTCCACTGAAACATTTTAACATCTTCGAATAACTGTAAAAATTAAAATGCTATATAGAAAAAAATGTGATACACCAATTTTTATGACAATTTTAAAATCCACTAATGGTTAAAGACTGAGTGTTCTGCAGTTGGGGGAATAGTCGTGTTGGCATATATAGTAATTTCCTGCAATACGTTAATTTTATTTAGTCACTTACATTTATTTATTAAAAGGACAGATGAGGTGCTATCAAATAAAGTTTATTTTGAATAATTGTGGAGTTCTGAGAAATCATTACAATTTAATGAAATATTTTATATGTTGAAAAATGTTACATGTCAAACTAAAGTTATCCAAAACTTACAAATAATAAAGGCAATAAAATATTAGAGTTTTAAAAATACTAATTTTATACAAGTAACTTGCAATTTATTTAATATATAAAACCATAAAATGATAAATAAATATGTAGATCATTTGTAGAGGAACATAGTTGGTACAAAATTCCAGAAAGATCCAATGGCTGTCACAATCAGTGAAGGTAGCTTTAGTGTACAGGCAAATGTAATCAATCATATAATTTGTTTAATAATTCAGTCATTGGGCTCTGTACTCAGTGAGATCTACAATAAATTCCAGCTTTGAAATTTATAATGTATTATCTTTAAAAGCTATTTAGTGTCTAACAACCAAGTTTAACAATCTAAGGTGGGAATAAAAATGTGTTAAGATACAGTGCATGTAAAACACTTAACAGTCAATCTGACATTTATAAACTCTCAATATGTCACTTATTTTAATTATTTTAACACAATTGCCATTTTACTATTTCTGATTTACACCAGACAATGTAACATAGTTTATTAGAGTCTTTTATCAGTGTGGCATCTCATTTGGCAATATATTGTTCAATTTGTAAAAAGTCTTTTGACTGTTTATAATTAAGTTTAAATAAGCATTTTACAGAGACTACTAAATCTTGATTTTTATTGCAAGTCAAACTGCTTTTATGTAATGGAAGTGCATGAATGAGGAATAATGTTTGAATTTCATGAATTGATTCTTTAAGAATCTATGTTAAAATTATTTTAAATATAAAATAATATGCATATAAAATTGCATCTATTAATTACAAAATCCATTGTTAACTGTTCCCTGTTTTGATGCTTATGGGATTTCAAGCCCTCGTAAGCATGTGTGCATGCTCTCTGGTAATTTTGCACAGGCAAAAATTTGACTATTTTAAGATATCTGCCAACATATTTCATATTTTACTATTTTATTCTTTTTACCCTAAATTGTGCAAATAAGCATACCAATATTTTCTTTCATTTGATTGTATATTAATTGTACTTCAGTTGTATCACATCTAGCATTTGTAATTTCCCATTAAATGAATTGCTCCAGGAGAGACACAGGAGAATAAAGACACATACCTCTAGAAGCCAGAAAGTCATGCATCCTTTAGTGGGAGACTAGGTTACTCCTGTAAACAGCAATGTCTGTGGTCTTCACAGACTGCCCTGTGAAGACTGAGTGAAAAAAAAAAGTATAAAAAAGTAGATTTCTCATCACTGTGTCACAAAGTTTGAACAGGAAATTCTTACACTTGAGCAATTTTGAAGATGGTTAAGTTCATCAGACAACTTCAGAATATAGGAGATTTTGAGCTTATAGTGCGTCATTTAGTTTGTCCGTTGGTAAGTGCCTCTGACAAATTATTTTCAAATTCTAAAAGATTTCTGGGACAAAAGAATTGACCATCCATGTTGTTAACTTCCATCTTAAAATTACAAACTGAAAACTTAGGCCTTGTTAAGAGTATCTTAGATGTATTAGTTCTATTCTTAGCCAAGGTGGCTAAATACTGGCATTACCTAATTTTATTTATACTCTCATTATGTTATTTTATTATAGTGGAATAAATCTAAAACCATAATCCCATTAACAATAGGTACTTGTCATTAATATTCTGAAGAATTACTACATTTTTTACTTATGATAACTGTCACAAATATTAATTCCCAAACTCACCTTCTCAGTCTCTCTGCCCTAATTCTTAAAATTGCTACATTTAATTTCATTATATTTTATATAAGTAATTTATATTTCCTCTGATAAAAATATATATCTCTGTGAAGGATAAAACATTAAAAAACATTGAACTATACCATAATGTACGAGATTAAAATATTAAATTACTACTCATTATATTACTCATTAATTTATCCTCCTATCATAATTAGCTGTCTGTATTTTAACAGAAATATTTGTTGTAAATAACAAAATCTCAAGTCTATGTTGAAGGAAAAGAAATGTAATTTTTAGAAATTTCAGTTGACCAAAACTGAGGAGGGAAGAAAAATAAACTTTGAAAACACAAGTTAAATAACACATGAATATAAGGAGAAATGAAATATAAATATGAATTATCCAGTGTTTATCAGATGGAATTATTTTCATCCTTCTCCTATAGTATCAAGTAAAGGGAAAATGTTTACCTCTCATTGGTAAATAAATTAAAATTCAAAGTACCATATGATCTAGCAATCCCACTTCTAGGTATATATCCAAAGAAACTGACACCATTATTTTGAAGAGATATCTGTACTCCCATGTTCATTGAAGCATGATTCACCATAATTAAGGTATGAAAACAACCTAAGTCTCTTCAATGGATTACTGAATAAAGAAAATATTATACACACACACACACACACACACACACATGATTATTGTTCAGCCATGAGAAAAAGGAATTTCTGTCATTTGTGATAAAGATGAACCTGAAGGTATTTTGCCTAATGAAATAAGCTAGACAGAGAAAGACAAATACTGCACGATATCATTTATATGAGGAATTTAAAAATAGTAAATTCGTTCTGGCCGGTTTGGCTCAGCAGTAGAGCATCAGCCCGCGGACTAATGATCGCAGGTTCGATTCCAGTCAAGGGCATGTACCTCGGTTGGGGTTCCTCCCCGGACCTGGTCGGGGTCTTGAGGGAGGTAACTAGTTGATGTGTCCCTCTCATGTCGATGTTTCTCTCTCTCTCCCTTTCTCGCCCTCTCTCTCCCTCCCACTCCATCTAATGATAAATAGGAAAAAAATATATATATCCTCAGGTGAGGATTAAAAAAAAAGTAGTAAATTCATAGAAAAATGGTTGCCAGGGCCTGGGAATGGAGAAAATAAGGGGAGGTTGGTAAAAGGGTATAACATTTTAGTTATAAGATGAATAAGGCCTAAGGGTCTAATGTATTCCATGGTTACTATAGTCAATAATACAATATATATGTATTGTATAATTCTAATTAACTAAGAGATAAAACTTAAAGGTTTTCACTCAAGGGGAAAATAGAGTGATAAAATAAACCACAGGCTGTAAAAATTTCTATTGATATGAAACCCTGCTGAATATGAGAAGTACTAAAAGAAAGTTCTATGGCATAGTATTTACAAAATTGCCATGGGGGGTAAAGCATAGGGAATCTAGTCAATAATACTGAAATCACTACATATGGTGCCAGGTGGATACTAGGTTTATTTGAGGATCACTTCATAAATTATATAAATGTCTAACCATTGTGATGTATACCAGAAACAAATACAAAATGATATTGAATGTCTACTATAATAGAAAAATAGAAAAATAAAATAAAATTGCATTTACAAAAGATAACTAAGAAATTCTGTATTTGGTTCTATTCCACTCTCTGAGTGCAACTTTTGAAAGCCCTGTAAACAATGTCATTACTTATTACCTGATATATTCTGAGAAGTATAAATCATAAAATTATGGAATGAAAGTATGGTCTTAAAAACATGTACTTCATTCACACAAAAGAACAGAAAAGCCAACAAAAACAACTTTCTGTAAGAATATGGTATGCTTGTTCATTTAGGGGGAAAAGTGGGTAGCAGAAGTTTTCCTATTGTGGGGGGAAAATGGCTGTCATTTAAAGTTTTAAGCTTAATTTTCATCTTATCAGTTTCTAGTTTTCTTTACTAATAGAATGAAGAAATGTGTTTATGGCATCAAGGAGTTATTTCCAGTACAGCAGTTGAGAGAGAAACAATAATCTGACTGACAAAGAAATGAAGTTGGTGTGAAAACTAGCAATGTCGATACATCGGTCCCTAATCATCGCAAAATATCAGTCTTCCTTAGGGTCTCAAGGATATTCTCCATCTCCTATTCCTTGTTTCTTATTTCTCTTTTTGTTATTTATGGTAAATATCTGTCAAGAGTAGAGCAGTTCATACAAATTCTGCAGTCACTATGATGCTGCTTGTCTTAGTCATTTTATATCAGAGAAGTAGCTGTGGAGATGAATGTAGATTTAACTACATATGCAAAAGTCACCATTTTCCAAAGACCATCCCAGGATGTCTGATTACTTTTATTTGGAAGTATTGGCTTTGGTCAATTAATTTCCTATTCAGATTTATTCTCCTGATCATTTAATTTGGTGATTTCTCCTCAAAAGTTTGATGATTTCTTTTGTCTCTATATTGGTATCTGGTACTTTTCATTTGAGAAATGTTTTTCTATCACAAAATGGTATTTCTATTATAATGTTAATTAATTTAGTTACAATATAAATAAGCTTTTATCTAGTAATATTGAAATTATGTGAGGAATCCTGTGGCTGTACAAAGCATGTGGATATTTTATATTCTGGCTTCTGGGATTTCCATAATCCTGCAGGTGGTCATATCTACTGGTACACGACTCTTTTCTCCATGTTCCAGTGGCTATTATTGTAGATTAGATTATTTTTTGGTGAATCTACATTTCTTCCCTCTGACCACTATGAGAAGAGTATACTTTGCAGACAATTAATGAGGTTGACCATGTGACTGCATCACATAATATAATGTGATCCAGAAAGTAACAGTTTATGAGTTCTGAACCCAGGCATCAAGAAGCACATTTCTGCTAGACCGGCTGAGAATTGCTATGAGAAGGTAATGAATGTAACAGGTAGCCCACTGTTCAGAGAACAAAATATATAAAAAAGATGTGAACTGAATCTGTGATCTGGAGCTGACTCATCCAGGCCCAGCCTACATCAACTGAAAGCCAATCAAACCACAAATAGATAAACGGGAAATAAATGAATAGAATAAATGCTTGTTTTTAAATGTCAATGCAACTGGGTTGATTGCAACACAACTTCAACAATTAGATACAGCTACAATGTACATATTATATGAAATTAATTTTGAATAATAACATATTTTCTATTTGCGAATCTAAGGAATAAATATACAGAATATAAAGACTACATCTATATTCAAAAAGATTAATGGATATGAACTGTTAATTCATTTTGCAAATAAGAAGCAAGTATAGGATCTCTCCCACTTGTAATTAAATTATATTCAAAATATCTCTGAATGATTGCCAACTGACTAATGTTTATCCCACATTCTGTTCATAAGTAACTATTTGACTCACATGGATATTTTATCCTTTTAATTTTTATTTTCTTCTTTATTTTTTCCATCAAAGCATGCTTCTAAGCATAGTGATTAAGAGTGTCAAAAGGGGGAGGCAGATAATTTAATAAAACAAAGTACTTTCCTAAAGACCTAAAATTCAGTAGAGAAAAACAAAAATACCAAAGGGCACATTATTACCCTCTGAAGCCACCATTCTCCACCAAAAATGAGCCTAATCAGGGGTAATGCTGCAGAGATTCTGAAGATAAACATATTCGTTTCTTTCTCTGAGCAAGTGGGGCATATTCAAATGGCTTTTCTATAGAAACCTTGGGGTAGTTGCATAGTAAACATGAATGCCAATTAAGAATGTATTACTCTAGGCTCCAAATTATTGTCCTCTCTGAGATAATGGGACTAGATCGTATAACCATTTCCCCCAGTCAGGTCGCTTGGTGTTTTACAGTTAAAAGCATCAGAGTGAAAGGACTTCTCTTCCTTGTTTCATGGAGCATTCTCCTTTTTGGTTACAGTGGTGTGGTTGACAGCTGTATGCAAGCAGGAAGTTCTTGTGGCGTTTGCCCTCCAGCAAGTATTTGTGGCTAGCCATCACAGTTCCTTCTCCTTCAACCTCTGGCTTTTGGGTAGGGAGGTCTTCCTGTTTCCCAGGCATAGCTTGAGACCCACCCTTACCACTACTGGTCAGCAGACTTAGAACTTCTCTGCCCTAGAGCAATCCATGAACATGTCTGCCACAAAGGTACGGTAACTTCCCCTAGTGTTTCTCTCCTGTCTCAACTGACTTATACACCTTGCCACCATGGGACAGTCAGTCCTGGTTTTCAACATTCAAGGGCTAGGTCAAATCAATAAATTTGAAAATAGGTGTGAATTAATTCATGTTATTAGAGACTTAGAAATAACAGTTCTTTGAATTATAGTTCATAATTTGTACATGATTTATTTTAATGAATTACAGAAGCTTTAAAAGTATATAATATATACCTGGATATATATTTTAAAAGAGCGATATATAGATTTAAAATAATTCTACAAAACCAAGGGTGAAGGGTCAGATAAACTATGAGCTTTAAGTAATTCTGACGTGTCAATGTAGATTCATTCTCAGTAACAAATGTACCACTCTGGTGAGTGATGTTGATAATGGGGAGGTGTGCTAGTGTGAGGACAGGAGGACTAGGGGAAATCTCAGCACCATCCTCTTAATTTTGTTGTAAACCTAAAACTGGTCTCAAAATCATATCTTAAAAAATAGTTCTGCAAAAATAATTACAGTGTTCTTGAAGAAACCAGAAATGTATTCTGGAGAGATGGTGAGAGTACCATTATACCAAATTTAGGTAAGTTAACGTGCCTAGTGCTTACAAACATATGTTTTTGTTTATTTTACTTTTTATTTTTTATTTTTCTCCAATTTTTATTAATTTATTTTTGCTATAGATGTTTCTCCTTTCTCTCCCCTAGACCCCCTCCTCCCCATCCTGCCCCACCCCCACCTCCCTAGCATTGTTGTCCATGTCCATTGGTTATGCATACATGCACATAAGTTCTTTGGTTCATCTCATCCATCCACCTCACCCCCCTACTCTGAGGTTTGTCAGTCTGAACCATATTCCTTTCTGTGTCTCTGGGTCTATTTCATTCATCAGCCCACCTAGTTCATTATATTCCACAAATAAGTGAGATCATGTGGTATTTGTCTTTCTCTGATTGGCTTATTTTGCTTCGCATAATACTCTCGAGGTCACTCCATGTTGTCTCAAAGGATAAGAGATCTTTCTTTCTTATAGCTGCATAGTATTCCATTGTATATATGTACTACAGCTTTTTTATTCACTCATCTGTTGATGGACACTTGGGCTGTTTCCAGATCTCAGCGATTGTAAATAGTGCTGCTATGAACATAGAGGTACATATATTCTTTCTGATTGGTGTTTCAGGTTTCTTAGGAGATATTCCTAGAAGTGGGATCACTGGGTCAAATGGCAATTCAATTTTTAATTTTTTGAGGAAACACCATAGTGTTTTCCATAGTGGCTGCACCAGTCTGCATTCCCACCAGCAGTGTACTAGAGTCCCCTTTTCTCCACACCCTCGCCAGCACTTGTTGTTTGATGCTTTGTTGATGGCAGCCATTCTGACAGGTGTGAGGTGATACCTCATCATTGTTTTAATTTGCATCTCTCTGCTGATTAGTGATGTTGAGCATTTCTTCATATGTCTCTTGGCCATTTGTATCAGACGTATGTTTTTGTTTCTAAACAGGGTTCAGAAGTGAGCTTGTGTTTATCAAGCTTCGCAAATGTACAATTCTTGTCCAATCCTGAAGTTACTGAGAGTCTGAAATACAGAAGTAATATATCACTCATATGATAATATATGTTAATATTTTAGTGAATAAATAATTTATTTAGAATAACATATACATACCTAAATCTGAATATTTCTTAATATTCAACAGAAAATCTTAGTTTATAGTAAACCCTCAATTTAACAGACTTCTGATATAGTGGACAAAATTTCAGGTCTGTATGTCACATGTGAAAATTAACACCTTGTTAATTTTAAAATGTTTTAAACAATGATTTTTTTATAATTAAATTAACATGTTTTTTTGTGATTAACTCACTGTTATTTTTAACAAATCTTTGTGTATAGGCCTTATGTTGGAAAAGACATTTAGTAATTTTGCCAATATAAATAAATATTACATATCTACAACAAAAGTCTACATACTTGAATCTAAGAGTCACTGCTCTTAAACAATGTTCAGCAAATGATTAGCACATGATCACACCACATTGTGTGTGATAATTGGTTCCAGTGTCGAGTGGTGTGACTTTCTGCAGCACTTTTAACATGTGCCCAGGTGCACTAATCCACACCCCAGCCGCGTGCATTTGTTTACTTGCAGAGATTGATGAATGCTTGCATTCCCTAGACCTAATCAGCATAAATTTAAAATTATAATAATACATACAGAAAACTTTAATGTGAAATTAAACTTTTCATACATACTTAATTTTAATTAAATGAAGGTGTCTACATAAATGTAAACAGGTAAACTAATTTGTCAATTTTTTAACATAGGCATTCGGAAAGACTATTTTATTTTATAACAAACTTTCTGCTTTAACAGACACCCCCTTGTTGCAGTTCCAGACAATGGGTGCGAGAGAATGAACACAAAAGATACACAGACACACACAGACAGGGTACAAGGCTGCAGCACCTAAGGCTGTCAGCGTTTTATTTTTAAGGGCGAAGTTATGGCATTCTCCCAACCCTAGCTCCGCATCTTTACTGAGTCCCTATTGTCTAATGTCCTTGTCCTTGCAAGGAATCTGCTTGTACCGTTCCCATTGAAGGTCAGCATATTCACTGTTCCTTCCAGTTCCTCCTGTGTGCAGAGTGGGAGTGCCTGTGCTTGCGTGCAATGCCTCAGGCATTTACGGGATCAGTACGATCAGTTCTGCAAGTCCAGTTGTTTCCAAGCTGCCCTTTTCTGCCTCAAGTTTGCACATATGGCAGGAGCAGAGACTTGATCTTTTCTGCAGATTCCTTCATTTCCCCGTTTTCTTTTCAAGATTTCTGCGACTGTGCATGTTGGAGTACTGCCATCACTTCTTTTGGTCTTTCCATCACTACTCATCTTCGGAAGACTATAAATGCAAAAAGGATGATGAGAAAAACAAGAACCAAATTGCTGATGGTAGAAGTGAGGATAGCTTTTATCTGGCCCATGGGATTAAGGTTAGTAAGTCTTTGAGCCAGCCCCTGAAAAATATTTTCTCCATTTAATCTGGGAAGCTCTTGAGCAAAGGTTTCCATAATCTGAGCTTCCAGTTTCTGAATTTTGAAAGAAGTGTTTTTGTGTCCCCATAGCAATTTTCTTATACGGTTCCAATCATGAGTTACATTATAAGGGATAGGGGTTATACAGAACTGAGTGGAATTCCAATCACATCGCAAAATAGAGCGAGTAGCTAAAAGCTGTGTCTGATCTCCCATCCATTGTACTGTTTGTTGGAGGTGGCGGATATCATCCTCCATTTGGGCATCAATATTATGTTGTTGCTGCCATAGCAGATGGGAGTCTTTATGCCATTGGCGGACGTAATCCGTAGTTTGAATCCCTTGATGTAACACCATTCTGGCCACGGCAGCTGTAGAGGCGACTGCCACAAGACCCACTATGGTGGCAATAATCAAACCTACTGCTCTCTTGGTGCGATGTGTTAGATCATTAATCAATTGGTAAATTTGCATCATGCCGGCTGATTCACTCCAAGGCCTAGTGAGATTTACTGGTAGCCAAATTTCATTCCTGGCTTAAGTTAAGGTGGCCAAAAATGGTCTTATTCACACAAGTATACAGGGAGCAATTCCCTTTACAGGTGACTCCTCCAGTGAAGGCATTCCAAGTCATTGGCCCTGCTAAAAGAATGAATGGGAATTTGATGCAAGCTGAAATATAACGAGAGTTGTTAACATGTAATTGCACAGTAAAAGGATTTTTATCATCAGACATGTTTAGGGACATGTTTCCGGTCCATGTGTTAATGGCTTCTCTGGCAGCCAGTAATTTCCAAAGATGTCCCTGAACTGCAGTACCACCAGTCAAGTGGGGCATGGGAGCAGTGAGGCCTCGGTTGTGCCAAATAATAGTTTCGTTCCCATGCCCTTCCAGGATTCCATTATGTTTGTGCCATTTAAGGGGTACTTTGGAGAACTTTGCACTAAAATCTCCATGGGGGCTCCAATCTATGACTTGTATATTATTCCTGGAGTCATTAATTAAAATCTTAGGGTACTTTCCTCTACAACGAGTCCACGTGAGATGAGTTATCCTGGGCTCAGCTATAGGAAGAGGGCAGAGGGATAATAGAGTTGGGGGATCTTCAAGGGAGGCATTCCCTTCGTGAACCTTAAAGCCTTGTACAGATATAATTATAGTAGAGAAGGCAAAAGAGAAATGTATATACTGGAGTCCCCATGCTTCATGAGAGGGCTGCAGGCAATGAGGGGATATTCCAAAACAATTTGGGGCACCCTCAGACCCGAAGGAGTAATTACTGACCATTCGCCCCTCTTCCTCTGGGTGTAATGGAAGTGAGGAGTCATAAGGGCCGGGCATCCAACGCTTCCATATCCTTATAATAGATAGGTTGATAGACAGATGATTTCTGATGGGGTGCAGAAAAATGTGTTCTCGCGGCTGACTGATCCAATGCTTGCCATTGATTTAAAAAATTAAGAGTAAATAGTACCTTTAAGAGCTGCCTCTGAGGAGATTCATATCCATCTCCCCCTTTTTTCTTTATTAGTTGTAGTTTTAATGTTCTATTAGCTCTCTCGATTATGGCTTGACCTTGACTATTAAAAGGAATGCCAGTGAGGTGTTTAATATTATAATTAATGAGAAAGGCAGCTAAGTTTTTGGATGTATATGCGAGGGCATTGTCAGTTTTAATGGTGTGCGGGATGCCCATTACCACGAAATATGCTAGTAAATGTGTAATAACTGAATCCGCTTTTTCAGAAGCCAAAGGAGTTGCCCATGAAAATGGGAATATCATTCCACAGTGTGATGAATATGGCAGAAGCCACAAAGGCTTGACATAGTGTAGGACTATTGGCCATCCCTTGAGGCAAAACTTTCTAGCAGTATCTTTTCATTGGCTCCCTGAAATTTATAGTAGGTATGCTGCATGCAAATCTTTTATAATCCTCAGGATGCAAAGGTATAGTAAAAAAAAAAAACAGTCCTTTAAATCTAAGATAATTAATTCAAATTCCAGAGGAATCGCTGCAGGTAATGGCAGCGATTGGGTCCAGGCTGTAGTGGACCCATGGGTCCAGGCTGTAGTGGACCCATGATTTCCATAGTTTGGTTAATAGCTCTTAAATCCTGTAGTAACCTCCATATTCCTGATTTCTGTTTTACAGCAAAAATGGGAGTATTCCAAGAGCTGTTAGTTGGCTTGATATGACCTGCTTCCAAATGTTTCTGTACTAATAATTGTGCTGTCTGCAACTTCTCTCCTGCTAGGGGCCATTGATTAACCCCTATTGCCTTATCTGATAGCCAAGTATTTTTGGCAACGGTCTTTTGGGCTGGAGAGATGACCAAGGCCCCTAAGGAAAAGGCGAAGGCCCTTGAAATCCCAAACCTTATCTACCTTTCTGAGTGAATTCTCCCTTGCAAGTATTTCCCGAGCCCCTTTTTTGGATTGTATCCTTGTCTAAGTATTTGTGCTGTGACTACAGAATTAGGACTCATTAATAGTACTCCCATCTTTTCCATAATGTCCTGTCCCCATAGATTAATAGGCAAATGATCTAGAATATAGGGTTTAAAAATCCCAGTGTTGCCCTCAGAATCTTCCTATTTGCTAAGCTGTGTACTTTGTTGGGGCCTAAAAACCTGTCCCACGCCTTGTAAATCAGCCATGGAGATATCCAGGGGCCATGTAGCAGGCCAATGCCTTGAGGCAATCACTGAAACATCTGTTCCTGTATCTAAAATACCTTTAAATCTTTTTCCATTCAAACTAAGTTCTGTTTCTGGGCGACCTTGGGTGATTAACTGTGCCCAATAGGCTCCATCCGTGGAGCCAAATCCTCCCTCTCCCTGCAGTTCCTTTGACAGCATTCTCACAGGCAGGCTGTTTAACCATTGATGTGCTGGCCCCTGAATTATTTATTATTTATCTTATTTATGATTTCCTTCTAAGATTTCTCTTAACAAATCTTTTAATTTTCATAAACCTTTTTATCTATCCAGAAATAACCAGTTTTAGAATAACCTTTTTTTTACAAATATATATTATATATATCTCCATACCTTATATCTTCTTTCACCAAAACCATATAATTTTTTTTAACTTAATTTGAACTTTTAACTCTTAGACATTTTTCAAATCAATAGATCATTAACAGATCCAAATCCATCTTATAGCTTTTAAGTAATAAGAACCCAAAGTAGACAAACTCAGGTTAATTAACATTTTAGTATATTCTGGGGGGGGGGCTGAAGAATGGGATATAATTTCCTCGGGGGGCTGGGAGGAGTTACCGTTCTTCAGGGCAGACTGAGGCATTGTTAACAAAACTGTTTTTCCTATCTTTTGAACCTCTGGACATTGACATTTTTTGTCTGTAGTTATATCAATCCAAATATCAATATATGGCATTTGATCTGGGTGTCCAGTGCTCCTGTATATTTTCTGATGGACCATAAAAGCCAATTGCAAATTGAAACTACCTTCGGGTGGCCAATTAACCCCATAGGTAGGCCATTCGAGTTTACATAGGGTTGGTAAGGTCCCTGAGTTTACCGGGACATTGTAGCTTTTTGCCCAAACTTTGAAATCTTTAAAATTATCCAATAGGCATTGCAATGGAGTTTTTGTACCAGATTGACTTTGGCCCATGACAACAAAGGGAAGTGCAACCAGACAAAAACAGACAATCAGGAGGGCATTAAACAAAAAGAAAAAAAACACAGACAGGACTGAAACTGAAGTTCCCTGTGAGCTCTCGCTAGGGAACCTGGCTGGGGAAGTAATGCTGCATCCAGCCTTCCCCTGCCACTGAAAGATGTCTTTCAGACTGAACAGAAAGCAGTACTCACCAGTGAGATTCCAGATGACTCAGACTCAGCCTTTAAGACTCCCCCACTGCCCTCCCCACAGCAAACTAATATCTGTGCTTTGAAAGCCTGGCAAGTAAAGCTTGCAGTAGCCCAGTTAATTCTTTCAAATCACTCCCGTTTCTAGAGGGAGGCGGCTCTTCCTCAGGGGGAGGCTCCAGAGGAGGCTCTGGGGTCTTAGTTACCTCATTCCACTCCTGATCTTGATCTCCCTCAGCCCCTTCTTTCCTATCTCCCCCTTTTTCTGAGTCGGTTTCCAACAGTTGGAGAGCCTGAGTGATAGCACTACATAAAGACCAGAGTTTAATATCCATAGTTTTCCCTTTGTTGATGAGCAGCACGTAACTCTTTAACAATCTGCTGCCATACTCATTTATTGCACTTGCTGTTGAAACTGAAACCAGTTACATGTTTCCTTAATATGCGTAAATAGCTTAGTAATTAACTTCTCTTTCGTTTCCACCCCTGTGGAATGTAAAAGTCCCGTAATTAACTTATGATACTCCCGCTCAACCGACGGGGAATTTCCCATTTTTTCTTTTTTTTTTTTTTCTTTTTTGCCAGAGATCCCTCTGTGGGCCCCCGCCTACCGAAGGGGTCCTTCTCTGGTTCTCTCATGCAGTGTTCGCCCCACGTTGGGCGCCACTTGGTGCGGTTCCGGACAATGGGCATGAGAGAATGAACACAGAAGACACACAGACACACACAGACAGGGTACAAGGCTGCAGCACCAAAGGCTGTCAGCGTTTATGCTGGCCCAGCATATCCAACATCCAGAAGATCACACAATGTTCTGTGGAAACATAGAGGACTCTGAAACTTGGAACACCTCAAGATTCACCTGAACAGAGGCAACAACTGCAATAGAAACAGCAGTATCCTAACTAAGTTGCCAAAGAAACAGACAATTACATTCAAGAGTTTGGATCTCTGCCCACCACCCTTAGTGACCAACATCAAAGGCAAATACAGAAGTATTGCTTCACGGGTGAGTTCACAACATCACTGACAAACTTTCCGAAGGTCCAGAGGCAAGTTGTTGAGAAGGGAAAAGAGTGTGTTGCTTGAGTGGGATCCAGTTCCAGAGTATCTGGTGGTTTTCCTGAGGAGAGCTCAAAAGAAAGGAATCTCGTATCCTGGGAAAGCCAATCTCAACCTCAAGAGCAGGTGCAGGATGAGGAAATTACAGAGGATGACCTCCACCTTATTCATGAAAGGCTTCTACTAGGCAACTTGAAGTCGACATTATGGATATTATTGAATTATTTAAAGATTTGAGAATAATAATTCGTGAGCAAGTAGATGTGATAGATAGCACAGAAGCCAAAGTTGAAAATGCAGGGGTGCATGTCCAACAAACCAACCAGCAACTGTCAAGGGCAGCAGAATATCAGAAAAAGGATCCCTGCACGTTGCTGAGAGATGCACAAGCCATTAATGAAATATAGAAATTGACTTTTGAGCTAGCAATGAAGAATGGAACAAACTGTTAGCCTTTATATTTTAAATGACAATGTTATAATTATTTTGACTCTGGTTTTTCTTTCTATATTGAGATTTTGAATGCTGTTTCCATTAATATAAACAATGAGAATGATTTTGGAAACTATTAAATTTACATTAGAAAAATACTAAATTGATATTTTCAGAGAACTTATTTTGAAGAATAACTTTTAATAAACATTTTTTTTATTACAGTTGATATTCAATATTGTTTTAGTTCCCGGTGTACAACATGTTGACTATATTCTCTATGCTGTGCTTTGGATCATCATGACTGGTTTTATAATTGGCCATTTAAAGAACAACTTTTGGATAAAAGTTTCAAAATGTATAAGCTTTTTAGCTGTTGTTCATTTTCATACATAGGTAACCATTTGGCACCATTCTTTATAAAAGGAAATTTCATGTTCGGCAATTAATTCGCTTTCCTTTTTTAAAATTTTTTGTCACTTTCCTTTTTAAAACAATGTTGTTGTAATGTACTAATCTGAATTATGTAAAGAGGATTATCTTAGTTTATACTTTATATTTTATAATATTCTTATATAGCAGTTTGATAGTGAAGGCAAATTTTAAAAAATACAGTCGTCCCTTGCCACTTCATGCTTTGACTTTCATGGCTTCACTCTATCGCGGTTTTTTCAAATATATTCATTAAAAAGTTGATCAAGACAGTGAAAATGATACAGCGTGCACTCAGTTGTCTGAGTCAATTATACACCCCTGCGTTACAATTACAATTACAATTAAAATTACTGTATGTATGGACTGGACTGTAGGCCTATGTATTTGAGGACCCCAGGAATCCTTCAACACCAGGTGCAACCGCTAGAGTCTGGAACGGATTGACCGCGATAAACAAGGGACAACTGTATGTCTTTATTGATTTAAAAAATGAATTAATTAATTTATTTATTTACTTTTAGAGGGAGAGAACGGGAGAGGGAGATAGAAACATCGATGTGAGAAAGAACATTAATTGGCCGCCTCCTGCATGCTACTGTGGATCAAGTCCACAACCTGGGCATGTACCCTGACCGGGAATGGAACCTGGACCTCTCAGTTCATGGGACGACACTCAATCCACCAAGCCACACTGGCCAGGCGTGAAGACAATTTTTTATATGGCAAGCTATGAGAATTCAAATGGGAACAAATAAAATATTAAGTAACTAAGTACATTGTATAAAATAAAGATGATTTAAAAAAATTTTTTAAAGTTAATTCTTTATTATCTTTCAATGTAAAATATATTGTTATATTGGACACATTAGGAAAATGTATTAGTATGATTGAGTGAAGAGGACAAATGGACAAAAATAACAATTAGCTCTGAAAGTTGATCAAAAACTAATAATAACTTTTGATTATTATTGGAAACGCTACTAGAGATTCAAGTAAGAATTGAGAAAATTTGTACTCTTCTTGTCTAGGGCTGCTCCCATGTTTCCCCTAACCCCGATCTGGGCTCAGTGAGTAGAAATTGTCATTTGTACAATTTGGGGAAGGCTGCAAGTATCAATGGCGCTGTTGCCACAGGGGAAGACTTGATCAGCAGTGGAAGGGGTTGTTAAATTATCCACTTCCTTTTCAGTGCAACGTGCTGAATTTACTAGGTTATAATGAGTCAAACGGTCCTTTTTCTGTTCCTAGGTTGTGCTCTCCATTGTGGCAAACACAGTGCCAGTCATAAATTTAACAGGAAGCTATTAAAAATGAGAGTGCAATAGAAGTGATGACATTAGCTCTCTACATGTGCTTGACTGATGGAAAAAATGTGCACATGTGTCGAAGAAATAAAGATGATCCAGTAAAAAATAAAAGCCAAATGGGACTTGAGAACTGATTTCAAATTTATGAGCACACCCCTACACACACACACACACACACACACACACACACACGAACATTACATAGCAGAGAGGGGAAGCCATACTGACTTGAGGTATGTGAATACATTTTTTAAAAATTATTGGTTGTCTGACAGCTTTTAGAGGGGAGGAGGATGCAGGGGACTGGATGACAGAAGGCGAAAAGATTAGCCAGGGAACATATATGCATAACTGGTGGACACAGACAACAGTGTGGTGTTGGCCAGAGATAATGGGGTGCAGGGGCTGGGTGCATGTGGGCAAGGGGCAGAGGGAATGGGGACATCTGTAATGGTGTCAACAATAAAAATAAAGTTATAAAAATAAATAAAAATATTTTTAAAATCTAATTTGTCAACTAAGCTATGAATTTGTAAGGGGATTCCCTAGTAAGCCAGGCTAAAAATAAAAATAAATAAGAATTTTCAAACTGAGTAAGCACACTTCTAAAGAGAAGATTCTACACTAAAAGTTTATTCAAGTTACAAAATAAAATAAATCTAAGAAAGATGAAGCAGAATCCATATTTACTATATTATATTATAAAAATATGTACTTAAAAAATTAGAAAACATGCAAAGAAACTGAAAAATGTTTTCCATATGCAGGGGAGGAAATCAGTCAATAGAATCTAACTTTTACTGGGATAAGATGTTATATTTATTAGAAAAATATTTTAAAGTAACTATTATAAATATATATTTATATGCAAATTATTTTAAAAACTATGTTCAAATAACTAAAATATGATGGCTGTGAGAATAATCAGAGAAATAAATTATGTGAATGAATCAAAAAAAATTCTGAGTTGAAAAATACATTTCATACATTGAAAAATTCACTACATTTACTTAAAATTTGAGGTAGAGAGGAGAGAATTGATGGAATTAAAGATGGTGTAATGAAATGATTAATTCCTGAGCTAGAGAGAAAAATCAATGCAGTCTCAGGGACCTTTAGAATAGTGTCAAGGAAAACCAACATAGGTGTAAATATTGTCTGAGAATATGAAGACAGAAAGAGACAGGAAAATAATTTTTGAGACACAATGAATGAACAACTTCTTACATTTTATGTTAAAAAATATATAGACCCATGTACATAAAGTTATTCACGAACAAAAGATCCTCTACTATAAATTATGCTCCATCAATTCAATAATGATGTAGGAAAGTATAAACTTCACTTCTACCACACAGCATCAGAAATACAGCATCACAAACAAATTCTCAATGTGTTGTAGACCTAAATGCAAAAGTTAATCAACAAAGAGAAAAGATAAACCCTAAAGAGTAATGTAGCAGATTATCTTCATGAACTTTGACTAACTTCTGAAATATGTCCAAAATAATTACTAAAACCCAAAATGAGATATCTGACTATGGCAACATTAACAAATGCTGGACATTAAAAGACTCCAATATAAGACTAAAAATGTAAGTAACAGTGAAAAAAACTACTTGCATCTTGTAAATTCACAAAAGAGCTCATATCCAAAACATAACAACTCCTTGGAAGGAAAATAACAGGCAACATACAGGAGAAATGATCAAGAGACATGAATAGTTATTTCTCATTCTCACAGTAGAGAATTTCATAATGATTAGTGCCCAGAAAGATGTGTTCAATCTATTATTAATCAGGAAAATGTCCATTAATGTCATAATGATACTTTTACATAAGGATCAGAATTTATGGCATTGAAATTACTGACAATACTAAGTTCTGGATCATGGAACTATTGGATAAAATGCTGGGATACTTTAATAAATTAGACAGATACATATATTTATGACCTTGAAATTTCATTGTGATGCATAGAGGATAATAAATTATAACTACATATACAATTATAATAATATAATATAATATATACAATTATAATAATATAACTATGTATTTTATTATAAATATAATGTTTATAGTATATGAATATGATATATGTAACATTTATATATAATATAAATTATTTTAGGTACTATATATATTTTATTTATTTATTTTTATTGTTGAAAGTATTACAGATGTCACCCCTTTTTTTCCGATTGACCTCCTCCTTCTCACTCCCACCCCCCTTCTGTCTTCCCCAGTCTACTGTCTGTTGTGCATATAAACATATAAGTTCTTTGGTTTATCTATTCCCTCCCACCCCCATTCCTCTGAGGTTTCTCAATCTGTTCCCTACTTCATGATTCTGGATCTCATTTGGTCGACAGCTTATTTTGTTCATTATGTTCCACAAATAAGTGAGATCATGTGGTACTTGTCTTTCTCTGACTGGCTTATTTCACTTAGCATAATACTCTACAGGTCCCTCCATGTCATCTCAAAGGATAAGAGATCTCTCTTTCTTACAGCTGCATAGTATTCCATTGTATGTATGTACAACGTTTTTTTATCCACTCATCTTCTCATGGGCACTTGGGCTGTTTCCCAATCTTAGCTATTGTAAATAGCGCTGCTATGAACATAGGGGTGCATATATTCTTCCAGATTGTTGTTTCAGGCCTTTTAGGATATATTCCAAGAAGTGGGATCACTAGGTCAAATGGCAGTTCCATTTTTAGTTTTTTGAGGAAACACTGTATTGTTTTCCATAGTAGCTGCACAAGTCTGCAGTCCCACCAGCAGTGTGCTAGAATATCTTTTCTCCACATCCTCGCCAGAACATGTTGTTTGAGAATTTATGATAACTGCCATTATGGCAGGTGTGAGGAGATATCTTAGAGTCATTTTAATTTGCATCTCTCTGCTGATTAAATATGATGAGCATTTTTTCACATGACTCACAGGCATTTGCATGTCTATTCAGGTCCTCTGCCCATTTTTAATTGGATTGTCTTCCTTTTGTTGAGTTGTATGAGTATTCTATAGATTTTGGATATTAACCCCTTATCCAATGTATCATTGGCAAATATGTTCTCCTAGAGAGTGGGTTCCCTTTTCATTTTGATGCTGGTTTCTTTTGCCATGCAGAAGATTTTAAGTTTGATGTAGTCCCATTTATTAATTTTTCCTTTGTTTCTCTTGTTCTAGGTGTTGTATCAGTGAAAATTCCACTGCATATGATGTCTGAGATTGTTCAGCCTACATTTCCTTCTAGGATTTTTATGGTTTCATGGGTTACATTTAAGTCTTTTATCCATTTTGAGTTTATTCTTGTATATAGTGTAAGTTGGTGTTCTGGTTTCATTTTTTTTTTTTTTTTTTTTTGCATATAGCTGTTCAATTTTCCCAGCACCATTTATTGAAGAGACTGTCTTTTCTACAATATGAGGTCTTGCCTCCTTTGTCAAATATTAATTGTGCATACTGTCTTGGGTCAATATCTGAGTTCTCTGTTCTTTTCCATTGATCTATATGTCTGTTCTTTTACCATTGCCAGGCTGTTTTGATTACAATGGCTTTGCAGTATAACTTGATATCTGGTATTGTGATCCCTCCCACTTTGTTCTTTTTCAAAATCGCTGTGGCTATTTGGGGTCATTTATGGTTCCATGTAAACTTTTGAAGTGTTTGTTCCACATCTCTGAAATATACCATTGGTACTTTAATAGGGATTGCATTGAATCTATAGATTGCTTTGGGTACTATGGACATTTTAATAATGTTGATTTTTCTGATCCATGAACATGGTATATGTTTCCACTTTTCTATATCTTCTTCTATTTCTTTTTTCAATGTTCTGTAGTTTTCTGAGAACAGGTCTTTTACCTCCTCGGTTAAGTTTATTCATAGGTATTTTATTTCTTTTGTTGCAATGGTAAATGGGATTTTTGTTTGTTTGTTTCCCTTTCTGAGTTTTCATTATTGGTGTATAAGAATGCCATTGATTTCTGGATGTTAATTTTGTATCCTGCTAGTTTGCCAGATTGATTTATTGAATCTAGTCAATTTTTGATGCAGTCTTTAGAGTTCTCTATGTACAATTTCATCTCATCAGAGAATAATGACAGTTCCATTTCCTCCTTTCTATTTTGGATCCCTTTCATTTTTTTTTTCTTGTCCAGTTGCTGTGGCTAAGACTTCCAGTACTATATTAAATGAAAGTGGTGAAAGTGGGCATCCCTGTCTTGTTCCTGTTCTTAAGGGAAATGCTTTTAGTTTTTGCCCACTGACTATGATGTTGACCATAAGTTTTTCATATATGGCCTTTATTATGTCGAGATATCATCCCTCTATTCCCACATTGCTAAGTGTTTTTATCATAAACGGGTGTTAGATTTTGTTGAATGCTTTTTCAGCGACTATTGATATGATCATATGGTTTTATCTTTCATTTTGTTTATGTGGTGTATCACATTTATTGATTTGTGAATATTGTACCAGACTTCCAACCCTGGAATGAATCCCACTTGGTTATGGTGAATAATTTTTTTTGATGTATTGCTGGATCCGATTTGCTTTGTTCAGGGTTTTGCATCTATGTTCATCAGGGATACTGGCCTGTAGTTTTCTTTCTTTGTAGTGTCTTTTTCTGGTTTTGGAATTAGAATTATGCTGGTCTCATAAGATGAGTTTGGAAGTCTTCCTTCTTCTTGAATTTTTAGGAATAGTTTGAGGAAGGTGTTAGTTCTTCTTTGAATGTTCGGTAAAACTCCCCTGTGAAGCCGTCCAGGCCTGGGCTTTTCACTGCTGTGAGTTTCTTGATTACATCCGCAATTCCCTCAGCTGTTATTGTTCTGTCAAGTTTTCTATCTCTTCCCAGTTCAGTGTTGGGAGACTGTGTGATTCTAGAAATTTGTCCATTTTGCTTAGACTGTCCAATTTGTTGACATATAATTGTTCATAGTATTTTGTAATGATCCTTTGTATTTCTGTGGTGTCAATTGTTACTTCTCCTCTTTTGTTTCTGATTTAGTTTATTTGGGTCCTCTTTCTTTGTTTCTTGGCGAGTCTGGCTAAGGGTCCATCAATCTTTTCTATCTTTTCAAAGAACCAGCTCTTTGTTTCATTGATCTTTTGAATTGTTTTCTTTAGTCTCTGTCATTTATTTCTGCTCTGACTTTTACTATTTCTTTCCTTCTACTTGCTCTGAGTTTTTCTTTTTGTTTGCTTTCTAGTTCTTTAAGTTGTGAGGTTAGATAGTCAATTAGAAATTTTCTTGTTTCTTGAGGGAGGCCTGTACTGCTATTAACTTCCCTCTCAGAACTGCTTTCGCTGCATCCCATAGATTTTGTGTTGTTGTGTGTTCATTTTCATTGGTTTCCAGGAAGTTTTTAATTTCTTCCTTGATCTCCTTGGTAACCCATTCATTGTTTAATAATATGCTATTTAGCCTCCATGTGTTCAAATGTCTTTGCATGTTCTTGTTGCAATTGATTTCTAGTTTCATGGCACTGTGATCTGAGAAGATGCTTGATATGATTTCAATTTTCTTGAACTTGTAGAGACATAGATTGTGTCCTAACCTGTGGTCTATCTTTGAGAATGTCCCATGTGCACTTGAGAAGAATATGAATTCTGCAGTTTTGGAGTATAATTCTCTATAGATATCCATTAAATCCATTTGATCTAGTGCATCATTTAGAGTCTCTGTTTCCTTGCTCATTTTTTGTCTAGGGGATCTATCCAGTGATGTCAGTGGGGTGTTGAAGTCCTCTGCTATGATTGTATTGCTGTTGATTTCTCCTTTGAAGTCCTCCATAAGATTTTTAAAATATTTTGGTGCTCCTATATTGGGTGCATATATGTTTACCAAGGTTATGTCCTCCTGTTTGATAGATCTTTTCAATATTATGTAGTAGCCTTTTTTGTCTCTAGTTATGGCCTTCATTTTGAAGCCTATTTTTTATCAAATACGAGTATTGCTCCATTCCATTTGCTTGGAAAATTTTTCATCCCTTCACTTTCAACCTATGTGAGTCTTTTGTTGTGAGGTGGGTCTTGTGTAAACAACATATATATGAGTCATGTTTTCTTATCCATTCAACTACTCTATGGCTTTTGATCAGAGCATTCAATCCATTCACATTTAAGGTTATTATTAATATGTACTTATTTATTGCCATTTTTCTTTGTTGTGGTTATATCTTTCTTTCTATTTTTTCTGCTAATTAGAGGAGTCCTTTCAACATTTCTTGCAGTGCTGATTTGGTGCTAATATATTCCCTTAGCCTTTTTTTGTCTGGGAAGCTCTTTATTTGACCTTCTATTTTGAATGATAGCCTTGCTGGATAGAGTAGTCTTGGATTCATGTTTTTTATGACCTTGATTACTTCATGCCTTTCCCTTCTGGCTTGTAGTGTTTCTGTTGAGAAGTCGGCTGATAGCCTTATGGGGGTCCCTTTGTATGTAACCTGTTGCTTATCTCTTCCTGCCTTTAGGTGTCTCTCTGAGTCTTTTTTTTTTTTTTTTTTTTTTTTGTCATTTTAATTATGATGTGTCTTGGTGTGGGCCTCTTTGGGTTCTTCTTGCTTGGGACTCTCTGTGCTTCTTGACCTTGTATGCCTTTTTCCTTCACCATGTTAGGGAAGTTTTCTGTCACTATTTCTTAAAATATATTCTCTAACCCTTGCTTATTTTCTTCTTCTTCAGTAACTCCTATGATGCAAATGTTGTTATGTTTCCAGTTGTCCCACAGTTCTCTAAAGCCATCTTCCTGTTTTTTAATTGTTTTTTCCTTTTGGTTTTCTGATTGGTTGATTTTTTCTACCCTGTCTTCTAATTCACTTATCCAAACTTCTGGTTCCCGTACTCTGCTGTTTATTCCTTCCAGTGTATTCTTTATATCTGCTATGTCATTCTTCATTTCTGTTTGGTGGTTTTTCATTTCCAATTGGTTGATTTTCATTGTTTCTATATCTTTACTCAGCTGTTGAGCTCTTTACTCGTGCTGTTGAGCTTTCTCATAATCATTACTCTGAACTCTACCTCCAATAACTTGCTTAATTCCATTTCATTTATCCCTTCTTCTATAGAATTTTCGTGTTCTTTCATTTGGGATTTGTTTCTTTGTTTCACCACTTTGGCTGTCTCAGTGGATTTTGGAGCTTGCCAGGTTTTCCTTGTGAGTGTTGGTGTTCTGCTGGATGTGGCTCCCTCTACTGGGTTTGGATGAGTGTGGGAGGGCCCATGTTAAACACCAATGTCAAGACTTACTTTCCTGGGTAGACTCACAGGTCAAGCAAAGATTCAGTTATCCCACAGCTTTTGCCTGCAGGCTATTAGTCTCTTACTTGATAAGCCTTGAGTTGTAGCCTTCAGCTGAATGAAAAATCCCTCTGGTGGGCAGGGTAAGAGGATTTCCAGTGGATGGGGCAATTGCTTTCCCCTCTTTTAAAGTTGCTTTGATAAGAAAATGGTTTCTCCAATATACATATATTTTTTAAAAGACCTACACAAGGATTTTCATAAAGTAACTATTCATAATACCCACACATTATAAAATGACTATATTCTGAGTGGAATAGATTAAGTATGTCATGTCCATACAATACAGCAGTGAAAATGAACAAACTACAGATAAATGCAATAATATGGATAAATTGCAAAAACATCCTGTGGGAGTTAAAGGAGACACATAAAATGCAAAATGAATGATTCCCATTTTATAAAGTTCAAAATTAGGCAAAGATAATTTGTAATGTAGCAAACCAGAATAGTGGTTAATTGAGGAGGGTGAAGAGGTTATGAGACAGTACACAGGAGTGAGGCTATTATGGACTGGCAACTTCTACTGGCCGAGTGGCTGAGTTGGTTGGAAAGTAGTCCTATACACCAAAAGGTTGAAGGTTCGATTCCCAGTCAGGGCACATACCTAGGAAGCAGGTTCAATCTGGGTTGGGGCTCATATGGGAGGCAACCGATGATGTTTCTGTCTCTCTTTCTCTCACCCCCTTCCTCTCTTTCAGTAAAAAAAAAAAAATCAATAAAAACATATCCACAAGTGAGGATTAAACAAAACCACAAACGAGTGAGTGGCCTTTTTTTGCCTGCCAGCAGCATGGCTGTGTGTAACCATTAACTGAGAAAAAATAAATCACCAAAAATGTGTGCAGGAAGTATTTGGTACATTATATTGTCATCGGAGAAAATGGGGGGTCCTCCTCCCCCTGGGTGCTGCTGGGGTGGGCTTTTTAAGATATCTCGAGAAAAAAAATTTTCTGAGACTCGCAAGGGAGAATGAGTGATTTTTACTTGCATGGTATTAAATCCCTATGTTTCTCAAGTCCCATTTCCCTTAGTCCAGTCATAGATGTGTAGCTGGGGTTTCAGTAAAGCTAGAAGCAAAGCCACTGTCCAGAGTTTGCTTTCCATGTTGAAGCTGGGTCCAGTTCAGCATCAGGCTAGTTATAGTCCATTGTGTGTGGGGTCCACATGGCCATGGGCCACAAGGGAGAATGCCAGGAAGCCAAGCATCAGCCATGAGCCAAGAGGAACCAAGAGAGCACAAAAGATCAAACTCCTTTGTTCAGGGAGTTAAGTATCCCAGATCCTCATGGGCTTGCAGTGGCCACACCCATTCTTGCCAATGACTTCTGTTCCCAGGTGTGACTGACTGAAAGCACCTTCCCCATGTCACCCCATCTCTACTGGACATGCATCTATCTTCCCTTTGTCTAGCGCTCTTCCCCCAATGTTTTGCAGGGAACATGCCTATAATGTCTGGCCTTCCCTTTGCTCTATTCCTGTTATTAATGATTAGCTAATTGCAACGGCATTAATATGAAGCATTATATGGCATAGTCATGATGTGATGAGGAATCTCATTGCTGTTTGGGACACTGTCACCCCAGAAGTCATCCACACTTGCTTTGGAATAAGTGATGGCTCAGATGAACAGAGCAGGTGCTGACTCTGTTAGAGATGAGCTACAGAGAGAAACAAATTGCCCCATATTCAAGTGTTTACGACTTTGTAGATATTGATGGTGTTAGCTCCCTTGGTTAATGATGAATTTCAAACAAGAGCAGAGACTTTTGATATAGGTCTGTGAGCACAGAAGAGCAGGAAGAAAAGTGGCCTGAGTCCGAATGTTTCAGGAGAGGAGAAGCATAAATGACAGTGATCAGTGATAAGCTGCAATCGTGGGAACAATTTTGTTTCCAAAACAACTGAGTCACCAAATTTGTTAACTAAAAAAGAATACATCAGGATTTATATAGTATATACCAGGTTCGGTACTATTTGTGGTTTTAGGCATCCACTGGGAGTCTTATAATGATCCCCTGCAGACACGGGGGAAACTATTGTAAAGCTTACAGCAGTGTTAGGTATAGATAGTCACGTTGTACATTACATCCCAAGAACTTATTTATCTTACAGCTGGACTTTGTACCTTTTGACCACCTTTTTTCAATGCTTTGGTCCCCTACCACCCACCTTTGGCAACCACAGACTGGTCTCTTTTTCTATGAGTTTGTTTTTTGTTGTTGTTGATTTTAGATCCTATCTATGAGATCATATAGTATTAATATATGATGACTATAGCTTTATAGTAAGCTTGAAATCAGGACGTGTGATACCTCCTGCTTTTTTTCTTTTTTCTCAGAGTTCTTTGACTACTCAGGGTCTTTTGTGGTTGCATATAAGTAGGAGTGGTCTTTTCTACCACTGGAATCTTGATAGGGACTACATTAACTCTATAGATGGTTTTTGGTAGTATTGGCAATTTAACAATATTAATTCTTCCAATAAATAAACATTTATTTTTGTCTTCAGTTTCTTTCATCAATGTCATATAGTTTACCACGTAGAGATCTTTCACCACCTTAGATAAATGTATTCCTAAGTATTTTATTGTTCTTTGTTAGAATTTATTATTGACAGTATTACAGATGTCCACCATTTCCCCACTTTGTCCCCCTCTACCCAGGCCCCGCCTCACCCCAGGCTTTCCTCACACTATTGTCTGTATCTATGGGCTATGCATATATGCATATGTGTTCTTTAGCTCATCTCTTCTCATACCATCAACACCACTCCACCTCTGAGTTCTGTTAGTCTGTTCCATGCATCAATGCCTCGGGGCTTATTTTTTGTGTCAGTTTATTTTGTTCATTAGAGTCCACATATAAGTGATATCAAGTGATATTTGTCTTTCTCTTACTGCCTTATTTAGCTTAGCATAATAATCTCCAGGTCCGTCCGTGCTATTACAAATGGCAAGCACTCCTTCTTTTTATAGCCACATAGTACTCCATTGTATAAATGTACCGCAGCTGTTCATCCATTTTATTGTTCTTGATGCTATTGTAAATGGGATAAATTTCTTTATTTCTTAGTCAGAGTTTTGTTGTTAATGTATAGAACTGCTACTGATTTTGTTGAGATATGTTACTTCTATGCCCATTTTTTTTTTCAGTCTTATCATGGTAAATGTTGAATTTTGTCAAATGTTGTTTCTGCATTTATTGAGATCTAATCATGTAGTTTTTTCTTTCATTCTATTAATGTGATGTATCACATTGATTGATTTGTGTATGGTAAACTATCTTTGCATCCCAGGTATAAATCTCATTTGATCATGGTGAATGAGCCTTTTAATTCACTGGTGAATTGGATCTGTTAGCATTTTATTGACAATTTTTGCTTCTATATTTTTTAGGGATATTAGCCTATAGTTTTCTTTTCTAGTAGTGCCCTTTTGTGGTTTGGGGTTCAGGATAATGCTGGCATCATAAAATGAGTTTTGGAGTGTTCACTGCTCTTCAATTTTTTTGGAAGAGTTTGAGAAGAATTGATATTCTTTTTTTAAATATTTGATAAAATTTTCCAATGAAACCATAGGTCTTGGGTTTTCTTCATTGGAAGTTTTTGATTACTGATTCAGTCCCATTACTAGTAATTGGTCTATTCAGATTTTTTATTTCTTCCTGATTATGTCTTCATAAGTTGTATGCTTCCAAAATATTTCCATTTCTTCTAAGTTGTCCAGTTAGTTGGCATATAATTGTTTGTAGAACCTCTTATGATCCTTTGAATTTCTGTGGTTTCAGTTGTAATGTCTCCTTTTTCATTGATACTTTTGTTGATTTGGGTCTTATCTCTTTTTTATTTGGTTAGTCTAACTAAGGTTTTGTCAATTTTTGTTTATTTTTTCAAAGAACCAACTTTTAGTTTGCTTAATCTTTATTATTTTTCAGTTCTCTATTTCATTTATTTCTGCTCTAATCTTTATTTCCTTCTGCTGACTTTGGGCTCGGTTCATTTGTTTCTTTTTTTTAATTTTATTTTTATTGTTGAAAGTATTACAGATGTGCTCCCTTTTCCCCCTACTGACACCCTTCACCTCCCTCCCGCCCACCCCTTGGCCTTCACTGCACTATGGTCTGTGTCCATGGATTATGCATATATGCATATAAGTTTTCTGGTTAGTCTCTCTCCTCATCCCAAGACATAGAGTTAGGTTGTTTATTTGGGATCTTTCTTGCTTCTTAATGTAGACATTTATTGATATCAACTTCCCTCTTAGATTGGCTTTAGCTCTGGTATGTTGTGTTTCCAATTTCATTTGTCTTTAGAAACATTACATTTTCATAAGTTAAATTAATAACTTTTTCTCTTTTATTATCAAATTAAAGAATTATAGCCCTGGCCAGTTTGGCTCAGCGGTTAGAGCATCGGCCCGTGGACCAAAGAGTCCCGGATTCAGTTCCCGCTAAGGGCACGTACCTGGGTTGCAGTTTGTCCCTGGCCCCCAACCAGGTCATGTGGGTGGCAACCACTCAGTGTGTCTCTCTCACATCGATGTTTCTCTCTCTCTTTTCCTCCCTCTTTCCGTCCCTCTCTATCTGGAGATAAATGCAAAAATGTCCTCGGGTGAGGATTAAAAAAAAATGATATTAATTAAGTCATTTATTGATAATGTCAAATAATGTAAATATCACTAATATATTTATAAAACTGATACACTTATTCTTATAGCCATTCACTTTAGTGTTCCCAATTAAATAATGTTATATATGTCATGTCCTTTGTTACATGTAAAAATATGTTTTTCTCTGGCATTTAACTTTATTTTTGAAATCTGTACTTAGACAATATAAAGACACAAAGTTACTCAGAAGAGTGAGTAGTTAAAATTTAATCTTTATGATATAAATATATACTATAAATATGTATATAGGTTATATATGTGTGGATACATAACTATATACATATATCTTTGACTATGACTATTTTTAATAATAATACCCAGTAACCTAAGAAAGACGAACAAACTGAAACTCAATACCAAGTGAAAATACCCTTTTAATATGATGGCAAGTACATTCATTTTCAAAAAAATTTTTTAAATGGAGAGAATTATTAGCTGACTCCAACTCTAACTAAAGAAAACATTTGAGTCTTCTAAAGATAAACACTTATTCTAGATGAAAATGTGGATACACAGAAAGAAAAGAGGAATTGCATAAAATAAATTATGTGAATATATCTGTCTGCTTTTGAGTGGATAAAATGATAGTTTAAAATTTATATAAATACTTATATTAGAATTCAAGGGGCAAATATGGAGTAAACAGTAATAAAAGTAGATGGTTGTTTTATTTTTGTGACAGTGTAAAAGTACTAATTGGTTAGACTTTAATGAGTAAAGAATGTATGCTGTAAAATGTAGGCCACTAATGAAAGAATATTAAATTAACAAGATATTATAGAAAAAAGTGAAAAATAAAAATATTTTTATGAAAGATAAGAAAAAGAAAAGGTAGAGTTTAAATAAATGGCAGTTATATAATATCTTAAACATTATATTAAATATAAATAGAATAACTTTATATTTAAATTCCAAGAATGTTTATATTTAAAATAACTGTTTGCTGTCTTAATGAGATACTTCTTTAACATAAACATAAAGACACATGAAAATAAAAACATGAAAAAAGTAAAGCATGCAACACAAACCAGAAGGAAACTGCTATGGTTGATATACTATCTCAATATAAGGCATGAATCATTGTTGGAAATGATGAAGCATGTTTCATAAGAACAGACTGATTGTCCAAACCATTAGCAGTGTTTCTATTTTAAATCTGTATGTACCTAATAAGTTCAACATATGTAAAAAAGTAAAGAAGTAGGTAATCCTAAAGGGAGATTTAAATGATTTTCTCTCACTGCTTATCAAAGAAGCAGGTATATCAGAAATACGATACAAAGTTTTAAACAGACAATTAACCAGTTCACATACACACAAAATATATATAATAGTATATATACTCAATTTTTTAAGTTTACATGAAAATATTTAAAAATGTACTATACAGTATACTTACATTTCCAAGAATGTTACTATAAAACATATAAAACTGTGTTGTAACTGCAGTAGCCACTCATCAAGTTGGGCAAGTAAGCACCTAAAATGTGGATATTCAAATTTAAATTCGAATTAAAAATAAATAAAAATTTAAGATAGGTTTCTTTTTCACACTAGCCACATTTCAAAGAGATGCAGAACATTTACAGCTTCGCAGAAAATAGTTTCTAACAACAGTTTACCAGAAATAAAAGTTAATAACCCAAAATTTATAAATTCTTACATGGTTTTAAACTCAGTAATAAATTTCTAAATAACATATGGGCCAAAGAACTGATCACAATGAGAAATCACAATTTTTATATGAATTTACAAGAAAAATATAACAGCAAAAGTCTGTCTTGTGAAATATTGATCACCTTAAATACATATATTATCCCTCCCCCCAAAATTGGTACATTTTCACAATGGAATACTATGTGGCGGTAAAAAAAAAAAAAAAAAAAAAGCAGGAACTCTTAGTTTTTGTGACAGCATCGTTGGACCTAGAGATTATTATACTACATTAAATAAGTCAGTCAGTGAAAGATAAATACCATATGATCTCACTTATATGTGGAACCTAATGAACAAAATGAACTGACGAACAAAGTAGAAACAGAGGCATGGATGAACAGACTGACAGCTGTCAGAGGGGAGGAGGCATGCACGGACTGAATGAAAGAAGGTGAAGGGATTAGCCAAAGAACATATAGGCATAACCCATAGGTGCAGACAAGTGTGGTGATAGAGAGAAGGGGCAGGGGGTGAGGACTAGGTGGAGGTGGGTAAATGTGGGGGGGGATGGGGACATCTGTAATAGTGTAACCTATAAAAATGAAGTTAAAAAAAAAGAAATCCAAGCATGCATCTCAAGAAATTAAAAATGGAAAAGCTAAAATTATGTGAAATGAAATCCAAATGAAGACAGAAATACACACAAAAAATACATAATCAAGAAAAAGAACAAAATTACAAGAGAGAGGATCAACAAGGTCAAAGTTATCCTCATTGATAATTATAAAATTGATAGATGACTAGTGTAAAAAATTGAGAAAACACAAATCTTTTATATCTAGAACATGGAAATAGCATTATAATATTTACCGATAGTAAGCAGATAATAAAGCCATATTATGAATATATTTTAATATCTGTATTAAATAGAGAATTATGGAAATACAGTACAAAAACAGAAACCTTAGCAAATCTGGCATGCATTACAGGAATTGAGTTCATTTTATAAACTTTCCTACAAAAGCATTCTTCAAGCTCTGATGGAATCAGTAGTGAAAAATAACATTGAAAATATAACAGTACTCTTATACAAAGACTTCCAGGTAATAGAAAAAGAGGACTGCTTTTCAATATAGCCTTGATATTAAAACCTATCAAGTACATAACATACATAAAAACTCATTCTAAACTCTTTGTGAACGTGGATGAAGGAAAGCAACTTAATCTGAGTGTAATATATGCACTGAATTTTAAAGGACACTACAAACGATCATTGGGATTTTATTTTAGAAATGCAAGATTGATTTAACACTTGAAAGAAATAAAGGTAGTTTACTTTATTAACACTATATGCAGAAAATATTTGTAATTTCAACTGATACAAAAATAATAAAAATGTAATATCAATTGATTATGAAATCTATTAGAAAATAGCAATATGATGGAATTGATTTAATATGAGAAAGGTGTGAAGAAATAACTTTAAAACAAACTTATACTTAAGGATGAAATATTTAATATTTTTCCCCAAAATAGAGAAGGATACATATACAACTTTTACCATCCTCACTATCAACACTGGAAATAAAACCCTAGCCTGTGAGAATAAATCAAGAAAAAAAAAATAATTGCACCAGGAAAAAAGAAATAAAATAACTGTTTGCCTTTTGACTCACCGATCCCACTTCTGAGAATATGTCCTAAAATACTGAAATGCCAATCTGAAAGAATATATGCACCCTTATGTTCATAGCAGTGTTATTTACAATAGCCAAGATCTGGAAACAGCTCAAGTGCCCATTAGTAGATGAGTGGATAAAAAAATCTGTGGTACATTTATACAATGGAATACTATGGAGTTGTAAAAACGAAGGAACTCTTACCTTTTGCATCAGTATGGGTAGACCTGGAGATTATTATGTTAAGTGAAATAAGTCACTTGGTAAAAGACAAATACCATACTTTCTCACTTATATGTGGAATATAATGAACAGAATAAACTGATGAACAATATAGAAACAGAGGCTTGGATACATGAAACAGTCCGGCAGCTGTGCAGAGGGGAGAGAAGATGGGATCAAAGAGGGTGAAGGGATTAGCCAAAGAACATATATGCATAACCCGTAGACACAGACAACAGTGATGGCCAGAGGAAAGGGGGGTTCGCAGGGGGTTGGGCAAAGGGGGGGAAATGGGGACATCTATAATAGTGTGAACAGTAAAAATAAAGTTAAAAAATACCTGTTTATATAAACTATTCAAAAGAACATATATTTGAAATGATAAAATTAATACAAAAAATCAACCTGTAAACCTTAATTGCATTTATATTTTAAGCAGCAAAAATTACTAAAGAACATTTTAAAATAAGTATGCCATTTACAAAATCATGACTATGAATTACTCATATTTTTTTAAGACTTCAATATAGGAGCATTCAAAATATAATAGAGAAATTAAAGGAAACTTAATACATGGAATGATAAAGCATGATATTGATTGGAAGAGTCAATATTGTAAAATGACTAATCATTATAAATTACTTAAAGTTTCAGTGCAGTCCCAAACACAACCCCAAGTGATTTTTTAATGGCTTTATTGAGATGTATTTACAAAGCATAAAAGGCACCCATTTAGACTTATATATACCAGTGATTTTTAGTATATTCACAGAGTTTGCAACCATCACCACTATCAAAAGTTTAAAAATTTTTTAAATTTTATTTTTATTATTTAAATTTTTTTTTTTTTTACTTTTTTTTTTTTTTTTCATTTTTTGTTCAGATAGAGTGGGAGGGAGGATGAGAGAGAGAGAGAAACATCGACGTGAAAGGGACACATCGAGTGGCTGCCACCCGCACAACCAACCAGGGCCGGGGACAAACTGCAACCAAAGTACATGCCCTTAGCGGGAACCGAACCCGGGTCTCTCTGGACCGCAGGCCGACGCTCTAACCGCTGAGCCAAACCGGCCAGGGTTTTTATTATTTAAATTAATTTTTTTTTGTTACAGATGTTTCTCCTTTTTCCCTCATTGACACCCTCCTCCCGATCCTGCCTGTTCCCTCATAGCATTGTTGTCTATGTCCATTGGTTATGCTTATATGCATATAAGTTATTTGGTTTATCTCTCCCCTCCCCCCTTCCCCCTTCCTCTAAGGTTTGTCCTTCTGAACCCTATTTCTATGTCTCTGGGTCTATTTTGTTCATCAGCTTATTTTGTTCATTATATTCCACAATTAAGTGAGATCATGTGATATTTGTCTTTCTGTGACTGGCTTCAGTACCCAAAAGAAGCAGTGTACCATTGAGCATTATATCCTATTTCCCCGTGCCTTCAGCCCTTGGCAACCACTAATCCACTTTCTGCCTCTGTGGGTTTGCCTACTCTTGGTGTTTCATATAAATTGACTCACACAACATATGATCTTTTAGAAAAGTTGGATGCCGCAAATATAATGTTGAACAAAAAAACGCCAGGCACTAAAAGTAATAATATCTGTACTTTTGAATGTGTTTATTATTTTCCAATAATTGTTATAGAAATTTTTTGTCTTTATTAGAAAAAAATAACATAATTCATTTGAAGACTTATGTGGTCATAATATAATACTTCCATTTCATGAAAAATAGTTACCCGACAGAATCCAGATTCAGGTGTTTTCATGGTAAAGCTTATGCTTGCAACTATATATTTTTTGAGATTCACAACTGCTTGATGAGAAGCCATATGAGTTTAGCAGAGCACAGTCACCCTTACCAGATGATAAGTCTGATATCCTGTAATGGAGAAAAATGCATAATTTTGTTGTTATAGTGTATGAGGACAATCCATGAAATGACAAATAGCATTTTCCATGTAAATACAATACAAGAATATTTTGAAAATGGATAATGATATTTTTCATATAATATTAGTAAGAGTTGGTTATTAGAGAAACTGGGTAGTTATTCTTTAATATCAACATTTTATTAACTTTGAACATCATTTTTCATGTTTATAATTCAAGTTTAAAAATGTATTAATAATACTCTTCTGAATTGTTCTTTTATATTTTTTTCTTGTATATTGCATTAAAAAAAAACAACTTACTTTAGTTTGAAAGTTGAACCATTTGTCAACATCCAAGGATGATCTCTCCCGTTGCGAAAGACTCCAATCCATGATGGAACTGATATGGAATTCAGAAATTTCTACCCCCAAATAAAGAATTTTTATTTAAATAATCATTATAAAAGTTTAGATTCATTTTTTAATGCAAATAGTGTATTGTTTCATAGGATCATTCATTTTAAGAATGAAATGAGTGTGTTGGATCTTAATATAACACTAAAGATACATTAAAATTTTTATTAAAGATATATTAAAATCACTTTTCATATTGTCAATAACTTCTAGCAATGTTTGTGCATTTTATTTAAAATTAACTCTTAAATATTTATGTTCAGTGGTTTCATTCTTTTCCTTAGTTTAATAAATAAAACTCTGATTCATGAAATTTAGTAGTCACCCGGGCTGACAAAACTAGCATAGCAAATTTTTAAATGTTTCCAAATACTTATTTAAAGTACGTGATACCATGACTAAATTGATGTAGTTTTCTACTATGTTTCTCAGAAATCAGGTTTTTTTTTTTTTTAATTAGGGGATTGTAATTAAGGAAATAAATGACATGAAAGCCAAAAATTTGGTTTTCTGTGTCCCACACTGTTCTTTAACCAGATAAGACCTGAACTGATCTTTTTCTGCATTGGTGGACTCCAATGGTCCAGGTGTCAGAGACTCATGTCTCTGCTAACTATAAGTATAAATTCTGAAACTGATGAAAGATACAAGTAAAGGAGAGCTCTGAAAGGTGGAAAGAGAAAGGGTAAATGCTTTGGCACCCCAGGATTGAGGAACAACGGAGTGACAGGGTATCTTATATCCTCTCCCGCAAAGAAAGTGGCTTAGGCCTGATGCTTCCCAATACCCAACCTAGAAATAGGAGGTGGCTCAAGGAAGCCATCCCTCCTCTGTGATGCAGAGGGAATTCTCCCAGCAACATCAGGCAAGCTTAAAAGGGTTATCCATCAAGATATGTGCTAACAAAAACAATCAGAGAAAGTGCCTCTCCTTCCCCTAAAAGAAACTAGTGTAGGTGAGTTGGAGGTGGGACCAGCAAAGGGAATCTTATGACAAAATTAATGGATACAGCACGGCTATTTATCCTGGAGGGCATAAGACTCACATCCCCAATGAAAGACATTAGATAGAATGGATTTTAACATGTTACATTCACACAACTCAACAGTGAAAATTAACAAGCTGCAGGTAAATGTAATATAGATGAAATGCAACAAATATTGCATGGGAGTGAAAGGAGACAAGAAGAAAAATGTATACTGTATAATTTCATTTATATGAGGTTAGAAAACAAACAAAGAGACTATAATATTAAGTCAGCACAGTGGGTAAGTGTTGAGGGAGAGGTGATAAGACAATACACAGGAGCAGGGCTGTGGCGAACTGCAAACTATTTTGTGATCTGATTTGTAATTACATGGTTCTATTCCTTTTGTAATCAATCTGCTCAATTATATGTTTAGTTTCCTTGATATAAGGTAAAATTAAATGGCAAAGTTTATTTTAAAACCAAGCATTTATAGAAGCACAGTTTTCTATGAAAAGTAAGACTAGAAATTAGCTAATGTGCATTAGTGGTTTAAAAAACAATAAAATATTATAAAGTCAAACAATAAAATATTATACAAACTTTAAACTTTTTTAAAATTGATTTTAGGGAGGGAGGAAGAGAGAGAGAGAGAGAGAGAGAGAGAGAGAGAGAGAGAGAGAGATGTGAGAGAGAAATGGCGATCTGTTGCTTCCCATAAGCACCTCGACTGGGGATCAAACCTGCAACCTAGGTATGTGCCCTGACCTGAAATCAAACCAGTGACCCACTGGTGCATGGGTCGACATTCCAACCAACTGAGCCACAGCAGCCAGAGCTACAGACTTTAAGTAGCTACAAATATAGCTCTGGCCGGTTTGGCTCAGTAGTTAGAGCATTGATCCATGGACCAAAGAGGTGCAGGTTCTATTCCAGTCAAGGGCACATACCTCAGTTGCAGTTCGATCCGGGGTCATGCAGGAGGCAACCAGACATGTGTCTCTCCCACTTCGATGTGTCTTTCTCACATCAATGTTTCTCTCTCTCTCTCTCTCCCCCCCCCTTCCACTCTATCTGAAGATAAATGGAAAAATATCCTCAGGTGAGGATTAAAAATATAAATAAATAAATAAATAAATAAATAGTTACAAATGTGTACAAAAATATGGATGAATTCTACATGTATAATAGTGATTGAAACAAACCTTTAACAAAGTGTATGAGAAATGTTTAATATCTTACCAATTCTTCTTCGTTATCTATATAAAGCAGCTTCGAGTTCTTGGAAGCACAGGATAGCAAACTCTGATGCCATGTTTTATTTTCAGTACTAATGTAATAGCAACTGTTGGAGTATGTAAGCCACTCCTTTGGACAATGACCACAATGATTTGCTGAAGAAAGATTGTGAATTTTTAAACAATAACAATTTGAAGTATAAAAATGAAAATGAACTTACATAATTGCATAGGTATAAACATATATGTACATAATAAAGCTATGCATCCTCACAGGTTGGTACATATGAAACAAAACACACTCATACACACACACACACACACACACACACACACACACACACACACACAGAAGGGACAGCCTCTTATCTCCTAATTTATGTGCCCATATAAAGCAAACACACAAACAAAAATATCCACACTCTACATGTCCTGAAAATCAATGATTGAAATCACTTTTTAAGAATAGTAAAATTATTTATCTCTTATCATATTATAGCAGTGTGAAGTTTGAGCCAACTGGCAACAAGGGGTATGGTGATTTTAAATGAATATTTCTTTGTATAGTTCTGTTAGAAGAAACACTCTTCTATAATCATTATTTATAAACATTTATAAACATTTATAAACATTTATAAACATTTTATAATTATGTTCCCCCACAAAATCTATTATTACTTTTGCTCAGCCTAAGATAGAGCCAAAATATAAACTGTGCTAATATCAAAACTTTGAAAATTATGTACCTTTCTTCTGAATCTTTGTATTCAGGGAAGAGTTGTTCTGCTCCAGTATTACAGCAGCTACAAAAATTAAAGTAATTCTTAAAAAATTAACCTAAATAAATTATTTTTTTTATTTTGAAATGTGGTATATTGTTTAGGATTAGAATAATCTGGAATAAAATTGATTTTACAAAGAAAAGTTAATAAAGGAATAAAGATTGAGGGGAAATATTTTAAAGGTTTATAGGACCAAATTTCACCATCTCTTACAGCATTTGGTTTAACCAATCTCAAAATGAATTTGTATTTTTCAATAAGGTCTTTCAGTCTTCAAACACATGTCTTGGAGTTATAAAATCAAAATATATGAATATATGTAAATATTCTCTACAATCATTCTATCATTTATGCATTTAACAAATTCAAAATAACCATTCCCTGTTTAGTCTAAATTTTAAAATAAAAGTTTTATTCCATAATATTATGAAGTGTTTAGGGGCACTAATGATCATTAAAGTGAAAAGTTCCTTTATAATATTTCAAATATTTACTTACAGGGAATAACAGCTATCGTCACCACAGTGGACATCAAGACAAGGCAGATGACCCCTAGGAACCCAGCGATGAGCTTCTCTGGAGGTGATGGGCAAACTGCAGGGAGAGAAAAGAGAGATGGAGACAATTGGAGTTTACACACAGAGAGAACCCATATGCACAGGGAATCATATACATACACTTGGATCCCAAACCCATATCTACCATTGTAATCTTCCTTTCAGAATATACCATTGCATTTTCAATTAAATGTAATACTCCATGAGTTGTTGGTGAAAGAGTAAACTTTACAACAATTCTGAGTAAAATTAGTTCTCAGCTTTCGTCTTAGAATACTGTATCCCAACTTCAAGCTCTGATTCTCACAAATGAAAAATATGTGAGCTTATTCCCTACTCTTTCCCACACCTCTGAATCCCAGCTGCACATCCTAGAATGGTTACATTGCGTATCTATTAAACATGTTACCTTTGCCATGGTCATTCTTGTCATTCCTTTGAAGATCCTGAGAAGCATTTTGAAGATTTAATTCTGCATATGTTATTTCCTGCTCAGTTACTGGAATGGAGCTGTTAGTACCCTTAGGTTTCATTTGCTGTCTCTTTGCATATTTGGCCAAATTCAGTTCTGCGTAGGTTACTGTTTGGTTATTCATCTCTGCAGCTGGGTGGTGTTCGAGAATGTGCTCTAAGTTAAGTGTACTTATGAATAAATGGTACATGCAGTGAAGACATCCCTTTCAAAACACTGGGCGGGGTAGAGGGTGACTATGGGGCTCATCTCCTGGTTGAAGAATCTAAAGTTTTGGTTCTAAATTCCTTAGAAGATTAAACAAGTGTCTCATGATAAAGTACATTTTTTTAAAGATACTCTACATTTGTTGATAGATTATTTGTTGGAGAAATAAAAAGACATAACTAGTGAGGAATATAGTGATACATGAATAATAACATCCTCATTAATTTAAAGTCAGATTCCACAGAAATATTTTGACACCATTAGAATGTCTGTATTAGAAATTTAATGTTTTATTAGAAAAAAGAGACAAAATATTTATGATAATTTTGAAATCCAATAGTAAAAACCAAGTGCTCTAGAGATGGAAACTAGTAGTGTTGGCCTATATATTAATTTCCTGCACTGAATTATATTTATTTAGTGACCTAACATTTATTTACTGAAATGATTACCAAAAGGTATTTAATTTGAATGGTTGAGGAGTTCTGAGAAATGTTAAAATTTTTAAAAATATTTTATATGTTAGAAAATGTTTCATGACATATTAAAGTTATCCACAACCTAAAAAATAATAAAAAATGACAACAAAAAAGATTTTAAAAAATAATTATTTTATAAAAGTAATTGATAATTGATTTAATGGGCATGATATGAACCCATAAGATAATTAAGTATAGGTCATTTATAGAATAATATTGTTGTTAGAAAGTCACTTTAGTTGTGTAAGCAATTGCAATAATCCAGGTAATGTAATTTAATAATCCAGTCAATGGGCTCTGTAGTCAGAGAGACAGGAATTAATTATGACTTTGAAACTAATAATGTGTGACCTTTAAAAATTTACTTAGTGTCAAGTAACCTACCTTACTAATCTACATTGCATGTAAAATTTAGCACTCCACCTGACACATAAACTCTCAGTACATTTTAATTATCTTAACTATTATTTTAGTAACTTCCATGTTATTATTTCTGATTCATATCAGTTATACTCTATAAAATAATTCAATAAGCAGGAGTCTCTTAATCAGTTTGGTAGATCTTTTTTTGCAAAGTTTGTTCAAATTTTTAAAAAGTACTTTGTTTATAATTGTTTAGTTTAACATTTTACAGAATCACCTCATCCTGATTTTTAATAAAAATCAAGCTGCTTTTATTCAATCTAAGTAAGTGCATAAGGAATCGTGCCTGGCCTTCATTAGGCAATGAATTCTTTTTTAAGTATCTATTTAGAAAGGTTGGATAAAATGCAAATTAACATATTATTATACAAAAAAAAAAAAAAAACACAAACAACCTTGTACTGATAACAAAATCCAAAACTAATTATTTCTTGTCATAATGTTTGTGGGCTTCACTTTAAATTATTTTGATTTACAAACCCAATTATGTATGTGTGTATGCACTTGATTAATTTCCTAGAGACCATAATTTGAACACTAAGAAATATTTCAACATAGTTCATATTTTATGGTTGCTTTTTAGCCTGAATCATTCAAATAAAAACGCCAATGTTCCACTTTTATTTTGTTGTATATTAATTGTCTCAGTCACATCGCATCTAGCCTTTTCATTTCACTGTATGAGATGGGCTGGTAGAGAGAGAGGAGGGTAGGGACACATACCTTCTGTCCAGGCAGAAAGTCGTGCATCCTTTCTTGAGGAGGACAGGTGTCTCTCATAAAAGAGGACTGCTATAGCTGGGTAATAAAAGGAAGACTTAAAAACAGAAATTCAGGACCAAAATAAACAATATTTGTGACCTTCACAGACTGCCCTGTGAAGGCTCAGAATGAAGCAATAGTGGAAAAAGCAATATCAATGTGTCACTTAAGGTATGAACAGGAAATTCTCACACTTCATTTTGAAATCAGTTTATCTCATCACACACCTCCAGAATACAGGAGACTCGGCTCTAGCTGAGAGGACAAAGACACCTCTAAGTATGTCATTTAGATTGTTCATTTTCAAATGCCTCTGAGAAAATGTTTTCATATTCTACAAAATATGGGGGGACAGAAGCTTAACCACCCGTGCAGTTAATTTCTTTCCATTTCAGTCACAAACACTGGAAACTTATGGGTGTTAAGTTTCTTAAATTTAACTTTTAGAATGAGGTTGCTAAATCTTGGTATTAAATATTTCTTTTCCTCATCCCCTTATTATTTCATTTGTAACATGAAAAAATTCTAAAAATCACAATCAATCATCAACAGGTATTTAATGGTATTCATTACCAATTATTCTAAGAAATTACCAAATTTTTAACTATATTGCATCTGGCACAAAGTCCATCATTCTCAAAACAGCTTATCTATTTATCTGCCCCAGTTCTGTTTCTAATTTTATTTTCAATTACAGTTTACATTCAATATTAATTTTTCATTAGTTCTAAGTATACAGCATAGTGGTTAGACAATAATATAATTAACAAAGTGTTCCCCTCAATATTGAAAGGATAGTTAAGGCATATTGAATTAATAACCTTGAATGGAGGGAAGTGGAAAAAACTTAATCTTAAAAAAGTTTAAAAAATAATGTATATTTGTAGTTACAAATAGAAAGAAAATACTAAATGATAGATTTTGACCCAAACAAATAATATTAAATATAAATAGAATAATTTCAATTCAAATGTGAAACATGTCCTCCAGGTATATCCATGTTGTCACAAATGGCAGGACTTTCTTTTTTAACACTTACATTTTTTTAAATTGACTTTATTGGGATGACATTGGTTAATAAAATTATATGTTTCAGGAGTACAATTCTATAATACATCATCTGTATATTGTATTGTGTGTTCACCACCCCAAGTCAAGTCTCCTTCCATCACCATTTATCCCCCTTTTATACTGCCCTACCTCCCCCTACCCACCTTTCCTTCTGGTAATCACAGTCATCCATCTGTTCTCTGTATCTATTTTGTTTGTTAGTTTATTTTGTTCATTAGATTTCACATATAAGTGAAATCATATGGTATTTGTCTTTCTCTGACTGGATTATTTCACTTAGCATGATACTTTCCAGTATCTGAAGAAATTCATAACACTAATTCGAAAGAATATAAGCACCCCTATATTCATTGCAGCATTATTTATGAAAGCCAAGATTTGAAAGAAGCCCAAGAGTCCATCAGAACGTTAGGGAATAAAAGAGCTGTGGTACCTTTACACAATGGAATACTACTCAGCCATAAAAATGAAGGACATTTTACCCTTTGCAACAGGATTTCCTTATTTTTTAAGTCTGTATATTATTCAATTACATATACATATGTATTTCTTGTTTTTTATCCATTCATCTTTCTGATACATACCTTTAATATAAACATAGAAGAAAGATAAAAGTTAAAATAAAATATATTTTATTTTATATTTTATATAAAATATATGCAACACAAATCAGTAGAAAACTGCTAAAGTTATATTAATTTTAGTTCATTAAAATAAATAAAATTTAAAAATTTATTCCGTGGTTACGTTAGCCATACTTAACAATTGATGTAGAACATTTCATCATTTCAACAAATTATCTAACCACAGTGTACTTTAAATAAATATCACTGACAAAAATTTTGAAAATATTTATATGATTTTAACTCAGTAATATACTGATAAAAAATATGGGCAGATTAAAAATTATAATGCATGTTCATAATTTTATATTAATTACAATAAAATATAACATATCAAATGACTTTATTGTAAAATTGATTGTCTTAAATACATATATTAAAAAAAAAGAAAGCAGAATATCAGTACCTGAGCATGTATCATAAGAAGTTAAAACTGAAAAGCAAATTAAATAAAAATAAAGTATATGGAAGAAAACAATAAAGATTAGTATTTAATGACAAAACCAAAAATTACAATAGAAAGGATCAACAAGGCCACAGGTTTTTCATTGAAAAGACATACTAAAATTGATAAATTCATTATGAAATGGTTGAAGAAAAAAATAGAAGGCACAAATAATTTTTATCTAGGAAGAAATATGAATACTTTTATAATTCTTAAAGATACTATACAATACAATAATTTCATTTATAAATTTTATTATCTATATGATATAGAAAATTCTTAAAAATATAAATTACTAAAATACAGTACAACAAACAAAATCTGAGAAGTCCTACATGTATGAAAGAAATTTAGTTGTTTTTTTATAAAACCACTTTATTGTGGCATAATTGATGTATACAAATTGAAGAGTTTGAAGATAAGAATATACCTATGAGATACTCACCAAAATTAAGTCCATAAACTAATCATCACCTCCAAAAGTTCTACCACCTTTATTTTTAAACTATTTTCTTCTTTTGTGGCAAGAGCACTTAACATAAGATCTATCCTCTTAAAACACATTGTTGACCACTCACGAGTTAACTCATGTTTGCACTTGCATTAGCTATTTCAATTTTTGAAACTCAGGGTAATATAGGATTATTGTATTTGTGACTCTTCACCCTTAGGGTCGAAGTTCGAAAAACAGCACACCGTTCTATATTCTTGAAGTAGCTAGGGAACGGATATCTGCTGGTTCAAATGAGTGCAGCTCAGAACCTAACACTTCTGGTACTTATAAAAGAGCTCTTTACATTGATTCACCTTTTAGGCTTTCAGGGCAACTAAAAGACCACGTTTTAGAAAAAATAGTCACTGGTACAAAAAAAAATCCAACTGGAATGTGTAAAGTTTGCGTTTCAAAAGGTGATTGCTATACAGTATACCACACCAAAAAAATTACTAAAATATATAATATGTATAAAATATAATACGTAGCAGATATGTACAAAGTTTTATTTAAATTCATTATGTATAAATAAAGTATACTGAAGCTTATTTAGATTGTTTCACTTTCATATGCAATTACGAAAAAAATAGCCGGTGACATGAGATAACTTCTGTGTAAAATTGCCAGTCAACAATGTGTTATTAACAAAATTTACATATATAAAACAGTCATGTTAACTATAAATCCTATGTTTACAGTATATCTCCAGAACTTATAGATCTTTCATAACTGAAATTTTGTGCACTTTGACCAACGCCTCCCCATGTACCCCTCCGCTCAGTCCTTGGTAATCACTATCCTACCCTCTGAATCTATGAGTTTGACTATTTTAGATTCCTCAAACTGGGATCATAAAGTATTTATCCTTCTGTGTCTGGCTTACTTGACTTAGCATAACATCTTCCAGGTTCATTAATTTTGTCACAAATGGCAGGATTTCCTTCTTTCTCAAAGCTGAATAATATTCCATTATGTGTACATGCCACGTTGTTTGTATCTATTCCTGTGTTGATGGACACTCAGGTTGTTTCCATATCCTTGTCCTAGGTGTGTTTTCCATTTAGCTGTTTCTGAGTTGTAACTTTTATAATAAACTGGTCAACATAAGTACAATGATTTCCTAAAGTTCTATAAGTTATCACAGTGAATTATCAACCCTGAGGAAGGAGTTGTAAGAAACCCTGAGTTATAGCCACTTGTTTCAAAGTACAGGTGGCCCCTGGGACCTGTAACTGGCATCTAAAGTGGAGGCAGTCTCATGGGACTGAACCTTTAACTTGTGGGTATGAGCTAACTTTAGATGGTTAGTGACAGGATTGAATTGAATTATTAGACACCCAGTTGATGTTGGAGAATTGGTTAGTCTCAGTAAACACCTCAGTTACTTTTTGAAATATATGTGAATCTTACAAATATACATAAAATCTTTCATGTTCGCTATTGTCTTTTTGTTTAGTGTTTCTTTTGGTATTTAGGAAAGCCTGTATTTTTTCTAATGGTTGCCTTTTAAATACATTTATATACAACCTGTTCCCTTCTTTTATAGACACCATCCATTAATTTTGTACTTGAGGAATAAATTAATTAGTTACTTTTTCTTTTCATTTCCCTCTCTTTCCCTAGCATTGCTTTAAAGATATTTTGACTCTAAATATTTATACATTGCATCTACTTTTTTCCGTCTCCCTCTATTTTTGAATTATCAGAGCATATAATACATACTATTCTCACATCCTATCCCCATAATTTAGTCTTAGTTCTACTGTTACACTTATGTAATGTTCACCAACAGTCCTACTAAAGCTTTTCCAGTCTTTCATTGAGACTGAGGAAGGACTCATAGGAACAATATTGCCTGAATTTTGTCATATTTTAACAGTATTTATGTAGCCTTTATATGTGATGGTCAGTTTTGCTGGCTACAAAATCCTTGGATAGTTTTTTCTTTCCCTACCTTAAACATGTCATTTTATTATCTTCTGGAATAAAATGTTTCTGTCAAAAACATCTGAGGCCAGCCTGATTTTCATTGTCTTATAATTAACTTAATAATTTTGCCTGGATGCTCAAAATATTTTTTTTCTCGAAAATTCAATGTTTTGTTTAGATTCTGGTGCAGTGTTGGGCACTCTGGGTTGATTATCCAGTTACATAGAGTATAGTTCAATTATATAGGCTTAAGTCTTATTTTATTTGAGAGAGGTTTTCCTTATTTATTGTTTTTAATATTTGCTTTGTTTAATCAATTTTTTCTTCCTGTGTTTCTTTTGGATCTCCCTTGATTCATATGTAACTGTCACTTTCAAATCCTTCTTCATTTCTGTTTGAGATTTTTTTCACTTTCTCTTCATTATTGTTTGTTTTCCTTATGATGCTTTGGATGCTGTGACCTTTGGTACTTTGAAAATAACCATATAAATTAGAGAACTTTCAATATAAACTATATGAGAAAAATATTAAATTTAAATATTGTTTACTGAGAATATCCCCATATCAAGTCTCAGGCCTTAAAGGAAAAGAAAAATTAAGCAAATTACATATTGTATTAGAGGTTACATGAGAAAAGAATATCATAGGATACATAGAAAAGTATGTAGATTTGTCAGAATAAAAAGTATATACTATTTGGCTTTATTTATTAAAATTATAATAAATAATTCTTGTCCATGTTGATGAACTTCCTACGTTCTAGCCAGTCAGTCTCTTTTCCTTCCTCTCTCCAAATGACTTTGGCACTGTACCTCAGCGAACCACTCCCAAGGGAACACCTTGGTCTTTGTCATACCTTTAAATGTTACATCTCAAAACTGCCTTTTTAAAAATTAAATGTATTGGGCTGACATTGGTTAATAAGATCATATAGGTTTCAAGTGTATATTTCTATCATACATCATCTGTATATTGCATTGTGTGACCACACCTAAATTCAAATCATCTCCCATCACCATATAGCCCCCTTTACCCTTTACTCCCTCCTACTCCCTTACCCTCTGATAACCACCATACTTTTGTTGTCTGTGTCTATGAGTTTCAGTTTTATATCCTGCATACGATTTCAATCAAAACAGTCTTATTAAGGTCTCCCACCCTCCACAAACACCCTAACCTTTCTAGCTTTCTTGTTCATCTCTTTCAAACATGAAAATAGAATTAGCCTCTCTTTGATGACATTAGACTCTCTAGCCCTATCTCCAACTCTACTTTGTTCTAATGTGTCAGTTAGCTTCTTCCTTCACCTTTCTCCATGTCCGACTTAATTCCCTAATATGTTTCACTTCTGCCAATACACTAACTCCCATGAACTTCTTTTGGTCCCAATATTCAAAAAAATTATTATCTTATAAATAAAATGAATTATCTGCTTCTCTCTCTCTCAGTATCTGAGAAGCCAAGTGCTTCTAAAACAGGTCAGATTTCTTGCAATATAAATTCTTTTTCACCAACATGAAATTGCTTTAAACCTTTAAACTTCCAGTCAAGTTGGTGGCATAGGTAAAAGTAGTACTCAGATCCTCCCATAACCACATCAAAATTACAACTAAACTATAAAACAACCATGATTCAGAACCACCTAAAATCTAACTTAATTGAAGTTCTACAACTAGAGATTTAAAAAAGAAGCTATTATATATATGAATACACAATATTTAAAATCCACTAGGATAGTTCAAGTTGAAGCAAAATGATTAAACTATAACAAATTTATTCTAGAATAATTAATGTGTTGTATTTTATTTTATGATATCTATTTAAAATGATAATAATTAAAACATAAATAAATAAGAAAGAAGCCACATTGAGACTGGTATGAGAGGCAAAGACACAGAATGGGCTGGTCCCTCATCCATGTGAGGCAGATAAAAATTGGGAGGGATATTTGCCTGCAGAGGTTCCTCCTGAGGAGCAAGGGGTCCAAGCCCCATACTAGGCCTCCCAGCTTAGGGTTCCAGTGCCAGGAAAAGTCCCCATAACTTCTGACTTAAAAATCAGCAAGAATTGAGGTTGAGGGAGATAGAGTCTTCTGGAGTCCCAGGAAGTTCCTCTTAAAGGGCCATACACAGACTTGCTAGGACTAACTCCTTCTGAGCTCTAGTGTTGGGGCAACAGCTTGAAAGGAACAAGGGACATATGAGGAGGACCTGAGTGCCTGGTACTTCCACGTTGGTGATTCCCTGAGACCCCACCCCACCAACTTGTGGACCCATTCAAGCCTTTTCCAGTGGTTTTTCCATACAAATGGTCTCTCTTGCCTCATGCTTCAGACTTCCTAAAATCTCTCAAACAAGCAGCATCTGGCCTCTGCATACCCCGTAATTCTTGCTAAGTGGCCCCAGGCCTGGCACTAGGAATAGCCAGCCTTGGTCCACATCTTGGCTTTTCCTGTCTCCTAGGCACTTTCAAGCCCAGCACAAGTAGCAGCCATCTGCAGATCCCTCTGTAGCTCATGCTAGGTGGTCCCAGGCAGGGCACAGACAGTGGTTGACCTTGCACCTCCTGGGAGGGCCCAGAGCAGTACACCCAGCAGACAACTTCAGAGCACATCTGATATAACCTTACCACCTCCACAAGCAACACACTCAAAGGGCAGATTCAGCGAGCACCAAAGCCCCACTGAAGCAAGTCCTGGTCCATAGGGTTGGATCTGGCACAGCAGCTCCTCCGCTGTAGTCACAGCTAGTCCTCACAGATGATCAGCCAGAGGGTCAATCCCCCCTAGTGATGTCAACATCAATCAAGGCTCAACTAAACAGGTCAGTGAACAGCCCACACAGGGGCACACCTGGAGCGCCCAGGTTGGGTGACTGGGGAGACTGTGCCAACGGACCCTGCAGAACAACTACGACACAAAGCAACTCTACCTAATACATAGAAATAAACATATAGAAGCAGCCAAAATATGGGGGCAAAGGAACAGATCCCAAATAAAAGAACTGGAGAACTCTCCAGAAAAATAACTAAGTGAAATGGAGATAAGCAAACTACCAAATACAGAGAATAAAACGGTAGTTATAAGGATGCTCCAGGAACTTAGTGAAAATTTCAAGGAACTTAGTATAAAATTCAACAGCATGAAAAAGGACATAGAAATCATTTTTTAAAAGAAATGAAGAATAGACTAATTGAAATAAAGAATAATTTATAGGAAATCAATAGTAGGGTAGATAAAGCTGAGAATCAAATCAGTAATTTGGAATATAAGGAAGTAAAAAGCACCCAGTCAGAACAGCAAAAATTAAGAAGAATCCAAAAAGAATGGAAATAGTGTAGGAAGCCTCTGGGACAACTTCAAGCATTCCAACATTCATATCATGGGAGGGCTGGAAGGAGAAGACGGAAAGCAAGAACTTGAAAATCTATTTGAAACAATAATGACAGAACTTCCCTAATCTGGTGAAGGAAATAGACATAGAAGTCCAGGAAGTATAGAGAGTCCCAAACAAGATGAACCCAAAGAGGCCCACACCAAGCCACATAATGATTAAAACGCAAAAGGTTAAAGACAAACAGGGAATCTTAAAAGCAGCAAGAGAAAAGCAGTAATTTACCTACAAGGGAGCACCCATAAGACTGCCAGTTGATTTCTGAACAGAAACTTTACAGGCCAGAGATATTGGCAAGAAATATTCAAAGTGATGAAAAGCAAGGACCTATAACCAAGATTATCCCACCCAGCAAAGCTGTCATTTATAATCAAGGACATATAAAGAACTTTGAGACAATGAAAAGCTAAAAGAGTTCATTACCACCAAACTAGTATTATATGAAATGTTAAAGTGTCTTCTTTAAGAAAAAGAAGAAAAAAATATCAAAAATATGAACAATAAAATGGCAATAAATGAATATATATCAACAATTGAATCTAAAAAACAAAATAAACGAATAATCAGAACAGAAATGGACTCATAGATACAGAGAACATTTGGTGTTGCCAGATAGAAGAAGGTGTGGGATGATGGGTGAAAAAAGTGAAGGTATTAAGAAGCACAAATTGGTTGTTACAGAAAATAGTCATGAGGATGTAAGGTACAGCATAGGGAATGTAGTCAATAATATTCTAATAACTATGTATGGTGTCAAATGGGTATGAGATTCATCAGGAGGATCACTTAGAAAGTTATACAATGTCTAATCACCAGGGTGTACACATGAAACTAATACTGTATGTAAACTATAATTGAAAAATTAAAAAATAGTGAAAAAAAGAAAAAGAAAGAAAGAAAGAAATTGCTTTAATGCTGCTCAGAGCTGATACTCTTTTCAGGTCAACACTCTCACATTCTTTGAAATTCATTTTATCACATATTCTCCATTCTTAACAAATCTCTGACTTTTCCACATCCTCTCTTGTTCTCAGAAGATGACCTACTTCACAGACACATAGAAACCAACAGATTATCAGTCCAAAAACCTCTCTACTTTCTCCCTATTATGCATGTGTCTTTTTATCTGTTAGAAATATGTGCTCTTTTTCCTCTTCTATCAGGCCAATGTCATCCGTATTTGGACCCATCCACTATGCCACCCAAGATTCACACACTATTCTTCATTCCTCTTTCCTTCTGAATATTCAATGTTTTCTTAGTAGTAGTCCTTCCCACCAGCTTACTTACTAGCTTCACTCTCTATCACTCTTAAAAACAAAGAGTTTTCAAAGTGCTGTCTTGATTTCATCTCCATTTCTTATATGTTACTCTCATTACCCAAGCCATTATAACCTGGCTTCTGCCCCAATGACTCCATGGCATCAGCACTCTTTTTGGTCATAAGTCATTTCACTTCACCAAATGGGTCTTTTTACTTATCTTTTAACTGAGCTCTTAGTAGCATTCAACACCATATATAACTCCCTTGTTCTTAAATACTTCTTTCCTTATTCTCTATTTTCTTGGTCTCTTCACACTCACTGTTTCACCACCTATAAACAAGCGTTTACACATGTATATGTGCTGAAAATATGTCTCCTTCCGGGTTTCAGCTCACTTATTTTGTTGTCAATTAACACTTCTTCTTAATGTTCCAAATATTAACAACTACAACTCAACACCTCCAAAATAAAAACAAAGTGAACAATATCATCTTAACTTATATGTTCTTATATTAGTAAAAGTCACTAATTTTCATCTTGTTAAAAGAGAAAGAAACTTAGAGTTTTCCTACTTATCTCATGCTCTGCACATCTATATCAAATACAAGGGGCCTGTCCAATTTTAAATAATAAATGATTCCCAAACTGTCTGCCTTTGCTGTGGCCCTATCTTTGCAGCTCACCTGATAATACACTGGCTCTCATCTCTTAGCTCTTGCCACACCATTCTTCCCCAATTGAAAGAGCCATTCCTACCAACATCACTGGGTCTTTACAGTTTCTCCCTCTTTCTTTACATATGTAACTATAGGAATTCAAGTATTAATACCTATTTTAATTTTCACACCCTTAGGTAACCTTTAGGGAACTCCTAAACTAGGTCAATTACCCCTATTATATTTTTCATAGCACATGTTTAGAATTTATCATTCCTTTTATAGAATAACCAAAACTGTAATTTTAAAATAATTTCTGTGGTTGTTTGACTGATAGATATTTTTCTCCAGAAACTGTAAGTTCCATCAAGATAGACTCTATGCTTATTATTGCTTATAATTCTATGACTTGACATATTGTAGACTAGCAATAATGCTACTTAAGGGTGTTATCAGACAATAAATTATAAAACATTCAATAACTTCAGTTTGAACAACTTGAGATACTTTTGGGGGAAAAAAAACCCAACAACTTAGCTCCCTATACCTAAAAACTGACAAGTGAATAAAATGCTAAATATAAGTCATATGTATGTGTGTGTGTGTGTGTGTGTGTGTGTGTGTGTGTGTGTGTATATGAAGAAAACAGAAAATTTATTTGTAATCTTTGTTTGAGAAAGACCAAGAGAAATATAAAATAAAGACAAACTTTAAAAATAACATATTTGACCAGACAAAAGAAAAACAACATAGTTATATAATTTATATAACAGGTGGTATATAATCACATACATTAAGAGCACAAACAGATTGACAAGTAAAAGAGAGCTAACCTTGGCAAATGAGCAAAAAATGTAAATAAACATTTAACACACACACACACAGACACACACACACACACACACACACCTCAAAATTGATTAAAATGTGAAAATAATGCTAAATTCTCACTTGCAACAAGTGAAATGTAATTTTAATAAACTGAAGATCACTAATTTTGGCCATCATATTGACAAAATTAATGAGCTAATACATTAGAAAAGAGACACATTAGGACAGGAAAATGTGTTTTTTAGCGGTTATGTAGAAAGGTTTGAGTATACAAATATGCAGATCTTCTCTGTATACATAATTTCTCATACTAAATATGAAATAATGGCTCTGGGGAGTAAAAGAAAAAAAGTCCATAAGATTTGCAGATATCAATGACCGATATCTTTCAAAAGAGTAATGTTTAAATAAGCATTGCATACCAGAAAATATTATAGTCATTAAAAATAATAGGAAATAATGTATATGCAATGATATTGAAATAATTTTAATATATATTTTTGTAAGAAAAAGCCATTTATTAGCTAATTTGGTGTTAGTGAGATACACATGGTATGTTTATGAGAAAAATACCCTTTATTTATTAAAGTATAAAATAATATAACCTATATAATATGTGTTTTAACATATAACATTTATTACTATCAAGAAATTGATAATAATAAAATCAATTTCTTCCTAGAATTGTTAATTAAGAGTCTTCCCCACCACAGGATTTTAAACAGTATGTTTGCTACTATTCACTTCCAGGTGCCTCAGAAATGGAGCCAAAAGGATATGAAATACTACTCTGAAAGACAATGGGGATTCGCCATCGCAAAAGAGATGGGGTGATGGTCAGAGAGATCAAGGAGGAGGGGAAGAGGGAGGAGGGCTGATTGAGAGAGAGGAAGGACCACACCAGCTGGGGCCTCAGATTGGGAGCATGGGAGCAATGATGCAACCGCCCTCCCCTCTTCCACTCCTCTTGTCTATCTGATCAATGGGGACTGAGCTGGAGGAACCGAGAGCTGGGGTGTACTCCCTGCAGGTAAAATCTGAAGCCATTGTGTTGCTGTAGGCTGTAAGGTTGGAGGAAAAATGCTTCAATTGAAGAGATGAATACTATTTTCACGAAACCTAGAATTGTCTCCCATGCAAATAGTCCTAATCAAGCAGTATACAAATGTCCTAAAGAAGCCATCAGTTGATTTTTCAGGTTTTTAGATGACCTGTGACTTAGACACTTAGTCTATAGGGAAATTCTATCTCTTATTACACCTCACACTTCTAGTTGACCAGCATCCTGACTGGACATCTCAATGTAATCCCGTTAACCCTGACAATTCTGTTAATCTGAGGTACCAGAAGTTGTATCCAGGTCATGTTACATAATCATAACAACCTTGATGCCTGCTATGCTGTTCTGTCTCAGGACAGTCAAGGTATCTTTGTTGTGAATGAGACTTCTCTTTTTCAAGTGATTCTGGAATTTTTGGTCTATGTAATCACATAATTTCTATCCACTTGGACTTGCAGTCACAGAATGTGGAAGAGAAGGGAATAGAATCAATGGAAGTAGGACTTGTGATAATCGACCTTTACAACTTGTTTCTTTGACTATTTATCCTAAATTTAATCCTTTATCACACATCTAAACCCAACAGCCAAATCAGGAAGGCCACCAGACTTCTCACATCTACATTAGCTCACATAACTATTTCAGAATCACCAACAATTCACTAAATAGCTCATAGTCTTCTGCCAAAGGCCAATACAACATCGAGAATGTTTCAACAGGAGCTAAAAAAAAAAAAAAAAAAAAGCACATAGAAACAATTCTTCAAAATTGCATTCCTGCAGACCTCAAACTCCAGAAGTTCCTCTTTGGTCAATAGCCAGACTTTAAATAGAAATCAGCCCACTGTTAACACAGCTTCCATTACCCCAAATATTGATATGGTGATGTCCAGTAATCAATCCAAGATCTATATTTCAGCTAATACCACCACAGGAGATGAACATGCCATGTGGAATCAGCCCACATTTTTCATATCCAGACTCCGCAGCATCTGCTGTCTGCAGGAATGTGTCTGGGCAAGTGAGCATAGATGCCAGCTTTATTCTTCATCACCCTCCCATAAGCTGAGCCATAGGCACCATCTGCAATTTCTCCTCCACTGCTGCTCTTTCAACCCAAGACGAAGTATGCTTTCAAAATTAATTCTTCAAATAAACCCCTTGCCATTTCACTAAGGATGGTGTTCCCACTTTTGAACTTTCAAATCTTGTAAACTGTCCTGATCATTATGTACAAACAGTATTCAGCGCCTTATGGACCCTACTTCAGTAGATGTGGATGGAGTCAGTGAAGCATGGAGGTTGAGTATGGCATCTGCAGCTGCTGCCTACCCTCAAGCTTTATCAGAAGACCAGAAAGCCAGACTAGAGTAACTTCAAACAGAACTTGAGATTCAAGAGAGTTGGCTGGATAAACTAAAATCGGAGGTCTATAAACTGAAAAATCATACAACTTAGGAAGGCACCTGAAAAGATCAAATTCCATATTCCAAATACCTTCATTTGAAGTAATGTAGCAGTTGAGAATTTATAATAGACACACCAGACTGAGATGGGCTGCTTAAACATGTTGATTGATGTTTTTCATGTCTGAGGACCAATTTTAATCTCAGCACTATCCATAAATTTTATGATAATATTAAAATTATAGATTCAGTGCCACCAAAATTCAAAGATCAAAGGTCCACCATTGAAACACCAAAACCTTAAGACATAAAGGATGAAGAGGGAACCCAGTAAAATTGCACTACTAATACCTTTTGAACCATTAGCCTTAATTCATTGGGAACAGTGTGAGGTTCCAAGGCATTTCTGAGCCAGGGTTCTATGTGTCTTTTCTAAAACCAAAGCTAAAGTTCAAGAAAATATTCTGACAACAGGAGAAAAGTTTCACTAATATTTAATATATAGGATGTTTTTCAAATTGAAAGTGTTGTGCTAATGTTAAATGTCAGCCCACAGAACTAATAATACCTCCGTTTAATGTTACGGGCAGTTGAAATTCATAGCATGAAAGTTTAGCTGTTGAAACACTTGATCATACACTGCCTACAGTATCCTGTTATGGATAATTTAGTAATCAGCGGTAATCTGTTAATGCATAGATACAAATAGAATTTCTAATAAGAAGATGATCAAATTTTTAATATAATCCATATCCGAATAATCCCTAACCTTTCAGAGTCCCTTCCACTTTTGTACGCATGGGAAAATTTTGTATGCTGATAAGCATGAAAGCTTAGTCTGTCTTCCTTCCAAAATATTTGTGAATATCTTTAAATTAATCTCATTTTCTCTGCTTGTGTTTTATTCACTGTATTGCTCTAAAAAGTTCTCTATTTTATCCTCTTTTTAGCATTTCTGTTATCAAGAAATACATTTTCAGAAAAAGCTGTATTTCAAACCTTTCCATTATGCAAGCCACACATAATCCAGGCCATTATTTCAGTCAAATAGTAATACACCTCTGACCACGTTGCCATCATAGGCTGAGCTACACATCCCCTGAAAGCCACAGAGTCCACCAAAGCCTTGGCAGTATTAGTGTTTTCTGTACACTCAAAGGTGTAAACAAAGGTGCCTCCTGCTGCACACAACCACTCACACTCTTTTCTATTTATTCTTCTATTAGACACATTTAGTTTTTGTATATATTCAATTTTATTGGTCATATTTCACTTGTGTTTCCTGAGCACAGGAGTTATACCATCTCTTTTTTCAATTACTCATAGCCCCTGAGAGCCAACAAATATTTTATCTTTTTGTTGTTGTTGTTACTTGACAGGCATATGAAAACAATGATAGAGAAAGGCCTTACCCTTTAAGGCAGGTGCCAACAGAGGATACTGAAAGAGAAGCAGGGACTGGGCACCCAGCTTTCCAATCTTAATTCCAGTTTCAGGAACAAATGCTGAGCTTGGCAGCCCACTTGTTCCACCAACAAATGGCAGTGGCACCTCTGAGATCATTATCCCCAGGAAGACAGGTTTGTGTCTTAAGCTGAGGTTGAGAAGGAGGTGCTTAATAAGTCAAGGTGAGAGACAGGAGAGACCAGATTAGGTGAGCAAAAAGAAGGACCTGGCTCTCTCCTGTTGCCTGAAAATCTATCTTAAGAGCTAGGGTCATGTCTCTGCTATGACAGCATGGCTGAGGTCTGACCTTCTGACTATTCGTCAGGAAATGGCATGTAGGCATCAGCATTGAGTCATATTTGGAGGGGAAAATCACCTGTTGCTCCCACACAGTGGGGCGCTTGTTTACTTCCTTGAATCAGTATTTCCCTGAGATTGAGTGACAGCCCAGGAGAGGATATGGGGTTCCGACAGGAAGCTGGGCTTTTCTCAGCTTAAATATTAAAATATATACTTTACACAGTCCTGCTGGAGCCCCATTTAGAAGTTTCCTGCTCATGCACATGTGCTGAGTTAGTGTATGTGGAGGGTGGGGGGTGGGGGGTGTCCCCATAAAGCATGTGTAAGCACTACTGCTGGGTCAGGTTCTTTGGTCCTAGGTTCACCTTCATCCAATCCCAAGCATGATTTGATTTTGGCTGTCGATCCTTCAACCCAAAGAATTTCTCTGGTGGTTTCTGTAGCTGTCTTCTGAGAGCAGTGCACTTCTGGTTGAAAGATCTGGTGAAAGAGCTGTTTTAACATTTCTCAGTCTGTCCCATGTAGCCATGCCACTGGTTCTGTTTTACTTATCAGTTTATTTTGTTCATTAGATTCCACATACTAGGGAGTCGTATGGTATTTTTCTGACTGGTTTATTTCACTTAGCATAGTAACTTCCAGGTCCATCCATGCTCTTGCAAAGGGTAAGGTTCCTTCTTTTTTGACAGCCATGTAGTATTTCAATGTGTAAATGTACCACATCTTTTTTTTTTTTTATTAAAAAATATTTTTTATGGAATTTTAGAGAGAAAGGAAGGGAGAGTGACGTTGAGCATCTTTTCACATGTCTATTGACCATCTGTGTGTTCTCTTTGGAGAAGTGTCTATTCAGGCCCTTTGGCATTTTTAAATTGGATTGGTTGTGTTCTTGGTTTTGAGTTGTATAAGTTCTTTATAAAATTTGGAAATTAATCCCTTATCAGATATATCATTAACGAATATGTTCTCCTGTTTTATTTCCTTTCTACATTGTTTTGCATTTAATTTTCTATTCTTTATTACATTTTCTGAAGTGGAAGCTTGTTAACTGATATAACTTATTTTCTTTTAAAAGCATTTGATGCTATAAATTTTTAAGTATTACTTTAGTTGCATTCCACAAATGTTCATATGTTCTATTTTTATTTCCAATGAATTAAAATGTTTTAAATTCCAAGTTGGAGGCTTGATGCAGTTGGAGAGATTCTGAAAATCTCTTTATTTTTCACTATTTGGGGGGGCGGTGAAGGGTTTCTTCAAATTGCATAATTTTTGTTGACCTCTCTTCAAGTTCACTGACTTGGTTTTCTGCCATCTCTAATCTGCTCTTCAATCCTTTCAAAAAATATTCCATTTCAGTTGTACAGTGTAGCTCAGAATTTTCTTTAAGTTATTTTGTAGTTTCTCTTCCTCGGCTGATATTTTCTGTCTGAATAATCATTATGTGCATATATTATTTTAATACATTTATAAAAGCTGCTTTAAAAATCCTTGATTGTTAATTGCAATGTCTGGTCCACCTAGGGCAGCAGTTCTCAACCTATGGGTTGTGACCCCTTTGGGGGTCGAATACCCTTTCACAGGGGTTGCCTAAGACATAACAGTAGCAAATTTACAGTTATGAAATAGCAATGAAAATAATTTTATGGTTGAGGGTCACCACAACATGAGGAACTGTATTAAAGGGTCACGGCATTAGGAAGGTTGAGAACCACTGACTAGGGAATGATTTCTGATGATTGCTATTTAAAATATGGATTTCATTTTCTTGTTTCTTTACATACCTGGTGATTTCTTTTATTGACTACTGGATATCATGAATCATATGTTTTCAAAACTCTGGATTCTGTTGTGTTACTCTGAAAAATAATTTTTGTTCTAGAGTCAGTAATATGGCTATAGTCAAACTCTAAACTCTTTCTCCATTGTAATGGCTAATGACTGAAATTTTACTTAGTTCTTTCCACTTCCAGGGTTCCCTTTTTCACTGGGCCTCCTTCACCTTTTTTTTTGCATCTGTATCATAAAATTCCATATAAATTTTCTTTGGTATTTTAACTAATTTACCTATTATTTTTTATAATTTCTATTTTTATTGAATTAATTGTTGTTACATTGGTCAATAAAATTATATAGGTTTAAGGCGTACGATTCTATAACACATTACCTGTATATTGGATAAATATTACCTATTTTTTCTTGACAAGAGTGTGTGTCAGCTATAAACAACTCCATCATATCTTGAAAAGTAAGTTCTCCTAAATAATTTTAATTGTCACACCCATGGATTATAGTTTTATATTGACTAGTGACTCTAACAGAATAGGTAATACTTATTATGTGCTAATAGTAACATTACAAACCTGCCAAATATAAGAAAAATAATTTTAATCAGAGATGAAATCATGAACAGAATGAGATGAGTCTACATTTAAAATCCCTTCTTTGTCAATTTTAATGAGATGGGAATCCAGATTTCTGCCTAAATTTTAGTTCTTTTGCCATTTCTGAAGAATTCATTATTTTATATGTGGAACTTTTTTCCCACAGTGTTTTTCAGGATGTGTATAAAGATATACATATTTTTAAAATAATCATTGTCGACTTCCAGTCAAGATGGCGGCGTAGGTAAACGCGGTATCGTGTCCTCCCACAACCACATCAAAGTTATAACTAAACTACAGAACAACCATCACGCAAAACTGCCTGAAATCAAGCTGAACGGAAGTCCTACAACTACGAAATTAAAGAAGAAGCTACATCGAGACTGGTAGGAGGGGCGGAGGCGTGACGGGCTAGTCCCACACCCACGTGTGGCGGATAAAAATTAGGACACCTTGGCTGGGAAGGTCCTCCCTGAGGACTGAGGGGTCCCCGTCCCACACCAGGCACCCAGCTCAGGGTTCCAGTGCCAGGAAGAGAAGTCCCCATCACTTCTGGCTGGAAAAACCAGCGGGAACTGAGGCTGAGGCGGCTGGAGCCCCCGGCAGCTCCTCTTAAAGGGCCCGCGCACGGACTTACTCGGACTCACTCCCTCCAGGCTCCAGCATGGGGGAGGCAGCCTGAAAGGCACCAGAGTCATATGGGGAAGAACTGAGCTGTTTGGCATTGGGGGTGAGGGCTGGAGAGGCAACTTTCTCCTGGACAGTCATGCTATCAGAGGCCTTTGTTCCTTTGGTAAGCCCTTCCCTGGGCCGGCAGACAGCTGCCATATCTGGGACTCCAGCAACCTGGCTCACACTGTTGGCCCCGCCCTGGTGATTCCCTGAGGCCCCGCCCCACCCAACTTTCAGGCCCACCCAAGCTGTTCCCAGTTGCTTTACCATAGGATTGGCCTGTCTTGGATCCTGCTTCAGCTTTTCCTAAATTCTTTCAAACAAGCAGCATCTGGTCTCAGCTAGCCCCACACCTCTCGCTAAGTAATACATAGAAACAAACACAGGGAGGCAGCCAAAATGAGGAGACAAAGAAACAGGTCCCAAATGAAAGAACAGAACAAAACTCCAGGAAAAGAACTAAGTGAAATGGAGTTAAGCAACCTAACAGATGCTGAGTTCAAAACACTGTTTATAAGGATGCTCAATGGACTTAGTGAGAACCTCAGTGGACTTAGTGAGAACTTCAGTGAACTTAGTGAGGGCCTCAAGAGCATAAAAAAAGGACCAGTCAGAAATGCTGGATGCACAGTTAGAAATGAAGGAGGCACTAACTGAAATAAAGAATAATTTACACAGATTCAGTAGTAGAGTAGGTAAAGCCAAGAAGCAAACCATGGATTTGGAATATAAGGAAGCAAAAAACACCCAATCAGAACAGCAAAAAGAAAAAACAATCCAAAAAAATGAGGATAGTGTAAGGAGCCTCTAGGACAACTTCAAGCGTGCCAACATTCGCATCTTGGGGGTGCCAGAAGGAGAAGAGAGAGAACAAGAAATCTAAAACCTATTTGAAACAATAATGGCAGAAAACTTCCCTAACTTGGTGAAGAAAACAGACATACAAGTCCAGGAAGCACAGAGAGTCCCAAACAAGATGAACCCCAAGAGGCCCACACCAGGACACATCATCATCAAAATGCAAAAGGCTCAAGACAAAGAGAGAATCTTAAAAGCAGCAAGAGAAAAGAAGTTAGTTACCTACAAGAGAGTTCCCATCAGACTGTCAGCTGATTTCTCAAAAGAAACTTTGCAGGCCAGAAGGGAGTGGCAAGAAATATTCAGAGTGATGAAAAGCAAGAAACTACAACAAAGATTACTCTATCCTGCAAAGCTGTCATTTAGAATCGATGGCCATGAAAAGAGTTTCCAAGACAAGGAAAAGCTAAAGGAGTTCATCACCACCAAACCATTATTATATGAAAAGTTGAAGGGTCTTCTTGAAGAAAAAGATAAAAAAATATGAACAAACAGAATGGCAATAAGTGCATATCTATCAACAGTTGAATCTACAAACAAAATGAACAAGCAGAACAGAAACATTCTCAAAGATACAGAGAACTTTTGTTGGTTACCAGAAGGGTGGGGGCTGGGGGAATGGGTGAAAAAGGTGAAGGGATTAAGAAGTACAAATTGATTGTTAGACTGACAAACCTCAAAGGGAAGGGGGATGGGGGGTGGGAAGAAATAAACCAAAGAACTTATATGTATATATGCGTAACCAATGGACACAGACAACAGTGTGGGGAAAGGCAGGAGGGGGGCGGGAATGGGGAGGAGGGGGGTAATGGGGGAAAAATGAGGAACATCTGTAATACATTCAACAATAAAGATAAGTTAAAATAAAATAAAATAATCATTGTCTTTATTTTTCTCTTTATATCAATGTTATAAATGAACACAAGAAAATAAATTATATAAAATAATATGAAATCAATCTGTACTTTTAAACCTGGATATATGTGAACATTTCTTCTAAGAAATACATTTCTTATGACAGAAAGTATATATCTGCACCCCTATCATCTTTTGGGGGAGGTAATTTGTGATTAAACTGAGAAAAGAGTTTTGTTTTTTTCTTTATTGATTTTTACAGAGAGAAGAAGAGAGAGGGAGAGAGAGATAGAAACATTGATGAGAGAGAACATCGATTGGCTGCCTCCCCCACAACCCTCACTTTGGCTGGGGATCAAACCTGCAACCCAGGTATGTGCCTTTGACGGAGAATTGAACCCCCACCCTTGGGTCTGCGGGCCGACGCTCTAACCACTGAGCAATACCGGCCAGGGCAGGTTTGAGGTTTTTTTATTCTGTCATAAATGCTGTGCTCTATCTTGATTCCCCTTTGAGACTACGGTACTAACTTCCATAGATGCTAGGAATGCTTATGCATGACAGCCCTTAGGTCTCAACCCAGAGACATTGTCCCTAGTTTAAGACATCTGCCTCACCCAAGATCATTACCCCTCCTGGGGGCCATCTGCATCTCATGCCTGGGTGATACAAGAGCTATAAAGATTCAGCCTGCACCCCAGTTCAGGATTATAATGAAGGACTTTCCTAGCTCCAGAGATCCCTATGAAGTTGGCTAAAGCTAAATAGTGAGTTCATCACAGCTTATTCTGTCTAATACTGCCTTCTCTCCCACAAAGTGTTGATTCCAACAGGATTTTTAATAAAAACATCCTCTGTCTCAAATAATATTTCCCTAGGAACCTGACCTGTCATATTTTCAAATAATAATTTGAGACTTCTGCTATATTTTGAGGTATATTTCTACGTATGAAATCAACTGGAATGCCTGTCCCAATCCACTCTTGAATCTGAGTTGTGTGCCTTATGTGTACTCCCCAGAGAGCATGTTCTTTAACTATCACTGCAGTTCTGCAAAGCTGCAGAAGCCTCGGTGGTCTTCTGAATTCCTCACTATTTCGTATTGAATATGGAATCATTAAATTGTTTTATTCACTGTTTTCTAAGGCTTCCAGTAAGTATAATCTTACCTGCCATTAAGAGGCATGTTCTACTTATGCTAGATGCTCCTTTGAGTAGGTGTATGAGAAGATATACATGGTAATATGGTCCGGGGCATGGGCTTTGATATGAAGACGTCTGCATTCAAATTCTAGCTTTGCTACTAAAAGTTCTATGGTTTTGGAAAAGTTAACTTAACCACTTCTCTTGTCTATAAAATATTGCAATATACCTTCAGGATTATCTTGAGAATCAAAATGATTAACACAAGTAAATCACTTGTAAAAACAATTGACACCAAGTAAATTTTAAATATATGCTCACTACTATTTTATTTACTTTTTGTTAAAATGTCCAGGCTTCCTTAAGAAATATATTTTATTTTGACACCTTTTGTTTGTACAGGAAAAAGAGTGTATAATTGTGAGAGGTATTTATGTGGTTGTCCACCAGCTCACATCCTTTCTCCTGGGAAATTCTCACCCTCCCATACATACGGCTGTGACTCAGGTGGCCATATTTCTTAGGGCTAAGCTCTCTCTTAACATGGTATTATTTACTATTTTTTCAAGTGAAATTAAAGAAGAAGAATCTCTCCCATTAATAGAAGCTATAAAATAGGAGGCCTGAGAGTATTGTTAATGATTCCTACTAAACAGAAGAAATCTATCTTAATAAAAAATAATAATAGCCCTGGCCAGTTTGGCTCAGTGGTTAGAGAGTCAGCCTGAGGACCAGAGAGGCCCAGGTTCTGTTTCCGCTAAGGGCACGTACCTCAGTTGCAGTTGGTCCCAGCCCTGGTTGGGGTCGTGTGGGTGGCAAACACTCGATGTGTTTCTCCCACATTGATGTTTGTCTCTCTCTCTTCCCCCCTCTCTCCCTCCCACTCTATCTGAAGATAAATGCAAAAGTGTCCTTGGGTGAGAAAAAAGATAACAATAATAATAATAGCCCTGATCAGTTTTGCTCAGTGGTTAGAGCGTTGGCCCGAGGACCAATGAGTCACAGGTTCGATTCCGGTCAAGGGCACGTACCTCGGTTGCGGTTCATCCCTGGCCCTGGTGGGGTTGTGCGGGAGGCAACCAGTTGATGTGGTTCTATCACATCGATGTTTCTCTCTGTCTCTCTCTCCCTCCCTCCCACTCTATCTGATAATAAGTGGAAAAATACCCTCGGGTGAGGAATAAAAAATAAATAAATAAATAATAATAATAATAATAATAATAATACAAACTCTCACTGAAAGAAAAAGGCAGAGAAAAGCAACAGAGAGTGCTAGTAGAGTTCAAGTTCTTAGCTCCAGTTTTTTTATGGCTAGTGTATATCATTATCTTTCTTATGGCTTGTTTATTCAAAGTTTCTTTCAATTATATATAATAATCAAGTATATTTCCATAAGTTTTCCCATTAAGCCCAAGCGACACTGAACCCTGTTTTTGACACTTGTATTCAATAAAGTCTACCTGACATGTAGAATAGATAAAACAAAGGCATATAGTAAAGAAAGAAAAGAGTATAGATAATTGAATGAAAAAATAAGGGAATAGGTAGGAGTGAAAGACATAAAAAGAGAGGTAGATTAAAAATGTAAAAAGAATGTGATATGTATAAATAGCACATATTTCAATCACTGAAATTTCTACATTGTACCATCATCATATATAATAAGAATACTTTTAAATCATATAGTGTTTTACAGTTTACAAGGAGCTTAAAATTTTGCTTCTCATCTAAAAAAATAGCAAACACGCATCAAACACTTACTCTTGGTTAGTCATTCTTCTAAATGCTTCAAACATCTCATCCTAATTAATCTGCAAACAACTATGAGTTACAGCTATTATCATCCCAATCTTATGAATTAGGAAACTGAGACTCATAGGTATAGAATAACTTGCAGAATGTCCAATATATAGAAAGTGAAATAAAAGATATTTAAACCCAGGATTGGTCTCTTATCTTGTACATCAAAAGTCTCTCTGCTGAACCAGTGTCCATAAATGAAATATCCTAAATGAAGTTAATGTTCCCTAATGAAATATTCAAGCTGAAAAACATTAGGAAGCAATTAGAGAAAATTTCATAACGAAAACAGACTATAGGATGAGAGAGGTAGGAAGAAAACCAAGAAAGATAAACTGTTGAAAGCAAAATAAGACTGTGTCCAAAGACAACGACGATAATGATGATAATAATAATGTCAAAAATGAAGTAAGTAATCCACTAAAATGCTGTAAGCATTAACATAAATTAAATTCATGAATTAAACTTCCTATCTAAAACAGAAACAGATATGAATGAATGAATGAATGAATGAATGAATGAATGAGTGAATGAATGACAAATAGATCACAAGTGTCTTAAGCAAAAGCAGCCTCAATTAACAACAACAAAAAAAAGATAAGACTAACGATGTTTTGGGTAATGATTGGAAAGTGAGAAAACACCTAACCAGTATAGACTCTTTGCTCAAATACATTTACTTTGGAGAAAAACTGATAAAGATGATAATAAGAAGAGGACATGAGTTTAATGAGATGGAGAGAGATGTATGGATGGGTATGTTTATGTCTTGAAGATAAGGCATTTTAAATGGAAGTGATTGGATGTATGTAAGAGGGATAGTTAGTGTAATAAAAACTTGAAACAAAGTGGGCGTAGGGGAATGGATCAGAGGCCACTCAAAAGTAGACTTTGATAGGAAATATATCTTTTCTTTTTTTTTTTTAATTTATTTTTTTTTATTTCTTATTTTATTTTATTTTATTTTTTTATTTATTTTTGTTACAGATGTTTCTCCTTTTTTCCCCTAAGATGAAAAGCAAGGAATTAAAGATGTAAGTGAAACTGACATATTTAAAATCTGCTAGGAAAACTTCTGCAAGCAGCTTAAAAAACTTCAGAAATTGTCTTTAATTAAATTTGTGTTTTGATATTTTGCTTTATATTACTATTGATATTTCTTTATGTATGTCATTCTTTGTAAATGTTAAAGTATTTATCATTCTGATTTCTCATTGCATTTGTTTCCATGGAGTCACAATTCTAAATGAATACATAGATTTTAAAATATAAAAAGACCCAAAAGTTATTCATGGCAAATGACATGTTTATTAATTGTTATATAATTTTCACAAAATCAAAGAGGCTCTGAAAATTTTGTTTTCTGGGCTACCATGATATTTCTACTGTAATCATATACACGGTGTCCTTCTATCATAAACTTATTTATCTCTTTCTGGCATGAAAAACAAAAGACTTATGAATAACATGAAATAACAACAGACTAGAGGCAGGCAGATGTTGAACCTAGAGTATTATGGAGAGTCAAACCTCATAGCTTTCTTTTACATTTTTCTTCTGACTTATTTGTGGACAGCCCTCTCACACATGCATGAGGAGGACCTGGTGCAGTCATCAGTACCGATGGTATGTGCCTCTGCGTACGCACATTTTCCCTGGAAATCCAGACTGGGCTCTGGTAAACCCCTGAGTAATTTAGAAAACACGAGTCACTGGCCACACTCGCTGTATTCAAATTAAATAGCATTACTGGAGAACATACTATGTGAAAATATTATACCAGGTGCTATGGGGGACTCAAGGAAGTAAAGGCACTCTCCCTGTTTTCAAAGAACTCACACATTGACAGGAGAGAGGAGATAGGCGTGTAAGTAATAGATAAACTTCACAAAATGTGACCATTGTTTATAAGTGGGAAAATGCATACTTGTATAAAGAGAAAGAGAATGGTCTGGCTGGAAAATTATGGCAATCGCATGAAAAACAGAACATATGACCTGGGTTATAAAATGACGTTTAAGTTCAGATTGGCATGATAGAAACCATTCAAATATGCATGTACAGATACCATTGAAGATGGGATATTTTGCTTGTAAATATATTACATTAGATAGGAAAGTCAACCAAAATTATTACTTATGAAGTTTAGAATATTATATATAATTTGTGTATTTATAACACTATATATGTTTGTGTATATATATATGAAAACAGCTTCACTAAACATGAGAAAAAATCTAACAGAACAAAATTAAAACAATCAGCTATCAAAATTATCAAAATTTTGAAATATTAAATAGGATTGTTAGAGAGTGATGAAGCAGCTTATTAGTACATTGTATAGTCATTATAAATATAGTACAGATGTATAGATATAGATAGGTGATATAGATATAGATATACATAGTTGTCTAATGCAATGTAGCTGAATAACAATTTAGCAATATGTACTTAAAACCATAGAAAGGCCCAAATTCTTTGGCTGAGGAATAGCAATTCTGTACTTCTTCCCAATAAAATACTGGAGGTGTCCCAAAATTCATATATAATGAGGCTCTTCCTTATATTATATTCATTATCTAAAATAGTAATCATCAGAACATCTAATATTCAAGGTATATTTATACTAATTATGAAACAGCCACATGACTTTATAATTTATAAAATTGCTCACAGTATAAGATGAAATCCTGAAAGCAAGATAAAAAGGTCTACATTCTGTCCCTACTAATCATCATCTCTATTTTCTCCAGTTCTTTAAGCAAAAGACATTGAAAAAGGAATGAGGAATTGAATTGCATACTTACAGGCCAGGAGACGGAGAGGAGTTATCCTCCCACTTCCATCCACTGTCTTCTGTCTTATAAGAGAGGCCAAGCCAAGTCTGATTCATTACAAGTAACTCCATGATATCCTGCATGGACCCAAAATACACAGAGATATTAATAGTAAAAGTGCATTAGGAATGAAAATATGGAACGTGTGTCAAATGAGAAATAAATAATCATAAAAATGAGAATAATGCAGTCTGTGTATGTTCACTGATAAATGACACACCAAAAAATATTTCAGTACTGCAGTATCTGTACATTTCTCAAACCAGGAATTAAATAAAAAGAAGAAACAAAATAACCGATAAAAAATTTTATATTTAAAAGAACGCTACACCAAAAAAAAAAAAAAATGAATTACTTTTTTAAACTCATTTTATCATTTATTCAACTCTGTGCATATTCTTTAAGCTTGAGATATATCATTGACTAAAAATAAGAAAGATCCCTGCTTTGGGGGAGGGTGTGGGCCACATGGAAATGAAGGAATATATGAATGATATGGTACGTAAACAAGTGACAAGTGCTATAAAAAATTAGAGCAGGGTAGAAGAGTACAGAGAACGTCTGGGGGTGGGGTGGATATGATACACAAATTGCACTTTTATTTATTTATTTTTTAAAAATCTTCATCTGAGGACATTTTTCCATTTATCTTCAGATAGAGTGGGAGGGAGAGAGAGAGAGAGAAACATTGATATGAGAGACACACACCAACTGGTTGCCTCCCGACCCCGACCAGGGCCCGGGACCAAATTGCAACCGAGGCATGTGCCCTTGACCAGCATCAAACCCATGACTCTGGTCCAAGGGCCGATGCTCTAACCAATGAGCCAAACTGGCCAAGGCCAGATTGCACTTTTAATTAGCACTGTTGGGTTAGGTCTGTTATGAAGCTGTCAACCAAAATAGATCCAGAATCTTGGAAGTAGGGAACAGACTGACAAACCTCAGAGGGATGGGAGTGGGAGGGGTAGGAAGAGATAAATCACTGAACTCATATACATATGTGCACAACCAATGGACACAGACATTAGGTTGGGGAAAGCAGGAGGGGAGTAGAAGTGTGAGGGAGGCGGTCAATGGGGACAAAAGGGGGACAGCTGCAATACTTTCAACAATAAAAAAAAAAAAAAAGAAACTTGAATTTCAATGAAATGCAACATCGGGGGGGAGGGAAGAAAGTGACAACTGGATAAACACTTGGAGGAGGTGTAGGACATGGCCATGTTCTATCTGAAAGAACAAAGCCTGCAGAGGGAACGCAAACACAAGGTTTCTGCAGGGAGGGCATGTGTGATGTGATGAAAAGGGAAGGTGAGCTAAAGTGGAGCACACCAGGAAAGATCAGTAAAAAATTAAACAAGAAAGTGTCTTTTCCCCTGGTGTTAGATCTGCAACTGAGCTTTTCCCTTGACTGGTACCTGCTGTTTGTTCGTATTCCAGAAATAAAGAAAGAAATACAGTCTCACCATCAATGCATTCCTTTCTGTCTTTAAAAATGTACCATTCAAAGATACACAAAGATCAGAACAGTTTAACCAAGAAACCATTTCCATGCTTTGGTGGTAGCAGTGATCTCTGTACTGTACCCAGTGATGCAAAGGAGGTCCACACTGGTCTCCTAGGAAAGAAAATACTTATTACTCAGAGCCCACAGAACCCCATGAACAAGGCTTTACGGCTTCATAGCTTTTCCCTCTTAAAAGACTGAGGCTGTTATTAAGAATTCTCATCAACTCAGAATATCTCACTTCCAAATTACCTTGCTTTGCATTTAGTTCTTGTAAAGCCTTAATGAGATACCCATTCTGCTCTCCGAGCCTCTGCAGGGTTTCTATATAGAACAATAAGACTTGATGTTAGATGAGAACACACATTACACCTGATTTTATTATTATTGTTATTTCAAGAGTTATAATAATGATAATGATTAAGTGGCAAAATATGCAAATAATTTTAGTCCGGTTCCCTTCCCTACTGAATTAGTTTCATCTCTGGCTGAAGTAATTGATTGCTTAGAAACCAACCTTTTAAAATGCACAACATAGTGATTATAGGCAACAATACTGTACTATAAACTCAAAGTTGCTTAGAGACTAGATCCTAATTGTTCTCAACACAAAAAGGAAATAATTACATGACATGCTAAAGGTGTCAACTAACACTCATGTAGGGCTCACATTGCAATATATAAATGTATCAAACCAACACACTGTACTCCTCGAACTTGTACATAATATGTCCATCTTATCTCAATTAAAACAAAAAGAAAACAAATCTTCTAACATGACCAGTCACTAAATAACTCTCATATGGTTGATTTAATTGTTCAATATAGGTTTAATACATCACAAGAAAAAGATAACATTTTAATGCAAGGTCTTTGCCAAATATGTATTTATCATAAACATAGCCTACTTTTATATTACAATTTAATTAGCATAAAAGAAGCTTTGTGCTTACTCCAATATTTTAAACTCATTTCCTTAGGAAGCATTCAGAAACTATAAAAACGTGATCATTTTTCAGATATTTAAGTTCTTCTGTTTTCATTATCCCTGAACATCTTACACAAAGGTCTACTGCTCATCTTGACACTTTTTTGGTTTACGTTTTCTTTAAGCCTCCTAAAGGCAGGGTTCATATTGTATTTATTTTTGATCACCAGCCTAGTGGTGGGCATCTAGTGTGCATTCAATAAGTGTGATAAATAAATCAGTTCATGGCCTAATTAATTAATGTAGGAAGCTATTTTTGGTAACAGTGAGATGCGGTTTCAAACATGGAATGAAGAAATAAAAAGACAAGAAGCCATTAAAATTACCATGCTACTATAGTAGAAAGTTCGCTATTGCATAATGCAACCCACCATTTTAGGGCTGCAACAAGGAAAACAGTCTAGCATTCTGTGAAGATAATTTGTTCTAGTTCTGATATTACCTTTATTTTGATAAAGAACTTTTTGAATCTGAAGAACGTTTCCCGTGTTGTTTTGGAAAGACTCAATCCATTGGTTAAGGTTCTTCAACTTGCTCTCTGATGCATGAACACTTTGAAAGTCTAAGAACAAGAATTCCAAAGACATATAAAGCACATGTTCAATTATGAAACAGTAGTGTATTAGACTATGAAGTTTAATTTTCTCCTTAATTCCTCCATGAATATCTTCAAAAACTATAAAAGATATTTAGCTAAGCAAATTTTAGTTTATCTACTATTATTTCTAAAGTCTAATTTAAATCTAAAATATCATCTTAATTTCTTATGTTTGAATGTATTGCTATCAATAAAAAAAAGGTTCAACTCAATTAAAAGAGATGAAAACAACAATAAAAATCATCTCAAATCTTTTGGCATCATGACTGGTTGATTTAATGTGTAGAATTTTTCTTCCTAAACAAAAGTATAGAATTTTGAGTTTCAGACTAATGTTATACAAGAGAAACTACTATTTTTAAATAATAGATGGCAAATTATTTTAATAAACACATTCTATTGATCTGATGTAGGCAGCTGGTGACATGGACAATAGAACAAATTGTCAGAGAAGTTTTCCATTTTCAGAGTGAAGACAATTGTAAATTCATTGAGCTAAATTTTCTTAGTAAGTTATAATTTTCAAAATAATAATAATAATTAATCATTACTATAAATATCTTATGCAGTATTGCAATAACATATCCTCCCTAGGAAAAAAAATGTGCTGTTGAGAGCTCACAAGGTTAAATTTATTCATGTAAAAAATTGTGATAATCTCATGACATTTTTTCCTGTTCTCTGTTCAGTATGGCAATAATCATTTACCAAAAACTAGTATCTGAAAGTAGTTTAAAGAAATATGATAATCTGACCAATAGGCTATTATTTTTCCCCCAATTAATCAAACTTACACTGATTACCAAAAATTCCACATAACACCAAGAGCAGCAGGCTGAGGATTCCCAGGATCACTGAAATTATTCCTAACAAAAGGAAAAGGCAGAAGCTAAGAAAGAGAGTGATAATCAGAGATCATGTTAGCTCCTGTTATCGAAAGATTAACATCATTATATTTCATTTATTTTTGTTTTTAAAATGTCCTAAATTTTCTGAAGGATAATGTCCAATGTGTGAATTACTATGAGCTATCAGGCTGAAAAAAAATATATATCTATATCTATATCTATATCTATATCTATATCTATATCTATATCTATATCTATATCTATATCTATATCTATATATATATATATAGAGAGAGAGAGAGAGAGAGAGATATGATTGATAGATGATAGATAGATAGATAGATAGATAGATAGATAGATAGATAGATAGATAGATGATAGATAGATAGATAGACAGATAGATATAGATATAGATGTGCAGAAAAGAATTAACGAAGTGGACCTGACTGCTTTCCTAAAAGGCCTGCTTACTAGATGGCCTTGGCTGGCATCTGGAAACTGATTTCAGGAGCATTCTCAGTACAATGAACTGATAAGAGTGGCTCACTGTGCCTAAATTGTTTCTGCAAACAATATACTTTGTGCTGAACATCTGCTTCGTTCTGGAAGTCTGGAACTTTTGTTACATGTCAACCAGAGGCTGCTTTCATGATCAGCCCCTGATCAAAACCCTGCACATTGATTCCCTAGGGAGTTTCCCTCGTGACAACAGTTGACATGTGTTGTCAAACTTGTTGCTGGGAGAATTCATGTGACCTGTGTGACTCTACTGGGAGAGGGTCCTTGGTTGCTTGAGCCTGGTCTCCACCACACTTCACTTCGTGTACCTTTACCTTTTGGTGATTTTGCTTTTACCCTTTCACTGTCACAAATCTAAGTTATAAGTACAACTATATACCCAGTTCTATGAGTTCCTTTAGGGAATCATCAAACCTGAGTGTGGTCTTGAGGACTTCTAGCATAGACAAAAATTTTACATACAGGTATTATTAAATATCCTTAAACACCAGGCATAAAATTTCAGTTCAGATAACATTATCCTTGCCCAGCTGGTGTGGCTCAGTGGACTGAGCATCGTCCCATGGACTGAGAGGTCCCAGTTCAATGCCTGGTCAGGGCACATGCCCGCTTACAGGCGTGATCCCCAGTAGGGGGCGTGTAGGAGGCAGCCAATTTATGTTTCTCTCTCACCTTGATGTTTCTATCTCTCCCTCCCTTCCTCTCTTTCTAAAGGATCAATAAAAACATATTTTTTAAAAACCAAACATTATCCTCATTAATCTAATCAGATGGGGAAATGTATAATTATTTAAATCTGTTATTATTAAGATAGAATTCTTCATTACAACTTGATAACTAATAGTAGTATATTGCCCTCATAAAGAATTACTGTAAATCTTAGGTAATGTTTTAACTGAATAATATTTGGCTGTAAACCTAACAACATCTATAATTTATCCAGTTTCATAAAAATAATATGCTACATCCCCACTTTCTAGAAACTAAACTTTCAGACATCATTGTTAATATTCTTCTTCCTCTTCTGTTTGGTATGTTTATTTCCCTCTGAAAGAAATTTATAAACTCTGGTGTAAAAGGTATTTCCTTTTATTTCTGAAGAATTGTACTTCTGAAACGAGGTGAAAAGTTGCCACCAAAGAGAGTAGTTATATCCATAATTAATCTCTAAATCATTTTTTTAACTTTCTGAATAATATAGCTCAGTGGTTATCAACCAGAGGTAACTTGGTCCCCCAGGAGACATTGGTAAATGTCCGGAGACATTCTGGAGTCATAACTAATGGACAAGGGCTACTGGCATCTGGTGGGTAGAAGCTGCAGGGTGCTAAACACCCCACAATCACTGGGCAGCCCCACAACAAAGAACTATCTGGCCCCAAACGTCAGTAGTGCTGAACTGAGAAACCTTGTTCTGCTAAATGATGTGAAGTTTCTATATGGTCAAAAGGAGACAATCATGTAGTAGGGCTCTACATTTTTTTGTCTTTTTACACTTTTGTGAAATTCAAATCTTAATCACATTTAACCGTCACAGTTTGATATGAGGTAACAAATTCAAATTTGGACGAATGGCTTATTTTATCTTTAAATATGCTTTTTGATATATGAAATTTCCAAACAGTTCTGTGAGAAATAAAACAGTTGCTTTACTTCTATATATACTTTGAAAAAATTTTAACCTCTAGATTTTCTCTAAATTTTAAAATACCCAGATAATAACAACTTAGAGAAAAGTAAAATTAGGGAAAGAGGTACCTTAAGATAGCACAGAGAGAAGATAAATTAATAAAATCTAGTCTATATACTTTACCATTCCTATTGGTGTGCTTGGGATTTGGGTCCCATTCTGGAAGAGGAGGAGGGGGAGGAAGGGCAAAACCAGATTCCAAGTCCACAATAGGGATTATCTCTGTCTGCTCTGCGATTTCTTTAACATAGAAAATATATAATTTATAACCTTGTAAAGCAAATGAGATTAGATTGAGTTGATAAAAAAGCTATGGTACATTTACACCATGGACTACTATGTGGCTGTAAGAAAAGAAGGATCTCTTACCCTTTATGGCAGTATGGATGGACCTGGAGATTATTATGCTAAGCAAAATATGCCAATCAGAGAAAGACAAATATCACATGATCTCACTTATATGTGGAATCTAATGAATAAAATTAACTGATGAACAAAATATGTCCAGAGGCATGGATGCATGGAACAGATTGACAGATCTCAGAGGGGAGAGGGATGGAGGGCACAGGAATAGATTAACCAAAGAATGTATGTGCATATATGCATAGCCCATGGACACAGACATTAGTGTGAGAAAGGCCTGGGTGGGGCAGGGATTGGGTGAAGGGGGGTAAAGGGGGGGGGGAAATGGGGGACATCTGTAATATTGTCAACAATTTTAAAAAATGTGAAAAAAATAAAATAAAATAGGATCCCTCTCACACTTGTAAAAAAAATTAAAAGGTTATTACTGTTTTTAAAGATTGATAGAGGTATAAACATAGTAGTAGTAAACTCAAAGACACTCAAATCACTTTTGCACCCAACAGCCCATCCAGCTAGCTCTCCTAAAACTACTTAAATTGATTGATTACACTTCAGATCTAGCCAAGAAATACATAATTATTTTAGTTAATTATATGTAAAAGTACTCTCTTAGGCATATCTAGAAAATACTAAAGAAAATATATGACCTTTATGCCCCTGCTATAATCATAGCTAGCAGTGATGATAGACAAAAATAGCTAAAGTTTTATTTTAGTCATTTAAATAAATATTTAGTTAGTAGAATGCCATAGGACATTTGGATTTAAAAAGTACCTGGTTGTCCACAGTCTGAATCATTTGACATTATGAAGCCGTTGGATGATTTCTTTGTCTGAATGGTAACGGGGATCCCACAGAGGTGTTGGCAGGTGAATGAAGTGACACTTCTGCTACTAACATCTTAGAGGTGATGACAAGTTCAGACCTGGCTTAAGGTGGAGCAGCTACACACAGTTGTATAATACTAACTTAAGTTGGTAAAAACCACAGAGGACATGTGAATCAATAACTGGTTATATTTCTAATTGGTTTGCAAAAATAAAAATTGTCCCTACTTAAATTGTGTACAACAAGCCTTTTAATAGCATCTGGTTTGCACATTTGCACAAGTATTACTCCATCACTCTGGAAACAAATTAAGAGATGCCACTGTCATAAAATAAAGATTATAATTGAGTACTCTAGAATGAAACTTCTCATGAGAATGTAGTAAAGGAAGACATACACTGTATGTAAACTAAGAGTCTAGAAAACTAGATGAATAAGAAAAGGAATACTACTGGAAATAACAGATACCTGTTAATCAAAGGTGAATTTAAATGATATCCTTTAAGATATGGCAGTTGAAGACAAAAGTCCCATAATAAAATTTATATATCCAACTATTGACAGTTTGGCTTAAGGTTGTTTTTTTTTTTTTTTTTGTTAACACCACCCTTCCCGCTGACTTTTGTTCAAGTAAAACCAAGTTCTATTCACAGAGATATGAGTGGGTAGCCACAAACAATCTACCTTTTGCTATTTATTGCACTCACATGAAAAAGCTCAATATTTGCAGTGGGTAGAAATAAATATTGTACATAAACAAAAATAGATATATGACTCTTGTTCATTGGGGTCACAACTTCATAGAAACTAATGTATTTTTGAGCCAGTCTGGTTGAAACCACACAAGATACCACAGATGTAGATAGTTGTCATAGTTTTCCATTCTTTTATGTCCAGTTCAGATCAAATGGTCTTATAAGTAATTATAAAAATATGTCACATTTAATCTTTTAATATATAAAATATACAATTGGTTGCCTAAAAAGAATATTATCACACTACTGTCCACTCAAAGATATCAGTAAAGTCAGAAATAAAGAGAGCAGGGATATAATAAAAAAACATATCTTTCATTGATTTTCTGCCTATATCATAAATAATTTTTACTTTGTTGACTTTCTGATTCTATATTTTAAAATCTGATTACATTGAATGGGGTGAGGATTCATATAAGTGGGGGGAAAAGAAAAATTATTAGTTATTAATGTTTGAACATCACTTATAATAAACAAATGTGAAAAAATATTTATGGAAGTATACAGTGTCCCATTTATGGCTGCATTCATTCTATTAGAATGAAATAAACTTACTCTACTGTGTAGCCTTGTGATATGATTAACCACCTCTCCATTTGGGTAGTTATATAGCTATGCATTTTAAAGGGAGAACCCTTTAAAGAATGAACTAGAAGAAAGGTTCTATCTGTTTTGTTTTTTAGGGAAAAACTGCATAGTAGTGGACACTTATAATAGCACATAAAAAAGGAAAAGAGAAAGGAAAATGAGAAGAAACAAAAGCAGAGAAAGAGAAGACAAAAAGCAACAACAACAAAAATATATGCTCCCTGGCCAGTGTCGCTCAGTGCTTAGAGCATTGGCCCTGTGCACAGAAGGGTTATGGGTTTGATTCCAGGTCAGGGCACATACTCAGGTTGTGGGTTTGATCCCCGTTGAGATGCATACAGGAGGCAACCGATAGATGTTTCTCACTCACATGGATGTTTCTCTCTCCCTCTCTCCCTTTTGCTCTCTCTAAAAATCAATAAAAACATATCCTTGGGTGAGGATTAATAACATATATATATATATATATATATATATATATATATGCAAATGTGTTTATTTAATTCCTATGAGCATAGAAAATTATTTACTTTGGTGATCATAGGGAAATAGAACTGTAGGGGAGAGGAAAAGATTCATATTTGCTTTCTTATTAGGCTATATATATATATATATATATATTACATTTATCAGTTTTTAAAGAAATTCTAATAGAGATGAGAACATAAAAGCAAAGTGAGTGATTCAGCATAAAGAAAAAAATTCATGTTGTGGGAAAACTTTATCATAGAGAATGCTCATAGCAGCATTATACCCAAGGACCAGATTATTAGAAATGACATGTGTCCATAAATGAAGAAATGAGGGGTTGGTTAATTCCCCATTAATATAATGAAATACTATACATCCAATATAATCACTATATTGAAATTTACTTTTTGACGTAGACATATGTTCGTGTAGACAACTAATTGAATAAAAAGTCTACATCCCACTAAAAAGCTGCACAGTGAAGGAAACCATCAACAAAATAAAAAGACCAACCTATGAAATAGAAAAAAAAATATTTAAAAATCATCTTTCTAATAGTTCTGGCCAGTGTGGCTCAGTTGCTTGGCTTGCCAGTTTGATTTCAGGTCAGGGCACATGCCCGGGTAGGGGGCATGCAGGAGGCAATCAATTAATGTTTCTCTCTCTCTCCCTCTCTCCCTATAAATCAATAAAAAATAAATAAAAATTATATATCTGATAAAGGGTTAATACCCAAAATATATTTTTTAAAAACTCATACAATTCAATAGCAAATATATATGATTAAAAATATGGCCGAGGCATTGAATAGACATTTTTTTATAGAAGATGTACAAATGCCGACAAGTACATGAAAAGGCGCTCAAAACATGCTCCACAATTTAATCTCAGTTATCATCAAGGAAATGCAAACCAAAACCACAATGAGATATCATCTCAGCCCTGTTGCACTATTAACAAAAAGAAAAGAACAAATATTGACAAGTGTTTGAAGAAAAATGCACCCTTCTGCACTGCTGGTGGGAATGTAAATTGGTGCAGCCACTATGGAAAACAGTATGGAGATTTCTCTAAAAATGAAAAATAGAACTACCATATGATCCAACAATTCCGCTTTGGGGTATATACCCAAAGGAAATGATAGCAGGATGTCCCATAGATATCTACACTCACATATTTATTGCAGCATTATTTACACTAGCCAAGAAATGGGAACAACCTACGTATTTGTCAAGAGATAAATGGACAAGGAACAACCATTTGAAAGAAGGAAATCCTGCCATTTGTGACAACATGGATGGATCATGAGAGTATTCATATTAAGTGTGAAATAAGCCAAAGAAAGACAAATCCTGCATGGTAGCACTTAGGCAAATCTTTTTTTAAAGAAGTCAGACTCATAGAAACAGAGAGTAGAAAGTGGTTGCCATGATTTGGGGTGTGGGAGAAAAAGATACAAACTTTCAGCTACAAGATGAATAAAGTCACTCTTTGCCACATATACTGCGAGGGTAAAGACCATTCTCAGCAATCAGACTGTCGACATTCCAGAAAATGTGGACATCGCTCTGAGGGGACACACAGTTATTGTGAAGGGCCCCAGAGGCCACCCTGAGGAGGAACTTCAACCACATCAATGTAGAACTGTCTCCTTGGGAAAAAAAAGAACATGCTCTGGGTTGACAAATGGTGGGGAAATAGGAAGGAACTGGCCACAGTTCTCTCTATCAGCTGCTATCATGCACAGAACACGATCAAGGGTGTTACACTGGGCTTCCATTACAAGATGAGGTCTGTGTACACTCACTTCCCCATCAATGTTATTATTCAGGAGAATTGTTCTCTTGTTGAAATCTGACATTTCTTGAGTGAAAAATACATCCACAGAATTCGGATGAGGTCAGGTGGTGCTTGTTCAGTATCTCAAGCCCAGAAAGATGAGTTGATTCTTGAAGGAAACGACATTGAACTTGTATCAAATTCAGCTGCTTTGACTCAGCAAGCCACAACAGTTAAAAACAAGGATATTAGAAAAATTTTTGGATAGTATCTATGTTTCTGAAAAAGGAACAGTTCAGCAGGCTGATGAATAAGATCTAAATTGTCCAGCTATTGAAACAGCAGGAAGCCAAATGACTTGTCACACTTATTTGGGATATTTTAAAGATGTAATAAAAGCCTTGTATTGATTTGGGATGGGGGGGATGAATAAAGTCTGAAGGTCTATTATATACTTAACACAGTGACTACAGTTGATAACATTGTGTTGTATAATTGAAATTTGCTAAGAGAATGAAACTTAAATGTTCTCATTACCCACCCCCAAATATATATGGCATTATGAAGGTGTTAACTAGTAGATGGGGAGTATCCTTTCACAATATCAAATCATTACAATGTATACTTTAAATATCTTACCATTGAATTTGTCAGTGATACTTCAACAAAGCTGAAAAATAGAAATGTGTAACTTAAAATGATACCAGGATAGAGAAGAAATGGAAGTATATACTTTAAAATGTTGCCAGTAAATGCAACTGTGCAGTATATCATGGCTACTGCTTATTTTCTTCTTTGTATTTTAATGTATTTTTTCATTTTTAGTAGTTTTTACTTTTCAATTACAGTTGACATACAATATTATGTTAGTTTCAAGTGTACAACCCGGTGATTAGACATTATATAACTTACTAAGTGACCATTCCAATAAATCTAATACCCATCTGACACCACACAGTTATTACAATATTATTGGCTGCATACACTATGCTATACTTTACAGTCCCGGGTTGCTTAGTTGGTTGGAGCATCATCCCATACAGTAGGATTGCTGTGGGTTTGACTCCCAGTCAGGGCACATGCCTAAGTTGTGGGTTTGAGCCCTGGTCAGGGTTCATATGGGAGGCAACCAATTGATGTTTACTTCTCACATTGATCTCTCTCTCTCTCTCTCTCTCAAATAAATAAACATATCCTTGGGTGAGAATTTAAAAAATAGTTTGGAAAAGTCACTAAAAAAATGGACTACTTTAGCATCAATAATAATTTTTTAAAAAATAGCAAACCCTGGGGAAGGGAAAGAATATGATTTCTACAATTGCCACATTGTAATAATGCAATGCTCAGTGTTCAACAAAAAATAATCACAAGGCATACAATGAGACCACAAAATATAGTCCATTAATAGGAACTAAATAAGTTGACTGAAACAGTCCCTAAGGAAGCCCAGACATCAGACTTAATAGACATAGATTTTAATACAACTCTCTTAACTATGTTCAAAAGAAAGAGAATATAGGGACCAAAAAAAAAAAAAAATCTAAAAGGAATCAGAAAAAGTATAACAAAAAGAAAATATCAATTGAGATAAAAGTTATAATATGAAACCAAACTATAATTCTGGAACTGGAATTCAAATAGCTAAAATGGTAAATTTAATAGAAAGCTTCAACACAGATAAGCAGACAGAAAAAATAATTGGTGAACTTGAAAACAAAATTACAGAAATTATAGAATGTGAAAAACAGAAAGAAAAAAATAGTAGGAAAAAACGAACAGAGCTTGTGGAACTCATGAGGCACCGTCAAATGGATGGGATATGCATTATGGGAGTCCTAAAGAAGAAAGAGAGAAAGCAGAAATAAACAAGGCAGAAATATTTATTGAAGACACAATGGCTGAAAACTTTTCAAATCTGATTAAAATGTTAATGTACCAATTCAAGTTGAATAATCTCTAAGTAAGATAAACTCAAAAAAAGCCACACCAACACCCATTGAAATGAAACTGTTGAAAGCCACAGACAAATGGAGAATCCTGAATGAAAGCAGCAAGAGAGAAATTATGCATCTTACACATCAATATGCATAGCTGCATTATTCACAGTAGCCAAAAGATGGAACCAATTTAAGCACCCATCAATAGTCCAACATTTTGTTTTTATAAATGAATAAACAAAATGGTGTGTGTGTGTGTGTGTGTGTATAGAATATTATTCATCTATAAAAAGGAATGAAGTTCTGATATATGCTATAACATGGATAAACCTTGAAATCATGCTAAGTAAAATAAGCCAGGAAAAAACATAGAAAAATATTATGTCATTTCAGTTATATAAGGTACCTAGAACTCAATAGAGACAGAAAATATAGGAAAACTTATAGCAACAGAAAATAGAATAGTGGTTACCAGGGACTGGGAAGAGGGGGCATGGGAGTTACTGTTCAATGAGTACAGAGTATCTGTTTAGGATGATAAATAAAAGTTCTGTAAATGGATAGTGGTGTTAGTTGTACAACATTGTTAATATACTTAAAACCACTAAATTATACATTTTATAATGGTTAAGCTGATAAATTTTACGTTATGTAATTTTCCACAATAATTTTTTTTATAGAAATGGGCTCTTGATTCACACAACATGAATAAATCTTATGTACATTTTACTAAATGAAAGAATATATGCTTTATGATTTCATTCATATGACACTCAGCAAAATGAAAACCTGTAGATATAAAAAACAAATCAGAGATGCCAGAGGTTAGAGGAGGGAGAAGTGATTAAGTACAAAGTGGGTGCACAGGGAAACTTATGGTGAACAATCTATTTCGTATCCTACTGGGTTAGTAGATACATGACTCTATACATTTGTCAAAGTCGGTAGAACTGTATACCACAAGCAATGAACTTTCATGTAGCCTAAAACAAAACAAAAAAACTCATCAATCAAAATGTCAGGGGATCACATCAAGGCAACTTTGACCAAAAAATAAAAATAAAAATCTAACTGTATTACAAATGTACAACGCAGCTCTACTGAAGGGGGTAAAAAAATAATAACAACTGACTTAGGTAGCTTTGGAAACTGATGTTTGACTAGAAAATGTAAGGTTACCATTTAGAAAAGGTTAGAAAAAATGTAAATACTACTCTAGTTGGTTGATTTTTTTCTCATAATGGTATGGTTTAAAACTTCCAAAACTGATTTGCATGTATACTAGGTTGAAACAACTACATCAGTGGTGGTTGGTGGGAGACAAGTTTCACACTTTCAGAGAGGCAAACTACAGATAAGCAGTGAGAGAAGGTTCAAATAACTCCTGTGCTACTAGATTAGAGGCAGAGGCATCAGTATGAACTCATGTGTAGCTTAATGTATACACAATGGATTGATACATAAACAAACATATGTGTGTCTACATGGGTTATTATATCACCTAGCTCTGTTTGCTTAAAGAACCTAGAATCAGTGAAGTCCCAGAAGCAGAAAATATACCCAGAACCCAGATCTTTGTTTTTAAATACTATTCTCCAGTAAAAGGAACTAGAGCTGCTTAGAGAAATATATGATTCTATGGACAGGGCAGGGTAAAGAAAGAGTGAGCTCACAGCATCTTGCAATGCCAGAAAGTAAGGAAGTACTCAAAAAGATTGGAGCTAGTGCACTGTTGCTGGGAATGCAAACTGGTGAGGCCACTGTGGAAAACAGTATGGAGTTTCCTCAAAAAAATTAAAAATGAAACTGCATTTTGACCCAATGGACCCACTTCTGGGAATATATCCTGAGAATCCCGAAACATCAATCAAAAAGAATATATTCACCTTATGTTCATAGCAGCGTTATTTAAAATAGCCAAGATCTGGAAACAGCCCAAGTGCCCATCAGTAGTAGATGAGTGGATAAAAAAGCTGTGGTACATTTACACAATGGAATACTATGCAGTTGTTAAAAAAAAGAAGAAACTTACATTCTTTGCAACAGCATGGAAGGACCTGGACAGTATTATACTAAATGAAATAAGTCAGTCATAGAAAGACAAATACTGTATGATCCCACTAATATATGGAATCTAATGAACAAAATAAACTGATAAAAAAAAGAAAAGGAATGAAAGGCATGGATACATGGAACAGACTGACCGTTGCCAGAGAGGAGATGGGGCTAGGGTAACTGGATAAAGAAGGTGAAGGGATTAGCTAAAGAGCATATATGCATACCCCATGGACATGGACAATAGTGTGGTGAAGGCCAAGAGAGGGAGAGAACATGGGGGCCCTCTGCAACAGTGTCAATATTAAAAAATTTTTAAATAAAAGACTGGGGCATGTCAAAGGCAGAAAGGAGCTCAACTGAAAGACCTCCCAATGGCCCAAATTAGAGCAATTTAAGCAACAAAATAAATGAAGTAGTATTAGATTATAACCTAAGTATAAAATTAATATTTGTGAGCCCATACTATTATAGATAAATGATTAAATAATTCCAAAAATGAGAGATAAAAGACACATTTTTACAGATTCTCAAATACTCCCTCTTCAGGAGGTACAGTTTAAACCCACCCAGGGTGGACTGAATTTGATGGCTTGCTTCCAAAAAACAGAATATGGCAAGCAGAAAATGGTAACTTTACATCTGGAAAACCTGGCATGCACTAACCAAATGATAAGGTGAATATCAGCACTGATGCCATGTGGGCAACATGCATTCCTGATAAGACTTGATGAGTAGGGTACTTCACCTTTGTAGCAACTCACACATAGCTCCAGTGTGAGCATGAGAAAAACAGCAGAATGAACGGTAATCGAGAGACACTTTACATAAAACCTGACCACAAGAAAAGACTAAAAGTGTCATAGAACAAAGGAGACATGATAACTAAATGCCATGTTGTTTCCTGAATTGAATCTTAAAGAAGAAAAGGGACATTATTGGGAAAAGTGATAAAATCCTAATAAAATCTGTAGTTCCATTTTTTAGCTATGTTCAGTAATTTGAGTTTTGACTATGAAAGTGTAAGATGATTACAATAAGGAAACTATGCACTATCTGTGCAACTTTTCTGTAAATCTAACATTATTCGGAAATAAAGAATTTATTTTTTATTATCTTTATTGTTGAAAATATTACAGATATCCCCTCCTTTTTCCTTCCATCGCCCCTCTCCACCGGGCTCCCGCCCCACCCCAGGCCTTCACCACCCTATTGTCTGTGTCCACGGACAACGCATATATCCATATAAGCTCTTAGGTTAATTTCTTCCTGCCCCCACCCCAGACCCCCTTACATCTGAGACTCATTGGACTGCTCCATGTTTTCATGCCTCTGGTTCTGTCTTATTCATGAGTTTATTTTGTTCATTAGATTCTGCATATAAGTGAGATCATGTGATATTTGTCTTTCTCTGACTGGCTTATTTCACTTAGCATAATAATCTCCAGGTCCATCATGCTGTCTCAAAGGATAATAGATCCTTCTTCTTTCCAGCCTCATAGTTTTTTTTATTTTTTTTGGTTTTTTAGAGAGAGGAAAGGAGAAGGAGAGAGAGAGAGAAACATCAATGAGAGAGAACATCGTTTGGCCGCCTCCTGCATGCCTCCCACTGGGGATCGGGCCCACAACCTGGACATGTGTCCTGACTGGGAATCAAACTGGTGACCTCTTGGTGCATGGGTCGATGCTCAACCACTGAGCCACACCAGCCAGACTATTTGTTTTTAAATTACATTTAAGGACTACTCCTTGTGCAACAACATTAACACCTAGCCCTATTAGTCATTTGAAAAAAAGAAAAAATCTATGAAAATCTATGAACAATTTCACAAAAGGTCAAACAGACCTTTCTGTTTGACTAATATTTAAATGTCTTATTGAATGATTATTGTCATCATTAAAATTTTAACGTTTACATAGTAAAAAAAATTTCTTTCATCAAAATCAAAACACCAAATACTAATAGTTGTCATGTATTAGCTTAAATTATTAAAATATTGAATGGGACAGAAAGCAAAATAAACTTGTATTTTTTAGTATTTAGTGTATAAGGGAAGTTAAAAAATACAAATTGATCCTTAAGTTTTTATAATCAGAGAAATAGAATATAAATAACATTTTGAAAAATATAATACCACCAGGATTATTTTTTAAAATAAGAATACTTCATAGGTGATAAATATTGTGTTCCCAATGCTAATATTTTCTTTACATATTTTGAATTCTGAGTCCTTTATGATTTTTTATTTTATTTTATTTTATTTTATTATTTTTTGCTCTTAGTGTTAACTGAAGGCTAGCTGACACTTACATGAAATAACAGACTCTTTGATGTAGTGTAAGTTTTGGATGGTTTTGTGTTTATCTACATGTATGTATTCTGAAAATTAAGACAGAAAAAAAGCCAACAGAAAGTTAACAATGCCTATTAGATTGTATTATTACCTAATAATAAAAAATGTGATATTACTTTTTTATTCAAATTATTTAAAGATTAAATGAGATTAGATTTACAATTATGTAGCACAATACTGACATCTTGCAAAGTGTTCAGTAATCTGGGTGAATTAATATTTAAAAATTGGAAAAGGGCCTGGCTGGTGTGGCTCAGTGGTTGAGCATCGACCCATGCACCAAGAGGTCACTGGTTTGATTCCCGGTCAGGGCACATGCCCAGGTTGTGGGCCAAATCCCCAGTGGGGGGCATGCAGGAGGCAGCCAGTCTTTCACATCGATGTTTCTATCTCTCTCTCCCTTCCTCTCTCTCTAAAAAATCAATTAAAACATACTTTAAAAAAGAGATGCATTCCTTTACTGTGATTTAAAACTATTCCAATCCTTTTCTACTGAGCTAAACTCCATCTATGTCAACTGCGTGGTCATTGTCACCCATTACACCAGGGCAATGCTACATCAGACCACTAAGGAGGAAGCTAACGTATTTCTGTTCTTCATCATTAGAGCATAGACTACAGGAGAAGGGAGCCAAAAATCATCAAAGCCTGAAGTTTCGTCTAAGTATACTGTATGCTGGAAGAAACTGAAAACAGACTGTAAAAAGAATATGTCATGGAAAAATATTTCAAAGGATAAAGCAATTCAATTTAGATGTATTTTAAAAGAACCAAGGATTGAGGGGCCCTCAATCCAATAAAATTTAAGACCTTAAAATTTCATTATTCAAACTCTCCTTCAGATAAATGTGGAAAGACTGTAAGTGTTCATGTATTTTCACTTAGCTAATATTAGAGTAGTTTACATGAATGTAAATTTCTCATTCAGTACAATTTCCATTTAGAGCCCAAAACATTACTGTCTGTTAAAGAGATTATATTTAGAATCTTACCACTTGGTGATGGTCATCATAGTGGTGATAGTGATCTTTTTCTTTTCAACATGTACTTTGTATTCTGTGCAACATAGGCATGGCCCTTTAAATTATCTTTCCCACTCATCTTCTCTGTTTAAAAAAAAAAAAACTGTCTTTCTCTATAATAAAAGATGTAGATGGTGGAACCTGAAACTTCTATGTGAACTGTTTCCTCACATCTTCATGCGTAGCTGACCAACACTGAAGGCTCTTGGGTAACAAGGGCAGATAACCTAGAGAGGCAGCAGAATCTCCTAGTATTGCAGCTCCTGAACACCTAGTCCATCCACCTGCAAGGGTTACCTCTTCTATGGGGACCAGGCTCCACTGCCAGCAGGAACTCTACTACACCGACTCAGGTATCACCACCAAGTATTTCTACAGCTGTGGCTCTCAGCACAAAATATATATATATATTTTTTTTTTCTTCCTTGTTAATCCTTACCAGAGGATATTTTTCCATTGATTTTTAGATAGAGTGGAAGGGAGAGAGGGAGAGGGAGAGAGGGGGACAGGCAGACATTGCTGTGAGAGAGACACATCAATTGGTTGCCTCCCACACAAACCCAACCAAGGCTGGGGATTGAATCTACAATCCAGGTACGTGTCCTTGACCAGGGATCAAACCCTTGACCCTTTGGTCCACAGGCCGACACTCTAACCACTGAGCCAAACCGGCCAGGGCACAGGCCTATATATTTTCAATCATATTATAAAAGATAACTGGAGCAAAATGCTGAGGAAGTAAAAATATGCAAAAAAGTGTTTAAGTTGAAGGTACACTAGGAAACTAGCGAGCATAAGAATTTTTAAATTATTTTGTATTATCAGAATTCTATTCCATATGAATTTCTTTGTTTGATTATTTGAATAAATTTAAAATACTTGAAACAAGTTAATTAAATTATTTAAAATTTTGCAAGTAAAATTAATATTTCATAGTGTATTGGTTGCATGTAGTCTATGCCTTCAAATATTATGGGCATACCATAGGAGTAAAACAATAACTTGTGTCCTAGTTGTAGGGCATTCATTCTTAATACCATGTTGGAAGAGATGGGAACAATCTTCTAGGAGATTATGGGAAACACATTGTCTTTGAGTCATTAAAAAAATTGAAGATAAATAGAAAAATATCAAGGGAGATCATGAAGGAGAAATTTTATAATAACCCATGTCTAACACAACATATCTTTACAATATAAATGACTCATAAAATTTTTCTTTGTATTTTTCTGAATAGGGACAATTTTTTTTGTGTAGTAAAAATATTTCATAGATCAATAACCTTTTAAAATTAAATTAAATACCACATTTGGAGAAGTCCAGGAGTAGTGGGTCAAATCACAATACATAAATATCTTAAGAGAGATAGTAACTGATAATTTTAAGACAGAAAAAGAAAATAATCTAAGGCAAAAATATTTTTTGGAAAAAAAATTGCAAAAGTAAAATCATTCTTCAGTGGTTAAATGGCATGATATGCTAATTTTAATTATATACAGAGAACCTAAAAAGAATAGAACCTGAAAAGTTCGTTTAAAAAAAAAATAGACTGTCAATTTGTGTCTTTTAGAATTGTATCTTAAAATTTTTCAGGGATGAGTGAAAAAGATACAACATATGTACATTTGAAACATCCTCATTCCAAGAAGCGAATGCAGAAAGAAAGTGAGTATTTTTTCCCAATCCCTATTGAATTCTGATATTACTTTCTGTTCCTTGTTCAATAATTTCTCTAAACGTTTTCATTACAATTTAGCCCATAACACATTATGTCTAACTTATATTCAAGATTTTGCCATTTAAAAAATTTACCTAGCCCTGGCCGGTTTGGCTCAGCATTTAGAGCATTGGCCTGTGGACCAGAGAATTCTGGGTTCGGTTCCCGCTAAGGGCACGTACCTCGGTTGCAGTTCGTCCCCAGCCCCGGCTGGAGTCATGTGGGTGGCAACCAGTCATTGTGTCTCTCCCACATAGATGTTTCTCTCTCTCTCTTTCCTCCTCCCTCCCTCCTGCTCTATCTGAAGATAAATGCAAAAATGTCCTCAGGTGAGGATTAAATAAATAAATAAATAAATAAATAAATAAATAAATAAATAAAAGATTTACCTAATGTACTTTACTTAGTAAGAAGAAAACAATTACATAGATCTCTTTTATTTGGAAAAAAAAAATCTTATTCTGTCAACTCTCTTCACATATATCAATAGCCTACCCACATGCTTTATGAGAAATTGTGTGAAGAGGTAACCATATCTCTGTTTTAATCTCTAGAGATACAAAAGCAGACAATTTACTCAGAAGTCAAAGGATCTACTTCAAACTCCAATCAGACAAAAATAACAAGAACTAAATCATCTAAAGGAAAAGGTAAAGTTCATGTAGAGGACCTAGCTTAGGTGTACTCTGGTCACGAAGCCTACTGGTACGTAATTCAAGTAACTAACGTAAGGCAGAAACCACTGCTCCGAATAGCTGAGTCAGCGTGCCCAGTTTTATGAGGTTTTTTAAAACCATATTTTATCATCTGAGCAAGTCAAGTAGGAAAATTGTTTCTTTTCAATTTGTTTGGAAACAATTGTGAATCTCCTGATGTCACTATCAGTCATTCTGTGAAGTTTTAAGGAACAATATTGATGAACATTATTTAATACATGTTGTGATTATAATTTCTTCTGTGCAATAGTTGTGGTTAATCCTGATGTTGAAGAACAGTAGGAAGGAAGGCTCCAATGAGAACATTGTCATATGGATACGAACCTATCATATTTCCAAAATAATATCTTCTGATGGTCGATCTATAAAAGTGACTTATACAGATATATTGTAGAAGTATACTTACATTTTTAAAACCAAGCCCATATATCCCCATGTATCTAATATTGCAATTTGTATTCATAAATCATTGAGGTGAATCAGGGGATTATTTTGGTAAAGTTAGAATAAGTGACTTCCCCAAGAGAAACATAGTAACAGAATAGGGAGCAGAACACAGACATCAAATTGGTCAGTATCCCTTTTAATTTATAATTTCAAGTTTGAAGGCATTTAAATGTTGGGGTCTTGAACTGACAGACCATCTCCCTCTAAACTCTGCTTTTTAATTCAATGTTTTCCTGAGCTACTCAATCTCTCCTTTTCTCTCTGGGCGGTGTCTTCAGTTCCGTTTACCTGGCGTCTCGGTGTAGTGATTCTTGGAATCTTCTGTGTGTTTCTCCTTTCAACAACCGGAATCTTGGGGCTCATGGGTAAGTTGAACAAGACCTGTGGCCTGAACCAAATAGCTCCTCCCTTAGGAGTTATTCTTTCTACTAGTATTTATTTCCTACTAGTTTCATAGCTATGATCTCCATTTCTACCCAGGAAACCCTTGCACCTTCACCACTAAGGTAATCACTTGCCCATTTCAAAGTTCTTTAAAAGCTTCTGACGTCTCCTTTGCTTATATGGTCTGGATCATATTCGGGATATTGCCAGGAGCTATACTGAGGTATTGTTGATGGTCGACCATGCTGTGTGCACATTAATTTTCTCTCTCCTCTCTGACACCTTCTTTGAAAAATCTGTCAAGTCCTCTTGGTCCTACCTTCGAATCTTCATTCTGCAGCTCAAATTTACTTTTTAAATAGCTTATTCTTATAAATGCCTAATAAAACTCAACAATATTTTTCTCCTATATTTTTGAAACTGCCTCCTAATTTATTCTAAAGTCAACAGACCTCAAAATCCTATTGAAATTGCCAAATAAACATCTCCAAAGTGCCAAGAAATTATTATGTCATCAAAGTGCCAAGAAATTATTAGTGGTTTTTTATTCTCTACTGAATTAACACTCCCTTACATATATTTGCTTTCATAATCTTAATTTCAATAAAATAATTTTAAGTTTTACTCCTTATGTCTAAATTAGCTTCAAATCATTCTAGACCATTTTCTGTTTCCCACATGTTCTCTCTGTCCCAGCACATATGTTCATGCTGTTCCCCTCATCTGGACAGCCTCTGCCTGTAGCCTATCTCTGCCTGTGAAAATCTTACCCATTCCTCAAGACCCATTTTATAAAAATGGATGACTTTCCTAAATCCTCCATGATGTATTTTCAAATTCCCTAACCAGAAGTTAGTTCTCTCTTTCTAAAAACCATTTTATCACCTTTTATTATTTTTATCTAGCAACTTTCCCCCTAGATTAGGAGTTCTAAACCTCAGCAGTATTGATATTTTGGTGGAGTAATTCTTTGTTAGGGATGCTGTTTTGTACGTTATAGGGTATTTAGCGGCAGCCCTGTCCTCTACTCACTAGATGATAGTAGATACATCCAAAATGTCTCCAGATAATGCAAATGTCCCCTGGAGGATAAAATCATGCCCAGTTGAAAACCACTGCTTTAGATAATTTCCTTTTGTGTTAGACACTGTGGGTGACTCAGAAACAAGTAATAACAAGTCTTGCATTAAAGGAAGTTACAGTCTGTTGCAGTCAGTTGAATGCTTATAGTTTTTTGTGTATATTGTCAAAGAACACCATCCCTTTAATGACCGTGGCTTTAAGTTTCCTGGATTGCAAACCAAGCTCTTTGATGTATGTGTGTGTGTGTGTGTGACTTTTGTAGACATACAGTATAATTCTACTACTATAGAATTCACCCATTTACAGTGTAAAATTCTATGGCTTCTAATATAGTCAGAGTTGTACAACCTTAACTATAATCAATATTAGAATACTTTCATCACCCCAAAAAGACCCCCCAGTACCCACTAGCAGTTCCCATTTCCCTTCTAATTAGCCAGCCTAATACAATCACTAATGTACCTTCTTTCTGTATAGATTTTCTTATTCTGCACATTTTATAAATGGAATCACATAATAGATTTTCTTTTGAGACTGGCTCCTTTCACTTAGCATAAGGCTTCCATGGTTCATTTATAATCCAATGTATCATTATGACATTCCTTTAAATTGCCAAAAATTTATATTGTGTGGACATAATTAATCTGTGTATTAATCTATTATCAGATATGTGATTTGCAAATATTTTCCCCATCCTTTTGGTTACCTTTTCACTCTCTTGAGAGTAATCTTGTATTCACAAAAGTTTGTAATTTTGATGAAGTCCAGTTTATCTATTTTTGCTTTGGTGGCTTGTACTTTGGGTGTCAAATCTAAGAAACCACTGCCTAATTCAGGATCACAATAGTTTACACCTATTATCTTCTAAGAATTTTATAGTTTTAGCTCTAACATTTGTGTGTTTGATTCTTTTTGAGTTAATTTTTGTAAGTGATGTAAGGTGAGTATGAGATATCTATCTATTTAGGTCTTTAATTTTTCAGCAATATATTTTCATTTTTAGAGTATATATTTAAAGCTACTTTTGTTAAATTTATTCCTATTTTATTCCTTTTGATGCTATTATAAATAGAATTTTAAGAATTTTTTTTCTTTATTGATTTTTAGAGAGAAAGGAAGGGAGAGGGAGAGAGAGATAGAAACATCGATGAGAGAGAACATCGACTGGCTACCTCCTGCATGCCCCCACTGGGGATCTGGCCCACAATCTGGGCACCGTGCTCTGACCAGAAATCGAACTGGTGACCTCTTGGTGCATGGGTCGATGTTCAACCACTGAGCCACACCAGCCAGGCTATAAATAGAATTTTTAAAATTTTATTTTCACACTGTTTGTTGTTAGCATAGAGAGAAATACAGCTGATTTTTGTATATCGCTCTTATGCCATGCCACAATGTGGTGCATTAGCTCTAAGAGGTTTTCAGTGGATTCCGTCAGATTTTCTAAGTAAAATGTCTGGATAGTTTTATGTCTTACCTTGGATAATTTCACTAACTAGCACCTCAAATACAGTGTTGAGTAAAGGTTGTGAAAGTGCACATCGTCATCGTGTTCCTGATCTTGGGGGAAGGCGTTCCGCCTCTCACCAGAGGATGCAGCCTTGGGCATGTGCACAGTCACCCACATATCACAATGATTTTAGCAGGGTTTTCTTTGACTCTGTCCCTATCTCACTTAAGATGCTTAAAATATCTGCTTCTATTGGTGTCACACCCATCTATTAGACTCTACTAATTGCTGGCTGATGGCTCTCTGGTTTTTGACAATGCCTTGGAGATTAGGCTCCTCCACAGTCTAATCCAATTTCATTTGTGCGCTTTTTCAAGGGTAGTTTTTGAGGCTAATCTTTGACATTTGTACTAACCCCAAGAAGGCTTTCCTTAGCTGTGTCTGCCTTTGGTTCACTCTGGTAAACTGACCTGCCTATGTTTAAAATTATTGCTTTCATGGAGCTACAAACCCCTTCTTAACTGCTTGCCAACCCTTCCCATTTCTACATGACCCACCCTTACCACAGCCCTCTCAATCTCCATTGTTTTCAAGAGCATCCGTAGGCTTGAACTTCCCTGATCAAATCAAGTCAGTTCCTTTGGGAAAAGAATTGGAGCTCCCAGTTCTTATGGCCTTCTTTTTCCCTGGACAAAATTCTGAGACACTTCTCTGGAGCTTGGAAAAGAGACTTTTCTGAATAACACCCTTGCTTTATGAGTTAGGTCATGGGAGGAGGGGATAGTAACCTTTGGTTTTCATGGCTTGCCTCCTCCTACTGTGATGTAAACTGGAATGTGAGCTGGGATGAGAGCAATCAATACTCCAATATTCTTCACCTAATCAAACTAGGAGAGTGCCTCTACTCTATAAGTATGAGCTGGGTGGAGGAGAGGAGCTCCAACCTCATAACCGCAATTGCCTCAAATTTAACTTGTGCAATATTGAGCTAGGAGAGATGAGAAATGCTGGTGGCCTGTTCCTCCTGGTGAGATAACATAGCCTTAGCCTGTGATATCTATATAGAGATACCATAGACTGGGACCTGGGGCGAGAAGAAGCTTACTCTTCCTGGGGACACCCAATTATAATGGATAGTCCATGATGTTGACCTTAGCTGCGGAGAAGAAACAGACTCAAGTTTTATAGACTTGCACTGTTCTTATCAAAATTTAAAATATACTCTTAAGACAAGTTTCAAAGATTTTAAATGTGTGGGGGATTTTTTGTTGTTTTTTGCTTTTGTTTTTCATAATGGTAGTTTTTATAATGGCTGTTTTGCTGAACTGATCATGCCACCATTCTGGAAGGGACAATGCTCTATGTGTATTTTTAATATGCTCTTTAGAAGTTAAAACCTATTTATTCTTTTATGTGACATGATTTTTGTTTGTCTTTCCAGTCTCATCTCCTTAAAATCCCTTATATGTAACCTATCTTCTGAGTGTACTAATTAACTTTGGATTACCTTAATATGTCATGTTTTCTCCATTTCTTTACTTTGGAAAACTAATTGCAGCAATTTCTAATTTTATTGTCTAGCTCTTTTACTCTCCTACCTCATTTTTCATCCATAGACAAAAAATAAATTTAAGAGGGACACTAATATGTGAAGTCTTGCTGATATGTCATACTATGCTAGAGCTTATATTTAGTCAGCCAAGTCTCTGCTGAGTTCCAGCAGCAGCTCTCAATTATCTTTGTGTCACCCATCTCATAGTACTCTAAATGCATATTCTTCTGATTGCAGTGATCAAGTTCCTTGAGGACAAAACATATGCATTTTTCTTTGTTCTATCAAGGTCCACTAAGATGTGTTGTGATTAATTAATGTATTTTCCACAAATGAGGCATGAGTGGTAAATTATATGCAGAGAAGAGACGCCTAAAGTGGACAGAAATAAAAATGGTCCTTGCTTCTCAATATTAACTAACATATTAAAATTAAAATTATGTTTTTTATTCATCCCATGTTATGTTCTTCTGGAGCTAATGATGTTGAGTCAAGTTTTACAGGGTCATCAGGAATGCCAACGACAGAAATTGCTGTTGGACAACATAACAGAGAAAGACAATTCCATGTTTAAAAACATAATGTCCATAAAGGATCTCATGGGTAAGCAGATAAATGCATTGAAGACAGAGACCAGCAAGTTTCTTCTGTTTTCCTCAATCACCTGACATCCTCCTCAAATTGGATTTTCTTATAGATGAAACAAATTGTGGAGACTAAATTGCATTTTTATTTACTTGAACACAAAATCGAACTTTTCCAGATATTAGATTTTTCTGTATGCATGATATTGTGTTTTGAAGTTAGTAACCAGTTCTCAAAATAATACTTTAACTATGGAAAAAATAAACAAACAAACAAAATACTTAGGTCTCCTTTATCAGACTCTCTAATCACTATCATACTCTTTAATATAGGTATGTAGATCAGATACTAAGTTCAGATTGTCTCTGTACCTATAGATTTTACTCAGTCTAGAGCAATGATTTCAACCCTTTTTATCTCATGGCACACATGAGATAATTACTAAAATTCTGCAGCACGACAAAAAAATGTATTATATTTTTTGCTGATCTGACAAAAAATAGGTATACTTTTGATTTATTACCATTGAACAGCTATTGTTGTGTTGACTGTTGTCATTTTTTTCATTTGACAATCTAAAGGAAAAGAGGTCAGTGCCCCTGGCTAAATAGTCAGCTATTGCATGTCTTAAAAATTCTTGTGGCACACCCAGGTTGAAAATTGCTGGTCTAGAAAATACAAAGAAGCTGCTTTCTGTTGTTTAGTCCTTTCAGTTTAAGTTAAAAGGGAAAATATCAATCTCCTTAGAAAATAAAGATGGTCCTTGCTTCTCAACATTAACCAACATATTAAAATTAAAATTATGTTTTAAGAAAAATTTTAAGAAAATTTTAATAACTTTATGCATAGACTTAGAGAAATGTAAGTACTCTTCCCAGGCCAGAGCTTTGTTTAGAAAGCTGAAATGAAGCCCATCAGTCTCATAAAATAAATGTTTTTAGAAGGACTAAGAAGGATTTCTCAATGTCTTATCCCAGACATTCCTTTCACTGAGTGGTTTGGGGAATATCTTTTGTTTTCAAGGAAATAAAAGCAGCACATGTGAAACTAGATGGTCATGTTGTGGAGACAAATGTTATTATTTTTCTAATGAAATGAAGACCTTTGACGAGTCTAAGGAATTATGCAAGAAAATGAACTCCAAACTTCCTAAGATAGATGATAACAAAGAACTGGTGATGTATATTTTCTGTTTTCCATCACACCATGCATATTTATCTAGCCATTAGTTATTGCCTAAATCTTAATGCTTAATACTATTTGAGTGTCTTAGTGCTGTTTACAGTTGTAAAGTGACTCAGATCCAGACAGTTACTCATGCTTAAAGTCACAAATACAGATGGAAATTAAATTAGAATTAAATTAGAATTTTATTTAATTCATCTAATTCATCCACAGTTAGAATTTTCATAGGATAGCAAATGTGAAGTCAAACATGAAGCCATTTGGGAAAATTTATCCTTAAAATATATTATTTTGTCAAGGATAATTGTATATCTTACACTGAGAATTTTATAGAAATGTAGCTTCAGCCTCTCTGAAAAAAAAATATTTTAACTCTAACAAAATCAAGAAATACAGCATTACCATTGAGTTTGAGGTAAAAAAGAAAAACTATATGAATTTGAAGTTGAAGTTTAATTATTTCTAAATCATATTAAATTTTAACTCGTACTAGCTTCCAAAGAAAACTGAACTGAATATTTCATAATCTTTGTTATTATATCTTGCTTTGAATACAGAAATAATTTATCATTATTCCTACAAAAAAATTAATATATCCTAACATTCCAGGTTAAGGATAATCTTTTAACATTATATCAAAGATAGATTAATAGACACTTAGTATAACTCTGTCTTCTGTACTAGTCCAATTATCCATACACTTGGCTTTCAACAACTCAAAAGTCACTATAAGAAAAGTAGGAACTTGAAAACCATCAAAAAGAAACACAAAGCAAAATTTGAATCCAGAAAGAAAACTTTCGCAAAGTCTGAATTAATCTCATTTTTATTTGAAGAGAAAACTGCCTGTATGGTAATGGATGTCAAATAGACTTAATGTGGTGATCATTTCGCATAGGTCCAAAGAGCAAATCATTATGTTGTGTAGCCAAAACTAATATAATCTCATATGTCAATTATATCTCAATTTTAAAAAAAGATAATTGTTGCCCAGCCAGTGTGGCTCAATGGATTGAGCATCATCCCGTGGACTGAGAGGTCCCAGTGGGATTCCCAGTCAGGGCACATGCGCAGGTTGCAGGCTCCATCCCCAGTGGGGGATGTGCAGGAGGCAACCGATTTATGAATCTCTCTTACATCGATGCTTCTATTTTTCCCTTCCTCTCTCTCTAGAAAATCAATAAAAAACATATTTTAAAAAAAGAAAATTGCAACTGTTGTTGATAGAATAAATATTGAAAAGTCCACTTTGTTTACAGTGAAGGTAAAGAGCTTACATGAAAATATAATATATTGAAAAGTGGTCAGGTAAGGGAGCAAATGTGATATCTTGATATCTATCTCTGTTTAACATAAATTAATAATGATTATTTTAGTAAGAAAACCCCTTATAGTTTTCTTAGATAAGAACTATAAGATTTAAATGGATGGTGATCTGATTTTCAGAAATATTTATGTAACAATACTCATACCACCTGAATTATTACAGAAGTATTTGAAGAGTGAAAAGTGATAGCCCACAGAATTGGCCTTTCCTATGAGAGTCTCTACCTTAACTTAGTTTGTTTACTTTCAGCCTTTTTATAGACTTACAGAATTTCAGAAGAATATTATAAAAGATGCTATCTTCTATAAACATTGTATTAATTTATTCACTGTTAATGCATCTTTTGACAGAGGGTCCAAGAATGAGTTTCAGACTCTAGAAGTCCTAGTTTTCCTATAGGGTATCTTAAATGAGAAATAAAGTCACCTGTGAAAACTCTGAAGTTGCATGCTAAATTTTATGTCTAGACATATATATGTATTTTTTTTCTGAGTAGAAGGACTAAGCTTTCATCATCTTCTAAGAGGTGTATGAAGCAAGAAAAAAAACTGGGTATATTTTCTGTCCAACATATTTAGAAAGATCGGGTAAGATAATATACGAGCATAAACTCTGTAAAAATTAATATGAAAGATGAATATCAGTTACTTTTATACTTATCAAGTAACTTATAGCCAGCTATATAAACACCTCATCTGATGGGATGAGTATTTCCTCAAGATGCCCATTTTGCAAGAAATGTCAACAGTATTTGTGGAGCAAGAATAGAAAACTACATTAGTAGAAATCTCAGAGCTTTCACACCTGAGGCCCAAGGTAGAATCTATCAGACTTTGCCCAGAACTTATCTTTGAGCTGCAGACATAAGTTTTGAAAGGAAATAATTCCAAGTCTAAATAAAGAGAGCTAAACAAGAGAGTGGTTTTTGTCTCAATTATGCCTCTATATTTAATAAAATACCAAACACTGAGATTCCATTATTTTACAATTTGAACAGAATCAGGATGAAATTGATCATTATACTTTTTGTTATTTACAATAATAAAAATATTAACAAGGTTATTACTTTATTTCAGAAACATAAAAAGATTTTCACTCATAGAATATGTTTCTTTTATGACAGAAGTTCATTCAAAGCCATCTATCCTATTTTGTTTGGATTGGATTGTCCCGTCAAGGAACCAAGAGTTCCTGGAAGTGGGAAGATAACTCAGATTTCCATGTCGAAATGTAAGTCTCTAGAATAGAAACAAACTAAGAAGTTCTATTACCATAGATTCTGGTTTACATTACTGAAAATGCATAGGAAAAAATGTACAGATACAAATATAACCATATATATGTATATATAGTGTGTATATATATATGTGTGTGTATATATATGTATACATACACACACACACATACATACACACACACACATCGAAAGGACTTGAGTTCAGTAAATGAATACATGGAGAGAGGGAGTCTTTTCAGCTTGTTTCAACGTCATGCCTATGTTACTCATAAGGTACTCTTTAGGAGAGCCTAGGGTACCAAGGGATAGTTTCTATAAAGTAAGTAAAACCTACCACCTTAACTTTGGACCTATATCTCTTATTGTGTCTGCAATAGTGAATGAATACCTTACATCATCTATATGCTTTTATTCCATGTTAAGGGTTTGGCAACAGTCAAAGGATGGAAACTGTGCAAAGATATCGCCAAAGAAAGTCACTGCTTCTGACTGTTTCATAAGGTCACACTACGTTTGTGAGAAGTAAATTGTTGCCTTGCTACCTAATAATGAGAACACAACAACAGAAGACAAGTACAATAATGTTTCCCTATAAAAACTCATACTTTTAGAACTTCTAGAGTCTCTGTCTCATTTTGGAATAAACCTTGCTTTTTTATGGCCTGTACCAGTATTCTAGCCTCTGCTTGAGATGAGGCTGGAATGATGGGTGCATCGTGATGAGGTATGTCAGACCCTCCACTTCTGCCCCACTCACGTGAAGACTGCCAAGTTACAATGGTTATGAGCACAGGCTGGTAGAGTAAAAGAGTATGCGTGCTTCTGATGGGGATTAGGAGGCAAAGTTCTATATATCCTATTCTTGCAACTCACACAGATATAGCAAGTAATTCTGCATACTTCAGTAACTGTCACACACATAAGGGCTGGGAATTTATGCCAACAGTCATTAAACTCATTATTCTATATGAATTGTGTATGCATTTCTGTTTCATTCCTTACTTTCTAAGAGAAAGACAATAGAGTATACTGGAAAGAAAAATAGTATCTTGAATTAGACATGACATCTGCACCACAACTAATATGTGTTCTCTGTCAAGCTGGGATTTCTGGTTCTTAGTTTCTTTCCTTGTTAGTAGATAAACTACCAAAGTGTTTTTGCAAAGTATCTGTACCATCAGCAGTGTATGAAAGTTCTATTTGCTTGCAGAGTTCCAAAATTCAACATTGTCAGTTTTAAAAACCATTTCAATTAAATTTCAATAACTTAATGTGGTTTTAATTTGTATTTCCCTAATGAATAAATGATGTTAACCATTTCCATGTGTTTTCTGTCAACCGTATAGCTCCTATAATAAAGCATGGATTAAAATATTTTGTCTATTTGTACAGGGTTATTTGTTTTCTTATTATTGAATTCTGAGAGTTCTTTGTAAATCCTGCATGCTGGTATTTTATCAGACATGTTTTGGAAATATTGTCTTGCATTCTTTCATTCTCTTAAAATTGTCTTTAGAACAAGGCTTTAAAAGTTGAGAGAGCACAATTTATTAATTTGATGAAGTATAATCAATTATTTTCATTAACGATTTAAGTTTTTTTGTCCTAAGAAATTTTTTAATTAACCGGAGGGTGAAATTTTTTCTCCTATGCTTTCTTCTAGAACTATAAGTTTACATATAATTCTGTACTCCATTTCATGTTAACTTTTGTATATTGTACAAAGTATGTTTTGAGTTCCTTCTTTAAAATTTTGCATATAGATGACTAATTATTTCAACACCACTTTTTCAAAATATTGTTCTTCTATTGAAAATTTGTGGCAGTTTTGTCAAAAGTCATTTGATAATTTATGTGTGGATCTATTTCAAATTTCTATCCTGTTTCATTGATCTGAGTATCTATCTTCTTTCACCAATATGTGATTATTGTGACTTTATAATGTCTCTTTTTAATTTTTTTTATTTTTTCAATTACAATTTACATTCAGTATTATTTTGTATTCGTTTTAAGTGTACAGTATAGTTTATAGTAAGTCTTAAAGTAATGTGAGTTCTTCTACTTTGTCTTTACTCAAAATTGTTTTGACCTTATTTTGCAAGAAGAAAAATTTCACTTAGTGGGCATATTTTGATTACTGGGGAATTCCATTCCCCAGTAAAAGGAACCAGGACTGCTGGAGAAATGGCTGATTTTAAGATAGGGGTAGGAACTATACAAGATGAGCCTGGAGAATTTTATACTGCTGGAAACTAAGGCGGTGCTTAAAACGGTGGGGGAAAGTCAAAGGGATACATGAGCCAGGTAAAAGAATTCCCAGTGGCCAAAGCTGATACAATTTGAGCAACAAAATAAAGTCCTATTGGTCTGGCTGGTGTAGCTCAGTGGATTGAGTGTTGTCCCATGGACTGAGAGGTCCTGGTTCGATTCCCGGTTCGAGGCACATGCCTGGGTTGTGGTCTCAGTCCCCAGTAGGGGGTGTGCAGGAGGCAGCCAATCGATGTTAGTCTCTGACATCAGTGTTTCTATCTCTCTCTCCCTTCTTCTCTCTCTAAAAAAAACAATAAAAACATATTTAAAAAATAAAATACAATAAAAGTTGAAACTTAAAAATATAAATAAAGTACTATTGGATTATAACTCAAAATATAAAATAAATATCTATGAATCCATAATAGCATAGAATCATTGACTAAATAAATAAATACATGAAGGGGATGGGACAAATCTCCTGTGCAGAAAAATTCTAAATCATGTAAATATGCCTCCCTGAAGGAAATGGGCTAAAGGAAGTGGGGCAGACCTCCTCACTCCTTAAAAACGTATTGTTACATTGATTTTCTTTATATTTTTATTTCCAATTTCACTGTATTCTGCTTCCAATTTTGTTATTTTCTTCACTTTGCTTGATTTGGATTATTTTTTCTTATTCTAGTTCCTCAAGGTGGAAACTGAGATTATTGATTTGTTCAAGTCTTCGATAAGCTAACTGATTTGATGAGTATGTATTCGATTGATGATTGAAGGAGTGTTTAAGTCTTTAGCTATGGTGGATTTCTCTATTTCTCTTTTCAATCTATCAATAGAAATATTTCTAAAGTACAAAGTACATTATAACAGACACAGGTACTAACTTTGAAGATGTAATAAATACTGATATTTTGTCTATTTGCTTCAGATCTAGATACAGTTGGGAAGAACACTGTACTCTTTCCCAAGCCCATTCACTTTCCTCTATATGTATAACTCTTATCTTGAAGTTTATGTGTATCTTTGGTCATGATTTTATATTTCAATACATATTGATAACTATTACATTTTATATGACTACATATATACTACTATGTACTGATTTATATATGACATAATTATGAATGAACAATATACAAAGTGGAAGTATATCTAAATGGCATTATCACTATGCATAATCTGCACTGTTATTCTATTTAGCATTATGTCTTCCAGTTTCTACCCACATTGATGCAAGTGAATTTAGAACTTCATTTTAACCTCAGTACAGAATTCCATTGTATAAAATATATAATAGCTCATTCACCTATTGCTCTGCCCTGAGATGTCTCAAGTATTTCTCACCTTTCTCTACCAGTAATGAATGCTACAATAAACATCTTGGTCAATACTTAGAATTGCCTGTTCATACAATAGTCTTTTTTTTTTTTTTTAAATTCAAGTTGCCTTTTTTAAAAATTCCATTGAACAAGTTACTTAAAATTCTGAATACAGTCCCTTTATTGTTGTTTTTATTTCATATAATGAAAATACCTTCTCTAATTCTTTGGTGGTTTTCTGGTGTGTGTGTGTGTGTGTGTGTGTGTGTGTGTGTGTGTATTTTGTTTTGAAATAATCATAGACTCACAAGAACTTACAAAAATCATACAGAGAAATCCCATGTATCCTAAACCAGATTTCCACAAAGGTAATATCTATTATAATTTTGAATATTTGTATAACAACCCACCTATAAAATGCACTACAATATAAAAACCAGGAAATTGACATTAGGACAATCAGTATACCTTATTCAGATTCACCCATTTTACCTGTTTGTTCAATTTTTAAGTGTGGTAAAATACACATAACATAAAATTCAGCAGCTTTACTACTTTTAAGTATGGTGCCAGGTGGGTACAGGAAATATCGAGGGAACACTTTGTAAAGTATATGATAATCTAACCACTGTGTTGTATACCTGAAACTAATGCAAAACAATATTGAATATAAACTGTAATTTTAAAAAATAAAATTTTAAATTAAAAAAAAATATATATATATATATATATATAATTAAATAACACAAAAGTGAGTTTTAGATCACCTGCTATTTTCTATGCCAACTCAACCCTCCACCATCATCAGAATATTTGAAAGTCCTTTAAATCACACAATAAAATGTTCTCTGCAAATGAAACATTAAAATAGATCATCCCTGGGAGGAGAGTCTATTTTTAAAATAGATACTTCCTGAGAGGTTATCATCATATCTAGCCCAGCAGGGGAAGAAAAGTAGCTAGGACTACCTCAGATGTGTGTGTGTTAAAACCACACATGAAATCTCAAACTCCAGGAACTTAGGGTCCACCACAAGGCCCAGGACAAAGAGCGTGTGAGGCAGGGCCTCCTCTCTTTCTCACTTTCATGCAAGGTCTAGAAACAAGCCACAAGGTGCATTTTAAAAATAACTTTAATGCAAGATTTATCTTTAAATCCTGGGCTAGCATTAAATGAGGACTCTTGGGTGTGGGTTTTTCAAGTAGGGTCACAGTAACAAACTTTCACATGGGAATTAGACATTGTTTCAAAGTGTCCAATGATTGGAAATGTCATGTTTGGGCCCAGCATCTGATTTTGTTGTTTAGTACTTTTTTACTCTCTCAAAGATGATTGAGTATGGGCTGATTCTCCGTGCTGTCATCTAAATTCCATTGTTTACTTGCTGAAGCAAACTGACATTTAGGGCATTCATGTGTCAAGTACAGTTTTGGGGGGTTAGGGTTTTGGGTTTTGTTGTTATTGTTGCTGTTTCACATAAATCACACCATCTAATCCTCAACAAACTGGATAATAGGTACATATGCTCATTTTTTAGATGTAGAAACTCAGATTTAGGTGCATGAGGTACTCACAAAATGACATATGAATGCACATACATGGCGTTATATAAAGTATATTTTAATGCTCATTTTTACTTTTGTAGGTAAGAAATAAAAGAGTAAATGATGTGTCTATTCTCATTCCCCTTAATAATTATGTGTCCATTATTAATCCCATCTGTAATTCATAACAGAAAATGTCTTATCAAATTCTTAAAAAAAAACAAATGGACTTTTCCACTAGATCACGTTCATGCACAAAATTTAAGTGTGAGAGACAAAAATGGGCAGGCTAGATTTTTGCCTCCAGATGGCCAGTAGGAGCTCACAATGTTATTAGGGAATGAATGGGCAGGAAGGAAGTGATGAGTTCAAGAGTCAAAAGTAGGCCGCTGGGGACTTTTCTGGAGAACTGTGGGGCATGAGGAGAGAGCCGCTAAGCTTGAGCACCATTTGCAGCCTAAATAAGGAAAGGTGCGCACTCTCATTACCTTATTGAAAGTCTCTTCATTCACCTTTCAGCTTTCAAAATGATTGTTCAATGTCTCTCCCTCACCTCGATTACATCTTAAATGTTTGTGAAGTGAAGGGCCCTGGACAAGACATTCAACAAGAATTCTTCTGTTAGTAAGAAGGAAGATTTCCTAATCTTCCTAAAAGCCTTTAGGTTCACGGTGCCAAACCCTAATAATTTCTTACCTGGCTATGGGGCTCAGAACTCCTCAAGCCCCACTGTTTGTATGTAGTAATTCAATTATCCGTTTTTAGAAAGAGGAAAGGCATCTTAAAACGCAATTTTTTTAAAGGTAACTCCTCCTCTCCAAAAATGAGCTGCCCACATGTTCTCCTTTCTCACACAGACATTCTGTTGTGCTAAAACCTGCAGTTCCAGAGAAAGAATATTTGTGGAAATCCACATTAGTAAAACTCACTTCAGCCTCACAATTCAAATGTTGGTAAACTCAAATCACCAAGATTTTTTATTAATATAGCATAATCTACCTTAATTAGTAGCATCAATAATCCATTTCTCACAGGCAGATCATTTATTTCCAAAGAATAAATACAACTACTGAGTAAATAGTGCAAATATTATTTATGAATGTATCATGTTTGCTCTTGGTCATCCTTAAACAATAAAAAAATATAACAAAGTTCAGTATATCACAGTCATAAAGCATCAATATTCAAAAGTTCAAATTGGGAGAATTGAAATTATTCAATGGGATAAAGGAAATGTATTATATCATTATTAGTCCTTAGACTTGACTCTGCCAAATTACTTCACAACTCATCTGCTTATATATCACTCTCCAAGCTGACTATGCATTTAGTAAAGGCAGAAATTGTGTCTCATTCACCTTTGTATAACCAACACCCAGTGCAATATCTGATGTAAAAGAAAACATCAGATAATTTCTCAATAAATAAATATTTTTGTTGTTTTCCTTTCCATCTACTCTATGTATATTTTATACATAGTAGGAATAACACATTATTTTACAATCCATTTTTTTCAATTAATGTTATGACAGAAGCATTACTCATGTATTGAATACATCATAAAAATAATTAGAAATTTTCCATAATTTTCAATTGTATGGGTTGTATCACATATTTCTAATTCTCCCACTATAGTTGGAAACAAGATTTTCTCTAGTATTTGGCAATTCAAATAATCCTGAAGTAAAAATCTAAATGTGTAGCACAATTTCTGAAGATCAATTTCTAGAAGTGGAATCATTAGCTCAAAAAATATTTCATTTTTAACATTACAAATATATTTTGTTAAATCTATTTACAATAACTGTGTACTGACATTTCCTCATAAAGTAGTAGTTTATAAGAATATTTTTTTTTTTACTTTTTTCTTACCAGCAAGACTTATTTTTAAGAATAAGAGCCTTGGTTTTGGAGTTTTGGTTGTGTGGTAATGCCATCTGGTGGCCATGGTACAAAAATACAAAACCGGAAGTGAAAAAGATCCTTTGGAAACTAGTAACAAAATTAAATTTATAAAGTGTCAGCAAATATCACAAGTCTATATGTTTTCACAAAGCACTCTTGGTGTTTGGATTGCTAAAAATTCTCAGTAACCATATAAAATAAATCTTACAAGCTTCTTCAAATGAAACTCATTCATTCATTCATTCACCGGAATTTCTAGAGCACCTCTCACCTGGTAAGGATTCTATCAAGTGCTAAATACTGAGATGAGTACAATGCATGACCTCAGGGATACATAAAAGCAAACTGATCATTGCTAATTTGACTCAAGGCTTTAACAAAAAGAAAATAACATTACTCATATTTGTAATTTGAATCATCCTTATTTCATAAAATGTGTGATATTTAATTGTGTAGGCAGCCTCTAAAATGGCCCCAGTCATTATCCCCTCCTCCTGGTATTCTTGCCATTGTGTATTCCTCTTCCCAGGTCTATGGTTTCTATATCTCTCTCCACCTCTTCCCCACCCCCACAAGAAAGAAACTGCTATGACATGAATATCATATCATATGGAGAGTTTATTGAGTTTTCCAGCAAATAACCAATGAGGACCTGAAGCCAGCCAATAACCACGTGAGTAAGTTCACAAGCAGATCCTAGTCAAACCTTGAGATGAGACCCCAGTCAGAGGTCCACACCTTGAATCAGTCACCCAGCTGGGCTGTGCCTAGCTGCTAATGCAGAAAAAGTGTAAGATAAGTTGTAAGGTCATTTATTGCACAGAAATAGCTAATTCACTAACAAAGAGAAGTTGAAATCTATGTAAAGATTTGAACATTCATTTTAATATTTCAATTATTCAATATTATTCCTCAAATTAATTAAGTCCCATACAAAATTTAACCTGCAATTAAAGAGTCAGTCTAGCTAACTCTTTTGAACACCTCAGCCATCTTAAGTAGCACACATACACAAACAAAATAATTACAGAACCTATTGCTGCTGTTATACTGAAACCTATCCGAAAATATAATAGTAGTTTTTAAACTTTGTTATTCCTATAATTTTTTCTATTTCTCTGAGACTATAATTAGATTTATACTTTACAATACTTTGCATTATTATGTCCTTTGATACTTTTCTGGGCTTGCATTGTTGTTCCTAGACCAAAAAGCAGAATATCTCACGAAATGGTTTACCAAACAACTGGTTTTTTGTCAGAGTCTGGGACCTGTTTGCCTTTCCTGCAGTGATTTAACTCAATTTGCAGGCCGTCAAGTTAACTCTTGTTTTGAAGTTAAACTTCATTTGTTACAAAAATAGAACATTTTAAATTCTCACCTTTCACATAGGTTTTGGATTTTCATAATCTAAAATCTTCATTATAAGTGATATGTTTTAAGTCTCACTTACTCAACATTTCATTACATATCATCCTATCATGATATATTGATACAATATGTTAGCACTATTACAAATTACATGTGCATTATTGCATTATTTAAATTCAGGCCCACTTAAAAATTCTATATCCCAGTAAAAGAGGAATCCAAGTGTTGCATGTAGTTCCCTTTTAAAGATATTTGGCTAATTACTAGAGACAAAGAAGGTCACTATATAATATTGAAAGGATCTATCCAACAGGAAGATATAACCTTGGTAAACATATACGCACCGAATATAGGAGCACCAAAATATATTAAAAATCTGCTGGAGGACTTCAAAGGAGAAATTGACAGCAATACAATCATAACAGGGGACTTCAACACCCCGCTGACATCACTGGATAGATCCTCTAGACAAAAAATTAACAAGGACACAGAGACTCTAAACGAAGCACTAGACCAAATGGATTTAATAGATATTTACAGAGAATTGCACCCCAAAACTATAGAATTCACATTCTTCTCAAGTGCACATGGGACATTCTCAAAGATAGACCACATGTTAGGACACAAACGAAGTCTCTACAAGTTCAAGAAGATTGAAATCATATCAAGCATCTTCTCAGATCACAATGGCATGAAACTAGAAATCAATTGGAAAAAGAACATGCAACGACATTTGAATACATGGAGGCTAAATAGCATGTTATTAAACAATGAATGGGTTACCGAGGAGATCAAGGAAGAAATTAAAAACTTCCTGGAAACCAATGAAAATGAACACACAACAACACAAAATCTATGGGATGCAGCGAAAGCAGTTCTAAGAGGGAAGTTCATAGCACTACAGGCCCACCTCAAGAATCAACAAAAATTTCTAATAGACTATCTAACCTCACAACTTAAAGAACTAGAAAGCAAACAAAAAGAAAACCCCAGAGCAAATAGAAGGAAGGAAATAGTAAAGATCAGAGCAGAAATAAACGACATAGAGACCAGAGAAACAATTCAAAGGATCAATAAAACAAAGAGCTGGTTTTTTGAAAAGATAAACAAGATTGATGGACCCTTAGCTAGACTCACCAAGAAACAAAGAGAGAGAACCCAAATACACAAAATCAGAAATGAAAGAGGAGAAGTAACAACTGACACCACAGAAATACAAAGGATCATTAGCAAATACTATGAACATTTATATGGCAACAAATTCGACAATCTAAGTGAAATGGACAAATTTCTAGAAACACATAGTCTCCCAAAACTGGACCGGGAAGAGATAGAAAACTTGAACAGACCAATAACAGCTGAGGAAATTGAAGATGTAATCAAGACTCTCCCAGCAAACAAAAGCCCAGGCCCAGATGGCTTCACGGGGGAGTTTTACCGAACATTCAAAGAAAAACTAACACCCATTCTCCTCAAACTATTTCAAAAAATTCAAGAAGAAGGAAGACTTCCAAACTCGTTTTATGAGGCCAGCATAATCCTAATTCCAAAACCAGAAAAAGACACTACAAAGAAAGAAAACTACAGGCCAATATCCCTGATGAATGTAGATGCCAAAATCCTAAACAAAATACTAGCAAATCGGATCCAGCAATACATCAAAAAAATTATTCACCATGACCAAGTGGGATTCATCCCAGGGATGCAAGGCTGGTTCAACATTCGCAAATCAATAAATGTGATACACCACATAAACAAAATGAAAGATAAAAACCACATGATCATATCAATAGATGCTGAAAAAGCATTCGACAAAATCCAGCACCCATTCCTGATAAAAACGCTCAGCAATTTGGGAGTAGAGGGATCATATCTTGATATAATAAAGGCCATATATGAAAGACCTACAGCCAACATCATACTCAATGGGCAAAAACTAAAAACATTTCCCTTAAGAACAGGAACAAGACAGGGATGCCCACTTTCGCCACTCTTATTTAACATAGTACTGGAAGTCTTAGCCACAGCAATCAGACGTGAAGAAAAAATAAAAGGAATCCAAATTGGAAAGGAAGAAGTGAAACTGTCATTATTCGCAGACGATATGATATTATATATAGAAAACCCTAAAGACTCCATCAGAAATCTACTAGACTTAATAAATGAATTTGGCAAAGTAGCAGGATACAAAATTAATGTCAAGAAATCAATGGCATTCTTATACACCAATGACGAACTCACGGAAAGAGAAACTAAAAAAACAATACCATTTACCATCGCGGCAAAAAAATTAAGATACCTAGGAATAAACCTAACCAAAGAAGTAAAGGACCTATTTGCAGAAAACTACAGGACATTGAAAAAAGAAATAGAGGAAGATATAAAAAAGTGGAAACACATACCTTGTTCATGGATTGGAAGAATTAACATCATTAAAATGTCCATATTACCCAAAGCAATCTATAGATTCAATGCAATCCCCATCAAAATACCAGTGACATATTTCACAGAACTAGAACAAATATTTCAAAAGTTCATATGGAACCAAAAAAGACCCCGAATAGCCACAGCAATCTTGAAAAAGAAGGACAAAGTAGGTGGGATCACAATACCGGATATCAGCTTATACTACAAAGCCACTGTAATCAAAACAGCCTGGTACTGGCACAAGAACAGGCATATAGACCAGTGGAACAGAACAGAGAATCCGGAAATTGACCCAAGACATTATGCTCAATTAATATTTGACAAAGGTGGCAAGAGCATACAATGGAGTAAAGATAGCCTCTTTAATAAATGGTGTTGGGAAAATTGGACAGCTACATGCAAAAAAATGAAACTAGACCATCAACTTACACCACACACAAGAATAAACTCAAAATGGATAAAAGACTTAAATGTGACTCGTGAATCCATAAAAATCCTAGAAGAAAATGTAGGCAACAAAATTTCGGACATCATACGCAGTAGAATCTTCACTGATACATCACCTAAGGCAACAGAAACAAAGGGAAAAATGAACACATGGGACTACATCAAACTCAAAAGCTTCTGCACAGCAAAAGAAACAACCATCAAAACAGATAGGGAACCCACTCCATGGGAGAGCATAATTGCCAATGACACATCAGATAAGGGGTTAATTTCCAAAATATACAGAGTGCTCATACAACTCAACAAAAGGAAGACAAAGAACCCAATTAAAAAATGGGCAGAGGAACTAAATAGACACCTCTCCAAAAAGGACATACAAATGGCTAAGAGACATATGAAGAAATGCTCAACATCATTAATCATCAGAGAGATGCAAATTAAAACAACAATGAGGTATCACCTCACACCTGTCAGAATGGCTGCCATCAACAAATCATCAAACAACAAGTGTTGGCGAGGGTGGGGAGAAAAGGGGACTCTAGTACACTGCTGGTGGGAATGCAGACTGGTGCAGCCACTGTGGAAAACACTATGGTGTTACCTCAAAAAATTAAAAATTGAATTGCCATTTGACCCAGTGATCCCACTTCTAGGAATATACCCTAAGAAGCCTGAAACACCAATCAGAAAAAATACATGTACCCCCATGTTCATAGCAGCACTATTTACAATAGCTAAGATCTGGAAACAGTCCAAGTGTCCATCAGTGGATGAATGGATAAAAAAGCTGTGGTACATATACACAATGGAGTACTATGCAGCTGTAAGAAAGAAAGATCTCTTATCCTTTGAGACGACGTGGAGGGACCTCGAGAGTATTATCCTAAGCGAAACAAGCCAAGCAGAGAAAGACAAATATCACATGATCTCACTTATTTGTGGAATATAATGAACATAGCAGTCTGAGGAACAGGGTAGACCCAGAGACGTGGAAGTAGGGTATAAACTGACACCCCTCAGGAGAGGGGGTGGGGGGGAGGGAAGAGATAAACCACAGAACTTATGCACATGTATGCATAAGTGATGGACATGGACAACAAAGCTGGGGACAGGGTGGGGGGATGGGGAGGAGGGTGTCAATGGGGAAAAAAAGGAGAAACCTCTGTAACAAAAATAAATTAATAAAAAAAAATAATAATAAAATAAAATCAATAAAGAAAAACATTTTTAAAAATTAAAAAAAAAATAAAAAAATAAAGATATTTGGCTAAATCATTATTCTAAAACACAAAGTTGCACTCTTTTTCCCTTTCTACTTTCTTATTGTATATGATCATACTGTTTTTGGTTCTGCATTTTCTGGACCATTTGACTTACAGTTCCCAATATTTTCCTTTCTTTACTTATACAACTAAAGCAAATACTTTCCTATACTTTATAAACACACATGTATTTAAAAACAGGACACAGGAGTTTCCAAAAGAGCGGCAGAGTGAATAGAAGCTACACAGATGATCTCCCAGGACCAAACTAGAATTACAATTAAAATAAAGACAAATCTTCAGGAAAGAGCAACAGAAAAGCAGCTTGGGAGGACCATATAACCAGGGATATTGAATAGAGCCTGGTAGGTCTGCCGAGGCACAAGAGGGGGGCTGGGAGCCAATAGACAAAAATGGCCTTGGCTGTGAGCAGTGCCCTCAGGGTTAAAATCCCACACAGGCTCCACAGCACAGAGCCAGGACAGAGCGCTAAACTAGCTACAGCCACTCACCTTGGGCTCCAGCAGAAGGAGGGCAGACAGGACTCGAACTGTGTGAGGACACTCGGGATTTGGAGGGCAGTCAGAGTTTTTGCTGAGTTGCAGCCACGCAGGACAGTGGCCATCTTGTTCCTTCCCAGAGCTCTGGGGAGAAGCAGCAGCCCCTGCCTCGGAGATTTAACCCCACCCAGCGGGGCCATAGAAATGCAAATTGAGGCTCAATAACAACCAGCATCTGCCGCACCCTCGGGAAATCCTCTCACGCTGAACACCTGAGGGAGTTTTTCATTCAACTGAGAACCCAAGGCTCTCCAAGTAACTGAGACTAATAGCCTCCAGGCAGAAAGCTAGAGGATAACTGAACCTTTCCAAAGCTTGCAAATCTACCCAGGAAAGTAAGACTTGACAGTGGTGTTTAACGTGGGTCCTCCCATGTTCATCCAAACCTAGTAGAGGGAGCCACAAACAGCAGAACACCAACACCCACAGGGAAAATTTGGCAGCCTCCAAAACCCACTGAAATAGCCAAATGGTGAAACAAATAAATAAATCCCAAATGAAAGAACAAGAGACTTCTACCGAAGATGAGATAAATGAAATGCAGTTAAGCAAGTTATCAGAGGTAGAGTTCAGAGCCATGATCTTCAGGAAGCTCAACAGCATGAGTAAGGACATCAACACCATGAGTAAAGATATAGAAACACTGAAAACAACCAATTGGAAATGAAGAATGACATAGCAGAAATAAAGAATACATTGGAAGGACTAACCAGCAGAGTAGAGGAAGCTGATGACTGGATAAGCGAATTAGAAGACAGAGTAGAAAAAATCAACCAATCAGAAAACCAAAAGGAAAAAACAAAAAACAGGAAGACAGCTTAAGAGATCTGTGGGACAACTGGAAATGTAATAATACTCGCATCGTAGGAGTCCCTAAAGAAGAAGAAAATGAGCAAAGGTTAGAGAATATATTTGAAGAAATAGTGACAGAAAACTTCCCTAATTTGGTGAAGGAAGAAGGCATTCAAGTACAAGAAGCAGAGAGAGCCCCAAGTAACAGACCCACACCAAGACACATAGTACTTAAAATGCCAAAAATTAAAGACAAAGAGAGAATCCTAAAGGCAGCAAGAGATAAGCAACAGTTACCTACAAAAGAACCCCCATAAGGCTATCAGCTGACTTCTCAACAGAAACACTACACCCAGAAGAGAATGGCATGAAGTAATCAGGGTCATGAAAAACAAGGATCTGAATCCAAGACTACTCTATCCAGCAAGGCTATCATTGAAAATAGAAGGTCAAATAGAGAGCTTCCCAGGCAAAAAAAAAAAGGCTAAGGGAATACATTAGCACCAAACCAGCACTGCAAGAAATGTTAGAAGGACTGCTGTAATTAGTAGAAAAAATAGGAAAAAAAATATATAACCACACTAAACAAAAATGGCAATAAATAAATACATTTCAATAATCACCTTAAATGTAAATGGATTGAATGGTCCAATAAAAAGACACAGAGTAGGTGACTGGATAAGAAAGCATGACTCACATATATGTTGTTTACAAGAAACCCACCTCACAACAAAAGACTCACATAGGTTTTTTGAAAGGATAAACAAGATTGATGGACCCTTAGCTAGACTCACCAAGAAACAAAGAGAGAGAACCAAATACACAAAATCAGAAATGAAAGAGAAGAAGTAACAACTGACACCACAAAAATACAAAGGATCATTAACAAATACTATGAACAATTATATGACAACAAATTAGACAATCCAAGTGAAATGGATAAATTTCTAGAAACACACAGTCTCCCAAAACTGAACCAGGAAGAGACAGAAAACTTGAACAGACCAATAACAACTAAGGAAATTGAAGATGTAATCAAGACTCTCCCAGCAAACAAAAGCCCAGGCCAGGATGGCTTCACAGGGGAGTTTTACCGAACATTCAAAGAAGAACTAACACCCATTCTCCTCAAACTATTCCTAAAAATTCAAGAAGAAGGAACACTTCCAAACTCGTTTTATGAGGCCAGCATAATTCTAACTCCAAAACTGGATAAAGACACTACAAAGAAAGAAAACTACAGGCCAATATCCCTGATGAATACAGATGCCAAAATCCTTAACAAAATATTAGCAAATGAGATCCAGCAATACATCAAAAAAATTATCCACCATGACCAAGTGAGATTCATCCCAGGGATGCAAGGATGGTACAATATTCTCAAATCAATAAATGTGATACACCACATAAACAAAATGAAAGATAAAAACCATATGATCATATCAATAGATGCTGAAGAAGGATTCGACAAAATCCAGCACCCATTTCTCATAAAAACACTCAGCAATGTGGGAATAGAGGGATCATATCTTGACATAATAAAGGCCATATATGAAAAACCTACAGCCAACATCATATTCAATGGGCAAAAACTAAAAACATTTCCCTTAAGAACAGGTACAAGACAGGGATGTCCACTTTCTCCACTCTTATTTAACATAGTACTGGAAGTTTTAACCACAGCAATTAGACATGAAGAAAAAATAAAAGGGATCCAAATTGGAAAGGAGGAAGTGAAACTGTCATTATTTGCAGATGACATGATATTGTACATAGAAAACCCTAAAGACTCCATCAAAAATCTACTAGACTTAATAAATGAATTTGGCAAAGTAGCAGGATACAATATTAACATCAAGAAATCGACGGCATTCTTATACACCAACAATGAACTCATAGAAAGAGGAACTAAAAAACAATCTCATTTACCATTGCAGCAAAAAAATTAAGATACTTAGGAATAATTTTAACCAAAGAAGTAAATGATCTCTTCATAGAAAACTACAGATCATTGAACAAAGAAATAGAGGAAGATATTAAAAAGTGGAAGCATATACCTTGTTCATGGATTGGAAGAATTAACATCACTAAAATGTCCATATTACCCAAAGCTATATATAAATTCAATGTAATCTCCATCAAAATACCAACAATATGCTTCACAGAACTAGAACAAATAATCCAAAAGTTCATATGGAACCAAAAAAGGTCCCGAATAGCCACAGCAATCTTGAAAAAGAAGAACAAAGTAGGAGGGATCATATTACCAGACATCAGCTTATACTACAAAGCCACTGTAATGAAAACAGCCTGGTACTGGTACAAGAACAGGCACATAGATCTACGGAACAGAATAGAGAACCCAGAAATTGACCCAAGAAAATATGCTCAATTAATATTTGACAAAGGTGGCAAGAGCATATAGTGGAGCCAAGACAGCCTCTTTAATAAATGATGTTGGGAAAATTGGACAGCTACATGCAAAAAAATGAAGCTAGAACACCAACTTACACCATACACAACAATAAACTCAAAATGGATAAAAGACTTAAATGTGACTCGTGATTCCATAAAAGTCCTAGAAGAAAATGCAGGCAAAAAAATTTCAGACATCATACGCTGCAGAATTTTCATTGATACATCACCTAAGGCAACAGAAACAAAGAAAAAATGAACACATGGGACTACATCAAACTCAAAAGCTTCTGCACAGCAAAAGAAACAACCATCAAAGTGGAAAGGGAACCCACTGTATGGGAGAGCATAATTGCCAATGATACATCAGATAAGGGGTTAATTTCCAAAATATATAGAGTGCTCATACAACTCAACAAAAGAAAGACAAAGAACCCAATTAAAAAATGGGCAGAGGAGCTAAATAGACACCTCTCCAAACAGGACATAAAAATGGCCAAGAGACATATGAAGAAATGCTCAACACTAATCATCAGAGAGATGCAAATTAAAACAACAATGAGGTATCACCTCACACCTGTCAGAATGGCCGCCATCAACAAATCATCAAACAACAAGTGTTGGCGAGGGTGGGGAGAAAAGGGGACTCTAGTACACTGCTGGTAGGAATGCAGACTGGTACAGCAACTATGGAAAACACTATCGTGTTACCTCAAAAAATTAAAAATTGAATTGCCATTTGACCCAGTGATCCCTCTTCTAGGAATATACCCTAAGAAGCCTGAAACACCAATCAGAAAGAATACATGTACCCCCATGTTTATAGCAGCACTATTTACAATAGCTAAGATCTGGAAACAGCCCAAGTGTCCATCAGTGGACGAATAGATAGAAAAGCTGTGGTACATATACACAATGGAGTACTATGCAGCTGTAAGAAAGAAAGATCTCTTATCCTTTGAGACGACGTGGAGGGACCTCGAGAGTATTATCCTAAGCGAAACAAGCCAAGCAGAGAAAGACAAATATCACATGATGTCACTTAATTGTGGAATATAATGAACATAACAGTCTGAGGAACAGGGTAGACCCAGAGACGTGGAAGTAGGGTACAGACTAACAACCCTCAGAAGAGGGGGTGGGTGGAGGAGGGAAGAGATAAACCACAGAACTTACATGCATGTACGCATAACCAATGGACATGGACAACAAACCTGGGGATGGGGTGTGGGGGGAGGGGAGGAGGGTGTCAATGGGGAAAAAAGGTTAATATCTGTAACAAAAATAAATTAATAAAAAAATTTTTAATAAAATAAAATAACAACAGGAAACAAATTTATTTAGATATATCAACACACAACTTAATAAAAGTGTTAACTTATAAAACATTTAAAAATATAATGTGTTAATGTTTTGCTTTCAGATTACAACTATGTCTACAAACTTTTCAAAGTATCATTATGAACACGTCATGTAAAATGATTTATTTTAATGAATTAATTATTATTATTAATGCTCAGAGTGTCACAGCTTGCCCCCCAAAGAGCCCCTGCAACCTGACGTCCATGTACTTTGTCTTCAATGTTTCCTTATTTGCTGATAACAATGAGATATTCCTGGTTCAACTTAATTTTTGCCCCTTCAAAACATGAATCACCTAAATTCCCAAGAGCCTTGGTTCTTTTTCTCTTCCATAAAAAATTTTTAATGGCTTCCTTTTGATCTTGACATGAACATCCAACATTATCTCATTATCTGGCCTCTGATCACATCTCTGTTTTCATTTTCTGTCAGTCACCCCACTATCTGTAATTTCCTTTCACCCTGGCCTGCTTTGAGATCTCAAATGCAGTAAAGTAGTTATTTGATCATAATTTCCATTCTTGAGGATTTTTTTTTAGTTTAGTGGAAGAAAACATTTGAACAAACAACAACCACCAGAACACAATATCTTGTAAGTATCATTGGCACCTAGCATAGCACATGGAACATGGCTAACCTACAATAACCAATTTGTGATTAAATTAAGATAAGAGCAGTTCGGGATGATACACCAAATGAACAAATTAATGTATAAATTAAAAGTATTATTGCAACAGTGTTCCAAAAAACAAATATTAGTTATATAGGTCAAAAAAAAATACAGAAGCATAACATTATTGGAGGCGACTGCTGCATGATGTGCAACATTGCTTAATAAGGACCCTGAAAAGGTGACTTTAAGAAAATCTTTTCATGGAAACCTGCTATGCATGTGATGCAATCGCTGACTCAGGGTTACTTAAAGGCCATATTCACCCTTAATTATTATTAACTTTAGATATGTAAATATCCATCAACACATAATGGCCAATGTGCAGAATTTTTAAATTTAATAGATCATTAGAGTAGATATGATTCATGTTTATCCCCCTTCCAAATGCCACTTACAACAAAGGACAGTATGTGTTTTTATTTTCTTTGATATTATTTTACAATTGCTGTAACTACACGAACAAAAATAATTACAAATCAGATTTTTATATGCAAGGAGTTTCCAGAAGCAATCCAAAGCCATAAAAGCCAAGATATTTTCTTTCCGTTCTTCCACGGGTAAGGCCATCTGTAGATGTAGAAAATAGCCCAGCGTCATACAGTGTCCACTTGGATTACTGTGAAGAACGGTCAGAAAAGACCTCTTAGAACGATGATAAGTGCCCAAACATTCCTGTACAACTCGTACACACAATGCCCCAGCATTAGAATTGACCTTCCTAAATAACAAAAGGCTTTAAAGAGCAAACATACATTGATTCTATGTCAAGTAAAACAAGATGATCTTTTCTGTATTTACTCTAATGTAATTAATTCACAGGCCCACGAAGAGATGACATCCCCTTGCTCTGAGACGTTGGACTCAGCCTTAGAAGTCACTAGGCATATTATAAAAATTACTTCTTTTATTTATTTTTTTAACGATTAAAAGACTTGCCTGGCTGGTGTGGCTCAGTGGTTGAGCATCGACCCATGCACCAAGAGGTCGCCTGTTCGATTCCCGGTCAGGGCACATGCCCAGGTTGTGGGCCCAATCCCTAGTGGAGGGCATGCAGGAGGCGGCCAATTGATGTTATCTCTCACTGATGTTTCTATCTCCCTCTCCCTACCTTTCCCTCTAAAATCAATAAAGAAAAAAAAAATTTTAATAGCCTGTCTGTCAGAAACTTTCTCTTGTATGTTACTATTTGGAAAATAAAGATTATTTCTTTTTTCTATTATGTGTATTGCAGATAAATGCATTTAGAAATTATTTTAAAACATCCATAACTTTCCTATAAAAATGTTGGTGTATTCCTTCTACTCTTTTATCCATACATTATCAAATATATATGCTTTATCCGTTTATTACCAGTGTCAGAGTCACTGCACAATGTTTTTGATTATTTTATAATAAATGTTTCCTCATTAAAAATAGATGCCTAAGATATGATTTTAAAAACCATATACTGTCCGGCCGGTATGGCTCAGTGGTTGAGCATCGACCCATGCACCAAGAGGTCACCTGTTCAATTCCTAGTCAGGGCTCATGCCCGAGTTGTGGGCCAAATCCCCAGCAGGGGGCATGCAGGAGGTGGCCAGTCAATGTTCTCTCTCATCAATGTTTCTATCTCTTTATACCTCTCTCTTTCTCTCTCTCTAAAATCAATAAAGGAAAAAAATTTTTTTAAACCATATAATTATTACCCACATGGACTATGTCATAGGCTATGTAGGCAATTCCCCACTGTAGGACATTTGGGTTGTTCCAATTTTCTGCTAGTATAAAAATATTTGGCCTGTACCTTTGAATATTTTCTTAGGAACATTTTTAAACCTGAAATTAGGGGGTCAAGGGGTATACACACTAAAGGACTTTGACACATATTACCAAATGCTCTCCAGAAAAGTTCTTCCATTTATCCACTCTAGTTGTGTGAGAAAATGTTCACATTTGATTATTTGTGAAGAGATACTGGTGAATTATTTCTATACTTGAGTTTTGTCCATGAATTTTACTTTTACTTTGTGAATATCTACAACCTACCAGCTATAGAAATGCATTTCTATAACTGTTTCTATGAGTCAGATTGTCACATTCATTTCATACTCGCCTTGTCAATCATCTGACAGACAGCTCTATGAAACCAAGTTAAGTTGCTCTTCAAATCAGGTAATTGCAGTTAATATGGAATGTGGGGGAAGAGGACTGAGGTGGGGAACAAAAAGGGAAATTATTATGCAGGAACAAACCCACCGCTATTTCAACAAGCTCTGATCAAATTCCTTGCTTGTTCTCTTCTTCCCTTACTAACCTCTAACCACCACCAAATATCGTGCTTGAAATGACCTCCCGATTCTTCAGTTTGCTCATGCCTCTCACCTCTCTTCCAAATTACAGACACTGCTTACTGAGTGTACTAACCCCTGACCCTTAGGCTCTGCTGCCTGTTGTTTGGCCCTCAGGGGGCCTACTTCTGTCTTCTGATGCAGTGCTTAATCTCTCAATCACTACCAAGGTCTGCTACTGCTAGGTCTTGCCCCATGTTTAACATCAGGCCTGACTGACTACATAGAACACAGACGATGAATTTAGAAGGGCCTAGATTTTCAGCAAACCTTTTGCCACAAAGCGTGAATTCTGGAACCAGAAAGAACTGGTTTGAACTGCCAGCCCTAGATTCCATGTGTGACTTGAGGCAAGTCACTCACTTCTCCAAACCTTCAGATTCACCAGTGAAGCAAGGATATTTGCTTCTGAGGGTACTTTGAGGATTAAATGAGATAGATCATATAAAGAGCCTAAGCAGACCTGGAAAATATATAGTAGGCTCTCATTAACTATGAAATATTATTTGAAGTCTAAGATTCAAATCCTGCCTACCTATGAAAGTTTCAACAAGTCATTCCCAATCTCCAAACATCTCAGTTTTCTCATGTGTTCAATAAGAATACTATTCACTTCACAGACTTGGAGTAGGATTATCTTAGACCTCAAAATAAGTGCTCTTTTTTTCTCTCTCTCCCAAGGCAGGACTACAATGCAAAAATCCTGACACTGAGCTACGTTCTCTATCCTAATATGTCAGGTTGGGGTGCAGCTGTTTCAATGAAAGTGTGTGTTTGGGGGAGAGGGGCTGGTTAGGCACATTAATATAACTTAGGAGCTGGGAAACATGTAGCAGCATACTGCTTACCTCTCAGAAAAAAACATTCTGTGACCTCAGATCTAGTAGCTTACATCTTACTGCCCTTGGAGAGATCAGTGATGTTGACCCTTTCTTCTGTTTTAATTTACGTTCTTATAGCTGATGAGAGGATGGGTAGGTCTCATGATGGAGGCAACACAGGTGTGCAACGCTCTTCTCTTCCCAAGTCTAAATAAAAGACAGTTTATTTAGAAAGTCACAGAGGTCAAAGTGACCATAGAAGAAATGAGCTGAGGAAACAAGTCACAGAAGCAAAAGTAGGATCCTTGGAGCTTAGGAGAGAGAGGCAAGGAAAATGTGCCTGGGGCAAATGGCTAGGAAAAAGCTCAGGGTATTCCATAGAGAGCTGAGGGTGCGGAACACTTTTTTACATTTGATGAACAAGGTGGTTAAAGTGAAGGAGAACTAACCACAAAATGTAGATTTTTCATAGATTGAGAGGAGGTAGACTGAGATTCACGATTAAAATGCCAAATTATGTAGCTGCTACCTCTAAGCTCTAGTTGTTTGATTTTTGTTGTTTTTGGTGTGTTTTTTTTTTTTGGTTGTTTGTTTGTTTGTTTGTTTGGTTTGTTTTCCTAAGCTCTGATTCCTGCAAAAAGCAGATTCCTTCCTAAATGAGAAGACAATCACCATCAGAAGAAAACAGTAGTAATTTCAGATGGGACTGAAACTCCTAGCATGGCCCTTTGATCAAATGCACAAAATTGGAAACATCAAACTTCATCACAACCACTGTTAATACAACAGAAAGATGACGAATTTGAAGAATATTTGGAATGTACTTATACTTTTTGTCTTCCAAGTTCACTTTTGTGCAAAACACACTTATGCAAACACAATACGAATATATAAAGCATTTGTTATTTACTCAATGGCTACTTTGCTGCAAAGCTTTCTTTAATTTGGGAAACCACATATTTTACACATCCGTTCCTGACAATATTAACTCTGTCAGCTAGAAGCTTAGGACGTATATTACAGCCAAACCTCAAGCTTTCTGAACACACCTTCAAACCTCAATGGCTTATCATTTCACAGTAGCATGCTGCTCTTCCTGTCCTAGGCTGAAGCAGAGGATGCCAGGAATAACCACCAGCCCCCAAGAAAGATGGTCAGCATCACTGTTGGGAGCAGTAACCTCACCTGGCCAGGTTCTCACCTCCATGGATATCTGTCCTAATGCCCAACCTTCATGCCACTGAGGGATACTAAATTCCTGGCTCTAAAAACTCAAAAGACCTCTTGTTTGAGGTTTCCTGTTCCTCTAATTAGCTACCACCTTGTCCTTCTTGTCTTTGAAGAGATTTAAAAAAAACAGAAAACAATATGATAATTACCAGAGGGAAGGGTTGGGGGAGGCAGAAGAGGACAAAGCATAGATAAATGATGATGGGAAGGAATGTGACTTGAGATGGTGAACACAAAATACAATATACAGAAGATGTGTTATAGAATAGTACACCTTAAACCTACATAATTTCATTAACCAGTAGTCACCCCAATAAATTAAATATAATAATTTTTTTAAAGTTATTCTACTGCCATAGACTTAAAATCTTCTAAATTCTCTCCACTGGCTTTTAGCAGTCAAATAGCAACCATCTGTTCTCCAATTTCTAAGTAGCTAAATGAGAAGGCCTCCTCAGGAAATAAGTAAGCATGAAGAAATAATTGCAAAAAGATTTTCAGATGGGAATTTGGGCTCTGTAAGTCTATTCACAGGATTAGAGGGGAAAAGTTCTGGGAAGCAGTGCCATGATTAAGAGTTTTGATTCTTCAATATTCTCTCCACTGTATCACATGGTTCAGACTAACCTCACCCTCAAAGCATTCATTTAGCTTTCCTGTTTATTTTTATTTTATTTTACTTTGGATCTTCTATTCCAGCATATAACCATGTCATGCTAGAAAACCAATTATGAAAATAATCAATAAATTTAAATTTTACACAAAACCTGCATATTTATAGCAGCTTTACTCATAATTGCCAAAATTTAGAAGCACCCAAGCAACCAAGGTGTCCTTTAGTAGGTAAAGGGATCAAGTGTGATAAATCCAGACAACAGAATATTATACAGCGCTGAGAAGAAATGAGCTATCAAGCCATAGACATGAGAAAACTTATATTTGTATTACTAAATGAAAAGTCTATCTGAATATGCTACATAGTGTATGATTCCAACTAATTACATCATGGAAAAGATAAAACTATGGAGACAGTAAAAAGATGAGTGGTTGCCAGGAGTTGAAGGTAGGGGGAAATGATTAAGTGGAGCACAGAGGACTTTAGGGCAGTGAAAATACTCTGCATGATACTATAAGGGGAAATACATGTCATTGTACATTTGTCGAAACCTATAGAATGTATAACAACAAGAATGAACGTTGATGTAATCTATGAATTTGAGGTGATTATTATGTCAGTGAAGGTTCACCAACTGTAACAAAGGCACCACTCTGGTGGGGGATGTTGATAATGGGGGAGAAGATGCATGTGTGCAGGCAGAGGGTACATGGGAAATCTCTGTACATTCCTCTCAATTTTGCTGTGAACCTAAAACATTTCTTTAAAAAAGTCTTAAAAAAAAAATCATATAGCCCAGCTGGTATGGCTCAGTGGTTTGACCATCATCCCATGGCTGAGAGGTCCTGGTTCGATTCCTGGTTAGGACACATGCCCAGGTTGTGAGCTTGATCTCCAGTAGGGGGCTTACAGGAGGTAACCTTTGATGTTCCTCTTTCTCATCAATGTTTCTATCTCTGTCTCCCTTCCTCTCTCCCTAAAAAATCAATAAAAACAAGATTAGAAAGGATACAAGACAAAACAAACAGAAAAGGCTTGTGGTTTCTGGTTTTAAAATAGAAGGGTCTTAAATTTCTCAGGCAACCAAACTGCAGCTTCTCAGCCCACCTTTTTCCTTCCAGCACTGCTTTTATGCATTCCGGCCTGTTCTTTCAATTTTTTTCTAATCACAGTAGCAGAAGAGCTTCTTCAAAAAGATCATCTTTTGTCTTACCACCTTACAGTTTTGCTCTCTGCAAATTACACAATTTCTCCATCCATCATTGGCAAGCAGCATCCCTCAGGCTTACAGAAGACCACAAATGGTGAGAAACTTCTCTCTATAACTTCCCTGCCAAGTGGTTTTCTTTTTTTATATGTATTTATTTATTAATTCCCAGGGAGAGATAGAAACATCAATATGAGTGATATACATCGATTGGCTGCCTCCTGCATGCCCCCTACTGGGAATCCAGCCCACAACACCCAAATATGCCCTGACCAGGAATAGAACCAGGACCTCTTAGTCCATGGGACCATGCTCAATCCCCTGAGCCACAGCAGCTGGGCCCCAAGTGGTTTTCTTTATCCCACTGAATAATTTCAATTCTCCCAATTTGAACTCTTGAATATTGATGCTTTATGACTCTGATATACTGAACGTTGTTATATATTTTTTATTGTTTAAGGATGTCCAAGAGCAAACATGATACATTCATAAATAATATTTGCACTGTTTACTCAGTAGTTGTAAGTATGTATTTATTATAAAGGAAATGATCTGCCTCTGAGAAATGGATTATTGATGCTGCTAATAAGGTAGATTATGGTATAGTAACGGAAAATCTTGATTGTTTCAGTTTACCAACATTTGGATTGTGAGGCTGAAATGAGTTTTACTAATGTGGATTTCCACAAATATTCCTTCTTTGGAACTCCAGGTTTTAGCACAACAGAATGTCTGTGTGAGAAAGGAAAAACTTGTGGGCAGCTCTTTTTTGGAGAGGAGGAGTTACCTTTCGAAAAGCTGCGTTTTAGGATGCCTTTCCTCTTTCTAAAACCGGATAATTGAATTACTACATACAAACAGTGGGGCTTGAGGAGTTCTGAGCCCCATAGCCAGCTAAGGTATTGTTAGGATTTGGCACCGTGGACCTAAAGGTGTGTTAGGGAGATTAGGAATTCTCCCTTCTTAATAACAGAAAAGTTCTTGTTGAATGTCTTGTCCAGGGCCCTTCACTTCCCAAACATTAAAGATGTAATCCAGGTGAGGGAGAGACATTGAACAATCATTTTGAAAGCTGAAAGGTGAATGAAGAGACTTTCAATAAGGTAATGAGAGTGCGCACCTTTCCTTATTTAGGCTGCAAGCTTAGTGGCTCTCTCCTCATCCCCCACAGTTCTCCAGAAAAGTCCCCAGTGGCCTACTTTTGACTCTTGAACTCATCACTTCCTTCCTGCCCATTCATTGCCTACTATCATTGTGAGCTCCTACTGGCCATCTGGAGGCAAAAATCTACCCTGCCCATTTTTGTCTCTCATACTTAAATTTTGCGCATGGACGTGATTTTGTGCAAAAGTCCGTTCGTTTTTTTTTTTTTAAGAATTTGTCAAGACATTTTCTGTTATGAATTACAGATGGGATTAATACTGGTCACACAATTATTAAGTGGGATGAGAATGGACACATCATTCACTCCTTTATTTCTTACCTCCAAATATAAAAATGAGCATTAAATTGTACTTTATATAACGCCATGTATGTGCATTCATATGCCATTTTGTGAGTACCTCATGCACCAAATCTGAGTTTCTACATCTAAAAAATGAGGATATGAACCTATTATGAAGTTTGTTGGGGATTAGATAGTGTGAAATATGTGGAACAGCAACAATAACAACAATAAAAACATAAACCCCAACCCCCCAAAACTGTACTTAATACATGAATGCCCTAAATATAAGTTATCTTCAGTTAGTAAACAATGAAATACAGATGACAGCATAGAGAATGAGTCCACACTCACTCATCTTTGAGAGAGTAAATAAATACTAAACAACAACAAAATCAAATTCTGGGCCCAACATGACATTTCCAATCATCTGACACTTTAAAACAATGTCTAATTCCCATGTGAACGTTTGTTACTGTGATCCTACTTGAAAAACCCATACCCAAGAGGCCTAATTTAATGCTAGTCCAGGATTTAAAGTAAATCTTGCATTTAAGTTATTTTTTAAATGTACCTTTTGGCTTGTTTCTCGGTCTTGTGTGAAAGTGAGAAAGAGAGGAGGCCCTGTCTCACACGGTGAAACGCTCCTTGTCCTGGGCCTTCTGGTGGACGCTAAGTTCCTGAAGTTTGAGATTTCATGTGTGGTTTTAACACACACACATCTGAGGTAGTCCCAGCTACTGTTCTTCCCCTGCTGGGCTATGTTGATAACCTCTCAGGAAGCATCTATTTTAAAAATAGACTCTCCTCCCAGGGAGGATCTATTTTTATATTTTATTTGCATAGAGTATGTTATTGTGTTTTTTTAATGGATCTTTAATTATTCTGATGATGGTGGAGGGTTAAGTTGGCATAGAAAATAGCAAGTGAGCCCTGGCCAGTTTGGCTCAGCGGTTAGAGCGTTGGCCTGCGGTCCAGAGAGACCCGGGTTCGGTTCCCGCTAAGGGCATGTACTTGGGTTGCGGTTTGTTCCCGGCCCTGGTTGGTCGTGCGGGTGGCAGCCACTCGATGTGTCACTTTCACGTCGATGTTTCTCTCTCTCTCTCTCTTCCTCTCTCTCCCTCCCACTCTATCTGGACAAAAAATGAAAAAATGTCCTCAGGTGAGGATAAAAAAATAAAATAAAATAAAAAAGAAAATAGCAAGTGATCTAAAATTCACTTTGTGACTGGTACAGCCACTCTGGAAAACAATATGGTGTTTCCTCAAAAAATTAAAAATGGAACTGCCATTTGACCCAGTAATCTCACTTCTAGGAATATATCCTAAGAAGCCTGAAACACCATTCAGAAAGAATATATGTACCTCTATGTTCATAGCAGCACTATTTACAATCACTAAGATCTGGAAACAGCCAAAGTGTCCATCAATAGATGAGTGGATAAAAAAGCTGTGGTACATATACACAATGGAATACTATGCAGCCATTAGAAAGAAGGACCTCTTATACTTTGAGATGACATGGAAGGATCTGGAGAGTATTATCCTAAGTGAAACATCTCAATCAGAGAAAGACAAATATCACATGATCTCACTTATCTGTGGAATATAATGAACAAAACAAGCTGAGGAACAATATAGACACAGAGATATGGAAGTGGGGTGCAGACTGACAAACCTCAGAAGATGTGGATGTGGGGGGAGGGAAGAGATAAACCACAGAACTTTTACACATGTATGTGTAAACAAGGAAATAGACAATAATGCTGGGGGGGCAGTTTTGGGAGGAGGGTGTCAATGGGGGGAAAAAAGAGAAACATCTGTAACAACAATAAATTAATTTAAAATGAAATAAAATAAAATTCACTTTGTGTTATCTATTCATATATTTGCTTTTAATTTACAAATTTTGTAAATTGTTTAAATTACAATTTACATTCAATATTATTTTGTATTAGTTTCAGTCAGGTGTACAACATAGTGGTTAGACAGTCATATACTTCACAGCTTTCTAGGATTAACTTTAACCTCATATAGGCAAAGATCTAAGTTTGACAAAAGGATTTATAAGATTTAACTGAAAAAATCAGGAATATAAAGGCAGTTAATTTCAAAGTAAATAGAAGAGAGAAAGTGAAGAAAAGGTGACATATATAATATGAAAAATGAAGTAATAAAAAAGCAATTGAACAAAAGCCTGATTCATCATGATACAAGATCAATATGATTGATGTATGTCACTAGCTAGACTAGTCAAGAAAGAATAACACAAATACAACAATATCAAATTCAACCACTATCAAAAAAAGAAAGGACATGATCACAGATGCTACACAGTAAACAGATAAAAGGGAAATATTATTGTTATGGATTTAATTTTTCTCCAAAAAGATATGTCTAATTCCTAATCCCTGCAACCTATGAATGTGACTTTTTGGGAAATAGGTTATTTGTACATGTAACTGAGTTACAATGAGGTCTTTAGAGTTGGCCCAAAACCAATATGACTGGTGTCCTTATAAAGAGAGGAGACTGCATGTGAGGACAGAGACACAGTGAGAATGCCTTGTGATGAAAGAAACAGAAATTAGAGGATGCAGCTTCAAGCCAAGGATGCCGAGGACTGATGGCCACCAGTAGATGCCAGGAGGAGTCAAGGAAAGATTTCACACACAGTCTCTGAAGAAGCATACAAACACTTTCATTTTGGGTATCTATTGTCCAGAATAGTGAGAGAATACATTTTGTGGGTTTTGCCCTGGCCGGTTTGGCTCAGCAGTTAGAGAGTCGGCCCACAGACTGAAGGGTCATGGGTTCAATATTCCCATCAAGGACACGTAACTGGATTGTGGGTTTGGTCCCCAGGCCTGGTTGGAGTCATTCAGAGTCCATGTGTCTCTCTCACATCGATGTTTCTCTCTTTCTATCTCTCTCCCTCCCTCACTTCTAATCTCTCTAAAAATCAATGGAAAAATATCCTCAGGTAAGGATTAACAACAAAAAGAAACTTGTGGGTTTTTCTAAGCTATCAAATTTGTGGTACTTTGTTATAGCAGCCGTAGGAACCTAATGCATTGATCAAAAACAATATGACAATAATTTTGACAATTTAGAGGAACAAATTTCTTAAAATATAAAATTGTCAATATTTAAATGAAACAGAATGTCATAAATATAAATACAAAAATTCTTGCCCTGGCCAGTTTGGCTCAGTGGTTAGAGCTTCAGCCCTCAGAACAGAGAGTCCTGGGTTCACTTCCCACTAAGGGCATGTACCTCAGTTGCAGTTAGTTCCTGGCCCTGGTTGGGGTCATGTGGGTGGCAACCATTCGGTGTGTCTCTCTCACATTGATGTTTCTCTCTCTTCCTCCCTCTCTCCCTCCCGCTCTAACTGAAGATAAATGCAAAAATGTCCTCAGGTGAGGATAAAAATAATTAAATAAATACAAAAATTCTTAACAAAATATTACCCAAGCAAATCTGACAACAGTTTTTTGTTTTTTTTTAATGGTGGTATATCTGACCTAGTGGGATTTATCCAAAAAGTATAAGTATTGTTTAATATAAAAATCAGTTGATGAAATTTACCATACTAGGTGACTAAAAGAGCTATATAATCATCTCAATAAATGCAGAAAAATTATAAAACAAAATCAACTCTTATTTATGATAAAACTCTGAATAATCAAGAGTAAAATGGAACTTTCTCAACATGATAAAGAGGATCCAAAAATAACACCTACAGCTGACATCCCACCTAAAAGTGGAAGGCTAAATACTTTTCTTCGTAAGATTGGGAACAAGGCAAGGATGCCTACTATTGTCGCTTGTCTTCAACATTGTACCAGGTGTTCTAGCCAGTGCAACAAAGTGAGAGCGAAATTGAGGAAAACACAGAAATAAAACGTATCATATTCTCATAGGACATGATTGTGTATGTAGAAAAGAAAAATCCTAACGAAGCTAGAAAACACGTTTTAACTACTGGAAATAATAATTAAATTAACAAGATAACATCAGTTTTCAAAAAAACTATTTTATTTTTATAAACTAACAACCAATATTTTGAAAAATATTAAATGCCATTACAATGGTATCAAAAATATAAATTTAACAAAATATGTATAAGATCTATATCCTTAAATCACCACATTTTTGAGAGCAATAAAAGACCTAACTAAATAGAAAGAAATAAAAGACCTAACTAAATAAATCATGGGCACTGTAACACTCAATATTGTTAAGATGTCAATTCTCCCAAATTAATCTACAGATTCAATACAATTCCAAACAGGCGTTTTTGAAGAAATGTTGAGAAAAATGAAAGATTCCATTTATAGTCAATTAATTTTCTACAAAGGTATCAAAGTGGTTTAACAGAGGAAAGGAAAGTCTTTCAACAAGTAGTACAAAAACACAGGATATCTGTATGGAATAACCATGAACCCCAGCCTTTTTCTCACACACAAAAATGAATTGAAATGTGTATGATCTAAGCATGTAAATTAAAACTTCTAAAAGCTAAAATAAGACAAAAATCACTGTGATTTTGATATAGGCAATGACTTCTTAGATAGGAAAATAAAAGGAAAAAATGATATATTAAGCTTTGTTAAAAAATTTAAACTTTTCTTTGAAAGTCACCATTAAGAAAATGAAAAGGCAACAAAAAGACTGAGAGAAATCATTTGTAAAACATATCTAATAAAGGATTTGTACTCAAATTATATAAGGAACTCCTATAATTCTAAAATAAGAAGACAAAAAAATTTAAAAAAACTGGGCAAAATATTGAATAGACATTTTACATTCAAAGATATATGAATGGCTAGAAACACATGAAAAGATGCTCAATGTCATTAGTCTTCAGGGAAATGTCAATTAAAAACCACAGTGAGATACCACTACACACCAACTTTTGTGGCTAAAATTAAAAAGACTGACAATGACCAGTTTAGGCATTGATGGAGAAAAAAACTCATATGTTGCTACTGCATAAGTAAAATGATGCAATCACATTGGAAAACAATCTAGAAGTTTCTTATAAAATTAAACATGCACTTACCATAAGGCTCAGCAATCAAACTCCTGGGTATTTAATAAAATGAAAAATGAAAACACATAGCCACAGAGTTACTTGCACATAAATGTTCATGGAAGGTTTATTCATAATAGTCAACAACTGGAAACACACCCAATGTCCATGGTGAATGGACAAATTGTGTATATCTGCACAATGGAATACTGCTCAGTAACAAAAAGAATGAACTACTGATACAAGAAAAACACCAATTAATTTCAAAAATGATGACAAAAAGAAGTTCAGCTACAAAAGAGTACATGAAGTATGAAATTCTAGAATAGGCAAAACTAATTTATGGTGACAGAAAGCATATCAGTGGTTAACCGGGTCCAGGTGGGAGGGGAGGGGCAGAAAGGAACTTTTGGAAATGATAAAATGTTCTATATCTTGATTTGATGGTGTTTAAGAGGTGTATACATTTGTCAAAAAACCATGACTTCATGGTTTAAATGGATGGATTATCTTGCATGCAAAGTATAACTCAATAAGGTTAAATTTTTTTTTTAAAGTAAAGGTCAAGAAAATCCACGAAAGCATGAAGAACTGTTCCAGATTAAAGGAGACTATGGAGACATCAGGACTAAATACATGGCATGATCCTGAATATGGAGGAAAAACACCTAAAAATAACATTATTGAGACAGTTGAAAAAATATAAATGTGGATTGCAGAAGAAAGCATAGTACTATATCAACGTTAAATTTCCTGATTTTGATAATTGTGCTATGGTTATACAAGACTGAGTATTGCAAACTATTTAGAGAAAGAGACATAATATTCCCAATTTATTATTAGAAGAATGAGCAAGAGACACGAGAGACAGACAGACAAAGAGAGAGAGAGAGAACACAATAAAGTGCAGATAGTGCCCTGGCCGGTTTGGCTCAGCGGTTAGAGCGTCGGCCTGAGGTCCAGAGAGACCCGGGTTCGGTTCCCGCTAAGGGCATGTACTTCGGTTGCAGTTTGTCCCCGGCCCTGGTTGGTCGTGCGGGTGGCAGCCACTCGATGTGTCCCTTTCACGTCGATGTTTCTCTCTCTCTCTCTTCCTCTCTCTCCCTCCCACTCTATCTGAACAAAAAATGAAAAAATGTCCTCGGGTGAGGATTTAAAAAAAAAAAAGTGCAGATAGTAAAATATAAACAAGTGGTAACTATGGGTAAAGGTTATATGAGAGTTTCTTATACTATTGTTTTAACTACTCAGTAAAAACAGGGAAAGTACCTAGGTATTTATGAGTTTTTTCTAATTGGACTGTGGGTAGTTCAGGGAAAGAGAAAGGGAGAATAATTTCACAAACCCATTAAAGAGAGGGGTAAATGCATTCCAAAGGCAACTCTCCCCCTCTTCTCCAAGAACACCGATGACGCCTGATCTCTCAAATCATTGTCCAAAAGAGCATGTTCTTCTCATCCAGCTCATCTCTGTTTCTACAGTGGACTAAGTCCTGTAGTAAAAACATGACTTTGTCAAGTAATCACATATTATTACAGGAAAAACACCACAAATGACAAAATCCATTTTACCTGTCCCTCTGAGTTATGTTAAAAGCAGAGAAAATGTCCATCTCACAGATACAATTGTAGGAGTTAGAGCAATCAATAGTTGTTATTCTTGTTGAGGTTAAAAATGCACATTTTCCGCTCCCAGAGGTCATACTCATTATTGCAGATTTACTATAAAACAGAAAACATATATAGTCAACCGTTTACTTCTGGAGCTTACAATAACATAAATCATAATTTTTAAGTCAGTTATTTGCCTAACGATCAGGAAAGTGCAAATGCTAATCACAACTTCATCACCAATAGATTGTCTTTGGCTCTTAACCCATCAAATAAAGAATCTTACTCAGCCTTTTGATTACTCCCAGAGTCTCTCCTTTTATTCCACCATGAAAATTTTTGGTCAGAGGGCAAAATTACTTTGCAATATAGCTATGGGATTATGATAGAGAAAACATGTTTATTTATGTTAATTTTTTCAATAAGAGTGGAGAGTAACAGAGAAAATCTTGGGTTCAGTTCCATGTCAAAGGCACGTTCCCTGGCCCCGGTCCAGTTTTTGCGGTAGGCAACCAATCAATGTGTCTGTCTCACATCGATGTTTCTCTCTCTCTCTCTCTCTCTCTCTCTCTCTCTCTCCTCTCCTCTCCATTCCACTCTCTCTAAAAATCAATGGAAAAAGAGCCTTGAGTGAGGAATAACAAATAAAGAGAGAGAGAACTGTACTTTTGTGATACAGTTGGCCAGGTCTTGTGTATATATACGCTACAGTGAAAAAGTAGAATTGAAATATAGGAAGAAATCAGGTTGTTCAATCAATATTTTTATTTGTTTCATTTCCTTTTCTTCCCAACTCCATAGCTAACCATTAGCTAAAACCTGGCAATCCACTGAAACGTATCTAAAAGCAGGACTTCTATTTCAGACAAGTGGTGGATTAGGTCCAGATATCCTTCCATTAAAAACAATTGAAAAATGCTGAATTAAAAAAATGTAAATCTTCTTGAACAAATTTATGAACAAGTAGGCAAGAAACAAATACACACAGTTTCCTCTTAACTAATAGAGAATGCTGAATAAGGAATTCCACCCTCCGTCCTAAACAGAAGACAAGCTACACAGAGCTGAGACGTCAAAGAGATATACCTTCAGTATAAACACCCTAGTACTGCCTTGAACCTTAGATTTAAGCAGAAGAGCAAAAGAAGAAGCCCACCTAAGAATCCAAAATCATAAACCCTCCCTCATGTAATTTGCATTTGCTGTATTATATAAGAATATTCAAATCTGCTACAGGAAAAAGGGGAAAGAAACAAATAAGATAAATGAAACTAAACAGCTTTGGAGACACAAGCAGAACACTTAAGATATGTTAAAGATGGATAAGTAAATTAGTAACCAGGAGACGTGTTAAGGTATAGATACAGTATGTAGAGCTCATGTGTACTGAACATAGAAAAGGAACAAAGAACCAACTAAACACTAAACACTATGCACAAAATACACATAATGCACATGGATGCTCAACATCCGTGAGGTCTTAATTTCGCCATCCATTGGCAACACTTATTGTGGCCCTCTGGTGAAGAAACACAAATAAAATTCATGGCTGCTCATCAGGTTAATTGAAAAGCTGTAGCTGTGGCCAGGCTTAACATGCTTCTGTATCTCTCCAGTACAGAAAAGGTGTGTGCCAGCCACAAGAACTTGCTGCCCGTTACTCAACCCTCAAGTGGGTGTCTAGAAACCACACCATCAGGAAAGGTTTTCGCAACAGGTTGAGTCAGGCCATATGAAGACTGCATAACTCAGTGATCCTTTATAACTAAGTGATCCTTTCATTTACTTGCAACTTATCTTAAGTGTGACAACCTATCCCACCACATCCCACCCCAGTGTGACAAGCAATCCCATTTCTATCCCCTTGCAGATTGGTGTTTCACATTGGTTTAATTAACCATGGAATTTGAGCATCTTACCCATGAGCTTTGTGCCCTGTGACTTTGAGATAGTTTGCCTGGAGTGTACTCACAGGCCATGATTACATCAAAGTAATTTCCTGCATGATATTGTGTGTAGGTTTGCAGCCCAGATCTACATGACTTTCATGGCCCAAATTTAGAATTAAGTGGCCAAGACTCATAATGCCCCAAGGCATCCAATAAAAGCAAATTCTTTCTTGAGGAAGTCACCTTCTTCTCAGTACTCTAATAATTTCCAGAGCACCTCAAAAAGAAAAAAAAAATTACTAAATGCTATGCAGAAAATGGCATCATGAGGAAAACCCAGCAGAAACAATAGATTAGACCCACAAAACTTCAAGTATTAGAATAAGTATGCTTACTATCATTAGAAAAATAAATGACAGCTTGAAAAAATGAGTAACTAGCAAGGAGATTTGAAAAAAAAAAAAACAGAATTACTAGAAATAACAATAGTTATTATTATTGAAAAAATTACTGAACAGTTTAACAGCAGATTGTATCTTAATGTAAACCCAAGAGTTTACAAAATACTATACTTCTTAATAGTACTATAGTCTGGCCGGTGTGGCTCAGTGGTTATCGACCCATGCACCAAGATATTGCTGGTTCCATTCCCAGTCAGGACACATGCTCTGGTTGTGGGCCAAATCCCCAGTGGAGAGCATGCAGGAGGCGGCCAATCGATGTTCTTTCTCATCGATGTTTCTATCTCTCTCTCCCTCTCACTTCTTCTCTCTCTAAAATCAATAAAGGAAAAAAAAACTTTTAACAAACAAACAAAAAACTCTCAATAGTACTATAATAAAGGAGTATGTGTGTGTGTGTATGTGTATACTGGAATAAATTTATATTTATAAATAATACTTGAACATATACATGTAAACTAATAAAAGAAAGGAGTTCCAGATGAATTTTGGGGATACTCAAAATAGTCATCTGTGGTTATGGGAGGATCGCTATGGCTAAATCAGGATGATCCAATCAATTCATATCACTGTATGATTCTTAAATTTCTGTGTACCTCATAACACACATTCTTCTCAGCATGCGTTTGGCATCGTAATTGTATTACTAATAACTCTGTATGACAAGTCTCTTCCTTTTTAACTATACTTCTTAAAACACTTTCTTAATCATTCTGCTTATTCTTCCTGATAACCTCTACTTGAAAATGAGTTAAGCTGTGTGAAGTGAGAGAAGATACTTTTTAGATAGAATACTTCCAACCAATGTTAGAGCTGGGATACATTCCAGAGACTTACATTCCAGATGTGCCCTTGTCAATCCATTCCCATTTTCTTTCCTTGTCATTATATGATAATCCAATCCAGTAGTTATTTTGATAAGCCTGGGATTGAAGGAAGGCCTACAAAGGAATCAAAACTTATCATGTGACTAAATTTCCATCTGTTAGAAGACTGGAGAAGATAGGAAGAGCAGCCAGCTGATTCAGTGGCCGGGACTCTGCTGCCCTCCATGTCATCCTGCCAACCCCCTTCCTAGAGAGCCCTTTCTCCCCACAATCTCTGTATTTTCATTTTCCAACATAATTTTCTATTAGAGTAGTATTTATTTCAAAAATGCCTGCCAGTGTCATAGATTATTTAAAACATAGAAAAAAATTAAAATCTAAATATCTAACAATGGATATGTTAAATAATGTATAATACTTCATAAACTGATTCAAAAGCATGCTTCAGAAAAACCTTTAAGAGTATAGAAAAATAATTATGCCATATTGTTAAGTGAAAGAAGAAATCTCTAAACAAACACATTCAAATCACAAGCGTAGGTGGGGGGGTGTGCATTAGAGCCTTCAGTGTCATAAGAGGAAGACTTGCTATAGTTTAGTAGTTGGAAGGGGCAGAATTTAGAAATATTTACTAGTCTAAAAATGCATCGTATAGTGGGGAGGAGGGTGGCAATAGGGGGAAATGAGGTAATATATGTAATACTCTCAAAAATAAAAAAATAGAGGACTTCCAGTCAAGATGGTGGCATAGGTAAAGGCGGTATCGTGTCCTCCCACTACCACGTCAAAGTTACAACTAAACTACAGAACAACCATCATTCAAAACCGCATGAAAGTGAGCTGAATGGAAGTCCTACAACTACAAAATTAAAGAAGAAGCCGCATCGAGACTGGTAGGAGGGGCAGAGGCGTGACAGGCTGGTCCCACACCTGCTTGTGGCGGATAAAAATTAGGAGGATACCTTGGCTGGGAAGGTCCTCCCTGAGGACTGAGGGGTCCCCATCCCACACCAGGTGCCCAGCTCAGGGTTCCAGTGCCAGGAAGAGAAGTCCCTATCACTTCTGGCTGGAAAAACCAGCGGGAACTGAGGCTGAAGCAGCTGGAGCCCCCGGCAGCTCCTATTTAAGGGCCCGTGCACGGACTTACTCGGACTCCCACCCTCCAGGCTCCAGCATGGGGGAGGCAGCTTGAAAGGCACCAGAGTCATATGGGGAAGAACTGAGTTGTTTGGCATTGGAGCGAAGGCTGGAGAGGCAGCTTTCTCCTGGACAGTCATGCTATCAGAGGCCTTTGTTCCTTTGGTGAGCCTTCCCTGGGCTGGCAGACAGCTGCCATATCTGGGACTCCAGTAACCTGACTCACACTGTTTGCCCTGCCCTGGTGACTCCCTGAGGCCCCGCCCCACCCACCTTTCAGGCCCACCCAAACTGTTGCCAGTTGCTTGACCATAGGATTGGCCTGTCTTGGATCCTGCTTCAGCTTTTCCTAAATTCTTTCAAACAAGCAGCATCTGGTCTCAACTAGCCCCATACCTCTCGCTAAGGAATACATAGAAACAAACACAGGGAGGCAGCCAAAATGAGGAGACAAAGAAACAGGTCCCAAATGAAAGAACAGAACAAAAGGAGAAGAACTAAGCGAAATGGAAATAAGCAACCTAACAGATGCTGAGTTCAAAACACTGCTTATAAGGATGCTTAATGGACTTAGCGAGAACCTCAGTGAACTTATGAGGGCCTCAAGAGCATAAAAAAGGACCAGTCAGAAATGAAGGATGCACAGACAGAAATGAAGGAGGCACTAACTGAAATAAAGAATAATTTACACAGATTCAATAGTAGAGTAGGTAAAGCCAAGAAGCAAACCATGGATTTGGAATGTAAGGAAGCAAAAAACACCCAATCAGAACAGCAAAAAGAATCCAAAAAAAATGAGGATAGTGTAAGGAGCCTCTGGGACAACTTCAAGCGTGCCAACATTCGCATCTTGGAGGTGCCAGAAGGAGAAAAGAGAGAACAAGAAATCAAAAACCTATTTGAAACAATAATGGCAGAAAACTTCCCGAACTTGGTGAAGGAAACAGACATACAAGTCCAGGAAGCACAGAGAGTCCCAAACAAGATGAACCCCAAGAGGCCCACACCATGACACATCATCATCAAAATGCAAAAGGTTCAAGACAAAGAGAGAATCTTAAAAGCAGCAAGAGAAAAGCAGTTCGTTACCTACAAGGGAGTTCCCATAAGACTGTCAGCTGATTTCTCAAAAGAAACTTTGCAGGCCAGAAGGGAGTGGCAAGAAATATTCAGAGTGATGAAAAGCAAGAACCTACAACCAAGATGACTCTATCCTGCAAATTGTCATTTAGAATCAATGGCCATATAAAGAGTTTCCCAGACAAGGAAAAGCTAAAGGAGTTCATCACCACCAAACCATTATTATATGAAATGTTGAAGGGTCTTCTTGAAGAAAAAGATTAAAAAATATGAACAAACAAAATGGCAATGAATACATATCTATTGACAATTGAATCTACAAACAAAATGAACAAGCAGAACAGAAACATTCTCATAGATACAGAGAACTTTTGTTGATTGCCAGATAGGAGGGGGGTTGGGGGAATGGGTAAAAAAGGTGAAGGGATTAAGAAGTTCAAATTGGTTGTTAGACTGACAAAAGTCAAAGGGAAGGGGGGTTGGGGGGTGGGAAGAAATAAACCAAAGAACTTATATGTATATATGCATAACCAATGGACATAGACAACAGTGTGGGGAAAGGCAGGAGGGGGGGCAGGAATGGGGAGGAGGGGATCAATGGGGGGAAAATGAGGAACATCTGTAATACATTCAACAATAAAGATAAGTTTTTAAAAAAAGAAATAAAAAATAAAAATAAATAAAAATGTAATGTATCAAAGTGACATATATGTCTGATTAGATGACAACATGTGTTTTAAAATATAGGTTTAAATTTAACTGTGTTGTAGTGCATCAAACAAAATACTTTATGACTTGACAATATGAATTCTTCTGTATAATGATTTAAAACATCTATTAGATTTGAACATAAATTTTGTGTTGTTTTCCTAAATGATAAATAGATGTTTCAAGGCTGACCTCTGCAAACATTTCTCTGTAAAAACACATTGTGTGTATGTAGATAGTTTTTATTAGTAACAAATTAAAAAGATAATTTTGATATTGTCAATATATTTTATCCTTTCACAATTCTTTTTTTTTTTTTATCCTCACTCGAGGACATTTTTGCATTCATCTTCAGATAGAGCGGGAGAGAGAGAGGGAGGAAGAGAGAGAGAGAAACATCAATGTGAGAGAGACACATCAACTGGTCGCCACCCACACAACACCAACCAGGGCCAGGGACAAAGTGCAACCAAGGTACATGCCCTTAGTGGGAACCGAACCCATGTCTCTCTGGTCCGCAGGCTGAAGCTCTAACCCCTGAGCCAAACCGGCCAGGGCTACAATTCTTTTTGAAAGATAAACACCTGGATATAATATATAAGAATACTGATCAAGTAAAATGTTACCTGCGGATACAGTGAAAATCACCATTAGGCTAAATTGTTATGTTTTCTGTTTCTCATCATTATCTCCATTTTGCAGGTGGGAAAACTGAAGCCAAGAGAGATTAAGTAATTCACTAGAGATTACAGCACTAGTAGGTGCCAGAGCTGAAACTGACCACAGGCAGTCTGGCTCCTGGATTCCTTGTTGTAAATAATAGACCATGTTAAGCCAGGATTTTAGCTGCCACCTTATTGGGGAAAATAACTGCTGGTTCCAGCCTGTGTTTATCAAACAATCAAGTACTTCATCAAAGGAGAGGTATATTCCTCTGTGAGCGGGTTGTTTTTTATTGTTTTGAAAGAAAGATGGTTGCAAAGACCCAAACTGCATCCTCAAAGGGATTTCCTTTTTGGACATAATAATGGTCATTATAGATAATGTGTATTGAATGCTTAGTAAATAGCAAGATCCTGTTCTTATTAGCAGGCAGAGTCTCCTGGGAGACTCAACTGATTTTTGCTCACTCAACAAATACAACACATAAAATAGCTGATGGTCCTATTTTCTGGACCCTTCCCCCTGTCCTCAATATCTTGGGTCTGAGGGTGTGAGATAGAGTCCAAGAGAATGAAAGTAAATATAGTTGTCCATGATACCAGTTCATCTTCATCATCTATCTTCAAAAGAGATGATCCATGTCTTTGGCAAGTCTGTTTACAGTCTTTCCAGTTTTTATTTTCAAAGGTAAAATAATAACAGCTTGCTCCACAACAGGACCAGAGTTCTACATCAACCATGCCTACAACATATAAGGTAAAACATTAAACTTGTTATCTGGCATTCTCTTAAGCAGAGCAATATATTTATCAGCCTTCCATAACTAAATAAAATCCTAATAGCTATCAATAAAGATAATATGAGGTTCATCAAAATTCTGGAATACCAAGCGATATCTGCACTCTCATGTACAATGGAGCATTATTCACAATAGCCAAGATATGGAAACAACCCAAATGTCATCAACAGATGAATGCATTAAAAAAAAAAAAAAATGGCTCAGCCTTGTAGTTCAGTGATTGAGCGTCGACCCACACACCTGGAGATGGCCAGTTCGATTCCCAGTCAGGGCACGTGCCCAGGTTGTGGGCCAAATCCCCAGTGGGGGGCATGCAGGAGGTAGCCAATTGATTTCTCTCTCATCCATGTTTCTATCCCTCTTCTTCTCCCTTCCTCTCTCTCTCAAATTAATAAAGAAAAAAAATTTTTTTTAAATGTTGTCTACATATACTTGCATGATTCAGCCTTAAAAAGAAGAAAATCCTGCCATATGCAACAACATAGATGGACCTTGAGATTATTATGCTAAATGAAATAAGCCAGATACAGGAAAAATACTGCATGATTCCAGTTATATGAGGTGTTTTAAATAGTCAAACTCAGAGAAACAAAGTATTATGGTTCTTACCAGGGGAAATAAGAAGGAGGAAGAAATGGGCAGCTGTTCAATGGGTGTAAAGTTTCACTTATGCAAGATGAATAAGCTCTAGACCTCTGCTGTACAACACAGTGCCTAGAGTTATCATTATTGCATTGTGCACTTAAATACTTGGTAAGAGAATAGATTGCATGTTAAGAGTTCTTACCACAAAAAGAAAGAAGGGTCATGAGGAAACTTTAGAGATTACCCTTATTGTAGATGGTTTAATGAGTGTGTGTATATTTCCAAACTCATCAAATAGTATAAATTAAATGTCTACAGTTTTTTACATTATTAATACTTCAGTAAGCTGCTTAAAGAATAATAAAATTCAAATAAAATTCTGGAATGCTTTCTAAATTAAGCAAACATTATTTGGAATTTTTTTCTTTTTCTCATATATTTTACAATATACCAAAATTTAAAAATAGTATTCATACTTTAATAACAGATACAATAATTTCTACTGATTCCCATACATAAATGAGATTAAATATGCAAAAGCTCTTTGTAAACTCTAAATCTTAAATAAATATGTATTAATTGTTGATTAGCAGGTCAATTCTCTCCATTGGTATGCTTGATAACAAAATTTATTGTATGAAATCAACATTTTTATCTCTTGCATCGTTTTTACAAGTATCACCACACAGACTTACACAAACATCAACACTATGACAAACCTTACAGATGTATTGGAAGGATCACAAAAAGATCAAAAATCTGAAGTCAAGTTAGAATGTAAAGACAGAAAGGAACACACACACACACACACACACACACACACACACACAATTATCTCTACAACAGCATCCAAATAAAAGGCTGTATGCCCATTGCATCCTGTCTATTTTTATTGATAGCATCTACATTTAATGTTAGCAACAAAGTAGAAGTGACTAATCAGCCCACAGGTCCAATGTGATCTGAGTTTTCAGGAGCGCTAACATACTATTCTAACCCTCTGAGAGCAGTAGGAATGCAAGAACTGCCATTGAATTTTTGAAAATACAAGGGTCTACTAATCCAAACATGGCTCCTAAGGTCTCAATCCCATAATTAAAATAAGCAATCCCAAATACACATATTATTTCTATGAGGCACAAATTAAAATTTTCCAGTACAGGTCGATAATTAGCATATATATCAGAAGCCTGTTATTAGCTTTGAAGCTTCTGCAGAAGAAATAATGAAAAATCATGCAATCTCTCACTGAAGATTTCCTTCATACCTGTATTTTGCAAAGATTTTGCAATGATTCCCTTTTTGCTATGACATTTCTTTCCTATTAAGAGTGAGACTGGTTTATTTTCCAGCTGAAGTATTTTATTTTCGAAAATGTCAGATGCTAAAATTGTATTTGTCAAAGTTTTCTTTGTTAAGTAGTTTTCATTTTGCATAATGTCGTACTTTTTTTTGAGGTTTTGTAGAGTTTCATCTTGTTGATGTTTATCTTGAATACACTGAAACACTAAAATTAATAGAATAGATATAATACAAAACTGTACTCATAATACTTAAATGTTGAAATTAAAGAAAAGAGAAAAAAATCTCACTTTGACAATCAGCCCATTTCATTACTTTAATTAGCAATTTTACATTTAGAAAGTAACACTTCAGTAAATTGACCATAGAAATGGAAACAGCAAACTTCTTACTATTAGCAACTTAAGCGTAGAATAAATAAAATAAGAGATGTGACTAAAATGATAATGGCAACACCTTAGCATTTGGCTTTGTTTCATTGTAATAGCTAGCACATTATTGTGCACCTGAAACCTGTACATTTTGTTGACCAGTGTCACCCCAATAAATTTAAAAAATAGTTAGCACACTATTTAAAAATAGATACCAAAGAAAGTCAGTCAACATTTAGCAACACATCTTCTGAGTAGGAAAATCTGCACTAAGAAACATGAAGAAATAGCACTGTCATTATTAGAGTAAACAGAATATCCACAGGAGAAAGGAGGAAGATCCAAATATGTCATTTTATCTGAGTATAATATATTAGTGATTTTCTCTAATGATATCAAGAAATTCAAATAAAAAATAAAAGTTGATGAATTCAAGATTCTAACATCCATGTATAGAATCACTCTTCTTAGTAAATCATTTCTTCATTGTACTCTTAGAAAAATAAGAGAAAGCCAAAACTTCTTTTGAATAGTTGTTCCTCAAAGAATGTTTATCTAAGATTCACAATGATCTAAACTCAGAATGCAGAATATTACCAAGTCTTGTATCAAAAGTAATATTACCATGTATGATAAAGAATGAGGCAGCTCATTACAGCTGCAGAGTCACTGGAATAGGTAAGTAAAATAAAAATAACACTGTGATGTGTCTGGGGAAAATCACCAAGAAAGAGCCATCTGAAACATTCCCTTAGTGTAGCCCGGGAACAATTGATGAAGCATTGTTAACATCTGCCAATTAGTGATCAGTGCTATTACTCAGACTTGTAGGATGTATTTCAATTACTTACACTTTATTTTCCACACTATGATCATCACCATTAGAAGAAAACAGAGGATCCCAAGAGCCATTGCAATGAGATGCCAGGGTACTGAAAACTCTTGAAATAAAGAAGAAGAAAAAACAATCATCAAGGGTAGAGCTTGGCCCACTACTAACCTTCACTGGGACACCATTTGAAACAAAGGGACAAACGTTCTCTGAAAATCTTACAAACTTAGACCACGCAAATTGATCTAAATTTGGAATCTGGTAGTTAACACGTTTAAAGTTTCAGATTTCTGACTGACGCACACCCACTGTAGAAATCTTACACACAAGAACACTTCTCTAGGATTTCAAAAGCACATCCCATACAAAGGCACAGATGTCAATAGACACCACACACATTTTAGAGAGTCCACACTAGCGTGTATTCTCCTTGCTGTGGTCACAACTAATCATGAGGAGGAAAGATAAGGCAGCCAATACTCTTGAGAAAGTGGTAGCCAACAGCAGATATTCTGAAGCTGCAAATGTGACTGGGGTCCATCCTTAAAGATATTTCTAGAAATCAACTTTCCTTTCTTTCTGTTCTATTTTTCACTAGACAATGTTATATTTATCCTTATGTTTGTGTCTTCAGTATCTGAAAGCTGTTATCTCTTATCATCACTCTATTAAAATAGTAAAAGTTATTCTCAATTTAGAGTTTAATTGTGACAATATTTGTGAGTGAGAGAACAGAAAAATTAAAATGCTCCTTTTGATTTCAATGTATTTGCAGGTTTATTGCCATCAAGGTTTGGTAAATATTTAAGACACCTAAAAGATCTTTTGTCTAAATAAAATCATACTTTTTATTTTTTAAACATTATCTAAGACTTTAATTTGTCTAGGAAATGCAATGTTTTCTTGAGATTCTAGTCTGTTCTTTACTTCTTTTTTTTTATCCTCAGCAGAGCAGATATATATATATATTTTTTTTATTATTGATTTTAGAGAGGAAAGAGTGGAGAGAGAGAGGAGAGAGAGAGAGAGAGAGAGAGAGAAACATCAATGTGAGGGAGAAACATCCAACAGTTGCCTCCCATATGTACCCAACTAGGAATCGAACCAGCCACCTTTTCATGTACCGGACCACACTCCAACCAAATGAACTACCAATTCGTTCTTTACTTTTAAAGTCCTCAAAAATTCCTTTGACAAATTAAAATGAAATATTCTTTCAGCCCTGGCCAGTTTTGCCCAATGGTTGGAGCATCGACCTACAGACCAAAGAATCCCAGGTTCAATTCCGGTCAAGAGCATGTACCTTGGTTGTGGTTGGGTACCCGGCCCTGGTCGGGGTCTTGTGGGAGGCAACTTAAAGAATTCATTCATTTTTTCCCCTCTCAAAAATATTTAAAAAAAAAAGACTTGTTCTACTACTGCAACCTGTATGGTTTTGTATTACCACCTGAGAACCTGAAGTACAGATAAAAACTTTTTTTCCAAACTTGAAAAGTTTGACAGTCCACAAAAGACGGGTGAATACAGATGCTTAAAACATACCTTTGTCATCACTTTCCCTAGGCTTTTGAGGTCCACCAGCCCTTAATCTATTTTGTGACTCTGAAGAAGACTGAAGAAATGTTGAGGTTGAATGAATTACTTCCTGATGGCTCATCTCTAGGATAAAAAGAGAACAATATTTTGTATTAAAACCTTGCATCAGGATGATTCTTGTCTAAAGAAAATTTAAATGTCAGTCTATAGGGACAAACCAAAAATAAGAGGTATGTGTGTATGTCTGCTTGTGATATGAATGTGTGTTCATTAACTACTTGGAATACCTAAAGCACACAGACTGAGACCAATTTATATAAGATTATACCCATGGGATGGGGAGGAGGGTGTCTGCAGGGGGAAAAGGAGAAACATTTGTAACAAAAATAAATTAAAAAAAGAAAATCCAAAAAAAAATTTTTAATATTTATTAGTAGATTGAAAATAGGCTGGGTCCTATTCACCTAGCCAATTTAGCTCAAAATATTCAACATGCATATACAAATGTTAGGGAAAACTGGTACCAACCAAAATGACTGAAACACCTTTAAAATTACCAATTCAAAAAACAAATATACTACATTTTTAAAATTCTGAAAAAATATATCTTGACTCACAAAAACAATATTCATGCCCTGGCTGATTTGGCTCAGAGGTAGAGTGTCGGCCCGTGGACCAAAGAGTCATGGGTTCGATTCCGGCCAACGTCACGTACCTCTGTTGCAGCTCATGCCCGATCCTGGTCAGAGTCATGTGGAAGGCAGCCGGTAGATGTGTCCTTCTTGTGTCAATGTTTCTCTCTCTCTCCCTCCCATTCTATCTGAGGATGAGTAGAAAAGTATCCTCAGGTGAGGATTAAGAAAAAACAAAAAACACAAAAACAATATTCACGTTCAACTCTATATGTAAATATTAAAAAGTTCACACATTCTGTTCAGTTACATCACTCGACCAGAGTGTTTCCCAAAGTGTATCCAATACACCACCTGCAAAAGAATTAATTGACACTTATCACTGCAGATTGGTGAGCATTCCAGATTCCAGTGCCCCATGCCAGATGCACTGAATAAAATCTCAGGAGGGAGCCAAACACCTGCATTTTTAATCCCACATGACTGCATGTACATTAAATTTTAGAAATGATCATCCTGGGTATGATGTTACCAGAGGGGTCTGTGTTAAAATAAAAATTTTAAAAGATAGTCATTACGTAATATCTATAAAGAATTCAATTTATGAATGGATATCAATATAAAAATGAAATTATTAAACAATAGATATTTAAAATGTAACTTCCTCCTTAAGTTAATCAATGTGAAAAGATGATATACAAGAAACAGAGTATGGACAACAAATCACACATGTAACTCTGTTCTTTTAAATTTTTATTTTAATTTATAAATTCTCTAACCTTCACTACCCACATTTCCTCCAATTTCCTAAGGAAAAGGAATTTTTTCTATTACAGAATCCTTCAAGGTTGATAACATGTAAATCATTAAGTCCAAATTACAAGTAATTAAACCCCCAAATCGTTCTTCTTTATTTTGATAACACTGAACACAAATTGTAGCACATAAATAGAGAAAACAAGTTTCAGTAAATGCTGAACTAGTTTTCACATTCCCTTCGGAGACAGAGGAGTTCCAATGCAATCAATCGAGCATGCCTTCCTCTCAATCCCGTCTTCGTGCCTAGTCATTTGTAATTAATAAAACACCATATCCCTAACATTCTTTCTTCCTAGAATTTTTTCTTTATAAGGAGCACTAAAGGTACAAAGAGCTGAGGGAATAATAGCAAATGTTACCTGCAGCTGTGGATGCAGTGATGCAGGTGGGGAAAGCTGACCCAAAAATGAGGTGGGAGAAGTGAGCCTTTCCAATCCTGGATCCTTTGGGTGCACGAGAGGCTGTAAGACGTGAGGCAGGAATGAATTGTCTCTGAATAGTACTCCAACTCAAATTTTTCTGCCCCTCCTCTTGACCAAAATGATGAAAGGAAATTGTGTGATGCGGCTGATGTTGACGTGGAAGGAAAGGTGATGGTGAGCTATATATTCCTTCATCTCAACTAACCAGTTACTTGGTACTCTGCAAAACTGCATGTAAAATCAACATTCAAGGACTAAAAAGATAAAGGAACACAGCTTTCAATAAAACAAGAACTAATATCTTTAACAAAAACTAGCCTACTTAAAATAAACTACTAGTAAAAACAAATGATTAAAATGTAAATATAAAAATATGTTATACACATATATGTAAGAGGTACCATGACTCAGTTCTTTAACTCTTAAAAAGCCCATCCAGCCTGGTTGGTGTGGCTCAGTGGTTGAGTGTCAGTCCACGCACCAAGAGGTCTCTGGTTCGATTCCCAGTCAGAGCACACACCCAGGTTATGGACCAAATCCCCAGTGGGGGTTATACAGGAGGTAGTCAATTGATGTTCTCTCTCCTCCATGTTTCTCTCTCCCTCTCCTTTCCTCTCTCTCTGAAATCAATTTTTAAAAAATTTAAATAGTCCATCTGTCAGAAACTTTCTCTTGTATGTTACTATTTGTAAAATAAAGATGATTTCTTTTTTCCATTATGTGTATTGCAGACAAATGCATTTAGATATTATTTTAAAACATCCATAACTTCCCTACAAAAATTTTGGCGTATTCCTTCTACTCTTTTAACCATACATTATCAAAATGTATGCTTTATCCATTTATTACCAGTGCCAGAGTCACTGCACACACAATGTTTTTGATCTATTATTTTATAATAAATGTTTCCTCATTAAAAATAGATGCCTAAAATATGACTTTAAAAACCATATAATGCCCAGCCGATATGGCTCATTGGTTGAGCATTGACCCGTGCACCAAGAGGTCTCCGGTTCGATTCCTGGTGAGGGCACATGCCCAGGTTGTGGGCCAGATCCATAGTGGGGGGCATGCAGGCGGCGGCAAGTTAGTGTTCTCTCTCACCGATGTTTCTCTCTCTCTCTCCCACTCTCTCTAAAATCAATAAAGAAAAAAAAATTTTAACCATATAATTATTACCCACATGGACTATGTCATAGGCTATGTAGGCAATTCCCCACTGTAGGACATTTGGGTTGTTCCAATTTTCTGCTAGTATAAAAATATTTGGCCTGTACCTTTGAATATTTTCTTAGGAACATTTTTAAACCTGAAATTAGGGGGTCAAGGGGTATACACACTAAAGGACTTTGACACATATTACCAAATGCTCTCCAGAAAAGTTCTTCCATTTATCCACTCTAGTTGTGTGAGAAAATGTTCACATTTGATTATTTGTGAAGAGATACTGGTGAATTATTTCTATACTTGAGTTTTGTCCACGAATTTTACTTTTACTTTGTGAATATCTACAACCTACCAGCTATAGAAATGCATTTCTATAACTGTTTCTATGAGTCAGATTGTCACATTCATTTCATACTCGCCTTGTCAATCTTCTGACAGACAGCTCTATGAAACCAAGTTAAGTTGCTCTTCAAATCAGGTAATTGCGGTTAATATGGAGTGTGGGGGAAGAGGACTGAGGTGGGGAACAAAAAGGGAAATTATTATGCAGGAACAAACCCACCGCTATTTCAACAAGCTCTGATCAAATTCCTTGCTTGTTCTCTTCTTCCCTTACTAACCTCTAACCAACACCAAACACCGTGCTTGAAATGACCTCCCAATTCTTCAGTTTGCTTATGCCTCTCACCTCTCTTCTAAATTACAGACACCGCCAACTGAGTGTACTGACCCCTAGGACCCAGTTTAGGTTCTGCTGCCTGTTGTTTGGCCCTCAGGGGGCCTACTTTTGTCTTCTGATGCAGTGCTTAATCTCTCAATCACTACCAAGGTCTGCTACTGCTAAGTCTTGCCCCATGTTTAACATCAGGCCTGACTGAATACATAGAACACAGACTATGAATTTAGAAGGGCCTAGATTTTCAACAAACCTTTTGCCACAAAGCATGAATTCTGGAACCAGAAAGAACTGGTTTGAACTGCCAGCCCTAGATTCCATGTGTGACTTGAGGCAAGTCACTCACTTCTCCAAACCTTCAGATTCACCAGTGAAGCAAGGATATTTGCCTTCTGAGGGTGCTGTGAGGATTAAATGACATAGATCATATAAAGAGCCTAAGCAGACCTGGAAAATATACAGTAGGCTCTTATAAAGTGTGAAATATTATTATTTGAAGTATAAGATTCAAATCCTGCCTACCTATGAAAATTTCAACAAGTCATTCCCAATCTTCCAATACCTCAGTTTTCTCATGTGTTCAATAAGAGTAGTATTCACTTCACAGACTTGGAGAAATTCAATGAGATTAGCATTACAGATAGGATATCTTAGACCTCAAAATAAGTAAGTGCTCTTTTTTTCTCTCTCTCCCAAGGCAGGACTACAATGCAAAAATCCTGACACTGAGCTACGTTCTCTATCCTAATATGTCAGGTTGGGGTGCAGATGTTTCAATGAAAGTGTGTGTTCGAGGGAGAGGGGCTGGTTAGACACATTAATATAACTTAGGAGCTGGGAAACATGTAGCAGCATACTGCTTACCTCTCAGAAAAAACATTCTGTGACCTCAGATCTAGTAGCTTACATCTTACTGCCCTTGGAGAGATTGGTGATGTTGACCCTTTCTTGTTTTAATTTACATCCTTATAGCTGATGAGAAGATGAGTAGGTCTCATGATGGAGGCAAACAGGTGTGCAACACTCTTTTGTTCCCCAAACTATAAAAGACAGTTCATTTAGAAAGTCACAGAGGTCGAAGTGACCATAGAAGAAATGAGCTAAGGAAACAAGTTACAGAGGCAAAAGAAGGCCCCTTGGAGCTTAGGAGAGAGAGGCAAGGAAAATGTGCCTGGGGGAAGTGGGGAGGAAAAGGCTCGGGGTGCTCCATAGGGAGCTGAGGGTATGGGACACTTTTTTACAATTGATGAACAAGGTGATTAAAGTGAAGAAGAACTAACCACAAAATGTAGATTTTTCATAGATTGAGAGAGAGGTAGACTGAGATTCATGATTAAAACGCCAAATTGTGTAGCTGCTACCTCTAAGCTCTAGTTCTTCGGTTTTTTGTTTTCATTTCTTGGGGTTTATTTTCCTAAGCTCTGATTCCTGCAAAAAGCAGATTCCTTCCTAAATGAGAAGACAACCACCATCAGAAGAAAACAGTAGTAATTTCAGATGGGACTGAAACTCCTAGCATTTGGCCCTTTGATCAAATGCACAAAACTGGAAACACCAAACTTCATCACAACCACTGTTAATACAACAGAAAGATGACAAATTTGAAGAATCTTTGAATGTTCTTATACTTTGTCTTCCAAGTTCACTTTTGTGCATAACACACCTATGCAAATATAATATGAATATGTAAAGCATTTGCTAATTACTTAATGGCTACTTTGCTGCAAAGCTTTCTTTAATTTGGGAAACCACATATTTTACACATCCGTTCCTGACAATATTAACTGTCAGCTAGAAGCTTAGCACGTATATTACAGCCAAACCTCAAGCTTTCTGAACACACCTTCAAACCCCAGTGGCTTATCATTTCACAGCAGCATGCTGCTCTTCCTGTCCTAGGCTGAAGCCGAGGATGCCTGGAATAACCACCAGCCCCCCAGGAAAGATGGTCAGCATCACTGCTGGAAGCAGTAACCTCACCTGGCCAGGTTCTCACCTCCATGGGTATCTGTCCTAATGCCCAACCTTTATGCCACTGAGGGATACTAAATTCCTGGCTCTAAAAACTCAAAAGACCTCTTGTTTGAGGTTTCCTGTTCCTTTAATTAGCTACCACTTTGTCCTTCTTGTCTTTGAAGAGATTTAAAAAAACAGAAAACAATATGATAATTACCAGAGGGAAGGGTTGGGGGAGGCAGAAGAGGACAAAGCATGGATAAATGATGATGGGAAGGAATGTGACTTGAGATGGTGAACACAAAATACAATACACAGAAGATGTGTTATAGAATAGTACACCTTAAACCTACATAATTTTATTAACCAGTAGTCACCCCAATAAATTAAAATTAAATATAATAATTTTTTAAAAGTTATTCTACTGCCATAGACTTAAAATCTTCTAAATTTTCTCCACTGGCTTTTAGCAGTCAAATAGCAACCATCTGTTCTCCAATTTCTAAGTAGCTAAATGAGAAGGCCTCCTCAGGAAATAAGTAAGCATGAAGAAATAATTGCAAAAAGATTTTCAGATGGGAATTTGGGCTCTGTAAGTCTATTCACAGGATTAGAGGGGAAAAGTTCTGGGAAGCAGTGCCATGATTAAGAGTTTTGATTCTTCAATATTCTCTCCACTGTATCACATGGTTCAGACTAACCTCACCCTCAAAGCATTCATTTAGCTTTCCTGTTTATTTTTATTTTATTTTACTTTAGATCTCCTATTCCAGCATATAACCATGTAATGCTAGAAAACCAATTATGAAAATAATCAATAAACTTAAATTTTACACAAAACCTGCATATTTATAGCAGCTTTACTCATAATTGCCAAAATTTGGAAGCAACCAAGCAACCAAGGTATCCTTTAGTAGGTAAAGGAATCAAGTGTGATAAATCCAGACAACAGAATATTATTCAGCACTGAGAAGAAATGAGCTATCAAGCCACAGACATGAGAAAACTTATATTTGTATTACTAAATGAAAAGTCTATCTGAATATACTACATAGTGTATGATTCCAACTAATTACATCATGGAAAAGATAAAACTATGGAGAGTGTAATAAGATGGAGTGGTTGCCAGGAGATGAAGGTAGTGAGAAATGAATAGGTGGAGCACAGAGGACTTTAGGGCAGTGAAAATATTCTGCATGATACTATAAGGGGAAATACATGTCATTGTGCATTTGTCGAAACCTATAGAATGTATAACAACAAGAATGAACGTTGATGTAATCTATGAATTTGAGGTGATTATTATGTCAATGAAGGTTCACCAACTGTAACAAAGGCACCACTCTGGTGGGGGATGTTGATAATGGGGGAGAAGATGCATTTGTGCAGGCAGAGTGTACATGGGAGATCTCTGTACATTCCTCTCAATTTTGCTGTGAACCTAAAGCGTCTCTTTAAAAAAGTGTTTAAAAAAAAAATCATATAGCCCAGCTGGTATGGCTTAGTGGTTTGAGCATTATCCCATGGACTGAGAGGTCCCGGTTCGGTTCCCAGTTAGGACACATGCCCAGGTTGTGAGCTTGATGCCCAGTAGGAGGATTTCAGGAGGCAGCAAACAGATGTTCCTCTTTTTCATCTATGTTTCTATCTCTGTCTCCCTTCCTCTCTCTCTAAAAAATAAATAAAAACATAATTTTAAAAAAATCATATGGATCAGTGGTGGAACTTACAGCACAACCCATGTTCAAAGGTATCATTCATCTCAAATCAACAAAGTAATCTAACAATAGGTTGTATAAAATAATCTTAGCTATCATTTATATTCATATTTAAATGTCCACATGAATGAACTTGAAATGTCTGCCTGCACTCTTAAATACAATCTGCAGAGTCCATAACCCAGAAACTCAACTTAAAATATGTAAACAAATAAACTAGAATGGCAGAGCCTGCCAGATCATCTCATTTCTCACCCGTCTTCTTCGCTGTGCTGTATTTGTTGTGTAGGTTGATCAAGGTCAAAGCGTTCTACTCGGACTATTCATGAGACATCAGGATCACAGTTGGGCCCCATTCAAGACAGCCTTAGCCAATGTGTTCGAATATACAACTCTGCAGTACAAGCATGTACATTTGCAAAATTCATGGTAACTGAAAAGTTTCCATAGCATCAGAAATGAGTGTCTTCCATCTCAGACTAAGTTACAAAGACAAATAAACTGAAGGCAGTAACTATGAGACAACCAATTCAATAAACTTTTACAAATCACCTGCTATGTGGAAAAGACTGTGCTACAAGCTGGGTGGTGACATTCTATCCCAAGTTAAAAACAAACATATCAGTGGTTTTTATCAGGGAGATCTTCGAAGAGAAGTGAGCATTAAAAAAAGAAACTTCTTTGGTTGAATTTGAAGAAAACTATCTTCCAGTAGTGAGAAGTATAAGCAGAAGAGCACTAGCTATGACTTCATTTGAAAAATCCCTCAAGGTATTTATTCTAATGAAACCAGCAGAGAAGTAAGGCAATGTATATTTCAAATGTCAAATATGCAAAATGTATTTCAATGCTAAATAATAAGAAAATTTTTATAGTCACTTTTACTCAAGAAATGTTAATTAAGCAACTACTGTGTATAGAAAACTGGGATAAGTACTAGATATTCAAAATGAGTACAACATAGTCACTGCCCAAAATCTAGGTTAATTGGCAAAGTGATCATTAATTAAAAGGCAAGTATCCACAATAGCAAATAACTTATTAATGAGTAAAGTATACTATAATTAGAAGAGGTTTAGAATATACATAATATGTATTAAATACAAGGTAGCTAAACCCTGAAATATAGATAATATTTTCTTTTACTTTTTACAGATTAACCCACTTGATTACTTCTGGGGTGAACTAAAGGTTCAGGTTTAGCCCTGGCTGTTGTGGCTCAGTTGGCTGAGCATCTTCCCTTGAACCGGAAAGTCACTAGTTCAATTACGGGTCAGAGCACATACCCAGGTTGTGGGTTTGATGCCTGGTCGGGGTGAGTATGAGAGGCAACCAATCGATGTTCTCTTTCACATCGATGTTTCTCTCTCCCTCTCCCTTCCTCTCTCTCTAAAAAAATCAATAAAAACATATTCTTTTTAATAAGGGTTCAGAGACAACAATTATTAGAGGCAACTCGACAGATACATGTTCAGGGATTGATGGAAATGTTACATTATTGCATCACATTTATTTCTATTTTGCATAGGTGGGGGTTAAAAATTAATACTTTCTCTCCCACCTTCTAAATTCTTCTAACTGGGCTAATAATCAAATTAACAGAGACAGATTAACAGGAGAAAGTCAGTCTTAATACTTGTGTGTGGGGACTTCACATAAGCATGAAAATTCAAAGACAGTGAGAAAGCATTGAGTATATAAGACATTTTTGGACAAAGAAGAAATTGGGGGGTATTAGATTTCAGAAGTGAGTGAGGGAAATCTACAGGTAGTTGAGGGAGAGCAGAACACACATGGCAGGAACATCCTAGGAAACTCAGAAACAGTGGCCCCAGGGGCTAACAGGCTGGGAGTCTTCCTGACTAATACTAGGGTGGAGATTCCTGAAGCAGGTTTCTCTGTCTGAATCTCTTGGGCAGGAAAGGGGGGAGGGTCAAAGGTTCTCTCTGAGTCTTGTTTCTTAATAAACAGCTTATAATCAATATCCCAAAAGGCAGCTTCAGGATGGCAAAACTTTGGTTCCCTTCACATAGCACATTGCTAATGAGGGACAACACAGCAAACACATTATGTCATGTAATTGTATTGTGTGGGGGATAAAAAAAAAAAATCAATATTTTCCTCCCACTTTCTAAGTTTCTGGCGGGGCTAATTATCAAATTAATAGAGATAGGTTAACAAGAGAAAATCAAAATTTAATAGGTTCCTCATCTCACCAGACAGGGAATTCACACTGAACTACACATGTAAGCAGATTGTTTGACTAGTGGGGATGGACTTAGGAAAAACAGGGTGGTGAAATGAGAATCACTCAGGATTTATTATCACTGTCGCTACAAACTATGTTCTTCTAATCTGGCATTGCGGTGTACAGAGAATGTGCCGTGCTACAAAACAAGATTAAAAAGGAATCAAGAAAAAACAAACAGAAAAGGCTTGTGGTTTCTAGCTTCAAAATAGAAGGGTCTTAAATTTCTCAGGCAACCAAACTGCAGCTTCTCAGCCCACCTTTTTCCTTACAGCACTACGTTTATGCATTCTGGCCTGTTCTATTAACTTTTTTCTAATCACAGTAGCAGAAGAGCCTCTTAAAGTGATAATCTTCTGTCTTACCACCTTACAGTTTTGCTCTCTGCAAATTACACAATTTCTCCATCCATCATTGGCACTGCAGCATCCCTCAAGCTTACAGAAGACCACAATGGTGAGAAACTTCTCTCTATAACTTCCCTGCCAAGTGGTTTTCTTGTTTTCTTTTTTAATATGTCTTTATTTATTTACTTATTTATTCCCAGGGAGAGATAGAAACATCAATATGAGTGATATACATCGATTGGCTGCCTCCTGCATGCCCCCTACTGGGAATCCAGCCCACAACACCCAAATATGCCCTGACCAGGAATAGAACCAGGACCTCTTAGTCCATGGGACCATGCTCAATCCCCTGAGCCACAGCAGCTGGGCCCCAAGTGGTTTTCTTTATCCCACTGAATAATTTCAATTCTCCCAATTTGAACTCGAATATTGATGCTTTATGACTCTGATATACTGAACGTTGTTATATATTTTTTATTGTTTAAGGATGTCCAAGAGCAAACATGATACATTCATAAATAATATTTGCACTGTTTACTCAGTAGTTGTAAGTATGTATTTATTGTAAAGGAAATGATCTGCCTCTGAGAAATGGATTATTGATGCTGCTATAAGGTAGATTATGATATAGTAACGGAAAATCTTGGTGGTTTGAGTTTACCAACATTTGGATTGTGAGGCTGAAATGAGTTTTACTAATGTGGATTTCCACAAATATTCCTTCTCTGGAACTGCAGGTTTTAGCACAACAGAATGTCTGTGTGAGAAAGGAAAAACTTGTGGGCAGCTCTTTTTTGGAGAGGAGGAGTTACCTTTCGAAAAGCTGCGTTTTAGGATGCCTTTCCTCTTTCTAAAAACGGATAATTGAATTACTACATACAAACAGTGGGGCTTGAGGAGTTCTGAGCCCCATAGCCAGCTAAGGTATTGTTAAGATTTGGCACCGTGGACCTAAAGGTGTGTTAGGGAGATTAGGAATTCTCCCTTCTTAATAACAGAAGAGTACTTGTTGAATGTCTTGTCCATGGCCCTTCACTTCCCAAACATTAAAGATGTAATCGAGGTGAGGGAGAGACATTGAACAATCATTTTGAAAGCTGAAAGGTGAATGAAGAGACTTTCAATAAGGTAATGAGAGTGCACACCTTTCCTTATTTAGGCTGCAAACGGTGCTCAAGCTTAGCGGCTCTCTCCTCATGCCCCACAGTTCTCCAGAAAAGTCCCCAGCGGCCTACTTTTGACTCTTGAACTCATCACTTCCTTCCTGCCCATTCATTGCCTACTATCATTGTGAGCTCCTACTGGCCATCTGGAGGCAAAAATCTAGCCTGCCCATTTTTGTCTCTCATACTTAAATTTTGTGCATGAACGTGATTTTGTGGAAAAGTCCGTTCGTTTTTCTTTTTTAAGCATTTGTCAAGACATTTTCTGTTATGAATTACAGATGGGATTAATACTGGTCACACAATTATTAAGTGGGATGAGAATGGACACATCATTCACTCTTTTATTTCTTACCTCCAAATGTAAAAATGAGCATTAAATTGTACTTTATATAACGCCATGTATGTGCATTCATACGCCGTTTTGTGAGTACCTCATGCACCAAATCTGAGTTTCTACATCTAAAAAATGAGGATATGCACCTATTATGCAGTTTGTTGAGGATTAGATGGTGTGAAATATGTGGAACAGCAACAATAACAACAACAAAAACCCCAACCCCCCAAAACTGTACTTGACACATGAATGCCCTAAATGTCAGTTATCTTCAGTTAGTAAACAATGAATTTAGATGACAGCACAGAGAATGAGCCCACACTCACTCATTCTTGAGAGAGTAAAAAAATACTAAAACAACAACAAAATCAAATTCTGGGCCCAAACATGACATTTCCAATTATCAGACACTTTAAAACAATGTCCAGTTCTTATGTGAACCTTTGTTACTGTGATCCTACTTGAAAAACCCATACCCAAGAGGCCTAATTTAATGCTAGCCCAGGATTTAAAGGTAAATCTTGCATTAAAGTTATTTTTAAAATGTACCTTTGGGCTTGTTTCTCGACCTTGCATAAAAGTGAGAAAGAGAGGAGGCCCGGTCTCACACGGTGTAATGCTCGTTGTCCTGAGCCTTGTGGTGGACCCTAAGTTCCTGGAGTTTGAGATTTTGTGTGTTATTTTTAACACACACACATCTGAGGTAATCCCAGCTATTTTTCTTTCCCTGCTGGGCCATGTTGATATAACCTCTCAGGAAGCATCTATTTTAAAAATAGCCCTGGCCGGTGTGGCTCAGTGGTTAGAGTGTCGGCCTGCGGTCCAGAGAGACCAGGGTTTGGTTCCCGCTAAGGGCATGTGCCTCAGTTGCAGTTTGTCCCTGGCCCTGGTTGGTCGTGTGGGTGGCAGCCACTCGATGTGTCCCTTTAACGTCGATGTTTCTCTCTCTCTTTTCCTCTCTCTCCCTCCCACTCTATCTGAACAAAAAATGAAAAAATGTCCTCTGGTGAGGATAAAAAAAAAATAGACTCTTCTCCCAGCGATGATCTATTTTTATGTTTTATTTGCATAGAGCATGTTATTGTGTTTTTTTTAATGGACTTTTAATTATTCTTATGATGGTAAAAGGTTGAGTTGGCATAGAAAATAACAGGTGATCTAAAATTCACTTTGTGACTGGTACAGCCACTGTGGAAAACAATATAATGTTTCCTCAAAAAATTAAAAATGGAACTGCCATTTGACCCAGTGATCCCACTTCTAGGAATATACCCTAAGAAGCCTGAAACATCAATCAGAAAGAATATATGTACCCCTATGTTCATAGCAGCACTATTTACAATCACTAATATCTGGAAACAGCCCAAGAGTCCATCAATAGATGAGTAGATAAAAAAGCTGTGGTACATATGCACAATGGAACACTATGCAGTTGTGAAGCAGAAGGAATTCTTATCCTTTGAGACAACATGGAGGGACCTGGAGAATATTATCCTAAGTGAAACAAGCCAATCAGAGAAAGACAAATATGACATGATCTCACTTATCTGTGAAATATAATGAAAAAGACATTCTGAGGAAAAAAAAAAAAACACAGAGATATGGAAGTGGGGTGCAGACTGACAAACCTCAGAAGAGGTGGAGGTAGGAGGAAGGAAGAGATAAACCACAGAACTTTTATGCATGTATGTGTAAACAAGGAAATAAACAATAATGCTGGGGGGCGGCGGGATTGAGAGGAGGGTGTCAATGAGGGAAAAAAAGAGAAACATCTATAACAAAAATAAATTAATTAATTAAAAAAATAAAATAAAATAAAATAAAATTTACTTTGTGTTATCTAATCATATATTTATTTTTAATTTACAAATTTATAAATTGTTTAAATTACAATTTACATTCAATATTATTTTGTGTTAGTTTCAGGTGTACAACACAGTGGTTCAACAATCATATACTTCACAGCTTTCTAGGATTAACTTTAACCTCATATAGGCAAAGGTCTAAGTTTGACAAAAGGATTTATAGGATTTAACTGAAAAAGTTAGGAATATAAAAGCAGTTAAATTCAAAGTAAGTAGAAGAAAGAAAATGAAGAAAAGGTGACATACATAATATAGCAGGACACAAAATTAATGTCAAGAAATCGACGGCATTCTTATACACCAATGATGAACTCACAGAAAGAGAAACTAAAAAAAACAATTCCATTTACCATCGCGGCAAAAAAATTAAGATACTTAGGAATAAACTTAAGCAAAGAAGTAAAGGACCTATTTGCAAAAAACTACAGGCCATTAAAAAAAGAAATAGAGGAAGATATAAAAAAGTGGAAGCACATACCTTGTTCATGGATTGGAAGAATTAACATCATTAAAATGACCATATTACCCAAAGCAATCTATAGATTCAATGCAATCCCCATCAAAATACCAGTGACATATTTCACAGAACTAGAACAAATATTTCAAAAGTTCATATGGAACTAAAAAAGACCCTGAATAGCCACATCAATCTTGAAAAAGAAGGACAAAGTAGGTGGGATCACAATACCGGATATCAGGTTATACTACAAAGCTACTGTAATCAAAACAGCCTGGTACTGGCACAAGAACAGGCATATAGACCAGTGGAACAGAACAGAGAATCTGAAAATTGACCCAAGACATTATGCTCAAATAATATTTGACAAAGGCAGCAAGAGCATACAATGGAGTAAAGACAGCCTCTTTAATAAATGGTGTTGGGAAAATTGGACAGCTACATGCAAAAAAATGAAACTAGACCATCAACTTACACCATACACAAGAATAAACTCAAAATGGATAAAAGACTTAAATGTGACTCGTGAATCCATAAAAATCCTAGAAGAAAATGTAGGCAACAAAATTTCGGACATCATACGCAGCAGAATCTTCACTGATACATCACCTAAGGCAACAGAAACAAAGGGAAAAATGAACACATGGGACTACATCAAACTCAAAAGCTTCTGCACAGCAAAAGAAACAACCATCAAAACAGATAGGGAACCCACTGTATGGGAGAGCATAATTGCCAATGATACATCAGATAAGGGGTTAATCTCCAAAATATATAGAGTGCTCATACAACTCAACAAAAGGAAGACAAAGAACCCAATTAAAAAATGGGAAGAGGAACTAAATAGATACCTCTCCAAAAAGGACATATAAATGGCTAAGAGACATATGAAGAAATGCTCAACATCAGTAATCATCAGAGAGATGCAAATTAAAACAACAATGAGGTATCACCTCACACCTGTCAGAATGGCCGCCATCAACAAATCATCAAACAACAAGTGTTGGTGAGGGTGTGGAGAAAAGGGGACTCTAGTACACTGCTGGTGAGAATGCAGACTGGTGCAGCCACTGTGGAAAACACTATGGTGTTACCTCAAAAAATAAAAAATTGAATTGCCATTTGACCCAGTGATCCCACGTCTAGGAATATACCCTAAGAAGCCTGAAACATCAACCAGAAAGAATACATGTACCCCCATGTTCATAGCAGCACTATTTACAATAGCTAAGATCTGGAAACAGTCCAAGTGTCCATCAGTGGATGAATGGATAAAAAAGCAGTGGTACATATACACAATGGAGTACTATGCAGCTGTAAGAAAGAAAGATCTCTTATCCTTTGAGACGACATGGAGGGACCTCGATAGTATTATCCTAAGCGAAACAAGCCAAGCAGAGAAAGACAAGTATCACATGATCTCACTTATTTGTGGAATATAATGCACATAACAGTCTGAGGAACAGGGTAGACCCAGAGATGTGGAAGTAGGGTATAGACTGACACCCCTCAGAAGAGGGGGTGGGGGGGAGGGAAGAGATAAACCACAGAACTTATGCGCATGTATGCATAACTGATGGACATGGACAACAAAGCTGGGGATGGGGTAGGGGGATGGGGAGGAGGGTGTCAATGGGGAAAAAAGGAGAAACATCTGTAACAAAAATAAATTAATAAAAAAAAAGAAAAAATGGAGTAATAAAAAATCAATTGAACAAAAGCCTGATTCATCAACAAGATCAGTATAATTGATGTATGTCTCCAGCTAGACTGGTAAAGAAAGAATAACACAAATACAACAATAACAAATACAAACACTATCAAAAAAGAAAGGACATAAATACAGATTCTACACAGTAAACAGATAAAAGGGCAGTATTATTGTTATGAATTTAAGTTTTGTGTTCTCCAAAAAGATATGTCTAATTCCTAACCCCTGCAACCTATGAATGTGACTTTTAGGGAAATAGATCATTTGTACGTGTAATTGAGTTACAGTGAGTGAGGTCTTTAGAGTTGGCCCAAATCCAATATGACTGGTGTCCTTGTAAAAAGAGGAGACTGCATGTGAGGGCAGAGACACAGTGAGAATGCCTTGTGATGAAAGAAACAGATATTAAAGGATGCAGCTACAAGCCAAGGATGCCAAGGACTGATGGCCACCAGTAGATACCAGGAGGAGTCAAGGAAAGATTTCACGCACAGTCTCTGAAGAAGCATACAAACACTTTCATTTTGGATATCTACTCTCCAGAATAGTGAGAGAATACATTTTGTGGGTTTTGCCCTGGCCGGTTTGGCTAAGCGGTTAGAGAGTCGGCCCACAGACTGAAGTGTCATGGGTTCAATATTCCCATCAAGGACACGTACCTGGGTTGTGGGTCAGGTCCCCAGGCCTGGTTGGAGTCATTCAGAGTCCATGTGTCTCTCTCACATCGATGTTTCTCTCTTTCTATCTCTCTCCCTCCCTCACTTCTAATCTCTCTAAAAATCCATGGAAAAGTATCCTCAGGTAAGGATTAACAACAAAAAGAAACTTGTGGGTTTATTAAGCTATCAAGTTTGTGGTACTTTGTTATAGCAGCCTTAGGAACCTAATGCATTGATGAAAAAACAATATGACAATAACTTTGACAATTTAGAGGAAACGGACAGATTTCTTAAAACATAAAAGTGTCACTATTTAAATGAAACAGAATGTCATAAATATAAATACAAAAATTCTTAACAAAATATTACCCAAGCAAACTGACAATAGATTTTTTTTAATGGTGATGTATCTGACCAAGTGGTATTTATCCAAAAATTGTAAGTTTTGTTTAAAAAAGTATAAGTGTGTATAAAAAATCAGTTGATGCAATTTACCATACTAGGTGACTAAAAGAGCTATATAATCATCTCAATAGATGCAGAAAAATTGTAAAACAAAATCAACTCTTATTTATGATAAAACTCTGAATAACCAAGAGTAAAATGGAATTTTCTTAACATGATAAAGAGGATCCAAAAATAACACCTGCAGCTGACATCCCACGTAAAAGTAGAAGACTAAATACTTTTCTTCATAAGATTGGGAACAAGGCAAGGATGCCTACTATTGTCACTTGTCTTCAACATTGTACCAGGTGTTCTAGCCAGTGCAACAAAGTGAGAGTGAAATTGAGGAAAACACAGAAGTAAAACTTATCATATTCTCATAGGACATGATTGTGTACGTAGAAAAGAAAAATCCTAACGAATCTACAGAAAACATGTTTTAACTACTGGAAATAATAATTAAATTAACAAGATAACATCAGTTTTCAAAAAACTTTTACTTCTATAAACTAACAACAAATATTTTGAAAAATGTTAAATGTCATTACAATGGTATCAAAAATACAAATTTAACAAAATATGTCTAAGATCGATATCCTGAAATCACCACATTTTTGAGAGAAATAAAAGATCTAACTAAATAAAAAGAAAGAAAAGATCTAACTAAATACATCATGTGCACTGTAACAATATTGTGAAGATGTCAATTCTTCCAAATTAATGTACAGATTCAATGTAATTCCAAACAGGCATTTTTGAAGAAATGTTGAGAAAAATGAAAGATTTCATTTATAGTCAATTAATTTTCTACAAAGGTACCAAAGTGGTTCAACAGAGGAAAGGAAAGTCTTTCAACAAGTAGTACAAAAACACTGGATATCTCTATGGAATAACCATGAACCCCAGCCTTTTTCTCATGCACAAAAATGAATTGAAATGTGTATGATCTAAGCATGTAAATTAAAACTATAAAACTTCTAGAAGCTAAAATAAGACAAAAATCACTGTGATTTTGATATAGGCAACAACTTCTTAGATAAGACAATAAAAGGAAAAAAATGATATATTAAGCTTTGTTGAAAAATTTCAACTTCTCTTTGAAAGGCACCATTAAGAAAATGAAACAAGCCAAGCAGAGAAAGACAAATATCACATGATCTCATTTATTTGTGGAATATAATGAACATAACAGGCTGAGGAACAGGGTAGACCCAGAGACGTGGAAGTAGGGTACAGACTGACAACCCTCAGAAGAGGGGACCGGGGGAGAGGGAAGAGATAAACCACAGAACTTATATGCATGTACACATAACCGATGGACATGGACAACAAATCTGGTGACGGGGTTGGGGGGGGATGGGAAGGAGGGTGTCAATGGGGATAAAAGGAGAAACATCTGTAACAAAAATAAATTTTAAAAAATGACAATTAAAAAAAAGAAAATGAAAAAGCAATAAAAAGACTGAGAGAAATCATTTGTAAAACATATATCTAATAAAGGATTTGTACTCATATTATATAAGGAACTCCTATAATTCTAAAATAAGAAGACAAAAAAATTTTAAAAAAGAAAACTGGGCAAAATATTGAATAGACATTTCACATTCAAAGATATATGAATGGCTAGAAACACATGAAAAGATGCTCAATGTCATTAGTCTTTAGGGAAATGTCAATTAAAAACCACAAGGAGATACCACTACACACCAACTTTTGTGGCTAAAATTAAAAAGACTGACAATGACCAGCTTAGGCATTGATGGAGAAAAAAAACTCGTATGTTGCTACCGCATAAGTAAAATGATGCAATCACATTGGAAAACAATCTAGAAGTTCCTTATAAAATTAAACATGCACTTACCATAAGGCTCAGCAATCAAACTCCTGGGTATTTAATAAAATGAAAACACATGGCCACAGAGTTACTTGCACATAAATGTTCATGGAAGGTTTATTCATAATAGTCAACAACTGGAAACACACCCAATGTCCATGGTGAATGGACAAATTGTGTATATCTGCACCATGAAATACTGCTCAGTAACAAAAAGAATGAACTACTGATACAAGAAAAACACCAATTAATTTCAAAAATGATGACAAAAAGAAGTTCAGCTACAAAAGAGTACATGAAGTATGAAATTCTAGAATAGGCAAAACTAATTTATAGTGACAGAAAGCTTATCACTGGTTACCCGGGTCCTAGTGGGAGGGGAGGGGCAGAAAGTAACTTTTGGAGATGATAAAAATGTTCTGTATCTTGATTTGATGGTATTTAAGAGGTGTATACATTTGTCAAAAACCCGTGACCTCATGACTAAATGGATGCATTTTATTGCATGCAAAGTATAACTCAACAAGATTACATTTTTTCTTAATGTGAAGGTCAAGAAAGTCCACGAAAGCATGAAGAACTGTTCCAGATTAAAGGAGACTACAGAGACATCTGGACTAAATACATGGCATGATCCTGAATATGGAGGAAAAACACCTATAAATAATATTATTAAGACAGTTGACCAAATATAAATGTGGATTGCAGAAGAAAGCATATTACTATATCAATGCTAAATTTCCTGATTTTGATAATTGTGCTATGGTTATAAAAAACTGAGTATTGTAAGCTATTTAGAGAAAGAGACATAATATTCCCAAGTTATTATCAAAAGGATGAGCAAGGGGCACAAGAGAGAGACAGAGAGAGAGAAAGAGAACACAGTCAAGTACAGGTAGTAAAATGTAAACAAATGGTAACTATGGGTAAAGGTTATATGAGAATTTCTTATACTATTGTTTTAGCTACTCAATAGGTTTGAAATTATAGCAAAATATATTTTTAAAGATGACAGGTAAGCTTCTAGATGGGGGAAAAGATAACTATTTTTTTAGTTCTTAATTGTGCTCTCTCTCAAAGCCAGAGTCTATTGCAATGATTTATCTTAAAAATAAGGAAAATACCTAGGTATTTATGAGTTTTTTCTAACTGGGCTGTAGGTAGTTCAGGGAAAGAGAAAGGGAGAATAATTTCACAGACCCATTAAAGAGAGAGGTAAATGCTTTCCAAAGGCAACTCTCCCCCTCTTCTCCAAGAACACTGATGATGCCTGATCTCTCCAATCATTGTCCAAAGAGCATGTTCTTCTCTTCCAGGTCATCTCTTTCTACAGTGGACTAAGTCCTGTAGTAAAAACATAACTTTGTCAAGTAATCACATATCATTACAGGAAAAACACCACAAATGACAAAATCCATTTTACCTGTCCCTCTTAGTTACGTTAAAAGCAGAGAAAATGTCCATCTCACAGATACAATTGTAGGAGTTAGAGCAATCAATAGTTGTTATTCTTGTTGAGGTTAAAAATGCACATTTTCCTCTCCCAGAGGTCATACTCATTATTGCAGATTTACTATAAAACAGAAAACATATATAGTCAACTGTTTACTTCTAGAGCTTACAATAACATAAATCATAATTTTTAAGTCAGTTGCCTAACGATCAGGAATGTGCAAATGCTAATCACAACTTCATCACCTGGCTCTTAACCCAGCAAATAAAGGCTGGCTCTTAACCAGCCTTTTGATTACACCCAGAGTCTCCCCTTTTATTTCACACTGGACATTTTTGGTCAGAGGGCAAAATTTCCTTGCAATATAGCTATGGGATTATGATATAGAAAACGTGTTTCTTTATGTTAATTTTTTTCATTAGAGTGGAGGTTAAGAGAGAAAATCTGGCCCTGGCCAGTTTGGCTCAGTGGTTAGAGTGTTGGTTTATGGGTTCAGTTCCAATCAAAGGCATGTTCCCCGGCCCCAGTTTAGGTTGTGCGGTAGGCAACCAATCAATGTGTCTCTCTCACATCGATGTTTCTCTCTTTCTCTCTCTCTCTCTCTCTCTCCCTCTCCTCTCCCTTCCACTCTCTCTAAAAATCAATGGAAAAAGAGCCTTGAGTGAGGAATAACAAAAAAAGACAGGGAGAGAAAAACTGAATTTCTATGATACACTGGCCAGGTCTTGTATATATATACACTACAGTGAAAAGATAGAATTGAAATATAGTCAGAAATCAGGTTGTTCAATCAATCTTTTTATTTGTTCAATTTCCTTTTCTTCCCAACCCCATAGCTAATCCTTAGCTAAAACATGACAACCCACTGAAACGTATCTAAAAGCAGGACTTCTATTTCAGACAAGTGGTGGATTAGGTGCCAGATATCTTTCTATTAAAAGCAATTAAAAAATGCTGAATTTTAAAAAATGTAAACCTCTTGAATAAATTTATGAACAGGCAGGCAAGATGCAAATTAACACAGTTTTCCCATAACTAGTAGAGAATGCTGAATAAGGAATTCCACCCACCGTCCTAAACAGAAGACAAGCTACACAGAGTTGAGACGTCAAAGAGATATATCTTCAGTATAAACACCTTAGTATTGCCTTGACCCTTAGATTTAAGCAGAGGAGCAAAAGAAGAAGCCCACCTAAGAATCCAAAATCATAAACCCTCCCTCATGTAATTTGCATTTGCTGTATTATGTAAGAATATTCAAATCTGCTACAGGAAAAAGGGGAAAGAAACAAATAAGATAAATGAAACTAAACAGCTTTGGAGACACAAGCAGAACACTTAAGATATGTTAAAGATGGATAAGTAAGTTAGTAACCAGGAGACATGTTAAGGTAGAGATACAGTACGTAGAGCTCATGTGTACTGAGCATAGAAAAGGAACAAAGAACCAACTAAACACTAAACACTATGCACAAAATACACATAATGCACATGGATGCTCAACATCCGTGAGGTCTTAATTTCGCCATCCATTGGCAACACTTATTGTGGCCCTCTGGTGAAGAAACACAAACAAAATTCATGGCTACTCATCAGGTTAACTGGAAAGCTGTAGCTGTGGCCAGGCTTAACATGCTTCTGTATCTCTCCAGTACAGAAAAGGTGTGTGCCAGCCACAAGAACTTGCTGCCCATTACTCAACCCTCAAGTGGGTGTCTAGAAACCACACCATCAGGAAAGGGTTTTGCAGCAGGTTGAGTCAGGCCATATGAAGACTGCATAACTCAGTGATCCTTTATAACTAAGTGATCCTTTCATTTACTTGCAACTTATCTTAAGTGTGACAACCTATCCCACCACATCCCACCCCAGTGTGACAAGCAATCCCATTTCTATCCCCTTGCAGATTGGTGTTTTACATTGGTTTAATTAACCATGGAATTTGAGCATCTTACTATGGCCTATGAGCTTTGTGCCCTGTGACTTTTGAGATAGTTTGCCTGGAATGTACTCACAGGCCATGATTACATCAAAGTAATTTTCTGCATGACATTGTGTGTAGGTTTGCAGCCCAGATCTACATGACTTTCAGGGCCCAAATTTAGAATTAAGGGGCCCAGACTCATAATGCCCAAAGGCATCCAATAAAAGCAAATTTTTTCTTGAGGAAGTCACCTTCTTCTCAGTACTCTAATAATTTCCAGAATACCTCAAAAAGAAAAGAAAATTACTAAATGCTATGCAGAAAATGGCATCATGAGGAAAACCCAGCAGAAACAATAGATTAGACCCACAAAACTTCAAATATTAGAATAAGTATGCTTACTATCACTAGAAAAATAAATGACAGCTTGAAAAAATGAGTAACTAGCAAGGAGATTTGAAAAAAAAAAACAAAATTACTAGAAATAAAAATATAATAGTTATATTATAGTTTAACAGCAGATTATATCTTAAGGTAAACTCAAGAGTTTATAAAATACTATTCTTCTTAGTAAATCCAGAGGAAGATGGCGGCGGGTAGGACCAGAGCGAGTGTGAGTGTGGGAGAGAGTGAGTGAGTGTGAGAGAGAGTGTGAGTGAATGCAAGTGTGGACGACCAACCTTGAGTAGTGCAGATACGCGAGGCAGAAGGTTCCTGTGCTGTGGACGGAAAGCAGCCAGCTACCGCGGTGAGCAGCGCATCAGCGAGCATCTCCCTGCACAGCCCGGAGGCCCCGCCATTTTGGAAGATCCCTGGTCTTCTCTGGTAGGAGGAAGCAGGGAATAGCTAGGATCAAGCGACCTGAGTCCACCAGAGCAACTTGCACCATCGGTCCAGTGGACCAGTGCACAGTAGCAGCGCTATCCAGGTGCCTGCTGCAGTAGCCAAAACTGGGCAGGAGCTGAGCACCATCACCCATAGCAGAAGCCTGATTGGAACCCAGCACCTTCCCCTACAGCAAAGTGACTAGGCGGGAGTTGAGACCCACCCCCAACAGGCAGAAGCAGCTCAGATCGGCAGCTCAGACCCATCCCCAGCAGCATCAATAGAGGCTGACCGGGAGTGGTGCCCCAGCCCAAGTAGCAGGGCTTGGGCAGCTGAGACCTGCCCCTAACAACTGCAGCAGTGGATTTGGAGTGGAGCCCCTCCCCCCAGGCAGCAGCAAAGTCCCAAGAGTGGAGCATCCTCAACCCCCAACAGCAGTAAAGGATTGGGACCTGAGAGCACACACTGGCAACAGCAGCAGCAGTAGCAGCAGTAGCAGTGTGAACTGGGGGCTGACACTCGCCCCCAACAGCGACTGATCAGGCGCTGAACCCCACCAGGCAGCAGAATACCCCAGCAGGACACCAGTGGGACCCACAAACACAAGTAGCGCACCAGTGGAACCCACACACTCCAGCAGAACCCACACACTCCAGCAGCATACCAGTAGGACCCTCGAACCCAAACAGAGTGCCAGTGGAACCACCCCAGGCAGCAACAGCACAGATCAGCAGCTGAGACCCATTCCCAGTGGCATCAGCAGAGGCTGATCAGGAGCGGTGCCCCAGGCCAAGCAGCAGCAAGACTCAGGGAGCTGAGACCTGCATGACAGACCAATACCAGCTGCCAAGTGTCAGTTCTCCAGGACCCATAGCAGGCAAGAGGTGCCATACACCAAAACAGTCTGGGAGGCACAGCAGCCTTAGTTGATATACACCAACCTGCCTGCACACTCCAACATCCCTCACTGGGCCTAGAACTACCAGATTGCTAAAATGGTGAGACAAAGAAACAACACCCAAATGAAAGAAAAAGAGGAATCACCAGAAAAGGAACTACAGGAAATGGAAGAAAGCAACTTGTCAGATAAGGAATTGAAAGCAATAATTTTAAGGGTGCTCCAACAATTTGGTGAGAACTACAAGCAACTTAATAAGAATTATGAAGAGCTCACTGGGAACTACATCAGCTTAAAAAAAGAGATAGAAGCTATGCATAAAAATCAAGAGGAAAAAAGAATGACATAGCTGGTATGAAAAATACATTAGAGGGGTTCAAAAGAAGATTAGAAGAAGCTGAAGACCAAATCAGTGACTTAGAAGACAAGGTAAAAAAAAAACAAACAACAAAAAAAAACAATAAAACACCCAAATAGAGCAGCAAATGGGAAAATAATTAAAAAGCAGGAGGAGAGTTTAAGGGAGCTGTGGGACAATACAAAACATAACAACATTCGCATTATAGGGGTACCGGAAGGAGAAGAATCAGAGAAAGGAATAGAGAACCTGTTTGAAGAAATAATGACAGAAAACTTCCCTAAACTGGTGAAGGAAAAAGTCACACAAGTCCAAGAAAAACAGAGTGTACCAAGCAAGATGAATCCCAAAAGACCCACAGCTAGACACATCATAATAAAAATGGCAAACATTAAAGAGAAAGAAAGAATTTTAAAGGAAGTGAGAGAGAGACAGAAAGTTACCTACAGTGGCGCTCCTATTAGACTGACAGCTGATTTCTCAATAAAAACACTGCAGGCCAGAAGGGAGTGGCATGAAGTGTACAAAGTAATGCAAGGCAAGGGTCTGAATCCAAGACTACTCTATCCAGCAAGGCTATCATTCAAAATTGAAGGAGAAATAAAGAGCTTCACAGATTAAAAAAAAAAAAAAAAAACTAAAGGAATTTACCACCACCAAACCAGCACTGCAAGAAATGCTAAAGGGACTGTTGTAAGAAGAAGAAACAGAGAGAGAGAGGAACACAGGCATAAAATAAAAATGGCAACTAATAACTATCTATCAATAATAACTTTAAATGTAAATGGCTTAAATGCTCCAATCAAAAGACATAGGATAGCTGATTAGATAAGAAAACATGACCCAAATATATGCTGTCTACAAGAGACCTACCTCACAACAAAAGACTCACACAGGATGAAAGTGAAGGGACAGAAAAAAATTTTCCAAGCAAATGGAAATGAAAAAAAAACCTGGTGTAGCAATACTCATATCTGACAAGATAGACTGCAAAACGATGTCCATAATAAGAGACAAAGAAGGTCACCACATAATATTAAAAGAATCAATCCAACAAGAGGATATAACCCTGGTAAACATATATGCACCAAATACGGGAGCACCAAAATATATTTAAAAACTTCTGGAGGACTTCAAGGGAGAGTTCAATAGTAATACGATCATAGTGGGTGACTTTAACACCCCACTGACACCACTGGTTACATCTTCTAAACAAAAAATTAACAAGGACATAGAGTCCTTAAACGACAAACTAGATTAGTTGGTCTTAATTGATATTTACAGAACACTTCACCCCAAAGCTGCAGGATGTACATTCTTCTCAAGTGCACACAGGATATTCCCAAAGATAGACCACATGTTAGGACACAAAGTAAGTCTCTACAAATTCAAGAAGATTGAAATCATACCAAGCATCTTCTCAGATCACAATGGCATGAAACTAGAACTCAATTACAACAAAAACACACAAAAATATGAAAACACTTGGAGACTAAATAGCATGTTATTAAACAATGAATGAATTACCAACGAGATCAAGGAAGAAATTAAAAACTTCCTGGAAACAAATGAAAACAAACACACAACACCAAAAAATCTATGGGACACAGCAAAAGCAGTCCTGAGAGAGAAGTTCATAGCACTACAGGCCTCCCTCAAGAAACAAGAAAAATTCCTAATTGACTTTCTAACCCTACAACTTAAAGAACTAGAAAGTAAACAAAAAGAAAAACCCAGAGGTAGTAGGAGGAAGGAAACAGCAAAGGTCAGAGCAGAAATAAACGACATAGAGACTAAAAAAAAACACAATTCAAAAGATTAATGAAACAAAAAGTTGGTTCTTTGAAAAGATAAACAAGATTGGTGGACCTTTAGCCAGACTCACCAAGAAACAAAAAAAGAGGACCCAAATAAACAAAATCAGAAATGAAAGTGAAGTAACAACTGATACCACAGAAATACAAAGGATCATCAAAACATACTATTAACAATTATACGCAAATTGGACAATCTAAGAGAAATGGACAAATGTCTAGAAACACACAGTCTCCCAAAATTGAACAGGGCAGAGATAAAAAAAAACTTGAACAGACCAATAACAACAAAGGAAATTGAAGATGTAATCAAGAAACTCCCAGCAAACAAAAGCCCAGGCCTGGATAGTTAAATGGGAGTTTTACCGAACATTCAAAGAAGATTAAATACCCATTCTCCTCAAAATATTTGAAAAAGTTCAAGAAGACGGAGGACTTCCAAACTCATTTTGAGACCAGCATAATCCTACTACCAAAACCAGATAAAGACACTGCAAAGAAAGAAAACTACAGGCCAATATCCTTGATGAACACAGATGCCAAAATCCTTAACAAAATATTAGCAAATCAGATCCAGCAATATATCAAAAAATGTATTCATCATGACCAAGTGGGATTCATACCAGGTATGCAAGGATGGTACAATATTTGCAAATCAATAAATGTGACGCACCACATAGACAAAATGAAAGATAAAAACCATATGTTCTTATCAATAGACACTGAAAAAGCATTCGACAGAATCCAGCACCCATTTCTTATAAAAATGCTCAGCAATGTGGGAATAGAGGGATCACATCTCAACATAATACAGGCCATATATGAAAAACCTACAGCCACCATCATACTCAATGGGCAAAAACTAAAAGCAATTCCCTTACATACAGGGAAAAGACAGGGATGCCCACTTTCACCACTCTTATTTAACATAGTACTGGAAGTCTTAGCGACAGCAATAAGATATGAAGAAAAAATAAAAGGGATCCAAATTGGAAAGGAGGAAGTGAAACTGTCATTTTTGCAGATGACATGATATTGTACATAGAAAACCCTAAAGACTCCATCAAAAATCTACTAAATTTAAATAATGAATTTGGCAAAGTAGCAGGATACAAAATTAACGTCAAGAAATCGACGGCATTCTTATACACCAACAATGAACTCACAGAAAGAGAAACTAAAAAACAATCCCATTTACCACTGCAGCATAAAAATTAAGATATCTGGGAATACACTTAACCAAAGAAGTAAAGGACCTATTCACAGAAAACTACAGGACATTGAAAAGAGAAATAGAGGAAGATATAAAAAAGTGGAAGCATATAGCATGTTTATGGTTTGGAAGAATTAACATCATTAAAAATGTCCATACTACCCAAAGCAATCTATAGATTCAATGCAATCTCCATCAAAATACCAATGATATACTTCACAGAACTAGAACAAATACTCCAAAAGTTTATATGGAACAAAAAAGACCCGGAATACCCACAGCAATCTTGAAAAAGAAGAACAAAGTAGGAGGGATCACAATACCAGATATCAGGTTATACTACAAAGCCACTGTAATCAAAACAGCCTGGTATTTGCACAAGAACAGGCATATAGCTCAATGGAACAGAACAGAGAAGCCAGAAATTGACCCAAGACAATATGCTCAATTAATGTTTAAAAAGGTGGCAAGAGCATACAGTGGAGTCAAGACAGCCTCTTCAATAAATGGTGCTGTGAAAACTGGACAGCTACATGCAAAAAAATGAAGCTAGCCCACCAACTTACACCATACACAATAATAAACTCAAAATGAATAAAAGACTTAAATGTGACTCATGAATCCATAAAAATCCTGGAAGAAATTGTAGGCAACAAAATTTCAGACATCACACGCAACAGAATTTTCACTGATAGAACACCTAAAGCATGAGAAACAAAGGAAAAAATAAACACATGAGACTATAGCAAACTAAAAAGCTTCTGCACAGCAAAAGAAACAACCATCAAAATGGAAAGGGAACCCACTGTTTGGGAGAGCATAATTGCCAATGATACATGAGATAACGGGTTAATTTCCAAAATATATAGAGTACTCATACAACTCAACAAAAGGAAGACAAAGAACCCAATTAAAAATGGGCAGAACCCAATTAAAAAATGGGCAGAGGTGTCTAAAAAGACACCTCTCCAAACAGGACATACAAATGGCCAAGAGATACATGAAAAAATGCTCAACGTCACTAATCATCAGAGAGATGCAAATTAAAACAACAATGAGGTATCACCTCACACCTGTCAGAATGGCCGCCATCAACAAATCATCAAACAACCAGTACTGGCGAGGGTGTGGAGAAAAGGGGACTCTAGTACACTGCTGGTAGGAATGCAGACTGGTGCAGCCACTATGGAAAATACTGTGGTGTTACCTCAAGAAATTAAAAATTGTATTGCCATTTGACCCAGTGATCTCACTTCTAGCAAAATATCCTAAGAAGCCAGAAACACGAATCAGGAAGAATATATGTACCCCTATGCTCATAGCAGCAGTATTTACAATAGCTAAGATCTGGAAACAGCCCAAGTGTCCATCGGTAGATGAGTGGATAAAAAAGCAGTGGTACATATACACAATGGAATACTATGTAGTTGTAAGAAAGAAAGATCTCTTATCCTTTGAGACGACATGGAGGGACTTGGAAAGTATTATCCTAAGCGAAACAAGCCAAGCAGAGAAAGACAAATATCACACGATCTCACTTATTTGTGGAATATAATGAACAAAAAAAACTGATGAACAAAATAGACCCAGAGACATAGAAGTAGGATACAGACTGACAAACCTCAGAAGAGGGAGTGGGGGGAGGAGGGAAGAGATAAACCACAGAACTTATATGCATGTATGCATAACCAATGGACATAGACAACAAAGCTGGGGACGGGCGGGGGTGGGGGAATGAGGAGGAGGGTGTCAAAGAGGGAAAAAGGAGAAACATCTGTAACAAAAATAAATTAATAAAAATAAAATACTATACATCTTAAGTCTGGCCAGCGTGGGTCAGTGGCTGAGCATCGACACATGCACCAGGAGGTCACCAGTTCAATTCCCGGTCAGGACACATGCCCTGGTTGTGAGCCAGATCCCCAGTAGGGTGTATGCAGGAGGCGGCCCATCAATCTTTTCTCTCATCGATGTTTCTATCTCTCTCTCCTTCTCACTTCCTCTCTCTCTAAAATCAATAAAGAAAAAAAGGTTTTTTTTTAAAACAAACAAAACTCTTAATACTACTATAGTGAAGGTGTGTGTGTGTGTGTGTGTGTGTACTGGAATAAATTTATATTTATAAATAATACTTGAACATATACATGTAAACTAATAAAAGAAAGGAGTTCCAGATGAATTTTGGGGATACTCAAAATAGTCATCTGTGGTTATGTGAGGATCGCTATGGCTAAATCAGGATGATCCAATCATTTCACATCACTGTATGATTTTTAAATTTCTGTGTACCTCATAACACACATTCTTCTCAGCATGCGTTTGGCATCGTAATTGTATTACTAATAACTCTGTATGACAAGTCTCTTCCTTTTTAACTATATTTCTTAAAACACTTTCTTAATCATTCTGCTTATTCTTCCTGATAACCTCTACTTGAAAATGAGTTAAGCTGTGTGAAGTGAGAGAAGATACTTTTTAGATAGAATACTTCCAACCAATGTTAGAGTTGGAATACATTCCAGAGACTTACATTCCAGATGTGCCCTTGTCAATCCATTCCCATTTTCTTTCCTTGTCATTATATGATAATCCAATCCAGTAGTTATTTTGATAAGCCTGGGATTGAAGGAAGGCCTACAAAGGAATCAAAACATATCATGTGACTAAATTTCCATCTGTTGGAAGACTGGAGAAGATAGGAAGAACAGCCTGCTGATTCAGTGGCCGGGACTCTGCTGCTTCCCACGTCATCCTGCCTACACCCTTCCTAGAGAGCCCTTTCTCCCCTCATCTGTGTATTTTCATTTTCCAACATAATTTTCTCTTAGAGTAGTATTTATGTCAAAAATGCCTGCCAGTGTCATAGATTATTTAAAACATGGAAAAATAAATAAAATCTAATTATCTAACAATAGATTTATTAAATAATGTATGATACTTCATAAACTGAATCAAAATCATGCTCCAGAAAAATATTTAAGAATATAGAAAATAATTATGTCATATTGTTAAGTGAAAAAAGGAATCTCCAAACAAATACATTCAAATCACAAGCGTAGGTGGGGGATGTGCATTACAGCCTTCAGCGTCATAAGAGGAAGCCTTGCTACAGTTTAGTAGTTGGAAGGGGCAGAATTTAGAAATATTTACTAGTCTAAAAATGCATTGTATAGTGGGGAGGAGGGTGGCAATGGGGGGAAAAGAGGTGATATATGTAAGACTCTCAAAAACAAAAAATAGAAATGAAAATGTAATGTATCAAAGTAACATATATATCTGATTAGATGACAACATGTGTTTTAAAATATAGGTTTGAATTTAACTGTGTTTTAGTGCATCAAACAGAAAATATTTTATGACTTGACAATATAAATTCCTCTATATTATGATTTAAAACATCTATTAGATTTGTACATAAATTTTGTGTTGTTTTCCTAAATGATAAATAGATGTTTCGAGGCTGACCTCTGCAAACATTTCTCTGTAAAAACATATTGTGTGTATGTGTATAGTTTTTTTTAGTAACAAATTAAAAAGATAATTTTGATATTGTCAATGTATTTTATTATTATACAGTTCTTTTTGAAAGATATACATCTTGATGTAATATACAAGAATATTGATCAAGTAAATGTTACCTTCAGATGCAGTGAAAATCACCATGAAGCTAATTTGTAAAATTGTTATCAGTTTTATGTTCCCACCATTATCTCCATTTTGCAGGTGGTAAAACTGAAGCCAAGAGAGATTAAATAATTCACTAGAGGTTACCCAACTAGTAGGTGCCAGAGCTGAAACTGACCACAGGCAGTCTGGCTCCTGGATTCCTTGTAGTAAATACTAGACCATGTTACGCCAGGATTTTAGTTGCCACCTTAATGGGAAAAGAACTGCTGGTTCCAGCCTGTGTTTTCCAAACAATCAAGTACTTCATCAAAGGAGAGGCATATGTCTCTGATAGTGGGGGTTTTTTGTTGTTGTTGTTTTGAAAGAAAGATGGTTGCAAAGACCCAAACTGCATCCTCAAAGGGATTTCCATTTTGGACATAATAATGGTCATTTTAGATAATATGTATTGAATGCTTAGTAAATAGCAAGATCCTGTTCCTATTCGCAGGCAGAGTCTCCTGGGAAACTCAATTGATTTTTGCTCACTCAACAAACACAACACAAAATATAGCTGAAGGTCCCTTTTTCTGCACCCCTTCCCATCCTCAATATCTTGGGTCTGAGGGTGTGAGACAGAGTCCAAGAGAATGAAAGTAAATATAGTTGTCCATGATACCAGTTCATCTTCATCATTTATCTTCAAAAGAGATAATCCATATCTTTGGCAAGTCTCTTTACATCCCTTCCAGTTTTTCTTTTCAAAGGTAAAATAATAACAGCTTGCTCCACAACAGGACCAGAGTTCTACATCAACCATGCCTACAACATATAAGGTAAAACATTAAACTTCTTGTGATCTGGCATTCTGTTAAGCAGAGCAATATATTTATCAGCCTTCCATAACTAAATAAAATCCTAATAGCTATCAATAAAGATAACATGAGGTTCATCAAATTCTGGAATACCAACAGATATCTACACTCTCATGTTCAATGTAACATTATTCACAATAGCAAAGATATGGAAATAACCCAAATGTCCATCAACAGATGAATGCATAAAAAGAAAAAAAATGTTGTCTACATATACCTGCATGATTCAGCCTTAAAAAGAAGGAAATCCTGCCATATGCAACAACATGGATGAACCTTGAGGTTATTATGCTAAATGAAATCAGCCAGATACAGAAAAACTACTGCATGATTCCAGTTACATGAGGTGTTTTAAATAGTCAGACTCAGAGAAACAGAAAGTATTATGGTGGTTACCAGGGGAAGTAGGAAGCTGGGAGAAATGGGCAGCTGCTCAATGGGTATAAAGTTTCACTTATGCAAGATGAATAAGCTCCAGACCTCTGCTATCTATATAACACAGTGCCTATAGTTAACATTATTGCATTGCGCACTTATAAACTTGGTGAGAGAATAGATTACATGTTAAGAATTTTACCACAAAAATACTGAAGGGACATGAGAAAACTTTTGGAGATATTACCCTTCTTGTGGATGGTTTTAAGAGTATATATATATATATATATATATCCAAACACATCAAATTGTATACATTAAATGTGTACAGTTTTTTACATTATTAATACCTTTATAAGCTGCCTAAAGAATAATAATATTCAAATAAATTTCTGGAATGCCTTCTAAATTAAAGAAACATTATTTGGAATTTTTTTCTTTTTCTCATATATTTTACAATATACCAAATTTTAAAAATATTATTGATGCTTTACAATGAAACAAAGAGCTGATTCTTTAAAAAGATAAACAAGATTGATGGACTCTTAGCCAGACTCACCAAGAAAAAAAAAGAGAGGACCCAAATAAACAAAATCAGAAAAGAAAGAGAAGTAACAACTGACACCACAGAATTACAAAGGATCATTAAAACATACTATGAACAATTATACACCAACAAATGGGACACTCTAGGCAAAATGGACAAATTTCTAGAAACACACAGTTTCCAAAAACTGAACCAGGAAGAGATAGAAAACTTGAATAGAGCAATAACAACTAAGGAAATTGAAGATATAATCAAGAACTCCCAGGAAAGAAAAGCCCAGGCCCAGATGGCTTCACAGGGGAGTTTTACCGAACACTCAAAGAAGATCTAAAACCAATTCTCCTCAAACTATTCCTAAAAATCCAAGAAGAAGGACGACTTGCAAACTCATTTTAAGAGGCCAACATAATTCTAATTCCAAAACCAGATAAAACACTACAAAGAAAGAAAACTTCAGGCCAATATACCTGATGAACACAGATGCCAAAATTGTTAACAAAATATTAGCAAATTGGATCCAGCAATACATCAAAAAATTATTAATCATGACCAAGTGGGATTCACCCCAGGGATGCAAGAATGGTGCAATATTTGCAAATCAATAAATGTAATACACTACATAAACAAAATGAAAGATAAAAACCATATGATCATATCAATAGATGCTGAAAAAGCATTCAACAAAATCCAGCACCCATTTCTGATAAAAATGTTCATCAATGTGGGAATTTAGGAATCATATCTTGACCTAATAAAGGCCATATATGAAAAACCTACAGCCAACATCATACTCATTGGGCAAAAACTACAATCATTTTCCTTAAGAACAGGAATGAGACAGGGATGCCCACTGTCGCCACTCTTATTTAACATAGTACTGGAAGTCTTAGCCACAGCAATTAGACATGAAGAAAACATAAAAGGGATCCAAATTGGAAAGGAGGAAGTGAAATTGTCATTATTTGCAGATGACATGATACTGTACATAGAAAACCCTAAAGACTCCATCAAAAATATACTAGATTTAATAAATGAATTTGGCAAAGTAGCAGGATACAAAATTATTGTCAAGAAATCGGGAGGAGGGTGTCAATGGGGGAAAGAGGAGAAACATCTGTAACAAAAATAAATTTAAAAAATAAAGTAATTAATTAAAATTTTTTAAAAAAATGGGCAGAGGACCTAAATAGACACCTCTCCAAACAAGACATACAAATGGCCAAGAGACATATGAAGAAATGCTCAACATCACTAGTCATCAGAGAGATGCCAATTAAAACAACGATGAGGTATCATCTTACACCTGCCAGAATGGCTGCCATCAACAAATCATCAAACAAGTGCTGACGAAGGTGTGGAGAAAAGGGGACTCTAGTACACTGCCGGTGGGAATGCAGACTGGTACAGCCACAATGGAAAACAATACGTGTTTCTTCAAAAAATTAAAAATGGAACTGCCATTTGACCCAGTGATCCCATTTCTAGGAATATATCCTAAGAAGCCTGAAACAACAATCAGAAACCATATATGTATCCCTATGTTCATAGCAGCACTATTTACAATCGCTAAGATCTGGAAACAGCCCAAGTGTCCATCAATAGATAAGTGGATTAAAAAGCTGTAGTACATACACAATGGAGTACTATGCAGCTGTAAGAAAGAAAGATCACTTACCCTTTGATAAAACATGGATGTACCTGGAGAGTATTATCCTAAGTGAAACAAGCCAATGAGAGAAAGACAAATATCCCATGATCTCACTTAATTGTGGAATATAATGAACAGAACAAGCAGGGAACAAAATAGACCCAGAGACATGGAAGTGGGGTGCAGACTGACAAACCTCAGAAGAGGTAGACGTCAGGGGAGGGAAGAGATAAACCACAGAACTTATATGCATGTATGTATAAACAAGGACATAGACAATAAAGCCAGGAGGGAGGGCAGGATTGGGAGGAGGCTGTCAATGGGGGGAAAATGAGAAACATCTGTAACAGAAATAAATAAACATTAAAACAATAAATAAATAAAATAAAAATGTTATTGATGCTTTAATAATGAAGACAATTGCCACTGATTACCATGCCTAAATGAGATTATGCAAAAGCTCTTTGTAAACTCTAAATCCTAAATAAATATGTATTAATTGTTGATAATCAGGTCAATTCACTCCATTTTTATGCTTGACAAAAGATTTTATTATATGAAATTAATATTTTTAGCTTTTGCCATGTTTTTCCCGGTATCACCATACAGAGTTGCACAAACATCAACACCGTGACAAATCTTGCAGATGTATTGGACGGAGTACATACTGATCACAAACAGACCAAAAATCTAAAGTCAACTTGGAATGTAAAGACAGAAAGAAACACACACACACAATTATCTCTACAGCAGCATCCAAATAAAAGGCCTTGTGCCCATTGCAGCCTGTCTATTTTTATTGATATCATCTATATTTAATGTCAGCAACAAAGTATAAGTGACTAATCTGCCCACAGGTCCAATGTGATCTGAGTTTTCAGGAAAGCTAACATACTATTCCACCCTCTGGGAGCAGTAGGAATGCAAGAACTGCCATTGAATTTTCGAAAATACAAGGGTCTACTAATCCAAACAAGGCTCCTGAGGTCTCAATCCCATAATTAAAACAAGCAATCCCAAATACACATATTATTTCTATGAAGCACAAATTAAAATTTTCCAATAGAGGTCGATAATTAGCATATATCAGAAGCCTGTTATTAGCTTTGAAGCTTCTGCAGAAGAAATAATGAAAAATCATGCAATCTCTCACTGAAGATTTCCTTCATACCTGTATTTTGCAAAGATTTTGCAATGATTCCCTTTTTTCCATGACATTTCTTTTCTATTAAGAGTGAGACCGGTTTATTTTCCAGCTGAAGGATTTTATTTTTGAAAATGTCAGATGCTAAAATTGTATTTGTCAAAGGTTTCTTTGTTAAGCAGTTTTCATTTTGCATAATGTCGTACTTTTCTTTGAGGTTTTGTAGAGTTTCATCTTGTTGATGTTTATCTTGAATACACTGAAACACTAAAATTAATAGAATAGATATAATACAAAACTGTACTCATAATACTTAAATGTTGAAATTAAAGAAAAGAGAAAAAAATCTCACTTTGACAATCAGCTCATTTCATTATTTTAATTAGCAATTTTACATTTAGAAAGTAACACTTCAGTAAATTGACCATAGAAATGGACACAGCAAACTTCTTACTATTAGCAACTTAAGCGTAGAATAAATAAAATAAGAGATGTGACCAAAATGATAATGGCAACACCTTAGCATTTGGCTTTGTTTCATTGTAATAGCTAGCACATTATTGTGCACCTGAAACCTGTACATTTTGTTGACCAGTGTCACCCCAATAAATTTAAAAAATAGTTAGCACATTATTTAAAAATAGATACCAAAGAAAGTCAGTCAACATTTAGCAACACATCTTCTGATTAGGAAAATCTGCACTAAGAAACATGAAGAAATAGCACCGTCATTATTAGAGTAAATGGAATATCCACAGGAGAAAGGAGGAAGATCCAAATACGTAATTTTATGAGTGTAATATATTAGTGATTTTCTCCAATGATATCAAGGAATTCAAATAAAAAATAAAAGTTGATGAATTCAAGATTCTAACATCCATGTATAGAATCACTCTTCTTAGTAAATCATTTCTTCATTGTACTCTTAGAAAAATAAGAGTAAGCCAAAACTTCTTTTGAACAGTTGTTCTCAAAGAATGTTTATCAAAGATTCACAATGATCTAAACTCAGAACACAGAATATTACCAAGTCTTGTATAAAAAGTAATATTACCATGTATGATACAGAAAGAGACAGCTCATTACAGCTGCAGAGTCACTGGAATAGGTAAGTAAAATAAAAATAACACTGTGATGTGTCTGGGGAAAATCACCGAGAAAGAGCCATCTGAAACATTCCTTTAGTATAGCCCAGGAACAAATGATGAAGCATTGTTAATATCTGCCAATTAGTGATCAGTGCTATTACTCAGACTTGTAGGATGTATTTCAATTACTTACACTTTATTCTCCACACTATGATCATCACCATTAGAAGAAAACAGAGGATCCCAAGAGCCACTGCAATGAGATGCCAGGGTACTGAAAACTCTTGAAATAAAGAAGAAGAAAAAAACAAACATCAAGGGTAGAGCTTGGCCCACTACAAACCTTCACTGGGACAGCATTTGAAACAAAGGGACAAACGTTCCCTGAAAATCTTACAAACTTAGACCATGCAAATTGATCTAAATTTGGAATCTGGTAGTTACACGTTTATAGTTTCAGATTTCTGACTGACGCACGCCCACTGTAGAAATCCTACACACAAGAACACTTCTCTAGGATTTCAAAAGCACATCCCATACAAAGGCACAGATGTCAATAGACACCACACACATTTTAGAGAGTCCACACTAGCGTGTATTCTCCTTGCTGTGGTCACAACTAATCATGAAGAGGAAAGATAAGGCAGCCAATACTCTTGAGAAAGTGGTAGCCAACAGCAGACATTCTGAAGCTGTAAATGTGAATGGGGTCCATCCTTAAAGATATTTCTAGAAATCAACTTTCCTTTCTTTCTGTTCTATTTTTCACTAGACAATGTTATATTTATCCTTATGTTTGTGTCCTCAGTATCTGAAAGCTGTTATCTCTTATCATTCTCAATTTAGAGTTTAATTGTGACAATATTTGTAAGTAGAGCGAGAAAACAGAAAAATTAAAATGCTCCTTTTGATTTCAATGTATTTGCAGCTTTATTGCCATCAAGGTCTGGTAAATATTGAAGGCAACAAAAAGATCTTTTGTCTAAATAAAATCATATTTTTTATTTTTTAAACATTATCTGAAACTTTATTTTGTCTAAGAAATGCAATGTTTTATTGAGATTCTAGTCAGTGTTTTACTTCTTTTTTTTTTTATCCTTAGCAAAGGAGATATATATATTTATTGATTGATTTTAGAGAGGAAGGAAAGGAGAAAGAGAGAAACATCAATGTGAGGGAGAAACATCCAACAGTTGCCTCTCATATGTACCCAAACAGGAATCGAACCGGCAACCTTTTCATGTACCAGACCACACTCCAACCAAATGAACTACTGATCCATTCTTTACTTTTAAAGTCCTCAAAAATTCCTCTGACCAAATTAGAATGAAATATTCTATCAGCCCTGGCCAGTTTTGCCCAATGGTTGGAGCATCAACCTGCAGACCAAAGAGTCCCAAATTCAATTCCGTTCAAGAGCACATTCTTAGGTTGTGGTTAGTTAGGTCCTCGGCCCTGGTCGGGGTCTTGTGGGAGGCAACCAATTCATGTCTCTCTCTCTCTCATTGATGTTTCTTTCTCTCTCTCTCTCTCCTGGTCTGTCAGAAGATACATGTGAAAATATCCTTGGGTGAGGATTTTTTTAAAAATTCTATTAGCATCTCAAATTTAAAGAATTCAATCATTTTTCCACTCTCAAAAATATTTTTAAAAAAATATTTGTTCTATTACTACAACCTGTATGGTTTTGTATTACCACCTGAGAACCTGAAGTACAGATAAAAACTTTTTTTCCAAACTTGAAAAGTTTAACAGTCCACAAAAGACGGGTGAATCCAGATGCTTAAAACATACCTTTGACATCACTTTCCCTCGGCCTTTGAGGTCCACCAGCCCTTAATCTATTTTGTGACTCTGAAGAAGACTGAAGAAATGTTGAGGTTGAATTAATTACTTCCTGATGGCTCATCTCTAGGGTAAAAAGAGAACAATATTTTGTATTAAAACCTTGCATCAGGATGATTTTTGTCTAAATAATTTAAGTGTCAGTCTATAGGGACAAAACTAAAATGAGAGGTATGTGTGTATGTCTGCCTGTGATATGAATGTGTGTTCATTAACTACTTGGAATACCTAAAGCACACAGACTGAGACCAATTTATATAAGATTATACCCATGGGATGGGGAGGAGGATGTCTGAGGGGTGGGAAAGGAGAAACATCTATAACAAAAATAAATTAATAAAAAAGAGAAAATTTAAAAATTTTTTTTAAATATTTACTAATAGATTGAATAGGCTGGGTCCTATTCACCTAGCCAATCTAGCTCAAAATATTCAACATGCATATACAAATGTTAGGGAAAATTGGTACCAACCAAAATGACTGAAATACCTTTAAAATTAACAATTCAAAAAACAAATATACCACATTTTTATAATTCTGAAAAAATATATCTTGACTTACAAAAACAATATTCATGCCCTGGCTAATTTGGCTCAGAGGTAGAGTGTCGGCCCGTGGACCAAAGAGTCACGGGTTCGATTCCGACAACGTCACGTACCTCTGTTGCAGTTCGTCCCTGACCTTGGTCAGGGTCATGCGGGAGGCAGCCGGTAGATGTGTCCTTCTCGTGTCTATATTTCTCTCTCTCTCCCTCTCTCTCCCTCCTATTCTATCTGAGGATGAATAGAAAAGTATCCTCAGGTGAAGATTGAAAAACAACCAAAAAACAATATTCATGTTCAACACTATATGTAAATATTAAAAAGTTCACACATTCTTTTCAGTTAAACATGACTCAACTAGAGTGTTTCCAAAAGTGTATCCAATACACCACCTGCAAAAGAATTATTTGACAGTTAACATTGCAGTTTGCTGAGCATTCCAGATTCCAGTGCTCCATGCCAGATGCACTGAGTAAAAATCTCGGGGCGGAGGGGAGCCAAACGAATGCATGTACATTAAATTTTAGAAATGATCTTCCTGTGTATGATGTTGCTAGAGAGGTCTATGCTAAAATAAAAATTTTAAAAGACAGTAATTAGGTAACATCTATAAAGAATTCAAATTATGAATGGATATCAATATAAAAATGAAATTATTAAACAATAGATATTTAAAATGTATCTTGCTTCTCAAGTTAATCAATGTGAAAAGATGATATACAAGAAACAGAGTATGGACAACAAATCGCACATGTAACTCTGTTCTTTTAAATTTTTATTTTAATTTATCAATTCTCTAAACTTCACTACCCACATTTCCTCCAGTTTCCTAAGGAAAAGGAGTCTCTTCTACTACAGAATCCTTCAAGATGGATAAGATAGCATTTAAATCATTAAGTCTAAATGAAAAGTTATTAAACCCCCAAATACTTCTTCATTATTTTGATAACACTAAGTACAAATCGTAGCACATTAAATAGAGAAACAAGTTTCAGTAAATGCTGAACTAGTTTTCACATTCCCTTCAGAGACAGAGGAGTTCCAATGCAATCAATCGAGCATGCCGTCCTCTCAATCCCGTCTTCGTGCCTAGTCATTTGTAATTAATAAAACACCATATCTCTAACATCCTTTCTTCCTAGAATGTTTTCTTTATAAGGAGCACTAAAGGTACAAAGAGCAGAGGGAATAATAGCAAATGTTACCTGCAGCTGTGGACGCAGTGATGCAGGTGGGGAAAGCTGACCCAAAAATGAGGTGGGAGAAGAGAAACTTTCCAATCCTGGATCCCTTGGGTGCATGAGGGGCTGTAAGACGCGAGGCAGGAATGAATTGTCTCTGAATAGTACTCCAACTCAAACTTTTCTGCCCCTCCTCTTGACCAAAGTGATGAAAGGAAATTGCATGATGAAGCTGATGTTGACGTGGAAGGAAAGGTGATGGTGAGCTATATGTTCCTTCATCTCAACTAACCAGTTACTTGGTACTCTGCAAAACTGCATATAAAATCAACATTCAAGGACTAAAAAGATGAAGGAACACAGCTTTCAATAAAACAAGAACAAATATCTTTAATAAAAACTAGCCCACTTAAAATAAACTACTAGTAAAAATAAATGATTAAAATGTAAATGTACAAATATGTTATACACATATATGTAAGAAGTATCACGACTAAGTTCTTTAACTCTTAAATGGCCCATCTAGCCCATCTGGTGTGGCTCAGTCGTTGAGCATCAATCCATACACCAAGAGGTCTTTGGTTTGATTCCCAGTCAGAGCACATGCCCAGGTTATGGGCCCGATCCCCAGTGGGGGTTATACAGGAGGTAGTCAATTGATGTTCTCTCTCCTCCATGTTTCTCTCTCCCTCTTCTTTCCTCTCTCTCTCTGAAATCAATTTTTTTTTAAATGTAAGTAGCCCATCTGTCAGAAACTTTCTCTTGTATGTTATTATTTGGAAAATAAAGATTTTTTCTTTTTTCCGTTATGTGTATTGCACATAATGCATTTAAAAATTATTTTAAATCATCCATAACTTCCTTACAAAAATTTTGGTGTATTTCTTCTACTTTTTAATCCATACATTATCAAAATGTATGCTTTATCCGTTTATTACCAGTGCCAGAGTCACTGCACACACGTTTTTGATGTATTATTTTATAATAAATGTTTCCTCATGAAAAATAGATGCCTAAAATATGATTTTAGAAACCATATAATGCCTGGCTGGTATGGCTCAGTGGTTCAGCGTCGACCCATGCACCAAAACGTCGCCTTTTTGATTCCCGGTCAGAGCACATGCCAGGTTGTGGGCCAAATCCCCAGTGGGGGACATGCAGGAGGCGGCCAGTCAATGCTCTCTCTCATCAATGTTTCTATCTCTCTCTCCCTCTCCTTCTCCTTTCCTCTCTCTCTGAAATCAATAAAGAAAAAAAAATTTAAACCATATAATTATTACCCATATGGACTATGTCATAACCTATGTAGGCAATTCCCCACTGCAGGACATTTAGGTTGTTCAATTTTTTGCTAGTATAAAAATATTTGGCCTGTACCTTTGAATATTTTCTTAGGTACATTTTTAAACCTGAAATTAGGGGGTCAAGGGGTATACACATTAAAGAAATTTGACACATATTACCAAACGTTCTCCAGAAAAGTTGTTCCATTTATCCACTCTAGTTGTGTGAGAAAATGTTCACATTTGATTATTTGTGAAGAGATACTGGTGAATTATTTCTATACTTGAGTTTTGTCCACGAATTTTACTTTTACTTTGTGAATATCTACAACCTACCAGCTATAGAAATGCATTTCTATAACTATTTCTATGAGTCAGATAGTCACATTCATTTCATACTCGCCTTGTCAATCTTCTGACGGACAACTCTAGGAAAACAATTTAAGTTGCTCTTCAAATCTGCAAAGCTTTCTTTCATTTGAGAAACCACATATTTTACACATCCATTCCTGACAATATTAACTTTGTCAGCTAGAAGCTTAGCACATATATTACAGCCACACCCTAAAGCTTTCTGATCACACCTTCAAACCTCAATGGCTTATCACTTCACAGCAGCGTGCTGCTCTTCCTGTCCTAGGCTGAAGCCAAGGATGCCTGGAATAACCACCAGCCCCCCAGGAAAGATGGTCAGCATCACTCTGTTGGGAACAGTAACCTCACCTGGCCAGGTTCTCACCTCCATGGATATCTGTCCTAATGCCTAACCTTTATGCCACTGAGAGATACTAAATTGCTGGCTCTAAAAACTCAAAAGACCTCTTGTTTGAGGTTTCCTGTTCCCCTAATTAGCTACCACTTTGTCCTTCTTGTCTTTGAAAGGATTAAAAATGAAAAGACAACAATATGATAATTACCAGAGGGAAGGATGGGGGTAGATACAAGAGGACAAAGCATGGATAATGATGGGAAGGAATGGGACTTGAGGTGGTGAACACAAAATACAATATACAGAAGATGTGTTATAGAATAGTACACCTCAAACCTATTCAATTTTGTTAACCAAATAGTCACTTCCAATAAATTAAAATTAAAAACAATAATAATAAAAAAGTTATTCCTCTGCTCTAGACTTAAAATCCTCTAAATTCTCTCAACTGGCCTTTGGCAGTCAAACAGCAACCATCTATTCTCCAATTTCTAAGTAACTAAATGAGAGGGCCACCTCGGGAAACAAGTAAGCATGAAGAAATAATGGCAAAAAGATTTTCGAATGGCTATTTGGGCTTTGTAAGTCTCTTCAAGGGATGAAAGGGGAAAAGTTCTGGGAAGCAGTGCCATGATTAAGAGTTTTGATTCTTCAGTGTTTTCTCTGCTGTATCACATGGTTCAGACTCTAACCTCTCCCTCAAAGCACTCATTTACCTTTCCTGTTTATTTTTATTTCATTTTATTTGGGGGGATTTTCTATTCCAGCTTATAACCATGTAATGCTAAAGAACCAATTATGAAAATAATCAATAATACACCAAGAGGTATATTATTATTAAATAATCAATAAACTTAAATTTTACACAAAATCCCTGCATGTTTATAGCAGCTTTACTCATAATTGCCAGAATTTAGAAGAAACCAAGCAACCAAGATGTCCTTTAGTAGGTAAGAGGATAAAGTGTGATAAATCCAGACAACAGAATATTATTCAGCGCTGAAAAGAAATAAGCTATCAAGCCATAAAGATATGAGGAAACTTATATGTGTATTACTAAGTGAAAAGTCTATCTGAATATGCTACATAGTGTATGATTCCAACTAATTACATCATGGAAAAGATAAAACTATGGAGACAGTAAAAAGATGAGTGGTTGCCAGGAGATGAAGGTAGTGAGAAATGAATAGGTGGAGCACAGAGGACTTCAGGGCAGTGAAAATACTCTGCATGATACTATAAGGGGAAATACATGTTATTGTACATTTGTCCAAACCAATAGAATGTATAACAACAAGAATGAACGTTGATGTAATCTATGAATTTGAGGTGATTATTATGTCAATGAAGGTTCACCAACTGTAACAAAGGTACCACTCTGGTGGGGGATGTTGATAATGGGGGAGAAGATGCATGTGTGCAGGCAGAGGGTACATGGGAAATCTCTGTAACTTCCTCTCAATTTTGCTGTGAACATAAAATTTCTCTTTAGACAGTCTTCAAAAAAAAAAATCATATGGCCCAGTTGGTGTGGCTCAGTGGTTTGAGCATTGTTCTATGCACTGAGAGGTCGCTGGTTCGATTCCCTGTCAGGACACATGCCGGGGTTGTGGGCTTGATCCACAGTAGGAGGCGTGCAGGAGCCAGCCAATTGATGTTCCTCTCTCACATCAATGTTTCTATCTCTCTCTCCCTTCCTCTCTCTCTAAAAAATCAATAAAAACATAATTTTAAAAAATCATATGGATCAGTGGTTGAACTCACAGCACAACCCATGTTCAAAGGTCTCACATATGTCAAATCAAAACAAAGTAATCTAACAATAGGTTACATAAAATAATCTTAGCTATCATTTATATTCATATTTAAATGTCCACATGAATGAACTTGCAATGTCTGCTTGTTCTCTTAAATATAATCTGCAGAGTCCATAACCCAGAAACTCCAACATAAAATACGTAAACAAATAAACTAGAATGGCAGAGCCTGCCAGATCATCTCATTTCTCACCCGTCTTCTTCGTTGTGCTGTATTTGTTGTGTAGGTTGATCAAGGTCAAAGCATTCTACTCGGACTATTCATGAGACATCAGGATCACAGTTGGGCCCCATTCAAGACAGCCTTAGCCAATGTGTTCGAATATACAAATCTGTAGTACAAGTATGTACATTTGCAAAATTCATGGTAACTGAAAAGTTTCCATAGCAACAGAAATGAGTATCTTCTGTCTCAGACTAAGTTACAAAGATAAATAAACTGGAGGCAGTAACTGAGACAACCAGTTCAATATACTTTTACAAATCACCTCTATGTGGAAAAGACTGTGCTACATTCTGGGTGGTGACATTCTATCCAAAGCAAAAAACAAAGAGATCAGTGATTTTTATTAGGGAGATCTTTGTAGAGAAGTAAGCATTAAAAAAGAAATTTCGGACTTCCAGTCAAGATGGTGGTGTAGGTAAACGTGGTATCTCGTCCTCCCACAACGACATCAAAGTTACAACTAAACTACAGAACAACCATCATTCAGAACCACCTGAAATCCAGCTGAATGGAAGTCCTACAACTACGAAATTAAAGAAGCGGCCACATCGAGACTGGTAGGAGGGGCAGAGGTGCCGACGGGCTGGTCCCACATCCACGTGTGGTGGATAAAAATCAGGAGGATACCTCGGCTGGGCAGGTCCTCCCCGAGGAGTGAGGGATCCCCGTCCCACACTAGGTACCCAACTCAGGGTTCCAATGCCAGGAAGAGAAGTCCCCATCACTTTTGGCTGGAAAAACCAGAGGGAACTGAGGTTGAGGAGGCTGAGGCTGCTGGAACCCCCGGCAGCTCCTCTTAAAGAGCCTGCGCACTGACTACTCGGACTCTCACCCTCCAGGCTCCAGCATGGGAGAGGCAGCTTGAAAGACACCAGAGACATACAGGGAAGAACTGAGCTGTTTGGCCTGGGTACCAGGGCTGGAGAGGCAGCTTTCTCCTGGACAGCCTTGCTGGCGGAGGCCTTTGTTCCTTTGGTGAGCCCTTCCCCCACAGGGCAGGCAGACGGCCACCATATCTGGGACTCCAGCAACCTGGCTCACACTGTTTGCCCCACCCTGGTGATTCCCTGAGGCTCTGCCCTACCCAACTTTCAGGCCCACCCAAGCTATTGCCAGTTGCTTTACCAAAGGAATCGCCTGTCTCGGATCCTGCTTCAGATTTTCCTACATTCTTTCAAACAAGCAGCATCTGGTGTCAGCGAACCCCATATCTCTCGTCAAGTGGCCCCAGGCCTGGCACTAGAAGCAGCCAGCCTTGGTTCACAACATGGCTTTTTTTGGGCACATTCAAGCCCAGCACAAGAAGCAGCCATCTGCAGACTGCTTTGTAGCTTATGTCTTATGGCCCCAGGTAAAACACCAGGCAGTGGCTGACCTTGCCCCAGAGCCAGTACTCCCTGTGGATAGCTTCAGAATACTGTGAAGCACCACCACCCAACCACCTCCACAAGTACCGCACTCAAGGAATGGACTCAGTGGGTACCAGAGCCCTGATGAAGTAAGTCTTGCTCTGTGTGGTGGGCCCCTGCACAGCTGATCATCCAAAGTAGTCAGAGGTCGGTGGATAGTGGGCACAGCCAGTCCTTGCAGCTGTTCAGCCTGAGTAAAATCCTCTCATTGATGTGCCAACAGCAATCAAAACTCAATTACAACAGAAGGGTGTACAGTCCATACAAGGGGTGCACCCCGAGGGCCCAGCTGGGAGATCAGAAAGGCTGTGCCACTGGACCTACAGGACACCTACTACAATAAGCCACCCTAGGAAGCCCAGGAGATATAGCAACTCTACCTAATACATAGTAACAACCACAGGGAGGCAGCCAAAATGAGGAGACAAAGAAACAGGTCCCAAATGAAAGAACAGAACAAAACTCTGGGAAAAGAACTAAGTGAAATGAAGATAAGCAACCTAACAGATGCAGAGTTCAAAACACTGCTTATAAGGATACTCAATGAACTTAGTGAGAACTTCAATGAACTTAGTGAGGGCCTCAAGAGCATAAAAAAGGACCAGTCAGAAATGAAGGAGGCACTAACTGAAATAAAGAATAAAATACAGAGATTCAATAGTAGAGTGGGTAAAGCCAAGAAGCAAACCATCGATTTGGAATATAAGGAAGCAAAAAATACCCAGTCAGAACACCAAAAAGAAAAAAGAATCCAAAAAAAATGAGGATAGTGTAAGGAGCCTCTGGGACAACTTCAAGCGTGCCAACATTCGCATCTTGGGGGTGCCAGAAGGAGAAGAGAGAGAACAAGAAATCGAAAACCTATTTGAAACAATAATGGCAGAAAACTTCCTGAACTTGGTGAAAGAAACAGACATACAAGTCCAGGAAGCACAGAGAGTCCCAAACAAGATGAACCCCAAGAGGCCCACACCAAGACACATCATCATCAAAATGCAAAAGGTTCAAGACAAAGAGAGAATCTTAAAAGCAGCAAGAGAAAAGCAGTTAGTTACCCACAAGGGAGTTCCCATAAGACTGTCAGCTGATATCTCAAAAGAAACTTTGCAGGCTAGAAGGGAGTGGCAAGAAATATTCAGAGTGATGAAAAGCAAGAACCTACAACCAAGATTACTCTATCCTGCAAAGCTGTCATTTAGAATCAAGAGTTTGCCAGACAAGAAAAAGCTAAAGGAGTTCATCACCACCAAACCATTATTATATGAAATGTTGAAGGGTCTTCTTGAAGAAAAATAAGATAAAAAATATGAACAAACAAAATGGCAATAAATGCATATCTATCGACAATTGAATCTACAAACAAAATGAACAACCAGAACAGAAACATTCTCATAGATACAGAGAACATTTTGTTGGTTGCAAGATGGGAAAGGGGGTGGGGGAATGGGTGAAAAAGGTGAAGGGATTAAGAAGTACAAATTGGTTGTTAGACTGACAAATCTCAAAGGGAAAGGGTTGGGGGGATGGGAAGAAATAAACCAAAGAACTTATATGCATATATGCATAACCAATGGACACAGACAACAGTGTGGGGAAAGGCAGGAGGGGGTCAGGTATGGGGAGGAGGGGATCAATAGGGGGAAAAGGAGGAACATCTGTAATATATTCAACAATAAAGATAAGTTTAAAAATTAAATAAATAAATAAATAGAAATTTTGTCCGGCTACTGTGGCTCAGTGGTGGAGCATCGACCCATACACCAACAGGTCGCCAGTTCGATTCTCAGTCAGGGCACATACCTGGGTTGTGGTCCAGATCCCCAGTGGGGGTCATGCAGGAGGCAGCCAAATGATGTTCTCTCTCATCAATATTTCTGTCTCTCTCACTCTCTCACTTCCTGTCTCTCTAAAATCAATAAAGGAAAAAAAATTTATATATATGTATATATATACACATATATATATGTATTTTACATATATATGTGTGTATATATATATACATACATACATATATATACATATATGTGTGTGTGTATATGTGTGTGTGTATGTGTATATATATATATATATATATATATATATATATATACACACACACACACGTAAAAGAAATTTCTTTGGTTGAATTTGAAGAAATCTATCTTCCATTGGTGAGAAGTATAAGCAGAAGAGCACTAGCTAGACTTCATTTGAAAAATCCCTCAAGGTGTTTATTCTGATGAAACTACCAGAGAAGTAAGACAATGTATATATATTTCAACTGTCAAATATGCAAAATGTAATTCAAAGCTAAATAATAATGTTTATAGTCACTTTTATTCAAGAAATATTAATTAAGCAACTATTGTGTATAGAAACTGGGGTAAGTATTAGATATTCAAAATGAGTACAACATAGTCACTGCCCAAAATCTAGGTTAATTGGCAAAGTGATCATTAATTAAAAGGCAAGTATCCACAAGAACAAATAACTTATTAATGAGAAAAGTATACTATAATTAGAAGAGGTTTAGAATATACATAATATGTATTAAATACAGGGTAGCTAAACCCTGAAATATAGATAATATTTTCTTTTACTTTTTACATATTAACTCACTTGATTACTTCTGGGGTGAACTAAAGGTTCAGGTTTGGCCCTGGCTGTTGTGGCTCAGTTGGCTGAGCATCTTCCCTTGAACCGGAAAGTCACTACTTCAATTCCGAGTCAGGGCACATACCCACTTTGTGGGTTTGATCCCTGGTCGAGGTGGGTACAGGAGGCAACCAATCGATGTTCTCTCTCACATTGATGTTTCTCTCTCCCTCTTCCTTCCTCTCTCTCCAAAAAAATCAATAAAAACATATTCTTTTTAAAAAGGGTTCAGAGACAACAATTATTGGAGGCAACTCGACAGATACATGCTCAGGGATTGATGGAAATGTTACATTATTTTGCCACATTTATTTCCATTTTGCATAGGTGGGGGTTAAAAATTAATACTTTCTCTCCCATCTTCTAAATTCTTCTAACTGGGCTAATAATCAATTTAACAGAGACAGATTAACAGGAGAAAGTCAGTCTTAATACATGTATGTGGGGACTTCTCATAAGCATGAAAATTCAAAGACAGTGAGAAAGCATTGAGTATATAAGACATTTTTGGACAAAGAAGAAATTGGGGGGATTAGATTTCAGAAGTGAGTGAGGGAAATCTACAGGTAGTTGAGGGAGAGCAGAACACACATGGCAGGAACATCCTCCTAGGAAACTCAGAAACAGTGGCCCCAGGGGTAACAGGCTTGGAGTCTTCCTGGCTAATACTAGGGTGGAGATTGCTGAAGCAGGTTTCTCTGTCTGAATCTCTTGGGCAGGAAAGGGGAGAGGGTCAAAGGTTCTCTCTGAGTTTTGTTTCTTAATAAACAGCTTATAATCAATATCCCAAAAGGCAGCTTCAGGGTGGCAAAACTTTGGTTCCCTTCACATAGCACATTGCTAATGAGGGACAACACAGCAAACACATTGTGTCATGTCATTGTATTGTGTGGGGGATAAAAAAAATATCAATATTTTCCTCCCACTTTCTAAGTTTCTGGCGGGGCTAATTGTCAAATTAATAGAGATAGGTTAACAAGAGAAAATCAAAATTTAATGGGATCCTCATCTCACTGGAGAGGGAGTTCACACTGAACTACAAATGTAAGCAGATTGCTTGACTAGTGGGGATGGACTTAGGAAAAACAGGGTGGTGAAATGAGAATCACTCGGGATTTATTATCACTGTCGCTACAAACTATGTCCTTCTACTCTGGCATTGTGGTGTACAGAGAATGTGCTGTACTAGAAAACAAGATTAAAAAGGAAACAAGAAAAAACAAACAGAAAAGGCTTGTGGTTTCTAGCTTCAAAATAGAAGGGTCTGAAATCTCTCAGGCAAACAAACTGCAGCTTCTCAGCCTATCTTTTTCCTTACAGCACTGCATTTATGCATTCTGGACTGTTCTATTAATTTTTTTCTAATCACAGTAGCAGAAGAGGCTCTTCAAAGTGATAATCTTCTGTCTTACCACCTTATAGTTTTGCTCCCTGCAAATTAAACAATTTCTCCATCCATGATTTCACTCATAGTCTCTGAAGAAGCATACGGACACTTTGATTTTGGATATCTATTGTTCAGAATAGTGAGAGAATACATTTTGTGGGTTTTGCCCTGGCTGGTTTGGCTCAGCAGTTAGAGAGTCAGCCCACGGACTGAAGGGTCATGGGTTCAATTCCTATCAAGGACACATAACTGGATGTGGGTTCAGTCCCCAGCCCTGGTTGGAGTCATGCAGGGGGCAACCAGTCGATGTGTCTCTCTCACATCGATGTTTCTCTCTTTCTATCTCTCTCCCTCCCTCACTTCTAATCACTCTAAAAATCAATGGAAAAATATCCTCAGGTAAGGATTAACAACAAAAAGAAACTTGTGGGTTTTTTTAAGCTATCAAATTTGTGGTATTTTGTTATAGCAGCCTTAGGAACGTAAGGCATTGATAAAACACAATATGACAATAATTTTGACAATTTAGAGGAACAAATTTCTTAAAATATAAAACTATAAATATTTAAATGAAACAGAATGTCATAAATATAAATACAAAAATTCTTGCCCTGGCCGGTTTGGCTCAATGGTTAGAGCTTCAGCCCTCGGACCAGAGAGTCCTGGGTTCAGTTCCCGCTAAGGGCATATACCTCAGTTGCAGTTTGTTCCCGGCCCTGGTTGGGGTCGTGTGGGTGGCAACCACTCAGTGTGTCTCTCTCACGTTGACGTTTCTCTCTCTCTCTTCCTCCCTCTCTCCCTCCTGCTCTATCTGAAGATAAATGCAAAAATGTCCTCAGGTGAGGATAAAAATAAATAAATACAAAAACTCTTAACAAAATATTACCCAAGCAAATCTGACAACAGTTTTTTGGGTTGTTTTTTTTTTTTTAATGGTGGTATATCTGACCTAGTGGGACTTATCCAAAAAGTATAAGTTTTGTTTAATATAAAAATCAGTTGATGAAATTTACCATACTAGGTAACTAAAAGAGCTATATAATCATCTCAATAAATGCAGAAAAATTATAAAACAAAATCACCTCCTATTTATGATAAAACTCTGAATAATCAAGAGTAAAATGGAACTTTCTCAACATGATAAAGAGGATCCAAAAATAACACCTACAGCTGACATCCCACCTAAAAGTGGAAGGCTAAATACTTTTCTTCATAAGATTGGGAACAAGGCAAGGATGCCTACTATTGTCACTTGTCTTCAACATTGTACCAGGTGTTCTAGCCAGTGCAACAAAGTGAGAGCAAAATTGAGGAAAACACAGAAGTAAAACTTGTCACATTCTCATAGGACATGATTGTGTATGTAGAAAAGAAAAATCCTGACAAAGCTAGAAAAAACGTTTTAACTACTGGAAATAATAATTAAATTAACAAGATAACATCAGTTTTCAAAAAAACTTTTATTTCTATAAACTAACAACCAATATTTTGAAAAATCTTAAATACCATTACAATGGTATCAAAAATATAAATTTAACAAAATATGTATAAGATCTATATCCTGAAATCACCACATTTTTGAGAGAAATAAAAGACCTAACTAAATAAATCATGGGCACTGTAACACTCAATATTGTTAAGATGTCAATTCTCCCAAATTAATCTACAGATTCAATACAATTCCAAACAGGCATTTTTGAAGAAATGTTGAGAAAAATGAAAGATTCCATTTATAGTCAATTAATTTTCTACAAAGGTATCAAAGTGCAAAGTGGCTTAACAGAGGAAAGGAAAGTCTTTCAACAAGTAGTACAAAAACAGTGGATATCTCTATGGAATAACCATGAACCCCAGCCTTTTTCTCACACACAAAAATGAATTGAAATGTGTATGATCTAAGCATGTAAATTAAAACTATAAAACTTCTAGAAGCTAAAATAAGACAAAAATCACTGTGATTTTGATATAGGCAATGACTTCTTAGATAGGAAAATAAAAGGAAAAAATGATATATTAAGCTTTGTTAAAAAATTTAAACTTCTCTTTGAAAGTCACCATTAAGAAAATGAAAAGGCAACAAAAAGACTGGGAGAAATCATTTGTAAAACATATATCTAATAAAGGATTTGTACTCAAATTATATAAGGAACTCCTATAATTCTAAAATAAGAAGATAAAAAAATTCAAAAAAAGAAAACTGGGCAAAATATTGAATAGACATTTCACATTCAAAGATATATGAATGGCTAGAAACACATGAAAAGATGCTCAATGTCATTAGTCTTCAGGGAAATGTCAATTAAAAACCACAGTGAGATACCACTACACACCAACTTTTGTGGCTAAAATTAAAAAGACTGACAATGACCAGTTTAGGCATTGATGGAGAAAAAAAACTCATATGTTGCTACTGCATAAGTAAAATGATGCAATCACATTGGAAAACAATCTAGAAGTTTCTTATAAAATTAAACATGCACTTACCATAAGGCTCAGCAATCAAACTCCTGGGTATTTAATAAAATGAAAACACATGGCCACAGAGTTACTTGCACATAAATGTTCATGGCAGGTTTATTCATAATAGTTAACAACTGGAAACACACCCAATGTCCATGGTGAATGGACAAATTGTGTATATCTGCACCATGGAATACTGCTCAGTAACAAAAAGAATGAACTACTGATACAAGAAAAACACCAATTAATTTCAAAAATGATAACAAAAAGAAGTTCAGTTACAAAAGAGTACATGAAGTATGAAATTCTAGAATAGGCAGAACTAATTTATACTGACAGAAAGCATATCAGTGGTTAACCGGGTCCAGGTGGGAGGGGAGGGGCAGAAAGGAACTTTTGGAGATGATAAAAATATTCTATATCTTGATTTGATGGTGTTTAAGAGGTGTATACATTTGTCAAAAACCCATGACCTCACGATTTAAATGGATGCATTATCTTGCATGCAAAGTATAACTCAACAAGGTTACATTTTTTTTTAACATGAAGGTCAAGAAAATCCACAAAAGCATGAAGAACTGTTCCAGATTAAAGGAGACCATGGAGACATCAGGACTAAATACATGGCATGATCCTGAATATTGAAGAAAAACACCTATAAATAATATTATTGAGACAGTTGACCAAATATAAATGTGGATAGCAGAAGAAAGCATAGTACTATATCAATGTTAAATTTCCTGATTTTGATAATTGTGCTATGGTTATACAAGATTGAGTATTGCAAACCATTTAGAGAAAGAGACATAATATTCCCAATTTATTATTAGAAGAATGAGCAAGAGGCACGAGAGACAGACAGACAAAGAGAGAGAGAGAACACAATAAAGTGCAGATAGTAAAATATAAACAAGTGGTAACTATGGGTAAAGGTTATATGAGAGTTTCTTATACTATTGTTTTAACTACTCAGTAAAAACAGGGAAAGTACCTAGGTATTTATGAGTTTTTTCTAATTGGACTGTGGGTAGTTCAGGGAAAGAGAAAGAGAGAATAATTTCACAAACCCATTAAAGAGAGGGGTACATGCTTTCCAAAGGCAAATATCCCCCCTCTTCTCCAAGAACACCGATGACGCCTGATCTCTCAAATCATTGTCCAAAAGAGCATGTTCTTCTCTTCCAGCTCATCTCTGTTTCTACAGTGGACTAAGTCCTGTAGTAAAAACGTGACTTTGTCAAGTAATCACATATTATTACAGGAAACACACCACAAATGACAAAATCCATTTTACCTGTCCCTCTTAGTTATGTTAAAAGCATAGAAAATGTCCATCTCACAGATACAATTGTAGGAGTTAGAGCAATCAATAGTTGTTATTCTTGTTGAGGTTAAAAATGCACACGCTCCATTCCCAGAGGTCATACTCATTATTGCAGATTTACTATAAAACAGAAAACATATATAGTCAACTGTTTACTTCTGGAGCTTACAATAACATAAATCATAATTTTTAAGTCAGTTATTTGCCTAACGATCAGGAATGTGCAAATGCTAATCACAACTTCATCACCTGGCTCTTAACCCAGCAAATAAAGGCTGGCTCTTAACCAGCCCTTTGATTACACCCAGAGTCTCCCCTTTTATTTCACACTGGACATTTTTGGTCAGAGGGCAAAATTTCCTTGCAATATAGCTATGGGATTATGATATAGAAAACGTGTTTCTTTATGTTAATTTTTTTCAATAGAGTGGAGGTTAAGAGAGAAAATCTGGCCCTGGCCAGTTTGGCTCAGTGGTTAGAGTGTTGGTTCTTGGGTTCAGTTCCAATCAAAGGCACGTTCCCCTGCCCCAGTTCAGGTTGTGCGGTAGGCAACCAATCAATGTGTGTCTCTCACATCGATGTTTCTGTCTCTCTCTCTCTCTCTCTCTCTCTCTCTCTCTCTCTCTCTCTCCTCTCCCTTCCACTCTCTCTAAAAATCAATGGAAAAAGAGCCTTGTGTGAGGAATAACAAAAAAAGACAGGGAGAGAAAAACTGAATTTCTATGATACACTGGCCAGGTCTTGTATATATATACACTACAGTGAAAAGATAGAATTGAAATATAGTCAGAAATCAGGTTGTTCAATCAATCTTTTTATTTGTTCAATTTCCTTTTCCTCCCAACCCCATAGCTAATCCTTAGCTAAAACGTGACAATCCACTGAAACGTATCTAAAAGCAGGACTTCTATTTCAGACAAGTGGTGGATTAGGTGCCAGATATCTTTCTATTAAAAACAATTAAAAAATGCTGAATTTTAAAAAATGTAACCCTCTTGAATAAATTTATGAACAGGCAGGCAAGATGCAAATTAACACAGTTTCCTCTTAACTAGTAGAGAATGCTGAATAAGGAATTCCACCCTCCGTCCTAAACAGAAGACAAGCTATACAGAGTTGAGACGTCAAAGAGATATATCTTCAGTATAAACACCCTAGTACTGCGTTGAACCTTAGATTTAAGCAGAAGAGCAAAAGAAGAAGCCCACCTAAGAGTCCACAATCATAAACCCTCCCTCATGTAATTTGCATTTGCTATATTATGTAAGAATATTTAAATCTGCTACAGGAAAAAGGGGAAAGAAACAAATAAGATAAATGAAACTAAACAGCTTTGGAGACACAAGCAGAACACTTAAGATAAGTTAAAGATGGATAAGTAAGTTAGTAACCAGGAGACATGTTAAGGTAGAGATACAGTACGTAGAGCTCATGTGTACTGAACATAGAAAAGGAGCAAAGAACCAACTAAACACTAAACACTATGCACAAAATACACATAATGCACATGGATGCTCAACATCCGTGAGGTCTTAATTTCGCCATCCATTGGCAACACTTATTGTGGCCCTCTGGTGAAAAAACACAAACAAAATTCACGGCTGCTCATCAGGTTAATTGGAAAGCTGTAGCTGTGGCCAGGCTTAACATGCTTCTGTATCTCTCCAGTACAGAAAAGGTGTGTGCCAGCCACAAGAACTTGCTGCCTGTTACTCAACCCTCAAGTGGGTGTCTAGAAACCACACCATCAGGAAAGGGTTTTGCAGCAGGTTGAGTCGGGCCATATGAAGACTGCATAACTCAGTGATCCTTTATAGCTAAGTGATCTTTTCATTTACTTGCAACTTATCTTAAGTGTGACAACCTATCCCACCACATTCCACCCCAGTGTGACAAGCAATCCCATTTCTATCCCCTTGCAGATTGGTGTTTTACATTGGTTTAATTAACCATGGAATTTGAGCATCTTACTATGGCCTATGAGCTTTGGGCCCTGTGACTTTTGAGATAGTTTGCCTGGAGTGTACTCACAGGCCATGATTACATCAAAGTAATTTCCTGCATGACATTGTGTGTAGGTTTGCAGCCCAGATCTACATGACTTTCAGGGCCCAAATTTAGAATTAAGGGGCCCAGACTCATAATGCCCCAAGGCATCCAATAAAAGCAAATTCTTTCTTGAGGAAGTCACCTTCTTCTCAGTACTCTAATAATTTCCTGAGCACCTCAAAAAGAAAAAAAAAATTACTAAATGCTATGCAGAAAATGGCATCATGAAGAAAGCCCAGCAGAAACAATAGATTAGACCCACAAAACTTCAAATATTAGAATAAGTATGCTTATTATCACTAGAAAAATAAATGACAGCTTGAAAAAATGAGTAACTAGCAAGGAGATTTGAAAGAAAAAAAAACAGAATTACTAGAAATAAAAATATAATAGTTATATTATAGTTTAACAGCAGATTATATCTTAAGGTAAACCCAAGAGTTTATAAAATACTATACTTCTTAGTAGATCCAGAGGAAGATGGCAGCAAGTGGACCAGAGCGAGTGTGAGTGTGGGAGAGAGTGAGTGAGTGTGAGAGAGAGTGTGAGTGAATGCAAGTGTGGACAACCAACCTTGAGTAGTGCAGAAACGCAAGGCAGAAGGTTCCTGTGCTGTGGACGGAAAGCAGCCAACTACCGCGGCGAGAGGCGCATCAGCGAGCATCTGCCTGCACAGCCGGGAGGCCCTGCCATTTTGGAAGATCCCTGGTCTTCTCTGGTAGGAGGAAGCAGGGAATAGCTAGGATCAAGCGACCTGAGTCCACCAGAGCAACTTGCACCATCGGTCCAGTGGACCAGTGCACAGTAGCAGCGCTATCCAGGTGCCTGCTGCAGTAGCCAAAACTGGGCACGACCTGAGCACCATCACCCATAGCAGAAGCCTGATTGGAACCCAGCACCTTCCCCTACAGCAAAGTGACTAGGCGGGAGTTGAGACCCACCCCCAACAGGCAGAAGCAGCTCAGATCGGCAGCTCAGACCCATCCCCAGCAGCATCAATAGATGCTGACCCAGAGTGGTGCCCCAGCCCAAGTAGCAGGGCTCGGGCAGCTGAGACCTGCCCCTAACAACTGCAGCAGTGGATTTGGAGTGGAGCCCCTCCCCCCAGGCAGCAGCAAAGTCCCAAGAGTGGAGCATCCTCAACCCCCAACAGCAGTAAAGAAATGGGACCTGAGAGCACACGCAATTACAACAAAAACACACAAAAATATGAAAACACTTGGAGACTAAATAGCATGTTATTAAACAACGAATGAATTACCAACGAGATCATGGAAGAAATTAAAAACTTCCTGGAAACAAATGAAAACAAACACACAACACCAAAAAATCTATGGGACACAGCAAAAGCAGTACTGAGAGAGAAGTTCATAGCACTACAGGCCTATCTCAAGAAACAAGAAAAATTCCTAATTGACTTTCTAACCCTACAACTTAAAGAACTAGAAAGTAAACAAAAAGAAAAACCCAGAGCTAGTAGGAGGAAGGAAACAGTAAAAGTCAGAGCAGAAATAAACGACATAGAGATTAAAAAAAAAAAATTCAAAAGATTAATGAAACAAAAAGTTGGTTCTTTGAAAAGATAAACAAGATTGGTGGACCTTTAGCCAGACTCACCAAGAAACAAAAAAAGAGGACCCAAATAAACAAAATCAGAAATGAAAGAGGATAAATAACAACTGATACCACAGAAATACAAAGGATCATCAAAACATACTATTAACAATTATACGCAAATTGGACAATGTAAGAGAAATGGACAAATGTCTAGAAACACACAGTCTCCCAAAATTGAACAGGGCAGAGATAAAAAAAAAACTTGAACAGACCAATAACAACAAAGGAAATTGAAGATGTAATCAAGAAACTCCCAGCAAACAAAAGCCCAGGCCCGGATGGTTAAATGGGAGTTTTACCGAACATTCAAAGAAGATTAAATACCCATTCTCCTCAAAATATTTGAAAAAGTTCAAGAAGACAGAGGACTTCCAAACTCATTTTGAGACCAGCATAATCCTACTACCAAAACCAGATAAAGACACTACAAAGAAAGAAAACTACAGGCCAATATCCTTGATGAATACAGATGCCAAAATCCTTAACAAAATATTAGCAAATCGGATCCAGCAATATATCAAAAAATGTATTCATCATGACCAAGTGGGATTCATATCAGGTACGCAAGGATGATACAATATTTGCAAATCAATAAATGTGATGCACCACATAAACAAAATGAAAGATAAAAACCATATGTTCTTATCAATAGACACTGAAAAAGCATTCGACAGAATCGAGCACCCATTTCTGATAAAAACGCTCAGCAATGTGGGAATAGAGGGATCACATCTCAACATAATACAGGCCATATATGAAAAACCTACAGCTGCCATCATACTCAATGGGCAAAAACTAAAAGCAATTCCCTTAAATACAGGGACAAGACAGGGATGCCCACTTTCACCACTCTTATTTAACATAGTACTGGAAGTCTTAGCCACAGCAATCAGATATGAAGAAAAAATAAAAGGGATCCAAATTGGAAAGGAGGAAGTGAAACTGCCATTTTTGCAGATGACGTGATATTGTATATAGAAAACCCTAAAGACTCCATCAAAAATCTACTAAATTTAATAAATGAATTTGGCAAAGTAGCAGGACACAAAATTAACGTCAAGAAATCGACGGCATTCTTATACACCAACAATGAACTCACAGAAAGAGAAACTAAAAAACAATCCCATTTACAACTGCGGCATAAAAATTAAGATATCTGGGAATACACTTAACCAAAGAAGTAAAGGACCTATTCGCAGAAAACTACAGGACACTGAAAAAAGAAATAGAGGAAGATATAAAAAAGTGGAAGCATATAGCATGTTTATGGTTTGGAAGAATTAACATCATTAAAAATGTCCATACTACCCAAAGCAATCTATAGATTCAATGCAATCTCCATCAAAATACCAATGATATGCTTCACAGAACTAGAACAAATACTCCAAAAGTTTATATGGAACAAAAAAGACCCAGAATACCCACAGCAATCTTGAAAAAGAAGAACAAAGTAGGAGGGATCATATTACCAGACATCAGGTTATACTACAAAGCCACTGTAATCAAAACAGCCTGGTATTTGCACAAGAACAGGCATATAGATCAATGGAACAGAACAGAGAAGCCAGAAATTGACCCAAGACAATATGCTCAATTAATGTTTAAAAAGGTGGCAAGAGCATACAGTGGAGTCAAGACAGCCTCTTCAATAAATGGTGCTGGGAACACTGGACAGCTACATGCAAAAAAATGAAGCTAGACCACCAACATACACCATACACAAGAATAAACTCAAAATGAATAGAAGACTTAAATGTGACTCATGAATCCATAAAAATCCTGGAAGAAATTGTAGGCAACAAAATTTCAGACATCACACGCAGCAGAATTTTCACTGATACAACACCTAAAGCATGGGAAACAAAGGAAAAAATAAACACATGAGACTATATCAAACTAAAAAGCTTCTGCACAGCAAAAGAAACAACCATCAAAATGGAAAGGGAATCCACTGTTTGGGAGAGCATAATTGCCCATGATACATGAGATAACAGGTTAATCTCCAAAATATATAGAGTACTCATACAACTCAACAAAAGGAAGACAAAGAACCCAATTAAAAATGGGCAGAACCCAATTAAAAAATGGGCAGAGGTGTCTAAAGAGACACGTCTCCAAACAGAACATACAAATGGCCAAGAGATACATGAAAAAATGCTCAACATCACTAATCATCAGAGAGATGCAAATTAAAACAACAATGAGGTATCACCTCACACCTGTCAGAATGGCCGCCATCAACAAATCATCAAACAACCAGTACTGGCGAGGGTGTGGAGAAAAGGGGACTCTAGTACACTGCTGGTAGGAATGCAGACTGGTGCAGCCACTATGGAAAACACTATCGTGTTACCTCAAGAAATTAAAAATTGTATTGCCATTTGACCCAGTGATCTCACTTCTAGCAAAATATCCTAAGAAGCCAGAAACACGAATCAGGAAGAATATATGTACCCCTATGCTCATAGCAGCAGTATTTACAATAGCTAAGATCTGGAAACAGCCCAAGTGTCCATCAGTAGATGAGTGGATAAAAAAGCAGTGGTACATATACACAATGGAATACTATGCAGTTGTAAGAAAGATCTCTTATCCTTTGAGACGACATGGAGGGACTTGGAAAGTATTATCCTAAGCGAAACAAGCCAAGCAGAGAAACACAAATATCACGTGATCTCACTTCTTTGTGGAATATAATGAACAAAAAAACTGATGAACAAAATAGACCCAGAGACATAGAAGTAGGGTACAGACTGACAAACCTCAGAAGAGTGAGTGGGGGGAGGAGGGAAGAGATAAACCACAGAACTTATATGCATGTATGCATAACCAATGGACATAGACAACAAAGCTGGGGATGAGCGGGGGTGGGGGAATGAGGAGGAGGATGTCAAAGAGGGAAAAAGGAGAAACATCTGTAACAAAAATAAATTAATAAAAATAAAATACTATACATCTTAAGTCTGGCCAGCGTGGGTCAGTGGCTGAGCATCGACCCATGCACCAGGAGGTCACCAGTTCAATTCCCGGTCAGGACACATGCCCTGGTTGTGAGCCAGATCCCCAGTAGGGTGTATGCAGGAGGCGGCCCATCAATCTTTTCTCTCATCGATGTTTCTATCTCTCTCTCCTTCTCACTTCCTCTCTCTCTAAAATCAATAAAGAAAAAAAAGGTGTTTTTTTTTAAAACAAAACTCTTAATACTACTATAGTGAAGGTGTGTGTGTGAGTGTGTGTGTGTGTGTGTGTACTGGAATAAATTTATATTTATAAATAATACTTGAACATATACATGTAAACTAATAAAAGAAAGTAGTTCCAGATGAATTTTGGGGATACTCAAAATAGTCATCTGTGGTTATGGGAGGATCGCTATGGCTAAATCAGGATGATTCAATCATTTCACATCACTTTATGATTTTTTTAAATTTCCGTGTACCTCATAACACACATTCTTCTCAGCATGTGTTTGGCATCGTAATTTCATTATTAATAACTCTGTATGACACTTCTCTTCCTTTTTAACTATATTTCTTAAAACACTTTCTTAATCATTCTGCTTATTCTTCCTGATAACCTCTACTTGAAAATGAGTTAAGCTGTGTGAAGTGAGAGAAGATACTTTTTAGATAGAATACTTCCAACCAATGTTAGAGTTGGAATACATTCCAGAGACTTACATTCCAGATGTGCCCTTGTCAATCCATTCCCATTTTCTTTTCTTGTCATTATATGATAATCCAATCCAGTAGTTATTTTGATAAGCCTGGGATTGAAGGAAGGCCTACAAAGGAATCAAAACATATCATGTGACTAAATTTCCATCTGTTAGAAGACTGGAGAAGATAGGAAGAGCAGCCAGCTGATTCGGTGGCCAGGACTCTGCTGCTTCCCACGTCATCCTGCCCACACCCTTCCTAGAGAGCCCTTTCTCCCCTCAATCTGTGTATTTTCATTTTCCAACATAATTTTCTCTTAGAGTAGTATTTATGTCAAAAATGCCTGCCAGTGTCATAGATTATTTAAAACATGGAAAAATAAATAAAATCTAATTATCTAACAATAGATTTGTTAAATAATGTATGATACTTCATAAAATGATTCAAAATCATGCTCCAGAAAAATATTTAAGAATATAGAAAATAATTATGTCATATTGTTAAGTGAAAAAAGGAATCTCCAAACAAATACATTTAAATCACAAGCGTAGGTGGGGGATGTGCATTACAGCCTTCAGCGTCATAAGAGGAAGCCTTGCTATAGTTTAGTAGTTGGAAGGGGCAGAATTTAGAAATATTTACTAGTCTAAAAATGCATTGTATAGTGGGGAGGAGGGTGGCAATGGGGGGAAAAGAGGTGATATATGTAAGACTCTCAAAAACAAAAAATAGAAATGAAAATGTAATGTATCAAAGTAACATATATATCTGATTAGATGACAACATGTGTTTTAAAATATAGGTTTGAATTTAACTGTGTTTTAGTGCATCAAACAGAAAATATTTTATGACTTGACAATATAAATTCCTCTATATTATGATTTAAAACATCTATTAGATTTGTACATAAATTTTGTGTTGTTTTCCTAAATGATAAATAGATGTTTCGAGGCTGACCTCTGCAAACATTTCTCTGTAAAAACATATTGTGTGTATGTGTATAGTTTTTATTAGTAACAAATTAAAAAGATAATTTTGATATTGTCAATGTATTTTATTATTATACAGTTCTTTTTGAAAGATATACATCTTGATGTAATATACAAGAATATTGATCAAGTAAATGTTACCTTCAGATGCAGTGAAAATCACCATGAAGCTAATTTGTAAAATTGTTATCAGTTTTATGTTCCCACCATTATCTCCATTTTGCAGGTGGTAAAACTGAAGCCAAGAGAGATTAAATAATTCACTAGAGGTTACCCAACTAGTAGGTGCCAGAGCTGAAACTGACCACAGGCAGTCTGGCTCCTGGATTCCTTGTAGTAAATACTAGACCATGTTACACCAGGATTTTAGTTGCCACCTTAATGGGAAAAGAACTGCTGGTTCCAGCCTGTGTTTTCCAAACAATCAAGTACTTCATCAAAGGAGAGGCATATGTCTCTGATAGTTGGGGGTTTTTTGTTGTTGTTGTTTTGAAAGAAAGATGGTTGCAAAGACCCAAACTGCATCCTCAAAGGGATTTCCTTTTTGGACATAATAATGGTCATTTTAGATAATATGTATTGAATGCTTAGTAAATAGCAAGATCCTGTTCCTATTCGCAGGCAGAGTCTCCTGGGAGACTCAATTGATTTTTGCTCACTCAACAAACACAACACAAAATATAGCTGAAGGTCCCTTTTTCTGCACCCCTTCCCATCCTCAATATCTTGGGTCTGAGGGTGTGAGACAGAGTCCAAGAGAATGAAAGTAAATATAGTTGTCCATGATACCAGTTCATCTTCATCATTTATCTTCAAAAGAGATAATCCATATCTTTGGCAAGTCTCTTTACATCCCTTCCAGTTTTTCTTTTCAAAGGTAAAATAATAACAGCTTGCTCCACAACAGGACCAGAGTTCTACATCAACCATGCCTACAACATATAAGGTAAAACATTAAACTTCTTGTGATCTGGCATTCTGTTAAGCAGAGCATTATATTTATCAGACTTCCATAACTAAATAAAATCCTAATAGCTATCAATAATGATAATATGAGGTTCATCTGGAATACCAAGAATATCTGAAGTCTCATGTTGATTGTAGCATTATTCACAATAGCCATGATATGGAAATAACCCAAATGTCCATCAACAGATGAACACATAAAAAAAGGGTTGTCTAGACATACTTGCATGATTCAGCCTTAAAAAGGAGGAAATCCTGCCGTATGCAACAACATAGATGAACCTTGAGATTATTATGCTAATGAAATAAGCCAGATACAGAAAAAATACTGCATGATTCCAGTTACATGAGGTGTCTTAAATAGTCAAACTCAGAGAAACAGAAAGTATTATGGTGGTTACCAGGGGAAGTTAGGAGGGAGAAATGGGCAGCTGCTCAATGGGTGTAAAGTTTCATTTATGCAAGATGAATAAGCTCTAGACCTCTGCTGTACAACACAGTGCCGAGAGTTAACATTATTGCATTGTGCACTTAAATACTTGGTAAGAGAATAGATTGTATGTTAAGAATTCTTACCACAAAAAGAAAGAAAAGTCATGAGGAAACTTTGGAGATTTTACCCTTATTGTGGATGGTTTAAGGAGTATATGTATACATCCAAATTCATCAAATAGTATATATTAAATGTCTACAGTTTATTACATTATTAATACCTCAGTAAGCTGCTTAAAGAATAATAATATTCAAATAAATTTCTGGAATGCTTTCTAAATTAAGCAAACATTATTTGGAATTTTTTTCTTTTTCTCATATATTTTACAATATACCAAAATTTAAAAATAGTATTCATACTTTAATTACAGATACAATAATTTCTACTGAGTCCATACATAAATGAGATTAAATATGCAAAAGCTCTTTGTAAACTCTAAATCCTAAATAAATATGTATTAATTGTTGATAACCAGGTCAATTCACTCCATTGGTATGCTTGATAACAAAATTTATTGTATGAGACCAATATTTTTATCTCTTGCAATGTTTTTACAAGTATCACCACACAGACTTACACAAACATCAACACTATGAAAAATCTTGCAGATGTATTGGAAGGAGTACATACTAATCACAAAAGACCAAAAATCTGAAGTCAAGTTAGAATGTAAAGACCAAAAGGAACACACACACACACACACACACACACACACACACACACACATACACACACACACACAATTATCTCTACCACAGCATCCAAATAAAAGGCCTTATGCCCATTGCAGCCTGTCTATTTTTATTGATAGCATCTACATTTAATGTTAGCAACAAAGTAGAAGTGACTAATCTGCCCACAGGTCCAATGTGATCTGAGTTTTCAGGAGAGCTAACATACTATTCCACCCTCTGGGAGAAGTAGGAATGCAAGAACTGCCATTGTATTTTTGAAAATACAAGGGTCTACTAATCCAAACATGACTCCTGAGGTCTCAATCCCATAATTAAAACAAGCAATCCCAAATACACATATTATTTCTATGAGGCACAAATTAAAATTTTCCAGTAGAGGTCAATAACTAGCATATATCAGAAGCCTGTTATTAGCATTGAAGCTTCTGCAGAAGAAATAATGAAAAATCATGCAATCTCTCACTGAAGATTTCCTTCATACCTGTATTTTGCAAAGATTTTGCAATGATTCCCTTTTTTCCATGACATTTCTTTTCTATTAAAAGTGAGACCGGTTTATTGTCCAGCTGAAGGGTTATATTTTTGAAAACGTCAGATGCTAAAGTCTTATTTGTCAAAGGTTTCTTTGTTAAGCAGTTTTCATTTTGCATAATGTCATACTTTTCTGTGCGGTTTTGTAGAGTTTCATCTTCTTGATGTTTTTCTTGAATACACTGAAACACTAAAATTAATAGAATAGATATAATACAAAACTGTACTCATAATACTTAAATGTTGAAATTAAAGAAAAGAGAAAAAAATCTCACTTTGACAATCAGCCCATTTCATTATTTTAATTAGCAATTTTACATTTAGAAAGTAACACTTCAGTAAATTGACCATAGAAATGGACACAGCAAACTTCTTACTATTAGCAACTTAAGCGTAGAATAAATAAAATAAGAGATGTGACTAAAATGATAATGGCAACACCTTAGCATTTGGCTTTGTTTCATTGTAATAGCTAGCACATTATTGTGCACCTGAAACCTGTACATTTTGTTGACCAGTGTCACCCCAATAAATTTAAAAAATAGTTAGAACATTTTTTAAAAATAGATACCAAAGAAAGTCAGTCAACATTTAGCAACACATCTTCTGAGTAGGAAAATCTGCACTAAGAAACATGAAGAAATATCACCGTCATTATTAGAGTAAATGGAATATCCACAGGAGAATAGAGGAAAATCCAAATATGTCATTTTATGAGTGTAATATATTAGTGATTTTCTCCAATGATATCAAGGAATTCAAATAAAAAATAAAAGTTGATGAATTCAAGATTCTAACATCCATGTATAGAATCACTCTTCTTAGTAAATCATTTCTTCATTGTATTCTTAGAAAAATAAGAGAAAGCCATAATTTCTTTTGAACAGTTGTTTCTCAAAGAATGTTTATCAAAGATTCACAATGATCTAAACTCAGAACGCAGAATATTACCAAGTCTTGTATCAAAAGTAATATTACCATGTATGATAAAGAATGAGGCAGCTCATTATAGCTGCAGAGTCACTGGAATAGGTAAGTGAAATAAAAATAACACTGTGATGTGTCTGGGGAAAATCACCGAGAAAGAGCCATCTGAAACATTCCCTTAGTGTAGCCAGCGGACAATTGATGAAGCATTGTTAACATCTGCCAATTAGTGGTCAGTGCTATTACTCAGACTTGTAGGATGTATTTCAACTACTTACACTTTATTCCCAGCACTGCAATTGTCACCATTAGAAGTAAACAGAGGATCCCAAGAGCCATTGCAATGAGATGCCAGGGTACTGAAAACTCTTGAAATAAAGAAGAAAAAACAATCATCAATGGTAGAGCTTGGCCCACTACTAAACTTCACTGGGACACCATTTGAAACAAAGGGACAAATATTCTCTGAAAACCTGACCAACTTAGTCTTTGCAGAGGTCGCGTGGTTTTTCTGCTTCAACAGTACTTAGACGAACCAGCGTTCTATCCATCCCAGCCAGCCACCCCGATCCAGCCTTCCGCCACCTCCTCACAGTGCCTCAGACATCCCCAAGGCCCCCGCTCCAGCGCTGCGAGCCGCCTCTCCTTAGCCCCCCACCATGACGTCCACCATGTCCACCTCCCAAGTGCGCTGAACTACCACCAGGACTCAGAGGCCGCCATCAACCTCGTGATCAACCTGGAGCTCTAGGCTTCCTACGTCTACTTGTGCATGTCTTACTACTTTGATCGCAATGATGTGGCTTTGAAGAACTTTGCCAAATATTTCCTTCACCAATCTCATGAAGACAGGGAACATGCTGAGAAACTGATGAAGCTGCAGAACCAAGGAGGTGGCTGAATCTTCCTCCAGGATATCAAGACCGTGAGGACTGGGAGAATGGGCTGAATGCGATGGAGTGTGCATTACACTTGGGAAAAAGTGTGAATCAGTCACTACTGGATTTGCACAAACTGGCCACTGACAAAAAAGACCCTCACTTGTGTGACTTCCTTGAAACTCACTACCTGAATGAGCAGGTGAAATCCATCAAAGAACTGGGTGACCATGTAACCAACTTGCACAGATTGGGGGCCCCTGAAACTGGCATGGCAAACTATCTCTTTGACAAGCACACCCTGGGAGACAGTGAGGAGAGCTAAGCCTTAGGCTGGCTTCCCATAGCCACGGGGGCGACTACCCTGGTCACCAAAGCAGTACATGTTGGAGTTACCTTTACCTTTTCTATAACTTGTACCAAATCATCCACTTACAGCTTTTCATTTGTACCATTCCCTCAAATAAAGTAATTTGGTACCCCCCCAAAAAAACTTTACAAACTTATATCATACAAATTGATCTAAATTTGGAATCTGATCGTTAACACGTTTAAAGTTTCAGATTTCTGACTGACGCACACCCACTGTAGAAATCCTACACACAAGAACACTTCTCTAGGATTTCAAAAGCACATCCCATACAAAGGCACAGATGTCAATAGACACCACACACATTTATGAGAGTCCACACTAGCGTGTATTCTCCTTGCTGTGGTCACAACTAATCATGAAGAGGAAAGATAAGGCAGCCAATACTCTTGAGAAAGTGGTAGCCAACAGCAGACATTCTGAAGCTGCAAATGTGAATGGGGTCCATCCTTAAAGATATTTCTAGAAATCAACTTTCCTTTCTTTTTGTTCTATTTTTCACTAGACAATGTTATATTTATCCTTATGTTTGTGTCCTCAGTATCTGAAAGCTGTTTTCTCTTATCATCACTCTATTAAAATAGTAAATTTAGAGTTTAATTGTAACAATATTTGAAAGAAGAGTGAGAGAACGGAAAAATTAAAATGCTCCTTTTGATTTGAACATATTTGCAGCTTCATTACCATCAAGGTTTGGTAAATATTTAAGATACCTAAAATACCTTTTCTTCTGAATGAAACAATATTTTTCATCCCAAACATTTTCTTAGACTTTTATTTCTCTAGGAAATACAATGTTTTCTTGAGATTCTGGTTTGTTCTTTACTTTTTTTTATTCCTCACCAGAGGATTTTTTTTTTAATTAAGTTAAGAGAGAAAGGAAGGAAGAGAGAGAGAAACATTGATGTAGGAGAGAAACATTAATCAGTTGCATCCTGTACGCACCTCAACTGGCAATCAAGCCCCCAATCTTTTCATCTTTGGGGACCATGCTCCAGCCAACTGAGCCACCCAGCCAGGGCTGCTCTTTACTTTTAAAGGTCTCAATAATTCCTCTGGGCAAATTAAAATGGAAACATTCTATTAGTTCCTCAAATTTACACAATTCATTCATTTTCCACTCTCACAAATGTAAAAAGAAAAGAGAGAGACTTGTTCTATTACTATATCCCTTATGATTTTGTATTACCACCTGAGAACATGAAGTACTTTTTTTTCAAACTTGAAGAGTTTGACAGTCCACAAGACAGGTGAATCCAGATGCTTAAAACATACCTTTGTCATCACTTTCCGTAGGCCTTTGAGGTCCACCAGCTCTTAATCTATTTTGTGACTCTGAAGAAGACTGAAGAAATGTCAGTGTTGAATAAGTTACTTCCTGATGGCTCATTTCGAGAATACGAAGAGAAAAATATTTTGCATTAAAACCTTGTACCTGGATGATTTCTGTTAAAGAAAATTTTAAATGTCAGTCTACAGGAATAAACCAAATATGACAGGTATGTGTGCATGTCTGCCTGTGATATGAATGTGTGTTCATTAACTACTTGGAATGCCTAAAGCACATAGACTAAGACTGATTTATATAAGAAATTTATATAAGATTACACCCATTATTATTAGAAAATAGAAAAGGAATTTTAAAAATATTTACCAATAGATTGAATAGGTTGGGTCCCATTCACCTAGCCAAATTAGCTCTAAAGTTCAACATGCATATACAAATATTGGGCAAAGTTGGTACCATCTCTATGACACCTTTAAAATGATCAATTCCAAAAACAAAAATTCTACATTTTTGAAATTCTGAAAAATATATAAATATCTTCACTTCAAAAAACAATATTTACGTTCAACTCTACATATAAATATTAAAAAGTCAACACATTCTTTTCGATTATAACATGACTGACTCAACCAGAGCATTTCCCAAAGTGTATCCAATACACCACCTGCAAAAGAATGATCTGACAGTTAACATTGCCGATTGGTGAGCATTCCAGATTCCAGTGCCCCATGTGAGATGCACTGAATAAAAATCTCAGGGGGGAGCCAAACACCTGAATTATTAATCTCAAACGACTGCATGTACATTAAAATTTTAGAAATGGCTTTCCTGTGTATGATGTTGCCAGAGAGGTCTATGTTAAAATAAAAATTTTAAAAGGCAGTCATTGGGCAATATCTATAAAGAATTAAATTACAGCCCTGGCCGTTTTGGCTCAGCGGTTGGAGCATCGGCCTGAGGACCAGAGAGTCCCGGGTTCGGTTCCCGCAAGGGGCACGGACCAAAAAAAAAAAAAAAAAAAGAAAGAATTAAATTACAAATGAATATCAATATAAAAAGGAAATTATTAAATAATAGATATTTAAAATGTATCTTGCGTCTTACATTAATCAGTATGAAAAGATGATATACAAGAAACAGAGTATGGACAACAAATCGCTCATGTAACTCCGTCCTTTCAAATTTTTATTTTAATTTATAAATTTTCTAAACTTCACCATCCACATTTCCTCCAATTTCCTAAGGAAAAGGAATCTTTTCTATTACAGAATCCTTCAAGGTCAATAACAGTAAATCATTAAGTCTAAATTAGAAGTAATTAAGCCCCCAAACCCCTATTCTTTATTTTGATAACACTAAGCACAGATCATAGCACATTACGAAGAGAAAGAAAGCTCTGGTCAGTTTGGCTCAGCAGTTAGAGTGTCAGTCCTGTGGACCAAAGAGTCACGGGTTCAATTCCAGTCAAGGGCACATACCTTGTTTGTGGGTTCGTCCCCAGCCCTGGTCGGGGTCGTGGGGTAAGCAGTCAATCTATATGTCTCCCTCATGCCGATCTCTCTCTCTCTCTCTCTCTCTCTCTCTCTCTCTCTCTCTCTCTCTCCTTTCTTCCCTCTCTCCCTCCCACTCTATCTGAAGATAAATGGAAAAATATCCTCGGGTGAGGACTAAAAGATAAAAGAAAAGGAGAAAAAAAGTTTCAGTAAATGCTCAACTAGTTTTCACATTCCCTTCAGAGACAGAGGAGTTCCAATGCAATCAATCGAGCATGCTGTCCTCTCAATCCCAACTTCGTGCCTAGTCATTTGTAATTAATAAAACACCATATCTCTAACATCCTTTCTTCCTAGAATGTTTTCTTTATAAGGAGCACTAAAGGTACAAAGAGCTGAGGAAATAATAGCAAATGTTACCTGCAGCTGTGGACGCAGTGATGCAGGTGGGGAAAGCTGACCCAAAAATGAGGTGGGAGAAGAGAAACTTTCCAATCCTGGATCCCTTGGGTGCATGAGGGGCTGTAAGACGCGAGGCAGGAATGAATTGTCTCTGAATAGTACTCCAACTCAAACTTTTCTGCCCCTCCTCTTGACCAAAGTGATGAAAGGAAATTGCATGATGAAACTGATGTTGACGTGGAAGGAAAGGTGATGGTGAGTTATATGTTCCTTCATCTCAACTAACCAATTACTTGGTACTCTGCAAAATTGCATGTAAAATCAACATTCAAGGACTAAAAAGATGAAGGAACACAGCTTTCAATAAAACAAGAACAAATATCTTTAACAAAAACTAGCCTACTTAAAATAAATTACTAATAAAAACAAATGATTAAAATGTAATTGTATAAATATTTATACACATATATGTAAGAAGTATCATGACTAAGTTCTTGAACTCTTGAATAGCCCATCTGGTGTGGCTCAGTGGTTGAGCGTCAACCGATGCACCAAGAGGTCTCTGGTTCAATTACGGGTCAGGGCACATGCCCAGGTTGTGGGTCCAATCCCGTGTGGGTATGCAGGAGGCGGCCAGTCGATGTTCTCTCTCATCGATGTTTCTATCTCTTTCCCTCTCCTTTCCTCTCTCTCTGAAATCAATAATAATAAAAAAAAAATTTAAATAGCCCTTCTGTCAGAAACTTTCTCTTGTATGTTACTATTTGGAAAATGAAAGATTATTTTTTTCCATTAGATGTATTGCAGATAAATACATTTAGAAATTATTTTAATACATCCATAACTTCCCTATAAAAATTTTGGTGTATTCTTTCTACCTTTTTATCCATACATTATCAAAATTTATGTTTTATCTGTTTATTACGGAGTCACTGCACATACAATGTTTTTGCTGTTATTCTCTAGTAAATGTTTCCCCATGAAAAATAGATGCCTAAAATATTATTTTAAAAACCATATAATGCCCTGGCCGGTTTGGCTCAGCGGTTAGAGCTTCGGCCCGCGGGCCAGAGAGTCCCAGGTTCGGTTCCCGCTAAGGGCATGTACCTCGGTTGCAGTTTGTCCCCGGCCCTGGTTGGGGTCGTGTGGGTAGCAGCCAGTTGATGTGTCTCTCTCACATTGATGTTTCTCTCTCTCTCTTCCTTCCTCTCTCCCTCCTGCTCTATCAAGAAAAAAAATTAAAAAATATATTTAAAAACCATATAATTATTACCCACATGGACTATGACATGAGTTTTTTAGGCAATTCTCCACTGTGGGACATTTAGGTTGTTCCAATATTTTGCTAGTATAAAAAATATTTGGCCTGTATCTTTTAATATTTTCTTAGGAACATTTTTAAACATGAAATTAGGGGGTCCAGAAGTAGACACATTAAAGAAGTTTGACACATATTACCAAACGTTCTCCAGAAAAGTTGTTCCATTTATCCACCACTAGTTGTGTGAGAAAATGTTCATATTTGATTATTTAAGAAGAGATACTGGTGAATTATTTCTATACTTGAGTTTTGTCCATGAATTTTACTTTGTGAATATCTATAATCTACCAGCTAAAAGAAATGCATTTCTATAACTGTTTCTATGAGTCAGTCACATTCATTTCATACTCGCCTTGTCAATCTTCTGACGTACAGCTCTACGAAACCAAGTTAAGTTGCTCTTCAAATCTGCAAAGCTTTCTTTCATTTGGGAAACCACATATTTTACACATCCGTTCCTGACAATATTAACTCTGTCAGCTAGACGCTTAGCACATATATTACAGCCACACCCTGAAGCTTTCTGATCACACCTTCAAACCTCAATGGCTTATCATTTCACAGCAGCATGCTGCTCTTCCTGTCCTAGGCTGAAGCCGAGGATGCCTGGAATAACCACCAGCCCCCCAGGAAAGATGGTCAGCATCACTCTGTTGGGAGCAGTAACCTCACCTGGCCAGGTTCTCACCTCCATGGATATCCGTCCTAATGCCCAACCTTTATGCCACTGAGGGATACTAAATTCCTGGCTCTAAAAACTCAAAAGACCTCTTGTTTGAGGTTTCCTGTTCCCCTAATTAGGTACCACCTTGTCCTTGTTTTTTTTTGTTTTGTTTTGTTTTTTAATTTTTTCTTTATTTATTTTTAGAGAGAGAGAAAGGGAGAGGGAGAGATAGAAACATCGATAAGAGAGAACATCAATTGTCCGTCTCCTGCATGCCCCCACTGGGGCCCAGGCCCACAACCTGGGCATGTGCCTTGACCAGGAGTCGAACCAGCGACCTCTTGGTGCATGGGTCGATGCTCAACCACTGAGCCACACCGGCCAGGCTTGTCCTTCTTGTGTTTAAGGGATTTAAAAAAAACATAGACACAGTCAACAATATGAATATTACTAGTGGGAAGGTGGGGTAGATAGAAGAGGACAAAGTATGGATAAATGATGATGGGAAGGAATTCGACTTGTGGTGAACACATAATACAATATACAGAGAATGTATTATAGAATAGTACACCTTAAACCTATTTAATTTTATTAACCGAATAGTCACCCCAATAAATTAAAATTAAAATAATAATAATAAAATTAGTCTACTGCTCTAGACTTAAAATCCTCATCAGTTCTCAACCTGTGGATCGCGACCCCTTTGGGGGTCGAACGACCCTTTCACAGGGGTCGCCTAAGACCATCAGAAAACACATTATTTCCAATGGTCTTAGGAACCAAGACACCGCTCCTCTATCCGTCTCCAGGCACGTCCGCCCACACACAACTTGAGGAACTGTGTTACAGGGTCGTGGCAACAGAAGGTTGAGAACCACTGCTCTAAGTACTCTCAACTGGCCTTTAGCAGGCAAACTGCAACCGTCTTTTCTCTAATTTCTAAGTAGCTAAATGAGAGGGCCATCTCAGGAAATAAGTAAGCATGAAGAAATAATGGCAGTAAGATTTTTGGATGGCTATTTGGGCTTTGTAAGTCTATTCACAGGATAAAGAGGAAAAGTTCTGGGAAGCAGTGCCATGATTAAGAGTTTTGATTCTTCAGTGTTCTCTCCACTTTATCACATGGTTCAGACTAACCTCACCCTCAAAGCACTCATTTGCCTTTCCTGTTTATTTTTATTTTATTTTGGATTTCCTATTCCAGCTTATAACCATGTAATGCTAGAAAACCAATTATGAAAATAATCAATAAACTTAAAATTTACACAAAAAAACCTGCATGTTTATAGCAGCTTTACTCATAATCGCCAAAATTTGGAAGTAACCAAGCAACCAAGATGTCCTTTAGTAGGTAAAGGGATCAAGTGTGATAAATCCAGACAACAGAATATTATTCAGTGCTGAGAAATGAGCTATCAAGCCACTGACATGAAAAAACTTATATTTGTATTACTAAATGAAAAGTCTATCTGAATATGCTACATAGTGTATGATTCCAACTAATAACATCATGGAAAAGATAAAACTATGGAAACAGTAAAAAGATGACTGGTTGCCTGGCCGGTGTGGCTCACTGATTGAGCGTCGACCCATGCACCAAGAGGTTGCCAGTTTGATTCCCCGTCAGGGCACATGCCCAGGTTGTGGGCCTGATCCCCAGTACGGAGGCATGCAGGAGGTGGCCAATCTATGTTCTCTCTCATCGATGTTTCTATCTCTCTCTCCCTCTCCCTTCCTCTCTCTCTAAAAAAATAAATAAAAATAATAATAAAGATGAGTGGTTGCCAGGAGTTGAAGGTGGGGAGAAATGAATAGGTAGAGCACAGAGGATTTTAGGGCAGTGAAAATACTCTGCATGATACTATAAGGGGAGATACATGTCATTGTACATTTGTCCAAACCTATAGAATGCATAACACCAAGAATGAATGTTGATGTAATTTATGGATTTGGGGTGATTATTGTGTAAATGAAGGTTCACCAACTGTAACAAAGGTACCACTCTGGTGGGGGATGTTGATAATGGGGGTGAAGATTCATGTGTGCAGACAGAGGGTACATGGGAAATCTCTGTACCTTCTTCTCAATTTTGCTGTGAACCTAAAATTTCTTTAAAAAAAAAATCATATGAATCTTCTGGCTGGTTTGGCTCAGTGGTTAGAGCCATCGGCCCATGGAACATAGAGTCACGGGTTCAATTCTGGGCAATGGCACGTACCTCTGTTACGGTTCGTACCCGGCCCTGGTCGAGGTTGTGTGGGAGGCAACCAATCCATGTTTCTCTCTCTCTCTCTCTCCCATTCTATCTGAAGATATTTGAGAAAAAGTATCCTCAGGTGAGGATTAAAAAAAAAAAATCATATGGATCAGTGGTTGAACTTACAGCACAACCCAGTTTCAAAGGTCTCACACGTCAAATCAAAACAAAGTAGTCTAACAATAGGTTATATAATCTCAGCTATCATTTATATTCATATTTAAATGTGCACATGAATGAACTTGCAATGTCTGCCTGCACTCTTAATTATAAGAAGAGGCACATAACCCAGAAACTCAAACTAAAAATACGTAAACAAATAAACTAGAATGGCAGAGCCTGCTAGATCATCTCATTTCTCACCCGTCTTCTTCGCTGTGCTGTATTTGTTGTGTAGGTTGATCAAGGTCAAAGCATTCTACTCAGACTATTCATGAGACATCAGGATCACAGTTGGGCCCCATTCAAGACAGCCTTAGCCAATGTGTTCGAATATACAACTCTGCCGTACAAGTATGTACATTTGCAAAATTCATGGTAACTGAAAGGTTTCCATAGCAACAGAAATGAGTATCTTCCATCTCAGACTAAGTTACAAAGACAAGTAAACTGAAGGCAGTAACTAAGAGACAACCAGTTCAATAAACTTTTACAAATCACCTGCTATGTGGAAAAGACTGTGCTACATGCTGGGTGGTGACACTCTATCCCATGAAGGGGCAAAAGGAAAGATGGGGTGCCGAACCAACACTTGGTATAGATGTTTGCTTATTGCAAGAGGCCTCTTCATTACGGGATGTGGGGGTGGGAACATGTATTTGCTGACCTAAGTGCTATAAAATTCGTTTCTCATAAAACTAATGCTGCACAAAATTTAATTTTAAATGATCATTGTCAACAAGTCAGTTCAAACAGGTATAAGAAAATCAGAGAAAATAAAACATTTATCCTAATGACCAATCTTGGTTTGAATATAAGGACTTAGTAGGCAGTGGGGATAGAACATAGTAAGTCGGCACTACAGGTGAGTCAGACAATGGAGACAAAGATTTTTTTTTTAAATCTAACAATTATTTCTCCCTAACCTTGCTTAGTCTTGAATGGACCATCTTATTCAACTGGAGCCACAGAATAAAGCTTATTTTGAGAAGCAAACAAAACTTGTGAGCCCACAGGAGGCTCAATGAACAATTCCTGACATCTAAGTGTAAGAGAATTATAACATGATTTTATACTGCACACCCATCAAGGTCTACATCTTGAACAGAAATCAATTATTCTACCCTTAAGTAAAAAGTCAACAACAGGATATGATTTATTGTAAGACTTATTACAGTAAAAGAAAAAAAAAATCAAAGTCAATTATAGAATCTAGATTGGCATATGGATGTTCATTTTACAATTCTGTTTGAAAATTTTCATAATGTTGGAAAAAAATGTTTTCTAATTAAATAGGACTATAAACATAGTTACACTAGACAAATCTCAAGTACTCAGCCACATGTAGGAGCTAGTAGCTACCCCGTTGGAATGCACACACACAGAACATTTGTATAATCTCAAAGAAGTTTACTGAACAGAGCTGCTCTACTCTAGCTGCTCAGGAATCCAGGCATGACTTTCACCCTAAGGTTAGGCCTGACTGGTCCCTGGGGCAAATGGATTACACTACCAGGACTGCATGTTTTTATTTTTATTATTATTTTTTTCCCTGAGCCCCAACTATACCAACCACGAAGCCTGCCTCGGACTGCACGTTTTTAAAGAGTGGAAGTTCAGATTGAAAGTAACAATACTATGGGGCATGGTTACTGACAGAGTAATGAAAGCCAAATCTATCAGACAGAGGTTGAAGGGAACTGAGAAATACCAGTGGGACCTGCGCTCGAGAGTTAAAATATAAATATATAGGTATACACACATTTAAGTCTAAATTTTAAATAATTTTTTAAACTGAGAACTCATTTAGTTCAAACAGATATAGAAAATATATAAGGAATAAGGGTATAATAAAAGATGTGCCTAATTTGGGGTACTGATTTTACCTTTGTAATTCTTGAGGAAATCACTGCTTACACCAAAAACATTTAAATGTAAATAATCCGCCCTGACTGGTTTTGCTCATTGGTTAGAGCATCGGCCTGCTGACCAGAGAGTCCTGGGTTTGGTTCCCCCTAAGGGCACGTAACTCAGGTGCAGTTTGTCCCTGGCCCCAGTTGGGGTTTGGGTGGCAACCAGTCAAAGTGTCTCTCTCACATCGATGTTTCTCTCTCTCTCTTCCTCCCTCTCTCCCTCCTGCTCTAACTGAAGATAAATGCAAAAATGTCCTCAGGTAAAGATAAATAAATAAATAAATAAATAAATAAATAAATAAATAAATAAATAAATGTAAATAATCCCTGAGAAGTCTGTGATAAATGTAAAAAATCCAGAACCTTCTGTAAACAATCTCTATAATTACTGAAAACTTAAATCCCAGCAGGTATGAAATAAGGAAAGATCTACAATTCCCTTTATTCTGGCTACATATTTCTACCCGAATTTTTGCCAACACATGTATCTCCTACAACAATTTTTAATTATCTTTAAAGTGATGAGACACAGCCCCCTGAAGAAAAGCACTCTCCATCCAGGCTTTGGTGAGTTTTATTGCAGCACAATTTCAACAAAAGGTAGCTTTTATTTACAGAATTTAATGTGTGTGAGGACTGTCCAACCCACTTGGACACAAGTGAAGATGAACATTAAGCCTGTTTATGTATTTTCTTATTTTCAATTTGCATACAAAACATGTGTTTGCTTCACATTCATAAAAATCCCAATACTGAAAATGACAAATAAACCCTCCCTTACCCATCCCTTAATTAAATATAAAAACAGCTTCAAAAAACATATAATTTAGATTGGTTTAATCTTGAAATGTAATCCAATAAGACTAAAAACTAAACATTTCAGGTCCTGTACCAAATAGTAAAATACTCGAAGGCCTTCAGGATCCCTAAAATTTAAAAAGGTAAAAGTTATTTTTTTGTTTCTAGAATGCAACAACATAATTCTACAAATTAATTCCTAAAACAAACAAAAATCTAAAATAATTAAGTTAAAGGAATCCAGGATTACCATCTCTAACTTTTCTTTAAGAGAAAAAATAAAAATTTTCTTCACAAGTATTCACTTCATATTTAAAGTGTTTATTTTCTAGCAATGCATCACAAAATGTATAAAGCAGATAAAATGACAAAGATAGAAAAAAAAATAACATTCATACTACTATATAATGTCACTTCTCACAAAATAACTATAAACATTTTGGTGTTTCTCTATATTTTTTAATAATTAAAATTATTCCCTGTACCCTTTTTAACATTACTTTTCCCATTACATTAAAAAAATTCACAAATAATTTTTAGTTAATTTAATAATTCTCTCCTTGTTAAGACATTTGGACATTTTTCCAATTATAAATAAAGCTTCAATGATCATCTTTATGAATAGTAAATGTTTTTCATTATTTGAGAATATGTCCACAGAATAGACACTCAAACGAAATTACTACAGTGAAGATGAGTGAAAAGATTAATGACATATTAATGGCTTTTAAAGCAAATTATCAACTGCTTTCTAAAAAACACTGTACTGCCCTGGCCGGTTTGGTTCAGCAGTTAGAGCGTTGGCCTCTGGACCAGAGAGTCCCAGGTTCGGTTCCTGCTAAGGGCAAGTACCTCGGTCAGTTTCTCCTGGGCCCTGGTTGGGGTCGTGTGGGTGGCAACCACTCGATGTGTCTCTCTCACATCGATGTTTCTCTCTCTCTCTCTTCCGTCCTCTCTCCCTCCTGCTTTATCTGAAGATAAATGCAAAAATGTCCTCGAGTGAGGATAAAAATAAATAAATAAATTAATTAATTACATTAAATTAAATTAAATTAAAAACACTGTACTAATTTATAATCCCAGTAGGGTATGAATGTCACATCCTCACCAACTGTGGGAAAATAAATTTGATAGTTTAAAAGTATTCTGGTCATTCTTTATGAAGATAGCCTTTGTATCCAACAGTTTTTAGGCATTCATTCTTCTCTCTTTTCCTCTAATAAATATTCAGAAACCATCTACTATGTGCCAGGCACTGCGCTAATTTTGGAGATATACAAGGTTCTCCTGGAGCTTATATGCAAACCAGTAATGCAAACAAGTAAGTTATTACAATCTGGAGTATAGGAAAAAGAGCACCATGGGGACATTTTAAAGGGAAAGAGTGGAAAGAAACAGATGGAGGCAGAGAGATTTTTCAGGCAAAGACAAAGGTATGTGCTACAGGGACACAGAACTTGGGAAGATATATATGTTGCTCAAGCCATTAAGCTATACTGGATATTTTCCATTCATTTGAAGATTAAACCCAAGGTGGAGAATGATGTGATGTGGGGCTAAGGAGGCTGATACTCAATAAGGATTTCTTTTAAATTCTGTGACAGTATCCAGATTTTTACAAAAAAGTAGCTAATAAAATTTGGGCATTATTATTCACAGTTGTCAGATTAAAATATATTTTTTTAAATCAATGAATGCACTGCTACCTTCTTTGATAAAGTCTTTGATGACATAAAAATCAGAATTACAGCTGCATAATAAACTGATAGGGTGCCAATGAAATAATCTTAGCAAACTAGCTATAATTCTAAAATGAACCTCTCTAATAAATTTTACCAATTTAATGAAAATGCTTTAACATACTCACTTTGACTGATTTACATCAATAAGAGAACCTATTTTTGATGTAGTAAAAGAAATATGTTCATCTCCAATTACAATTTCAAGCTCCTGAAGAAAATAAAAGAGAAATGTAATTAATATAAAAATCCACCCGAGATATTCATATTCTTGCTACCAAGGGGTCCCAATTTTAGTTGCAGGTTTTCTAATGGTAACAGAAGAAAAAAAAATTAATCTGTTAGACATATACTATGTCTATAAAATAATAAAATAAAAACTTCATCAGCCACACAGGAGTCCCCAATATTAGTACTAACCAAAATTACTGTCCAGAGATCTCATAAAGATACTATAAAATGAATGAAATACTTAAGAGTGACACATATATGTTTCTTATAATATCAGTAAACACTAAAGGCATCACTTTGAAGCACAATGTGTATAATATGAGTACAAGCCTATTTTTAATATAATAAATAAAAACACATTTACCCTTTTTACTAGGCTCTAAAAATAAAATGTGTAATATTAATAACAGTACCACTTTAGTACCTACTATGTGTCAGGCCCTGCTGCTAGGGACTTTACAAATACTATCTGTAATCCCTAAAATACGCTTATCAAATAGGCTTTATTAGCCTACTTTACAACTGTGAAATCCAAGACTCAGAAAGCATAGGAAAAAATGTTTATATTTACAATCACCAATAAGTGATGGTACTGATGTTTGAATCCTGGACTGTAAGATTGAAAGATTAATAGACTTTGACTTGACAATACATTAAAATTAAGAACTGGTAAAATGGCCTGGCCAGCGTGGCTCAATTGGCTGAGTGGCATCCCATGTACCAGGAGGCTGCCGATTCTATTCCTGGTCAGAGCACACGCGTGGGTTGTGGGCTGGAACCCCAGTAGGGGGTATGCAGGAGGCAGACTATCGATGTTTCTGTCTCTCTCTCTCTCTCTTTCCTCTCTCTGAAATCAATAAAAAGATATTTAAAAAGAGAAAATTTAAAAAAAAAGAACTAGTAAAATAAACATAACATAATGTAAACGTTCCCAGTGTGCCATGATTATCGCATAAATTTTTCTCTATATTTTATCTGCAAATCTAAAACCAACAGTTAAGAGGCTATATCTGGGGTGATTTTTCAGGTTAAAAAGCAGATACCATTGAAGACAGTCTTAGCTATATAACTGATCAGAAGACATGATTATGGAGTTTACGACACACACAAAATGGAGAATCAACTAAGGTTCTCAATCGTAAAATCTTTTACTTGAACACCAACAGACAATTTCTGGAGCATGCCTAATCCTCCCTAATAACCAAAACACAGGACAATATTATAGAGTGGGTAGATGAAAATACTGGATTCTCCCTGAGTTTAAAAGGGATAAACAGTTTACTACTGCTGTTTCTGTTTTTAGTACATATGTACATATGCACAAACAAATCTAAATTTACTTTTTAAAAGTGTTTGCAACGATACTGTTAACTATTACCTTTGCTTTCCTAAATAATATTTCTTTAAATAGAAGAGTTAAGTTATAACTACAGAGAGTCAACATATGTTAAGATTTCTCCACATTTTCTTCTAGTCAAAGAAAGTGTTACAAACAAAAGTGAAATTAAGTGATTTTTCCTCCAAGGGTCATATCTCTTTTCTCCAAGAGTTGAAAAGACCCAATACAGAAATCAAACTATCCTTCTACTGAGTGAAATCAGCCTTCAGAGCTCTTTAGAAGCCCTCTGAGATACATCAATTACTCTGAAGAGAACATGAGAGGCAAAGGCAGTGGTCAGTTTGAATGGGCAAGATATGCAAATAAGAAGTTTCAAAGTAATAAATTTGGAGAAAGTAAATTTACAAAGTCATTGAGAATCTTAAGTCTCGAATATAACAGATACCTATAATTATTCCTAATTAACATATAATAGACATTACTCACAACAGTGTGAAAACATCCTCACCTTGGCTGGGCTGGCTACAGAGAAGACTATTCAGAGATGTCTAAATTTAGAGCTATGCAACGACTCCTTTACTACTTAGGAAATAGCACAGAAAACGAGGCTAACAAAAAGGAAGAGTATTTACCAGGTACCTACTAAATGGAAAACTAAAGAATCAATGAGTATCTATTATAAATAAATAAGGAGAAGCATAACAATGATATTAGCAATGTAAATATTTATGCATTTAACGAATCACTAAATACAAACCTGTCGGCCAACCCTGTCAGGGGGAGGCCACAAAGCATCATCTTCTTTTGTAATTTCACTGTCATCAATAATTCTCTTCAGTTCTTCCATTACACTCTTATGTACATAAGCCTGAAAATAAGTCATAATAAAAATTTTTATTTTTTTCCCCACAGCTCAAAAGGAAATGATAAAATGGAGTTACAAACCCTAAATATTCAAAGAGAATATCACAGAAAATTTTAATTCTGATTCCAAAGTACAACATGGGATAGAATCATTCATCTGTCTTACCATTTTTCTTTACTCTCTTGCCCTTTCCTTTAATATGTTTTTTTCCCTCTTCACATCACTTAGCCCCCTTTTAAAGCCCTATATTCTACCTTGGTAATATGGGACTCATATCTCTCCAAGTGGTTAATGTGACAATGAAAAATCAATGAGGTGAACAGAGATAAATATAAGTACACATCACACTGATCTGAACTTTTTCTTATTTCTAACTGTTAAGCCTTTCATTTAAAATTCATACTGTGTTTAAATCATGATTATCACTTTAAATAGTGAATAGAGTAGAAAGACAAATTAAAAATGAATTAAATGTTATGTTCAAATGTGGGACTACAACTTAATATATTCAGATTGTTTCTCCTGTTGCTACAGATACTACAATTATATGTAATTTAAGTAGACTCCCTTTTCAATTTATAAATTGGCTTCTTCTTTACAATACAGCCTCATATGAACTGTAAATTCAACACAGACTTGAGGAAAATGGCTAACTGTAAAAAATTAAACGTTCCAAAAGAACTTACCTCTTTTCTGATCATGACATCATTTTTGTAATTGCTATTGTTGGCATATCTAAGCTTTCCTGTGGGGAGTGGAAAAAAATTCAATCTATAACAGCAAAAACTGCTAAAAAAAAATAAAGAAATAACATCGTAAGCACTTTTGAATATAAAGACTATTTTATGCCACTACTTTTATTAATAATTCTTCCCTCCTAGCATAAGCCCAATGCTAGAATGTAGACACTCAAATATTGCTGGTAAGCTGGTTGCAGTTGAAGCTAGTCAATTTTTAAAATATTCCATAACTTTGATATAATTTTAAAATATTCAATACAATTTTTAAATACTCCATGCCTTCAGCATAGTGGAAAGGCCATTTTTAAGGCCCATGTTCTTAAGCTATGTCTTGAACTAGGCAGGGAATCTGAAAAAGGAACAAACATTTCTTTTAAAGTCTATGTTTTATGTCTATATTGGTCAGCACCAATATATTAGCCCAGAGCATTTAATCTAATCAGTAAAACAGCCTTAAAAGGTAGGTTTTATTCTCCCTCTTACTCATAGTTGAGAAAACAGCTGAGTAACTTGCCTAGGGTCACATGAGATTCAAATCTAGATCTACCTTCTTCCAACACTCATGCTTTCCCCATTACTCCAAAGTGTCCTCTTTTAATCATTTTCCTTCAAATTAATGTATGTATAATAGTATGACAAAGCTAATATTTTAGAACTGTAATTAAGAAGCACACAAATGATGTGCTGCTTCTAGATAAAAGTTGGCCAGTTTGTTAACTGATCTATATTTAATTTTAATCCATCATTAATTTATATTTCCTGATGCCTGCTTCTCCTCATGGCTAGTCTTCCAAGTAAACATGTAATGTGGTCCCGATCCTCTAAAATGATAGGTAAAAATAAAATCATAGGTAAACCTAATAAGGTGAGCCCCTTAGGAATCACTGCCTTTGTGACTCACTATTATTGATGGAAGTGTGCGGATGGTGTAGTGGCAGATAAATGGATGAGAACCACTGTTCCAGCACGACACTTCCCTGGTAATATTAGACTACTTAATTTATATGACTGGTTAAAAGCGATAGGGAGAAGCTGAAAACTATTCATAGGCAAAGGCACTGAAAACAAGATCACATAAAAGAAGAACAGATAGAGAATTCATATAAATTGTCTCCTTAGCTAAATTTAGAACAAACATGGGGAGAACAAAGGAGAATAAGGTGATCACAGTTTCTAAATAATTGCAAGGCTGTCCTGACTTTGAGTTCTGCCTAAAATGTCTGACACTCTTCCCCTTTCCTAATATGTGATCCTCCCCTAATTTTTCTTTCATGCTCTCACAGAAGAAAGCATGAACATAGCACTTAATATCCATACCGATGTATGGTTAGTTTCATGTCTGTGTCACCCACGAAGACATAATTCCTTGTGGGAAATTAAAGGGTTTTATTTATTACCATACCATCAAACACATAATATGCATTCAAAAAAGAAAAGTCTACTCAGCTGGACTGTCCTTGTTGCAAGAAGGGTTCAATACACAATAACACTCTCTAAAAAGAATCAGAAATGTCAAAAGATAAAATTAGCTGCATATTTTATGGGCACTTTGACCTCGCCCTCTGCTCATGCTGCTCTGCCTTTTTCTCCTGAAGATGATATGAAAATATCTATTTCAAGAGTCATTTCAACTGTCACCTTCTCTAGGAAGCTCTCCTTACTCCTTCTTGTAGAACTAATCACGCCCCCTTTTATACTCTTAATGCATCCTACGGAAGCACCCGAACCACATCATTACACTATGTTTCTATGTGTTGGCTTCCTCCCTTCAGGGCGGGTGTCATTCGTTTTTCTAGACGCGCGCGTCCAGCGCCTAAGTGAATAAAATGGACCGATGGGTGGCCCAAACGTTACCAACCACCGGAAGATTTCAAGCATCCACTGGACCACCGCATGTTGGGGATGTTCTTAAAAATGTTCAAGTATTAGGTCGATACACTAGATGTCCTTTAGGGTCCTTTCCGGTGAGGTGACTCTAGGATGCTAACTACCGTAGGTAGGTTCACCTTTAGTATCCGCCAGCATTATCTTTTCTAAATGAATGTACACCGATTAATTCTCTTTTGTTCACAAAACCAATGTATGCCTCTTGGATTCTCCAGCTCCTGTTTATCTGCGCTAAAGCAGCGGCCTCAGCCCCGACGGTGCGCTCGCTCGCCCCGCCCGCCTCCTCCGCGGGCTCCGCGCCCGCTCCCCCGGGTCCAGCCCCGCGCTCCGCGGCGATGGCGGCCGCGCTTCCGCTCACCGTCCGGCCGAAACTCGAATTCCAGAAACTCGTGTCCAAATTTGCCCTTGTGCCCTACATAGTAGCGCAGGTAGAAATCGCTGGCCATAGCCATTTTTGTTCCCCGAAAGAAAACCCGCCGAAGGCTCGGCCAACGTGCCCCGGGCGCCTGGCAGTGACGTCCGTCGCCCAGGATAATGCGTCACCGCGGGCGCGCCGCCTCTGCTCCCCGGGCCCCAGAGGGAGGCTGCGTCCGCGGCGACGCCTGACGGCACCGCAGAGCGTAGCAGCGGCTTAACTTCGCTTTAGTGGGGACAGAAGCATGTTATTTTCAGTATTAAGTAGATCATATTATACTGGCAAAGCAGAGAAGTGCGAAAATATGGTAGCACTTTTAGTGGGCTTAGAACTAAGGTTTGCAAGTCGCGTTTACTTCTCGCGGCGTTTTGTGAGTTGGGTGTGGCTTTACTCCTTGGTAACTGGTGGGGTGAGTACAGCCGAAGCCCGCAGTCGGAATGTGGGACCTGGGTGCAGCTCCTTCTGCTGGATCCCTACCTAGCTCGGGCTCGGACAACGCTAGTTATCTGGACCTTGAAGCCTGTAAATAATAGGGGCAAAGGAGAAAGAGTCCATCACACAAGAGGTCAGAGATTTTGAAAGCACATTGAAGCTGAAAATGACTGTCATGGTATAAAAAGAGTTCCTTTTAATAGTAAAACTACTTCATTCAGGAAGCGTTCATCTTTAGAGGCCTGTTGAGTTGTGGCAGTGACTTAACATCAAGTGGTTTAGCCCGAGTTTCTTACCAGAGAGAATTAAACTGGGGAAGTGAGGAAGGCTCCCCTGTGGGATGGGTTTTGAAGGACACAGTCTATGTTTAATATAATATTGATCACCCTTTTACCAACACACACAGTAATCCTGTCTGCTGATGACCTTTGACCTTAAGTGGGATTTAGTAAAAAAAGTGGCAATCAGAAGACCTGGATTCATTCTCAACACTTATCTCTACCTAACTTCGGTTAAGTCCCTATCTCTGAGACTGTTTGTTCATCAACCAAATGAAAATACTACAGTCAACTTTGCCAAGCTCATAGAATTGTTGAGGGGATCACATGAGATAATGCATGTAAAATAAGGTCTCAATTTAAATTACATGTCTTCAGGGAACTCCCCATCTTATATTCCCTTCTACTATACGTTTCTTCGTAACACCACAATGAATAATTTATGAATACTCACACAAATATGTATATAATGTGTCTTACTTTATTCAACACGTAGCAGAATGTTTAGCAGTGTTGTCCTTAACATTCAATTTAAATATATATATATGTGTGTGTGTGTGTGTGTGTATATATATATATATATATATATACTGTGTACATTTGACTTAAGTGAACCGCTTGGAAGCAATGATAAGATTCCATAAGACTTTATCATTTTGTATCAAGCCACTCAACCTCCCTTCTTTCTGCTGGCACACCACCCATTTAAATTCTGACTAGTCATTGTGGCATTCCTACAAATACAATAGTCATTGTTGAGTTAGATGACACATCATGACTCCATCAGGATTCTAACTTCTACAAAGTTTTCAGTGGCCAGTCACCTTTCCTTCAGCAGCCTTAGATGCCCTTCCGAGAGTACTCAGGGAGAGTATTCCTTAAAATCACAGATCACATGTTCAACTGAATTCTCATCATCATGGTATTTTCAGTATTATGCAATAGTAGGAGATTACTATCATCATCCAGTTCACACAAAAATGATGACTTCAACATTTTAGTTGTGTGGTACTTGAACCATACAGTTGTCTTTAGGCATGTCCTATGTCAGCGTGACTGATGACCAAGGTTTTCCTCTTGGCCACAGTAGATTTTAAATGAAAAATATATTAAAGAGTCTAGGATAGGAAGGGGGAAAGAAGGGACACTAACATTTATTGAGCACATATTATGTGCCAGATACTGTACAAATACATATTCTTATTCAGTCCTCACAACAACCCTGTGAGGTAAGTATTGTACCCATTTTATCCTTTTTCTGACAATTTTTCTATTGACATTAACTTCCATTTATTTACTTTTATCCTCCCTACTGTAGAGATTTGGGTAGCTGTATACCTGAAAAGCCCACTTTCACTCAATAAATATTAATTTAATGAAGTTTTACAGTACATCAATGGATGATTGAAAATCAGAAGCCACCACCCTTCTGTCTTGGATATACTTTGCTAGGCCTTGTTAGAGACCTTCTGGCCTACTAAGCATTCTTACTTGGTTTCCACCTTTTATATTTATTAAAAACACACAATATATTAGGCATTGGCCTAACTTTCTCGTTAGATTCAGTCTCCTTAGTCTTATAGGGACCAGGAAGCTAGCCTGATGAACAATACATGTTGAATGTTCTTAATTATAAAATGACCTCCCTAGCTTCTAGTTAAAAATAGTATCGGTAGGGTCCTCTTGCCTCAGCATTAGATAAAAGGGGGCCATCTTTCTCTCACCTATACCCCGGGGAAACTCAGAAATTTTCCTTCATGGTTCTCCTCCAGCCCTGCATGAAGGAACCATTACTGAGGAACGTGACATCTTTCCTCCACCTTCTCTTTGAAGGATGACCTTGGTCCACATCTACATCCCTGAGAAAATAGAACCTTTAATTTTCTTTCTCATCAACTCCTTTTTGGGCTTTCTATTTCTTCATTTGATTCTAATTTGTCTGGACCTTATAATAGTCTAGATAAAAGCATTCTTCTGGAGGGGACTAGCCTGTGGTATGAAGTACGAGCTTATTTGTGCCATGCTGCTGCCCCCCAAATTTCAGATTTCTAAAACCTCCTTTGAAGCAACACTGTCCACCACTTCTACCCTGAGTCTTTAGGATTGGGACAACATAAATGAAACTGTTTCTCAACCTCAAGGGTATGTGGTGTGTAGAGTCTCACCCAGCGTCATTTCACATATCTAGAGAAATGTATAGGGGAAGAGCCAGGCTCCATGTTCCACTTCTCCATGTATGTCCCACTAGAAAGTCCATCCTCTGGTCTTAGAGGAATTCCAAGAGTATATGATCACCCCTAAATGTTTCTTGCCCTGAAAAAAAATGTTTCTTGCGCCGGGATCTTCAAAGGACGCTGTAGCTGTAGGAGAGGCTCTCTACGCTGATGCCTGCCACAGCTGCATACAGCTCAGGTACCACCAACTCTGGTACCTGCAACACAGTTCTGTCATCTGCAGTTCGAGCGGCAGTTTCTACACGTGAGCGTAGCTCTCTGAGTGAGGGGCGTTTGTCCTCTCTCCAACGCCAACAGGACTTCATAAGACTATACCTGAAAGGGAAACAAGAGAAACTGACTTCCTTAACAAGGCAAATGTATGAGGAACATGTCCCCTCACCTAACAAACCTTAACCAAAAACCCCTGCAATTCTTTAATCTACATCTCATTGTCCTGTCTTTTATATTCTTCCCAGAGATTAATATTCATCTCATCCTCTTAATACTAAGTCTCTTAATATCTTCTTAATAGGGCCCTTTTTATAACAGGAATGAGTAGAGATTTCTCAGGGTACAAGCAATCTGACAGAACAGCACCCTCCCCCCCCCCATTTTATTGCCAAAAGTTCTTTCAGAAGTTGTGTTCTCATTTTTAGATGTTAGTAACTTGCAGCATTCCAGTCCATTGCTACAACTTATCTAATAGTAAGGGGTATGTTACAGACAGGAAAATAAGAAGTTAAGGTACAGCATAGGGAATATAGTCAGTAATATTGTAATAACTATGTATGATTCTAGATGGGTACTAGACTTATCGAGGTGATCACTTCATAAGTTATATAAATGTCCAATCATTATGTTATACACCTGAAACTAATATATTCTATGTCAACTATAATTTAAAAATTTTTTAAATGTAAACATATAGCCCGGCCAGTGTGGCTCAGTGATTAAGCATTGACCCATGCACCAAGAAGTTGCCAGTTCAATTCCTGGTCAGGACACATGCCCAGGTTGTCGGCCAAATCCCCAGTGGGGGCATGCAGGAAGCAGCGAGTCAATGTTCTCTCTCATTGATGTTTCTATCGCTCTCTCTCTCTCCCTTCCTCTCTCTCTAAAATCAATAAAGAAAAAAAAAGCTTTTAAAATTATAAACGTATATATAACAAGTTATGGAATAATATTATTCATACTAATTTTGGATAATGTAATTAGTTTTTCCTTCCATTAATCCAGGTCATTCCCCTCCTTTATAACTTACCTTCTTCAGGAAATTGCTTTAATCTAGATAAAAGTACTTACCACCTTTAATCTATCTTTTCTTCAATCCAGTTTAGAGAATGTATAATGCTGTCTGATTTCAAGCACTTTCATCATGCCCCATCCCTGCTGAAGAACCTGCAGTGGTTTCCCACTACCTACCATATGAAGTTGAAACATCCCACCCCCTAGCTTCTCTACCATGTAGCTTGAAACATCCCACCCCCTAGCTTCCCTACCACATAGACCTTGCCTAACTGAAGCCCTCTCCTCCAGCCAAGTCACTGTATCGCTATGCCCTAGATGTAGTTATCAACACCCAACTCTATCTTTGTTCATGCTATGCCCAATTCCTTGAATATCCTCTCTGTGGTCATCATTTCCTACAGGCTGGTTTTAAATCTCAATTCCTCTGAGAAACCTTCCCTTATAAACCTCAGCACCCTCTGTGTTTTCCTCACTCATTAATATTGTACCATGAGACTTTGTAAAAGATGCTACTTTAATAATACTGCTAACATTTACCAAGAACTTACTTATTAAAAAGGCATGAAAGTGGAACTTAACACGCATTATTTCATTTTAGCCTCATAATAACTTTGAGGTAGGATTATCATTATTCCTAATTCAAGATAAGTAAACAATATATAGTAAAGTAGCAGGACTAGAACTGAACATATGTCTTTTTGACTCTGAGATGAATCTCAGTTTTTAAGCATTCTACTTATTGCCTTACATTTAACAATTATTCTTATGTTGTTTCAGATATCTCTTCATTCAATGTTAAGTTCTTCAAGATTAGCTACTTTATCACTTAAGTGTCGCGCCTCAGTATCAAGGACAGACTTTTATACATAGAAACACTGCAAGAAATATTTGTCAGCAATTTCATTCTAGTATACCCAGCTAGTTTCACTATACTGTGTGTGTGTGTGTATTTATAGTTATGATAGTTAACATTTATAATCTTGATACAGTAAATGTTTATTGTATGGAAACGTAGCTTGAAATTTACCCTTTCAATGCTGAAAAATTTATAAAATAGCAACAATTGTAATGGAACTATATATTAATATATTCTCTCCTGCCTTCTTATAAATAATTTAACCTTTTCTTATGTTCTGTAACTATCCCTTTTTATACTTTATTCTGAGTGTAATTTTTAATTTTTCCATTTTTCACTCCTACATTGGTTCACCAGCTATCCCATTCTGCTGACAATATCAGATCCTCCTTCTCCTGTCTTTATAATTTCTTTCTACCTCCTTCTTCTGGTTGGTTTCTAATGTGCTCAGAGCTGGAAAAACAGATTGCCAATAATTTTTTTAAGTTAAATATTAAGAGCCAATGAATAACTCCAGTGCAATGGATTTTATGACAGCTATATTAGAAAGGAGGCTGGCAGTCTCTGGCTGAGGCTGACATTTAGACAAATAAAACTTTTGTACTTGCATTGGATTTGGTCTACTTCTTACCTATTTTAGAAGCTTCTGGAGGAACTAAACTTTACCAAATTTATATTCCTAACATAGTTCTCAGTGGTTGCCTCAACACTGTGTATATGTATATATGATATGTGACCTATGATCAGATGTGTTTACTTGATAAGTTTGGTATAGAGATGTACATTAGCACATAAAGGACAGCTGGGGATCATCTCTGAAAAGGGCATGATTGATAGGGAGCAAGAAATATTTGGAATGAGAGAAGAGTAGGCCTTAAAAGCCACTTACATGGTATGTGTGCAACTACTGGGTCTCTTCATGGTTTTCCCTCTCTGCAGATGCTGTAGAATGCTGGTAGGAGGGACTTCAGGATATGGTGGTGCCCCTGTTGGTATGGAAAGAATGAGAGTAGCAAGAGAACTTTAGATCCTCTAGAGTATGAGCTATAACTGACACTTCTCTCCATCCACCTGGGCTAATTGCCTGCAGAAGGTAGGTAAATATAAGCCATGAGAAAAATACTAGCTGCAATATAGTTGCTCCTCAGTGATTAAGTAAAGATATAGCTTAGAGAAATTTAGGTGGGGGGCAGGGGTTGGGGCAAAAAACAATAATTTAGGAGAATGTTGAGTCTTTAGGAAAGTAACAAAATAAAGCAAAGTGAAGAATAACATCTGCCATGCACTCCCCAAATGTGGGAAGGTGCTGCAGTTTCTCAATCAGATAGATTAATGAAGCTGAAGACAATATGTTTATGTTTGTTTATGTTTGTGTTTATGTTTATGCAAGGTCACTCTTGGAATTAGCCTTTGGATTTTAAACCATCCTTGGAATTGGTAAAGTTGAGGAAAAGAAAAAATGAGAAAGAAAGTTAAAGGGAGGAGAGGGATTTCATGTCAGCCCAGTTCAAACCTCAGAGATTGTGCTGAAACCCCTTCTCATAGCAGATTCCATCCATCTCAAACATCCTTGCGTACAGGTACATACCTAGAGTCACCATTTCATAAAGCAGGATCCCAAAGGACCAGCTATAAAAGAAACAAAGTCATTTACTTAATTTCTTTTTTTTTCTTTTTCAGCCTCCATTTAATTAATTTCTATTTCTGCCTTTCTGAAGAGAACTCACTTAAATATTGAGGGCCTTCAGAAAGAGCCCTATAAAGAAGGCAATGAAGAGGAACAGAGGGTGTCTAATAAAATAAGCCAAGTAATGGTGCCATTAGAAAGCATTTCTGTCCAATCCCCTTACAGTCTAATTTCTTTGAGGACTGAATTTATGTCTCCTTTTTTTCTATATTTCATATTAATAGATGTTTACTATTATTGGCTAAATTATGGGTGTCTGTTTATGCAAACACACAAACACATTTACCCAAACAAAGAAATTTCCCTCTGCATATTTTTCACCTTTCCATTCCTTCCTGCTGAAATTCGGCCTTTATTCTTAGCACAAGACCAAGTGAGGGTTATAATTTATCTACTACTTCCTCAGTAGATCTAATTGCCCAAACTTGGAAAGAACTTAACAGAACAAGCTGTATACATGATTGGAATACATATTTCCCTATGCAATATAATTTGAGAGAGATATATTTGACTATTGTATGACATCATCATTAAATTAGTAATATTTCCCAGTTATGCTTATTACCCCCAGACTGGCAGATGCCCGTGAAGCAGCAATGGGAGTCTTTTGATTGATTCACCATATTAACCGACATTCTAAATGTTCTCTGCTGCTCATGACATTCATGAAGAGTAAGATAGTCTATATTACAGCTATGTACTTCTCCAAGCAGTTGAGTTATATGGTTACCAAAATTCAATTGTAATTCTTTACAGTCCCGTCTATGCCAATCATATGTGTACCTGTAATTATGTAATCAATTAAATATTATGCAAGCTAATTGAATATAAATGCCAAAAAAAAAAAAAATTAGGTCCCTGAAAAGTAGATTGAATGCTTTGAAAATATTCTACAAAAATAAGCCGCTAAAAACAAAGTGGTATCAAATTGTGTGGGTGGTACAACTGTAAAAAATTAGGAAAAATAACAATAAATGTCAGGTCAAATTGCTTCACAAATGTTTTCAAGTTTCTCACTCAATTTATTATGGATACTATTCATACAAGAAACAATATAGCCCAGCCAGTGTGGCTCAGTGGTTGAGTGTCGACCCATGCACCAAGAGGTCGCCGTTTGATTCCCGGTCAGGGCACATGCCCAGGTTGTGGGCCCAATCCCCAGTGGGGGGCATGCAGGAGGCAGCCAATCAATGTTCTCTCTCATTGATGTTTCTATCTCTCTCTCCCTCTCCCTTCCTCTTTCTCTAAAATCAATAAAGAAAAAAAGAAAGAAACAATGTAACATCATTTAGCAGGTCTATCCTCATAAAAAAAAGGCCTTGGCCCTCCTCCAAAAGAGCAATAAATATCCATTTATATGTTTTATGTTAAAATAAATTATTTGAGGCCTGTATATTTCCTTTTATTTTAATAATTCCTGGTTTAACTGAACTTTTGATTAAGTGGACCCACATCCTTCAAATAAAAAGGACTCTACTAGATATTGGTGTAAATAATCTTTTCATTTTTGTTTTTGCTTTCCTAACTACGGCTGCTAATCTAATACAGAAGGATTACTTCAAAAGGCACTAAAAAGGATTGCAGCCAGATGCCAAATATGATCTTTGTCACATAATACACATTTCTGCTTGAGAGTCTGACTTCTAAGAAGACATAATTGTAGACATAATTGACAACAGACGCTGTCATAGTCAGGGACTAGAGGACACTCAGGTCAAGAAGGGAAGACATCCAAAGGGCAGGAACAAACCGTACATGTCTCCTCTGATGCCCGCTGGTCTCAGCAGCAGCCGTTCTGGGGCGAGCCACTTGAGGGGTACTGTGCGAGTAGAGGCGATAGCCCCCTGGGTGTGGACTTCGTAAGCCAGGCCTAGTCCACAGAGCTTAGCAGTAAGGTCACATTGGATCAGAATATTCCTGGCTGCCACATCCCCATGGAACAGATGTTTATCCTGAAGAAATTCCTGTCAATTTAAGATCAAAGATAGATCAGCTGTCTTGAGGTCATGGCTTGGATCACACTCAAGGAGAAGCAGTATTAGGAATCACCAAAAAGATAAGGACATTTTCTACTCTCAACAAGTTCTGTTAATATTGACATATCACTTCCAAGTCATGAAAATGAATCAGACAGTTTGCAAGTCTCCAACCAAACATGTTCTGAACTAATATTTCTTGTTTTCAAATATAAAATTGTTTATAATTACCAAGCTGAGCAAATCATCCAAATAACATTAATACTGGGTTGAAAATGTCTAATCCCCCACTATATGTCAAGCCTTGGCCCTGCCTGATTTCACCTTTCTCTCAGTGAGGATCTAGCTGGCAACTGGAAAAGGGAGTAGGTGGCAAGTTTCTCACGCAGTCCCCAAAACAAGGTAATATATACATAGGAAAACTGAGTGTCATGCCCAGCCAGTGTGGTTCAGTGGTTGACCATCAACCCATGCACCAAGAAGTCATCAGTTCGATTCCTGGTCAGGGCACATGCCCAGGTTGTGGGCCCAATCCCCAGTGGGGGGCATGCAGGAGGTGGCCAAGCAATGTTCTTGCTCATTGATGTTTCCATTTCTCTCTCCCTCTCCCTTCCTCTCTATCTAAAATAAAGAAAAAAGAAAAAAAAATTTTTAAACTGAGTGTCATAATAATATATTAATATGGAGTTTTACATCACTTCATTTTGTCCCTAAAATAACTAGATGAAGGGAGTTAAAGAAGTATACTTTTAGGTAAATCTAAATGATTACACAAGGCCACACAGTTATTAAGTGGTAGTGACTAGAGCCAGGTATTCTAATTCATAAGAATTACTTCAAATTCTACTAATAATTGTCAAGCCATGCTGAAAACCAGAATTGCCTGAGGGCATTTTAAAAACAAAAGATTTTCACCCCATATTTACCTACCCAAAATCTAGGCAGAGGGACCTGGTAATCTATATTTTTAAGAAGCATTAAAATGATTCTAAGCACAGCCAACAAGGCATGTGAGAACCATTGCACCTGGCTGGCATTGGTTTGCTGGAATCATTTGCCACAACATCACGCTATTCAAGGCATATGGAGAAGTTGAAAAGCTATGCATGACCAAAGAACTAGAGATTGAGAGCTATGATTACCAAACAAGACGGTATGAAAAAATAAAAGATTAAGGTGGTAATTTCCAATCTTTGATGATGAAGGAAACAGTGACTAGCAATTTTCTGTCTCTGGTGGGGTCTTAAAGAAATTATACTGTAATGAGAAGAATTAAAGAATGTAGTAATTGGGGTTGTGAGAAATTAGAAAAATCAGTATGATACTGTCTTATAACTGGTAACTGAGGGCCCTGATGAATGCACCCACAGAATCAATGCATCCCAGAGAGGTACCTCTGCAGTTGTGGTTCAGAACACACAGGAGGCTGTATCCTGACACCCTAACTTTATCAGGAACTATACCAACTAGGTCTTCCAAACACCAGAGATAATATTCATTAGTTCGATGTGCTTTCTCCCCTGCTCCATGGGAGCTTCAACTATAACTCCTGCTTTTTTCTCATCTCACTACTTCTATTGTTCTAAGCTTTCCCTTATTCCATTTAGATCCCTGATGTGTTTCACACCTCCAGAGGGCAAGACACATAAAATACTTAAAACAGAAGCTTCACAGAGCCCTGTTTTTCTATAGCAAATGTTCTTTTAAATACAATTATCTAAATAATTTCATACACATGGTCATGTAAATTTCCTGAGTGCTTATGGTAAAGGTAAATTTTTTTCCTCTCAAACCTGAGTTCTTTTTCTTAACCTCTTTATTTGAGTTGATTTAAAATAAAGGAGTGATCTCACTACTGTCCCTTATTTCTCCTCTTCCACTTGTTCCTTCTTTTTAAAGTATATGTGTTTCCTATCACATTCAGTATCAAAGCAAATCTCCAACAAAGCATGTTCTGAACTAGTATTTCTTGTTTGTCGGGTATAAAATGGTATGCTTCCTCCTGGTTCTGTAGCCTTTAACCCATTCAGTTTATCTTCTCATATTTTCTCCCAATTTGCTTCCGTATTTGTCCTTTTCCATCTAGCAATATTAGTATATATGGGAAAATAAAAGTATCAATGGACATGAAGCCCTTGGCCTTGGTTTTTGAACTTTGAGAAACCTTTTAAAACCCTTCCTGTTCGATCTAAAAATCCTAAATTGACTACTTTCTACCAGAACTATCAATCCTGTAGTATATCACCTAAATGATTTCATACAGAAAGAACTGAAAATACATTTTCAGCGCTTCAGTTTCTGCCCCCTAACTTTCATCTGATTTTCTTTATAATACATACCCCTTTAGGAATATAAATATATCATCGAATGCCAGGCTAACAAGAAAAATCCCTATCATCGGTTGTCATTTTGCTCAGCTTACCAAAGCCAAGAGAACCTGCTTGCCAATGTGATACACCTGCTTTTCTGTGAGGTCATAGAGAAGGCCATCCATGGTCATCACATCCTAAAGAGACAGAGAAAAAAGCATTATATCAAAATGACATGAACAGATTTGAAAAAATATATATATAGGCAGAGATCTTAAATGCAGATAGCAAAGCTAAGAAAAATATATAAAAACTTAGAACTGTAAGATTCAAGGAGAGATTGATATTAGAGATTCTCAGATATGCAAAGAAATACAATGATTTATTAGACTGGAAAAAATAATGAAGAATGTAGATGAATAGCAGAATGAAGAGCAGAAGAGCTTGTAAGAAAGACAAGTATGTGTTTTATCTACTGAATAAAGTATCAGTTTTCCTGGGGTAGTGTATATGTGTGTGTATGTGATTATTAAGTACATTAACTAACACTCTTTATTGAATCCTACTATGTGCCAGATTCCATCTTATGAACACAGAATATAAGAGTGATCAAAATAAACATGTCTGTTGCCTTTAGGAGTTTATAGCGTGACAAACATGTATGAATCAGAATCAAATAATCATACATAAATGTATAATTACATATCTCTAAGCACCATGAAGGAAATGTAAAAGAGAGCATATCATGGTGAAGGAAAGAGAGCTGATTCAGTTGGGGAACAAGGAAAGCTTTTGATGAGATCTGAAGGATGAGTGGCCATTGACTATACAAAGAAGAGAAGGGAGGAGTTTGGTGTAATGAGAAAAGCATGCGAAGGTGATCTAAAATAGAGGCGCAGAGTAATTTTGGAAAACAGAGGAGCCAGTGAGCTTCAAGCACAGAACAAATTACAGATGGATAAGCTCTTTTAAAGGTTTAAAGTACCTAGAAACTTGCACATTGTCCTATTGGTATCACTGGATGGAAGACGTAACAGGGTCACTTTCTCATACACATTTAGTAGTAAAATAATCAGCATTTTGAGGAGACTTGTTTAATATTAAACTTGTTCATTGGCAAGTAAAGGACTAACTAAGGGAACATACAGTGTTTCAGAAAGAGGACTATATAGACAAGTGGGGAGACTGTAAGGAAAAGGATTTACACTTTAGTCTAGAAATTAATTTTTTTAAATATTAGTTTGCGATACAAAAGCTTAAAAGCTGAATTTCTCAACTCAGCCCAGGCATACTAGGGTGATGTTACAGAATGGAAAACACACTTCTCAATAACAACCACAAAATTACGATTAGTACTAGGTAGTTATGTTGTTCTGTAGTTATCACTATTAACAGCTACCATTTTGAGTGTTTGCTATGTACCAATCACTGCTATGCTTTTACATACATAATTTCTTTTAATGTTAATAACAATTTATGATTACTCCCATTTTACAGATTCAGAAAACTCAGGCTCAGAGAGGTGACTTGCCCAAATTCACATAGCTGGTAGGAGGTGGAACTTAAGTCCACACTCTAAGTCTGCACTTCCCAATATAGTAGCCATTAGACACCTGTGGCTATTTAAATGTGTATTATTTAAAATAATATAAAACTAAAAATTTAGCTTCTCGGTCACATTAGCCACATCTAAAGTGTTCCAAAGCCACATGTAATTAGTGGCTACCATATTGGACAGTGCAGATATAAAACATTGTTATCATCATAAAAAGTTCCATTGGGCCTGGCTGGTATGGCTCAGTGGACTGAGCGTCATTCCACGGACTGTGAGGTCCCAGTTCAATTCCCAGTCGGGGCACACGCGTGGGTAGTGGGCTCAATCCCCAGAGGCCTGCAGGAGGCAGCTAATCGATGTTTCTCTCTCATTGATGATTCTATCTTTCCCTTCCTCTCTCTCTAAAAAATCCATAAAAACATATTTTTTTTAAAGTTCCATTGGATGGTGATACTCAATCACTCTGTTATACTATTATAATGTCTCTCTACTTTGTCACTTGCCAGGCTAATTGGCATGTGAACAGCTAATCAGCCAGGTAAAGCCTTTCCATTCTAAAACCTCTTCCCTACTGCTCACCCGGCGACAGGTCCAGAGAAAACTGAGCAGGTCCCCGTGGGCCACATCTTCCAACACCATATAGAGTGGCTCTCCTTCTGTGCAGCAGCCTTCCAGCTGTACCAGGTTCTGGTGCTTCCCCAGGTACTGATAGAATTGGATTCGCCCTAAGAAATCCTGTATCTCGTGGAGCCTAGCTGGTTCTGTGGAGAACAGAAGAGCCATGGGCAGTGAACAGTCAGAGCATTTCAGATAAAATGGGAAATTTGAGGCAGGAAGCAACCTCAGACGATAATCCTCAAGGCTCTCAAGGGGAGTGAATATAGACAAAAAGTAAATAGAAAGGGAACCAATTAGAAGATGATCCTTACTGATCTTTTGTCAAAGGTAACAGAGTCATAGGTCTTACAACTAGGTAGGCTTTCACCTGCCTAAATAGGCAAGTGTTCTGTTCACATTAAAATGTTATCACAGTCTAGGCCTTTTGATTAGTAATCTTGCTTACCCTATCCTTGTTCTATGTATTCACCATTACTGGCCTATATCATTAGTGTCATCAAAAAGAAAAGAAATACCGTATCAGGGAAAGATATCAAATAGTGGAGAAAAGTGAAGAATCCACCTCAACATCCTCATCTGAGTAATAGCTGATATGGAAAAATCAGTTTGAACAGCCTTGATAGGCAAGATTGAGCTAAAGGAAAAATAAAGACCCCAAGAAGAACATTTCTGTCTTGAGTTTTCACTTTCTAATTCCTTCTTATTCTGCACACAGTTGTGATCACAACTATCTATTGATTAACATCTTCATGTCTGCAAAGCCTGTTAGCATTTACTGTTAAAGAGGCCCACAGTGGAGAAGTAAGAAGGGGAGGGGAAGTTTAACACATCTCCTTTTACCTTTTAAAGCCTTGAGGACAATACTCTTGGACTCAGCAGGGTCCTCAGTGTACATCTTGGTTCGATAGATGGCCCCACAACTACCATTGTAGATCTGCTCCAGAACTTCAGAGAGTTGCTCCCGGGGTATCTGCAGCTTAGCCAGGGCATGAGTGGATGTTTGTAAAAGGCTTTCCACTGATGTCACCTTAAGTGGCACGAACACACTTCCTCCATGTTCTCCTGCTTCCCCGTTTGGGCTCCTAGAAGGAGGCACAGGGGCAATGCCTAGAACAAAGAGATAACACCAACCAGCTTTTTCCTACCCTCCAGACTCCAGGGAAGCAGAGCTTGGGACAAACTGGTAAGGAAGTTCCCTTAAATTTTTTTCTCCAGCCATTATGGGATATCTTCTGATGCTCCCCTGTGAACTGGCATCAATACCAATCTTGTAGAACTTTTATAATAATTCCCATTACTTCAAAGACACCTGAAAATGACCTCTGGAACGTGTCAATGGCATTTCTTTTCTGTTTCTCAGGATCACAGTTCAATATGAATATAATATGGAGACAACTGAGGAAGTTCCTGAATAGAAATCAAAACCACAGATACCTAAAGGTGGTGGTAACTGCCAGTGGATACTATCATTTAAGTCAATCAAATGGCTCCCAAAGGTAGAGGGGAGGTATGGATAACTACTCAATTCTAAGCTATGGTTATTCTTCCTCCTTCAAATTGTCCCCATGGTCAAATTATTCCATATTTATTAGAGTTTCATTCAAAAAGTCTTCTGGTACTTTCTCCCTTCCTTAGCCAACTTTTCTCCATTGGAATACAGAAATTCATTCTTTGTATTCATCCATTCATTCATTGATTCATCAATTTATTCAACAAATATCACTTTCTACATAGCAAGCACAGTTCTAGGTGTTGGGAATGGACAAAGTCCAGATTTTTATGAAGATTACTTTCTAGTGGTAGGAGAGAGGAAGCCAATAATAATGTATCAGGTGATGAGTGTATGGAGGAAACAGAGGAATAAGAAGCATCGTGATGCTATCTCATGTTTGAAGGTCAGGAAAGGCCTTCATGGTGACATGTGAGAAATACCTGGAAGCAATTAGTAAACTCTATGGTATCAGGAAGGGTATTATAGACAAAGAGAACAAGAAGTACAAAGATAGTGAAGAAGGAGTACACTTGGCATACTGGAGGAAGAGTAATGAAGTCAGTGCAGTGGAATAACCGGAGGATTATAGGAGAGGAGGCCCAGATCATGTAAGACTATCAAAAGAATTTTGTCTTTTTTCACTCTAAGATGGAAAGCTACTGGGAAGTTTCAAGCAGAGAATTGACAGGAGAACTTTAAAAGAGTAATCCTGCTACTCTGAGGAGAATACATCATGAAGGGATGGGGCAGAAGCAAATAAACCAGTTAGGAGGGTGTAACAATGATCTATGAGAGGTGAGAGTGGTATGAGTTTATTTTGAAAATAGAGCTAGGGTTTGCTAATGGATTGGTTGGACATCTTTAATATTTTGGACTGAACACATAGAGACCTGGATTTGCCTTTTATTTAAATATGGAATTATTGGCAGAGGATATTTGTGAGGCAACTTCAGTACCTTTGTTTTGGACATACTACATATGAGATGTGTATTAGATCCCAACAGCAAAGTATGTGATTTAATATAAGAATATGGGGTTCAAGGGGGACTATAATTACAATTGAGAAAGCATTTAGATCTATAGACCTAAAATGAGATCATTTATAAAGTGGCTGGAAATATAAAGAAAAAATAGTGTTTCAAGAAGAAATGTACAAAATTGTTTCAAATGTTTTTGACAGGTCAAATAAGATGAGGACTCAACATAGCTGTCATTGGTGATCTTGGAAAGAGTCGTTTTGGTGAAGTGGTGGAATTGAAAGACTTCTTTAAGTATATTCAAAAGAGAAAGCAACAAGTAGTAGTGAGAGTGAGTTTGAACAACTTCTCTGGAAGTTTTTCTTATAGAATGAATTATAAGAGAATTGGGATAAAATTTAGAGAGTGATTAGGGATCAGCCACTATAATGTTTCATATTACTGTCAGATTTTTCCCCCTTCTTTTTACTCTTAGTTTCATGTACTAGCTGACTGTCTTTCATTACATGCTCAGTGGTACTCCAGAACAGCATCTTATCATGTCCTACCTAACACTTCAAAGACAGTTGTGAAAGCTACCCTGTTTCATCCTATATTCCAGGGGCACAGAGTAGGGCTGGAATGTATTACAGAGTAAGACGTCATCCTTCAAAGTTGGTAACAATGCCTTGGGCTTTACCCACTGGGTCTTCCTCCCAGATCCTTAGACATTCATGTGGCCAAATATTTTATAGTACAATAAAACAAAGAGTACAGACACAGGTCACATGAGGCCTCTCTTGTCTATTCTGGTTTCAGCTAACAAGCATATGTAGAGTTTCTACTCATGAGTTCTCTACTTCCTAGAGAAGAGCTCACCCGTCTCTCAACCCCACAGGAAGGGACCCAGGCCTCTTTTCCATTGCAGGGTCCTAGACCTCTAGACTTGGACCCATTGAGACTTGGGTTTTATTTTTCTGAAATTTCTGTCTTCCCTGAGCCTCTCTCCAGCCCCAGTTTGAGCTTTACCTTGGAGTCCAGGAGACTGTTGTTGAGCTCTTTTTCCTCTAATAAAAAGCCACAGGATGACCCCAAGAATGATGAGGAAGATGCCAACCAGAAAGGCTGGGATGATGATGATTTCATACTGCTGCTGCGAGACAACTGGGTAGAAAATGAAACAAGAAGAGAAGAGATTAAAAAAGAAACCTAACTTGATGTCCACACAAGTCCTACCCACCAGTCCTCACTTCATCATACTGAGATGGTCATCTCTTTTTTTCTTCCATTCAATGAAAACCCCACTGGGAACAACTCTCTAATCAGAACCGCCAGCGTCCCTCTTTCTTAGCCCAACAAGTATGCTTTGTGCCTCTTCTCACATTTTTCCTATTGAGATAAAGAATGCGGTATCTGGATCTCTGATTGGCACTAGCCACTTTCTGAAAACAATGGCCTCTATTACCCATTTCTTTATCAATACTGTCTTCACTTCTACTACAAATCAAATAGTTCTCCTCCTGGAATCTATGCAGACCTTAGTCTTCATTATTCTAAGATCAGAACATAGACATCTGTACTTACTGCACAACTTGTCACTGAGACTGCATTCCTTTAGCATCTGTGTCATGGCCCTCCCCTCTCCCACTGCCACACAGCTGTCCACTCCTATGCTTGATCCGCAGAGAATGCACAGAGCACGGCTGAGAATAACTCCCAAGGATGGGGCCGTTCTGAAAAAAATAAAATGGAGCACACAGAGAACTTTAAAAGACATCTACAGATCACTAGGTATTAAGTACATGGCTGCCTGGAATTCTCTGAGCCATACATTGATCTCTGTCAATCTACTTGATATTCAGGCTGGAAGAATTTTATCCTTTTTTTAAAAAAAATATTGATCGATTGATTTTTAGAGAGACAGAGGGAGAGAGAGAGAGAGAGAGAGAGAGAGAGAGAGAGAGAAAGAGAGAGAGAGAGAGAGAGAGATTTGGTGTTCCACTTACTTATGCATTCATTGGTTGATTCTTGTATGTGCCTGGACCAGGGATAGAACCCTTAACCTTGGCGTATCGGAACGACACTCTAACCATCTGAGCTACCGGGTCAGGGCAAGAATTTTATTCTTTTCCTGGTGTTTTTCTCTTTCATATAGCAAGTACAGCCCTGATCTGGTCTTATCCTTTCATGCCATTGTTTCTCAAAATATTTTTAAACACTCCCCTCCTATCCAAGACCCAGCTCCCTTGCTCAAGTACACATTCACAGCACCTGTCTGAGCAATTGTGGTCCCTGGGTTACATGGGAAAGATCTACCTGAGCTATTGTCTTTATACAGGTCTAATTTTCTTTTGCTGTGTATTACTTATTTTTTAAACAAAATGCAGGGTGGGGCAAAAGTATGTGTACAGTTGTTTGTATAGAAAATGATACAATCACTAATAAATAACAATACAAGAGTAAACTCTGCATTTCATGTACTCAAAACTGTAAACCTACTTTGCCCCACCCTGTATTTCACTTCATTTTTATACAAAGCTAATGAAGACAATGAATAAATAGTTGGCAGATTTCAAGAGAGATGAGTTATACATTTGCTTTCTTTCTCTGAAACATTCTCCCACTACAGCTTCACAACCAATGAACAAACAGCATTTATCAATAAAAGCTATTTAGTTCTGCAGTTCTCAGAGCTCCAAGGAGCTTCCGCTGCCCATCGTATGTAGATAGACACAGACACTTATTCTTACCAGTAAATAGATTAAAGAATTGTCAGTATCAAGCCATCTTCTCTTTCTGTCTCTCCCTTTTAAACAAAAAGGAAACATATTCATATTGTTCAAAAGTAAAAATGTAAAATGATATCCCATAAAAATCTTTCTCTCAACCCATCGTCTCCATTTGTCCAGTTCCTAGTTCTCCTTCAAGTAGATTATAGTTATTATAGAGATTCTTCATGTGAATCACTTTTAATTCTGTATAATAAGTATATATTTGAAATGACACTTCCCAAACCCTGGATCTTTCTTTCTAAAAAGAACTAGCTGTTACCACCCTTCTGTATATCTATAATCCATATTTTTGTTAACAAGAGTGTCCCCTGGCTCTATGGTCAGCAAAGCCTACTTATTTCTGATTGATCTGAAACAAAATATAGTGTTTTTCCACTATCTAGGTAATTCTAAGTATGTGATCTACCAGAATGGTAGCTTATATGATATATGATATTGTACATGTGTTTAAATAGCCATATCATATTACATATTGTATTTTATTATTCATACTAATGACCACAGTGCTATCTATTGAGGCAGAGTCTTTTAGTGCCTGGAACACACATGTAAACAAGTTTCTCAGCTCCAGCCAAGCCCCCTTTTCACTATTCCTGGAGCTCCATGAACTTTCACGGGGGGATGAGAGTTAGACAAGTTCCTTACAACTTAAAAGACAGACAGCTGTGTGGTTGACTGCCATAAGCCCAAGTAAACAGAGGAGTAGCCTGAAGGAGAAAAATTGCAGAGAGAAGAAGTAAATTCTTATCCGTGGGTTTGTACATAGCAAGGGATCTGTGAAGTCAATGACTAATAAGGCAGCAAAGTCCACCTCATTGAGTTTATAAGCCAAAATGCAAGGTGAAAGGCACCTGGGAAAGTTTCCACGATTCCTTAAGACCACGTGGAAGGAAAAGTATTAATAATAGGGCAAAAACAGAGAGCCTTGAGAGGGTGAAATGAAGAAGGTCTTAAAAATAAGCATATATTCAACCAGGAGAATTCAAAAGCTCTTTGAGGGAGAGGCGGTGGGAGTCAGAGGTTCGGAGCGGGCGGAGTCCAGCACGGCTGCTGGTTTGGAGATCCTGGGGCCATGAGCAGAGCAAACCCAGTCTGCATCGCGAAACTCAGAGACTCTGGCCAAAGGCCAGCAAAGAATCGAGGGCCTCAGCCCCACAACCACACAGAACTGAATTTTGCCAACAACCTCAGGAGCCTGGAAATGGATTCCCCCTCAGTGTCCAGAGGAGGGCCTAGACCCGCTGACACCTTGAGTTTGGCCTTCTGAGACCCTAAGCAGAGAACCCGCTCAGCCTGCCTGACATCTGTCCTAGGCAATGGTGGAGAAATTTTTTTAACAGATTAAAAAAAAAAAAAAAAAAAAAAGCAAGCTATTTGGAAATTTCTCACTGCCGTTCTCACTCTTAGTTTTCTTTCCTCTCACTTCCTCTTCAGTGCATTATCAAATGTAATTATTTTCATTCAGGGAGCAGCCAGCTGAATGAGTTAGGCTCTCTGAGGACTAGGTTCTGTGAGAGTAATCTGTCTTACCACAGTACATGTGGAAGACAGGTCAGTCAGCAGTCAGCTCAGACTTGAGCTCTGCCCAGAAACCAAACTGCACACCCACTAACACATGCCAAAGGACGTTAGTTAAAGCCAGTGTGCACATGTACCACCACACAGAGCTGCTCATGGTGGGCCCCTCTCAACTGCAGACACATGGCCCAGCATGCCTATACAATGTCTCATATTCATGTTTATACTCCTGCACTGGGAGCACATTTATTCCAGAGCACCCACCTTTGGACACAGTATAACCTTTTATTGCTTTTCCTGAAAAACATTCTCAACATCAGTTTTATTTGTGCATAGGTAGTTTAAAGAGATTAGTCCTTTTTTAAATCTTCTTTTTTGTGGTTAACTTTCTTTAATTTCCAGAATGATGCTTGTAAGACAGAAAAGCAGCCCAGTCCCCACGTCCTTTGCTATAACTCCTGTATTTATAGTAGACAACTGGATATTCCAATCCAGAGATTAGATACAGATTTCACAATTACAAAGAGCTGAACATCAGCGTCTCCCTCAAAGGACACTCACCAAAGGAGCAAAGCAGAGGCTGGGAATACTGACAAAATGCTTTAACCAAAAATTGTACTGAAAAGAGTTTCCTCAACAAGCCATCAAATTCATAGCCAAGGAGAAACACGATGTTAGCAACATAGTAGCACCCAGTAGGTAACTAGTCAAACAAAGCTGTACATACTGTTCCATAGGCAGAGCCTGGGAGACTGGGGCATAGGCCTAAGATCTGAAGTTAGCCCATGCCCCCCCACCCCCAGCACCTGCCAGGTCCCTGAAGTTTACAATTGGGTCTCTTCATTCTGAGGACCCTACCAGAGACCCTATGCTAGTCTCCCCGAGTAGTTTGGGAACTTTATTTATTTTTTTTGTCTATGTCAAAGGACATAGGCAGTCTGCAAAATTGGCTGTCTCCAAAAGCCAATGATAAGGAAGCATAGGCCTCTCAATTAATTTCACAGATGATGAACAAAAGGCTAAGTCTCAGGCAGCTGTGGAGTATGAAAGTGTACTTCTAACACTGCCCCCTGCCTGCCTCAAGTTCTGCGCTCTTTTGTTTGAATGATCTTGTTTCTCTTCTTTCTCTGTGAACAGTGAATGTCCAATGTGGCTCAAAATGCTATTAATCTCTTGGAGGGATTTTCATTTTTCTCAGGAAGAAAGCCATAAATTAAAAAACCCAACTGTTTATCTAGAGCTGGTGGAGCAAGTTTGCTCATGAAGTCACACGCTGTTGGTATACACAGGCCTGGGAGCCTCCGTCCTGGAGAACTGAGCCAATTAATGTTTTTTTTTTTTCAATAATTCAGATTCTGTCACTTTTATTTTTTAATTGAATTTATTGGGGTGACATACAGGTTTCAAGTGTACAATTCAATAAAACATCAACTTCACACTGCATCGCACGCCCATCGCCCCAAGAAAAGTTTCTGTCTTCATTTTTTGCCCATTTGCCCACCTCCACCTACCCCTCAGCCCGCTTTTTCTCTGGCCATCACCACACTGTTGTCTGTGTCTATGTGTTATGTACATATGTTTTTTGGCTAATCCCTTTACCTTCTTCCATTCAGTCCCCCCCTCCCACATTCCCTCTGACAGCTGTCAGTCTGTGCCTCTGTTTCTATTTTGTTCATCAGTTTATTTTGTTCATTAGATTCCACATATAAGTGAAACCACATGGTATTTGTTTTTCTCTGACTGAGTTATTTCACTTAGCATAATAATCTCCAGGTCCATTCATGCTATCCCAAAAGGTAAGATTTCCTTCCTGCCCAACGAAATTGGATGTTGGAGCAAGGCAATAAACGTAGAGTGTGGTGAAGCCCCCTCAGTAAATTGCTTTCCAGCTGTTTGTACAATCAGTTCTTTCCAATTATTACAGTTTGTCTAGAGGCATATGGAATATACCAAATAAATCTAGAAGTTTTAAGGTATACATACCAGGCATATCCATATACCCATGAAAGTCCAAACAGGAAACCATCTGACTTCACAGAGCCCACCAAAGCACTTCTATCAGAAGATGCTCATATTGACTTGTAACAACAATATTCCTCTCTACATCATTTTTCTTCCTGCAATTAATATTCAATTACTGCCCTGGCCAGTTTAGCTCAGTGGTTGGAGTGTCGGCTGGCGGACCAGGGAATCCCAGGTTCAGTTCCTGCTAGGGGCACATACCCCTCCAAAAAAATTCAATTACCACATGACTTTGCCTGCCCACTCTGTGTCAAGTTGAGAAAAGGCATGCCTTGATGCCAAAACCTTCTAGGACGATTCTTCCAATGACTTTTGGAAGAATGTTCCTGACCAACATTTCTGTACAATAGTATGTCCCCTTTAGTTACATCTAGACAGTTTCTCACTGTGTTAAAAAAAAAAAAAAAAGTTTGTTGGCTACTGCTGCTTCTCTGAACTGGATTGTTAATTCTTAAGTATAATCCCACATGCCTTATCCTTTTATGCCATTGTTTCTCAAAGTATTTTTAAAGGCTTCCCACTACCCACTCCTTGTCCAGCACTCAGGTACATGTTCACAGCACCTGTCTGAGCAATTGTGGTCCCTGGGTTATGAGGGAAACATCTACTTCCTCTATAGTCCTTATGCAGGTCTAATTTTCTTTTGCTGTGTATCACTTATTTTTTAAACAAAATATTTCATTTCATTTTCATACAATGCTAATTGAAATAATGAACAAATAGTTGGAAGATTTTAAGTTCTCACTTTAGTGCCATATATTACAAAAGTCTGGAGATTGGAATTAAGAATAGAGTGAAGCCCTGGCAGGTTTGTCTGAGTGGTTAGAGCGTCAGCTCGTGGACCAGAGAGGCCCGGGTTCGGTGCCCGCTAAGGGCACGTACCTCAGTTGCAGTTTGTCCCGGGCCCCAGTTGGGGTCCTGCGGGAGGCAGCCACTCGATGTGTCTCTCTCACATTGATGTTTTTCTCTCTCCCTTCCTCCCTCTCTCCCTCCCGCTCTATCTGAAGGTAAATGCAAAAATGTCCTCGGGTGAGGATAAAAAAAAGAATAGAGTGAAGTTGTGAAATTGTTTATTCTGATAACTATATTTGACAGTTGGAAAATATGTACACAGCTTGCCTAGAGTTTACACATATCTACAGTGCCAAATCTCTTCAGGCAGGACTCTAATTAAAGCAATATTATTACTTCACTTGTGATTGTTATTCCTTATTTTTACCCAGTTGCTTCTGACTTTCTATTAGCATATTAAAAAGGTTAGCTCCCCTCTTTTTTTTTATCCTCACCTGAGGACATTTTTGCATTTATCTTCAGATAGAGCAGGAGGGAGAGAGGGAGGAAGAGAGAGAGAGAAACATCGATGTGAGAGAGACTCATCGAGTGGTTGCCACCCACACGACCCTAACCTGGCCCCGGGGACAAACTGCAACCAAGGTATGTGCCCTTAGCGGGAACTGAATCCGGGACTCTCTGGTCCGCAGGCCAACGCTCCAACTGCTGAGCCAAACCGGCCAGGGCAGGTTAGCTCCCCTCTTGAGCTGAGAATCTAAAGAGGGGAATAGCACAGTGAAGGAGGCGATACAAATAGGAAGAGAAAGAGAGTGAAATTCACCCCAAATCTTTGCATACGTATAGTCTGGAGACCATAAAAGTTAATTATAACTAGAATTGAACAGAAAACTAATATTAACTCTCCAAACTCTTACACATGCTCACAATGCAGGCGCAGTGCCACACTGCATCTCTACATCTTATTTACATACACAGACAGTTCTATCTGCAACAATAACACAACTCTCACTAGTGACATTTCTGCTCAGTAGCACATTATAGTCTCCCAGACATAATCAGCAATTTACCCATGAGTGTCCAGAAGAAACTCTGCTTACCAAAATATACCTACAAATAAAACTTGAAAAAGTAGCCTGGCTGGTGTGGCTCAGTGGTTGAGCATCGACCCATGCACCAAGAGGTCGCCGATTCGATTCCCGGTCAGGGCACATGCCCAGGTTGTGGGCCCAGCCCCCAGTGTGGGGCATGCAGGAGGCGGCCAATTGATCTTCTCTCTCATTGATGTTTCCATCTCTCTCTCCCTCTCCCTTCCTCTCTCTCTAAAAATCAATAAAGAAAAAAATTTTTTTAAAATAAATAACTATGGGCTATGGGGCAGAGAATGCAAAGACTTAACTTGAGGGGGATAAAATATATGAAGTTAACAGCCCCCAGACTGAGAGTCTGCTTCCTAGCTCAGTAACTCAGCTTTCCCTTCTCCTCCTCCTTTCATCCTTACCCATGAGCTATCTAGCAAACAAACAAACAAACAAACAAACAAAACTCTAATGGCATAAATATATTAAATTGGGAGCAAGATAGATAACTGCTCAGATCTAGAGGATTCCAGAATTACTTATCTCCAACATTCTGAAAACAAGCTGTCCTTCCTGTTTTCACATCCAATAGACATACTGAACGACTACAATATGCCAGGTATTATGCTAGGAGGACACTGAAATTCAGAGACAGTAAGTTTTGAATTAGCCAGGGTTAAAAAAAAAAAAAAAAAAAAAAAGCAAGTAAATGGCAGAGCAAGGTTCCATATTCCAGTCTTTTAATTACAAACCCAATGTTCCTTAAACTACTTTACTACACATATGTACTTGTCACTCAAATGGACAAGATCAATAATATCAAGAAGGATTTATGTCAGAACCCCAAAGAACCATGGAAACCACAATGCTAACCAAACTTCACCAAAGAAAACACCATAAATTCAAAAGAGCAGATGTGTAGAATCTGCCTGCAAGTCTGTCTTCCAAATGTATTCTGAAGATAAGAGCAGAATCGGAAACTTTTTGCCAGTACTCACTAGATTATTTGGAATCTTGGGTCATTTTCTTTGTTTGCTCACATCCCTGGATCTGATCCCAATCTCATTTCTATCTTCTGCTTTTTGAAGGAAAGAGCCTAGTTTCCAGGTCTAGAATCTTTCACTGTGAGCCTGAAGCTTAGGAAGGGGCCAGAATACCCAGAGGATGAAACACTAGCCTAAGAATTAGGGTCACCATGCTGGATCACACAGTGGCCCAGACTCTACCTTTCTGCTGAAGCAAACTTGTGAGAGGAAGAGTGAATGGAAGGGCACACGGAAGAAGTGGCCTTCTTTAAATGCAAGAGAATCAGACTTGTGTAGATAACTTGTTTTACGCCAGGTGATATCTCCTAATGTGCATGAGGCAAAAATGGAGATGATTGCCCAGAGGGATTGTGATTGTTCTGATCGTCACCCTTCCCTACCTTCCCAGAGACCCTGGCCCTGAAATGCCCTTTGAAAGGGTTGGAAAACAGGCTCTGCCATGGTGGCTGGAATCCTGACACTGTTCAAAGAAAGATCTTTTGACAAGAAGACTGAGCATTTCAACTTTTCTTTCTTCTTATTTTTTACCTCTTCGCAGGAATTCCTGAAATATGGGGATATATAGGAGAGATAAGGAAGACTAATTTGTATCTTGGCTCAAGTTAGTAAAGGAACAAAGTGATTGCAAGACATAACGGCCACATAGCATGTAGATAAGACATACAGTGCCCACTAACACTACAAGCAGCATATTTTATTTCCTTTGAGCTGTTATACAAATTCAAGACACATATTTTTATTATAAGTATCATTCTATTTATCATGTTTCTGATTCCGTAATTCTGCGTCTGTTACATTCAAACCTCAAAAACCTAGAAATAGTATATCTTTTTTAGATTATTTTATTTGTTGGTTTATTTTTGTCATCAAAAGAGTATTTAGCCCGGCCAGTGTGGCTCACCGGTTGAGCATCAACCCATGCACCAGGAGGTTGCCGGTTCAGTTCCTGGTCAGGGCACATGTCCAGGTTGTGGGCCAGATCCCCAGTGGGGGGCATGCAGGAGGCGGTCAGTCGATGTTCTCTCTCATCAGTGTTTCTATCTCTCTCTCCCTCTCCCTTCCTCTCTCTCTAAAAAAAATCAATAAAGAAAAAATATTTTTTTAAAAAAGAGCATTTTATGAAACATGGATCTTTAGCATAAATGTATATTTTAGTATACATTGTCATGTTTTTTTAATTGATTTTTTTTTTTTAGAGAGAAAGAAAGAGAAACATCAATTCCTTGTTCCACCCATTTATGCATTCATTGGTTGACTCTTGTAGGTGCCCTGACCGGAGATCAAACGTATTAGGATGACACTCTATCCAATTGAACTACCTGGCCAGGACCCATTTTTATGTTTCTAAAGTAGATGTCCTTTAGCTTTCATGAGATTTTCAAACAGGTTGTAATCTCCTAAAATTTCAAGAAATGCTTTTCTTTTGGGGGATGGGGATGGAGGAGGTTCAGCTTTATTTCTTTAATTTTTAAGTTTTTTTCCACTATGGCTGGCATACAATATTATATTAGTTTCAGGTGTACAACATACAGTAGTGATTAGATATTTATATAACTTATGAAGTGATCACCCCACTAAGTCTAGCACCCATCTGACATTATACAGTTATTACAATATTTTTAATTTAAAAATAAATACATAAAATCTCAGACAGCTCATGTAGCAATATTTTCACTGATACATTGCCTAGGGCAAGGGAAACAAAGGAAAAAATTAACGAATGGGACTACATCAAACTAAAAAGCTTCTGCACAGCAAAAGAAACCATCAACAATATGAAAAGAAAATCTATTGTATGGAAAAACATATTCAACAATAATACATCTGATAAGGATTTAATTTCCAAAATATACAAAAAACTCATACACCATAACACCAGGAAGACAAATAATCCAATTAAAATAGTCAAAGGACTTGAATAGACACTTCTCCAAGGAGGACATACAGATGGCCAATAGACACATGAAAAAATGCTCAATGTCACTAAACATCAGAGAAATGCAAATTAAAACTATAATGAGGTATCACCTCATACCTGCCAGAATGGTTACCATCAATAAATCAACAAACAAACAAAGAAACAAAATAAATAAATCAACAAACAAGTGCTGGTGAGGATGTGGAGAAAAGGGAACCCTAGTACACTGCTGGTGGGAATGCAGACTGGTACAGCTACTGTGGAAAACAGTATGGCGGTTCCTCAAAAAATTAAAAATGGATCTGCCATTTGACTCAGTGATCCCACTTCTGGGACTATATTCTAAGAATCCCCAAACACCAATTTTTAGAAAGAATATGTGCACCCCTATGTTTATAGCAGTGTTATTTGCAATAGCTAAGATCTAGAAACAGCCCAAATGCCCACCATTAGATGAGTTGATAAAAAAAGCTGTGGTACATTTACACAATGGAATACTACGCAGCTGTAAAAAGGGATCTCTTACCCTTTACACAGCATGGAGGGACCTGGAGACATTTATGCTAAGCAAAATAAGCCAGTTAGAGAAAGACAAATATCACATGATCTCACTTATAAGTGGACTCTAAGGAAGAAAATAAACTGATGAACAAAATAGGTTGAGAGTTATGGATGCATGCAACAGAATAACAGATCACAGTGGGTGGGGGACTTGGGGTGGGGGGGGGTGACAGGAAGAGATTAAGGAAAGAATATAAATGCATATATGCATAACCCATGGACACAGGCAATAGCATGGGGAAGGCCTGGGGTGGGGTCGGAGTTGGGTAGAGGGGGGAAAAAAGAGAGAAAATAGGATACACTTGTAATACTGTCAACAATAAAATAAAAATTTTCAAAAAAGAACATGTTCTCTGTATGAGTTTGTTTCTGTTTTGGTTTTTTATTTTGTTTTTTAGATTCTACATAGAAGGAAATCATATAGGATTTGTCTTTCTCTGACTCAGAAATAATATATTATAAATTGGACATTCTCCCTCTGATTATTTTCTATTCCTAGGATTACTAATCAATAGCAATTCCAGCCCAGAATAAGAACTGTCAAGAAAAGGGAAAAAGCCCTGGTTGGTTTGGCTCAGTGGTCAGAGTGTTGGCCCTTGGACGAAGGAGTCGCAGGTTCGATCCCCAGGCCTGGTCAGGGTCCTTCGGGAGACAACCAATTGATCTCTCTCTTTCTCTTTCTCTCTTCCTCCCTCCCTCCCTCGCCTCTCATTCTATCTAAAAAAAATCAATGAAAAAAATAGTCTCTTGTGAGAATTATTTAAAAAAAAAGAGGATGGAAAAGTCAAGAACACATAAAGGGCACCTCCTCCCCAAACACCGATTTGCCTCTGATTCATCTGTGTCTCCTTTTTCCTACCTGATTAGCACTCCAGAAGACACCTGCACATGCTGTTCTCCGGCTTCTTTCCAACACCTTGTTCCTACTGTTGTCAGTCACATTGTATTTTCAAGGATCAGTCTCCCTCTTTGCAATGCATTCTGCTCGGCTTTCCTTCTAAAGGGGGCACTTCTGGTGCATAAAAAATCTTTAGGTGTTTCCCCTCATAAGTAAGGAGATCAATTTTGTTTTCTGGCCTCTCCTCCTGCCTATTCTAGCACACTGCCCTCTGGCAGAGAGGAGGGCCCCAGCTGAGGAGGACAGAAGACAGTCTGCAAAAGATTTCAGGAGCACGCACACACTCACAGGCACACGTCCCAGAGTGCGCACACACAGTTTCTCATTCTCTGATAAATGAGTCCCAGACCCAGGCAGGCAGAGAGACAAATGGCCAGGAGATTACACAATCAGGAAATCCACTCAGCTGCTGCTCAGCTCAGTACAGTGTCAAACAAGGTGTGTCACTGTAAAGATTCCAAACATAAAATGTAATCCCATGTAAACAAAAACAAACACCTGGCAAGATAAAAAATAAAAATAAAAAAGGCACTTCTTGGAACATTTAACCACCTCATTCTGCACAGCCAAAAGCAAACAGTGGATTCCCCCTCAGGAGTGGGGCGTGTGCTTCAGAGCTGGGCACCCCGGGAGGCGGAGGAAATGGAATCAGCACCGACCTGTTGCTATGATAACCGAGTAAGAGCTTTGAAGTTCTAGTTCTGATTTGTAATTCATCCAATATCTGGAAGCATATCACTTGACATTGCCATTCCTTCTCTCCATAGGTTAAGGAGCAGGACACTCTTGAGGTCAGTGAAGAACCAGAGAGCAGCAGGAAATGAATCACACGAGAAGAGGGCAGGCCAACCAAGTCCCCTCAACCAGTTATTCCACCTCACCTCTCTCAAATTCTGAAGGCTCCCTTGGACCTTCATCTTCCTACCCATATTATGGCAGCCCCAGAATCTCACAAGTTTTTGTTCCTATTCCTACCCTGACTATAATATCCTAAGGGGTAGTGGTAAGAGAAGGAGCTTTGGAGTTGGGCTTCTATTTCAATCTCTACCATTCATCATGCCTGTGTATGACATATTCTAACTTTCTGAGCCTCTGTTTTTCCATCTGTAAACTGGAGACAATAATATCTACCATCAAAGACTGCTGAAAGTGTTGATACAAAAAACATCCAAACCTGTAGAGAATTGTTATAAGAGTTTATATGCGCCAAACTGATGATATATGCCAGGGATCAAGATCTAAAATGCTCCAGGTAATAACAGCTTTGTGCTTTCTTTTATACATTTGAAATTAAGGTAGAGGGAGAAAGCAAGGCGGGGATTGGATTACAAGATAGTTAACAAGATGATGTGCTCTCTTGAGGGTGGTTATTTCAAAGGTGTGTTAACCTAGATGCACATAAACAATGGACAGGGCTTAATTAAGGCAAAGAAAATCCTTTTACTGAAAAGTTTTATACCTGGGGCAAGACTACTCATCCTGACCTGCCCAGTTAGGCATTTGTGATCAAATCACCCTGTGAGGTTACTTTCCATAGAACCTCCTATTTTTATTTGTTTTGGTTCACAAAAGTTATATGGGATCATTCATGTCAAATACCTAGTACAGTGCCAGGCCTATTACAGACAATCAATATGGATCTCTCCCTTCCTCCCTCCCTTCTTCACCTCTCCCAGATTGAGAGGTAGTCATATAGCTGTACCAATCAGGTATGGTTGAATTAAGCCTAATTATTTTATAAGGAAATGGAAAGGAAGAAAGGCTGGAAGGCGGAACAATTTGAAAGCAGAGACATCAAAAGAAGAAAATTGGATGAAGGTGAAAGAGAATACAGAAGGGGAAAGAATCTTCCCAAAGACCTAGTGATCAGAATTAAAGATGAGGGAGAAGCACTAAATCAAGATTTATGGCTTCATAGAAGGCTCTCTTGGCCCAAAGTCAAGGTGAAGACCTAGAATTTAAGTTCTTCCTGTTGTCTGATATAGGTATTATCTTTCCTACCTGGGAGAGAGCCAAGTTGGAACCTCCAGAAACAAAGTTAATGTATCATCTGCATCAAACTGTGGTTTAGTAGAAAGAACAGAGGGACCAGAGTCAGAGATGTAGGCTGGATTTATCTTAACTTTGTAGAGCCTTGGTTTCCTAATTTATACAACTAAGATAATCATGCCCAATTACCTCAAAGGATTCTATTGAGAATTAATGAGAAGGTAAACGTGTTCTTCAATGCTAATAGTTACATGTTCCTGTTCTAGCAAGAATTCAGTTGTGTACCATAATTACTTTCAGACCAAGGGTTCCAACTTAGTGTTCCTGAAAATTATGTTGTACTTGAGGTTCTCTAACTTTAACTATGACTGCCCCACCATGATGGTCTCAAGAGAATGTGGCTTTCCTTCAAAGCACTGCCATAAATGTGGGTAAAATCCCTTTCCTCTTAACATAGGTGTAATGCAATGAGAGTGCCAAAGGACTGACTAAATATAAGAGAGAATAGCTGGAAAACAAATTCAATGAGCTAAAAACCAGTGTGTATGTGCATGATGTGGGTGTGGGTATATAGGTGTGTATTTTCTTAAGTAGAAGTTTGCAATCCTGTTATAGCTGCTTTCTTATCTTAATGCAACCACACTGCAGCCTGACAGCTGGCCCGACCTCGGCCATCTGCCTTAGTCCTTTACTTCTCTGCTCTGAATTTGTATGCATGAGAAAGATGTTGTTTTCAGGCACTTCTTTCCTTAAGGTCCTTTATATCTTCCACAGTAAAGGCCAAAAAGTCATATTTCTAGGATTCAGCTCACTTTCAATTTTTATTACATGTTTCAGAAGCATAGACTAGTCCATTTCTGAAATCCAATACACTCATCTCTACTACTAATTAGCTGTGTACTCTTGAGCAAATTAACCTCTCCTAAACCTCAGTTTTCTCATCTGTTAAAGTGGGTTTCCAATATTATCTCATGAAGAGTCATTGTAAAAAGTAAATGATACTTAGAACAATATCTAGTACATAGTAAATAGTAGCTTTTACTAATTATTTCTATAATTATAGAAATAAAAATATTCTTGTAATAATTACTATTATCACTCTTCTAACTATGACACTTTTTTTGGATAAGAACTTCATCCTATGTATCATCAATATCATGACATAATACCATAATCAGAATGCACATATGTCTATATATATCACACAGGAATAAGAGAATTATTTCCTGAGATCTAAGTTTAATGCTACCTAGGCTTCTACTATAATTTTATCACCTTCCTGGGCACAGTATCTGCTTCCTTCACACCTTAAGTTTTCAACTCTTAGGTTCTTTTTTTATAAATTACTTCAGAGTTTCTTAACTTAAAATATCACATACTTACAAAAAAAAAGTGGATGTAGCAGATTTTGGACTTCTTTTCCTAGACTCTGACTCACCAAACTTAAACTGTTACCATCAAGACGATGAGAACTTGGTTCTTATCTTCTTGAAGGAAAGATTTCAATCAAGAGACAAAGTGCAGCAAAGCAAGCAAGAATGTATTGACCGTAGCAAAAATACACTTAGGACAGTGAAAGGAGGAAGGGCTTACAAGAAGCAACAGGAGAGCCTAGGTGGGCTGCCTTGGCTCACTGGGAAGTCAGAGAAAAGGGGGCCTTGGAGACAGGTTCAGGGGATAGCTGGTGAGAGCTGCTGCTGTTGCTGCTATTGCTGCTACTGCCCACTGCTACCCTGGTTGCAAGTCTCATGGGGTCCCTTGGAGTTTAGGACATATGTGCCTGCAGGGGAAGGAGAGAGAAGAGGGGGAAGGGAATGACATTGGCCAGGACCTTCATTTTCAAGGGTTTTAAAGGCTGGGCATTTAGGGGAGGTCCTAGGGGAGGATCAATAGAATATTCATCAGCTTTAAGCTGATGCACCAAAATAAGATTTATTCTCTTAATTTGTCTGTCCTTGGGTGTGGTTGGCAAATGACACTAATTAGATTTCTGCTCTCTGTCCCCCTGAGTAGGGTGATTTAAGCTATCTACCCTCTGGTTGGGGAGAAGTCCAAACCATTTATTCTTAAATATCCTTGTAGGAAAGATAGGATACTAGATGGCTGCAAACTGCTGTTTAACTATCTGTCTTAGTTTCCCTAGTCCGCTTGTCCTGGAATTTTCCTAGCTTACTATTCTACAACAAAACCAATGTGGTCCTCCTTAAGGAGCCTTTTCCAAGTCTCAATGCCCAGGATGTATCAATTAAGTCAGAATCAGACTCTCTAGGAAGGGGAACCAGGGAGCCTGGTACTGGGATTTAACACTCCCAAAGTTAATTCTAACACACAGCAAAGTTTGGGAATTTAGCCTTAAGCCCTCATTACCTTCCTTTCTTAATTAATACAGAGAAAATTCACCAGGTTCTAGTAAGGTTCTAAATTGGCAGCCTCCTCTCTCTCTCTCTCTCTCTCTCTCTCTCTCTCTCTCTCTCGTTTTTATGTCATTTGAGGCAAGTTCCCCTGGGTTTTATTTCCTAATCTGTAATACAATGGATCATCATGATCTTTGCACTCCCTAACCAGAGACATTCTAACAAGACAAATGAGATAAAACATAAAAGGATGTTAAGAATACAAATATTTCAGATCCAAGAAAGAATGATCACGTTCGGCCCACCCCCCCCCACCCCCCACCCCATGCCCACTGCCATCTCTTCTGAAGTATCCTTGCTTCCCACAATTAAAGCTTTTCTATAGCAAATGATTTGGGGATCTGTTAAGCTGTGGTTAAGGTTACAGCATTTCAAAGTATCTCACGTCAACTCTACTCATTGCTCTATCATGTATTGATCATACTTTTTTCCTCTAATATATCACTACTATTAAGTTTTAGGGAGGCAAAGGTTAATGCATGTAAAGAGAGGTGATATGAGATGCACTTTGGAGAAAAATCTGAGATCAAATCAACTTTACGTAATGCTATTTCTGTACCAGCATGGACTTCGGTGTAATGAGGACCTGGCCATAACCTTCACTTTGGCTTCAGCTGCCTCCTGCCCTGGAATTTGCCGTACGTCCCTCCCCTAGATTATTTCTCAACAGAAAGTGCTAGGAGAACAATGAACCTTCCTAGCACTGTGAGACCACACTATCGGTCCAAAAGATTGGTCATCAGTGCATCCTTCAGATTGATTTATGACCAAAAGGGGGAACTGAATGAAAAAAGGGGTTGGGGTGTTCTATGGAAAGTAACCTCACAGGCTGATCGGATTATAAATTCCTAACCAGGCAGGTTGTGGTGGGTAGTCACGCCCCAGGCACATAACTTCTTTAGTAAAAATGTTATCTTTGCCTTAAGCAAGCCTTGTTCATTGTTTCTGCTTCTGAGTTAACACACTTTTGAAATAACCACACTCAAGAGGGAACATAATCTTGTTAACTGTCCTATAATCCAATCCTTGATTTGCTTTCCCACCTTCGTGTATTTTCAAATACATAAAGGAAACTGCAGCAGTATTCTCAGGGACATTTGAGATCTTGCTTCTGGCATATGTCATCAGTTTGGCTCCAATAAACTCTTACAACATTTTTTAAAAAGAAAAAGAAGGTTCTAGAAGAAATGTACAGTGAAAGGGAATAATTCTATCCTAATATATGCAAAGAGAGAGAAGAAAAACAAAAACAAAAGAAGCAAAAAAACTAAGAAAAAGAAAAAGAGTCAGATCTCAGTTATGGCCCTGGGTCAGCAACTTCCTATGTGTGACCTTAAGCTAATTAACATCTCTTTGTCAGAGGGTTGTTATGTAACGGATTATGAAATATATAAAGAGTAAAAATACAGCCCAGCAGGTGTGGCTCAGTGGACTGAGCATCCCCCATGGACTGAGAGGTCCGGGTTCGATTCCTGGTCAGGACACATGCCTGCGTTGCAGCCTCGATCCCCAGCAGGAGGCGTGCAGGAGGCAGCTGTTCCATGTGTCTGTCTCACATCAATTTTTCTATCTCTTTCCTTTCCTCTCTCTCTAAAAAAATCAATAAAAACATGTTTTTTAAGAGTAAAAATACAACGCATTTATTGATATGTAGTGCAGAATATCCGAGAAAGCACAATGATGATGAAACCAAGAACATAAAAAAATATATTTGAAAGGGGCGGGAGAGAATAATAAAATAATAGAGAACTAATCAGGGTGGAGTTGTACGCCCTCGGAGTTTACCTCAGAAATGCTGTCCATTCTCCTTATCTAAGAACAAGGGAAAGTGGCCCAGCTGTCAGGGAAAGACCAACAACCTTGGAGCCCTGGAGGCCAACAACCTTTACAGCCCCAGCCACATTTCCCCAGCCGGAATTAGGTCCCCGGGCCTATAATATGTAACCATTGTTCCCATTGTTATGCCCTATGCCTACAATCTGTAACCTTTTACCCACTGTTACTCTTTTTACTTCCTCATGCCCTTAATCTGTAACCCATTATTATTCTGTTTTTGCCTGCCTGCCCTTCCCCACATAGCTACCCAATATAAGCAACGGGCTAGCGATGGGGTTCAGTGCAGATATTTCAGGGATGACCCACTGCTCTCCCATACTGCCGGCAATACTGGAATAAACGCTCACATATGATTCAACCTTGTCTCTGCTTACTTGGCTCAAGTAGTGACAGGAAGCCTGGACTCATTCATTGTCCCGGTTCATATTTACATACCAGAAAATCCAGAAGTGTAAAACCAGAGGAAAGGTGGACAGCAGTTTTTCTCTATCCTTTTACGTAAGGAATTCAATACCTTATATCCATCCCTCAAGACAGGTATAACCTCTATTTGCTGTCAACAGAGAGCAAGAGCTACAAAATTGCAGACGTACCCCCACAAAAACACAGAAAGCAGCTTAAAGCAAAGAGATGGGAGTATTGCAAATAAATGTTAAAACCCGCCACCCTCCTGGGTTCTTGAATTGTCCTGGGGAATAAAACTGTGACAGAGATAACAGCTTTAAAGATTTGTGTGATCTTTTTGAAACGAAGAGGCAAGAAAAATCCCCATCAAGACAGGACAGAACAAAGATCATGAGTTTAGTGTCTAAATTCCAGAAGAAAGCCCTCAAAAGTTTTTGCCTAATATTTATTTAAATTGAACAACTCTGGTTTCCTCCCTTGCTCTGGTGTCTTCCCTAACACATGTTTGGACGTTTTTCCAGGACCCTGGTAAGAAGGCATTGTATCCTTGATCCATATTCTTTCTCCCTCCTTTTCCACTAACCTCGTCTCTTTCCAGGAGTCAGATGGAGCAGAGTTCAGACAATAAATCAAATGGAGCGATCGGCTGTAAACTCCACCCTGCTCTGCTCCTCCTCAACTGACATTTATGCTCAGCAGCTTCCTTGATACTGGTTTTTCTTTCCACTATGGCGTAGCACATTTTATGGCATATAGTTAACATGACGAACATTTATCTAGCACTCACCATGTGGTAGGTGGTGTTCTAAGCACTCTACATATAGATGAAGAAACTGGGTCACAGAGAGGTTAAATAACCTGCTTCAGATCACAGAACTAGTAAGCAGGGATTTGGATCTTCAACCCAGGTCCTGTGGCTTTAGAATCTGTGCTCTTACTTTGTGCTATACTGCTTCCCAGGTAGATTATCATAAACGTGTTTTATTTTGTTTTCAAATTAGAATTAACTTTAATATTGCTTTACATTTTTTGATTGAGATATGTTCACACACCATAAAATTCACCCTTTTAAAATGTACAATTTGGTATTTTTTAGTATATTCACAAAATTGTGTAACTGTCACTGCTATCTAATTTTAGAATATTTTCATCCCCCTCCTCGAAAAGAAACTGGTACCAATAGCAATCACTCCCCAATGCCCAACACCCCACCCCCCGCCCCCGGCAATCACTGATCTATTTTCTGACTTATGGATTGCCTATTTTGGACATTTCATATAAATTGAATCACACAGTTTGTGGCCTTTTGTATCTGGCTTATTTCACCTTCACATGTTTTCAAGGTTCATCCATTGTATTAGTAAGGGTTTTCTAGAGAAACAGAACCAATAGGATATACATATGTATAATGAGGAGATTTATTATAGGAATCGGCTCGTGGGGTTCTGGAGGCCAAGACGTCCCACAATCTGCCGTCTGCCAGCTGGAAAACCAAGAAAATAGGTGGTATAATTCAGTCCAAGGCTGAAGGCCTGAGAACCAGGGGCCACTGTTTAAGTCCTAAAGTCCAAAGGCTAGAGAACCGGGAGCTCCAATATTAGAAAGCAGGATAAAATGTGTGTCACAGGTCGCCTTTTTGTTCTATTCAGGCCTTCTGTAGATTGGATGATGCCCACTCACACTGGTGAGGCTGATCTTAACTTGGTCTACTGATTCAAATGCTCATCTTTTCCAGAAACACTCTCACAGATACACCCAGAAATAATGTTTTAGCAGCTATCGGGGCATTCCTTAGCCCAGTCAAGTTGATACATAAAATTAACCATCACATCCATATTATAACAAAAATCAGTACTTCATTCCTTTTTGTGGCTGAATAATATTCTATTGTGTGGATATACTACTTTTTGTTTATCCATTTATCAGTTACTGAACATTGGAATAGTTGCCACTTCCTATTATGGATAATGCATGTATGAACATTTACATAAAGTTTTTGTGTGGATATGCTTTTTTTTCCTTTTTGGAATATACCTAGGAATAGAATTGCTGGGTCATAAGGTAACTCTATTTAAACTTTGAGGAACTGCTAAATATCTTCCAAAGTGTACAATTTTACATTCTCAACAGCAATTTACAAGGGTCCAGTTTCACTACTGATTCTTGCTAATACTTCTTTTTGTTTTTTTCTTTTTTATAATAGCCTCCTTAACTGATGTGCAATGGGTATTTCATTGTGGTTTTGATTTGCATTTCCCTGATGATTAATAATACTGAGCATCTTTTCATGTGCTCATTGGCCATTTATATATTTTCTTTGGAGAAATGTCTATTCAAATCCTTTACCCATTTTTAAATTGGGCATTTGTCTATCATTGTTGAGTTTAAGGGTCGTTTATATATTCTGAATACTAAACCATTATGTGATATATGATTTGTAATACTTTCTTCCATTGTGTCTCTCATATATATATATATATATATATATATATATATATATATATATATATATATATTTACTTTTGATAGTGTCTTTTGAAGCACAATAATTTCTAATTTTGATGAAGTTCAATTTATATAATTTTTTTTGGTAGGTAGGGCTGCTTGTGCTTTTGGTATCATAGCTAAGAACTTTGCTTAACCCAAATCATGAAGATTTACACCTATGTTTTTTTCTAAGAATTTTTCTAGTTTTAGTTCCTACATTTAGGTCTTTGATCCATTTTTAGTTAATTTCTGCATATGGTGTGAGGTAGGGGTTCACCATCATTCTTTTGCATGCGGATATCCAGTTGTTCTAGCACAATTTGTTAAGAGACTCTTCTTCGCCCTAACGAATTATTTTGGCACCCTGTCAAAAATCAAACAGCCATAGGCATGTGGGTTTATTTCAGGATTCTCAATTCTATTCCATTGGATCCTTATGCTCATAGCACAGTATTAATTACTGAAGCATTGTAGTAAGTTTTAAAAGCATTTAGTATGAGTCTTCCAACTTTTTTGTCTTTTTGAAGACTGTTTTGGATATTCTAAGGCCCTTGTGTTCCTAAGTGAATTTTAGAATCAGCTTGATCATTTCAGGAAAAAAAAAAAGCCATCTGGAATTTTGGAAGCAATTTTATATATGTATATATATATACATATATATATATATATATACACACATATATATGTATATACATATATATATGTATATGTATATATATGTATATATATATACATATATATGTATATATATATACATATATGTATATATATATATATACATACACACACACACACACACACACACATATACATACATATATCACTTTGGGGAATACTGCCATCTTAACAGTATTGTTTTCCTACATAAGAACACAGATTGTCCCAGGCAGTGTGGCTCAGTGGATTGAGCATCATCCCACGGACTGAGAGGTACTGGTTCGATTTCCGGTAGGGCACATGCCCGGGTTGCGGGCTCAATCCCCAGTAGGGGTGTGCAGCAGACAGCTGATAGATGTTTCTCTCTCACACCCATGTTTCTATCTCTCTCTCCCCTTTCTCTCTAAAAAAAATCAATAGAAACATATTTAATAATAATACAAAAAAAGAACACAGGGTGACTTTCCATTTATTTAGATTTTCTTTCATTTCTTTCAATGATATTTTATAGTTTTCAGTGTACAAATCTCATTTGTTGTTGATGATAACATTTACAGTTCCATGGCCTCTAAAGGTTAAACCAGAATTCGTGTATGATTTGCTGATAGCACAGACTGTTCTGTCTGTAAGACAGGCTGGACAGTACATGCCTCCTAAAGGCTGGCAGACATGCTATCTTTATCTAGAGCCATGGCATCATATTAGGCCACCACTGATCCTCTTGTATCTGGTTAAGTACACAGAGCACCACATTTTGTAGCTCTGAATGTCAGAACCCAGTTTATTTTCTTTGACAGCCTTGAGTTGGTTTAAATTCCTCAGGTTGCCATGAATTGGTGGAACTAGAAAGAATATCCAAAGCATCACATCTCTAAATTCCTATCCACATAAATTCTTCTACATATCTAACCTACAGAGACCACCGCTCCATGGGCACCCAAAATATGTTTGATTGAGGTTTAAATAAAAGCCATAAAGGTGCAGCCCCCAATATCATTTTTGAACCCCCATAACTCAGGTATGAAGATATGGGGATTTCCATCTAGCACAGAGAGATCTATAGAAGGTTCATTGAACTTCTTTTTGTGAGTGACTTATCTCACACTATCTAGATATCTATGAACTCACAACCTGTGGCCTTGCTAATACTATCAAATCTTTATTGCTAACCAGTTTGTAGATAACCTGAGCTCATACTTTTATTTCGAAGTCAGCTTGCCTCTATTTCTCAGTCAGTGTTAACTCAGTGAATTAAAAATAATCAATTTTAATATCAGCCCAAGAAGAGTAGACTTAGAAAGATAAAAGTGGTGATGGTAAACGGGAGATGATTTATCGATAATTATAAAATCACATTTGATTTATCTACATTTCTTTTTTTATTCAATCCTGCAAAGTTGAATTATCCTTTAAAGTTATCTTCAATTTTATAATAGAAAGTCACTTCAGAATAATCCATGGCTATTTTAACAACCTCATATTGCATGTGGACTAAGATCTAAGTGAAAGGTGACTTGCCCTGGGTCAGAAAATAAATCAGAGATCTAATCAGATGTGGGACCTTCTGGTTATGAATCTATTCATCCTAAGAGTAGAATGAGTGAGGACAAGATAGACAGGGAGTGAAACTGAGGTAACTTGGTGTTATGAAAGCTACTTGAGCTCCAAGAAGGGATTCAAAGACAGCAAGTTCAACTCAGTGTCAAAAAGCCATTCTCTTTCCATACTGTGAATGAAGCAGCCATAGCTTCTGGGCCACTGTAGTCATACCTCCCTGCTAAAGAAACAATAAAAACAGCAACCCTGGCTTCCATTTCTCATTCTGCCTGACGGGCACATGATGAAATGCAGTGTACACTCCACAGATACCATAGAATTCTAAATGTGCACCACCACAGAGCCCTTTGAAAGCAACCCAATACCTAACCTCCATAACTTACTGGTGAGGAAACTGAGCCGCAGGATTAGATGTCTTCTAAGAGCTGATTAACACTTAAGCTAAGACTAGCCTTATATGTCTTGAATATCTATCTAGTGCTCTCACTATCATTTTCAATCATTCTGGAGGCTGACTGGATATCTGATCTCTTTTTATTCTGTGAAGTCTCGTAGGGATGAGGTCAAGGAGGAAGATCCTACTTTTATAGTTTCTTCTGCCTGCCAGGACTCTGGGCTGTAAATGTGTCTGGACTAGCCTCTGGAAATCTACCCCACATATGTCCAAGGTTGAAGACCAGAGACTGTACATTTCAGTTGTATTTTCATTACTGGCAGTGCAGGGATTTAAGAATATTCTAGTGACTACGCTGCTTGTTTCTTCTTCCTCCATCAGAATTCATTTTGATTCATACTATGACCTCAGCCCCAAAGAACGCTAAAGGGGTCAGACAATAAAACCTACGGGGAAAGACCACAGATGTAGGAGGCAGGGCAGGTTCAGAGCAGACTGACTAGATTTGTGGCATCTGCTTACAAATCTGATGGAAAACAAGGCAGTCAAGATAGATTTCAGCATTCCCTTAGTACCCTCCTCCTTCCTGGAACCACAAGCCAAGCCTGTGACTTCTACTACTCAGGTGAACAAGTCCTCCCTCTAACTGGCCAGAGGCAGCACTATATTTGGGCCCAGGTGGAAGGGGTATCATTGGGCACTGTGACAAGGGTCAACAGCAGCTTTCCCATCTGGGCCCAGCCAGTCCCATCTGCCTTCAAAGGGACTTTGGAGAAGTCGTTTCTAATGACACAAACGAGGCAGGGCTTCAACATTTGGTCCTGATAGCAGATTATTATCAGGAAAAAAGTGCTTAGAATCATCTTCTCTAAACTCCAAATTATCGTCTTGGGCAAATATTTTTCATCATTTAGTTGATAGCATATGAATATAACATAAATGATATCTCCTGGAATCACTCAACATAATATCCTGCATTTACCCAGTAATATAGTACATCTGGTTAAATCATTCAACAACTGATTATAAGACAAAAGCTAATATTTTTGAAGCTTTCTCCAGAAAGCTACCTGGCTTAAAGTATGAGTATTATATGTGTATTATTGAGATTTTCCTATGGTCACAATGTACCTTTTGAAACATTTTTTTCCCTTAACCTTTAGCATGTGCTATAACGTGTTGTTAGTAGAATTCTCACACAACCTAAAATTATACACATATAATCATTTAAATTTAGATCAATGTTCTAGAAATAGTACCATATTTCTATGTATTTTATTACCTGACAACTTTAACAACCACTGTTAAATATATAAAGATGGGTCAGTTTACTATGGCTGAGGCTGTAAGATGTTAACAGCTGTAGAAGGAAACATTAAAAAGTGTTTTCTTTTCATTTGTAATTCTTGATAATAATTTAGTCCACAAAAATATAGAAATGTGGGTCTGAAAAATGCAATCACCATCGTTCAGTTGCTTTGACCACGGCAATGGTGAGGAGTTGGCCGTCCATATACCTTGCTACTGCAAAGCCACGAAGGCTTATTATTATACATGAGAAAACTTGTTGAATTGGGGGGCAGACAAAGCTTAGAAGGTGGGATACAGCTGAGACTGATGAGGGCTATAGAAAGTGCAAACATCAGGAGATCATTCTGTTGCCTGAAGACTCGCCCTGAAGAAGTGATATTCACAGCATGATAAAGCTGGAATCTGCATTGCCCAGTTGAGCTGGAGTTGTAGGGAGGGGACATAGTGGAGAAGGATGGTGAGCTAAGGGGTAAGAGTAAATTCATGAAAAGTAGCTCAAGTCAAGGGGTAGATAGGAACCCCTTCATTCCATCCCATTTTCCTTCCCATATCCAGAGGTGACTAAACTCTAATCTATCTCCTCATTACTATTCCGGTTAGGAAACTCAGAGATATTATGAGAAGTTAAAAAGACTCATTTATTTTTAAGCTTGAAAGAATCCCCTGAGATTTCCCAGTCTACCTCAACCCTTCATTTTCTAAAAAAATGAAATAAAATAAAAAATAAAATAAAATGAAATAACTAAGGACACTGAGGTAAGTGCCTTGTTCTTTGCTCAGACACACAAAAAGAGTGCCAGGCCTTAAAACAGACTGTAGGTCTCTGGACTCGGGACAGGGCTCTTTCCACTCTACACTGATGTCTATACAATTAGCTGCTTTTTCTTTGTGTACATTCATTCCCTTCTACTTTCATTTTCCCTAGTTACAAACTGTGTCCAAGAAATGATATGCTAGTATAGAGCAATGAATACCCAACCTGTTTATTCAGTACTTAATCAGTTTGCCTATTATTATCTGTTTCTTCCCAACCAGACAGTAATTTCCTTAAGGGCATAGTCAGCTTATTTAGGGTCTTCATGAGCGGAGCCAAGAAGTAGGCATGAGCAGTAGCCACATCTAAAGTCAGAAGGCATGTTGGGAAACTAAGACCACTCAACCTAGGTCAGTGGGGAAAACAAAAATGAATTGACAGAGTTCAAAGAAAAGCATGAAACTTTTATGACAACAAGAATTTAGGGACTTTGGCTATTTTCTTCATCATTGTATTCTTTCTTCATTAGCACCAAGGGTGACTAGTGCCTGGCACATATCAAGATTCATATGCTTGTTCAATAAATAAATAGCTAAATTCACCTATAAAAATAGTGTTGGATCTGAAATAAGTTTTTATAGGAAAATAACCTGTGCAAATTAATTAAGTATAAAGGATTAGCCCTGGCCTGTTTGGCTCAGCACTTGGAGTGTAGGCCTACGGACCAGAGAGTCCCGGGTTCGGTTCCTGCTAGGGGCACATACCAAAAAAAAAAAAAAAAAAAAAAAGGATTAAACTGTAATGCTAAAAGTACAAGTGGCGATGGGGACTAATTTTTAACAGTGTTACGTGGGAAGTATCATGGTACCCAGGTTTCTGCTCAGTGGGGAAACATTTTTAGTTCTATCATTAGGCATGATGTTGTTTTTCTCTATAAAAGGGATGTAAAGTTTTTTATTACACATAGCAAGCAAAACATCGATCCTCCAGAGTGAAAACAGAACAATAGACCCAATAAGGAAAACCCAGTCATTGGAAAAACCCAGTCATTGAAAGCTCAGTGTGACAGGCAAATAAAATAAATAATGTCGTTCCCCACCCACCCCCACCCCCGCCGCCCCCGCCAAAGATGTCTATGTCCAAATCTCCAGAACTGTGAATACATGTTAGTTTTTAAATAATGTTAAACTAGCACCATAGAATTAAGACTGCAGATGGATTAATGAACTGACCTTAAAATAGGAAGGTTATCCTGGATAATCCATTGAGTCCAACGTCATCACAAGGATCTGAAATGTGCAATAAGGCAGAAGAGTTGGCGTCAGCATATGGGATGTGACAAAGACTTGATGTGGCTTGCAGATGGAGGGAGGCATGAACCAAGGAATGCAGGCAACCTCTGGAAGCTGGAAAAGGCAAGGAAACAGATTCTCCCCCAGAGCCTCCAGAAGGAGCACAGACCTGCCTACCCATTTCAGACTTCTGACCTCCACAACTATAAGACAAAAATCTGTGTTGTTTGAAGCCACCAATTTGTGGTGATTTGTTCATGCAACAACCGGAAAATAACACGCTCGAACAAAACAGAGCTGCAGAACCATGTAACTCCCTGTAGAAGTTTGGAGCACATGCTTACAGGGGCTGGTTGGGAAGGGTTGGGAAAGTGGGAAAATCAAGTGTCTGCAGAAGAAAACTGATATCGATGTGATGCTCAACTAACTGAGCGCATGCGTAATTAGGGAACTAGTCATTGTTATGGTTGAAATGTGTTGCCCCAAATTCATATGTTGAAGTCCTAGCTTCCAGTGCCTCAGAATGTGACCTTATGTGGAAATTGGGAGATAATGGAGGTAATCAAAGTAAATTAGTCATTAGGGTGGGCCTTAATCCAATATGACTGGTGTCCTTCAAATGGGGGAAAGTTTGAAGGCAGACACATACCATATGAACATAAAGATAGCCATCTACAAACCAAAGAGGCCTGAGGCAGATCCTTCCCTCACAACCCTGCCAAAACCTGGATCTGGGACTTCTAGCCTGCAGAACTGTGAGATAATACGTTTCTGTCATTTAAGCCACTCAGTTTGTGATACTTTGTATGGCAGCCCTAGCACACCAATACAGCGATGAGGGCACTGAACAAAGGGTATATGAGTCTCACCGAAGCAAATACTTTGTCAGGTCCCATTGAAAGACCTGGATGGCCCCTAGCTGGATGTGAGTGGAGAGTCGGGGGTACTGAGGAAGGTAAAGGAGGCAGGCACCTCAAAGCTCTGTTTCCAGTTGCAGTTTGGGGTGAGTGTGCTACACATCACCGTAGCCTATATTTCCACAGCCACTGATGGCTCTCACTAAGTAGTGGGAAGAAAGCTGGGTCTGAAATACAGGAGAAACTCAGACGTGGAAAGGATTCATTGCAGAAGGAGGCCAAAATCACAGAAATAAAAGGGGAAGAAAAGGAGACAAAATGGAGCTGAGGTTGAGGGACTGATGATGAGAAAGGAAAGAGACAGAGATAGAGCAGACAGATGAAAAGAAAACAGAAATGTGGTCAACAAGGAATAGCATATAATACTGAACAGGTATTATCTCACTTAAATATCACAACCACCTACTTTACAGATGAGAAAGCTGAAGCTGAGAGCAGTGAGCCCAAGGCCACACGTCTGAATGGCTATGTAGTCATGTGTTAAGTAATCCCTGTACCTTGCTTGTTTCTACCTCCCCTCTCCCGATTGCCCCTCTCCACGAATCCACAGAGGCCCCTCATCACTGGGCTTTCTGGCTGCTGTTGCTGCTCGTTACCAAAATCATTAAGGCAAGTTTAGTCTCTTGATATAAAAGCAATGAAGGCAAAACCCACAAGATGCTTGTTCAAAAGAAATACAGATTCATTCACCTGGTGATTACTGTTCACATGAAATACAAACAGCCACTCACAACCATCCCACTTCGGCCTCCTCCCTCCTTTTCTTTCCTAATGCCAAAGTCCACCCCTAGCTGCATCACTGCTTCCCCCCACTACCCCTCCCCACCCTGCGTACCCCCAAACCCCCATTCACTACCGTGGCCCTCTTCTGGTCACTCTGGTTGCAGATGAACTGGCCCAGCCAGAAAGAAAAGGAAAAACAAAATGACCGGTTTGGGTAGGGCAAGGTGTGCCAGCCTCAAGGAAATGCTTTTCAATCCCTCCTTCCCCCTGGGGGGCGTGGCTGCCAGCGAAGGATGGTTTGGGCGGGCTTCCCCACAAGGGAAGTCTGCGGGCACTGAGGTTTCCGGGGCTCACCACACTCTAGCCAGCAGGAAACCTCTGCTGCAACTGTGAAAGCTGGACTTGCTGCAGATCTATTTACTCATTTCCTTCTCCTAGTGATTGATTGGTAGGTGATCAGGTAGAAAGCAAACGTCAGTCCAGGTGAAAATCCTGATAAAGCGCAACAGCGCCACCTCAGGTCCGACCCCATAACAGCTGCCTTCTTTGCTGCTGAAAATGGTCAGGGATTTGACATTCAGCTTGATTAGTCCCATCCAGGGACAGTCGCAACCCGGAGTATTTTCTGGGTGTACCAGATAGTTTGAACCACTGCTATGACATGAGGGAATCGATAAGAAATAAGTGGAAATAAAAATCCCAGAACTAGGTAAGCAATCATTATTAGCACATGCTTTTGAAATACTCTCAGTACTGGGCTCTCCTCTAAGGAGGCGGAGGTGAACAAGGCAATTATCTTACCTGCCCACATGGAATTTACAATCATAGGAAACACTAAAAATAAAAAATAAGGAATTCCAAGTTAGATATTAACATCTAAAACAAGTTCAATTTAAGAAATATAGGTCATTGATAACTTGAATAGGTGACCTGTTTGTTGAGCATCGACAGCATAGCAAGCAGAGGGGCATCCAACAGAACAGAAACAGTTAGGGTGCACTGGAATGGGGAGTATTTAGAGACTTAGGCACTTCAGTTCACCAGTCATCTCTATTAAAATTTTTATTTCCTTTAGAGCTATTTTAAAAGTGGAACTAAATGTTATTGAATTATACATTTTAAAATGGTTATTGGGCCCTGGCCAGTCTGGCTCAGCGGTTAGCATCAACCTGCGGACCAAAGAATCCAGGTTCGATTCTCAGTCAGGGGCATGCACCTCGGCTGCAGTTTCAATCACTGGCCCCTGTAGGTTCTGAGGGAGGCAACCAATCAATGTGTCTCTCTAACACTGATGTTTTTCTCTCTCTGTCCTTCCCTTCCCCTCTATCTAAAAATGGAAAAATATCCTCGGTTGAGGATTAAAAATAATAATAAAATGGTTATTGGTTGATTTTCTGTTATATAAATTTTACCTCAAAAAATTTTTTTAACCCAAAGGTATTTTTCCATTGATTTCCAGATAGAGTGGAAGGAAGGGAGGGAGGGAGAGAGAAGGAGAAAGAGAAAGAAACATTGATGTGAGAGAGACCTATCCATTGTGAGAATTGTTGATCAGTTCAAATAATATATTGAAAAGAACTTTTCAAAAACCAAAACTACTATAGAAATATTAATTGCCATGTTATTATCTGATACTATTAATAATAATAATCCTATTGATGTATACTTGTGCCATCTGTGGTAGGTTATAAATTTATCTTTTACATTTTTTTATTTTAGTCCCCTTCAGGCATACATTAAAAATAATCCTGAATCAAATCTTTGACATACACATTTCTGGCTAAATGATTGAGATATGGTCAACTGCAAGTTAATTTTTTAAAATTCTACCTACCTCATTGATAATGGTCAAAAGAAGAGGGTTTTAATACATGCCATTAAATAATTCTTTAAAGATTGATACTAATTAATCGATAACACTTTCTGAATATGATTTTCCAAAGAGTTACTTATTTCCCTCAGCAGCTATAAACTTCAAGCTGAGTACCACATCCACTTACCTGCAAATTAGGTCAGAAATGTGGCATCAGTACTTACTACTGTTCTCAGCCCACTCCACCCCATCAAGTGACCTCAAGTACAGTCCTTCTACCTTTTCCATCTCTGTCATCCTCTTTCCTATTTTCCATTGTCTTGAAATCACTCCCTCTTTTCTTGCCTAAATTTTGCTGATAGCCTTCTGCTGGCCTCCATTCCTCAGTCTCCCCTCCCCCAATCTTTCACATTGCTGCCAGAATGATCTCTGCCACAAGCACTCTGACAATGTAAAGACTTTTAAAATCTTTAAATGATTAGAGTGAAATTTCTTAATGACTGCACATCTCCATAAACACCTTTCTTTCTATTTCTCAGTATCTTCCAGTCACACTACTCATATTCCCTTCCACAACAACAAATAAACGTGAATACGCCCTCAACTTCACAAGTGTTTGCATGCTGTTCCCCAATGCCTGCGATCCCTCTGTTACCTAATTCCTCGTGGTTCCTTAGGATTCAGCTCACCTCCAAGCCCTGATCCCTGATCTTTTACCTCAAATCATCTCCTAGACACTGTCCTGTTCCCTCAGCACCCAGAGTGCTTCTCATCTGTGAACATTTGTCTGTTTCTTCTTTTAGGCTTTATTTTCCCCGACGGCAGAAACCACAGATTACCACTATATCTAGACCCTAGCAAAGTACCTGCGTGTGTTTGTCAATTATGGAAAGCAGATCAGAAAAAAGTGATGGCCTTAAACTGCAGTCTCGACATACTTTCAGATTTGTCACCCTGTTTGATCCCTGTAACAGGTTAATGAGGCCCAGAGGATAGGTATTGTGAAGAACATGTATTTTGTATTGTACTGTACAGCTTCCCTCCTATTCTGAAAATCTGGGTGATTCTGGAGCATTTATCAGATGAAACCCCAGGAAAAGAAAAAGCTGATGAAGTCTTACCCTTGCCACAGACAAGATCAACGTATTTTCAGAGATTTATATCAGCACCTGTTTTCTTTCTAGATCTTTCCTATTAAACAGGACACTTATACCATAACATACAAAAATCACTCCTCTGGAATCAAGATGTGTTTCTCCTCTTGTCAACTGAAACTGAGTTCTACTAGCTCCCCGAAGTTTTTTTTTTTTTTTTTTTTTTTTTGGTACGTGCCCTGAGCGGGAACCAAACCCGGGACTCTCTGGTCCACAGGCCGATGCTCCAACCGCTGAGCCAAACTGGCCAGGGCTCCCTAAAGTTTTAATGTGTCAGCTCTAGCCTTGAAGAACTTCATTACTTCAAATCTCAAAGTATCAGCCTTTGTGAGTACATTTTCCCACTCCACTAGGAGCAAAAGTACCTTCAAAAACTGCCTCAAATATTTCTAGTGGTGTGTGGCTACTTTCTGAATAGGTGCTGTTCCATCAAATATGCCAAACTCATGAGCTTTGAATTAATATTACAGCTAATGCGTGATCAGTGTGCAGCCTTCTAGTTCATCTCTGGCTATGCTCTCAACCCAGCTAGCCCGTGTCTCTTGGTAAAACAGCTCCAGTCCCTGACCCCCTGCTGTGAAGAACTTCAGGCTCATCCTCAAATCATATCCAATTTTTCTTTCTTCTGTACTTTCGATGTGTTTTCAGGTTGTACTTATGTCCACAATCAAAGCTAAGGTTTTTTCCCCAACTCTGTGTTGTTAAAGTTTTTTTCTGTAGAAATAGCTGTAACTCTGAAACAGATGGTATTTAGAAGCAAGGGTGTTGGAATTATATGAGATAAAGCATTTATAACTGCACTTAAAAAACCCTCAATATGCTCTGGCCAATTTCGCTCAGCAATTGGAGCGTCAGCTTGCAGACCAAAGCATCGCAGATTCAATTCCTAGTCAAGGGCACATACCTGGGTTGCAGGTTTGATCCCAGGTCCCGGTCACGGTCATGTGGGAGGCAACCAATTGATGTATCTCTCTCACATGATGCTCCTCTCCCTCCCTCCCTTCCATTCTATCTAGAAAATCAATGGAAAAATATCCTCAAGTGAGGATTAAAAAAAAAACAAAAACAAAAAAACCCTTCAATATCCAATAATAGAGGACAAAATTATGGAAAGCTCTAATTAAATGTTATAGCCCTGGCCGGTTTGGCTCAGCAGTTAAAGCGTCGGCCTGCAGACTAAAGAGTCCTGGGTTCGGTTCCCACTAAGGGCATGTGCCTTGATTGCAGTTTGTCCCCGGCCCTGGTTGGGGTCATGTGGGTGGCAGCCACTCGATGTGTCTCTCTCTCCCTCCCCCCCACTTCCTGCTCTATCTGAAGATAAATGCAAAAATGTCCTCAGGTAAGGATTAAAATTGAAAATTTTAAAAAAAAATGTTATTTTGCCAGTACAAATGATGAGCGTACTCTGTACACCGATAATGGAAAAACAGTAAAGATATTGGGTGGAAAAAAACTCGGTGCCAAGAAGCATATGTTACATTTTTAAACACATTTAAGTGAAGATCAGTTGGACATCGTGAAGTTAACAGAATTTTAAAAAGTTATTTCTAATGTTTGTCAAATTGTTAGGGTAACCATAGTTAAAAACCCTTCCCTCTCCCTGAATTTGGATCAGTTTATCAATCTCTCTTTCACACACTCACACTCACAAACTTGTATCTGAAATAGGTGAATTTAAAAAACAAAACAAAAAAAAAACATGCTAATTGGTTGCCTTGAGGGAACCAGGACTGAAATTGGAGAATTTTTTATAAAACACTTTTTTATTTTGAATATTTTTGCCTTGTGCATATTACCAATTTTTATTTCTTTTTAAACTTCCAAGGCAATACAAGGTTCTTAACAATCCACTTTCTCCTGCTTGCCATTTCTTAGCTAGGCCTAGTCTAGTTCCTCTTCAGTCTTTGCACCTGCTCCCCCTGCTGGGAATCTCTTGAGATTCAAGTGGTTATTGACTTTCTGTGTCAGGACTCTGTGTATCTCTCTCTTATCATTCAGGAGAGACCCCTCTCTCTAGTTAAAATAAATATACCCCTGAAATTATGCCACGTTCTACTCCTTTACCCGGAGATTCATTTTCCCTTATAACATTTACTGCCACCTGACATTTAATTTCACATCTGTTTATTCTCTATATTCACTCACCAAAATATAAGCTGCTCATTGAGACGAGAGCCTTGTTCACGTGTTCCCTGCTAGCCAGCAGAGTGGTGCCTGGCACCACCTAGGCTCACTGTGCACTGAGTCAAGTTTAAGTAATTTGAACGGTGCAGTGGGTCTGAGCAGCTCTCCACACAGCACTGATGTATGCCTTGTTTTCTCAACCTGGGGGCGCCATCTATTCTCTGGGGGGAGAAATTTGTAATGCGGTTGCAAAGAGCACCTCCCCCCCTTTCTGAAAGATACATATATAAACACATAATACAACCTCGAGGTGGAAGTTCAAGGGTATTGAGTAAATGAAGTGAGGGGAAAAAAAGACAAAACATATGCTAAGAGAGGAAAACATACTCCAGTTATACACTTTTTCCTTTCAAGGGTAAAAATTTTATTTTTGAGGAACTTCATGCTGCACATTTTCAAAGAGAGTCGCATAAGAAAGCAAAAATGTTATCCTCCCCTCATCCTAGAAATAAATAAGAAGGGCATAAAATTTCTTTTTAAATCACGACACTTGGAAGTTTAGCACCAGCATCCAAAATGAACAGAAAAGGGAAAAAAAAGCATTTACTATATATTTCAGATTTCTTTGGTTGGGGTTCTCCCCATGTGGTATTAATATTTCTTCTTTGAATTCATATACCAAAACAGTAAAAACCAGGAAAAAAATATAAACCTAGTGGTTGCTGAAACTGGGGAGGTTGCTCTCGTCTTCTGTGCAGGCATTCCCGGAAAAATTGCTGGAAACATTGGCTGACATTCTCCTTTTGTACTTGTTTGTTTTGTAAAGAATAATTGTAAACATTCCAATGTCCACATCTTGGTTATTAGTCTTCCACTTTATTGCTTGGATGTTTCTTTGGTGTTGGTAAGGTCATGGTCTGCTTTTTGTTTTATTTTTTGAATGGTCATTAATTTTTTAGGTCACCTGGAAAAAATTAAAATCAAACTTATAAAGAGTGACAAAATGACCAAGAGTTAAAGAATAAGAAGGCAAAAATAACGTTTTTCATGTGGTTCAAAAAACAGTATTTCAAAAGCTCTAAACAAAATCTACACATGTATCTTCTCTAGATTTGTAAACCATACATTGATTTAATGAAAACTCTTTTCAAAACGAATTTTTTATAAACCAGAACAGTCCGTACATAATAGTGAAACCACAATGAAGGTAACAAACGAACCTTCATAAAGAGGTTATTCTGTCCTGCTCCTTGTTTAACCACTTCATCGGCGTCATCTCACTAAATCTGTGTAAGGACCTCAGTGGTAAGTCTAGTTGGGGTTCCCGTTTTCCCAGCGACAGACATTACTGAGGCAGAGAGTAAATGAATTGCTCAAGATCACCTAGTGAATGAGCAGCCGATCCTGCCAGGGATGTACAGACCTCTGGGCTCGTACCCACTGTCCTGAACTGCCTCCAAATAAATAACGTTGCTTATCAAAGGGGAAAGGGACGGAAAAACCCATCTAGTTTATTCTACAAATCAGTCTCCAGTTACTAATATGAGGCCTGGTTAAGAACTTTAAAATTATCAAATTGGCCACTAGGTGTCACAAAAGTAAAACTTTTAATAGTTTTCTTACCTGGTATACCATATTAATACTATAATATTTAAAAACTGGCCCTGGTCGGCTTGTCTCAGCGTTTAGAGCGTTGGTCTGTGGTCCAGAGAGTCCTGGGTTTGGTTCCCACTAAGGGCACGTGCCTCGGTTGCGGTTTGTCCCCAGCCCTGGTTGGGGTCGTGTGGGTGGCAACCAGTCGATGTTTCTCTTTCTCTCTTCCTCCCTCTCTCCCTTCCGCTCTATCTGACGATAAATGCAAAAATGTCCTCAGGTGAGGATAAATAAAAAATAAATAAATAAAAATAATAAATAAAATAAAAACTGTCTGTCTAGAAAAAAGAATTTGGCTCTCACTAACTCTGACGGAATCTTTAGGCTCCTAAGGCCTAGCCAAAAAAAAAGTCAAACTCAGAAATATTTAGCCACCAAATCCTCCCTTTCTTCAAAATCCCAATGGAGATGAGGGGATGGTCCAGGGGAATCCAGAACCAGTTTGGATGAATTTGTGTTACTGTTGAGACGTCAATGACATTTAAATGCAAACATCAGCGTGAGCCTGCACTGCCCAAGCTCTCACCTGCTGATGGTGAAGGCGCCTGGGAGCCTGGTGTTACTCAGCGCTGCTCTGCTCGGTGGCTGGAGCAGGGATCTCGGATGGCATGTCACCGGCCTTGGTCTGGAACACAAAGCAAAGGAAAACACAAACCAGGAATGAATCAGTTCAGGCGACGGCGGGAAGTTCAAGATGAAAACGACCTCAAAAGTGGGAATCCTCTGGCCTATGAAGGCAAATGGCTGTGCAAAAGTTTATCTACTCTCAAGTATGCGTCAAAAATTAGCGCCACTGAGGAACGGCTTCCAAACAGCAAACCGCCACCACCCTCCTTAACAAAAAGTCTGTGATGTGCAATTACTTTCCGCGCCCAGAGGCAGGTTCCTCTCTGTCCTTTGTCTGGACGGCCCTAAACATTTTGGCTCTGAATCCCCCCAGTACGGGAATTCTTTCAGAGAATGTCCATTCAGTTAGTTAAACTCAGATGGACCTTAAATGAAATGCTAATATACATGTAAATATATATGAATATGTATTACTTACATATGAAACTGTTATGTGTAAATAACTGTATATAAATGTTATTTATAAATAACATTTTACATAAACTATTATATATACAGATACATATTTTTATATTTATATAAGTGTTGGTTATCAGACTATAACACCAGCCTTAGAATAGAATACTTCAGTTTGACATGATTAAGGATAACCAGGCAACATCCCCTCCGGCTGGCTGGACTTACCTCTTTGCCATCTTGTGAAGGAGCATTAGGAGGACGGGGGCGACGCCGATAGTTGTAAGGGCGCCGGTATCCGCGGCGGGCAGATGGCTGGTTTGGACCGTTGGCCGCTTGTTGATTCTCCTTGTCTTCAGCCTCTCCCACAGCTGGGGCAGGTCGTGGGCGCGGAGGCCCCCTAGAAGAGAGAGCATAAAACAGAGAGAGAAAAAGGGCGACGAGACCGGGGTCCTCAAGGAAAGTCAAGTGATCGGGTACTTTAGTTATGCACAGGCCAAATGCAGCAAATGGAACCAAGGTTTTGGTGAAAACACCCAATGTTTCCATCATTTCCCCTTCATCTGAAAACCTATTTATAGTCATAAATATATGCTGAGCACATACTATGTTCCTACCGGCCACCCTGACAGCCACCGAGGAAAATCAAGGAAGAAACGTGGCCTAGTATCTGCTCTAAACGAACCGAGTTTAGCGGAGACTAATGGGATTAAACACGGGAAGAAAACTAACACCACTTACCACGTGCCAGAGCCTGTGCTGGAGTGTTTTCACGTCAAGTGATTTGATTTCAATGCTAATTCTGGGTTAGATTTATAGTGAGAAAACCAAGAGGTTTGGAGAGAGTAAGCACTTGCTGGAATCACGTGGGCCGGCTGCTTTCATAGGTCAACAAGGTCAACTCTAACGTTGCCAAGATCACACAGCTGGGGCCTGACAGAGCTGGATTCACATGCTGTCCTGTCTCCTTGGTTTTCATGAAGACATTTCTATGAAGTTGCTTTTCTTTGGAAGTCCTTAGTAATTAATCATGAGAGTGATTAAGTCTACAGCGGAAACGAACCATGTGAGGAAAAAGGAAGCAGAGTGGCACAGATCCTTTCCCCAAATAATACCTGCACTCTCCTTTCAATAAACCCAGTATTGCCAGACTTGAAGGTGGTATAGATGTCACTCAGGAATGAAGATGTTTTCTCACTTACCTCAAGGACAGGGTACGTAAACAGGGAAGGCTTATAATATAAAACGCTGAAAAGGGGTCTTAAAGGGTCTGGCTCAATTTGCAGTCTTCACATGGACAGAACACAAATAAAATAACACACTCCTTCACTAATATTAACATCATGGGTAGCAATAATATTTTATATGTATTTATTTAGTTATTTATTTAGTTTTAAATTTTTTTTCTTTATTGACTTTTAGAGAGAGAGGTAGGGAGAAACATTGATGAGAGAGAACATTAATTGGCCGCCTCCTGCATGCCCACCACTGGGGATCGGGCCCACAACCTGGGCATGTGCCCTGACCGGGAATTGAACCGGTGACCTCTTGGTGCATGGTTGAGGCTCACTGAGCCACATCGGCTGGGCTATTTAATATTTATTGAGCACTTACTATATACCAGGCACCGCACTAATTATCTTAGTTAGATGCATTATACATTGAACCCTACTGACAACTGTAGAATATTCCTTAATGTCCATTTTATAGGCCTGATGACTAAGTCTTAGGGAATTCACAAACCTGCCAAAGGAATTACAGCTACTAGCTGTAGGGCGGGAATTCAAACAGACAACTTGATCCATAGCCCAACTTAACCCTTATACCAGACTGCATCAGTTAACAGAATTTTCAGTATCCCAAATACTCTGTGGCACTTAATCTTCCTTCATCTGTAGCAGTACCATTGAATTACCCATCAATTAATCCCTGCTTATTTTATTAAATATAATTTTAAAATAAGTATTAATTTTTATCACGCAAAAGTTATCAAATTCAAATAATGCTTTGATGCAGGGATAACTAAAAACTTTAATGGTTTGAGTAGGGGGGGAAATGTCATCGGCCACCTGAAAACATATATTGCAGAGTCCCCCCCCCAAACTTGGACATACAGTCAAAGCAGCCACATCTTCTGTTACATAATAAATCCACAAAATAGACCCATAATATCCTGATCCATTTTACTGCCATGCACAAGCCCTTCAGCTGGTCAGGCGTGAGTGAAATGTTACATACCTACGGTACCTTGGACGATAAGTTGGATTTCGATGAACCGGTCCCTGGAGCTGGGCTCCCTCTGGGACTCCGTCTTTCATCTCTCCAATCTCACCAGCCTAGAAGAAGGGAACAGGGCTGCAAATGAACGTCATGCTACAGGATATAGGAAACACAGAGCACACAGCTGCATTCAGAATTTTTTTGAAAAGTTGAAAACAAATGCTTCCTTACAAAGCTGGGAACTCTCAACTGTAACAGTGAACTATTTGCTGACTGAGTCTCTGTGAATGATAGAAAAGAAAGAAAAACTCGCTCCCACTAGAAGAGTCTTCTTATTCCAGGGCAACTAATTTTATTTCACAACATTAACATTTTGAAGTGCTCCATTCCTCTTGAAAGAAAACCTACTGTGTAGAAAGGAAATGCAATGTTATACTACTTCTGAGCAGTGAGAATCCTCTCAAACTCGGACCCACTAATTCTATCAACTGGGTAGCCCTTCAAAAGCATTAATGGTTTCCACTTTCAAAGCCTCTCCGACACCTCTTAACCATGCCTTCACCTCCGAGGTCTTCCTTCCACAATTTCCTCCTTGTATCTGTTTGCACTATTTAAGTACAACATTTAAAAAATAAAATACACTTTCTTGATGGTAAATTTATTTTAAGCTTGAGGAATAAAATAATTTTACTGTAGAACTTCCAAGGGAAGAAAGAATAACTAAAAACAAACACACCTGCCAACAACAACAACCTCTGAAGTTTGTTATAATACAGCCACAACATCAACCTTCTTTATTCCCCCACTCAAAACTAACATCCCTTCCTTCTCCATATTTCACTAAGAAAAGCAGCAATCAGAAAATATCTTTTACATCCTTTCACTATTGAATCTACCACGCTACCTACATTTGTATTAATTTTCTCCTCTCTCATTACAATGGTAAGTGGTCCAAGCTCATATCCACAGCCAACCCCTCTCTCTTGCCTACTAGAGGCGGTTAACTCTTTACCCCTCCTTCACTGTGTACTTTCTCCCTTTCCGACGCCATCATTTCCATCCAGGCATATGAACATGCTGAAACACCACCCGTCGTTTCAAGTCTCACCAATAATGTCCTTTACAGCAAAAAGACCCACTCAGAACCGTGCACTGAAGTTAGTTGTCTTATCTTTCTGGTGCAGAACTTCAATTCCTACCTGGTTTCCATGGTCGTGATGCTTTTAAAGATCACAGGCGAGATGTTCCATAAAACACACCTCGATGTGGATTGCCTGGTGTTTCCCACACTAGTTTATGTGTGGGTGGTGGGAAACCCACAGAAGGGACACTGCTTCCTGCCAGTCAGGTGGAGTACGGCTTCAATCTGTACCCTCACTGACAGTGTTCGTGGTGAGCACTAGCTGAGTAGTACCTGACAAGGCTCCCCTGCTAGAGGTTTACTCTTTCCCCTTTGTAATTAAGGGAGATGCTGTGAAGCACTTTCAAAGTCTGTGAATATTTCATTCCTCATCAAGTTCTCAATACGTCCATTCATTCATTCACTTATTCATTCACTTATATCTGTACAGACTCATAGTTTTCTACTTTATTCAATGGGTTATAATCTGTTACTATCATTACTGGCCAATGGGAACACAGTCAAGCTGCCTCATGTCCTTTCGACATGTCTCCAACATTCTTTGAGTACTTCCTTGCTTTCTGGCACGACAAGATGTTCCAGGCTCATATTGTACTTTCTCTGGTCCAGATCTGAAATCAGCCACTTCTCCAAAGGAGCTTCCTTTTATTGGAGAATGGTATTTAGGAAGCTCAATGCTGTCAAAATGTCACTGATTTCAGTGAACAGAAATAAGGAACACACACACACACACACACACACACACACAATAAACTATACACATATAAGTGAGTATATGAGTGTGTGGCATTTGATCTGCCCATGTAATGCATCATGCCTAAGCTGCTGGTGAGGGAAGGGGTAAGGGACACCAGGACAGAACTCAACTCAATGTAAAAACAAAATCAAATCAACCCCAAACCTTGCCCTAACCTTATATCCTCCTCCAGATATGGCCCCATTTCTTTGAGCTCCTTTACAGACAGATACACTAAAGGAAACCCTTCATCACCACCACAGAAACCTCCTCAAAGGGGAAGAAAATACCTCTTCTTCCTCCCCTTTGGCTCTCTCCTGAATTCATTCTAATCAGATTTTTGTCCTCACCGTATCACTAACCTCCAAGTTACAAAACACAGTAATCAATTCTCAACCTAACTTCCTCCACTTTTTGGCAGCATTTAACACAGCACGTCCTTCTTGAAATGCATTTTTCTACCTGCTCCTTCCCATTATCATTTGCTAGACTCCCATCTTCCTAATTTCTAACTGTCTGATATGCCTCCGAACTCCGTCCCAGGACCCATTTTCTACCTACACTCATTTTATAGCTAACCTCATCCTACACCTGCCTTTCAATATGTTTTTGTCTCCAAAGTTATATGTACAGTCTCATTTTTCTCCTCCAGGTTCCCTTCAGGCTCCGTACTTGCCAGCCCCTCTGCCATGCGTGCCATTCCCAGCACCCCAATGACTCGCTCCCGTGCTTCCTCGGGTCTCTGCTCAAATACAGCACCAAAGACTGTCAGCCACCGTATCGAAAATGACACCTTCTTAACTCAAGCCACTTTAGACCTCTTGACTCTGCTTTGTTTTATTTATTTAATTTTTGCCTACCTGACATCTCCACTTGGAGGCAAAATTCGATGTGAGGAAAAGACCTCCTGATGATTTCCACCCCTCCTCCAAACCTGATCTTTCTTCAGTCTTCCTACGTTCGCTTAAATAAAAAACCTCAGAGGCATCCTTTACTCCTAACATCACACATTCACTCCAGCATCAAATGCTGTCACTTCTATGTTGCAAACATTTCCTGAATCTGACCTCTTATCACACCTCCACTGCTAGACGCTAATCCACGCCGTGACCGTCGCTCCACAGGGAAAGTCCAGGAGCTGACCTCCCTACGTGTTGCCTCCTGGGGTCCAGCCTCTAAAAACAGTCCAATGATCTCTTAAATGTTTCTTCCCTGTTTAGATTCCTTTACTGGCTTTTTATCACATTTATAGTACGTCAACAGTTTCTACCATGACCTACCAGGCATGCTTGGTCTGCCCCCAACTATCACCCCAATCTTACCTCCTAGCCCTCTCCTCCCCACTCATCCCATCCCAACCCACATGAGTCCCCTTTCAGTTTTCTGAAAAAGCAAAGTTGCTTCTTCCTCAGGAACTTTGACTAGCAAAATAAATAAAAAACAAACAAACAAAAAAATAAACACAGAAACAGCAATTAACATGTGTAGAGGATGAGAGTTCACTGAACGACAGAATGGGAAAAGCATGGGTAGACAGATTGAAACTCTACCACTGCTTGCCCGTGTAATCTTGGGTAAAAGTTGCTAACTTTTTCAAATACTCAAATCTCTTCATTTCTAACAACCACAATGGTATAGAATCCACTGCCAACTTCATAAAGCTGTAGGGAGGACTGAATAAGAATTGATTTCTAATGTCAACCACGTGGCAGATGCCAAACAATGTTACTCCTTTTCCTCTATCATATATTTATTTTCTCAAAGACTACAGTTTATATTAGCTCAGTAACCAATTCTACTTAATTTTCAAACACACAGAATTATTATCTTAAAAAAGATGGAAGTCATTTGGTCACTGAATACGCTATATTATATTCTTGGTCCATAAGGGATATACTACTGGTCTGTATATATATATATTTTTTTCCTGTTGTGTCAAATAAACGTTATAGTTCTGTATATAGTAGAAAATGTTAGAAAGACTTTTCTATTTGACCTCAATAATTTTTACCATATAGAGATCTCTCTAGACGTTTAAGTCATTACACTGACAACCCTGAAGTAGCCTAGTTTGATGGAAGAAAGTTTTAGGAATTTTCACTTGATGCTACTGGTTAGCTTACAGTCCTCTGACTCAGTGAATGTCAAACATGGTATGGACTAGAAAGAGTCTAAGGAAAACTGTTGGAAAAAAGTCTAAGACAGCTTTTACTTCAGATATGGACTCTAAAGTAAGACATTCAACCCAAATGAAAACAACTACATGCAGTTCTCAGCATAAGCATATATTTTAAAAATCAGTTTTCCGCCAGCTTCTGCAAATGATGTTCTACATGGTACTAAAGAATCACTTTGCTCTCAACCTTCAAGTCCTAAGGTGAAATATACTTTATTTCAAACAATGCAGTAAAGAGTCATTATGCTCTCAAAAAATATGGCACGTGCATATGCTAAATACTAAAAATGATCATTTCAGGAAGGTACTACTAACATACTAAAAATAAACGTGGATTACAATCTCACTGACTCCTGTCTTCACTTCCTAGAAGCCCAGAGAGCTGCCCTAAAGAAACCTACTATGCCTCATGTACCCAAGCTCTCCATATACGTAAGTCTACTTGTTATTTTTAGCACATTTGTCATGGACAGCTGTTAAAGAGTGGAAGAGAAAAAAACAAGAAGCAATGTAGAAAGAACACAGTCATGCATGATGGGACAGCAGAAAGGGTAGCAAAGAACAGACTGAACACAATGTTCAGTCAAAACACTTGGTGGAAAAACAACCCAAGGACACTACGAGGAAATGTTTGTAGCTAGTAATAACAAAAATGATATCCTACCCCCTAAGTTTTCCAAGTTTCCGGGAACTGCAAAGTTGGTATAAGGCTTACAATTTATAGGTCAAGTTCACAATAGCTGTTATCAATATTTTGTGGTTTTAAAAAAAAAAAAAAAAAAAAGAGGAATAAACCAATAATCAACAATCTCCCCTGAACAATCAACATCATCTCACCTAAATTAAGGACTTTATGTATGTTGAGTATCCTGAGGCATCGCGCTCAAGCATTACCTTTGATTTAATCACTGTAAGCCCCGTGGTAGGGGCACCTTATTACCACCATTTAATGGACAAACAAGTTAATCTCTCTAAAGTTTGGTTTTTTCAAAAGCTCACAGATAATAAGTAGCAGAGACAAGATTCAAATCCAGGCCTGTCTGACTTCGGACTTTCAGCTCTTATGCACATCACTGGTCTCTCTACTTTTATTCTTCCATAAGCTAGAAACTATAACCTACCCACCAGGGTCCCCAATTATAGGCTTGGCTCATGTGCTTGTGTTTTTAGAAATGTTACTAGCATGAAAGACTACAGGCCTTGCCTCAGCTTTTGTAGCACCAGGAAGCCACAAGCAAGGTTTTGTTTCCAGCAGCTGGAGTTGGAGGAGGAGGAGGAAGAGGCAGAGGAAGGACGGAGGGGTGAGGATTGCTGAAGAGAAGTCCCAGGTGCAATTTTACCTGCATTCTGTTGGGATGGGGATAGACCCGTGGGCGGCGGTCAAAGGTCTGTCCCACGTGGTAAGGCGGGAACCGCCGCCGGTACTGAGGGCGATACTGGGGGCGGCGCAGCTGACTCCGGGCCCCAGAGAACTGCCCGGCAGTGGCAGGGGGGTCAAATCCTTCACTGCTGCCGCTCCCTTCCTCCTCCTCCTCCCCAGCGTACTAGCGAAGCAAAGAAACAGAGATTCAGAAGAAGTTTCAGCAAGGAAAGAACCAAAGAATACCACTTAGGATGAATATCACCAAAAGAAAAATATCTTCCCCAAAGGAATAATCCTTTTTTATACAGACAAAATGCATTTAACCCAGATCATCATGTGATTACCTGGGATAAACTACATTAAGATTAAAGTAGATCTGTGCAGATAAAATACCAGGAAGCAGAGAAGCAAAAGCAATCAATCTATAATAACTTTAAATCATCTAATTAGGATTGATGAATATCAGCTGACCAACCACCCAAACACTATCTACAATGTTTATGATATTGAGCTCAGCCACATGTGTCTCTCCTGACATTTGCCATCCGGTAGGGCAAAGTCAGGGCAGAAAAATTTATTTTGTAGTGTTATCAACAGTTTGTTCTACATAGTATACGTCCTGCAGCTGTTTTCAAAGTGTGACAGGATCTCTGTTCCCCTTTGGGGGGTTATCAAGGTCAAACTATTCTCATAATGGTTAGAAGATGCCATTTGCCTGTTCCCATCTCCCCATGAGTGTGTGATGGGGTCTCCCAGAGCTACAATGCCAGGTGGTCTCTCAGCAGACTGAATGCAGGAGATATGACAATTCAGTTGTCATCTAGCAAACCCAACATCAGAGATTTGCAAAAATATCAAGCAACACCACTCTTCTCACTCAATTTTAAAATACACAGTTTTCATAAACATGTTATTTATATTTACACGTAATGAGTCTATTTTACATCAACTATTTGTGAAATTTCTGCTTTAATTCCTAATATAATAGTTAATAGATATTATATGCTCAATATAATATTTGAGCATATAAATGGGCCCAAAAACCAAAAAAGTTTGAGAACCACTGACTTATGGCATGATTTTTCTTTAAATGTTTAAGAATAAAATTTCAATTGCACTTTAACAGATGGTGATAAGTAATAGATACAGGTAGTTTCTAAATATAGGTCTTACTAACAAAGGGAATCATTGACTCACTGTATAATCTTTCCTGTGTTTAAACTACCATATCATATACTAGTATTTCATATTTAAAAATAAAAACCAACAGATAAACATCCCTCAAATGATTTTTTTATTTTAAATCTTACTTTAAAAAGGGATATGCAAATGCCAAAGACAGTCTTAAGAGAAGTAACTATATTCATTGAAAATAAATTAATTAAAAATCAACAAAATAATGACCCGTTTCTTTTGGAAGGTGAGGCTATGTAAGTTTTAGAAGCCTCCAGTTCAAGCTCACATGGGCAATTACGTTCCCTAACAGGAAAAGCTTCAACGATACCCTGAGCTAGTCTAATTTCAGACAGATCAGGCCATTCTACACTTCGTAAAACCTGTATCAGATAGGAATGATCCCCAATTACATACAGACACAGCACAGAAAACGTTCACCAAAATATTAAGTGTGGGACTTCATAAACAGTTTTTCTTTTAGACTTTTCTGTATCTTTTTGAGTATACAGCCAAATCTTTCATTTTTCACAAGGTAAGGATAACGGCAGCATCAATGAACAAACATGCTCTTGAGCTCTAAGGACTTAAAAACGTTACAACAGGAGAACTCCATGTAGGTACGCTTTCAGAATTTTAACATTTCTAAATATCTTTAACAGGCATGGCTTCAAATTTCCAGCTGAGGAGAAAAGTCGTTAAAGGGGAAATTTTCACTAAAGGTTCTTCCACTTTTACTTCCAAATTAACCTAGGAATCAAAATAATCACAACTAGAGCTTCGTGAGGCTGATGAACTTGAGTTAACCTGCTGCAGTAAGTGCTACAGTAGCTCGTTCCTACCTGCACCCCCTACAGAGCTTATTATTAAAAAAACAGAATAAGCAAAACATGGGTTAGAAAAACACAGAAAGAGAAAACAAGATGTCATAAGCAATCTGATAAAAATCAATTTGGGCAGGGGGTGAAGACGACACAATGAAGGGGGAAAGCAGAGAGATGTAAATCATGTAAATCTATCCAAGTGTGGAGATAAATCATTCTCAATCTGCAGATATTTTATTCTGGTGAGATTTTTCGTAAGTTTTCCTTGGGTGGCTGACATAGCCACAATCCCTTGCTCACAAAACATCTTGAGTTTTATTCCATGGTGTCAATCCCAGGTACTAATTCTAGACACATGAAAAAGTGACTCAAATTTATAGAACCCTCATGACCACAAATGAATGGCATTCTTTTTGGGCGCTTTGAAAAGTATTTATACTGAGCCTCCTGAGAAAGCTCTAGCCAGACGTGGTTGTGAACCCTTTCTCCTGGATTGGCACCAATCTGAAGAACTAAAAATCCAGAGGATTACTGGTTCCTTACTTTAACATAAAGTAAATGCTTTGCTAAATAAAAGAGCCACTTACTTGAAGTAAACGTAATATTTCTGTGGCCCAAACTGTTTGCCTGTTTCCAAGCTATCCTCATTCTTCCTTGTCAACCAAACAATGATTTTCTTAGAGGTCAACAGTGCCAGGGCCAAGGGATGAAACAACAGGTTTGAGAAAATCATGGGAATCCCATTCCCCTTTACAGTGACTGCCCTAAGACTAGGTTCTGCTCAGGTGAAAGAGCCCAGTGAAGAGAATGCCTTTTTGGGCAACCTTGGCACAGCCTACCTTAATGAAGCTTTCTTGATACAATGTATTTAAATGTCTGTTACTTGCAGCCAAATACATACAAACAGATACAACTTTTCAATGGCAAGTTTCTCTAATGAGACCGGTAGCTATGGATAAATAATGGGCACAAAATGTTTCCCATCCAAAAAAAAGATCACTTTGTGTCTCCAGGAGAAGATACAGTATTTATCTGCTCTAAGCATGTACACTTAATTTTAGGTGTGGACATTCTTTCCATCACTGACTAGGAAGAGAGACCAACATACATTACGGGGAGGTCCACGGCGTCTGCCATAGTAGCCACGTCTGTAACGGCGCCGATCAGCAGCGTAACGACTCCCTTCTACAGGAACTCCATCTGGGCCAGTCACATTGGCTGCTTCAGCGCCCTGAGGTACAAAATAAAGACAGCCTCAAAATTTAAAAGAAGCTACCCCCTCCCCCCAAAACAGCCTTAGACAGCCAGAGTGTTAAAGGCTGGCAGAACGTACTAACGACTCCTATTGTTAGACCTCAAAAATATACCCAAGTTTTAATGAGGTGAGCAAGGTATTTGATGTCCCGAATGGAATGTATACAGCTTGTTTGCTCACACAGCCGAAGCTGTGCCTTCATGTTTGGTCATACTAAGTTCAAGAGCACTGTGTACCTCTTTGAAGAACACAAACTGGTAAATATAACACAACTGTAAAAGAAGTAACACTAGACCAGCAAGGATACTTCTCAGCGGAAAATAACTGAGATAATGGCATCTTCCTAGAAAATGTCAAAAGCTACGTTACTCTAAGAGGTACCAAGACAGTCCCTATTCATGGGCTCATGTGGCGCTGTCCAGCAATGACCAAAAATGAAACTTGGCACAAAGGGAAAGAAGGGTCCTTAATTTAGTAAGAGTTTCCACACACCTTCCCCTATTATCCTCAGAGAAGACTTAGTCTTCTTATTCTCATATGGACAAATGAATAAAATAATGCTTCAAACATATAAAAAATTAAAAACGACTCAAAAGAGTGTCTTTCACACCCTACATCAATCTGTAAAACCTCCAGTTCTGAAAAACACGGAGGTGACTTTACCTGACAAAACAAAATATTAGAGATCATTACAGGCCAGCATTTGCTGGTGGGTGATTTGAAACTCTAAGAGATTTGCAAGATACCCTGGGGATCAAATCTGTAAAAACATCATTTAAATTACTATATCAAATGAAATAAAAGCATTTTTCTTTTTAAAACAGAACAGTTGTCCGGCCGGTGTGGCTCACTGGTTGAGCGTCGACCCATGCACCAAGAGGTTGCCAGTTCGATTCCCAGTCAGGGCACATGCCCAGGTTGTGGGCCAGATCCCCAGTGAGAGGCATGCAGGAGGCAGCCAATCGATGTTCTCTCTCATTGATGTTTCTCTCTCTCTCTTCCTCTCCTTTTCTCTCTCTCTAAAATTAATAAAGGGGAAGAAAAAGAACAGTTTGGGAGCCACTAAGAAAGTAGACTATGCAATGGTGTGTATGTATGTGGAAAAAGCACATGCTTGGGAGTTAATTAGTCATTCACCTGGTTAGTTTATAATTCAGCTGCCATGATTTAACTGTCATGGTGGCTATACCATATATGGCTTTAATTTTTTTTTTTTAATGCTATGTTGTTTTACTGATATCTGTAACAGACTGCTGATTAAAAACAAAACAGAAAGGACATTGCTAATATTGGAGTTAAATATATAACAGCATTAAAAAAAAAACAAAACTGGAGATACATTTCAAGATGATCAATTAGCTCCATCTGAACAAAGTTGTTATACAGTCCATCATGAAGACTTCACCTTTCCAAAATCAAAGCCAAACAGAAAACACAATGATTATATTCAATTTGAATCTTCTCTCTTTTTTTTTTTTAGAGAGAGGATATTTTTTCCATTGATTTTGAGAGGAGGAAGGGAGCGGGAGAGATAGGAACATTGATGAGAGAGAATCATCGATCGGCTGCCTCCTGCATGCCCCCTACTGGGGATTGAGCCCGAAACCTGGGCATATGCCTTGATTGGGAATCGAACCGGAAACTTTGTGCATGGGTCCAGTGATCTCAACCACTGAGCCACACTGGCCGGGCTGAATCTTCTTTTATTGAAATTAACACACTCTTCACTGTGTATTACTTATACCATTAAAAATCACAGCCTGAAAATTTTATTCGTATGAAACAAGTTAAAATTAATCTATTTTAAAAAGATTTAGTATGAAAATGTTATTTTAAATCTTGAAAATTGAGCTTCTTCTTCCGTAATTAAATAGGGTTCACCATTTTTAATGAGAAATTAACTTTTCCTTTTATTATGTATCTAAGAATATTTATAACAACACCCAATAATCAAAAATATTTCTACTTAAAAGTCACTTCTTCCTGTTATACAACAAAATCCAAAGTAGTGTGAATTCGTAAGGGGCTGAGAGCCCCTTCTTCTGACAGAAAACGCAGTGCCAGCATGCAGTACCAAAGACCACCTTCCCTCACCTTCTCTCCTTCAACCACATCAAACTCTACAGTTTCTCCATCTCCTACACTGCGCAGGTATTTCCGTGGGTTATTCTTCTTGATGGCAGTCTGTAAAGAGAAGAGAAATTCTAAATCTGGTATATGTCAGTACCGGTAGCATTTCATCACTTTCGAGTTTACTGGGTATACTGAAGAAATGAGCTATTATTACTTTTTAAGATTATCGTTCTCCTGGTAACCTAAATCTCTAATAAAACAACAAAACAAACAAAAAACACTATTACTTTCTTGATTTATGTTATCCTCCAAAATTCATGTTGGTAGGTGGATTAAACAGAATGTGTAATTACATTTCTGTTACAGCCTGATCACCTAGTCATGACACTGGATGTATTAGTTCCCTCAAACGAGTAATCATCTAAGATTCAGACTGTAGCTCCACTAGTGTCTGTGTGGGGGTGCTTTTATGAAATCTCACACACACACACTTTATTTTTTTAATTTAATTTTTATTTTTTGTTAATCCTCACCCAAGGATATTTTTTCCACTGGTTTTGAGAGAGAGTGGAAGGGAGGACGGGAAGGAGTAAGGGAAGGGGAGAGAGGGAGAAAGGGAGACAGACATGGATGTGAGACATACACATCAATTCGTTTGCTCCTGAACACACCCCGACCAGGGCCAGGGTTCAAACCTGCAACTCAGGTATGTGCCCTTGACCAGGAATCAAACCCAAGACCCTTCTGTGTGCAGGCCAAGGCTCTAACCACTGAGCCCCACTGGCCAGGACCAAGCACACATTTTAGGTATAAAGGTTTCTGCAGACAAAAGAAACTGCTAACCTCAAAAAGTATTAAAGAATGTGTGAAGGGGAGGAGGGATGATGAATAGGAAAAAGGAATTCGAAAATGCCAAGGGGTAAGTATTTCTGAATAAAATATACAAAATTGTTTCAGGAATCAGAACATCACTGATAATCTGTCATTTCCCCCACCCTACCACCCATTTCATGGATGAGGAAACATGAAGCCACTAAGTGATGTATCTGAGGTCATATTCATAATGCAGCCTGTGGGGGGGGGGGGGGGATAGATAGGGGAATTTGCATCCCTGTACTGCATCAATATATTTATTCAATATTTTCCCCATCGTGCCATGCATATGTCCCTGACGATACATTAAAAGGTTAATAAAGATGTTACCGTGCATTAAACATCTGCACCTAAATATCTGGTTATGAACAGACTTTTCCTTTGCAACAAGTAAAAGGAAGTGGAGTAACTCCTGCAACGTGTTTCCATTCCTTTAGCTGGTATCTCTAAATAGTTAAAGGGGCTCTGAGTTTCTATGGAACTAGGTCAACCTTATTTTATAAAGCGATTAGGCATGTGTAATCCAGCCCTTCCCTTACTCTTGAGTAGGAGGGAGGGGAAAAAAAATAAAAGAATGAGCCAATAGAGTGGAGACTTCACCCACAGAGGAAAAAGGCAGTTCAGGACAGGATACATGCGCGCGCAGGCAGCTCAACACTCAGCCACTCCAAAGCCAGCCCCTCCCTGCAGGCTCGCTCCTTCCCCTTTTCCTGTTAAACTGGGCAGGCCTCAACACAGGGAGGTGACTCACCACACAGCCTCCCGGGGGCTGGAATCAGGTCACACACTTACTCACAGGCTAACAAAGCTGGCCACCAGCACAGAAACTTGTGAGGTCCTTTTACTCCAGCAGTCACCAAACTCGGAGTTCTTATCCCAAAAGGTCTGTAGCCTCTTGGTATAAGCAACACTTCCTGTCAGTCTGTTATGACTTTAAAAAGTCATTGTATGTGAACACACACACACACAAAATCTATCCAAGTTATTTACGTACAACTGAAATATATCCAATCAAGCAGACATATAAACAATAGAAACCACAACCAGAGTTTATTCTTAGCTATCACTATCTCCAGTCACCATACCACACCCCAACTCCCTCTCTCTCTCTCTCTCCTTGTTGTTATACACTACATTCTACACACATATTTTATACAATTCATTGAAAACTGAATATACAAAAAGAACAGTAAGGATAGGTATTTTTTATTTTAACTTACTTTTAAAGTAAGTCTAGAATACATGATAATAGAATAAATAATATCCTAGGCTAATAATGTAAAGAAAGACTGAGATCCTGTAACAGAGAAGCCCATATTTTCCATATTTTACTCATTCTCTACCTTTGCTTCGAATCCAAGAGCCTGCTGACCTGGCCACGTGCTAACCACGCCTACCTTTAACAGGGATGAGGACTGTCCTGGAAATGGGACTTTTCTCAGGTCTTACACACATCTTTACTTCAAATTAGAGATGCTCTGAGAGAGAAGCTTTAACCAACACCCACCCAGGCAAAAGTCAGACGGGTTCCAGCCAAACACGAAGGGGCAGCCACACAGTCAGGAGGGCAGAACACCAACACAGAAACAGGGGTTTTGCTAAGGATTCAAAGGCTTTGAAAATTAAAAAATGGTCTAACTAAATATCACTTCATGCCATTCAAAAATAAAAACTGTTTGAGAACAGTTACTATGAGGGAACAGAAGGGCTTATCTGCCAATCTTAAAATGTGGAATTAAGCTCCCTTGCCAAAATAAAATCACAGAAAGAGTTTAGGGTAGTGTGCGCCCTCCTTCCCAGGGGCACGCCTGCACCTTTCCCTTCCCCCTCTCCTCCCCCCACAGGCGTGCATCTCCTAAACTCTAAGGGACCCCTCAAGACTTGCAACCAGGGGAGCAATGGGCCCCTTTTCTCTGACTCTCCAGTGAGCTGACAGCAGCCCGCCTAGGCTCTCCTGTTGCTTCTCTCCTAGGCCCTTCCGTGTTTCACTGTCCCCAGCTTTGATAAACATGCTCTCAAAATAAAAATAAAAAATTTAAAAGAGTTCAGGGTAGAATAATAATGTACATGACTACTCTTGGGAATGGCACAACAGCACATTACCGACACCCCTCTCTTCACATATAAAATGTAACACTGATTACCCCTCTTACCTGATGTACAAACACATCTTCTTTGGTGTCATTTCTGTTGGAAGACAAAAAGAATACAATGAAAAGGTACTAGGTACGTGGGGGGAAAGAAAACGTACAAAGAATAAATGTTTTATGAATTTAGATCCCAAGACTTCCAAACACAATGTAAATTTCTGTTTATCCTTTAAACTCCATTCAGATGCCTGCAATCAATCCCCATTGAACATTTCTAAAGCCCCGAGATACCCACCTTACTCCTCCACATGACCACAGTGCTTCGATGTAAGCGTACAGATTCAACACACAGAACTATCCATTTCCTCCCATCTCTTTCTAGGTCATGTGGTGTGTAATCAGAGCCCCAGATTTCCCTCCCAGCAAAAGCAAAGCAAGACAGTTAAAAGGGCAGGGCACAGCTGTGAACTAGGCTCTCCTTACACTGAAACCAGAAACAGTGCCCTCTCCCTACCCTAACTCATCCCTCCGCCCCCCACCAAAACAGACAAGGAAGAAACTGGAGAAATTTTGTTTAAGAAGCGGGGGAGACGGGAGAGGGAGCAGAGACAACGCTAATATCATGTAAAAACATTAATACTCCCAACAGCCTGCACTTACATTCTCATTCCTATATGATAAGTTACCATGGTTTAAAGAAAACACTGCAGTTTCTACACAGGGCTTGGACCAGACCTGGGTGACAGTTCCAGCTCAGTTACGCACTAGATGTGTGACCTTAGGGAAGTTGCTTAACCAGTCTAAGACTCCATTTCTCCATCTCTGAAATTATGTATATGGACTCAATTACTACCTTAGGTCCTTCCATTTCTGACCCTCCCCCCCTTTTTTTCTTTTATGACTAGATTTTATAAAAGAAGTTACTTATCAGTGTTCTGAACATGTATTTCAATTAATATTTAATGACCAATAGCTTAGAAATTAGAATATTTACAGTGCTTATAAATCTTAAAACTTATACAAGTCATTAATAAAGCATGGTAAAGAATTAATAACTACTGGTACCACAACATAAGTATGTATTTGAAACATGTAGAGATACACATACCGATTTATAAATCCATATCCATTTCTGACGTTGAACCATTTGACAGTGCCAAGGACTTTGGTGGCTAAAATAGGATTAAGCAGATAAATTAGTAGGTGACCTACAAAGAGATAAAGCTCATATCACTTAAGGTCTTGATAGCATTATAAAAAGCCTAAACACACCTGAGGAAACCATTAAAAGCTTAACTCCAAAATATATTAGAAAAAGAAAATGGAGCAAGTGAAGATATTACAGAGACGTACTTTTTAGAAGAATAAACCTTTCTCCCCTGTTAAACTTCTCAGTAAAGTCATAAGAAGGAGTGGTCATAAGTCTATTTAGTTTTGCAATAATTAAAATTGAGAAATATTGTTGAAGGAAAAATAAAAATATGTTCTTTAAAGTCTGAACACTGAAAAATGTTCTAAGTGCAGAAGAAGGGTCCCAATGAAAGAGAATGTAGAGAGATGAACAAGGTAAGTACAAATGACCATAACCCATCACTTTCACACTTGGAAATAATGGCAAACTTTATTAAGTGAAATAGTAGCTCCTTGTTAATAGTTAATCTACAAAGATACAACATAAAGTAACTTTTCTGGCTGCCAGTTGGGGGCCTATCAGAAGAGTCAAGAGTAATAACAGAACTGATGCTGTCTCAATCCAGTTGTGTACTCACTACCTAGAGACATGATGTAACAGGCCTTTTCAAACCAGTGATGAACTTGGGCTTCTGCTTCATTGTTTACTCTGCTCTCTGCAGTTGGTGGGAATCTAACTCAGCATTTTCTATAAAATCCCCCTCTTAAACTTGATTGTGGTCTCTACGCTCCATCATGGGTGGGACCATTTCTGCACACCAGATTTTAACAGAATTTAAGAGAAAACCAATACTATGGTCATATAACTTGTACTTCACAGATTCACAATTATTTCAGCCATCAAGTATGATTTGAGACGACTCTTTTAAATCAATTGTGAATTGCCAAATTCAGAAAATGCATAAAGCAATTATCAAGACTCAATGAAACAGGAAATGTGACAATAGAGTACCTTAAAAAAAAAAAAAACAACTTAGTAGAGAATGAAAGTAACAATTAACATTAATCCATGCTGCCTCTCTCTGAGATACAAAATTTATAATTTCCAAGGATAAACAATAAGGATTCAGTTTTTTGACTCAAGACCAAAATAGTAATTAGGACTTGTTTTGTTGTGGGCAAGGTTAATTCTGAGTGTTGCTAGATTGATATGCTTGAGGAAATATTTTAGCTCTCTTTATAAAAAGAAAAAAAATACTACTCTTGATGCCTCCAAAGTCATTCAGCCCACTGCTAACTGAGCAATCTCTGGCTCTGACACCAGGAAAGGAAGACCTTTCCAATGGAGAGGTTGATTAAACCATTGGAATCTTTAGTTTTAGGCCATTCTAACTAGCGCAGTAGGGCAAAGGAGGAAAAAAATTATGTTTTAGATGCAAATGTACACAGAAGTGGCCTGTTTTTGATAAATCATATGCTGTTAAGCCATACATTATTTCAAATGATTTGCCACTTGTGCCTCCTTTCATTTGCCCTAGCTAATGACCTAGGAAAATATAAAGGAACTGTTTTTGACTCACTTTTCATATAAGTTACTGTCTACCACTGTCAAAGGAATAACCTTGATTACAAAGGCAACAGAAATATAATAGGGGGAAAAGACAAAAAAATGATTTGCAAGTCTAACTTCAATCAAGGCCAAAGGTTCTTTTACTCCCCAATCTAGCTTTAAAATTTTTTCCTAATTCCACAAATATTTCCAGCGACTTCATATGGCCAAACACATTCATGCACACTTCTTGCTCTAAAACGATAAACTCACTCACATATACAAAGGGCGATGGGCAGACAGAGGATGATCATATGGCTTCCATAATGCTCATCAGAAGGGAGTGTTGTTTCATGCAGGCAAACTACTTTTCCTGGCCAGGGCTGGCTATATGTACACTGAAGTTAAAGACTGTTTGTAAAAACTAGAATGGAAGATTCCAAAACCTGAATTCCATTTCAGTCTGCACTGTGCCTGGCACATTTTGGGCACCCATGTGTTTGCTTGGCAAAGAAAAGGAGATGGCAGAACACAGTGGACAGAGACAGTGTTAAAATGTCATGTAGAAGACTTTCCTTCATTTTGAGAGTTGGAGTTACAGTGGAAAGATGAAAAACTTCCAGACTTGTCACCAGGATGTGGTAGAGGCTTAAGAGCAATTGGTGGATGACGAAATTAACTTTATCTGTTCCTTTCATTTTTAACAATCCAAAAGGTTACTTTAGATCCGGAAGGGTAGAAGGATTAAGTGAAAAACCACAAAATTCCCTTTATATAACAGAAAAAATAAATGTATAAAATAGGACAGATCTGAACACCACTTTGGATAACCCAAAGTTCTCTCTCTCAGACATTTGGCATGAAGTGTTCCAAAAGACACTTGTTGGAAACACCACAGTACAATACCCACGTGACTTAACTTTCAGAAGTCCAGCAAAACGAGGGCTATTTTATTTCTTAACATACACAGGTTCCCTTTAGCATGTTGTTGATAGTAACTGAGTAAAACAAGAAAACAGGCCTCTCAAGGTGGGGAACATGGAATCATATTACTTTCTTCACATTATTCCCTTAATTTTCTTCCTAGAAAATTGGGAAGGCTAAGAGAGAGCCAACACACCCCACCCAAAATACTGAACATTTCTCTGAAGCATCCCACACCATCTCTTAACTTTCCTGTTTAAAACAGAGTGAATGATACAGGCACACACCCTTGAGAAAGCTTATTCTCCACCCACCTGCTTTGAAAGCCTGATTAAGGCCTCATACAGGGCGTTACTTGAGAGAAGGCGGAATGCAGTAAGTGACAAAACCAACAACGACCACAGAAATCCTTTCTGATGCTCTACCCCCCCACCCCAAACCTGGACGTCTTATCTGCCTATTTCCTTTCCCGAAGTTACAAGTCCTAAGATAACGATGTACTGAACAAACGTCATACCCACACTTCCTACGAAGTTTTTCCAGCTGCTGCACCAAGTGCGTTCCCACAGTCCAGAAAAAAGGAAACGTGGAGAGATTGGTAAACAGTGAAGCAGGTTCTTCGCAGCAGTGGACACAGGGAGGGAGGAAGACACGAGACCAAGACCCAAGAGGATTGCAACACCCCTTTCCCAGCATGTGGCCGACAGAAGCATGGCGCCTTTCCGTGCCAATGTGGGAAGGGCGTCAGGGACAGACACCTGAGCCTCCCCAGCAAGAAGCCTTTCCACCTTTCCCTTTCCGTCTCCTACTAGCGCCTCACTCCTCCCCAGAGGAAATCCTCTCCCCACCCAGATCCTAAGCAACGACTCGAAAGTCCCGTCCCACGTGTTTGTTCTCCCCGACATCCACCTCCATCCCCACCCTGGGTCCTCTCCCAGAGTGCCGCTCCTTTCTCTTTGGACCGAAGCATTCCCCACTTAGGGAGCGTGCGAGAGTGACCAAAGTTGAGACGCAACTTGCTGGCCCAGGACCAAGAGGGACGCGCACCGGGCGGCGAGGAGCGCAGGGCGCCACGCGCCCACCTGGGAGTGCCTGCAGGACCGGCCGGCTGCAGCCACCTGCACCGGGGACCCGACCTCCCAGGGAAGCCCACACGGAGCTGCCCTCCCCGGAGGGAAATGCAGCTGGAGATGCCCACACGTGCTCGGCAGCCGGCTGCTGCCAGCCCCGCCCGGAGCAGCCCCACACTCCCGGGACTGACTCACCGAGAACTTTTTTCTCCGCGTCTTCACCGCCGGCGGGGGCTGAAGAGGCGGGGGCCGCGGGGCCCGTGGGCGCGGGGGTCGCGTCCCCACCGGGGTTTCCTGCGACGAGGGCAGCGGGCGCCGTGGCCGCGGCCTGGGGCGCGCCGCCGCCCACCGGGCTCTTGGGCGCGGGGTCCTGGGGGACCGCGGCGGCCGCCTCCGCCGGAGCCTGCGGGAGGGCGGTGCTGGTGCTGGTGCTGGTGGTGGTGGCCTCGCCCGCCTCGCTCATGCCGCCTCCTTTGCTCTCACTCGGGCACCTCGGTGGCGGTTGGTCGGCGGTTAGCGCGGCTGGTGGTCGCGGCGGCCGGGCTCGCTCTCGGGGAGGCCGGTGCGGATCTCGCGGCGCAGGCGGCGGCGGCCGGGGTGGGGTCTCGCGGCGGAGGCGGCTCGAGCTCTCGGGCTGCGCGCTCGCTCTTGGGCTCCTCGCTCGATCTTACTGCCCCAAAAATGGCCCCGCACAAGTTTTTCTAGGCGGCGCACGGGCCGGGGAGGGAAGGGCGGGCGAGGGAAGAGGGTGGGGAAAATTGGCTTCGGAGCTGGGCATCGACTTCATTAGCATTTAAAGGCGCCTGGTGCCCTTTCCTGCTCACCCGTCCGCTCGGGACTGGAGCGCAGGGTCCGAGGTGGGGAGTAAAGGCGAGCAAGGGTAAGTCTGAGGTTTGCATTGCACTCTGGAGTTTTCGGAGGAGTACACTTTGCTGTCCCTTTGTCGGAGAGGGACACAGGAATCTCATCCCTCACGACCTCGAGGACACCTGAAACAGACCTTTAGGGGAGGAAAACAGGGCATCCAAATTACGCTGCGCTTCTCTCCCCAAACACTTGTTTTTACTCAACATTTATCAAGCACCAGAAACTATTTGATACAGCAATTAAGAACTGAAATGATAATATCTTAAGACTATCTGGCAACTTACTCCTGAAAGGTAATATACGGATAATTTCATCTATACCCCACAGGTGAGGAAATTGAAGTCCAACCTCTGAGAATTAATGTAACTATCAGAGTTTACACCTATTTAAGAGAACAAATAATGAGCTGTTAATGTGTTTTTAATACTGTAATTGAAAAAAAAACTGAATAAATCCATATCCTACCTTCTCCAACTGCCTGGGCCATCTGGTGAAAATAAGCAACTGAGCCTCAGTCTCAGGGGTGACAGGTAGACAGAAACATCACCCAATAAACGTTATCCCAGTTGAAAGAGTCAACTGGCCTTCAGAGAATGGGCTGGGTTATGCTAAACACATGCGAGAGGGACTGTGACTTCTACCCAAGACCTATTTGGAGTACAGAATGATTTGGTCTTTGCCTCTAGGATCCAGGCAAACGTAGGAATAAATGTCCAGTGCTGCTCTTTATTAATCGAGTTAACTTGGGCCAGGTATTCAGTGTCCCAGAGTCGTTTCCTCCTTCATGAGAGTTCCTCAAAGGTGCCAGGGAAAGTAGATGAGATTATCATATGTAACTCCTGTGTCTGGTCCCACAAAAGCTCCTTTTTTTCCTTCTCTATTTCCCCAAACCATTTACCTATCCTCCCCCCCACCCCCGGATTATGTTATGTGGTTGTCTGCCTCACATCAGGAGGGTAGCTATCAAGTGTAGCACACTACCTAGCATAGTGCTGGAACATAGTAAATGTTTACTGAAAGACCAAAGTTTTCCAAACTTAATTACTTACCAGTACATTCATTATCAATAGTTATGAAGCCATCCTGCATTATTACTTTCTTACTCCAGCCATGAAAAATACTAATTAAATTAATTCTTAGAAAAAATAGCAAAATATGGGATTTTTTACTTTTCCATGTAATTCAACAATACCTTTAAAATTACAAACTCCTAAGTATTAGAGTCAGATTTTAGTTTAATTTCAATATAGAGCATACAATAATGTCATATATATATATATATATATATATACACACACACACACACACACACACACACACTTTTAAAACATGATCTAAAAAATGTTTTTAAATGTGGTCTAATTCTAAACATGATTAAATTATTTCTTAATTTTAAAGATTATAATCATTAAATTATAAGCATGATTTATTCTGGTGAGGACTGGCCATTGACTTTTCTATCTAACAAAATGATTATCATTGCTATTTACTATGCAGAATTGGATTGCAAGAAAAACAAGGAACAGGCTTGAACTCAAAACTTTGATCCAATAGGCAAGCCCTTCAAATATATATATATATATTTTCACCCTTGGAAAATAATTCATAACTAACAGATGTGGCCTCCAACCTCTGGAAGACCCTAATATAATTACAGAAGCATCCTGGAATTTCCTAGAATGTGTGCTGGAATGGCTCCTGAATCTATTTATTTCATCCAAAAAGAAAAGCAGATGAACAGCTGGGAGTTCTTGATACTGTGCTAAATAAATCTAGAGATTATTAGTTGGAACAAACATGATCTATATTTTTTTTCCCCCTCTTTTTAAATTTTTTTATTAATTAATTAATTTTTATGACAGATGTTTCTCCTGTTTCCCCCATTGACACCCCCCCCCAGCATTGTTGTCTATGGCCATTGGTTATACTTATATGCATAAGTTCTTTGGTTTATCTCTTCCATCCCCCCACCCCCTACCCCGGCCCCCTCCTCTGAAGTCAGTCAGTCTGAACCCTACTTCTATATCTCTGGGCCTATTTTGTTCATTATATTCCACAAATAAGTGATGATCTATATTGTTTTAATAACCATAACTGGAGACCAACTTGGATACAAATGCTCATAAAGTCATCCATTCCTTCACTCACTAATTCATACAGTTGCTCATTAGCACACATTTACTAAGCACATACTAGGTGCTAGACAAAGCGCTACATTATGTGTATCCAATGTTGATCAAGAAGGAGCTTACACTAAGGCTTTTTTCATATGATGTGAAACAATTGTTTTCCTATTATTTTTAGTGTAAAGAAATGTTATTTATTATATTGGAGATTAAGTGGAACAAAAGAAGAATCAATTTAATTGTTGACAGCAGTCATTTTTAAGCACTGACTTGTTTGGTCATGAAAACAAAAACCACTCAGTTCCTAGAGGCTTTTGGTGTTAGTTTCTACAGCTGTTAAATGGACAGGGGAAGAGAAAGTCAGAGGTTCCACTGAAGATTTCTAACTCCAGCCCAAAGCTGGTAGTTCTCAGGAGCACTGTTTAAGCCCCTGGAGTCACAGTATCTCTTGGAGGCTCTGAACCATTCAGGACTAGAGCCAAGCTTTGTAAGCCTTAATGCTTATGCAATTTAGAGAGCTCTCTTTAAAAAAATAAATAAATAAAATTATGAATATAAAAGTGCTAAAGCCATTCCCAGAATCCTAGAAACGGTCCATGCAAGAAAGGAGCCCTGAAGTTTAAACTTCATTAGCTTCACTGTGAGTCCACCAGCATCAGCTGTCTCAGTCAGCAACAAAGTGCAGGAGTTCCTCAAGCAATTTATATGGAAGCAGCTTTGGACCTTTATCTGCTCACACATCTTCCTGTAATTGACTCTGGAAAACAATGGTCTCTTCTTCTGCCCTCTAAATCTTGAGCAAGTGACTCTCAGTGACAAACTGGGACCGGGAACCACAAAGGGAAGGGGATTCTGGGAAATGTAGTTCCTGCCTTTGCAGAGGCTAAGGACTTTGATGCTGAGTTGATTAAAAACAAAAATAAAAACAAAAAACTACCTGGCATATTACCCTAAGGTAAAAAAACAAACAAACAAACAAAAACAATTAGTTGACTAAGGAGATTGAGAAGAGTTTAATCCTTTCAAGGTACTAGAGCTTAAAGTGTGGAAGCATTGATGTACTGGCATATCTGAAACTGGGAAACATGAAGTATTAATCTAAACCTGATTGATGCTAAAACAACACAGAAAGGTCAATTGGAAATACAAAAGTAGAGGAATAAGAAAGCAAAGATTGTTTCATAGTCTCTGGTGATATTCAGGGGAGAAGGTACCCTGATTATAAGGCTCTGTTTGGCATTCACTAATAATACATTCAACAAACACATTTATTGATAATTCACATTAGGTGCTAAGAATAGAGTGCAAATAAAGACCAGAATGACCCTATATTCAAGGAGCCTATGATCTAGATCAGCACTGTCCAAATAAAATAAAATTTGAACCCAAAAATATGACCCACAGATCTAATTTTTAAATTTCTGGCAGCCAAAATAAACAAGTAAAAAGAAACAGATGAAATTAATTTTAATAGTACATGTTACTTAACACAATATATCCAACATATATATTACTATTTAATATTTAATCAATGTAAAAATTATTGATATATTTTCCATTCTTTTTTTTTTTTTGTACTGTCTTCAAACTCCCATGTATATTTTAAACTCATCACACATCTCATTTTGGACTTGCTACATTTAAAGTTATCAATATGGCTAGTGGCTACCACATTGAGTTGCACAAGTCTCCTAGGCAACTAGAAGCTAGAAATTTAGCCTGAATAATTCTTCGGAAGCCCATTGTGGAAAAAGTTCTAGCCCTTTAATTTGGACCACACGTTAATCTGTGGTAATCCATCAAGATAATGCTACCTATTGGGCTTGCTTGAGCTTCCTTATGACATATAATATGCAAAGGGGGTACATGTACCATAATTCCATAATTCTGAGTAGCTTTGTGATGATGTCACTAATAAGTTTTAGAGTATGGAAATAAAGTTAATTTACAATGTCTATTCTATGCTACCACTGCCTTTGCATGCATACTCTTTCCTTCTTTAACTTTAATATATATTGCCATACCAAAGTGCAGATATATTATGGGTTTTCTTCATTTTCATTAATAGAACTAAGAGCAGGGTGGGGGATTGACTGTGACTTAACCCTCTTCCATGGGAAGCTGGATTCAGGATTTGGAAAATGTTACACCTCTAGATCTGAGGTTATTGAGAGGCGAGAGCAAGCACTGAAGAGTTTTAAAAAGCAGGTTTTATTTTTTGTTTTAAACTTATCTTTATTGTTGAATGTATTGCAGATGTTCCTCCCTTTTTCCCCCAATGACACCCTCCTCCCCACTCTCACCTCCCTCCTGCCTTCCCCACACTATTGTCTGTGTCCATTGGTTATGCATATATGCATAGAAGTTCTTTGGTTTATCTGCCCCCCCCCCCCCACCTTCCCTTTGAGGTTCTTCAGTCTAACAATCAATTTGTACTTCTTAATCCCTTCACATTTTTCCCCCATTCCTCCAACCCCTCCTCCCATCTGGCAACCAACAAAAAGGTCTCTGTATCTATGAGTCTGTTTCTGTTCTGCTTGTTCATTTTGTTTGTAGATTCAGTTGTTGATAGATATGTATTTATTGCCATTTTATTGTTCATATTTTTTAAACTTATCTTTATTATTGAATTTATTACAGATGTCCCTCTTTTTTTCCCGCTTGACCCCCTCCTCCCCAGTCCCACTCCCCTCCTGCTTTCCCCACACTATTGACTGTGTCTGTTGGTTATGCATATATGCACATAAGATCTTTGGTTTCTCTCTTCCCGCCCCACCTCCATCCCCACTTCTCTTTGAGGCTCATCAGTCTAACAACCCAATTTGTACTTCCTAATTCCTTCATTTTGTTCACCCAACTCCCCTCCCATCTGGCAAACAACAAAAAGATCTCTATGAGCCTATTTCTGTTCTGCTTGCTCATTTTGTTTGTAGATTCAATTGTTGATAGATATGTATTTATTGCCATTTTATTGTTCATATTTTTTTATCTTCTTCTTTAAGAAGACCCATCAACATTTCATATAATACTGATTTGGTGGTGATGAACTCCTTTAGCTTTTTCTTGTCTGGGAAACTCTTTATATGTCCATTGATTCTAAATGATAGTTTTGCAGGATAGAGTAATCTTGGTTGTAGGTCCTTGCTTTTCATCACTTTAAATATTTCTTGCCACTCCCTCCTCCTGGCCTGCTAAGTTTCTTTTGAGAAATCAGCTGACAGCCTCATGGGAGCTCTGTTGTAGGTAACTAACTGCTTTTCTCTTGCTGCTTTTAAGATTCTCTCTTTGTCTTGAACCTTTGGCATTTTGATGATAATATGTCTTGATGTGGACCTCTTTGGGTTCATCTTGTTTGTGACTCTCTGTGCTACCTGGACTTGTATGTCTGTTTCCTTCACCAAGTTAGGGAAGTTTTCTGTCGTTATTTTTTCAAATAGGTTTTCAATTTCTTGCTCTCTCTCTTCTTCTGGCACGCCCATGATGTGAATGTTGGTACTCTTGAAGTTGTCCCACAGGCTCCTTATGCTATCCTCATTTTTTTGGATTCTTTTTTCTTTTTGCTGTTCTGATTGGGTGTTTGTTGCTTCCTTGTATTCCAAACCGAAGCTTCTTGGCTTCACCTACTCTACTATTGATTCCCTGTAAATTATTCTTTATTTCAGTTAGTGCATCCTTCATTTCTGACTGGTCTTTTATTATGCTCTTAAGGCCCTCACTAAATTCATTAAGCATGCTTATAAGCAGTGTTTTGAACTCTGCATCTGTTAGGTTGCTTATCTCCATTTCATTTAGTTCTTTTCCTAGAGTTTTGTTCTGTTCTTTGATTTGGGACATGTTTCTTTGTCTCCTCATTTTGGCTGCCTTCCTGTGTTTGTTTCTATGTATTAGGTAGAGCTGCTATGTCTCCTTGGCTTCCTAGGGCGGCCTGTTATAGTAGGTGTCCTGTAGGGTCCAGTGGCACAGCCTCCCTGATCACCCAGCTGGGCCCTTGAGATGCACCTCTCCTGTGGACTTTACACTCTTCTGTTGTAATTGAGTCTTGATTGCTGTTGGCACATCAGTGGGAGGGTTTTACTCAGGCTGATCAGCTGCAAGGACTGGCTGTGCCCACTGACTACTATCCTCTGACTACCTTGGAGAATCAGCTGTGCAGGGACCCACCACACAGAGCAAGACTTACTTCAGCAGTGCTCTGGTACCCCCTGAGTCCATTCCTTGAGGGTGTTACTTGTGGAGATGGTTGAGTGGTGGTGTTTTGATGTGGTCTGAAGCTGTTCACTGGGTGTGCTGGCTCTGGGGAAAGGTCAACCACTGCCTGTGTTCTACCCAGGGCCACCAGGCATAAGCTACAAAATGATCTTCAAATGGCTGCTTCTTGTGCTGGGCTTGGAGGTTCCCAAGCAAAGCCAAGCTGTGAACCAAGGCTGGCTGCTTCTACTACTGGGCCTGGGGCCACTTAGTGAGAGGTCTGGGGATCGCTGAAGCCAGATGCTACTTGTTTGAGAGAATTTAGAAAAATCTGAAGCAGGAGCCAAAGCAAGCCAATCCTATGGTAAAGCCACTGGAAACAGCTTGGGTGGGCCTGAAAGTTGGGTGGGGCAGGGCCTCAGGGAATCACCAGGGCGGGGCAAACAGTGTGAGCCAGGTTGTTGGAGTCCCAGATATGGCGGCTGTCTGGTGCCCATGGGAAGGGCTCACCAAAGGAACAACCACTTCCACCAGCAGGTTTGTCCAGGAGAAAGCTGCCTCTGCAGTCCATGCCCTGATGCCAAACAACTCAGTTCTTCCCCGTATGTCCAGTCTCGATGTGGCTGCTTCTTTAATTTTGTAGTTGTAGGACTTCCATTCAATTTGATTTCAGAAGGTTCTGAAGGATGTTTGCTCTGTAGCTTAGTTGTAATTTTGATGTGGTTGTGGGAGAGGCGAGTACCACATTTACCTACACCACCATCTTGACTGGCATTATTGTTCATATTTTTCTTTTTCTTCTTCTTCTTCTTCTTCTTCTTCTTCTTCTTCTTCTTCTTCTTCTTCTTCTTCTCCTTCTCCCCCCCCCCTCCTCCACCTCCTCCTCCTCCTCCTCCTCCTCCTCCTCCTCCTCCTCCTCCTCCTTCTTCTTCAAGAAGACCATTCAACATTTCATATAATACTGGTTTGGTGGTGATGAGCTCCTTTAGCTTTTTCTTGTCTGGGAAACTCTCTATATGTCCACTGATTCTAAATGATAGCTTTGCAGGATAGTGTAATCTTGGTTGTAGGTCCTTGTGTTTCATCACTTTGTATATTTCTTGCCACTCCCTTCTGACCTGGGAAGTTTCTTCGGAGAAATCGATTGACAGTCTTATGGGATCTCCCTTATAGGTAACTAACTGTTTTTCTCTTGCTGCTTTTAAGATTCTCTCTTTGTCTTGAACCTTCTGCACCTTGATTATGATGTGTCTTGGTGTGGGCCTCTTTGGGTTATCTTGTTTGGGACTCTCTGTGCTTCCTGGACTTCTACGTCTGTTTCCTTCACCAAGTTAGAGAAGTTTTCTGTCATTATTTTTTTCAAATAGGTTTTCAGTTTCTTGCTGTTCTCCTTCTGGCACCTCCATGATGTGAATGTTTGTATGCTTAAAGTTGTCCAAGAGGCTTCTTACACTGTCTTCATTTTTTTGGATTCTTTTTTCTTTTTACTTCTCTGATTCGGTACTTTTTGCTTCCTTATATTCCAAATCGATGGTTTGCTCCTTGGCTTCACCTACTCTACTATTGATCCCTGTAAATCATTCTTTATTTCAGTTAGTGCATCCTTCATTTCTGACTGGTCCTTTTTTATGTTGTTGACATTCTTACTAAGTTCCTTTAGCATCCTTATAAAAAGCAGGTTTTAAAAAAACCTGATTATTTCAGCATATGTTGATTTTTTTTAATTAATTTTTTTTTTTATCCTCACCGAGGACATTTCTTCATTTTTTGTTCAGATAGAGTGGGAGGGAGAGAGAGGAAGAGAGAGAGAGAGAGAGAGAAACATCGATGTGAAAGTGACACATCGAGTGGCTGCCACCCGCACGACCAACCGGGGCCGGGGACAAACTGCAACCGAAGCACATGCCCTTAGCAGGAACCGAACCCGGGTCTCTCTGGACCACAGGCCGACACTCTAACCGCTGAACCAAACCGGCCAGGGCCATATGTTGATTTTATATAAAAGTTTCAGCTGCTGAAAGACTTGTTGTGTTAGTTTTGGTTCTATTGTTTTTACCTAAACTATTTAAATTCTTTAAAAAAAATTTTTTTTCCTTTATTGATTTTTATAGAGAGAAGAAGGGAGAGGGAGAGAGAGATAGAAACATCGATGAGAGAGAACACTGACTGGCCGCCTCCAGCATTCCCCCCACTGAGGATTAGGCCCACAACCTGGGCATGTGCCCTGACCAGGAATTGAACCTGCCACCTCTTGGTGCATGGGTCAACACTCAACCACTGAGCCACACTGGCTGGTCTTTAGATAAATTCTTAATGTTTCTCTACAGACTAGCAAACTGGCACACTTTTGGTTGAAGAACTTGAAAAGATTGTCTGATAGATAAGTAAGAACTGGAAAGAAATCTTAGAAAGTGTCCATTTCAACCCCACTCATTTTACTCAGTGAGAATCAGGAAGGTTAAACAACTTTCTCAAATTAACTCATTGATTTAGTGACAAAATTAGAACCAAAACCCGAGTCTCCTTACACTTAATCCAGTGCTCTTTCTACTACACAATTCTGTCTGAAAAAAATCCCCTTGCTCTGGCATTGATTTTAATGGTGTTTAAACCCTACTCTTTAATTAGGTATATGATTGGAGTTTGCTAAAATGTAAGAAACATGCAGAAAAATCTGTAAACATTCTGAACTCACCTCAAGGCTCTCCAGCCATGAGAATGTGGTCCTCTTTTTCCAGTTAGGACCCTTGGAGAGGAAACTAAACAGCTGTGTAAAATTTTATTTTATAGCATTTTGGAACTAACTCTCTAAAACACTGAATAAAATATACTCTCTTCTCCCTGGAAAAGCTTTCTTCACAGTTTACTTCTCTTTTTCTCCCTGTTTTAATTCACTTTTCACTATTCATTTTATCCTCTTTATTATTTTCCTTTATGTCCTCACTTGTTTAGAAAATCTCATGGGACATATAATTTAAATTCTTGTCTAGAAGATCTGTCTTATGTTTTTTGGTAGATGTGATAATTCTGGAAAATAGATCCTCAACCAAAAAAAGAAAAAAGGAAACGCACCCAGTTGATCTCTTCTTAATTTTTTTTCTCTTCGAAATTCTTTCTCCTCTTTAATTTGAACTCTTCCTCTTAGTCAGACTTCCATTTGATCACTATTAGCATCTTCAGTATAGTGATCTATTTAGTACTCATTTTTTGGAGATACCAGTTTAATTTAATTTTGATAGTCTCCTAGCATGGGAAATTTGGAGTAGAAATTGAGAATGAGAACATTTGGGAGGGTAAGGAAGAGCTTGCAAGAGAGAAAAATTAGTCAAATGCCATCAGAGTTTTGTTGTTGTTAATCCTCACCTGAGGATATTTTTCCATTGATATTTAGAGAGAGAGTGGAAAAGGGGATGGGAGGAGGGAAAGAGAGAGAAACATTGATGTGAGAGGCACACATTGACCAACCAGGTCGGGGAATTGAACCTGCAATCCAGGTACATGCTCTTGCTCGGGAATGAAACCTGTGACCCTTTGGTGTGTGGGCTGAGGCCCTACCTACTGAGCCTCGACCCATGCACCAAGAGGTCGCCAGGTCGATTCCTGGTCAGGACACATGCCCAGGTTGGGGGCCAAATCCCCAGTGGGGGGCATGCAGGAGGCAGCCCATCGATGTTCTCTCTCATTGATGTTTCTATCTCTCCCTCTGCCTTCCTCTGTCTCTCAAATCAATACAGAAAAATAAATAAATAAATACATAAATAAGTAAAAGTACTGTAAAGTAGCAATATTTGCTAGTGCAGATCTGAGTGTGTATTGATTTTGATATTTGAACTAAATAAAAAGAAAGAGTAATACCTACATCTTCCAAGTGTTTCAATCTCTAGAAATATCACTGCTCTCTGAGAAAACTCTTTCTAGCTCTCTTTTATTTTGCCTGTACCTGAATCCCATGCATTTATCACTATTGATGTTGGTCTTTTAATAAGTACAGGATGTTGGGTAGCAGAGTTTGAGCAAAGTAATTCTTATAATAGGATACCTATGTCCTTACTAGGTGATAGTGTACAAGTTACAGTTGCAGATAAGTTTGTAAATTTCCAGAAACACACCCACCTAATACTGTTTTGCTTTGAGGCATGAAATATATTTTCAAAATTGTTTTAGTAAAATACTCTTTCCTTTACTTATATTTCTGTTTAGAAAACTTACAGTGATTTTCAACATCTTGACTTTCAAGCCAGTTTTTTCTTCCCTTTGGCTTTTTATGCCATGTAAAGTGAAAAGCAGTAATAAAAGAATGGTTTCATTGTTAAAGATGGAGCAATTTTAGAAATTTTAAAGAAGAAAGTAAAAATATTAGAGTTTAAACTACACCACACTAGGGGTCCCCACAGTAAAAGTTTACATGGAAAATTAAAAAATTAAGAGTTGTGAAATTTCAATAGGAAAAACTTAAATTCAGGTATGCTAATTTTTTTTTAATCCTCACCCGAGGATATTTTTACATTTATCTTCAGCCAGAGTGGGAGAGAGAGAGAAAGAGAGAGAAACATCGATGTGAGAGAGACACAGCGACTGGTTGCCACCCACACGACCCCAACCGGGGCTGGGGATGAACCGCAACTGAGGTACGTGCCCTTGGCCGGAATCGAACCTGGGACCCTTTGGTTCACAGGCAGACGCTCTAACTGCTGAGCCAAACTGGCAAGGGTCAGGTATGCTAATTTTTAAAAACAAGATTGCAAGAATCAAGCGGAATAGTTTTGTTTGTTTTCTGAGGTGGTTACAGTACTTTGTTTTGGTGGTGGTTGGGGGTGATTTTTTTGTGTATGTATATATGTATATATTATTATATTACTATTATTAAACTCCACTAGGCTAAAAACATGTCTTCAGGATGATGGACAATTTAAAGAAGTATGTTACAGTAAAGGAAAAGAGGAGACAAAAATGAGATGGATTAACTCCGCAAAAGCCATAGGCATGAGTGTATAGGAGCTGAGCAGGGTTGTCAAGGACAGGACATTGTGGACATCACTCCTTCACAGGGCTGCCAGGAGTCGGAGCTGATTCAATAGCATATAACACACATGTGTTACAGTGAGGATATATTTCTTTTTTTTTCTTCTTCTTCTTTATTTATCTTTAGGGGGTGGGGAGAGGGAGAGACAGACAGAAACATCGATGAGAGAGAACATCGATTGGCTACCTCCTGCATGCCCCACATTGGGGGTTTGGCCCACAACCTGGGCATGTGCCCTGACCGGAATCGAACTGGTGACCTCTTGGTGCATGAGTTGATGCTCAACCGCTGAGCTACACTGGCCGGGCCAGTGAGAGCGTATTTCACTGTTTGTCTGTGGCTACTCCTATTCTGTAACTCAATTTCATGAGTTTCTAATCAGATTTGCGGTTTATAATATATAAAAATAATGAAATGAAATATTGTCCTAAAGCTAAAGTATGGAACGTGACATTTAAAGGGACCTAAAAGGCATACTGGGATCCAAGTAGCAGAATGCCATTTTATTTGAATTTCATTTTTATTTGAGGTAGAATAATGCTAGCCAGCTATTTTGTTATCTCTAACAAGAGTAAACCAAAGATGCCCAGCTGGTGTGGGTCAGTGGTTGAGCATCGACCCATGCACCAAGAGGTCACCAGTTCGATTCCCGGTCAGGGCACATGCCCAGGTTGTGGGCCCAATCCCCAGTGGGGGGCATGCAGGAGGCAGCCAATCGATATTCTCTCTCATCGATGTTTCTATCTCTCTCTCCCTCTACCTTCCTCTCTCTCTAAAATCAATAAAGGAAAACAAACAAAAACGAGTAAACCAAAAGAACACAAGTTAAATTGTACCCAAAAAGACTGTGAGATGGTGAGAAATCCATGTGACAAAATGACTTTGATGTGTCCGTATTTGAGAAGGCTCTAAAGACAGTCTTTGTGGGCAAGATGTTGGTGCATGGACACAGTCCTGACTCACTGTAAAACCCTACAGGGATGTGTGCAGTGGTATTTATTACCCAGATTTGACAGGAGCAGGAGTCTGCTCTGGAGAGTGATACACACTTCGCTGTCACTTGGCTCTTCTTTTTAGCCTAGGACATAAGATTCATCGAGGCCACTCAACAGGTATAACTGGGCACACCTCAGCCCCAGTTTCTGATCTCTATGTATTCAGATCCCTCAAGATTAGTTGGCAATTTCCTGACCTCTGTTATGGCTGAAACTCTTTAAGCAAGCTGTACATACCTGCAGAAATAGGCCACAGTGCTGTTTGAAATAGAAGTCTATCAAGAAAATGCTGGATTGGGATTACTGATGCCTTTTCCTCCAGATGGGGACTAAACTCATATTGAGAGTATGTTTTGAAATCAGAGGATCTCTCTTATCCCTCTCTCAAACAAAAGCCAGAAAGAAGACACAAAAATGTCTCCAAGGTAGAGACTTTTTATTCTCTTCAGTTGACCCTTTCCATTTGCCATTCTTATTATTTCATTTGTTCTTAACTCTAGACAGTTCATTTTTTAATCCCTCAAATTCTCAAATCTTTCTTTCACGTGTTGTTTTCTGTAGTAGTGAGGGGGGCACAATTCCTTGAATACTAATAGGAGGCATCTTTATCTGGTATCTATCATGGTCTAGGTACTAATCAGGGGCCTCAGATTTATTTTTTCTAATCCTTACACCAGCTCTGCAAGATTGGTATCATTATCAGTTTTTCAGAGGAGGTAACCACAGCAGAGTAGTTATGGTCTTGCGAGGTCCAAGGTAGGACCATCTATTCAGCTCTACACTGATGCTTGCTGTGGCTCTTCTCCATATAGATTATAGGAGGATACTAGCTCTGTAAAGTAATCTAACATTCATTCAGAGAGGCACGTTTGTTTGAAAATTGTAGATGAAGCCATATCACTGTACGGTTAACTTCCTCCTCCCATGTCCCTCCATTTCTATCAAACTCAAAAGCTCAGACACATGGAAGCATAGCGTTTCTGTCTTTTTATACACTGATTTTCTATTATATATAATCTTTGTTGTTGTTGTGTTCTGTCTTACATGCTAGGATTAATCTCAATTTCCACTTCTGCAATAGTACCCCACCACCATTTAAATTTCCAATTTGATGTATGTAAATTAAATTGCATTTACTTACACTGCAATAGAAGAATAAGAGAGAAGTCTGACTGAGTTTGTGTCTGTAATTTTCTTTTGTTCTTGTGCCAGAAAGAAAGCTAAGATTTTGGCAGTTGGTAGTCTATAGGACTGAAGGCAGAAGCTAACTCAAAAAGACCTCTCTGTATATTGTGAACAAACCCACTAAAGATAACATGCTAGGGCATTTCAGGTGGAAGGGAAGAAGAGCTAGTGTCTTTGTAAGGAGATATACAAAAGCAGAAGCCAAGGCAAGAAGATTCTCAAGCCTGGAAAGGGACAATAGCTTACTGTGAGAACTGGGACTGTGGCCTGCTCCCTCTAGAGTCCCCTGGAAGGACTTTGTGGTGTGTGGGATGTCTGCATGATGGGCATATTTGGGTAGCATCACATCCCTCGGCGTTCTCAACTCTGGTAAAGGCTCCATGAATGCTGTGGAGCAAAGCCACTGGACCACCAGACTTGGATGTTCTTGCAAGCTTGGACAATGCCCTTCTCAGCAGCAAGTGTGAGTTCATTGTAGACTCAAGTTTGCTCTATGGAATAAGCATCTCACATGGAATGGACATGGGTGGGGAGGGGAGGAAGAGCCCCATTAATAACTAAATTTCTTACAACTTAGGTGAGATGGGTTCTCCAAATAAGATTATTTTAAGTTTCAGAAAATAATGTAGGCTGCATTCTCCACTTTTTTCTCTCTGCTATGTTCCCAGAGGGCTAACCTTTCTGGATGGCTTCTATAGACTTCTTTGCCCTCTGATTCTAGTTGTGTCCTGCCATTGGGAGGCACTGGCAGGAGATCAGAGGGAGAGAAGAGAATGAACTAGGATGTTTATTTCCAAGGATCTCTCCCTATGGGTTGACTGGGTCCTTTTACTGAAGGTAGCAGATCCTGTCTGGTGGCCCTCCCTTGTAGTTTCTGTCTCTAGGTTGTGTTCTATTAACCATTCCCTCTCCTTGCCCTCAAAAATCTAAAATCTTTAGAAGCTGTCCCATTGTTGTTAGCCTGAGGTGGGGGTGGGGGAGCTGCACTATTCCTAGTTGATTTCCTTTAATCCTGTCTACACTTTTTAAGTAACTTCCTTGTTAAATCCTCCTCAATTAGTTACCTTTGTGGACTCAAAACCCTTATATGTGCCACATTTTTTTCTGGAATTACCAAAAATCTGTGTGTGGTCCTTATAAAGGCCTTGGAGCAGATTAAAACTCCTAGCACTGAAGCCAAATCATTTTGAGATTTTAGCACTGCAAGTCCCAAATTCTTGGAAATGTCTCAGTTCCAGGCAAGTCAGATGATTGATCAACCTAGATATGACTCTGATGTAGAGTTGCATGTGCATGCAAAGAAGTCCCTACCCTAGTGACTTGTGTCTAGTGTAGTATGATGAGACAGAATTTGAAAATTACTACACAGTTCTACATATAAGATTGTCCAGAATGAGATGAAGGAAATTAGGATAAATGCAATCCTGCCGAACAGTTGTTTCCAAATAGTTTTAAAAAAACTTATAAACCTATTACCACATTTTTATTTTGCATAAAGTATATTATCTCTCACTATTAACATGCACAGGAAGCTAGAATGTAAATATCTTTTAAAATAAAGGTATAATTTGTAGGACTGAAAATATCTATAAAATAACACGCTTTATACACAATGCTTGCATTCTGTGAAATTAATAAATTGTATGAGTGATTGCTAAAGAATGTACATGGTAATGAAAATAGCTTCACAGCAAAGCCTCCTGCTTCATCTCATGTTAATATTCCCTTTGAGGGTTTCAGAGAGCTTCACAAATCTCAGGGCCCTCGAAAGAAAGGATTTCGTCTGTTTGAACCATAAAATGCATAGCAAAACCTTCATCACGTGTTTACTGAAAAATGCTGGACTGGAAGATAAGTGGAGTGGAGTGTAGATCCCAGGGGCCTCCAGTGCTTGCCTAATACTTGTTAGTGGGGGCATGGATGTGAGGCCCTCATTTCAGAATGAATTGTTAAAAATTAAACCACTTCTTGAAAATGGAGGAGCAGTGTTGTCAGAATTCTGGGTACAAGGTGAAAATTACTCTCTACATCTAGTCCTGACATTGGAGGCATGGTTTAACGTGTTGAAACAGACGACAGAGCTGGGAAAATGTCATTTAGCTTGTGATGGAAAAGATTACCAGAAACTGAAAGTGTTTTTAGGAGCTACAATTTCCATCCCAAGAGAAAAGACAGTTCTATCTTGGATACGGCTAATTTGAGATGGTAGGGAGCTGAGAAAAAGAACATGATCTATGGAATGTCTGAGGAAGTCATCCTGAAGAGGCCACTGGTGCTCTCACGTAAAACATTTCAGTGGCCGAGGTGGAAGGTACAGCTGATGCTAGGGGCTTAGATGAGAGAATATGGTAGGTAAAACTCCTAGGTGTTGCCAGTTAGGAAAAGCTGACTATACAGTAGTCCTCCCTTATCCACAGTCTTGCCTTCCACACTTAGTTACACTGTTGTCAACTGCAGTTTGAAATTACTAAATGGAAGATTCTAGAAATAAACAATTCATACTTTTTAAAAAATTTAGAGAGAGAGTGGAAGGGGGGAGAGAGAGAGAGAGAGAGAGAGAGAGAGAGAGAAACATTGATTTGTTGTTCTACTAATTTCTGCTTTCATTGGTTGTTTCTCTTGCATGTGCCCTGATTGGAGATGGAACCCACAACCTTGGCGTACTGGGACAATGCTCTAACCAGCTGAGCTACTGGGCCAGGGCCACAACTCATAAGTTTTAAACGGCTTGATGTTCTGAGTAGCATGATGACATCTTGCACCCTCCTGCTCTGTCCTACCCAGAATGTGAATCATCCCTTCGTCCAGCATATCCCATTTATCAGAGAAAGTGAGAGGAGAGACCACATTCACATAACTTTTATTACCATACATTGTTATAATTATTCTATTTTATGATTAGTTATTGTTGTTGGTCTCTTACTGTGTTTAAGTAATAAATCAAATTTTATCATAGATATATGTGTATAGGAAAAACTTAGGCTATATAGGGTTCGATACTATCCGTGGTTAAGGCATTCACTGGGGGTCTTGGAACATGTCCCCACAGATAAGGAGGGACTTCTGCATTCATAGTAAAGTTAGAGGCGTTGTTGCAAAGAACCTGCCCTCTGATCATGAAGAAGAGTGCGGCTGACCCACTTAGCACAGGTGTGAGTGGAGCAAAGATAAACATCTTCCCCTGTGCAAAGCTTAACCTAACCGGACTCGATTCCTTTTCAACCTTCTCCCAAGTAGTGAAGCTGGTGAAAAGCGGGACGAAGCAGCAGCTGTGTCCTTCACCAGCAGGGAGGTAAAGTTCAGAAAGATGGGTCCTTTTCAGTTGATTGGCCCAAGCCCAAACCCTGCAAGAGAGTAGGTCAGTTTCCTGGCTTTGCTTCCATGTGTCCCCTGTAGAAGTCTTCCTTTAGCTCCTGTCAGTGGAGCACTCCTAACCACTTCTGGTTTGGCTCTGCCTCATTCAAATCGACTTTTTTGTTCAAACAAACTAAAAAATTATAATATGCTGCCCTGGCCAGTTTGGCTCAGTGGTTAGAGCATCTGCCCACGGACCAGAGTCACAGGTTCGATTCCGGCCAAGGGCACGTACCTTGGTTGCAGTTTGTCCCCAGCCCTGGTCGGGGTCGTGCGGGAGGCAGCCAGTCGATGTGTCTCTCTCACATCGATGTTTCTCTCTCTCCGTCTGTCTCTCTCTCTCTCCCCCTCCCACTCTATCTGAAGATATTTGAAAAAGTATCCTCGGGTGAGGATTAAAACAAAAACATTGTAATATGCCTCAGTTTATCTTTTAACACCCACACAGCTGCTCTGTTATCCGAGACTTCAAATTGTCTGGGGTTAACTGAACCAGCTCTGTCAATGGGAAGATTTGGGGCTATTCTGGAAGGAAGACATTTTTCCAAGAGGGCTCAGTTCCTGAAACAGACATGCAAGAAATGTCCCTGGTGTTTAGCTAACATATTTAGCTCTTGGGGAAAATATTGCTGGGATATTGTGATTTATAACAATAAATATATATTTGGTTTTCCTCCCCATTCCTGGCACAGAGCTCCTAAAAAACTCGTGCAACTTCCTAAATGATGAGAGCAATAAAGCTGTCTTTTGCTATTGATAACAAGCCCCTTTAAGGACATTGGAGTTTATGTTCATGAAGTGGCTTTTGGAAAGCTCCTAGGTAATCTAAGGATGGAGGTTGGTTGCCAGTGAAGCTGACCATGTGATTAGAGGGTTGGAACGTTCAGTCCCACTCCTAACCTCTGGGGAGGAGGGAGAGGAAATTGAATTCAATCACCAATTGGCCAAAGATTTAATTAATCATGTCTATGTCATAAAACCCACAAAGAATGGGGGTTGGAGAGCTTCTGGTTTGGAGGGCAAAAACGCCGGGAAGGCGGTACACCCCAAACTCCAATGGGACAGATAGCTGTTCCTGTGCTCTGGACCCTTCCAGACTTCGCTCTGCGTGTCTCTTCATCAGCCTGTTCCTCTGTATCTCTTAATATCCTTTGCAATAAACTGGCAATCTAGTAAGAAAACTGTTTTCCTGAGTTACTTAACCTACTGTAGCAAATTAATCAAACCTGGGGAGGGGATCATGGGAACATTAGGCCTATTAAAAAGTAGTGATAATGCAGTGGAGAATGAAGAACACCTTGACCAAGTGACCGGAATTAACAGCAGCAGTGAGAGGCAGGTGGCGACCCTGTGTCTCCAAGGAGCTATCCTGTGAAGGACACAGCATCCCTACATGGTTTTCTAGCTGCAAGTGCATAATCTGACTCTAATAAATGAGGCAATATCAGACAGACAAAATAAGGAATGTTGTATGAAAAGGAGGGGAGACTCTATTTTTTTTTTTAATCTTCACCTGAGGATATTTTTCCTATTGATTTTCAGATAGAGTGGGAGGGAGGGAGGAAGAGAGAGAGACAGAAACATTGATGTGAGAGAGACACATCGACTGGTTGCCTCCCTCACGACCCCGACCTGGGCCAGGGATCGAACCACAACTGAGGTACGTGCCCTTGACTGGAATCAAATCCGCAACTCTTTGATCTGCGGGTGGGCGCTCTAACCGCTGAGCCAAACCGGCCAGGGAGAGACTATTTTTTAAAAGTGTCAATGCTATCAGAGGCAAAAGGAGCTGTGGAAATATTCCAGATTAAAGGAGGCTTAAAAGACATGACAACTAAATGCAGTACTAGGTTGGATCTGTGTGCTGGAGGAGAAAACAATGCTATAAAGACATCATTGACTTAATTCACAAATGTGGAATTCAGACAGCCGATTAGATAGAAGTATGGTATCAGTGTTAAATGTATTGAAGTTGATAACTGTACTTAGGTTATGTAAGAAATTATCATGATTTTTAGGAAATACACACTGAAAAGTTTAGGGGTAAAAGACCGTGATTTATGTGACTTGCCCTCAAATGGTTTAGGCAAAAAGAGAATAACAAAGCAAATGGGGTAAAATGCTAAGAGAATCTGGGTAAAAGGTATGTGGGTTATTTTCATCCTATTTTTTTTCCCTTTATTGATGTTTAGAGAGATAGGAAGGGAGAGGGAGAGAAAGATAGAAACATCGATGAGAGAGAACATCGGTTGGCTGCCTCCTGCATACCCCCCACTGGGGATTTGGCCCACAACCTGGGCAGGTGCCCTGACTGGGAATCGAACCAGCGACCTCTCGGTGCATAGGTCGATGCTCAACCACTGAGCCATACCGGCTGGGCTTTCATCTTATTCTTATAGTTGCAACTTTTCTGTATGTTTGAAATTATTTGCTAATAAAAAGTTAAAATGATTTTAAAAACATGCTTTTTATTTTTTCTGGCTTTTTATATACAAGGTTTACAAGGTTTATATAGGTATATGTATATGTATAATACCATATAGCCAAATACATTTTTCTGTCATTCCAAATCAAATTTACTTTTAAAATTTATTAATCTATCCATTGCTATGATGAAACCAGAGAGGTAGAACCGGAGAGCCACAGGCCTCCACGCGGACAGCATGGCATCTTTGTCATCGATTATGCTCTTACGGTCACTTGGTAGGGTGGGGGTGGGAGCACAATGAGGGTGATGACACGGAGAGCACAATATGAATGTCTCACTACATCTAAGCACCAAAACTGAAATGTACAACACATGATATGTAATAAATATGAGTCATTATACATTTGACATTTCGTGTTGCTTATCCATCTTAACATAGGTCAGATTTGTAATCTGTGCAACATCTAACATATTTCAGAGATTTCATAAAATTCCAAGATAACTAAAAAAATAACATTACTTTATTCATTCCTGTTGGTAAGTTACAGTACTCATGACCAAATGGCCAAAGAGATCCTAGTTCTGAGAAAGACTCCACAGATGATCAGCTCTTCAGAAAAGAACCACCTTAACAGGGGCCTCTTTTTCCTATCTGTAAAGAGCCGTAACAAAGCTGACTCATTTCTGAGTATTGCTCTGAGGAGTAGCTTGTAAAAAAATAAAAAAGTGTAAAAGACTTCAATAACTTAGGAGTGCCTCATAAAACTGAGTTAATAATGACAGAGTATCTCTGCCCCACACAGCACTTTAGTCTGGATTGTAAAGAATGGAATGAGGGGGAATTGTGAAGACCTGCCTGCTTGCCAACAGGAGGCAGTAAAGAGCTTCATGTAATTCAGTATTGTATGTGAACACTGTGGCAGTCGAGATGTAAGTTACTGTTATTATTTGGAGGGCATAATTCTTGGAGCAATGCACAATGTACCTAAGTAGAATCGAGTGAATAATGAAACAAAATTTCAAAACAGCTACCAAAAGGTAGGCACTTAAATAGCCCAGAAGGACTGTTTCACGTGCTTAAAATTCCAGAGCTTGACTCAGCGTGTACTTTCTTTGCTCCTCGAATCACCTTTCCTCTGTCCCAGCCCTGGGTCCACCTTCAGCAACACTAGCATCTCTTTACTTCACCTGACATGTAGACAGAGGCTGTTTGTCAGCAGTGAGAACTAATTTGAGTTGTTTGTACTAAAAGTTTCTCCTACTCTATCTGCCCCACTAGACTGAAATTCTACCAAATAGAAATCCATACGTTTCAGTTAAGGTACTTTTGGTAAATATATTTCATACTTGTGCAAACTTCAGTTGGTTGGTAATGGCTGCCTGGACTCCTTAGTGAGAAGGACTCTGGGGTAAGAGCAGTCTGAACTCAGCATGAAGGAGAATCTGGATGGTAGGATAAGGGATTAGTGGGGGCATTCCTGGCTCAGATCTGACATTCTTGGTAAATGTACTCCCTCCTCTAGAAGTCTTCTGTCATGTCTCCATGCACTTTTTACAGACTCTCTTCTATCTGGAATATCCTTTCCCCTTCTGCACATCTGAGAGCTTTCACTATTCCTTCTGGACTGTGTTCAAGCTTGACTCTCCCTGTGAAGCCTTCCCTAGCTTCTCCAAGCATCTCCTGAGATCACTACATCACGAGCCTCTGGAAATCTGCTTCTTGGTCTTCTTCGCCAGCCTCTGCAGCACCAGCAGAGTGTCTGACTAGAAGCAGGCATCAAAAGAATGAGTAAGTATCTGTTAACTCTCAAGAAAAATCACAATTTGGGGGCGGGGGCAGGGATAAGAGAAAACAAGTAGTATTTAATATAGAAAATTGAACATAAAAACAACCACCAAAAAGAGACTTAGAGCATTGTGGGGATTTGAAGACTAAGAAAAATTTGTGAGTGAGGCAAAGAATTGTGAAAGAAATGATACTTAAGCTACACCTTGACAAATAGATAATATTTGATGGGGAGAGGCGATGGATGTCTATCTCCTCATGAAGAGAGAATAGGGGTGAATAAAATGCCCTCCAAAGGCTTTTTTATCATTTATATCATTGACAGTAAAATTTAGACTAGACTATGCTATAAAACAGACTCTTTTGTATCAAATAGCCTTAGAGGATGAACAAATATGTTGTAGAAGTTCAGGGTCAGATTTTTCCCCCCTGGGTACAGAATCTAATAGCAGAAAGACTGAAGGATTATTGGAGCAATGTAGAAAAAAAATGGAGACTAGATTATGAAAAATAAATTTACCCACATCTTATTTTTGCCTAATTAGGTCTTTATAGATTATGATATAAAAGTAGTAAACATTACTTAGAAGAAAGCGAAGGGCAGGGCTTGGAAACGGACTAAATAAGGAAGTCATTCTGTAAAGAGAACCTTTGGTACCTAATGACAGCCAGGGAACTTGAGAGAGGAAAGACAAAGGGGATAAGAAAACTCATCTTCATAGAAAAGCAAGCATTTGGCCTCTGTCTGTTACGGGTTTGACTTTGAATTTGTGCCTAAGTAATCTTGAGATTCTTTTTTCTTGTTTGCAAAATGGAAATGATGATTAATGCTTACAGTGATGATAACTCACGCGCTCTTGTGAGGATTAAACAAGGCAGTGCACCTGGCTGAGTGCCGCGCACACAGAGAACTCTAATATATGGTGGCTAATACTTTTGAATGCCTACTACTAATATATAATGATAGATATTTTAATGTATGTTATCTGTATCATACAGATATATCTATATCATATATACAGGGGTAGGCAAAAGTAGTTTACAGTTGTGAACACATGAAACAGTTTGTTCTTGTATTATTATTTATTAATTATTGTATTATTTGTTTATATGACAACTGTAAACATATTTTTGCCCACTCCTATATTATACCATTCTCAACATCACTTTTAATAGGAATTATGAAAAACAACATACAAGATTCCATACTTAGTAAATGGCAGACTTAGGCTTTAAACTCTGGGTGGTCTGACAAGAAACTCTGTAATGATTCCACTACATCATGATTCTTCCCAAGTGTGTGCCAACCTGAACACATATTTCTTTGCTTTTCATTTTTTCTACTACTAGCCTCGACTCCAGTTTTTGAGTTTTTATTTATCTTTAAGAGGGCATGGAATGTCATTTATCTCTCTCTCTCTCTCTCTCTCTCTCTCTCTCTCTCTCTCTCCCAACACCATTATTCCCACCTTCAAATTGGGCAAACCAGGACCCTAAAAAGTAGGCCAGTGAAACATTTTGCTGCTTGTTTGTTTGCTTATAGTTTTTGGTACACTTGGTTGTGTTTGGTATAACTCTGTATGAACCCAGAAAATACTGGGTAGAAATGGTTCTCCTGTCCTTAGTTTATAACAGTTCTCAAAGCTCCTTGACATTGGTCTTGGCAATGATTTCTTAGATTTGACACCAAAAGCAAAGGCAAAATAACATCAAACTGAAAAGCTTTTGTGCAGCAAATGAAACCATCAACAGAATGAAAAGGCAACCTATAGAATGGAAGAAAACAAAGAGTAGAAAGTGGTTGCCAGGGCTGGGAAAATAGGGAGAGGTCAGCAGAAGGGTACACACTTTCAGCTGTAAGCTGCATAAGACCTGAGGATCTAATAGCATAGTGACTACAGTGATAACACTACATTGTATACATGAAACTTACTAAGAGAGTAGACCTTAAATGTTCTCACCAATAAATAAATAAACAAATAACTGAGGTGATGGAGATATTAACTAACTAGATAGGAGTAATCTTTCACAATGTATACTTATATAAAATGATTACAATGTACACTTTACATATCTTCCAGTTTTATTTGTCAACTATACCTCAATAAAGCTTAAAAATGAAAGACAAATTGGTAAGCTCCAAGGACCTGAATGTTTGCACACGTTTGAAGCCACACTCTGCAATGTGTAGGTCTTTTGCACAGACAGGTGTGAATTTGGTAAAACACCTTATACCACAAACTGTCAAAAAAGCAGTAAGATGATCACCCATTGAGATGCTAAAATACAGACTTACATTAAATTCTAGACTCCACAGAAGCTCTCCAGCCTCTCTGTTAGCAGCACCAAGGGAAATCCTTCCTTTGTCTTTCATAGTCACCTGAGCCTCCCTAAACCACGCTGTTGGAGCAGGATGGACACTTGACACAGTACACCATCGATCCTTAAAGTGAACATGGGAACAAACAAAAGGAAAGAAGGAAGGAAGAACAGAAGGGAGGGAGGAAGGAAGGGAGGGAGGGAGGAAGGGAGGGAGGAAGGAGGGAGGGAGGGAGGGAGGGAAGGAAGGAAGGAAGGAAGGAAGGAAGGAAGGAAGGAAGGAAGGAAGGAAGGAAGGAAGGAAGGAAGGAAGGAAGGAAGGAAGGAAGGAAGGAAAGAAGAAGGAGGGAAGGAGGGAGGAAACATTTAGAGCTGAAGGTTTCAAAGTGCCCTCCCCAGACCAGCAGCACTAGTGCCATCTGAGAACTTGTTACAAATACACACTACAAATGATCAGACCCTAACCAGACCTACAGAATCAGAAACCTGAGGGGGTAGGAGGGAGTGGGGCAGGCATCAATTTGTGTTTTAACAAGACCTCCAGGCAACTCTGAAGTGCACTACAGTTTGAAAATCACTGATGGAGAGTATAAGCAGCATGTAATTCAGCTTTTGACAGTAGCTTACATTTGTAACATATTGGTAATTTTTATATTTCTCTTTTGCTAAACAGAATAAATGTTTATTGTAAACATTTTGAGAATGTCGCTAAAAAAACCTCACTGACGTGTTCTTATCAGGATATTAAAATCCTTTGCTAGATCTGATTTATTACTTAAGGGCTGATTTCCAGGAGAGAAATGTCCACTGCAAATGACAGCCTGTTTCAGTGACTCCAACTTTAGTCAACAGTCTGTCTTACTCAAAATTTAAATTAATATTTTGTGATTTTATGTATTGATTTTTTTATTGCCCTTATTGGGGTGACTTTGGTCAATAAAATTTTATAGGCTTCAGGTGTACAGTTCTATGATACAGCACCTATATATGATAGTGTGTTCTCCATCAATCTTTTGTGGTTTTAAGTGTATTGCTATTTGATCTGTCATTAGTACATCTCTATATGTATAATTTATATTAAAATAGATAGGCTGAGGCATAGGCCTTATAAATATAAATTCAAAATTTTTAAATTTTGGTCTAATTTTATTCTGAAAAATTATCAAGATCTTTGTCCCAAATTATGGTTTGATAGTTATCACCATCGGCGTAGGGGAAAATGTGGACATGCCCAATGGTTTAGAATTTCATCCTGATGGCCTTTCTAACTTCTTGTCTAATTTCCCAGAAAGATATTTAGCCAGTCATAACATACATTTTCTGGGGAGTCTGCCTGGCTCAGAACATCCTGCTTTGAAAATCGTCACCCTTGTTTGTGCTTACTCTGTAGCCGTAGCCAGACCATGTTGGATTCTTTCTCTCAGAGATTAGGAATCTGGAAGCAAAGCCATGAGCCAGTCTCTGCTAGTCACTGGAGCTGAGGATGTGTGAATTCAGGAGTTGTTGGGTCTAGAAAAGAAAAGAAAGCCAATGATTAGAAGAGGCAATAGCCCAGACATGCTAAGAAAATCCTGGACTAGAGAACATGGAGACAAAGGGAGAATGAGTATATGCAATTGCCATAATTCCTAATGGTTTTCTGGCTCTTGATTCTAATTTTCTGTACCATCTAAAATAACTTCTTGTCTTTGGGTTCTTTAAAATGAACCTTCATTCCATTGAAAGAGCATCCTCTTCTTTTTTTCTTTAAGCAAGTTTGAATGAAATTCTGTGATTTCATTCAAAATAAAGTGCCCTGATTAAGATGACAACCAATGAAGAAATGTCCCAGCTTCATTTAAATGGCAGGAAAGAAATGAGTGACCCTGAAATAAATCTTAAAAGTGAAATTGCTATTGGTGATCAAACCACTATTCAGTAGTGCCTGGGAAAGTTATTTATATTGTTCCATGCTAAAATTGAACCAAATCTTTTAATTGTCCCTTCAGTTATAAAGAAAATAACAAACATCTCATTTCTATATCAATGAGGAGGGTGGTTAGGAAGGAAGTTTACTTTGTGTTAATCAAATGGGTTTTCTTCAGAGCTCGGCAAGTGTGGTGAGAGGACCATGGACCTTGACCAGAGACACTAAGTTTTGAAGTCTGGCTCTATCACTTACCATCTCTATCACCTTGGATAATTTACTTGATTTCTGTCTTCCTAGTTTCTTCTGTAAAATGAGGATGAAGATGATCAAGTCTCCTTTGCATGACCGTGAGGATTGCAAGGGGTCTAGATCACAGTTGGTTTTCCTGTGGGAGTCGTCAGCACCGTCCTGCTGTGTGTACAGCCTTTGTTCTCCCAGCTTCGCTGGCATCTGTGACATCATAAAAACAGGGGAAGGAAAATGTGTAAACATTAGTCATTGGACGGGCCTGTTTCTTAGAATTGAACTCAGAATTTGCTCTTACTTCACTGTTGCCACCTTGTGGATTTTCTGGGTAATGAAACTCAGTTTGAGACATTAAAAGAAGGCTTACTGTTGCTACTTCAGTACATTTCAGTTGTCACTGTGGGCACCCTCTTGTCAGTGTTGGTTTGTAATGTTTGAATGTAGTGCTGAGAGCATGAATAAGCTAATTGATTAACTCGCCCTCCTCCACAGACCTCCCTCCTCTCCAGTTTTCAAATATAACTGAATCCCAAATGATTTGAATTTAGGTCTCCTGACTTCCAATTAAACATACTTCCCATTTACACATTTGGATGATAGATGCTTGTATTTACCATAATCTGATTTTAAAAAATGTTTTACTTATTTTGTAGGTAGTAGTTAATTGATCAATTAATTTGCCGTATTGCACTGTATTTACATGTGACCCTGCTCTCTTTTGGTCTATCTCCTGGGTGCTACCAATTTTCTCCCTCTAGAAGCATTTTCATGTTAATGTTTTTTGTGGAAGTGTTGGGTGATAGTTCAATAGCCCGTCCCAATTTGCAGAAGATTTCTTGGGAATTTCTACCTTTGTGTATTCCTCCTGCTTCCTGAACTATCTCTCCACTTCTCTGATGTTATACAAAATCCCATTTCTAGGTAAATTCAAGTTCCATCTACTTCTGAGCCTATCAGGCTACCTCTTTGGGGGCTCATATCACTGATTTATGTTAGTTGTTTTAATGTGCATATCATTATTTCTTTAGCTAGACTCTGATCTCTTTGTAAGCAAAGACTATGTCTTAAGAGCACTTGAATTCCCAATATATATGTAAGTGATTACATGTCCCTACTTTTGCTTCCCTTTTCTATCATGTTTCCATCTTTCCAAGAAAGCAGAAAACAACAAGCAACCAAACAAAACTATAGTCCATTTAAGAAGTAACAGATCATTGCTTTCTGTTTCTACTGGTTTTTACTTGTAGCGACCTGTTTCCTAACTTGTGCGCATATGTGCGTGCTGAGTGTGTGTGTGTGTTCCCCCATAACTTCCGGATCCCAGGAACTTATCTATGGGTATTTTTGGGGATGTGTTCAAGTTACTTTCTTTTACTAAAATTACCTTTTTTTACTTCTTAGACACAACGGATAGTATCACTTTAAAACAAATGATCAAGTTGAGATTTGGGGGCATAAATGTTGCAAAGATATTTGTTTTATTTTATTTTATTTTTTTATCCTCACCCGAGGAAAACCTGAGGACATTTTTCCATTTTAGTGCAGATAGAGTGGGAGGAGAGAGAGAGAGAGAGAGAGAGAGAGAGAGAAACATCGACGTGAAAGAGACACATCGAGTGGTTGCCTCCCGCACGACCCCAACCAGGGCCAGGGACAAACCACAACCGAGGTACGTGCCCTTGGCCAGAGTCAAACCCACGGCTCATTGGTCCCCTGGCTGACCGCTGAGCCAAACCGGCCAGGGCTGCAAAGATATTTGAAGGTTGGTGTATAGTTATGAATTCTCAGAGGAGATTATTTTCCTCTCTCTCCTTATTTCCAGGATTGAAATTTGTTCTTCCCTTTTCCGAGGAGAGGTTTTTCTTTTTAAATGTGTTTGTAGTTCATCCTGACAATGAGAGTAAAGCCTCTTGTATTGCAGGCGTGTGTGCGTGTGTGTGTGTGTGTGTGTGTGTGTGTGTGTGTTGGGAGGGGGCTTGGGTTCCATTCATTAGTCTCCAACTTCACTAATGATATTTCACTGGTGAACGTGAGTACTCATTTTTGTGTGTATTTTTTTCCTCTTGGGCTATAAAATGAAAGCTCAAGATTATCTAGGTCGGGCAGACTCCCTTAGGGCAGGTCCCAATTTCAGGCTTTTCTTCCCTCTCTGGATGTTTGGTTTTACTTTATTTAGTTAAATCTCTAAGCATTTCCTTTGATTTTTGCTAGTTCAGCCATGCATTGAAAAATGTTTTTTTTTCAAGTTACACCTACAATTCTCAGTTATTTGAATTGGGATGGTTGTCCTTGATGGGCTCAACGGTCATTTACTTAATCTTTTAGATACAATTTAAGATCAATTTGTAAATTTCACAGAACAATTCTGTTATGATTTTGGCTTTGGGATTTCATCGAAGAATTGAGGAAAACTTATTATCTTTACTTGATATTTATTCTTCTTAAACATGGTTTTTCATTCCATTTATTTACATCCTCATTATGTCCTTCAGTAACGTTTATGCTTTCCTTTTAAAGCTCTTACATTGAAGGTTTATAAACTTTTCTTAACGTTCATTTTCTATTGATCATCGCTGTATAAATAGCTAAAACTTACTTAGTATGTACTTTGTGTCAGGCGTTATTTTAAATTCTCTAGTAATTTTTTACCTTGTGAACTTGTTTATTAACTTAAATAGTCTGTCACTTGACTTCCACTGAAAGTTCTAAGCTCTTTAAATCTAGTCTGCACCATAATATTTTGAGGGCAGTACTCTAATTAATAACATTGTGCAGATGAGAAACAAAGAGATGTGGCTATTGAATAATTTTCAAAAGTGACACAACTAGCTTCTCACCTACAGTTACTGACCTTGCCCTTGTTTTCTTTTTAATATCTCTGCCTGCTATTCTCCATTCACTTTTTTCTTATTGCTGTTTTATTTGGTGCCTCTCTTTAAAGAAATTGTTTTTTTTCCCCCTGTGTGTTTTATTAGTCTTGGTTGCAGGCTTATATTTACATTTGAGAATTCCTCTTTCCCTGACTGTGGACCCTTTCTAAATTTACTGTTGCCTGACTCCAGTGTTGGAGTGGAGACGGTTGGAATCTTTTAGTACAGAATCTTACAGTCATTCTTGGAGGATTTTTCCATTTCTTTTGGGCGTTGCCAGCTACCTGGAACACTGTATTGCCTCTGTGACCCAGTTATCCATGCTAACATCTCCACTCTGGAAGCAGATGTTGAAGTGTTTCCTGCTTTACGCTGTGTGTGTGTGTGTGTGTGTGTGTGTGTGTGTGTGTGTGAGAGAGAGAGAGAGAGAGAGAGAGAGAGAATGTTTGTGTTTGCAGAGGAGGTGTGGAAGCAGGGCCAGCCTGCCTGACTGCTTTACATTCCATCTCTCAGCAGTCACCCTCATGATTGTTCTTGGCTCCTTATACCTTTTTATTTTCATTAATTATGACTCAGAAGAGTCTTAAGAACTAATCTCAAATTTTACCTAATGTCTATCTTTGAGCCAAATCTCCTTCCTCAATTTATTCCTGTCAGATGTCTGTCTTTTAGACATGTATAAACATTTTCAACTTTCTAATGATATTCCTTCTTTATTTGAGTATGGTTCAGGTTTTAATCCTTATTTTAAAATTCATTTTCGAGGAGTTGTTGGGAGGTGAAGTTTGTGTCATTTGTCCTTTCTGTTACTAATACCCACTGATTCATCATTTTCCTTATTTCTAGCTATTCCCTATGGCTCAATGCTAGTAAAACATATATTAACAATACCAGGAATGACTATGCTTCTGCCCACCTGGAAAGCCCCACTTGTCTGGCAGCCAGGACATCCTGAATCCTTGCTGTAACCCCCACGCACCTTACAGGGCCAGGTGGACCCTGTCGGCACCAGCTTATAGGTGGGGCACGATGTATGCTACAGCCTAGCTTACTTGTCCCGGGAAAGCTGGGCTGAGACCAGGCGCCCGGCTGTTCTTGGTCACTATGCAGAAGGCAGGCTTCATCCAGATGCTGTGACAGAAAAGTTCAAGAGACAACTATTTAAGATTTTGATTGAGGAACAGAGATGGCGGCAGAATGGATGGAAGCTACACAACTGTCTCCCAGGACCAAACTGGAATTACAACTAAAGTAAAGGCAAATAATGAGGAAAAACCAACTGAAGAGCATCTGGAAGAGAGCCAGTACAACCAGGGAAAGAAAGAGGATGCCAAATCGAGCCTGGTAGGAACTGCAGAGGCACATGGGGGTGGGCTGGGGGCCCACAGACAGCAAAGAGGGCTGTATTAGTGGTGTGTGCTTCCCGCTGAGAAAGCGGGGTTTTTAAAAGCACCAAATCAGCTACAGCCACTCACCATGGGCTCTGGCAGAGGGAGGGCAGACCAAACTGGAACTGTGTGGAGAGAGTCAGGGGGCTCCTGGCTCAGGAGAGAGCTGAGAGCTGTATAGGAGGGCACCAGGAGACTTGTACTGAATCACTCCCTCACAGGACAGTAGCCATCTTACTCAAAGGGCCCCACTCCTGCAGGAATTCAACACCACCAGGCCAGGCCAGAAAAATGCAAATTAATATCTAAAGTCTGATAGCAAGCAAGTTCCCTACCCACTGGAAGTCCTCTTACAGCTGAGGGATATTTTATATTCAGCTGAGGGCTACAAATCGAGGCTCATCAAGTAACTGAGACTAATAGCCTCCAGGCAAAAAAAAAAAGCTAGAGGATAACTGAACCTTTCCTTGGCTTGAAAATCTACCCAGGAAAGTAAGACTTGACAGTGATGTTTAACATAGGACCTTCCACACTCATCCAAACCCAGCAGAGGAAGCCACAACAAGCAGAACACCAACACCCACAGGGAAAACTTGGCAGGCTTCAAAACCCACTGAGACAGCCAAAATGGTGAAACAAATAAACAAACCCCAAATGAAAGAACAAGATAATTCTACAGGAGAAGAAATAAACGACATAGAATTAAGCAAGATATCAGAGGGAGAGTTCAGAGTAATAATCATGAGGAAGCTCAACAGCATGAGTAAAGATATAGAAACACTGAAAACTAACCAGTTGGAAATGAAGAATGACATAGCAGAAATAAAGAACACATTCAAAGGAATAACTAGCAGAGTAGAGGAAGCCAAAGACTGGACCAGTGAATTAAAAGACAGGTTAGAAAATAGCACCCAATCAGAAAACCAAAAAGAAAAAAACAATTAAAAAACAGGAAGACAGCCTAAGAGAACTGTGGGACAATATGAAACATAACAACATCTGCATCATAGGATTGCCAGAAGAAGAAGGAAATGAGCAAGGGTTAGAGAATATATTTGAAGAAATAGTGACAGAAAACTTCCCTAGCTTGGTGAAGGAAAGAGGCATAGAAGTTCAAGAAGCACAGAGAGCCCCAAGTAAGAAGAACCCAAAGAGGCCCACACCAAGACACATAATAATTAAAATGCCAAAAATTAAAGACAAAGAGAGAATCCTAAAGGCAGCAAGAGATAAGCTACAGGTTACCAAAAAAGGAACCTCCATAAGGCATTCAGCTGACTTCTCAACAGAAATACTATAGGCCAGAAGGGAATGGCATGAAGTAATCAAGGTAATGAAAAACAAGGATCTGAATCCAAGACTACTCTACCCAGCAAGGCTATAATTCAAAATAGAAAGTGAATTAAAGAGCTTCCCAGACAAAAAAAAGCTAAGGAATATATTAGCACCAAACCAACACTCCAAGAAGTGTTAAAAGAACTGCTGTAATAAGCAGAAGAAATAGGAAGAGAAACATAACCATAATGAACAAAAACAGCAATAAATAAGTACATATCAATTATTATGTAAATGGATTAAATGCTCCAATGAAAAAACAGACTAGCTGAATGAATAAGAAAGCATGATCCATATATATGTTGTTTACAAGAGACCCACATCACAACAAAAGACTCACATAGGTTGAAAGTGAAAAGATGGAAAAACATTTTCCAAGCAAATGGAAAGAAAAAAAAAAAAAGCTGGGGTAGCAATACTCATATCTGATAAAATAGATATCAGAATGAAAGGCATAACTGGAGACAAAGAAGGCCACTACATAATATTGAAAGGATCCATCCAACAGGAGGATATAACCTTGGTAAACATGTATGCACCCAACATAGGAGCACCAAAATACATTTAAAAAACTTCTGGACGACTTCAAAAGAGAAATCGACAGCAATACAATCATAGCAGGGGACTTCAACACACTGCTGACATCACTGGATAGATCCTCTAGACAAAAAATTAACAAGGAAATAGAGACTCTAAATCATGAAGTAGATCAAATGGATTTACTAGATGTCTACAGGGAATTACACCCCAAAATTGCAGAATTCACATTCTTCTCAAGTGCACATGGGACATTCTCAAAGATATATCACATGTTAGGACACCAACTAATTTTCTACAAGTTCAAGAAGATTGAAATCATATCAAGCATCTTCTCACATCACAATGGCATGAAACTAGAAATCAATTACAACAAAAACACACAAAGACATTCAAACACATAGAGGCTAAATAGCATGTTATTAAACAACGAATAGGTTACCAAAGAGATCAAGGAAGAAATTAAAAACTTCCTGGAAACCAATGAAAATGAACAACACAAAAATTTATGGGATGCAGCAAAAGCAGTCCTGAGAGGGAAGTTCATAACACTACAGACTTACCTCAAGAAACAAGAAAAATTTCTAATTGACTTTCTAACTCTACAACTTAAAGATCTAAAAAGAAAACAAAAAAGAAAAACCCAGAGCAAGTAGAAGGAAAGAAATTGTAAAGGTCAGAGCAGAAATAAATGACATAGAAATTAAAAAAATAGTTCAAAAGATCAATGAAACAAAGAGCTAGTTTTTTGAAAAGATAAACAAGATTGATGGACCTTTAGCCAGACTCACCAAGAAACTAAATGAGAGGACCTAAATAAAAAAATCAGAAATGAAGAGCAGAAATAACAACTGACATCACAGAAATATAAAGGATCATTAAAAAACACTATGAACAATTATATGCCAATAAATTGGACAATCTAGGTGAAATGGACAAATTTCTAGAAACACACAGTCTCCCAAAACTGAAGCAGGAAGAGAGAGAAAACTTGAATAGATCAATAACAACTAAGGAAATTGAAGATATAATCAGGAAACTCCCAGCAAACAAAAGCCCAGGCCCAGACAGCTTCACAGGGGAATTTTACTGAACATTCAAGGAAGATCTAATACCCATTCTCCTCAAACTATTCTAAAAAATCCAAGAAGAAGGAAGTCTTCCAAACTTGTTTTATGAGGCCACCATAATTCTAATTCCAAAACCAGATAAAGATACTACAAAGAAAGAAAACTACAGTCCAATATCCCTGATGAACATAGATGCCAAAATCCTTAATGAAATATTTTTTTTATTTTTTTATTTTTTTTAAAAAGGGAGGAAATTTTTTTTTTTCATTTTTTGTCCAGATAGAGTGGGAGGGAGAGAGAGAGGGAGAAACATCGACGTGAAAGGGACACATCGAGTGGCTGCTACCTGCACGACCAACCAGGGCTGGGGACAAACTGCAACCAAAGTACATGCCCTTAGCGGGAACCGAACCTGGGTCTCTCTGGACCGCAGGCCAACGCTCTAACCGCTGAGCCAAACCAGCCAGGGCCTTAATGAAATACTAACAAATCGGATTCAGCAACACATCAAAAAAATTATTGACCATGACCAAGTGTGATACACCACATAAACAAAATGAAAGATAAAACCCATATAATCATATCAATAGATGCTGTAAAAGCATTCGACAAAATCCAGCTCCCATTTCTAATAAAAGTGCTCAGCAATGTGGGAATAGAGGGATCAAAACTCAACATAATAAAGGCCATATATGAAAAACCTACAGCCAACATCATACTCAATGGGCAAAATCTACAAGCATTTCCCTAAGAACAGGAACAAGACAGGGGTGCCCACTTTCACCCCTCCTATTTAACATAGTACTGGAAGTCTTAGCCACAGCAATTAGACAAGAAGGAAAAATAAAAGGGATTGAAATTGGAAAGGAGGAAGTGAAACTGTCATTATTTGCAGATGACATGATAGTGTACATAGAAAACCCTAAAGACTCCATCAAAAATCTAGTAGAGCTAATAAATGAATTTTGCCAAGTAGCCAGATACAAAATTAACATCAAGAAATCGATGGCATTCTTATACACCAATAATGAACTCACTGAAAGAGAAACTAAAAAAAAAAAAAAATCCCATTTACCACTGCAGCAAAAAAACTAAGATGCCTAGGAATAAACTTAACCAAAGGACCTGTTCTCAAAAAAAACTACAGGCCATTGAAAAAAGAAATAGAGGAAGATATAAAAAAGTGGAAGCATATACCTTGTTCATGGATTGGAAGAATTAACATCATTAAAATGTCCGTACTACCCAAAGTAATCTATAGATTCAATGCAATCCCCATTAAAATACCAATGACATATTTCACGGAACTAGACCAAATACTCCAAAAGTTTAAATTTTTTTATTTTATTGATTTTTAGAGAGAGAGGAAGGGCGAAGGAGAGAGAGATAGAAACATCAATGAGAGAGAACATCAATTGGCTGCTTCCTGCATGCCCCTGTACTGAGGATTGGGCCCACAACTTGGGCATGTGCCCTGACTGGGAATCGAACTGGTGACCTCTTGGTGCATGGATCAATGCTCAACCACTGAGCCACACCAGCCAGGCCCCAAAAGTTTATATGGAACCAAAAAGACCTCAAATAGCCACAGCAATCTTGAAAAAGAAGAACAAAGTAGGAGGGATCACAATACTGAATATCAGGTTATACTACAAAGCCATAGTAATCAAAACAACCTGGTACTGGCACAAAAACAGGCATATAAATCAATGGAATAGAACAGAAAACCCAGAATTTGACCCAAGACATTATGCTCAATTAATATTTGACAAAGGCAGCAAGAGCATACAATGGAGTAAAGACAGCCTCTTTAATAAATGGTGTTGGGAAAATTGGACAGCTACATGCAAAAAAATGAAGCTAGACCACCAACTTACACCATACACAAGAATAAACTAAAAATGGATAAAAGACTTAATAGTAACTTGTGAATCCATAAAAATCCTAGAAGAAAATGTAGGCAACAAAATTTCAGACATCACACTCAGCAGAATTTTCACTGATACAACACCTAAGGCAAGAGAAACAAAGGAAAAAATGAATAAACGGGACTAAATCAAACTAAAAAGCTTCTGCACAGCAAAAGAAAGAAGCATCAAAATGTAAATGGAACCCATTATATGGGAGAACATAATTGCCAAAGATACGTTAGGTAAGGGGTTAATTTCCAAAATATTTAGAGTACTTACACAACTCAACAAAAGGAAGACAAAGGATCCAATTAAAAAATGGGCAGAGGACCTAAGTGGATACCTCTCAAACAGGACATACAAACGGCCAAGAGGCATATGAAAACATGCTCAGCATCACTAATCATCAGAGAGATGCAAATTAAAACAACAATGAGGTATCACCTCATACCTGCCAGAATGGCTGCCATCAACAAATCATCAAACAACAAGTGCTGGTGGGGTGTGGAGAAAAGGGGACTCTAGTACACTGCTGGTGGGACTGCAGACTGGTGCAGCCACTATGGAGAAAAATATGGTGTTTCCTCAAAAAATTAAAAATTGAATTGCCATTTGACCCAGTGATCCCACTTCTAGGAATATACCCTAAGAAGCCTGAAACACCAATCAGAAAAAATATATGCACCCCTATGTTCATAGCAGCACTATTTACGATTGCTAAGGTCTGGAAACAGCCCAAGTGTCTATCAATAAATGAGTGGATAAAAAAAAAGCTGTGGTACATATACACATGTGTATGGAATACTATGCAGCTGTAAGAAAGAAAGATCTCTTATCCTTTGAGATGACATGGAGGGTTCTGGAGAGTATAATGCTAAGCGAAATAAACCCATCAGAGAAAGACAAATATCACATGATCTCAGTTATTTGTGGAATATAATGAACAACACAAGCTGATGAACAAAATAGACCCAGAGACATGGAAGTGGGGTACAGACTGACAAACCTCAGAGGAGGGGGACGAGGGAGAGGGAAGAGATAAACCACAGAACTTATGTGCATGTATGAATAACCAATGGGCATAGAGAACAATGCTGGGGGTGGGGCGGGATAGGGATGAGGGTGTCAATGAGGGAAAAAGGAGAAACATCTGTAACAAAAATAAATCAATTGAGAAATACCCATTAATGAAAGAGTATTTATAATCTCAATCTCTGATTAATACATAGATCAGACAAACACTGAATTGAATAAAAATAGTTATCAGAACCCTATATGAACTGATATCATTTTACATTTTCCAAAACATTCATAGATGTTCTCCATGATCTGAGATAATTATTATAATTTAAAGTGAAGAAAAACATGTCCAAGAATAAACAGATTTACACTATTAGTGTGCAACAGAGAAACACTCAATGCCCTGAGTAGCATAGCTGTAAAAAAAGCACAAAATTTACAGCCGGACAGTTTGAGCTCAAATTCACCTCAATTGCCAACTAGCGTGTCACCTTTGAAAATTGTTTAGTTGACTCATCTCTTAGTTTCTCATCTGCACAATATTATTACTGACAGCACTGCCCTCAAAATATTTAGTAAGGATTAGATTTAAAAAGCTTAGAGCAGTTCCAAACACATAATATGCATAAAATAAATAGTAGTCATTATATTATTACTATTACTAAATCCAAATTCACATCTAACATCTTTTACTACATTACATCGTTGTATGCAAGGCCAATTTTAAAGGTCCTCTGGAATTTAGGGATAAGGTCAGGAAAAAAAATAGAGCTTTCCAAAAGTGCAAATATTCACAGACACGCACATGCACACACATATAAAAGTATTGTCTAACCATTTCAGTAGTAGCTCAACCTGGTGCTTCCTAGGTTCTGGACAATACAAAATACAGGGTGGGGCAAAAGTAGGTTTACAGTTGTGAGTACGTGAAACAGAGTTTGTTCTTGTATTATTATTTATTAATTATTGCATTATTTTCCATGTGAACAACTAGAAACCTAATTTTTCCCACCCTGTGTGTCAGAAAGATAGTGTTGAACAGAAAAGATATTCCCATCTCCCTGTGAGCTTATCTACCAGAAGGAGAGACAGATGTTAGAGAAATGACTCTAAAACAAAGTCATTACAGCTGTACTAAGGGCTTTAAAGCAGGAAATCATTTGGCAGTGTACTGCCCAAAAGACTTAGAAATACTCAAGTTCAATTATGATGACTGGAACTTTATCTCCCTGCAGGCATGTCTGGAAAATAATGACTTCTTAAATTGTTATGGCAGAATTAACATGGCTTCTATTAAAACAATTGAAAACAGAACTTTATCATTTTTGTCTTACTATTCAAGTGAGGGAAATCAAGAATCTGACAGGTGGAATCATTCAGGTCTTCAGAGACAGGCAGTCCATTGTGAGGGGAAGGGCAGGTTTTCTGCTGTTTTGGTGGTGGTGGCGGTGCTGTTCTAAGATTCCGGGGTGAGATGACTAAAATGGAAAGTATGCACAGTGGTTCATGGATTGTAAGTAGTATGTTAGGAAATAACTATGGTCTGCGTGTTCCCCCAATTCATATGTTGAAATCCCAATGCCAAAGATGATGGTAATAGGATATGGAGCTTTTGGGAAGTGCTTCGGTCATGAGGGTGGAGCCTTTATGAATGGGATTAGTGTTCTTATAAAAGAGACCTCACAAAGATCCACGGACTTTTCCACCATGTGAGGACACAGCAAGAGGTTGGCAAACTGCAACCCTGAAGAGGGCCCATGCCCAACCATGCTGGCACCCTGATGCTGGACTTCCAACAGCACTCTGAGAAATAAATTTCAGTTCTCTGCGAGTTACCCAGTCTACTGTATTTTGTTATAGAAGTCTAAATGGACTAAGACACATCAAAGTAAAAAGTTCCTATTATTGGTCAGAGATCGCTGAATACAGACATTCTTTTATTACTTGTTCCATTAATCTATGTTTTACCTGCAGTTGAGACCATAAGAAATAGCCCCCAGTTTCTCCACTGTATACTGACTGCCTACCATGCCCTAGGCACATTTCTAAGCATTTGGGGCATGTTAGGGAGCAAAACAGATAAAGATCTCTGACCTCAAGGTATTTAACTCAACAGAAAATACCTACTGTTGGGGTGGTGAACACACAATACAATATACAGATGATGCATTATAGAATTGTACCTCAGAAACCTACATCGTTTTATTAATCAATGTCACCCCAATAAATTCAATAAAAAAGAAAGAATGCAATTTTTTTAAAAAAGAAAATACCTTCTGTTTCCCCCTACCCTGCCTCTATGGGGAGAGAGAAAAGAGGGGCATGACTCTGCTTCTGATTATACAACTGAGTGCAAACCAAAGATAACAAGCTCCAATCGAGGGAAAGGACAGCTGAGATGTTCCTCTTTCTTGTTTCAGTGATGTTTGTTGACTTGACGGATCTTCACAGTTTACCCCTTAACAAGCATCTACACTTGTGGATTCAAGTATGTTTTCAGCCAGGTATATTATTCAGGCAGTCACTAACCATCCCAAGCTCACAAGCCATCTGTCCAGGCAGATTATTCAGGGCATGTGGAGAGGATGGGTGATTTTCCCAGAGTCATGGGAGTTGAAGTTAGTGTAATGGATTGAGAAGGGAAAGATTGTTAATGGAGTATTCGTAGAAAACAGAGTGCAATTTAGTGGCTTTAGATGTTGTTAAAACAGTCACCTATGATCCTGCCACTCAGATTTTTGTCTCAGTGTTTCTGACTGAGGAGCTTATGTGCCAAGAACAGTAGACAAAAGAAAAAACCACACTGCTGTGGAAATGCATCTAATATAAAGTTAACAACCAAAGTCAGAGCACAAGGTGGAAAATCGTGTATTGACAGAATTACCCATGATAATCCTGTAACTATCCCAAGTTAAAGTACTTGGCACCTGTTTTTCTTTTACCAACTAGATAGCAGATCCAATAACATTTACAAAAATTGATTCTAGAGAGGGGAAGGGAGAGAGAGAGAGAGAGAGAGAGAGAGAGAGAGAGAGAGAGAGAGAACATTGATGTGAAAAACATACATTGATTGCCTCCTGCATGAGCCCCAACTGAGGATCGAACCCACTACTTTTTGGTGTAGGCGATGATGCTCCAACCAACTGAGCCACACAGGCCAGGGCCTATAATCTTTTGTTAGGCGATGTTTTTGTGCCCTTAGTTAATTCTTTAATCTCTCAAGAATACTGACAAATTAATCACGGACTCACTGGTCTGGCCATGTGAACCATTCATTTCTCTTCCTCTTTCTTTCTTTCTTTCTTTCTTTCACTTTTTTTTCTCTATCTGAAAAATCTTTGAATCAATTGCATATCATTTCCTTAGGTTTGCTAATAATATACATAGACTCTTTTCAGCTTGATTGTACTTTGTGTAAATGATGATCAATGTATACACAATATTTCAGTAAGTTAAATGTGTGTATAGAAAGCTTTCTTTGTAATACTTGAAATTATCTGGGTAAGCACTGGGTGTGCAGAGCCATTTGGTATAAACTGGATTGGAAGTGCGGAGGTCTAAGTGAGGCCTTGGAGAAGGACCCTTGTTTATTGGCCTCGCCAAATGATGGGGAGAGAAGAGCGTGGTCAGTAAGCCCAGCTAGGATTTACTCCAGGAAGTAGATGTCAAGAGCGTGTACTCTTATGATTCTGAAAAAAAAAAGCAAACCTCCTCCTAAATATCACCCAGTTAATATCCTATTATTCTTGGTACTGAACAAGCACATTAGCAAATCCTCCTGTCGTGGGAGGGGGCAGAAAAGGAGGTGGGCAGAGGGGAGGAAGGGTGGGAGAAAGGATGGGATCCGTGAGAAGAAGGACAAAAGTGTAAGGAAAAAGGTAAACAAGCCTCTCTCCCTGTACATTCCACTGCAAACCCACTGTCCTGTAGTTGCACAACGAATGCGAAGTTTACAGGGAAAAACACCACCAAAGAGAAGTCCCATGCCTTATAAATTAAAATCCTAAAAAAACGAAATTCTCAAATATTCTGCTCTCTAATTTCATCTTCAGCTCTGCTTATCCAAGCCGTACAGATACCTAGTTAGATCCTTCCCTTTCGTTGTAACGGAACGTGAGCCATCTTTGACTTGAGTAGTGGTAGGTCCTTGAATCTCCAACGTTGAAAAATACCCACTCGCTTTCCACCCAGTGTCTATGTGTCCCAATTTCCAAAGAACAAAAGGGATAATTGCACATAAAAGAATATTACAAAGTATTTCTAGACTTAAGTTTAGAAGATTTGCCTTGAGCAATGCCATTTAATGAGCAAAAACAAAATTCCCTCATTACTATTAGCCAGAGAGGTAGGAACATTTTTTAAGAAAAGGAAAAATTATTTTCAACCTAGACAATCAATTTCTACCAGATGTCCATAGTCCCCAAATTGTGAGCTAAAAAACAACCAGAAGGGAAGCTAACTGTGATTTTATGTCTAATCTGTATATTCTCTCTCAGAGGGTAGAATGTGAAATTCTGTCTTCTTTAAATTTTTAAAAACACTGTCTATAGTTTACTTAAGGAATTCTTCTCCCCATTAGCTTATGAAAAACCTCTGAATTTCCACGTCCTTTTGGAACCTCATGTTCCTAGTAACTACATTAAATAGAATATGCGTTCTTTCGCAGTACTTTTTAAAGCAAAGCACTTTTATTTGTAATAGGGGAGTTTAAGCAACCTTAGCCTTCATTCATCTTCTGCTCTGGACCAGGTCTTTGTCCCCAGCAGGAATCTCAAACCTTTCAAGCCCTTTACCTCCTGGAGAGAAATTCTTTGTGTCAATGAATCTTGGCCTCTAGAGGAGGCTTTTTTCTTTCCCCCAAAGTCACTTCAGCTGGAGAATTACTCTTCCTTGATGCTTTTAATTATTTCTTTATTGAGACCAACTTACATGCAGTATAGTGCATAGATTGTAATTCTATAGCTGACAACATTTTAGATATAAGTATACTGGTGTTACTGCCTTCCAGATCAAGATGAACATTTCTGTGAGCTCATTCTTGAATTGAGCTGTTGATATTTGGGGAGCAGGTGTAGTGCCCCCAGCCTAACTCTTTCTGTAATCTTCTTTTCTCAAACATGCTGTCTTCTAGCTTCTGAAATTTTCAGAAGGCTGTGAGGAAATTGTGCCACTCCAAGAACAGCAGAAATATCTCTGCATTCCGATGCTATCCTGAGAAGTGGATTAGGTTTCTACTGTTCCTCCCTGCCGCCACCAAGCTATCCTTTATGTTTTTCTCAGGCATTTCTAATTTACTTGTTTTATTGCATTTCTATGATGATTGATATAGCTGAGCATCCTTTCTGGATTTATGGATTTGTGAAATGCCTATTCAAATCTGTATCTATTATTGAAGGGGTTTTCTCACCTATTAATTTGAAGGAGTTCGCCCGGTTGGTGTGGCTCAGTGGTTGAGCATCGACCCATGCATCAAGAGGTCGCTGGTTCGATTCCTGGTCAGGGCACATGCCCTGGTTGTGGGTCTGATCCCCAGTGGGGGACATGCAGGAGGCGGCCAATCGATGTTCTCTCTCATCGATGTTTCAATCTCTCTCTCCTTCTCCTTTCCTCTCTCTCTAAAAAAATCAATAAAGAAAATTAAAAAAAAATTTTTTTGAAGGAGTTTTCTCTAATTTCTGGATACAAGCCCTTCTCAAAGTCTTGTGAGGCAAATACCTTCATTTTTTTATTTTATGGTTAGCATTCTGGGTGTCCCATCCACTGCCATTTTTACGATCTCCTGTCATGCTTTTAGGCGGCACCTTTCAATAATGTCTGAAACCAGCTACTACTGGCAAAATGATGCTACTTTGTGGAATCTTACTTTCTATTCTGTATTAAATAAATCTTGGCCTATTAACAATGAAGTCTCCCTTGTTTTTTCTCGACACAGACTCTCCTATTTGTTTTCTAATTTCTGCTCTGAACTTACATAAAAGATAGAAATAAAAAGACGGTTGGCTGCAACGTTACCTCTTCTCCGTGTTAGTTCTGATTCTTCTCTGTCATTGCCCCAGGCCACCCAGCACCTTGTCTCCACGGCCTTGACCCTCATCTCTTGTTTGGACCTTCTCCTTGGCTTTCTTTCCAACTCAGCTCCTCCCTCTCCCGCCCACCCTACACGTACCTTAGATACTATTGCATGCTGTCAGTGGACAGGAAGGAACTCTTTTTTTTTTTTTAATCCTCACCCGAGGACATTTTTGCAAGAGAGAGCGAAACATCCATGTGAGAGAGACACATGGACTGGCTGCCACCCACACGACCCCAACCGGGGCCAGGGACAAAATGCAACCGAGGTACATGCTTTTAGCGGGAACCGAATCCGGGTCTCTCTGGTCCATGGGCTGACGCTCTAACCGCTGAGCCAAGCCAGCCAGGGTGGAGCCCTCCTTTTCATCCAGCCTTCAACACCACAAAGGAAGAATTTGTGCATTTCAAGGAACATCATCATTTTCCTCATCGCTAATATTTTTTAACATTTACAATATGCCAGGAAAAGCACTTTATTCGTGCAATTTCTCTTAATGTTCACAAAAATGTAATGAGTTAGCTAATACTACTTCTCTTTTATAAATAAAGGGAATGAGGCTTAGAGACATTAATTACTTTGTCCAAATTACACAACTCATAAGTGATACAGATTTTGAAACCACATCGTACTTCAAAGCACAAGCACTGAACCCTTATATTCTATTCCTTATAATCCAAAGGAAAGTTTTCTATTTTAGATGTTCTTTCAATCAAGCATTTTTCTACTACCTATAAAATAGTCTTTAAAATTTTTTTTTCATAGAAAATCGATAAAATAGCAGTTTCTATTCTTAAAAACTCTGTTCAGATTCTCAGCATGTGAGATAAACATATTTCTAGAGAGCATTTAGTTCAGCTCTTTCAGTTTTATTGCCCAAGGTCAAAGAGATTATAAATGGAAAAGCCAAGTCCCGAGTTCAGGGAAATCATTAGATTTGACCTTTCATGTTTGAGCAAGAAAGCCGACTTCTTTTTAACTCCCTGAGTTCCTTCCGTTGGGGCCAGTTTGTCTTAAATTCCTTTCCAGGTTCTTGTGAAAAGTGCCTTCCACCACCAAGTGACCCTCTCCACAGCTTCCAACTCCCCAATTTTTGCTAAGGGAATTTGATGTCATAAATCTTACCTTCCCTTCTTTCCAATTTTCTATGGGCTAAATTAACTCTGAGTTAGATATAGTATATAAAAATGGGTCTTTCCTTCATGGACTCCCACCCTGGCACTCCCTAGTGACTCCTTTGGCTCTACCAACAATCAGAAAGCTCTTCCTAGATCCTCCCCAAAGCAGTCCCTGTGTCATCAAGCCATTACATTTGTGGGGTTTTTTTTGTGTGTTTTTTTTTTGTTTTTTGAGAGAGAGACAGAGAGGAAGGGAGGGAAGAAGGGAGTAAGGAGAGAGGGAGGGAGGGAGAGAGAGAGAGTCATACAATTTTTCAACATAGAAACAATGTAACATAATTTAAAAGTTAACCTACTTTACAAATTAATCTCAGGTATCATTACAACGTTTTCAACTAAAATGATATATTTAGGTCTTATAACCCACTTTTTGAATCTTACTACTTTTTGTATGTTGCATTGTTTAGTTGGCCTCATAGTTCCTTTTAATGTTATGTATTACACCCCACCAAAAAAAAAACAAAAAACACTTTAAAATAGGAAGCCATGTGAAGCAAAAAATAAAAGGACCATGAAAAATTTGCCATTGATATCTAGAAATATAATAATACAGTACAGAAGCTATGCTAACAATGACCACCATGTGGCAGCCTAGTATCATGCATGACATAAAGCCACATGGAAAAGCAGAATCACAATATAATAAAAGCCAGCTCAAATTATTGTAGGTGCCTCCCTCCAAGGAAGTCATCAAAAGAAACCAGGGTTTAAACTTTATGCTTATTATTTGATGTTCCCTGACTCATCTCTAGTTTTGCTCTTCTCTTGACAACTGCCCTTTACCCCTAGTCAAGCCTTCCCTTATCTAAAAAACAAAACAATACCCTAATCGTGCCCAATTCTCAAACTAGTTGTGTATTAGCTCACTAACTTCTTGAACAAATATCATTCATTTGTAGAAAATAGCTCCAAACAATAAGCAATCTGGTTTCCGGTGCCATCTATTAAAACTAGCTTTCAATAAGCCTCAAAATGAGTTTGTATTTGATACTATTATTCATTCTCTTCTGGAAATTCTTTCTGTTCTGGTTTGGTGATATCATTCTTTTCTAAATTTGTTCCTAAATGTTATATTGTTTGTATTTAATCATTTTACTAGTTCTTCCTCAGCCAATGGTGACATTCCCCAGAATTTTGCAGCCAAAGGTCCGCCATCTAGGAAGTCTTATATACAAAAGCCCAGAGGATATATTTTATGAATCCTTTACTTCAAGTTCAAGGGACATAATTCAGCCAAATCTGGTTTTATAAGATAATGGGGTCTGGGGAGTGAATATTTTGTCCCAGAGTTCCATCTATGATTGAAGGTTTTCCTCCCTGAGGCTCAGAGCACAGGTGAGAGGGCAGAGAGCTTCCCGGATTCTTTTTCTCAGGCCCATCAACCGTCCTCAGTGTTTTAATTCCGTCACTGTGCCCCACTTGTCTCCTCCTGTGTGGCCTTGATGAGTGGGCATTTCCTGCCCTTTTAGTTTCTGATGTTGGATAAGGGGAGTAAAGGCGGTTGAATCTTACTAGTGGAGGCGGGGGACGAGGGGAGGCTATGAAGGGAGAAAGAACTCACAGTGAGGTATTGTCTTAGGTCAGATTATTTTTAGAATCCAAGCCTGAAATGGGAATGTTTGTTTGTTTATTTATTTATTTATTTATTTATTTATTTATTTATTTATTTATCTATTTATTATCCTCACCCGAGGACATTCCTGCATTTATCTTCAGATAGAGCAGGAGGGAGAGATGGAGGAAGAGAGAGAGAGAAACATTGATGTGAGAGAGACACATCGAGTGGTTGCCACCCACATGACCCCATCTAGGGCCGGGAACAAACTGCAACCGAGGTATGTGCCCTTAGTGGGAATTGAACCCGGGTCTCTCTGGACCGTGAGCCAAAGCTCTAACTGCTGAGCCAAACTGGCCAGGGCTGAAATGGGAATGTTTTAAAAATATTTACTGAAGAGTTCTCTGAGGAGTAAGGTGGCTGAAGGAAGGTGGGTTGGGCAGGAGGTAAAGCTCAGCAAGGATGGGGTTCTCCATGGAGACTGAGACACAGCCAACGCTCTGAAGCACCAAATTCTCCCTGGAGTGAGTTCCACTGGAGGCCAGGAGAGCAGCCTTTTATACTCTCATGTCAGAGAGTCACTGCTGAGCGCAATTGTCTGGAGAAGGGGGCAGCTGCGAGTGTTAGCAGCCAATACTCACAATGGACAGTGGGCCACTGGGCAGAAGGGCACCCGTAACGTCCACTGCCTATTGTCTTCAGATGGGGCATCTGAGTCAGGACGTCCTATTTTACTGCTAAGATGAACCCTTGCTAATATGCTAGGGCTAGATAAATATCTGTCTTTGTCCCAGTATTGAGTCACATTGAAAGGACCCCATTCAAGTATGGAAAATAAAAGGTAGCAACTTTGCAGAGGAGAAACCTAGCACCTTAACCGAACGATCAAGTTAAGGTCAGCAATACAAAGACATAATGCTAGCTAACTATGATGCAAGCAGAAGAACACTTCACCCAGAGGTTCTTTCAGAAATTCACAGCACCAGTCTAATCATGAGAAAACATCAGATAAACATAAATCGGGGGGCATTCCATAAAATACCTGACCCCATACTCTCTACACCATTCTCGTCATGAACGATAGGGAAAGATGGAGGAACTCTCACAGATCAAAGGAGACTAAGAGGTGACAGCTACATGCAGTGTGTCATCTCACACTGGATCCTGGAACAGAAAATGAGCATTAGTGTAAAACCTGCGGAAATCTGATGAAGTCTGTAGTGCAGTTAAGAGCACTATGCCCATGTTAATTTCTCAGTCTGGAATATTGTACTACGGCTTTGTAAGGTGTAAACATAAAGGGAAGCTAGGAAAAGGTATGCAGGCATACTCTGTACTATCTTTGCAGCTATTCTGAGATCTAAAATTATTCCAAACTTAAAAGTTTTAAAAAACTGTATTCTATTTCCTTAAACTCAGGAGTGTGGCACTGGATGGTGGTGAAGAAAAATCCATTCTGCCATATCATACATGCATGAAATAATATTCCTTATGGATGATGACAAATCAGTAACATAAAGGAATATTTATATCATCCATAACTTCTATGCTATATTGTCATGTTAAATTTTATCTTTATAGTGTCAAATGCTAAAGAATCATTATGAAAGTCTATAATGCTTCCTGGCATTCATTAGTTATCGGTAATATTGACATGTGTAGTGAGTGCTTTATAGTACTTTTAAGACATGATTTAAAGAGGGAAATGAGCTAACAGGAGAGCATAATTAAAGAGACTATGGACATATCTTTCACTAAGTTCCGTGTAGAAATACAGAGCAGGTAATAATCTCAAAGTTACTTTTTTTTTTTTGTGCAGATGAAGAGCAGCTGGGTGTACATCCTGGATATAAACAATCTTTTGCAACAAACCAACAGAGTGGCAGTCAAGACTCAAGTAGGACCGAATTTAAACCCTACACTGGCAAACGGCGCTCTGAACAACACTCTCATCTTTGCAGACATCCTTCTGAGGGTACACAAAACATAATGGCTGCAGAGGTGCTATAAAAGCGGTGCCATCTCTCCGTGTGGCTTGAGGAGCACACACCCTCTTTGGTGACACTGAAATCTTCGACTCACCTCCACAATCTAAGGCATAAGTAAGTTCCAGGCAACATGACCCCCTCATCTTTAACTCTCTCATACTTTCCGAGTCTTTTGTCTCATATTCTTCTAACCCAGACTCATATTTTATTTCTAATTGTAACTATAGGATAGAATTTATACTTACAATGGTCTAGATTTAGACCACTTTCTCCATGATATTTATTTATTTAAAAAAATGCTTTTCCTTTACTGATCTTAGAGAGAGAGGAAGTGAGAGAGAGATGGAAACATCAATGAGAGAGAACATCGATTGGCCACCTCCTGCATGCCCCCCACTGGGGATCGGGCCCACAACCTGGGCATGTGCCCTGACCAGGAATCAAACCGTCAACCTCTTGGTGCATGGGTCGACACTCAACCACTGAGCCACACCGGCCAGGCATCTCCATGATATTTAAAAGTGCATGCCACCTTAGAAGAAAATTCTATGTATATTTCACCTGACATTAATTCATTCACTCATTCATTCAACTAACATGTATTGAATGGCCCACAATATGTTAAGCACTGGGAATAGAGCGATGGACAGATGCAACTACTTTATTTATGCAGTTGATAATTTTAGCAATGTTCTTTATCCTTCACTAGGCAACCTGGACTTTTTTTTTCTTTTATGTTTCCTACAGCTCTCATTCCTTTTCTAGGGTAACATAAATCTCACCCCAACTGAGAGTTAGAGGTTGGTTTTCAACTCTTTGTTGAATTATTTCTTTCTCTGTGTTTTCCCCACCCTGGATATTGGGTGGAAAAATAGGTTCAGAAGCAGGTACCACTGAGCTTTTTTTATGACTTCTCTCTGTCAAAATATTACCTTCTCAATTGTTGTTCTTAAAATCTATGTGTCATTAAAAGCTCAGTGTCATCTGTATTTGAGTCTTGTGTTCGATTTATTGTTTTAATTATTTTTGAGTTCTAAGGGTACCAGGAGTAACTAGACTGCAAAGCATATGATTTCTGCTGTCCAGAAGGGGATCCTGGGGAACCAGTAGTGATTCCCCAAAGTTTCTGTAGACTATGAAATCTAAGAAATTTGGGAACATTTTCAGACAGCACACAAATTTCTATTTGAAAACTGAAATTCCTGTAAATAATTCTGAAAGTTCACATGCTGTACAGGTGGGGTTTTTCTTTTTTTCTTTTTCTGTTTTGTCTTATGATGTAATTGGTGTTAACTTTCATCTTTCATCTTATATTGATATAATCTTTTAATGTTTGCTTTGGAAAATATATGGAAGAAACCCAAGGTACTGACATTTATTAATTTGCCTCAGTTAAAGCATGTGATAGATTTATGAGATCCATGAAGGTCATCCATTATGATGTCAACTTCAGTATGATGAATTGTTCCCATTTGTGTAATTTGAAACTCGTTAATTAAGAAATATTTAATGAACTTCTACCTTTTGCACAGACATGCTCTGTAACATGGCATGGAAATGTATGAATCACATGGGTAGCAGCTTGTACGCATGCAGAGGACAAAGAGCCCTCTGGTATAAGCTAGAGCTGGCTGTCCTGCAGACGTGTACATTCGTCTTATATTTTACCCAACAGGGGGCAAGAATAAACTCTAGAAAGAGGAATTGCAAGTAAATATCTTCTAGTATGTTTCTTATATGCTTTTTAAATGAAACTTTGAATTCTAAAATAATTCTCTGTGGTTAATTGTAGGGCATTCATTGGTACTGTCAACGCAAGAAACATTCAAACCTGTGAAGAATTTAGTGAGTTTATTTGAGCCAAACTGTCGACAAATGCCAGGAAGCAAAACCTCAGTGGATTGAGACAATGCTCTGGAAAATGGCAGTTTTGCATTTTAAATATACATTACAATCAAAAGAGACAAAATGAATTTTAATAGAGTTGATAATAGTCACTACTGTTAATATAAATTTAAATTCAGTGCTACTTACAGTACCAGGAAGAAAACAATTGAGTTTAAGCCACTCAAGAAAGAGATCAGAATGTTCACTGGGAAAGAGTGGTCTAAAGAATATATGAGACTAGAAGACAGAGATGAGGGAAAGCGCATTAGCAGAATGACAGACAATAAGAACCAGCTCTTCAACAGGAGCGAAGCTTAGGCTGACTACCCCACACCCTTGCAGTTCTTTTCAACAGTAGATTTTCTCTGGCATACAATAGAGGCTTTACTCTATTAGGTCTTCCTTTCTTGTCCTCTTTAATGCTGCCTTAAGCAACATATATTTTTCCACATTTTTCTTTTTTTTAAACTACATTTAACAAAATTTTTTATTTAAGTATAGTTAGTATACAATATTATATTTGTTTCAGGTGTACAATATAGTGATTCAACATTTTTATACCTTACAGTGTGATCATCCCACTAACTCTAGTAATCACCGGTCACTGTGCAAACTGATCACGATATTATCAGCTGTATTCCCCTTCTCCCTTTTCACTCATCCCCCCCCAACCCTGTCCCTTCTGGTAACCACCCCTTTGGTCTTTGTTTCCATGTGTCTGTTTTTGTTTTGTTCATTTGTTTTCTTAGATTCTACATATAAGCGAAACTATATGGTACATTTTAAAATGATTGAAAGCATTTCTTAAGTGATTAACTATTTTTGAAAGTTCTATATGGACCTATATCACATATTCAAAGATAAAATACTTTCAGTAGAAAATGTTTCCAACACCTAAGTTTCAAGTGAAAAGAACCTCCATAGCCCCTCCGTCAAATAATACCCCTCTCAGGAGCCCCCTGCCGGTGCCCTGGGGTCCCGCAGTGTGGAAGGTGTGCCAAGTCTGTACACACACATTGTACGAAGACCAAGAAATGTCTCTCACTAGATTCTCTTTTAAACAATTTTTTTTACTTAATAAAAACTGCTGTGGTTAATAAAAAAATAAATGTACTTGAAAGTAAACTTATTGATAACAGCTTCTTGTCATTATGTGTTTCTTCATTCAAAAGATGCCAAAAGAAATAAAAACTATTATCCTAGGCCTTTCCAGGGGAACTAAAGAAAAGTAAATTAATGTGATACATCAATCCATTTCAATCTAGCAAATTAGCGAAGCCAAATAAAGGATGAGGGCCGGTGCTTATTTTTCCATATCGTTTCACTCCACTGTAAACCACTGCTCACTTTTCTGATAGACAGCAGCAGGACACCCTGAATATAATGCCCTTCATCTATATTGCTCCTTTCCCCAAAATAACAGTAAAGAAGCAGGTGGAAGCGAAAAACAAGCAAAAACAAAAACAACTCTTCCCCTGATTTGCTTTCTTGATGTATACATTTACTGAAACTGAAAGCTAAAAGTTTGGACTAAGAGAATTAAATGTAGAATGGGAAACAGTAAAACTCTGTACTAAAAATAATTTTGACCATGTGCTAAGGAGAATACACTTAGAGAGTTAAACTCCTGGATCCCCTCAGGATTCCAAAAGGAGACAAACTTTTCATAAAGTAAAACAGTTACAAGTCCCTCTAAGTAAGAGAGAACACCCTCTAAGTAAACAGTGTCCCACAAGAAAAGATTCCAGAGGGGATATTTAAAAATGGGCTCAAATGGGATAAGAAGGATCTTTCAAGATGAGGAAACTGATAGAAACTGGGTAAAGTTTGTGGTATAATAATTTAGGACTGGTGGACACAGTGAGGTGAGGGTCTTGAAACTATTCTTCAAAAGTAAATATTTAAAAATAAACTGTTTGCCCAGGTGAGCATGTTACTAGACAGGGTCTGGGCCTGGGGCAGGTCTGCACTGAGCCTGCCAGTAGTATGTGGATTCTTGAGTCCAGGCGATTTTGTGAATATGTTTATGCAGAGAAGCAAAGGAAGGACTTAAGGTAGAAGAAGCAACAGGAGAGAGTCAATAAGAGAAAAGGAGACCTTGGAGAGAGGTTCATGGGGTAAGCCTGGGACAACCTACCGCTGCTCACTGCTCCCCTTGTTGCAAGCCTCTGAGGGGTCCTTTGGAGTTTAGAAGATGTGTGCCTGTGGGGGAAGAAGTAGGGGAAGGGAAAGGTGCAGGCATGCTCCCAGGAGGGAGGGCACACTGTAGATTCTTTGCCTTGAAGCTTTTTATCTTCCTTTGGCTATCAGAACCCTAGGGGATGTCTCTGGGGAGGGTCTTAACAGTAATATTCATTAGCTTTTCAGATGTGTCTTTCAATATGTTGATTCATCAAAATGCGTGTATAACAGGGCCAGAGTTATTTACTGGTTAGTTTTATTTTTTAAAAATGTCATCGAAGAGGGAATGGACCTGGGTTGGTCTGCCCTAGATGGTCTGGAATGTGTAAACCATTTGCTCCTAAGTGTCCTTAGTTAGGGAAGATAAAACCTCGTGATTTATTAGTTGGCTGTAAATTGCTTCAATTGTTTGGCCTTGTCTAATTACTTTGTCTCAGTGTCCCTTATTCCACCAGTCAAAAATTTCCCTAGCTTCTTAGTATCCTGCCTCAAACAGACTGTTTTATAAGAAAATTGATTTCCAGGAATTTCCTGAAGCACACTGTTGGGGAAGAAAATTAAACTGACAAAGACAGATTACTGGAGAAAAACATACAGATTTTATTACATTTTTACATGTACATGGTAGCCTTCACAAGAGAATGAAGACTAAAAGAAGTGACCAGAACAGAAAGCTTTTTTACCTTTTAGACAAAGAAACAATAAATTTGTGAAGAATTGACAAGACATAGGGTTTTGGGGAAGGGCTAGTAAGAGGTGAAGAAGTAACTAGAAAGACAAGGGTGAATATAACAATTTTGTACACAGAATTTATATAAATGTAAATGAGTTAATACATATTAAACACTTAGAATAAAGTCTGATACACAGTAAGTACAATATAGTCTATCTCTCTATCAATCTATCATTTGATGCATTGCATGATAGAAAAGAGAAGAAATGAAAGAAGCAAGAATAGCCTTTTAAAGAATAAGTTTGATAGTGAAGTGAAAGGAAAGAAACATAAATGTCCTAAGAAGGGGCAAGATTAAAAGAATATACTTAAGGTCGTGTGGAGGGAAGTCAGAGAGAAATAAAAAGCTGAAGATGCAAGAGTAAACAAAGAAAATGACTTGAAAGCAAGTCACCAGAAGAAATGAAAGAAAATATGGTTGAGTACTTAGCCTCAAAAAAGGAGGAAGTATGTTTTCTCTGAGAAAGGAGAAGAGGCTTAGATGAGTAAAAAACAGATAAATCCAGACAAAATTCTTATCTGACATCCTTAAAGGCACTGAACAAGGAAGTCAGTTAATTTTCTGAGAATAGGAGTTGGAATTATGGAGTCTCATGTGTTGGGGGCTGTGCTAGACACTGGGGAAGGAAGGAACCAGGGAAGAAAACAAGATCGTAGAGAGTCATCAGTCCTTTGCATGTTTTGTGAAGTCTACTTTCTTTATCTTTTCCTCTTGGGTAAATTTTTTTAAAAATGAGATGAACCTTTATGACCATCTTTGACTATTTTGAATTTATGTCTATAGCTGCTCAGAAGGATAAAAGTCACCTAGTCTAATATCTTATTTGCAGACTGAGAGTTCTCTGTACCTTATATAACAGGAATCACAGAGAAGTCCTGAGGCAGGACAGAGGAATCAAGAGCTTTTTTGATGGTGCCATAGACGGAATGTTTGTGTCCCCCAAATTCAAATGTTGAAACATAATCCCCAATTGTGGGGATATTAGGAGGTGGGGACTTTGGGAGGTGATGGGTCATGAGAATAGAGCCTTCATAAATGGCATCAGTGCCTTTATTAAAGAGACCCCAGAGATTTCCTTTGTCCCTTTCACCATTTGAGGACACAGAGAGAAGAAGGCCATCTCTAAACCATCAAGCAGTCCCTCAGTAGACACCAAATCTGCCGGACCTTTGTCTTTGCCTTCTCAGCCTCCACAGCTGTGAGAAATAAATTTTCATTGCTGTTAAGCCACTAGATTATGTTATCTTGTTATAGAAGCCTGAATGGACCCAGGCAGATGGCAATCTAAGGAATCATCAGTACAGCCTCGGGTGGAACTCTTTACCTCCTACAACAGCTAAGGAGGCCTGGTGGATGGCCCTCAGCTAAAACTGGAATAGAGAAATAATCTCTCGCCTTGAGTTTAGTAGAGCCAACAGATACACAACAAAATATTAATTAGCAGTTCCAACTAAGGCAACAAGTATATAATAAATGTCAGATACCTTATTGAGTTATTATGAGATAAAATACCCTGAAGCACATTCAAAAAAGGAGAAAATAGGAACTAATTACGCATCTTTTCAGCCTATTATTTACTTTGATCTAAGTGTGGAAAGAAGAGATGAAAGGTTGATTTGTGAGGATTTTTTGGACGAAGCTGTTCTGTGAATATCTTTGCTCCTTCCCTCTTCACCACCCACTATCAACAGAAAATGCCTTACATGATGTTTCTCTCTGCACATCAAGTCAAGAGAGAGATACATTAAGGAAGATTACTCAAGAGCTCTTTATAGGTTTCCTGAAACTGGGTAGTGGTGTGTATATTCAGGGCCACCACACATGGGAAGCAAGTTGTGCTTTGCACAGGGGAAACTGGCTAAAGGAGCAAGTAGTGATAGAAATCCACTTGGCAGTAGGCTTGTTAAACTGTGAAACAGCAGGGCTGTGTCTGCCCAAAGAGGATGTCTTCTTGTTTGCACAAAGGTTCTATGTGGAGTTAACTATGACCCTAGGTGTGATGGGCACATTGAACTAGTGTCTGAATCCTCTGAGATTTCTAAAGGTAGTTATGGCAGTAGACTGGTAACTGCTCATGGATGAACTGAAGGAGTGTTGGCTGAGGTGGAATTGCTCTGCACTCCAGAGATTTTGCAGGGCAAAGAATGGGTGTTTTCCATAAGACTGATGTGAACTAAGCATGAGAAAGAGCCTGTGAGGGGTCACCTTAGGTTGCGTCTAATAACACCACCTGGAGAAGTGATGCGATCTCAGGACAAAGAAGCTGAACTGCTGGATTATAACTAACCAGATAAGAAATATGTTTGTTCTCATCAAGGGATTTATAGGTAATATAGTGCCAGTAACTGGAGATCTTTAAAGAAGGCATGAATGTACTCCTGTGACAGCCATCTTAAATATCTATCAGGCCTACAGAATATAGGGCCTCTTATGACAATGCCAATCAAATAAAAGTGTTCTCAATTCCCTTTCTTTTATTACCCTCCCTCTCCCTTAACTCCATCCTAGGAATGTAAAAAAGAGCTGCCATTGGAGCAGGGAAATAGATAAGTAGGCAAAAAAAAATAGTAACTGAGTGCACCCTCTGGCCAAGAGATGGATGACTTGCCTATAGAATGTCTTAGCTGGGTGGAGGAAAAATAGCTATAACTTTGAATGAATATCAAAACTATGACCATTACATGGGGTTGGGCATTTTAATATATTGAATTAAGACTGTTTTGTTCCAAAGCAATTACTATATTTTACTATCTAAGAGTGATCAGAAAGGTTATATAATTTCTTGAATTTTTGTCCAAAGGAAGGAGAGGCCTTTCTTCTATTGATGACATTTAATTTAATTTTTAAAAATTTTATTTATTTATTCATTTATTTTTGTTACAGATGTTTCTCCTTTTTCCCCCATTGACACCCTTCTCCACATCCCACCCTCCCCCACCCCACTGATGACATTTTAAAGAGATAGTTGGACACAAATGATTCTACCCTGATGAATAGTGTTTTGTTTTGTTTTAACATTCAATTATAGATTCCTCAGTGCCTGAGCACATCTGATGTTAAGAAAATAATTTTCCCCTGAAAGAACTCAATCTATTGTTTCAAGTTATAATAATTTCAAGAAACATATTTTTATGTTAGTCAATTATAATTAAAATGTATCTAAGATAATTTGAAGTTAAATTTAAAGTTATCTAAAATCATTTAAATAAGTATAAGAAATTATTTTACATTATTTTATATTATCTTCAAATTATCCTCCTTTTCAAATCAATAGCTCCTTTTTGTACTTTCCAGACCTCCACACGTAAGAATTGCTCTCTATTCTACGTAACTGTAAAACTAACATGATTAGTCATACTCTTCTCTTTCTAAGAGGAATGCTCTTAATCCACTAAACAGTTCCTTGCACAATATTGTTTTCTAACTCACTCATTCTTCTGATCATGTTTAGTTTTAAGATTACACAGTCCATTCAAATCATGAACTCAAGGGTGTTCTGAATAATGATAGTCTGAGTCTGAAGGTGGGTTTAGTCTCTTTCTGGCAACTGCTTTCATTTTTCAAGCCATGTTAAGATAAATTGTACAGTCTTTCTTGATTCTTTGTTGTTCTTTCATCTTGTGATTATATTTTTGTTATTTTAGTCTTTCATTTCATGATGATTCTTTTGGCTCAGTCCGTAGGAAAGGGGCCTGAAATAATTGCCATTTGTTCAGCTTGAACAATGTTGGATATGGTACTAAAACAGAGAACCACAGTTGTGAACTAAGTGCTCCATAACAGAAGACAATTATTAATACTTATAAGTATAACTAATAGTTGGAGAGGATAAACAATTATTTTAAAGAACCCGATCAACTTATGATTTTCCGTTAAAGAGCTTGACCAGCCTTTAAACCCAACAGGCTGGCTGAGGCCCAAACAGCAAATCAAATATGGATGAGAAGTATCCAGCCCATGGGCTTCAAAGGTAATATTGTTCTCCTTGCTCTTAAAAAGGAGGTTCCTGCAACATCAAGAGAAAGAGACACCATGGCTTCTACTAAGATGCTTCTGCTCTTGCTCTCAGTGGCCTTGCTGGCCATGAGTTCGGCTCATGATAACGGTAAGAGTGGGAAATGGAGATTATATTAATACAAGGGATGATAGGGTTAAAATTCACGGACTAGAGTAGAGATGAATTGATCCTTCTCAGAAATTAAGTAGTTTATTTTCAGGGAGTAGGTCAATAAAGTAGGAGATAATATTAGTTTCTATTTTCCACTGATTGCAAATATCTCTCTGATAATCTGTGCCTAAATTCCAAGCCAACAACTCCATGGTGTGACATCAGCTGTTTTTAGATATATGGACTTTAAGTTATTCACTGTGTGAACCAGGTCATCTAAATTGAGTAAAATTCTATAATTCATCTAGATACTTCATTTTCTTGACATCAAACATGATATTAAATGATGCTAAACATTTAAAAATGAAAATTAAAAATTTTTTTTTCTTTATTGATATTAGAGAGAGAAGAAGGGAGAGGGAGAGAGAGATAGAAACATCGATGAGAGAGAACATTGATTGGCTGCCTCCCGCATGCCCCTCACTGGGGGTCAGGCCCACAACCTGGGCATGTGCCCTGACTGGGAATCGAACCGGCAACCTCTTAGTGCACGGGTCGATGCTCAACCACTGAGCCACACTGGCCGGGCATAGAAATAAGAATTTTGATTAAATTTCCATTTATTTCATCAATATTTTGGCATAAAATAGGCACTATGAATTTTTTCTTTTCACTACATTACTTATTCTTTTTATTTTTATTTATTTATTTATTTATTTATTTATTTATTTATTTATTTATTTATTTTGTTAATCCTCACCTGAAGATATTTTTTCCATTGATTTTTAGAGAGAGTGAAAGGGAGGTAAGGAAGTGGGGAGAGAGAGAGAGAGAGAAGGTTCGAACCTGCAACCCAAGTAAATGCCCTTGACCGTAAATCAAACCCATGACCCTTCAGTGCATGGCTGTAGTTCTAACCTCTGAGCACATTGGCAAGGGCTACTTATTCTTTTTAAATAGGTATAGGTCTGATCACATGACTGCTCGGCAGGCATGCATTTATAATAAATCTAGGAATCGCTGGAAATGGATAATTGCAGGTAATGACGGAGGAATTTATATATAATAAAAGAGGAAGGCTAATTCTTTGTCAATCTGTAGCTTTTTAAAGAGAAGACAGATGGCATATTTTAATGGTACCAAATATCCAGATACCAAGTCAAAATCCAGATAATTGTTTAAACGACTGCAAACATTCAGGTATCAGACTTTTTGTAAGACAAACAATTAAAAAATTGGAATAAGATTTTGTTTTCTTATTAAATGTTTTTTCATTATATAGAAACAACCTAAGTCAAGAAAATAGGAATATTAAACAAATACATAAAATTCTAGTAGATTATTTGAATTTTAAATCTATTGCCATAACTGAGACAAAGTTGCTGCTCATGGGAAAGGTAATTCTAAAATGATAATTTTGGATTTTTTCTGAAAGGTATATAAGCTTTAATAAGCATCTATAAAAGGGTATATTATAATAAAATTACTTGAGCCTCAAACTCTACACTGTGGTAATTGGATATTAGAGGGAGAATAACAGGACAATTTTGAGGAAATATTTCTTTTTTATGCCTGGTCTCACATATATATTACATCATTGATTATTCACTGCAACAATTCAAAGAAGATATTACCATATTTTACATTTTAACTATAACTTTAGAATTTAAATACTTTGCAGAGCTTACACAATTAGCAAGAGTTTAGGAGTGAAGGGTTCTGAATCTTGGAGAGTAAGCAATTGATTCCATTAAAAAGTTGAACAGATGAATGTTTGTTTAAATGAGTTTGTGGCAAGTTCCTGTAGTAACAAATAATTATTTGAAAAATTTATCTTTTGGGGCAAGAATTTTTTGGTAATGTATTCAGTAAACTAGATGGCGTAGGTGGCTTCAGTTCTCAAATTTTCTCTGTTGCAAGATGTCTTATAATGTGTATTTTGTCTACAATCATTGCAACTCTCCATTTTATTATGTATAATACAGAATTAGTAAAGTATTTGACACCCTTTTCATCTCTGCTTCAGAATCAATGATCAGATATAGGATTCTACTTTAGGAAATGTTGGTCCATTGTATCCAAATATTTATTATTGTTGTTGTTATTACCATTATTATTTCTCTTAAGAATTTCATAACTTTTTAAATTTTTCTAAAAATATGTTTTTATTGATTTTTTTAGAGAGAAAGGAAGGGAGAGAGAGATAGAAACATCATGAGAAACTTCAATCGGCTGCCTCCTGCACTCCTTCTGCTGGGGATCAAGCCCACAACCCAGACATGTGCCTTGACCGGGAATGGAACTGAGACCTCACAGTCCATGGGACAACACTCAATCCACTGAGCCACACTGGCCAGGCTTTTTTCCCCCTTTTCTTTTATTTATTTATTTATTTTTAAATCCTACCCTAGGACATTTTTCTGTTTATCTTCAGATAGTGAGAGGGAGGGAGAGAGAGGGAGAGAGACAGAGAAACATCGATATTAGAGAGACACATCGACTGGTTGCCTCTAGCAAGACACCAACCAGGGCCAGGAGATATGTGCCCTTGACCAGAATCGAAGCTGACTCTTTGGTCCGCGGGCCGTGTCTCTAAGTGCTGAGCCAAACCAGCCAGGGCTTTTTTCCCCCTTTTAAATCCTAGATACTGATCCTGAAAATTTGCCAGGGAAATACTTGTTCAAGGATATGTTCTTTTCTTTTCCTCTTCAGAACCTATTGTACTTTTTTCTCTGCCTAGTGTTTGTCTCTTGCAAACTCTCAAAACTGAGCCTAGAAAAAGGCATAAAAGAATAACAAACGCCTAAGTTTTAGTGGTCCTCGGTCTTATTGTTAGCTATTGCCCATCTCCTTCCTTTTCACATTGAAATCTTCTGTGTCGAGACATAGTGCCTGAACATCAGCAGAACATGGCACCCTACTCATTTTTAAATGTTTTCTATAAATCCTACAGACAAAGACAGATGACTGAATAATACAAATCCCTTACATTTTTAAGGTTGTTATCTCCATTGACATTTAACTAATTTAAATTATAAAAGCATAAAGATGCCATGTAATTTAACTAAAGCACTTATATTATTCAATCAGTAAGTTTACCATTGTATCTTATTCATTTACAGTATTAATGCTTCATTCTTCTATCTAAGCCTTGATATCTGTTTAAATGATAAGATGTCTCAGGGTAGGTGAAATTTAAAGACATTATTAACTGAACAGAGTACATAAGAGAGCTAATGAATTATAAGTTATGTCACCAAAGAGTTGCAGAATTCAGTAAATGAGACAACCAAAAATTTGTTTGCTTAAAGAAAACCTTTAGCCCTGGCCAGTTTGGCTCAGCAGTTAGAGTAACGGCCCACAGACTAAAGGGTTGAAGGTTCAGTTCCAGTCAGGAGCATGTACCTTGCTTGCGTTTTGTCCCACTCCCTGGTCGGGGTCATGCAGGAGGCAACCAGTTGATGTGTCTCTCTCACATCGATGTTTCTCTCTCCCTCCCATTCCATCTGAAAAATATCCTCGGGTGAGGATTTAAAAAAAAGGAAAACCTTTACATAATGATTCCCCCCACACACACACACACACACCATTCCTGACTTGTCGATAATCCTTCCATTCAGGTTATGACTTCATTTCATATTTTATTCTATTTTTGTTCTTTCTTTGCAGAAGTTCCTCAAAGCGAAGAGGAAGAATCCAAATCAACAGGTGAATTATTTTGAATTCAATCAACTTATTTAGAATTTTTCTAAATATATTCTAGGAACAGCTGGTCACTAGTCTAATCCAAAATGTCTACGATTTTTACTTTAATTTAAAAAATTAAATCAAAATTTTCTTTCTCAACCATTTTACTATATAGTTTAATCTTCTTAGTATATTGCAGAAGGAGCATAAAAGACATGCACAAAAATCAGTGATTTCCTTTGGATTTAAGAGTTCTCTCAGGTCTAGGGAATATGGTCTCTGCTTTCCTTCTGATTTTTTTTCTTACCTAAGTTACCTGGCCTTGTAAGGGCATAATTATAAGGATTTCTGAAAAAAAAAAATGCTCTGATTATCTATATTGTCTACTCCAACATTTATTCAATAAAATATAATATTTAATAACCATGCCAGGGTCCTATTCTTGGTACCAAGAATGCAAAGGTAAATGAAACGTTGTTCCTGTCCTTAAGGAACTTAGAATCTAATGGAAATCTAGGTTAGACATAATGGTCATCACCTTCAGAAAAGTGGCAAAAGGAGACATTTTCACAGCTCAGAGCAGGGGAGAAAAGGGAAGGCCTCCCACAGGAGATGCCATGTAATCTGAACCTTGGAGAGTAGGGCGTGGGAGGAAAGCAGAGTTAAATGCATGAATAATTCTGTGCATATAACAGAGCATTTCAGTGGTCTAGGAACACAGAATAATCCAATAAGGTTGAAGTGATTATAGAAAGAGAAGCTGAACATGTGGGTTGGCTGCAAATCATGAAAGATGCTATAAATGGCAAACTGAATTGGTAATTTATTCTATGCTCCACAAAGAGATTTTTAAGTAGGGGAGTGACACAGAAATATATTTGTTGATCTGACAACGATGAAGAGTAAGCAACTTGAGAGCACAAACTGTGCCCTTTAAGCTTAGAATCTTAGTGTCTGATGTAAGGCACAATGAGCATGCAATAAAGTATATACTGAATTCATGAGAGTGATTATAAGAGTAATGACCATGACAGATTGATAGTTACAGAATTGTCATAGGATGTAAAGTACAGCATAGGGAATATAATCAATAATATTGTAATAACTGTTTATGCCAGGTGGGTGCTGGAAATAATGGGGGAACACTTTGCAAAGTATATGATTGTCTAACCACTATGCTATACACCTGAAACTAATACAAAATAATATTGAATGTAAAAAATATATGTACTGTTGATTAAAAAAAGAGTGATGACTATGAGATTGTTAAGAAATGATTGAAAGTTAATGCAACAGATGGTGAAGGCTGGGATTCAATTATAGGTACCAGAAATTTGCAATAGATACCATAAAGAGTGGGCTTTCTGCACTATTTCTGTTTGTCTACAGACTTAACAGTTGATAGAAGACAAGGAGAGTGGGTGTTATATGATTGCTTTGCTATTGGGGAGGATGTGGTGGCTGATAATTTCCTCTGTTCAATAGATTTGTGCCAAGATATCATGTATATCTATAGGTTGACACAGTCAGTCCATCTGGTGGTTTCTTTCAGACATCATGAGATATCTGGTGGTTTATAGATGATTTCAAGTGTATCACGGCAAGGTTAGAATAGATGGCCATATAGAATAGTGGCAGACACATCAAAAGAGGGGAGAGTAAATAGTGACGAGGCGAGCGAGAGGTGCTGAGCTAAGTACAAGCACCGTGAAGAGGCCGGGATTTCTCCATCCCTTGTAGGCACTGGTCCCTGGTCATTTCGTAGTAACATTCAAACCAGTAATATATTACTTCTAACTAAATTTAGGCTACAGTAGATTGCTTACTTTTCTCATTTAAGTTTATGGCTAGCCTTTCTCTTTCCTTGTTTCTTTCTGAATATATTCACTCACTTAAGATCATAAATCTGTTGAAGAATCCTCAGAGGAACCTCAACACAAATCTCAAGAAGAACATGAAGAGAAGGACCATGGTCAGGAGCATGGCCGTCACAGCCGGGATGTCCAGGAAAACCCGGAAAGCCCACATAGCCCAGGTGGAAAAGGGGGCCAAGGTGGTCAAGGTGACCAAAGAGGCCGAGATGGCCAGAGTAGCCAACGTAGCCGAGATGACCAGAGAGACCAGCGTGAAAGAGGTGGCCAATGACAAAGAAAACCAACTACGGATGGCTTTCAGTGATTTCCTAGGTATTAATTGCATTTTTACTCACAAATTTAGCGAATATCTCTTTAAATTTTTCTTTTCGTTTCTGTTTATTTCTCTTGTTTTTAAAGTTGACTTTAATCTCTCAAACTGTCCAGATTTGTATTTGCCATAGTTCTCCTTTCCTCACCCTTACACATAGAAAGTCTTCTCCATTCTTTTAAGAGCAAGTGTTACTTCTACCGTGATCTTTTATTTGACTCCCTTTTCTTATATTGGCCTACAACCTCCTGGGGTTCTACCTCTCCTCCCCTCCACTTCTATTCTCTCTTCCCTTCTCTTTCCCCTCTTCTGGCTTCCTCCTTCCACCCCCACCTCCCTACTCCTTCTTCTCCTCTCTCTTAATTTAATGTGTTGTCTTATAATGAGGCTATTTCATAATATAAATACCAGTCATAGAGCATGCTCAGCCTGTTATTACTTGTGTCTAAAATTCTTCTTTCTATTTCAGAATTGATAGAGATCAGCTGGTGACCATGGACTTTTCAGTGGTGTAAACTTGGCCTTTTCTTTCTCCAACTTTAAATCATCAATAAAATCACAAGCATTACAGCCTGGCTCTTGTTTTCCTTTTAGGGTCATGGTTCTCAGTCAAGCAACAAGAAAGACAGGCTGGGAGGTACAAAGCCCCGATTGGACTGTAAATGTTCTGTATTGTGCAGCTTGATAGGTAGCTCAGATTTTAATAAGTTTGTGAGGACTTAACTACTACCACCAATATTCCAAAGCAAAAAAGTTTTTCTTGAGACCAGTAAGAGAGTTTGCCAAGTTCACATCATCAATACACACACCCTTTTCTCAGCTCAAACACAGAGAAAATGACCTTGTAAACTTCCTTGATTTCTGGCAGTCTTTCAATGCATGTATGCCACATTATTACATTTCTGTTTACGTGTGGGATTTAGGAGGGCCTCCAGGATCTGCTTGCCCTTGGCATGCCTGTTGAAGATAGACTCATCACTCAGCTGACAATTAGACAAGCTTCCCCTTGGTTTAGAGACATACGGATATACCTCATACACTGTATTTAGTTCATACATGTTGACTAAACTTATTTCTTTTGTATATATGCATTTGTAGAAATGATATGAAATAAAATCTACCAGAACCAGGGAAGGTATAAAGGAGAGTGAGTGTTACTATGTCTCCCAGAAATGTATATGTTGAAGTATTAACCCCAGTATCTTAGAATATGACCTTATTTGGAAATAAGGTTGTTGCAGATGTAATTAGTTAAGATGAGCTCATTTGAAAGTAGGGTGGGCCCTCAATCCAGTATGATGGCTATCCTTATAAAAAGGGGAAACTTGGATATAGACATGTATACAGGGAGAACACCAGGTGAAGATGAAGACAGAGATCGGGGTGATGTAGCAGAAGCTAAAGAGTACCAAAGATTGCCATCAAAACACCAGAAGCTAGGACACCTGGAACAAATTCTTTCTCGTAGCCCACAGCCTGAGCCAACACCTTGATCTTGAATATCTAATCTCCAGAACTGTGATAAAATAAATTTCTGTTGTTTAAGCCATTCCGTTTGTATTAATAGTAGGTTGTTAAGGTAACCCTAGCAAACTAATACAGTGAGAAAATTTACTTACCAGATTTTTTTAAATGAATGAGTATACACAGACTAATTACAACACACATTCCATCTACCTCCAAGTCCTCTGAGTAGAGATAAACAGAGAGAGGTGTGACACATCCCTTAGTTGGTGGGCTCAGTGTAATAAGGCCAGGAATTGTGCCTAACCTGGAAGCTCTTTGTTTCTCTGAGTGTCCAAATTTGGTTATACACAGGGGGAGTCACATATACGAATGCTGGCAGCCCAAGAAGATTGACAATGAAATCCGGTGAGGATAAGAAAGAAGGCTCTAATGGACATTTCTATCAAGGATATAAATAGTTGGTTTTTAGATTAGTATTAATGAAGAATTTACAGGTTAAGGTAACAGAAACAGAAATTAAACATGTTTGGTGCTCTTTACACCCACTTTCACTGCCAGGTTCAGTTCTGGCATCAGAGTGAGAACTGGCCTTTTCCTTGGAAGCAGAATTAGCCTCTGGTTGTTCTGGTGTTCCCTCATTGATTTTCTATCTAGTGTCTGAAATAACGTCACCATTCTGCGGATGGACTTGGGCACATTTCGCAGTGTAAAATGTATAAAGATATATAAACCTGGAGGTAGAAACATTTGAAAATGGCCCAGGTGAGGAATCAAGAAGAAATTAGCAGCTTTCTCTTTACCATACAAACAGGCTAGGAGCTCCATTTGTGATCCTTCCTAATTTTCCATTATCAAAATTTAATATTACCAGTATTATCAAAAACATAGTGGAGAAAAGGTAAAAAACAAACAAACAAACAAAAAAAACCAACCAACAAACCTCATAATAACACTAAACATTACAGATAAGTGACAATAATTTACTAGATAATGGGTTAGGTCAATTCAATCAAAACACTGGACAGCAAAGCTCATGGTCTCATATTCATATAAACACATTTTTGCATAATATAAGCCTAGTGCATAGTCATAAATGAAACACTTATTTTCAGAAAGGGATCGCAAAACTTGTCTTTCCTCGTTAAAAACTGCATGGCTGGCAATATTATCTTATTTCAGAGCTCTATTCCCCATTTCTTCTTTCTTAATATCATCCGAAAAAGCCATCTCCCAGCCCTCCAGAGGAAATTTCCAGTTTGCTCACAGTAAAATAAATCTCTTAGCAAAGAGGTATCTTTCGCCCTGGCTGGTTTGGCTTAGCGGTTGGAGCATCGGCCGCGGACCAGAGAGACCCAGGTTCAGTTTCCGCTAAGGGCACGTACCTTGGTTGCAGTTTGTCCCTGGCACCGGTTGGGGTCGTGTGGGTGGCAATCACTCCATGTGTCTCTCTCACATCGATGTTTCTTTCTCTTCTTCCCTCTTTCCCTCCCTCTCTATCTGAAGATAAATGCAAAAATGTCCTCGGGTGAGGATAAAAAAAAAAAAGAGGTATCTTTCCTCTAAGACAAAATTTTATATTAACCAATTCATATCTCAGCCTGAAGTGTTTGCAAAGAAATGATCATGCTACTCCACTCTCCAAAAATCTCTTTGTGGGCTGTAGAAAAAGTACAAATCAGTTTGCCTTTCACAACATCCTTCACAATGTGGAACCAACCCCCATGTCTAGCTTTCTCTTTCTATATTTCTGGGAAACATAGTTAGGTGGTGTGTTTGATATCGGATGAAGTGCGGGGGGGGGGGTCATCTCCTCCACGGGGTGCTACTGGGGGTGGACTTCTTATGATATCCCGAGAAAAAGACTTTTTGAGACTCTCATGGGAGAACCAGTAATTTTTATTTGCATGGAATTAAATCCCTGGGTTTCCAGAGTCCCATTTCCCTTAGTCCAGTCATAGAAGAAGTGTAATTGGGGTTTCAGTAGAGCTAAAATCAGACCCAGTGTCCAGAGTTTCCTTTCCACCTTGGAGCTGGGTCCAGTTCAACATCAGGATAGTTACAGTCCATTAGTTCATTGTGTGTGGGGTCTGCCAGGGCTGTGGGCCACACGGGAGAATGCCAGAAAGCCAAGCATGAGCCATGAGGCAAGGGTGCCAAGAGAAACCAAGAAAGCAATCTTCTTTATTTAGGGGACTATATATGCCAAATTTCCATGCACTTGCAGTAGCCACGCCCATTCTAGCCAAAGACCTCTGTTCCCAGGTGTGACAGACAGCAATCATCTTGCCTAGTCACCCCAACTTTACTGGGCATGGATCTATCTTCCCTTTGTCCAGTCCCCTTCCCCCAGTGTTTTTCAGAGAAGATGCCTATAATGTCTGGCCTTCCCTTTGTTCCTTTCCTGTTACTAATAATTAGCTAATTACAATGATATCAGGTTCTTGTGTCTTATGCAGTCAATCCTTTCTGACACTATCATCTCCCTGAACTTTCTGATCCTTCTTAATATTATGTCAAGGAAATAGCAACAACTCCACCTTATATACTAGGCCACCATGTGTCCAAGCTTCATGGAGCTGTCCCTACAGAATATTAAGACTGGATTTTTGTGCCCTTGCCAAAATATTGAGTCCCTAGTCATTATTGAGGGCCTGCATGTCAATAAATTCTCCATATCCAGCCTAAGTTAAGAGAACTCCTAGATCCACTACCCTCAAGACCCATTTCCAGCATGTTCTCTTATTCCCACTGATACATTAACAATACGTGCTAAAATTAGCATGAAGTTATTTTCTTTTGGAACAGAACTGTACTTATACCTGATTGGGCTATGCTGGAACCTTGTCCTGAAGTAATGAGGAGTGGGAGGGCATATCTTGAGGAGAACAAATGTTAACCTGCCTCAGATAAATAACTGAACAGTTTCTGGGAGTGGGGAGTTTCTTCTGCTCCTGTAAAGGGTAGGAGTCTGCCCCTGGTTGTCCTGCAGCCTCCAGGGAATCTGGGGGTTCAAAATTTTCAGCTTCATTCACCTAAATATCCCTGTTTCAGGTCTCAGGGTTCAATCTTTTTATGTTAGGAACTCAATTTTAATATAATGGTTTCAGCAATTACTACCCCTGTCATCTACTTTAAAAATAGAACCAAGGAAAACCCTGGAATTTTGCTTTGTTTCCATGTCCCATTCTGTACTCTCCTTAATAACAAAATTTAATTATATATAATATTTTCACCATGTCTCTGCCTTCTCACATTTTATTCCCTTCTTAACCTTCCCCACTGAACCTAGCTCCTACCCTACAGTTTGCTAACATTGCTTTTGTTAGGGTCACCACTTAAAGATGTTTCTCTATTTTCAATGTGGTTACGTCCTGATAAACCCACCATAGCTGAAAATACTATGCAGTTGAAATGCGTTTAATACCCTAATGTACCAAACGTCATAGCTTAGCCAGCCTTAAACGTGCTCAGGACACTTTTATTAGCCCACAGTTGGGTAATTATCTTGAGTTTTATTTCAAGAGTAATTGCCTTCTTCTTCTTTTTCTTCTCACCAGAAATAGGGGACACAGATGGGCGTTTTGTAGACATAATGGGATGCAAAAACACAATACCCCCAAAACACAGGCAACCTAGTATGCTGTAGAGCATCAGTTGTTTACCCTCGTGAACGTGTGGCTGACTGGGAACTGCGGCCTGCTGCGCTACCCAGCATCATGAGAGACTGTCGTACCACATATCACTAGCCATGAAAAAGATGGAAAATTAAAATTCTAAGTATGGTCTCTGCTGAGTGCATATTGCTCCCACACCATCGTAAAGTAAAAAAATCGTAAGTTAAACCATCTTAGGTTGAAGTCTGTCTATATATCCATATTGTCCAATCCATTGGTTATTTTGCTACATCAGTTTTATTGTTTTGTCTCAGCAGCACTGGAAAGCTGATCTGCCTCTCGTTATAACACAATGCCGCCTCTCATTTCCATGTCACCACTCTCCCCTTGCTTTATTCTTATTGTCCTGGGAGCTCCTTCTTGTGTCCCTTTGCTGTTTCTTTCTCCTCATTTTTACTTCTAAAGATTTGAACATTTTAAGGCTCAGTTCTAGTGTCATTTTTTTTCTGTATAGTTTTTAGGTCATTCAATGTATATGTTGATGACTTCCAAATTTATATCTTTTTTCTCTATATTTAGTTACAGGTTTGTATATTCAATGATCTATTTGACATTTCTCTCGGTTACTTCATAGATCTCTCAAACATATGTAAAAGAATAGAATTTTGGATTTCTATTCTCCCACCCCTTAATTAATATTTCCTCCTCAGTCTTAGACAACAGTGTACCTCCAATTTCTAAAGTAAAAACAATGTAAACATTTTTAAGTCTCTTTTTTCTTTAATTTCTTCCCTTCAGCTAATCAAGTAATAAGACCTATTAGTTTTACCCACACAACGTAGAGAATTCATTCATCAAAAAATTACCTAACTCTGTTGCCATCATTCAAATCTGAGCCAATGTGATTTCTCATACGAACTACTAATTATCATAATGTACCAGATAGTTTCCTTAATTCTCCCCATGCCCAACACATACAATGTCCATTCTTATAACCAGGGTGGACTTTAATTTACATATGAATTAAACTGTTACACATAGCTTCAATTCCTTTAATGTCTTCCAATTGAACTGAACTCTAAATTCCCTCTCATGACCTATAAGATCTTTCATGATCTTGCCAGTCACCCTTTGCTCACCATGTTTTGATCATTTAGATCTTATTCCTCAAAACATTCACTCCTCAGGGTACTGGCACTTGCTTTGCCACACTTTGGGAAAGTTATTTGTCCATAATATTGCATGGTTGGATTATATTTGTGATTCAAGTCTCAGCTTGAAATCTCACTTTCTTAGGTAGGTCTATCCTGACTACACTGTATAAAGCTATCCTTCATTTCCAGTTTTTTCAGTTGCATTAATCATGACTTGCAACGATTTCTTTGTTTCCCTGATCATTATCTATCTTCCACAATGTTTTCCATGACTGTGCATGAAAGCATAGACTTTGTCATGTTTCATCTGTATTTTTTTTTTTTGTAAATAACGTTCTATTAGAACATCACCACGCTCATCAGTTACATATTGCCTCTGTCATCTGTAGTTTGAGCACTCAGTCTGGTGCCTAACACTCAGACATTTGATGTGTGAGTGAATATGTATCTATTAAACAAGGATTAAAAACAAAAAGAAATCTTCTTGCACTCTCTGTAACCCCTTCACTACATTCTCTTAGAGAAAGCCTGAAAACTCTACTCCAAACAGTGGGAGTCAAAGAAACTACAAATACTTCTTTCAGCCTTGAGAGAATATCATTTTTGCATGATTTCTCAGAATTGATAGAATCTCAGAAGATAAACCACTTAACTTGGCTACATCACTTTTATACTAGACTTGCCCATCAGAATTATGTACAGTAAGAGGTCTCTAATATGGCTTCTGTTTCTACCTCGGTGTCCTTCGCCTGACTGCATTCTACAGAGAAATTGAATGTTGAGGTGCTATGTTTGTAATGTAAGTAGATGATCAAGTTCCTAGAGTCCACAATGTGAAGACATTAAACATGGAACTCTCAAGATTCCCATTAGACCTTATGGTTCTTTTGTTCCCATACCTAATAAATCCACATAACCTGGCCTCTGCTTAGCTGGGGGGCAGGGACAGGTATTCTTTAAGACAGTATTAAAAAGAATGTAAGTTTCAGCGTATGCTCATGATTTTCTATTGTTTCTTTAACTTATAAAGCACTTAGTAAATCTTTTTTAACTTATCAGCTTAATGTGTATCTTCTGCACTGTCAGATTCAGAGAAGAAAATTAACATATGAAGTGTAAAAGTAATTTTTATTTTTACCAATTCATTGATCAGAATATTTATAAACATTTTATCTTCTGCACAGAAAGTCCATGGCTACTCTATGCTGGTTAATAACAGAGTCAATCATTCAAAATAGCTTTGCCACAACATAAATGATGTGCTTTTGATGGAATTTCCCAAATAGATATCTCATGGATGACTTATGTATAATCCAAATAATATCTTCCTGACATATAGAGATGATCTGTATTGAATCAATGTCTTCTTTTTAACATCTCAAAACATAAGTTTTTGATGGAAGGTCTCTTCTTATCAGGGTGTCATGACAATCAATGCCCGGTGCAGTCCTAGTTTGCTAAAAGCAAACTTACACATGTCTTTTTCTGTAAGAAATATCAGTAAGGCTTCTTGTTTAGCCATCTTTATTTTACAAAAACTTTTTATATAAACTGTCCTCTCACACTTATAGAGGATCTTTCTTTTACTGATCTATGATCCTAAAATAATTTTTGAATTTGCTGTTACAATATTTATTTAAATCACAATTTGTTTTATTTGTGGTTATAAACCGTATTAATTTCTGCTACATTCATAGAATTGCATAGCATTTATTAAGAAATGTAACCTTATTGAATCTTTTGCAAAGGTGGAGCTTAGTTGAATGATCTGAGAAGAATCCAGCCAGGACCATGAGGATGAGCCAGCTGCTTTTCATAGGGATGCAAATAAGAGCAAGATGCTATTACAGATGTTCTGAATTTGCTATACATTTTGCATCTGGAGAAATGATTTAGAACTAACTATGAAAATACTCTTTCCTCTCACAGTTTGTTTTAAAACATATTTAACAAAAAACTCTGATGGGAAAGACAGAGAAGAGAGACGAAAAAGGGAGAGAGGCAGAGATAAAGAGCCAAAATAAGCTCTACATAAGATTTCCTATGTTATAAATATACTAAATACATTTTAAGGTAATAAACTATATAAAGCCAACATTAATGTAAGAACTGAAAATAATTAATAAATATTTTGTCTTTCTTTGTCCTAGAAAATGATAGTTTGTCTTCAGATCTGTTTATGGTGTTAGAAATTTCTTTTTTTTAGTATATGTGTTACTTTATGTAGCACCCTTAGAGATGCTTGTCTTAGTTTATTGTTCCCCAGAATTAATATAAATGAATGGCTTGAAGGATAGATTAGAGCTATCAACTCACCAATCATTACAGCTAGTTCAGTCTCTGGCATGAAGTAACTGGAGGTGGCTATGAGAAAGGACAAATAGTAGGCAATGAAAAGTAGGAGGAAGGAGATGACAGCCTTCATGGCTCCCATGTGGGCATCTGTGCTGGGGTCTCTGGCCCCTGTAGCAATGAGCTGCATCTGCCTTATGTGTCTCCAAAGGGAGAGGATCAGGAGGAGAAATGAAATCAGGGACACAGAAAAGGGGAACAGCGTCAACACGTTGAGGTATACCTTGATGGAAGCATATTGAGCTTTATTTTCTCTGCATCTCAAAGTTAAGTTTGTTTTCCACTTGGACTTGACACAAAGCCTGAAATCATCATTCAAATTCTCAGTGACAGGAAGGCTAATAAACACAGAGAAGGCCAAGCACACCAGCAGGATCCCAGGAATCACTCTGTCAATTCTCCACTTTATCCAGAGGAAAAGAGGATGGAAGAAATTAGCTATCTTGAGGAAATAGAAAATGCTGAGGCAGGTGGCGAACCAGACGCTTAAATGGTTGGTTAATGTCCAGAAGAAGTCAATGATTCTCATTTGTTTACCAGTGGCATAGACATCTGGATACAGCATCAATATAAAACAATCTAACAGTATTATACACAATAGAAAAATTCTGGATATGGCCAAACATGTGAGGATTAAATCAATGGAAGCAATCTTCTTATTCTTGATCCAGTCCATGCAGTTTACCAATCCAATAAATGCATTTCCTAAAATCCCCACTGAAAACTCTCCAACTGCTATTATCATTAAGGTGTGGTATACTACATCTGACATGTTAAAACAGAGAAATATCCAATTTGTTTCTATTTCAACTGATGTAGTATATCTATACCTACTTCTTAGATTTTGCTGCTATTTTCTTTACCTCTTTTATGATGGAGATTGGAATAGCAAATGAAGACTGTAGTTATCGTCATTAAATCCTAATTAGTCTTGACAAACATTGTGGTTGGCGATCCTTGGACTGGTTGCTGTATATCCATTTACCTTCCCAGCAAGTTTTACTTTCCCACATATGGTTAATTTGGGCTGAGCTTCAGTCTGCCAAGATGCAAATTAGGCCGATTCCCGTTCATGGCCCCAGACTGTCTTTCTCATGTTACATTTTGCAAATTTTGGATTTATTACTTGGTGATGCATGCTAGTAACCTCAACAGGTGTGCCAGATTTAACAAATAAGAATATAGAACACCTAGCTAAATTTGAATGCCAAATAAACAATGCATGTTTTTTGTTTTGTTTTGTTTTGTTTTGTTTTGTTTTGTTTTTAGTGTATGTCCCAAATGCATGAGATAACTACTTCCAGGAGTCACTGAAATTCAAATTAATTGAATGTCCTGTATTTCATCTGGCAAACTTAAACCTCAAGCATTTCTGATAATTAGAAAATGGCCAAAGAATTGAAATTTGTAGAGGGATCTTCATTTGTTGAATGATAGTATTAATTACTACTAAAAATCCAAAGTTTGGTTTAACATTGAGGACATTTTTCCTTTTTTTTGTTCAGACAGAGTGGGAGGGAGAGAGAGGAAGAGAGACAGAGAGAGAAACATCGACGTGAAAGGGACACATCGAGTAGTTTATCCTTTTTATAAGCCTCTGGGTAGAATACCAGTGTGATGCCACTTAGCACCATTACACAGAGCAAACAAATTTTGGAGATACATAAACTGGTGAGGATGTAGTCAACTGAATAGATCATTTTTATTCTTAATCCAGTCAATCCAGTTTACTAGTCCAATGTATCCATTTCCCAAAATTTCTACTATGGATTCTCCAGTTATTATGATCATAAAGACTGTACTAAGCATGTTGATAGAGAGAACACACTGATCTCAAATATCACTCCAGATAGGTGAATTTACAGATGACCAGTTGTAGCATAATAAATAAATTCTTCAAATCATGGAACAATGTTTTCATTTGTCATTATTTTGACTTTGATATCATTCCAGAAGTGCCCAGCTCTCCTTTGAAATATGATCAGTTCTACGTTCATGAAGAATAAACCAATGAATTGATTGCTCCAAATACATATCTTGACTAGATTTGTAAGCTGGGAAAATTATAATTATCACCCTTTAGTGAGTGATAACAGAAATGTCTGGTTAAAACTGCTCTCATACAAATGAAAAGAGATCATATTTCATGAATTTGCAATTGACATCATGCTGGTAAGTTCCATATATTTGGACCTGTCAAACTGATTTTCAAATAGGAAGCCACAAAAAACTAATAAAAACATGTTTATTAAAAATCAAAATGTATAAATGAAATATCATTTTCATCACTGTAAGTTATAAAATTTCCACAAATCAGGTATCCTAGTGAAAATGGATTTTAGTTTTCAAAACAATCAGCATAATCAGATTGTAGAGAGTTAACTAACTTTCACTCAGATGATAATTTTTGTTTTCATATGAATGGTTAATTAGAGAAGGATATGATTCAAACCTAATTACAAATGGCATAGTGTTATTAGTCAGGCAGGCACATGGCAACATCTACTGAGAATTTACTCTCTCTTTTAGAAGTGAACAATGCCAGATAAAGATTTGTTAGCTTTAGTTTTATTTAATATGGAAAATGCTGTCCATGACAATTTACTTTCTGCAATGTCTCTTGGATAATAAACAATGTCATTTAAAATCAAGAAATTCTAAATTATTCTAGTTATAATTGACTCCTTTTATAAGATTTATAATCTCACATTCTGCATTGTAGTCATTTCTCTAGATGGTCAATCACTTTAAAAAATGTTTTCTTTTTAACCAAACAATGTTTCTAGGAAATAAAACTGATTCTACTATTCAATTAGATTTAATTCTTGTTTGGGAAACATGACTTAGACCACAATAAATTTGAATCTAGGTTTACAAATCACCCAAATGAAGGTTCCTCTTCTTGGATTTAAGTATTTCTGCACTGAAAACATCATATGTAGTAGTTCCCCTATTTCTTACATGTATATGATGTGTAATAGGAAAGCATAAAGTAAATAATTTTAAAAAATGATTATCTGTAAAATATTAACTGAAACAAAATAGAAAAGAGAATTATGCTAAGGGAAAAACCATGTCAAAGATCCTTAAGTCTAGAAAGGCAGAAAGAACATTTAAATAATGGTTGAGAATTGACCCCTAAAACTAGCATCACAAGGTAGAGTTTACTTAGGGTTTTTATTTACTTACTTAGGGTTTACTTTTTTCTCAAGGTGGTGCTGGTATACATATTCCTAACTGTGCAACCTCCCTCTTTCCTGGTCAAACCCTCATTCTTCGGATCACACCTCTTTTTCCACATTATATTTCACCCTAGGCATAATCTCTCCCAAAGTACCCCTCATCCCCATCCTGATAAGGACAAACCATTCCAAAAATAGAGGTGATAAGAGGGCAGAAAATTAAGGATTGACTTAAGGTTCAGACAAAGTAAGCAGTTTTTGTTTTGTTTTTTAACATGATTGATTTTATAGGAAGTGCTGGTGTGTTTAAAATCTCTTTCCCACTACGACTTAAAGAACTAGAAAGTAAACAAAAAGAAAAACCCAGAGCTAGTAGGAGGAAGGAAATTGTAAAGGTCAGAGCAGAAATAAACAACATAGAGATTAAAAAAAAAATTCAAAAGATCAATGAAACAAAAAGCTGGTTCTTTGAAAAGATAAACAAGATCGATGAACCTTTAGCCAGACTCACCAAAAAACAAAAAGAGAGAAACCAAATAAACAGAATCAGAAATGAAAGAAGAGAAGTAACAACTGACACCACAGAAATACAAAGGATCATCGAAGCATACTATGAACAATTATACACCAACAAATTGGACAATCTAGAAGAAATGGACAAATTTCTAGAAACACACAGCTTCCCAAAACTGAACCAGGAAGAGATAGAAAACCTGAACAGACCAATAACAACAAAGGAAATTGAAGATGTAATTAAGAAACTCCCAGCAAACAAAAGCCCAGGCCCAGATGGTTTCAAGGGAGAGTTTTACCGAACATTCAAAGATCTAATATCCATTCTCCTCAAACTATTCCAAAAAGTCCAAGAAGACAGAACACTTCCAAACTCATTTTATGAGGTCAGCATAATTCTAATTCCAAAACCAGAAAAAGACACTACAAAGAAAGAAAACCACAGTCCAATATCCCTGATGAACACAGATGTCAAAATCCTTAACAAAATATTAGCAAATCGGATCCAGCAATACATCAAAAAAATTATTCATCATGATCAAGTGGGTTTTATCCCAGGCATGAAAGGATGGTACAATATTCGCAAATCAATAAATGTGATACACCACATACACAAAATGAAAGATAAAAACCATATGATCATATTAATAGATGCTGAAAAAGCATTAGACAAAATCCAGCAATGTGGGAATAGAGGGATCATATTGCAACATAATAAAGGCCATATATGAAAAACTTACAGCCAACATCATACTCAATGGGCAAAAACTAAAAGCATTCCCCTTAACAATGGGAACAAGACAGGGATGCCCACTTTCACCACTCTTATTTAACATAGTACTGGAAGTCTTAGCCACAGCAATCAGACATGAAGAAAAAATAAAAGGGATCCAAATTGGAAAGGAGGAAGTGAAACTGTCATTATTTTCAGATGACATGATATTGTACATGGAAACCCCTAAAGACTCCATAAAAAATCTACTAGACTTAATAAATGAATTTGGCAAAGTAGCAGGATACAAAATTAACGTCAAGAAATCGATGGCATTCTTATACACCAATGATGAAATCACAGAAAGAAAAACTAAATAAACAGTCCTATTTACCACCACAGCAAAAAATAATTAAAATATCTAGGAATAAATTTAACCAAAGAAGTAAAGGACCTCTGTACAGAAAACTACAGGTCATTGAAAAAAGAAATAGAGGAAAATATAAAAAAGTGGAAGCATATACCTTGTTCATGGATTGGAAGAATTAACATCATTAAAATGTCCATACTACCCAAAGCAATCTATAGATTCAATGCAATCCCCATCAAAATACCAATGACGTATTTCACAGAACTAGAACAAACACTCCAAAAGTTTATATGGACCAAAAAAGACCCCAAATAGCCATAGCAAACTTGAAAAAGAAGAACAAAGTAGGAGGGATCACAGTACCAGATATCAGGTTATACTACAAAGCCACTGTAATCAAAACAACCTGGTACTGGCACAAGAACAGGCAGATAGATCAATGGAACAGAATAGAGAACCCAGAAATTGACCCAAGACAATATGCTCAATTAATAATTGACAAAGGTGGCAAGAGCATACAGTGGAGTCAAGACAGTCTCTTCAATAAATGGTGTTGGGAAAATTGGACAGCTACATGCAAAAAAATGAAACTAGACCATCAACTTACACCATACACGAGAATAAACTCAAAATGGATAAAAGACTTAAATGTAACTCGTGAATCCATAAAAATTCTAGAAGAAAATGTAGGCAACATAATTTCAGACATCATACGCAGCAAAATTTTCACTATACAATACCTAAGGTAAGAGAAACAAAGGAAAAAATGAACACATGGGACTACATCAAGCTCAAAAGCTTCTGCACAGCAAAAGAAACAACCATCAAAACGGAAAGGGATCCCACTATATGGGAGACCATAATCGCCAATGATGCATCAGATAAGGGGTTAATTTCCAAAATATATAGAGTGTTCATACAACTCAACAAAAGGAAGACAAAGAACCCAATTAAAAAATGGGCAGAGGAACTAAATAGACACCCCTCCAAACAGGACATACAAATGGCCAAGAGACATATGAAAAAATGCTCAATGTCACTAATCATCAGAGAGATGTAAATTAAAACAACAATGAGGTATCACCTCACACCTGTCAGAATGGCTGCCATCAACAAATCATCAAACAATAAGTGTTGGCGAGGGTGTGGAGAAAAGGAGACTCTAGTACACTACTGGTCGGAATGCAGACTGGTGCAGCCACTGTGGAAAACACTATGGTGTTAGCTCAAAAAATTAAAAATTGAACTACCATTTGACCCAGTGATCCCACTTCTAGGAATATACCCTAAGAAGCCTGAAACACCAATCAGAAAGAATATATGTATCCCTATGTTCATAGCAGCACTATTTACAATAGCTAAGATCTGGAAACAACCCAAGTGTCCATCAGTAGATGAGTGGATAAAAAAGCTGTGGTACATGTGCACAATGGAATACTATGCAGCTGTAAGAAAGAAAGATCTCTTATCCTTTGAGATGACATGGAAGGACCTGGAGAGTATTATGCTAAGCGAAACAAGCCAAGCAGAGAAAGACAAATATCACATGATCTCACTTATTTGTGGAATATAATGAACTAAACAAACTGATGAACAAAATTGACCCAGAGACATAGAGGTGGGGTACAGACTGACAATCCTCAGAGGAGAGGGGGCTGGGGAGGGGAGAGATAAACCACAGAACTTATATGCATATATGCATTACCAATGGACATAGAAATCGAAGCTGGGGATGGGGCGGGGGAATGGGGAGGAGGGTGTCAGTGGGGGGAAAAGGAGAAACATCTGTAACAAAAACAAATTAATAAAAAAAAAATAAAATAAAATAAATAAAATAAAATCTCTTTCCTATAACATTCTTGTGCAGGGTGGGGTGCACAGTAGGAACCTCCCCTGCAGGTATTGGTGCCCCTCTTGCTGTTACTCATACAGTCACCCTCAGCTCTTGCTGCTTTAGCAAGACCTCTTAAGAATGTGACGCGTTTGAAGGGCATCTATCTATCTTTTGCTGCAGAGTTATAGTTCTGGGCCCTCAATTTTTTTCCCTACCACCCCACAAGCTTTATCCTTTGAGAAAAAGACAGCCCTCCAGATTTTGTAAACATTTTTAATATTTTTATTTTTATTTATTAATTTATTTTTGTTACAGAGGTTTCTCCTTTTCTCCCCATTGACACCCTCCTCCCCATCCCCCCACCCTGTCCCCAGCTTTGTTGTCCATGTCCATCACTTATGCATACATGTGCATAAGTTCTGTGGTTTATCTCTTCCCTCCCCCATTTTTAATATTTTTAACATTGTGTCTTTTATTTTATTTTTTTTAACTTATCTTTATTGCTGAATGTATTACAGATGTTCCTCATTTTTCCCCCATTGCCCCCCTCCTCCCCATTCCTGCCCCCCTCCTGCTTTTCCCCTCACTGTTGTCTGTGTCCAGTAGTTATGCATATATACATATAAGTTCTTTGGTTTATTTCTTCCCACCCCCCAACCCCCCTTCCCTTTGAGGTTTGTCAGTCTAACAACCAATTTGTACTTCTTAATCCCTTCACCTTTTTCACCCCTCCCCCCAGCCCCCACCCATCTGGTACCCAACAAAAGTTCTCTGTATCTATGAGAATGTTTCTGTTCTGCTTGTTCATTTTGTTTGTAGATTCAATTGTTGATAGATATGAATTTATTGCCATTTTGTTTGTTCATATTTTTTTATCTTTTTTTTCAAGAAGACCCTTCAGCATTTCATACAATAATGGTTTGGTGGTGATGAACTCCTTTAGCTTTTCCTTGTCTGGGAAACTCTTTGTATGGCCATCGATTCTAAATGACAGCTTTGCAGGATAGAGTAATCTTGGTTGTAGGTTCTTGCTTTTCATCACTCTGAATATTTCTTGCCACTCCCTTCTGGCCTGCAAAGTTTCTTTTGAGAAATCAGCTGACAGTCTGATGGGAACTCCCTTGTAGGTAAGTAACTGCTTTTCTCTTGCTGCTTTTAAGATTCTCTCTTTGTCTTGAACCTTTTGCATTTTGATGATGATGTGTCTTGGTGTGGGCCTCTTGGGGTTCATTTTGTTTGGGACTCTCTGTGCTTCCTGGACTTGTATGTCTGTTTCCTTCACCAAGTTAGGGAAGTTTTCTGCCATTATTGTTTCAAATAGGTTTTCGATTTCTTGTTCTCTCTCTTCTCCTTCTGGCACCCCCAAGATGCGAATGTTGGCACGATTGAAGTTGTCCCAGAGGCTCCTTACACTATCCTCATTTCTTTGGATTCTTTTTTCTTTTTGCTGTTCTGATTGGGTGTTTTTTGCTTCCTTATATTCCAAATCGATGGTTTGCTTCTTGGATTTACCTACTCTACTATTGAATCTGTGTAAATTATTCTTCATTTCAGTTAGTGCCTCCTTCATTTCTGACTGGTCCTTTTTTATGCCCTTGATGCCCTCTCTAAGTTCACTGAGGTTCTCACTAAGTCCATTGAGCATCCTTATAAGCAGTGTTTTGAACTCAGCATCTGTTAGGCTGCTTAACTCTATTTCACTTAGTTCTTTTCCTGGAGTTCTGTTCTGTTCTTTCATTTGGGACCTGTTTCTTTTTCTCCTCAGTTTGGCTGCCTCCCTGTGTTTGTTTCTATGTATTACTTAGCGAGAGGTATAGGGCTAACTGAGACCAGATGCTGCTTGTTTGAAAGAATTTAGGAAAAGCTGAAGCACGATCCAAGACAGGCCAATCCTATGGTAAAGCAACTGGCAACAGCTTGGGTAGGCCTGGAAGTTGCGTGGGGCGGGGCCTCAGGGCATCACCAGGGCGGGGCCAACAGTGTGAGCCAGGTAGCTGGAGTCCCAGATATGGCAGCGTCTGCCAGCCCAGGGAAGGGCTCACCAAAGGAACAAAAGCCTCTGATAGCACATCTGTCCAGGAGAAAACTGACTCTCCAGCGCTTGCTCCAATGCCAAACAGCTCAGTTCTTCCCCATGTGACTCTGGTGCCTTTCAGGCTCCTTCCCGCACGCTGGAGCCTGGAGGGTGCGAGTCCGAGTAAGTCTGTGCGCGGGCCCTTTAAGAGGAGCTGCCGGGGGCTCCAGCCACCTCAGCCTCAGTTCCCGCTGATTTTTCCAGCCAGAAGTTATGGGGACTTCTCTTCCTGGCACTGGAACCCTGAGCTGGGCGCCTGGTGTGGGACGGGGACCCCTCAGTCCTCAGGGAGGACCTTCCCAGCCGAGTGTCCTCTTAATTTTTATCCGCCACACGTGGGTGTGGGACCAGCCCGTTGTGCCTCCGCCCCTCCTACCAGTCTCGATCCTGCGGCTGCTGCTTTAATTTCGTAGTTGTAGGACTTCCATTCAGCTTGATTTCAGGCGGTTTTGAATGATGGTTGTTCTGTAGTTTAGTTGTAACTTTGATGTGGTTGTGGGAGGACGCGATACTGCGTTTACCTACGCCGCCATCTTGACCGGAAGTTCAACATTGTGTCTTTTAGAAGAAATGTTTTACACAGTTCATCCAAAGAGCAGAGAACTGAACTTCTCGCTATTGCCTTGGCCCTGACAGCTGTTACCAGCACCCTTTTTCCAAGAAAAGTCAATTCCCAGGTGATTATTGGACAGCCTTCGAGGGGGAAGATGAGGGAAGCTGCTAGCTCACCCTTCCAGAGTGAGGGCCGAATCTCATGGACCTGACCTCAGAGGTGCACCAGTGCTGCCCAGGTAGATAAGAGACACAGTCTATCGTGCTTCCATTCCTAGGCCTGTCTGTTAGGGACCTCTTGTTAATGATCAGCTGGAAGTGAAGATCAGTTCAGTGATGTGGAACTTTTAGGAACAAAAAACTGTGACTTCTGGATTTGGGGTGGCTTTTTTTGTGCTAGGGGTGGGGTCATGGGTTAATGTTGAACAATTTTTAAGTCTGTATTATGTTTAAAAATATTAATGATTTAAAAGTTTAAATTTTTAATTTTTATGTGTGAAAATACTTCCTGTTGGCTACAAGGGAAGCTCAAGTGGTGTCTATTGTGCTGTTAAATATATATTATATACTTTGGAAGAAGAAAAAAAATCTCTTTCCCATAGCCTGTTGGCCTGAAATTCTTCTATTCATTGAGTTGAAAGCCTTTGCCAGTACACGGCAGAAAGAAGTCGAACCTTGTTGCATTTAGGTGATGTTAGCAAGGGATTCAGATTCAGTTTTTCGGTGATGATGGATTAAAAATTAAACAGGACAAAATGTGAAGGAACACAAAGAAAAAATTAGAATCATTATAGATATTAATTATTTCCAATAGCATATAATAAAAAATGATTGCAATCAATTGGGAGAAGGGAGACAGTCTTGGTTGACTTCTTTCCCCTTGTAGTCAGGATTCTCTACGGAACAAAAGATTTCCTTCTTGTGGAAACCTTTCACAATCCTTAGCACCTTCAGAAAAGCCTCCCTCAGCTTGCTGTTCCCCATTATCAGGATGAGTGAATAGCTCGACGAAAAAATGACAGTTATGATGCCACCAAACATCATCACAAAATTTCCCTGAGGAGTCACAAAGCTGGAGGTTACAAGAAGAAAGACTGTATAGTACATAATCAAAAGCAGCAAAAAGGCGATCACTACCTTTAAGGCCCTCATGTGGGCTTCTGTGCTGGAGTCCCTGGACCCTGTGGCATCAAGTTTCATCTGCTTGGTGTGTTTAAAGAGGGAGCAAAGTAACAAGAGAAATGAGATCAGGCAAAAAATAAAGGGGGCTATAGCCCCCAGATTCAGGGTAATCTGTTTGAAAGCATTTGGGATGCTACTCACTTTGAATTCCCAAGTTATATTTTCTTCATGATTGACCTTGAAGTGATACCAGGAGTCCTCATTCAATAAAACACTAATAGTTAAGGATATGAGAAAAGAAATCAGAAGAATCCCAAGGAAGACACTGTTAATCTTTAGCTTCAGCCAGAGGAAAAATGAGTGGGATGTACTGGCTATTCTGAGTAAATGAAAGTTGCTGAGGGAGAAGGTAAACCAGACACTTGAATGATTGCTAAGTGCCCAGAATACATCCAAAGTGCTCATTAGCTCTCCATGGGCATATGTATCTGCAGAGAGCAGCATAGCAAGGTCATCTAAAAATATTACACACAAGAAACAGATTTTGGAGATGGCTAAACTGACCAGGATGATGTCAGTCAAGGAGATAACACTCCTTTTGAGACAGCCAGTGCAGTTAACCAGTACAATAAATCCATTTCCCCAAATTCCTATAGTCAGTTCATCAGCAGTCAAGATATGGCCTCTGATACTGGACAAAGTAGGGAGTCCTTTTCCTCATTGGGTGCTGCTAGAGGTAAACTTCTTACAATATCACAAGAAAAAGGATTTTCTTTGACTCACACAGGAGAACAGGTGATTTTTACTTGTGTGGAATTAAATCCCTGGGTTTCCAAAGTCCCATTTCTTTTAGTCCAGTCATAGAAGAAGTGTAGCTGGGTTTCAGTAAAGCTAAAAGTAAAGCCAGTGTCCAGAGTTTCCTTTCTATATTGCAGCCAGGTCTAGTTCAGCATCAGGCTAGTTACTACCCATTAGTCTGTTGTGTGTGGGGGTCTGTATGGCCGTGGGCCACACGGGAGAATGCCAGGAAGCTGGCATGAGCCATGAGACAAGTGTGCTAAGAGGAACCAAGAGAGCCCAAGAGCACAAGAGAGGGAACTCCTTTGTTCAGGGGGTTAAGTATCCCAAATCTTCGTGGGCTTGCAGTGACCACACCCATTTTGGCCAACCATCTCTGTCCCCAGGTGTGATTGACAGCAAGCACCTTATCTAGTCCCCCCAACTTTATTGGGCATGGGTCTATCTTCCCTTTGTTGGACCCCTGGGGAGTGTAAAGTTGTAGCTTCTTGGTGAAGCTACCCATATGACATGCCTAGAATGTCTGGCCTTCCCTTTGTTCCTTTCCTATTCTTAATAACTACTTAATTACAATGGTATCACCTCCATTGTACTTGGTATGTCAGCAGAGAGTTCTGATTTTGGAGATCACTGATGATTGACTTTCAGCTGAACAGTACAGAATCTTGGATTTCTTGGATTTGCACAATCTTTCTCATTTTAAGCTTGGCATATTTTTGATTCATCAGTCTAAGTAAGATGTTGACCAGAAACTTCAATAAGAAATCAATTACTTGGAAAATATGGCTAAAATTTAATTTGGAGATGTGATTACCATCTCTAATGACTTGGAAGTTACCCCCAAATTGTGGACCATTTTGTACAAATGCAGGTTTTAGAGCTTACACACAACTTTGAATTTAAAGTTTTGCCAGTTAACAATAATTTTAGCCTCAAAATAAATGGATTGACTTTATTAATTAGGATCACTTAGGTAGGGTAGTAGTGGTTTTTAATTTTCTTAAAAAGACAGCTATTCAACTTCTACCTCTATCATCCTGTAATGTGGAAGACTGAGCTCTAGTTGTGCCCATTATTACTCAGTTTGAACTCAGAATCTGTATTTATATGTAACCTATTATGGTTAAAATATGAATTATAAAACTTCTTTATAATGCTTTTATAATAATAGAAACCCATTTCAAATACAAAATATGTTTGATCAGATTTTTATTATTTGTATACCTGTTTTGTAGCTTCATGATTTAAAGCTCATAGCATCTAAATGCATAAAACAATAAAGCAAATTATACTGGAATTCTCTTGCATTGGTTTTAATATTCCACCAACTTAGCATATAAGCTGGAGGTTTTCAGATTTTGCTTTAACTGGAGGAGCTGCCCTGTCAGAGGGAAAGGACTTGAGGTGATGACCTCAAGCAAATGACCAACATCATTTGCACATGTATTTTAAGAATATTGGCAATAATAGACACTGAGTATAGGAAATGGAGACAAAGAATCCCACCCATTACGTGGCATTAGGAGTCAAGGATCTTTTCATATATTTAAGAGCCATGTAAATTTATATTTTGTGAATTGTACATATTCTTTGCTCATTTTTTCTACCTTTCTTGAATTTCTAGGAGGTCTTCATATATTAGAAAGATGGGCACTTTTTCTATGTTGTGAATTAACAACATTTCCCCAGTTTGTTATTTGACTTCAGCCTTTTCTTGTATTTTCTAAACACAAACAGAAGTAACGAAATTTTATATAGTTATATTTATCAGTCTTTTCTCTTATGAATTCTGGGTTTTGAGTTATAGTTAGAAGTCTTTTCCACTAAATCTTCCTGTATTTTCTTTATTTCTCTCATGGTTTGCTTTTTTAAAAAACTGATTTTGTATATACTATATATAAGTATAGTAAGTATAGATCCAACTTTATTTCACTATAGATAGCTATCTACTTATTCCAATTTGCTAGTTTATCTTGCCCCCCTCACTTTGAGGTACCCCCTTTATTTAAATTATAATTTCCTTTATATATTTATGGATCAAGTATCTATTGCTCTTGATCCTTATTGTACTAATAGTGACTAAAATGACTGTGACTGGTATGCCTATTTCTAATTGCACAGGAGAGCTTATGACAATTTGAGATTTTAACTATTCAGCTGGTGATAGAAAATCAGTGATCTTCTATAGTGTTCCTGTAAATTTCTCTAATTTTTTTTATAGCTGTAAGTCAGATCTAAAAGTTGATTGTGTATATAAGAGAATTACTATATAAAATGTATTCACAGACTCACCAAATGAAACTTACAGCAATGATGGGAAAACAGTGGGATCTTAACAGTGGGAATGACAAAATCTACGTGGACTTGGATAAATAAAGCTAAGAATCTTAAACTCCTTTTCTAATGGAAGCAATCTACTGTCCTAGGTTAGAGATAATTGGCCTTGCTTTGCTTAAAGACCCTGTAGTAACCTCACCTGAGAAGGTTGCCATGCAAAGGGATGTTTATTTTCTTCAAGATCCACTTCAATCCCATTTATTGACTCTAGACACATAACCAAAGTCACACTTCAGCATATTCCAGGCAACAGGGGGAGGGATAGGGGAAGGAAGGCAGTTACAAAGTCTGACTAAAAACGAAAACATTTACTCTCCAAAAGAATTGCAAGATTTGTCTTATTTGTAATGACAGACACCCAAAGAATACATGTGAAAATGGATTTGAAGGGCTTTAGACCAAAGAGGATAGAATGCAACACTGGAGCTGGGCCAATACACTGATATAGTTGCCCCTTCATAGATTCTGTGTTTAATGTGTTAGCTTGTGAAGCCAGCTTTAACAGTTTACTTACTTAGTTGTCAAAAGTGTGAAATAAAATTTTATTTACATTAAATGAAGTTTAATGATAAAATTGGCAGAATATAGAGGAAATATTGTACAGTAATAATTTAGGAAGATAGGAGTATTAAAGTGAATTTATAATATGTAACTTTACATTTTCTCCCCATTATATGACTAGACAAGGCCCAAAGTACACTTCATGTACTAGGGCAATGAGAAATACATTATTGAGAGAATGATCAATATCTTTGACAAGCTCTGTAGAATCTGTCATCTCAACAGAATGTATGATGGTAGTAGATGCTTGAGATGAACTTCCTAGTTTTCTTTTCTTTTTTTCTTTTCTTTTTTCAGATAGAGTGGGAGGGAGAGAAGGAGAAAGAGAGAGAGAGAAACATCAATGTGAGAGAGACACATTGAGTGGCTGCCACCCACAGGACCCCAACTGGGGCAGGGACAAACCGAAACCAAGGTACCTGCCCTTAGCGGAACCCAACCCGGGACTCTCTGGTCCGCGGGCCCACGCTCTAACCTCTGAGCCAAACCAGCCAGGACAAGAGCTTCCCAGTTTTGATGAGGATGATGCAGTCCTGAAGTATCAATGCCTAAGCAATAAATGCAAAATGGACACAAATACTATATCGGACAGCAAGGACCCAGTGGGGATTAGAATTCTGTGACATTCAAGTAGCTTTGGTGGTGTTTAATTGTTCACAATGTGTTTAAGAATGAAAGAGAGTCAAGGGCACGTACCTTGGTTGTGGTTTGTCCCCGGCCCTGGTTGGGTCATGCCGGAGGCGGCCAATTGATGTTGCTCTAACACATCAATGTTTCTCTCTATCTCTCTCCCTCCCTCCCGCTCTATCTGATAACAAGTAGAAAAATATCCCTGAGTGAGGAATAAAAAAATAAATAAATAAAATAAAAAGAATGAAAAAACTGGTCCCTGGCCTGGTAGCGTAGCTCAGTTGGTTAGAGAAGCTCAGTTGGTTAGACCATCGTTCCCATACGCCAAGTTTGCGGGTTTGATCCCGGACAGGGATACATACAAGAACCAATGAATGCATAAATAAGTAGAACAACAAATCAATCTCTCTCTCTCTCTCTCTCTCTCTCTCTCTCTATATATATATATATATATATATATCAAATAAAAGAAAAGAATGAAATAGATGGGTAGCCTACTAAAATCCTACTTGGTCTTTATAACAAAAGAAATTCTGCATCTGGAGACCAAAAATATGGCCCCTGAAAGTCAATTCCTTAAAGGGCAATGAGAAAATAATATATGTCCAGCAAAAGGTTAAAATGTTGAGGGTACTTACCTCTCAACCATGACACTGAATTGAAGGAAGGAAAGAAAGATTTATTGTTCTGAGAATTTCTAATAATAAACTTGCACACATGTATATTTGGGACCAGAATTTGTACTACTTATGTAGCCTTTACTACCTTTGTAGTAAAATTACAAACCAAAGTGTTTTTTTAAAATTATAAGTTATCTTTATTATTTTTATAATTTGAAATAATATGTAAAATTAATCAGCATATTTTATGTGGCTGCTGGGTTCCCCAGTCAGCATCATAAGCAATGTTAAATCCTTTTTGGCAAAGTACACTATAAACTTGACCTCAAAGAACTTCCACAGATAAAGTTTAATGAAACTGAGTTCAAAATAGAATCACAAAATACATGACGACCAGGAGTCATAATCAAGTCAGCACAAATAATGAACTAAATAAACTTAGACATTAAACCACCAGACATCAGAGTTAGTAATCATACAGTTTATGAAAATGCTGAGGAAGTCTCTTTTTCTCCTTTCTCAAGGAAAGTTAACCAAACGGTTCTATTCATGTATCTTGTCTATTATGTAATTACATTTCCCTGATTACATTAATTATTGCACAATTTATAGAACATTTAGAAATTCACAGAAAACTAAAAGAAAATAAAAATCTGAAATGCTACTGTCCATAGATAAGTGACCTAACCATTCAGCTTATATATAAATGTAATCACAACAGTTTTTTAAGCAACACACCTACCTATATCTGTCTATATTGAAATTTATCTTGAAATCAATGAGAAACATGTTAACAGTTAGTTGAATGTTACAAATATACATAATTTCTCCTTCAGGCCTTTCTGTGTTTTTAATTTTAGGTGCAATAAACCATATTATTTTATCAGGAAAAAATGGAGTTATTGTTAAAAGTAACATGTAACAATAAAACTAAGCTAACATTTGCAAAAATAGCAGTAGAAGAAATCATAAAGGGAAATATACAGATCTGAGTTTATATAAATTACCACCTTATTTCCCCAAACACTATGAACTAAGTTATTTACAAAACAGCAAATTAAGATAAAGATCATAACACATATGTAGCATGATGTTAATATGTAAAGTGTCACATAATTGGTAAGAAGAACTATAGGCATGAAAAGATAAAAGGAAAACAAATGAATAATTTCCAAAAATTTACGCCATTTGTTACTAATTCTGTAAAATGCCTAAACTCACTAGTAATAAAATACATGAAAATTAAAAAGATGTTTTTGCGATCAAAGCAGTGACATTAGCCTTGGCCAGTTTGGCTCAGCGATTAGAACATCAGCCCTAGAATCAGAGTCTCAGTTTCGATTCTCAGTCAAGGACGCGTACCTAGGTTGCAGGTTCAATCCCCTGCCCCTGTTGGGGTTGTGCAGGAGGCAACCAATCAATGTTTGTCTCTCACATCGATGTTTCTCTCTCCCTCCCTCCCTTCCACTCTATCTAAAAAAAAAAAAAAAAAAAAAAAAATCAATGGAAAAATATCCTCAAGTAAGGATTAAAAACAATTTTAAAAAAACCCAATGACATTAAATATAACTTTGTATGGTTTCAGGTTTGGAAGTGGATGGATATTTTTTTCACTACTGAAATATTAGTTTACTATCTCTGCAGGGCACTTTATCAATTCTGGAAGGAATTTATGAAATTTTTCTTTATTGGCATTTCCCTTAGAATAATTTAAAATACTTCACTCTCTATATAGTTAGTCATACTGGACTTCTCAGTTCTTGGAATGCTGTATACTCCATCTTGCCTCAAGATCTACACAAATGCTGCTTTCCCACCCCAAATCTCTCTTGCTCTTCCCACCGTGCTCTTATGTAATTTTCAGATCTCAAACTAAACTATCCCAACCTCAGTGACATTACTCTACTCCCAGTACAAAGTCAGCTTATTTGCTTGGCATCCTTTTGTTCTTCACTCCCCGAACCAAATATAATTAACTTATTGTTTTCTATTTATTTGTTTTTCTATTAGAATACTTTATCCATTATACTGAGATCTTGTTTAGTATTATATTCCCAACACATAACAGAGTTAGTGTTCAAAAATATTCATGAAATTAATTAAGCCTGTATATTTAGAAACCTTCCAGGTATCAGGCTGTAAGGATAAGGCAATGAACTTTTGCAAGTTGCCAAAATAACTCACTCAGTTCACATCCTAGGTTGGATACAAATATTCACTTTAAAAATCAGCATTTGAAATATGTCAATGAGTGCAAGTTTGTGTATATGAATATATATGTGTGTGTAAAAAAATCCTACATCAAAACAGTTCATCTTTCACACTGATTCTACCCTGGGTCAATACGTGTCCTTGGCGTAACTCAGTGACCATGTGGAGTCCTTTGGATCTGTGCTTCTAGCAGAGTCTTTACTTAACTCTAATTGGTTCATGATTTTGCTTCACATCAAATCAGTGGATTTGAAGACTATAAAGCCTGATTTTATCAGTACTCTGATCCCCTTTCTGCCAAGGAGACTCTGCTTCCTGAGCTATTTTTAACAGAACTACACCTGCTGGTATGACTACTGCTACTACATCAAACACACATCAGTAACAAAACAAACAAAAAAAAAGACATTAGGGTTTAAACAGTGAAAATAAAACTAACCTTTTAAAGAATTAAAATTGCAAACTCAAAAGAAGCACCCATGTCTCTGTCTCTCATTTCCATGTTCCAAATGTCAAGACTGATCAGCACTTTATTTTTGTTTCTTTTCCTTCGAGTCTTCTCGGTGAGAGGGTGCCGGTGCTTCAGGGAAGTCAGGTAAAGCACAATGAAGAGTCTGGTTTTAGATGCTTATTCCCAAGACCATCATCTTTACAGTGAATAGTCTCCAAGCTGGTTTTTCCTCTAGGAGATGTGTGAGAGGTTGCAGGGTAGGGAAGCTGGCTGAGCCCCAGAAGTTGCATGGGGGTTAGTTACAATCTCCTTAAAGAACAACATTTCCTGAGATGTCATTAAAATAATTATGGAAGACTTTAGTGGTGGTCTATAACACAGTTACAACCAGTGCAAGAATGTGGTGCAAGCGAAACATTTTCAGGCGTTTCTTCACTGGATTACTCTCACAGAGCATCCATTTCTCCCCATGCCTGTCTATGGAGTTCTGAGAAGTTTCTCTTTCCCACAGCACTTTAAAGGCTGGAGCACCTTCAAAAATTCTTGCTTTAGCTTGCTGTTTCCTAGAATTAGGATAAGTGAGTGACCGCAGGGATAAATGTCTGTGATGGTCACACCGAAAATGAACAATAATTTATTTTCTGGCACAGTAAAGCATGCTGTTTCTATGGCAATGCCTATAAAGTGCAAGATAAAGAGGATGATAAAAGATATCAAAACTTTCATTGCTTTCACATGTGCTTCTGTTCTGGGGTCTCTGACACCTACAACATTCAATTGCATGTGTCTGTTGTGTCTCCAAAGAGAAATGATTAACAAGAAGCATGTAATCAGGAACAATGTAAAGAGGAAAATGAGTCCCAGATTGAGCAGAATTTGGTAAGCAAAGTATTCACTTTTAGATGTGTTGAGCTGCCAGGTTGTGTTTCTATTATTCATTTTATAGTCATTAATAATCCTCATAATTTGTAGGAAAGTAATTAACCATGAAATAAACATCAATCCCACCAGAAAAAGAAGTACTCTATTGATTCTATGCTTTAACCAGAGAAAAATGTGGTGGGAAAAATTGGCTATCTTCAGGAAATAGAATATGCTGAGGCTGGTGGCAAAACAGATATTTAAGTGACTGATAATTAACCATGCGTAACTAATATATTCAAGTAGGTTTCCAGAGGAATACATATGTGCAGAGAATATCTTTATAAATCCATCTGTAATTATTATCCATATCAGAAAAATTCTTGAAGTAGCTAAGCCAATAAGAATTAAGCCAATTACGGAAAACTTCTTGTTCTTGACACAGTCAATGCAGTTTACAAGTCCAATAAATCCATTCCCTAAAACCCCCAGTACTGATTCAGCAGCTGCTATAAAAATGAGGAGGCCTTCCATTACATTTAGCATATCTACCAAGCCCTGATATTGTTTCTGTTACATATATTTTAGATTACCTGCTTCAGGATGAGGTATATATTGGCTGCTTGTTGGAAGAATGATTTTCTTTTCTTTCATTACATAAAGATTTAAAAGTGCCCCAGTTAATGCCCTTTGATGAAATTCGAAATACCTTCAGAGAGACCCCTCCACTTATATGTGTAAAACTTAGCTAGTCTAGAGAATGTGTTTCCATCCTGAATGCCCACCTACAATTTGTTAAAATGCAAATGAAAGTTTGATTCATGGATTTTACTTGTCCTCCTGAGACTGTTTTGCATCTATTAACCTGAATTGCAGAATAGAGGTACCAAACACACGTCTCTAAGAAACAAAGCACAATAGAAATGCCACATTTTCAATATATTTTATCTTTTAATTTTTAATTAAAATTCAAGCTCGACTGGGTAAAGAAAATTTCACAAATATTATCTCACAAAATTGTTGCTGAGCTTTTAAGTAGGTTATATTGACTACTCTTGACATGAAAGACTCTTAGAAATAATCCCTTTATTTAGCATATTTCATGGTGATGGCATCCATTCATTCATTTATTCAATAAGTATTTCACTGAGAGTCTAAATATACTAAGCTCTCTTCTAGACACTAAGAGAATATAATGGTAGGCAGAAACTCAAAGCTTGTGTGATTCATGTAATTTACATTCTAAAGGAGGAGGCAGAAACAATCACTTAAATCATTATATTGTCCAAAAATTGAAATAAAAAAAATAAATCTAATGTTTATTGAGCCTTTATTATGCTCTCTGCACTTTGCTAAGCACTTTATGGTTATTTTCTCATTTCAACAGCACAACAAACCTTTAAAATAGGTGCTACTATTGTCTTCATGTTAAAAAAGAATAAACTGAGATTTAGAGAAAAGGACTTTTCCAACTTATCCTGGCATGACTCCCATGAATAAAATCACACAATGACCTCAAGATGAATATCATCAAGCATAGAAACAAATGATGCATGATAGTCAGCAAGGCAAAACAAACATGAACAAGCAACAAATATGGACGTCATATGAACTACAAATATTGACATCAACAGATAAGAATATCTGCAGATATAACAGCTGTGTATGAACTACTTTAAAAAAGTAAAAGATGCAATTTCAGAGAATAGTAGCAATAAGAGACTGTCAGAAAGAAATAGGACATTTGGAGACAAAACTTATAGAAATAAAAAGTGTAATTATATTCAATGAAAATGGCTTACTTACTCCAAGTAAAAGACTTAATTAATATTGACAGGCAGGATTTTAAAACTTCAACAATATACTGGTTATAGGAAATATAATTTAAATATATTGTAAATATATTTAAATAAATGCACAAAGCTTGGAATTAAAGTTATGGAAAAATAGACTATGCAAACATTACCCAGAAGAAATCTGTTCCAGTTATAATAAGATCATATAAAGTAGACTTAAGGTAAGAAGCAATATTAGAGAAAAAAAGAGGAAGGGTATTTTACAGATAAAATGTTCAATTCAGCAAAATTATATTGCAGTCCTAAAATTTATGCACCAAATAATCCAACATACATTTACAGAATTAAAAAGAGAAAAGGCAAATCTATAATTATATGAAAGCCTTTAAAGCATATAATTCAATAGCTAATAATGCACATGAACCCAAAATAAATAAAGATAGAGAAAATCTGAACGACACAATTAACAAACCTGATGTATCCAACAATGGAATAATTCATATGCTTTACCAAAATTGACCATATGTGAGGCTAAAGAAAATCCCACAAATCTTAAATGAGTAAAAACTTTCAGAGTATGTTCCCTAACTACAAATGAATAAAATAAAATTCGATAACCGACATCACTAATTATCAGCAAAATGCAAATCAAAACCACAATGAGATATCACCTGACACTTGTTAGAATGGCTATTATCAAAAAGACAAGAAATCACAAATGCTGGTGAGGATGTGGAGAAAACGGAACCCTTGTGCACTGTTGATGGGAGTGTAAATTGGTACAGCTACTATGGAAAACTGTATGGAGGTTTCTCAAAAATTTAAGGATAGAACTACTGTATGACCCAGAAATCCCACTCTGTGTATTTAATCAAAGGAAATGAAAACACTATCTAGAAGAGATATCTGTACCCCCATGTTCACTGCAGCATTACTCACAATAGAACCATCTTGAGTGTCTGTCACCAGATGAATGGACAAAGAAGACGTGTATATAATATATATGAATATGTTCAGCCATGACAAAGAAGGAAATTCGGCCTTTTGCAACAACATGGATAGACCTTGAGGACGTTATGCTAACTAAAATAAGCCAGCCAGAGAATGCAGAATACTGTATGTTCTCACCTATATGTGAAATCTAAAACAGCCAAACTCATAGAGAGTAGAATGGCAGTTTCCAGGGGCTAGAAGTGGAGGGGTGGAATAGAGAGATGTTGGTAAAGGGATACAAACTCCTAGGTATAAGATGGTTAAGTTCTGGGAATCTAATATACAGCATAATGACTATAAGTAACAACACTGTATTTATTATATACTTGCAAGTTGCTTAGAGAGTAGATCTTAAAATGTTATCACCACAAACAGATACACACACACACACACACACACACACACACACAATTACTATATGAAAAAGTGGAGATGTTTACTAATCTTTATTGTGGTAATCATTTTGCAATATATACATATATCTAATAATTACATTATATACTTTACATTTATTTGTTATAGATCAATAACATCTTAATAATATTTCAATAAAGCTGGAAAAATTAAGTAACAAAAGGTAACTAGAGAAAAACATAACTCACTGAAAATTAAAAACAAAACAAGAAAACCACTTCTAAATACTCATTGAGTTACCAGCATGGGGAAGGGATAATTAGAACGATAACAGGATTTTTATTTATTTATTATTTTTTATTAATTTACTTTTGTTACAGATGTTTCTCCTTTTTCCCCCCATTGACACCCTCCTCCCCCTCCCTCCCTGCTCTCTCCCCAGTTTTGTTGTCCATGTCCATTGGTTATGAGGACATGCGTACAAGTTCTGTGTTCATCGCTCCCCTCCCCTACCCCCTCTTCTGGCAAATGTCAGCCTGTACCCTACTTCCACGTCCCCAGGACTACCCTGTTCCTCACACTGTTATGTTCATTATATTCCAGAAATAAGTGAGATCATATGATATTTGTCTTTCTCTGCTTGGCTGGTTTCACTTAAGATAATAGTTTCCAGGTCCTCCCATGTCGTCGCAAAGGATAAGAGATCTTTCTTTCTTACAGCTGCATAGTACTCCATTGTGTATATGTACCACTGCTTTTTTATCCATTCGTCTACTGATGGACACTTGGGCTGTTTCCAGATCTTAGCTATTGTAAATAGTGCTGCTATGAACATGGGGGTACATGTATTCTTTCTGATTGGTGTTTCAGGCTTCTTAGGGTATATTCCTAGGAGTGGGATCACTGGGTCAAATGGTAATTCAATTTTTAATTTTTTGAGGTAACACCATAATGTTTTCCACAGTGGCTGCACCAGTCTGCACTCCCACCAGCAGTGTACTAGAGTCCCCTTTTCTCCACACCCTCGCCAGCACTTGTTGTTTGATGCTTTGTTGATGGCGACTATTCTGACAGGTGTGAGATGATACCTCATTGTTGTTTTAATTTGCTTCTCTCTGATGATTAGTGAAGTTGAGCATTTCTTCATATGTCTCTTGGCCGTTTGTATGTCCTGTTTGGAGAGGTGTCTATTTAGTTCCTCTGCCCATTTTTTAATTGGGTTCTTTGTCTTCCTTTTGTTGAGATGTATGAGCACTCTATATATTTTGGAAATTAGTCCCTTATCTGATATATCATTGGCAATTATGCTCTCCCATACAGTGGGTTGCCTTTCCACTTTGATGGTTGTTTCTTTTGCTGTGCAGAAGCTTTTGAGTTTGATGTAGTCCCATGTGTTCATTTTTTCCTTTGTTTCTGTTGCCTTAGGTGATATATCAGTGAAAATTTTGCTGCGTATGATGTCTGAAATTTTGTTGCCTACATTTTCTTCTAGGATTTTTATGGATTCATGAGTCACATTTAATTATTTTATCCATTTTGAGTTTATTCTTGTGTATGGTGTAAGCTGATGATCTAGTTTCATTTTTTTGCATGTAGCTGTCCAATTTTCCCAACACCATTTATTAAAGAGGCTGTCTTTACTCCATTGTATGCTCTTGCCACCTTTGTTGAATATTAATTGAGCATAATGTTTTGAGTCAATTTCTGGGTTCTCTGTTCTATTCCATTGATCTATGTGCCTGTTCTTGTGCCAGTACCAGGCTGTAACCTGATATCCGGTATTGTGATCCCTCCTACTTTGTCCTTCTTTTTCAAGATTGCTGTGGCTATTCGGGGTCTTTTTTGGTTCCATATGAACTTCTGAAGCATTTGTTCTAGTTCTGTGAAATATGTCGTTGGTATTTTGATGGGGATTGCGTTAAAACTATAGATTGCTTTGGGTAGTATGGACGATAACAGGATTTTTAGAGTTGTGTAGCTTTAATAACTATTTATATAATTTGTATTCATTAATTTGTATGTCTCAATATTTTTTCTTGGTGAAAGGAACACTTCATTTTAGCATCTTTACCAAAGCCCTTCAATGTTCTCTATTCTCTTTACAAAGAAAACTCACTTCCAGTGTTACCACACAAACTAAGATGTAAATGTCATACACACAGGCATAAACAGAATTTCCATTTACCAAAATTAAATCTCAGGCATCAGAAAACCACGTTGAAAAGGAACATTTTATTTATTTGTTTTACATATGTTTTTGCTGATTTTTTTAGAAAGAGAAGGAGGGAGAGAGAGAGAAAACATGGATGTGAGAAACATCGATCCACCGCCTCCTGCACGCCCCCTACTGGGGATCAAGCCAGCAACCTGGGTATGTGCCCTGACCGGGAATGGAATCAGGACCTCTCAGTCCATGGGACTGGCGGAAAGGAATATTTTAAAGTAACATTAAACATATTCAAGAGAGTCACAATCTATGCAGAAACTTGGAAATCACCCAAGAAGCTTTTTTAAAAGAACTATTGTCAACATTTTGTTTTACAACTTTGAAGTTTTACATATTTTGTGAGAAACACATGAAACATACTGTTCTGTAATAATTTCCCACTATAAAACAAATAATTGTCATCTCATATTAATATTTTTCTCTATTATGATTATTTAAGAGAGTCAATTATTTTGATTTTGACTCCTTAATAATTTCCCTTCTCTTGAAGTTTAAGATGTTTCCAATTGTGCACTATGAGGTTTCTCAATCTCAGACACTGTCATTTTGGGTTGGATAATTCTTTTTTTTTAACTGTAGGCATTTGGCAGCATCCCTGGTCTCTACCCACAAGATGCCAGTAGCACCGCCCCAACTGTGACTACTAAAAATGTCTTCAGACATTGACAAATGCCCCAGGAGGGGTCAGAAATCACCTTAGTTGAGAACCACAGATATACTATTTCACTTTCTATGTTGATAAACAATTGTGTGTGTGTGTTTGAAAAGACTTACGTTGTTTTCTTTACATTAAAGCACGTTGGCAATAGGTAAAAAACTATGAGCTACAAATGTTGGCAATAGGTCAAAACTACATATATCTTAAGCAAATTACACCCCCCCTATGAAACTACATATATTCTGGCTTTCCAAATGAGAGAATAATTCTAGTGCAATTGGAACAGACACCAAAGTTAAATATGCACTACATTACAAAGAAAGATCCGCATGTAAACCACATTCTCAATATTGCTGAGCAACATAGAAATACCTTAGATGACTTCACTAGTAAAATCCTGACAAATTCATATAAAAATAAAATAGAACATTATTTTCTAAGCATATAAAAAGAGAATGAAACAGAAAAATACATGCAAATGAGTTTAGCCTAGAAATGATCTATTTAAATTTAGAAGATTTAACTGAGACATAAATGGAAGATTTGAATAAGAGATCAGAAATAAGGTAAGATTATAAATAATGTAAGTATAATCCCAAATATTTATAGATTTAGTATATTTCCAAACATTGTCTTTAAAGAATTATAAATAGAATTCAAGAAAAGATTATAGTATTCATTCAACAAAATGTCAGTCAAAGATTTTAATCAAGTATTTATTGAAATATAAAAGATACTCGAATTAAGAATATACACAAGTGCACATGTACATGTTTTATTCCATTTATCTATATAACAGTATTGTCAGGAAATGTATTGTTAACATTTCTATGTTTGAGAGAGAGTGGAGAGTAAAAAGTTTGGGTTTTGTTTTATACGCTGGTAACTGATCAATATTTTTTAATACCTTTGGATATTTTAAAAAATCTAGACAAATGCCATGTGTTTAATTGCTACCACATTCTAACAGTTCTCTTTTATTAATCTTAAGTTAAGGTCCTATATGACTATATTTATTTTCTGAATCTTGATCTATAATATTAATAATTATATACCATAATGTATTTTTTAAAAATTCTGATATATTTAGTTTCATAAATTCTCTCCTATTTTATTCATTTTCTTAGTTTTTTTGGTTTGCCTGTTGGCAATTTCCCTTTTTTATTTTTTATTATTATTTATTATTATTATTTTTTAATTATTCAAAAGTTTCACATTTAATATTAACAATACTGCCAAATGTATTTGATGATAATTTAAAATGGTATAGTTTAAAATAATTTAATTTAAATAATGTATAGTCAGGCTTCTAAGTGCAATTCAGCCAATGTCGCAATTTTAAATATTTTTTAAACTTAAAGTCAAACATTTTAAATTTATCATAGTTTAGTTTCAGGATAATTTTTTTTTAAAGTATTGGTTTGAAATATTGAGACCAGCACACTAACATTTCAAATCTTTTAAATGAAAAAGTCATATTTTCATCCTGGACACTCAATAGTTTTGCTTTAAAAAGAAAATTCTATACAATATGAAATAAAATCCAGTTCAAAGAGAACACAAAAAACACCTCTATGGGCCTCAAAATTAAATACAGCCTTCAAGTTGATATGATCATTAGGAAGTAATGTTTTAATCATATTCAGCTAACATTACAAGTCTCATCATTTGCTCTAAGTGGATCTTGATCATACGCTTTCAACAACTGACATGAATAACCTAGCCACATTTTATTACGAGAGAGAAATTCTATTAGTACATGGTTGTCACCTGGAAGCTAATGTACAATAGCATTCTGTCAGCAGTCCTATGTTTCTGAAAACAATTCAAGGAAATTTATGAAACTGCTGGTCCCTACGAGATGATGAGAAAATAATCCATCCTAGCCAGAAAATCCCCAAGCCAAAGCTGAACGATAGGTAAGAAGTCTTAGCATATGAGTGGACGTGTAGAAAATTTTCCATGTATGCTGGTGGAAGGATGAATTGTACAACTTCTTAGTCTGTTTCAAACTTGCCTAAAAATTAAAGTAATTTTATATGACTTAATATATAAATTAGACCCACTATTCTAAAAGCTGCCTCACTTTGCATCCAGAGGTCTCGACTAGCCTGGTGTCTCTTAATCCCAGATCTCTGTCTTGGCTGACCTATTCGTAACAGCTTAACTGATGAGGAAAATTCAGACGCAAATTTCCTTCACAGATTCCATCCCTACTGACATGCTCAACAGTGGGCTGTGAAGCTATTTGCATCTCTTTTGAGCATCCCACCACAGAAGTATATGAATCAAGTCACAAGTGATAGGAAGGGAGGGGCACACTGGAGAGAACCACATTATTCTCGTGAAAGTGAAACAACGAATAAATCTAGAGAGCAGCCAGAGGAGGGAGTTCCCTCTGACAAATGTTACTGTTCTCCCCATGATCTATTCTGGGCTTTTGCAGTACCTGTCATGGCCAGCTTTTTACATATTATTTAAAGGATACCAAAGTGAATTACTATTCTAGAAAAAAATAAATCCAAGATATCTTTATAGTGTCTAATATAAAATGCATTATCAATATATTATATTGTTACTATTTAAATACATATCTCCATATCTAATGCTAACAAGGTAATAATTTTTTTCAACTCAAACCAGAAGGTCATTTTTAATAATGCTCAATAATATATCATAGAATACAATGAGAGAAGAGGTAGGTGAAAGGGTCATGTGTGAAGTTGTCCTTTCCTTCTTCCTGTTTTTCCTCCTTTGAATGTCATCACTCATATCATGTATACAGAATTTAGAATGAAAAATTATCTCCTCTCACACACACTTCACTTCCTCAGAACACAGAGAGAGTCTTGTTTCAATTTGCTGTTTCATAAAATCAATACAAATGATTAAACAAAAGGATTTGAAAAATGCTAGCGCATTGGCAAACATCTTTGCCATCTCATTGACTAGAATAGAATAAGCAAACATGATCACGGTGATGCTCAAAATAGTACATAATAAAGAGGGGTAGGATTAAAATCAAAGCTGTCATGGCTCTTATGTGGGCTTCTGAGTTAAAGTTCCTAGCATATGTACCCTGTAGCTTCATCTGCCTACTGTGGCTCCACGAGGAGAGGATTGAAAGAAGAAAGGAGGTCAGTAATACTACAAAGATGATGAACACCGTATTGAGGAGAATTGTGTGTTAAGGAGAATCTGAGAAGTTAAAAAAAATCATATATATTCTCTATAAAATTGAATGTCATTTCTTTCCATGTTTGCCCATTCTCAATCAGTCTATTAATTGAGAATTTTCTGTTTTAGTGAGAGGAAAATGGGATTAGAGAAGTTGACTCTCTTAAGAAAATAGAAGACACTAAGGCAGGTGGTACAGGTCATATAGAAATAGTTAGAGCCTGTCCAGAGTTTGTCAAAACTTGGCATTAGCCCTGGCCAACGTGGCTCCGTTGGTTGGTCATCGTCCCGTGCACTGAAATGTTGCTGGTTCCATGCCAGTCAGGGCACATGCCTGGGTTGTAGGCTCGATCCCCAGTAGGGGGCGTGCAGGAGGCAGCTGATCTATGTTTTTCTCTCACATCAATGTTGGTCTCTCTCTCTCTCCCTCTCCCTCTCCCTTCCTCTCTCTCTCTAAAGAAAAGAAATCAACAAAAAATATTTTTTAAAAAAACAAAATAAACAAACATAAAAACTTAGCATTAGATTGTTAGAGTAAATATTTAGTCATAGACCACATTGAAAGAGATAGCTAAAATCAATACCCACAGAAAACATATCCTGGAGATGACCAAGCAGGTGAGAATAAAATAAATAGGGGAGAATTTCCAGTTCCTGATTCAGTCTATGCTGTTTACCAATACAATGACTCCATTCCCCAAATTCCTATTATGATTTCTACTACAGGAATGATTATAAACAGAGTCTCCAGTATGCTTGGCATCCATGTCTGCTGATAGGGAATCTCTGCCTTCAGCACACCATTGATCGATTGTAGCTGCACTGTTACAGACTTATGCATCCAAAGTTGTGATTTTGAAAAACTGTCTTCTTTCAGACAGCAGGGGAGAAACCTATACATGGTCCCTCTTCTTGAATCTAGGATAGTTTCTGACTGCTTCAACTAACAAAAATAGCAAAAGTGACACTACAGGAATTTGGAAGCTCTCTGAATTTGGAAGCCCATTTATTGGGGTGACATTGGCTCATAAAACGCCATAAAAAGCCATGCAGCTTGGTTTTGACCTCTTTACACTTTGGGGATGGGTACCCTGTTTTTAATTTCTTTATAATTCTTGAGTTGAATATGTGACTCATTCATTTAGTTTGAAAAATTATTTGTTAGAATAATTTTTCGCACTTTTACTGTGGTAACTTATATTTCATAAAATGCAAATATCACAAGCTTAGACCTCAGGTGAATTTTTTCGTGTGTAAACACACAGATCAAGAGAGAACATTTTTAGCACTGAGAAAGTTCTCTCGTGCCCTCTCCCAGTCATTCCCCCATGACAGAACCACTTCTAAGACCATAGATTCATTTTGCCTATTCTTGAACTTCGTCAAAATGAAATCCAACATGTTGACATAAGCAATGTCCAAACCTGTAGAGAATTTTTATAAAAATGTATTTGAGCCAGACAGAAGGTATACCTGGAAACAAGATCTCAACAGACTGAGAGAAATGCTTCTGTGACTCATTCATTTAGGAAATTTTTACTTAATATATGAAATAATGGATGTGAAATTTTAGCTTCAGCTCATTTCCTCAAGTTTGATTATACAGATTTTTGAGTTCCAAATATTGTCTTTTACTCAGAAACCTAATTAATAGAGGGTAGTTTCATTCCCAAACTTAATTTTTAAATATTTTATTGCATCATATTCTATCTAATATCTGTTCTACAGAATTTGTTGAGAAACTCTAATTTATTAGAGCATACATGGTCCAAGTGTGTAAATGTTTCCTGTATTTTTGAAAGGACTGTGTAGTATTTCTGTCCAGTAAAGATTTCACATTAAAGTATTTGACCAATTTTGCTAATTATATTCTTCAGGTTTTTTTACGTCATTATTAGTTCTGCTTGATTTAGTTTATGAAATGTATTAAATTCTCACTTTATTCGGATTCATCAGTTTCTTGTGATGCTATTAGTTTTGCTTTATCTATCTAGGTAATGCATTGTTAGGTGTGTTTAAATTCATGATTATTGCATCTATTCCATTATGTCTCCTATTATTATTAGACTGAAATAATTATTTGTGCTGTTTGCTTTAAATGTTAGTTCAACTAATACTTTTTATTGGATAGTATATTAGTTATAATTCAATTGGATATGACAAACATAAACCAATAAATAACTAATTGAATGCTATATCTAAAAAGTACAAATATAAGCATTTGTGGCACAAACATATTGAAGAAAATAGTGAGATTCTATCACCGACAAAACATAGAAGAGTAGATGTGGAGGCAGAAGCAGCAGTCACTGTGATTGTGAGCATATGATATACTTTTATCCATTTATTTTTAATCACTGTGGGGTTTTTCAAGAAAAATTTCTAATGGACTATCTAACCTCACAACTTAAAGAACTAGAAAGCAAACAAAAAGAAAACCCCAGAGCAAGTAGAAGGAAGGAAATAGTAAAGATCAGAGCAAAAATAAATGACATAGAGACCAGAAAAACAATTCAAAGGATCAATGAAACAAAGAGCTGGTTTTTTGAAAAGATAAACAAGATTGATGGACCCTTAGCTAGACTCACCAAGAAACAAAGAGAGAGAACCCAAATACACAAAATCAGAAATGAAAGAGGAGAAGTAACAACTGACACCACAGAAATACAAAGGATCGTTAGCAAATACTATGAACATTTATATGGCAACAAATTCGACATTCTAAGTGAAATGGACAAATTTCTAGAAACACATAGTCTCCCAAAACTGGACCGGGAAGAGATAGAAAACTTGAACAGACCAATAACAGCTAAGGAAATTGAAGATGTAATCAAGACTCTCCCAGCAAACAAAAGCCCAGGCCCGGATGGCTTCATGGGGGAGTTTTACCGAACATTCAAAGAAGAACTAACACCCATTCTCCTCAAACTATTTCTAAAAATTCAAGAAGAAGGAAGACTTCCAAACTCATTTTATGAGGCCAGCATAATCCTAATTCCAAAACCAGAAAAAGACACTACAAAGAAAGAAAACTACAGGCCAATATCCCTGATGAACGTAGATGCCAAAATCCTGAACAAAATACTAGCAAATCGGATCCAGCAATACATCAAAAAAATTATTCACCATGACCAAGTGGGATTCATCCCAGGGATGCAAGGCTGGTTCAATATTCGCAAATCAATAAATGTGATACACCACATAAACAAAATAAAAGATAAAAACCAAATGATCATATCAATAGACGCTGAAAAAGCATTCGACAAAATCCAGCACCCATTTCTGATAAAAACGCTCAGCAATTTGGGAATAGAGGGATCATACCTTGGTATAATAAAGGCCATATATGAAAGACCTACAGCCAACATCATACTCAATGGGCAAAAACTAAAAACATTTCCCTTAAGAACAGGAACAAGACAGGGATGCCCACTTTCGCCACTCTTATTTAACATAGTACTGGAAGTCTTAGCCACAGCAATCAGACATGAAGAAAAAATAAAAGGAATCCAAATTGGAAAGGAGGAAGTGAAACTGTCCTTATTCGCAGACGACATGATATTATATAGGGAAAACCCTAAAGACTCCATCAAAAATCTACTAGACTTAATAAATGAATTTGGCAAAGTAGCAGGATACAAAATTAACATCAACAAATCAACGGCATTCTTATATACCAATGATGAACTCACAGAAAAAGAAACTAAAAAAACAATTCCATTTACCATCGGAGCAAAAAAATTAAGATACCTAGGAATAAACTTAACCAAAGAAGTAAAGGACCTATTTTCAGAAAACTACAGGACATTGAACAAAGAAATAGAGGAAGATATAAAAAAGTGGAAGCACATACCTTGTTCATGGATTGGAAGAATTAACATCATTAAAATGTCCATATTACCCAAAGCAATCTATATATTCAATGCAATCCCCATCAAAATACCAGTGACATATTTCACAGAACTAGAACAAATATTTCAAAAGTTCATATTGAACCAAAAAAGACCCCGAATAGCCACAGCAATCTTGAAAAAGAAGAACAAAGTAGGTGGGATCACAATACCGGATATCAGGTTATACTACAAAGCTGCTGTAATCAAAACAGCCTGGTACTGGCACAAGAACAGGCATATAGACCAGTGGAACAGAACAGAGAATCCGGAAATTGACCCAAGACATTATGCTCAATTAATATTTGACAAAGGTGGCAAGAGCATACAATGGAGTAAAGACAGCCTCTTTAATAAATGGTGTTGGGAAAATTGGACAGCTACATGCAAAAAAATGAAACTAGACCATCAACTTACACCATACACAAGAATAAACTCAAAATGGATAAAAGACTTAAATGTGACTCGTGAATCCATAAAAATTCTAGAAGAAAATGTAAGCAACAAAATTTCGGACATCATACGCAGCAGAATCTTCACTGATACATCACCTAAGGCAATAGAAACAAAGGAAAAAATGAACACATAGGCCTACATCAAACTCTAAAGCTTCTGCACAGCAAAAGAAACAACCACCAAAACAGATAGGGACCCACTCTATGGGAGAGCATAATTGCCAATGATACATTAGATAAGGGGTTAATCTCCAAAATATATAGAGTGCTCATACAACTCAACAAAAGGAAGACAAAGAATCCAATTAAAAAATGGGCAGAGGAACTAAATAGACACCTCTCCAAACAGGACATACAAAAGGCTAAGAGACATATGAAGAAATGCTCAACATCACTAATCATCAGAGATTTGCAAATTAAAACAACAATGAGGTATCACCTCACACCTGTCAGAATGACCGCCATCAACAAATCAACAAACAACAAGTGTTGGCGAGGGTGTGGAGAAAAGGGGACTCTAGTACACTGCTGGTGGGAGTGCAGACTGGTGCAGCCACTGTGGAAAACACTATGGTGTTACCTCAAAAAATTAAAAATTGAATTGCCATATGACCCAGTGATCCCACTTCTAGGAATATACCCTAAGAAGCCTGAAACACCAACCAGAAAGAATACATGTACCCCCATGTTCATAGCAGCACTATTTACAATAGCTAAGATCTGGAAACAGCCCAAGTGTCCATCAGTGGATGAATGGATAAAAAAGCTGTGGTACATGTACACAATGGAGTACTATGCAGCTGTAAGAAAGAAAGATCTCTTATCCTTTGAGACATCATGGAGGGAGCTCGAGAGTATTATCCTAAGCGAAACAAGCCAAGCAGAGAAAGACAAATATCACATGATCTCACTTATTTGTGGAATATAATGAACATAACAGTCTGAGGAACAGGGTAGACCCAGAGATGTGGAAGTAGGGTATAGACTGACACCCCTCAGAGGAGGGGGTGGGGGGAGGGAGGAGATAAACCACAGAACTTATGCGCATGTATGCATAGCTGATGGACATGGACAACAGGGCTGGGGATGGGGTGGGGAGGTGGGGAGGAGGGTGTCAATGGGGAAAAAAGGAGAAACATCTATAACAAAAATAAATTAATAAAAAAATAATAAAATAAAATAAATAATCACTGTGGGGTTTTTTTTATTAATTTATTTTTGTTGCAGATGTTTCTCCTTTTCCCCCATTGACACCTTCCTCCCGATCCCCACTCCCCACCCCATTCCCAGCATTGTTGTCTATGTCCATGGTTACGCATACATGCATATAAGTTCTGTGGTTTATCTCTTCCCTCCCCCACCCGCCCCCCAGCCCCCTCTTCTGAGGTTTGTCAGTGTATACCCTACTTCTATGTCTCTGGGTCTATTTTGGTCATCAATTTGTTTTGTTCATTATATTCCACAAATAAGTGAGATCATGTGATATTTGTGTTTCTCTGATTTGTTCCCTTTTCTTGCCTTGAGTTTTTTATTTTTATCATAAAAGCATTAATTTTTATTATTTTATTATTGAATTTATTGGGGTGACATTGGCTCATAAAACCATATAAGTTTCAAGTGTACAACTCAATAAAACATCTGCATGTTGCATCGTGCTTTGGGATTAAATTGATGAAATTCTTTTTATTCCTTTTTCCATCTACTCTGTCTATTTGTGCTTCACAAACCACCGTCAAAATTAGTGAATTAAAACAGCAGCTTATTTTTTCTTGTGGTTCTGCAGATCACCTGGGCTTGGCCAGGCATTTCTTAATGTGGTGTTTCATTTAGTTGTCATCAGATGATGGCTGGGAGTAGTCATCTGAAGGCTCATCTGAAGACATAAAATGGTTCAATCCATGACTGGCACTTGGTCCAGGTTGCCAGTGAGGTGCTCAGCAGAGGCTGTCCTTTGAAATACCTGCAATGGCCTCTTCCTATGTCTTGGCTTCTCAAAGTGTGCCAGCCAGAGTTCCAAAAGTGAATGTTCCAAAAGACAGGGAGTGAACAATGCTAGTATCGTACATAAAACTATGCCTAGAAGTTGGCACAGCATTGCTTATGCCATATTCTACTGATTGAAGCATTCACAGCGCCTGCCCAGATTCAGAGAGAGGAAGTAGACGCCCCCCACCCCCAAACCGGGTCAATGGGAGAAGTGTCAAGGAAATTGTGGCCATTTTAAATCCACTATATTATCTATAATTTCCAGAATTATACCTTCCTTTCTTATTTTCTCAAGTTATTTAAACTTGTTAAAATACAAACTTATTCTTTTTTTAAAAAAAGCAAAATATAATATATCTCTAATTTTTAGCCCTGGCCGGATAGCTCAATTGGTTAGAGTGTCGTTCCAATATGCCAAGGTAGCAGGTTCGATCCCAGTCAGGGCACATACAGGAAGCAACCAAGGAATGCATAAATAAGTGGAACAACAAATCAACGTTTCTCTCTCTCCCTCTCTAAAAAAAATCAATTAATAAAATTTTTTAAAATGTATCTCCAATTTTCTATTTTCCTCCAATCAAAACTCATTTCTTAGTATTCAGTGGTAGATAATCTTCCCAGATATTTAAAAATATTCTACTAACTTAAGATAGATTTTAGCCTGGCTGATGTGGTTCAGTGAATTGAGTGTCGTCCCATGGACTGAGAGGTCCAGGTTCGATTCCCAGTCAGGGCACATGCCCAGGTTGCTGGCTTGATCCCCAGTAGGGGGCGTGCAGGAGGCAGCCCATGATGTTTCTCTCACACATAGATGTTTCTATCTCCCTCTCCCTTCATCTCTCTCTAAAAAATCAATAAAAACATATTTTTTTAAAAAGATTCTACAACTGTTCCAATATTTGAACTTGTCCCTGTAGGAGAATTATCTGTCAGATAACATATTTGAAGAAATAGTTAACAAAAACTATTGGAAATTTCCAAAGATAACAAATTTATCACAATTATAGAAGATTCAAAGACATTTTTCTTTAACAGATGAGAGAAACAAGAATAAGAGAACCAATATTTTGAATAATATAATAAATATAGATAATACTGCACTTATATATGTCAAATTTTGCAACCTAAAGCAAAAAAAAAAGCATTCTTTCCTAAACAAATTTAAAGAAAACAAAATAAATATAATAAAATGAAATTATAAAGTATACTTTTATAAGTCATGTTATCATAACCTTACAAACAAAACCTTTTGTATCCTTGAAATATTTGTATAATGTAAATATATACATTATATTTGAGTCAAACAGAAAACTTAAATTTACCCACGATTTTGAAACTAAAATAGTCTCAACAGGCATGTAAAAACTAATGTGTTTTGGTTGGCATAATAATTAGAAGATATTTTAGATAGATTACTTTATAATGCAATAATGAGTATTGAAAATAAATTAAGAAATAAACTAACATAATAAAAAAAGGAGAAGTAAAATCAACCTGAGAGGAGAAAAAATAATTAATTAAAACAAATAAAAGTAATATTAAATGGATGAAAAGAAAGTACTCATAAATTCAGGACTAACAATGACTTCTTAAAAATACAATAAAATTGACCAAAGTCTTTTAAAATTCAGTTACAAAAGGAAACAAATAGACCATCTTAGAAGTAACCAGGTAAAGCCCAAGAAAAGTGTTTAAAAGAAGACTTTTTTTTCTACACCCTAAAAAAATTTTTTTAAATATGTCAGTTTATGTAGATATAAAATACAAAATTACTTATGATATACAAAATGACATTAAAGTATATTGAGCATATATTAAAGTACTTAAAATCTAAGTAAAAAGTATCATATTAACAGAGCACTGACTCTTTTTAAAAGTTGATGGATAAAAGTGGTTTCATAAACAATTTGTTCAAATAACAGTCCTTTGATATGACAATTTATACAAAATATGAATAGAATAAAAATTTGCAGTTTCCTGATCATGTATAATTTTATATATCATGAATCATTAAATTAAAAAGTAATCAAGTGGAATGAGTGAATGATATACAGGTTGTTTCTTGATTCTGAGAAACAGCAGCTAACAAATATTTATAAATTTATTCTTACAATTGAAAAACTATTATGCATAAAAGTATAACTTTCACATTTTAGTAAATATATGTCTATAATGTCTATTTTGACATTTTTAATTAAAATTTCCAAAGAAGTTAGAACTGAAATACTATTTATATCATTTGTTGCTGGCAAAAGCTCTTATAATCAATAACCTGCTTAATTTTCTATTGTTGAACCCATTACAGAGGTTCCCATTTTTCCCCCTTTACCTTCCTCTACCTTGCCCCAATCCCCCAGACCTTCACCACATTATTCTTTATTTGTATAAATATGTTAAATATATATATAACTAACATTAAATAAGCATAGAAAAGAGCCTATTTCAAATAAACATTAAAATATTTGATATTACACATTACAGAAGAACCCCAAAGAAGGGTGAAATACCACACAATAATTTCTTAACTTTTTTTCCTTCTGGATTACATACAATGCTTTCCAGAAGAGTCTATGAATTTGAGGGTTTCCCAGCTTTCAACAGCACTTCCGCAGCCCCAGCACCGAAAGGGAAGCCTTTCTTAGCTTACCATTTCCCAGAATTAGGATAAATGAGTGGACTGAAGGATAAAGATTTATAATAGCCTGACCAAGCAAAAGGGCCAGGTTGCTCTGCATCAACTCAGAATGGAAAATTGTTATAAAAAGAGACAGGAGGCAAACAACAAATAGTAAGAGGAAAGACACCACACTTTTCACGGATGTTACACGGGCCTTGAGTCTAGGATCTCTGAATCCCATTGCACTGTGCTTCATATTCTTGAGATGTTTCCACAGGGAGGAGATGAACAGGATAAAAAAGTTCAGGGATATGGAAAAGGGTATGAGGGCTCCCAGGGTGAATGCAATCAATTTTAAAAAGTTTTTAGTGTTACTCCTTTTAGAACTCAAAGTCATATTTCTTTCATATGGGTGTATCTGGATATTAATATACATACTTATCATAGTAAGATTTAAAGACAAGAACTCTAATGCTCCCAGCAACATTACCAGAACTACCATTTCAACTTTTCGCTTTAGGTGAAGAAAAACGGGATTTGAGAAATTGGCTATCTTGAGAAAATAAAAGAGGCTGAGACCTGTGACAAACTAGTCACTAAAATGATTGGCCACAACCCCGAGAATAATAAGTATAACTTCCCATTTATTCATGTGTGAAGATGGATAAATATCCTTTGCAAACCAAGTCATCATTATTACCCAAATCAGACAAATTCTGGAGGTCGCCAAAGCAGTGAGGATTCGATCGGCAGAGAAGATCTTTCGTTTCTTGAACCAGTCAATGCAGTTCACCAGTATTATGAATCCATTCCCAAAACACCAATTATAAATTCCATATTTACTAAAAATGGTGAAGAAGCTATGCAAAGCATTTACCGCGTTTTCAAAGAGAAAGCTTCAATGTCTAATTGCAATGTTGATAATTTCTTGATTTACCACATTCAAATAGCATGTATACTTATTTCTTGGATGTGTAGTTAATTTCTTTTTAAAAACTGTAGGTTCACTATCAAGTCAGAAAGCACTAAGGTGTGCTAATGGGTGGGCACATAGCTCTCCTTACAAAAATCATTTCCCCCAAGAGAATTAGTGGCACTCTAATCCAGGTTACTCTATGTTCTCAATGTAAAATGAAATTTCTCATAATTGATGGTGAAAAAAACACTGAACTCTCATTTGCTAACATGCAAATAAAGATATATTCTCTTTCATTATTTTGCAATGCTTGCTTCATTTAACCTCTACCCAATTTGTTTACCAATTTCAGTTGTTATCAAAACCATTAAAAAATGTAATGCCTAGAACCCTAACATACAGCAAATATCTACATTAGTAGATGGAGTTTGGTAAGCACTAAAATCATCACCACTGAGGTGCAATGAAAGAAGAATGAAGGGATATTTCCATAGTTTATCCAAAGCTTTTGGTATCCAAAGCATTCAAGTTTCCTGAGTAAATCCAGCAAAGCCATAACTGCTGAATGCTAGATACTGATAATTTATATTTATCAATAAATTGTTTGTGAGTGCCTGAAAACACACAGCTTGCAGAACACCTCATGAGATTATTGTCCAGGAATGACTGTCTTCTTTTTGCCAATAAGAAAATGAGGCTCAGAAAATCCAAAATCATCTGGATTCAAAAACCTCTTGTTTTTCTCTCTAATAATTCAGATATCCATTTCTTTGTTTATATTTATTAAGCTTCTCTTGGTGTTAAAAATAATACTATACATCAAGATATTTTAAAAACATGATTGTTCTTGATGTTTCACACTGAACAGTAAACATTCAGACAACTTTGGAAACTATTTACAGGGCTTGTGAGAAATGATAGAACTCCATCTTTATCCAACAAACCACTCTTGGAGTTAAAGCCAGATATGGGCAATATTGAGAGGCTTATCTGCAGAGCACGAATTGTCCTCATTCACACCTCGCCATCACTCAGTAATACCCATTCCCCTACAGTCAGCAAGGGCTTTTAGGTTTTATTCAGCTTGTTCTTACATCTTCCAGAAACATCTGCTCTCTGTCTATTAAATCAAATGCCAGTGTAATTATAGGTTTCTTAAACAAGGTGGCAGAGTAAAAACCCTAACGATGTACTTATTTCTTCAAAAGATTTTAGAAAGCAATATAGACACAATAAACCCAAATCAACAAAGTCCTGTAAAATTATCAATAATACCTTCCAATTTAGAGGAATCAAGATCCTTAGTTAAACAAGCAAAAATGGGAAGTTTTAAGGCAAATATGTCAAGGGTAGAAGCCCCAACACACCACAGAAGTAGGATGGGCATTCCAGGATTAGCATCTTCCAAGACACTGAGCTCAATTTGAGGAATACACCAACTTCCACAAAAGTGTAAACAAACATGAGAAAATGAAATGGGCTATGAAATTGAACTGTCATTAGACTTTAGAAGCTGAAACAGCTCCTAGGCTCCAGTACAAATAAGACGCACCCCAAAGGAGCTCTCTGTTCCTACTCTCCTATCTCCCGCACATGCATACGTGCACACGCACATCTGTAGAGTTCTGCATTCAAAAGTAGCCCTTGTCAAAAGACAAACCAATTTTATGTAAGGTATGTAGAACACAAGGAGAAGGCCTGCACAGTGTATCATACAATAAACAGAAGTTCTGGGATCCCCAGAGACAGAAGAGGAATCAGAAGTGAAGAGACTAGATTTTTTGAAAGTTGCAAAGACAAGATTTCTGAGAATGCATATTTGTGTGTAGTTTCCTCTTGAATTATTTCTAATATACTAATTGAGGTAGAATTGAGATACATATAAGCTGTGCATATTTATCTTTAAAAAAATTTTTTTTATCCTCACCCGAGAACATTTTTGCATTTATCTTCAGATAGAGCAGGAGGGAGAGAGGGAGGAAGAAAAAGAGAAACATCGACGCAACGGGCTGGGGAGAGGCTGCAACCGAAAGGTACGTGCCCTTAGCAGGAACTGAACCAGGGTCTCTCTGGTCCGTAGGCCGACGCTCTAACCACTGAGCCAAACCGGCCAGGGAAAGCATATTTAAGCTGTACAATTCGGTAAACATATATTTATCTATTTGTGAAACTATCACCTTAATCAAGAAAACAAACATATATTACCCCCCAAAATTTCATCATGCCCCTGTAAATTATAGGTTGGTTTCCACACTTTAGAATGTTATGTAAAAGGAATTATACACCATAATTCTGTCTGGTGACTTTCACTCAGCATATTATAGCAAGATTTGTCAATGTTGTTGCTGATCACAATAGTTCATTATTTTTTTTAATTACTGAGTAGTACTCCATTGTATGAAAACATCAAAATTTATCCATTCAATTGTTGGTGAACATATGGATTGCTGGGAATATAAAATGATGCAGCTACTTTGAAGCAGAGATACAGAAGATTCTTAGAAAGTTAAACACTTATTGTATGATCCAGACATTCCATTCCTCGTTATTTACCCAAGAGAAATGAAAGCATATGCCCATGTAAAAACTTGATGTACATATTCATAGTAGCTTTATTTTTAATATTTCTTAAATTTTAAATGGAATAAGAAGTAATCTAGTGAAGAATTTTGTCTCTAAGGAAGGATTTCATGATAAAATAACTTAATTAATGGGTTAATAATTAACTTAATTGTACTTTAAGCATGATTTATCTTTTAAAAAGAATAAAAATGTCAAATAAAACTAGGTTATTCAAAGAAACTTTTGCTTAGGCACTTCTACTTCTGAACAAATAATTTGGACTAGAATTACCCTGCTGTCTAAAAACGTGAAAATCAGACAAAATAATGAAACAACAGATTTCAAGAAACTAAACATCATGCATTGAAGGACAGCGACACCTGAGAGTTAGGAAACAAATGATGTGAGCTTATGATTTCCCAGATGATGGCTTTGAAAGTGTTTTCAGCACATGATGCAGAGACAAAAACCTAGCTAGAACCCAATGAACTTCCCAAATTGAAGGGACAAAGCTGAGAATCCAGGAGACCAAGACTGATAGAATTTGCATCATGGAGTACCAGAAGGAGAAGTAATTCCAGAGACCTTTGGGGGATCCCCATTAAGTATTCAGTAGAAAACTAACAGACACATACCTATGAAGAAACTACCCAGGGCTGAGAAAGAATCATCCAAGGTGATTAAAGGAAACAGTGGCCCGAACACACAAAGGATATGGAATAGTTCCTGTTCCCATCAGTAAAACTAGATGCTATAGATGGAATGCTGTATCCCCTCAAATTCGTACATTAAATCCTCACTTGCAATATGATGGTATTGAAGGTGGGATTTTGGGGAGGTGATTAAGTTATGACTGTGGAGCCCTTGTGAATGAAATTAGTGTCCTTATTTAAAAAAAAAAAAAAAAAAAAAAAAAAGATCCCAAAGAACTGCCTTGCCACTTCTGCCATGTGAGAACACAGCAAGGTTGCCATGTATGAACCAGGAAGTGGGATCTTATCAGACACCAAATCTGCAAGCTCCTCGAGGTTGGATGTCCAACCTAGAATTGTGAAAAACAGATTTCTGTTGTTTACAGGCCACCCAATTCATGAGGTTTTTGTTGTTGTAATAGCAGCCAAAATGGAATAAAACTCTGAAAAATGTCTTATTTCACAAGAGATACAGAAAAGCATTCACACAATATTCACACAGGAAAGTCTTGCTTCAGTGGTGGAGAATAATTAGCTCTTCATTAACATTGTTCTGGTCTTGCCTAAAAAGTATTAAAAGCAATATCCAAAGGATTAAACTAATTCCAAATAATTTAACTGCATCCCAGAACTAAGTTCATGACACATACCTATAGGAATACAAAGAAATCCAGCATTTAGCAAGGTAAAATTCATGGTCTGATATCCAATCAAATATTATCTTCCAAGAAGCCCTAAAATATGACCCAAAATAGGAAAAATCAAACAAAGCCAATCTAGAACTGGCATAGGTATTAGAGTAAACAGACAAGGATATTTAAATAGTTATTATAATAACTGTATTGCAGGTGTCCAAAATGTTAAGATAAAAGGAGGGTATGATAAAGACCCAAATTAAACTTCTAGAGATTAAAGCCACAATATCTGTGATGAAAAAGACACTGGATGGGATTAACATCTGATTAGATAGTACAGAAGAAAACATTGGTGACCTTGAAGATATAAAAATAGAAACCAACCAAAATGAAACAAGAAGGTAAAAGAATTTTGAAAAAATAAAAAACATCATTGAACTTTGGAGAAGATCAAGGGACCTAATAGATATGTAATTACAATGACCTAAAAAGCTGGGCTGGGAAGAAGAAATAATGGACAAAATTTTCCCAAATATGATGAAAACTATAAACCGAAGAAACTCAGTACAATCCAAGCACAAAACAAAAGAAAACAAAACAAAAACTACAAGACACATCATAATATGATTACTCAGAGGTAGTTTTTAAAAAAATATATTAATAATAGCTAGAGAAAATGATGTTATGTTCAAAGGAACAAATAAGGATGTTTGAGTATCTCTCCTCAGAAATAATGTAAGTAAGAATCTACAGTAGCAACATCTTTAAATAACCGAAAGAGAGAGAAAAACCTCTCAACCTAGAATACCCAGACAAACTATTTTTTCAAAACTGAAGGCGCAATAAGGACTTTTATAGACAAAAAAGAATTCACACCAGCAGAATCATACTTCAAGAAATCTTCAAAGACATTCCCCAGGCAGAAAGAAAACAGTGCCAGGATGGAAATAATAATCTACACAAAGACATTAACAGCATCAACTATGGTAACTACATGGATAAACATATACATTTTTTTCTTTTTATTTAAATTGTTTAAAAAGATAATTGTTTAAAATAATAACATGGAGCTTTATTATATGCAAAAAATAAAATATAACATTTTTCTAGAATAAAGTAGCTAATAATAGTGATGGTACTTTTATAACAGACTATGATAAAGAGGAAGAGGATGTACAGTTTAATAAATTCTTCTAAATTGGACACTGGTATTAACACCACCCCAGTTAAATAAATAAAATGAAGCTCACTCTATGTTTCTTCCTGATCACAACATCTGTTTTACTCCCAACATAACTCACTATCCTTTGTGGAAGCAATTTTCATTATTTTCTTTGTTGTTCTACCACCTAAATGTGATTTCTAAATAATATTGTTTAGTTTTGTCTGCAACTGGATTTTAGGAAATTTAAATCATTTATAAGGAATTTGTTTGTTTGTTTTTTGGTAGGGGGAGAGGTCTAGTTCCTTTTACTTAAAATTCTATTTATGTGAAACATTCATCCATGTGGTAGTATGTAATTATAGTTTGTTATTGAATCACAGTATTCAACTGGGTGAATTTACATTTTACTGATGCAGTCTACTGTTGATAGAATATAATAATAATAATGTTGTTAGGAATATTCTTATATATGGATTCTAATGAGCATAAGCATCATTTAAAAAAATCTTCATTGAAAGCATTTCACAATTTTAGGATTATACATGATAACTATTCCTGGTGATTCCCTATAAAAATCCAGTATGTCAATTGTATCGACTTACTCAGTAAATTGTTTCCAAATTGGAGGTCAGTATTTGACATGTTATTTAAAAAGAACATTATCAATAAGGTAATTTAAGGCTATGATTTTTATTCTTCATGTTATTTTTTCATCTTTCTTATATAAGTGAATATCCTAAGCTTTTTAACTGCTTGTTGTCACACATACACAAAGTTGACCAAGAATCATAGTTTTCCACTAGAAATACATGGTGCCCCACTTATTTCCTTTCTTTCAGCCAGCACCTCAGCTGCCACAGAAATGACAGAAAGGTCAGTCTCAGCTTCTTGTTGCCCCAAATCAGGATAAATGAGTGGCTTGAAGGATACAGGAGTCCAAGAACCTGGCAAAGCATGAGAACTGAATTGTTCTGCAGAGTGTTAGACCTCCAAAATGAGATTATTTGAGTCAGGAAGTAAACGACAAATAGCAAGAGAAAGGAGATCACAGTTTGCATGGCTCTTACGTGGACCTTGGTGCTGGGCTCTTGGGATCCTTTGCCACCGAGTTGCATCTTCTTGAGATGTTTCCATAGGGAAAAGATTAACAGCAGAAAAGCTGTCAAGGACATAATAAAGGGTACGAAGTGTATAAGCATGAATGTAGTCATACTTGAAAGGTATACAATATTCCTCAAGTTGGTTACCCAAGTGACGTTTCCTTCGTATTCATTCATCTTCATTTTTATATTTATGCTAACCACTGCAAGATGACAAACCAAGAAAACCAAAGAATCCCACAGTATCATGATAATCACTCTTTTAACTTTCCATTTTAGGTGAAGGAAAAAAAGGCTGGAGAAATTGGCTATCTTGAGCAAATAAAATATGCTGAGGCTAGTGGAAAGCCAGAGACTAAAATGGTTGCTTACTACCCAGGCAATATAAACAATAATTTTTACTTCAGAACTATATAAAGCTGGATTAAACAGACTTGCATACCAGTTTAATACTTTTATCCAGAGCAAACCAATTCTGGAGACCGCCAGAGCAGTGAGAATTTGATCAGTGCAGGACAGCTTTTGTTTCTTGACCCAGTCAATGCAGTTCACCAGTGCTATGAAGAAATTGGCAAAATTTCCTAGAACAAATTCTGTCATTATAAGCATAGAAAAAATATTTCGTCCTAAGCTTATCATGTCTTGGGGAAGCGGGCAGGGGGAGTCCAGCCTGGAAAAAAAAAACACACACAAAAAAACACCAAACCTAATATCACTGCTCGTGATTCCTTAATATCCTGAAGTTCCACCTGCACCTGGTTTCTAAATGTGCAGTAAAGTTCTTGTTTTCTTTTAAATTCTGAGATCAATGTCAAGCAGAATAACACCAAGGTATGCTAAGGTATGGGTTCAAAGCAGTCTTTCTAAAAACATTGCCCCAATGATTTCAATGTTATTATTCATACACTGTGATACTTGCCATAGGCTGGAATATTTCATAACTGATGTTGAAATGAGAACTGAATTCTCATTTGTTAACATGAAAATAAAGGGAAATTCTCTTTCATTGGTTTGCAATTTTTTGCCTTGTCTCACCTTTACATCATTTGAATTCATCAAGCTGACATGTAAGCTGGTAAAATTTTAAAATGTAATACATAGAATATTCAGCAAATGTATAAATTGGTGTTGGATCTTCATCAACTAGTGAGACCACAATGGCTCATTATTGCTGAGAAAGATTTATTTTAACAAAAGCATTGGATTTATACAGAAATACCTAAAGAAACATCTATTGGTTTCCCAAGTATTTCCTTTAAAAAATGTTCCTTGCAGCTGATCAGTCTGAGAAAAACCCTCCCATTGACTTGCCAACAGCAATAAAGACTCAATTATGCCCTGGCCGGTTTGGCTCAGCGGTTAGAGCATCGGCCCATGGACCAGGGAGTCCCGGGTTCGGTTCCTGCTAGGGGCATGTACCTCAGTTGCAGTTCGTCCCCGGCCCACTTGGGGTTGTGTGGGTGGCAACCAATTGATGTGTCTCTCTCACATCGATATTTCTCTCTCTCTCTCTTCCTCCCTTTATCCCTCCTGCTCTATCTGAAGATAAATGCAAAAATGTCCTTGGGTGAGGATAAAAAAAAAAAAAAGACTCAATTACAACAGAGGGTATAAAGTCCACACGAGGGGTGTACCTTCAGGGCCCAGCTAGGTGACCACAGAGGCAGTGCCACTGGACCCTACAGGACATCTACTACAACAGGCCACCCTAGGAAGCCTAGGAGACATAGCAACTCTACCTAATACATAGAAACAAACTCAGGAAGGCAGCCAAAATGAGGAGACAAAGAAACATGTCCCAAATGAAAGAACAGGACAAAACTCCAGGAAAAGAACTAAAAGAAATGGAGATAAACAATATAACAGATACACAGTTCAAAACACTGCTTATAAGGGTGCTCAATGAACTTATTGAGAATTTCAAGGAACTTCATGAGGACCTCAAGAGCATAATAAAGGACCAGTCAGAAATGAAGGATGGTCTAACTGAAATAAAGAATAATTGACAGGGAACAAATAGTAGAGTAGGTGAAGCCAAGTAGCAAACCATCAATTTGGAATATAAGGAAGCAAAAAACATCCAATCAGAGCAGCAAAAAGAAAAAAGAATAAAAAAATAAATTTAAAAAAACCCACAAGGATAGTATAAGGAGTTTGTGGGATAACTTCAAGCATACCAACATTCACATCATGGGAGTGCCAAAAGGAGAAGAGAGAGGGGCAGAAATTGAAAACGTATTTTAAAAAATGACAGAAAACTTCCCTCACTTGGTGAAGGAAACAGACATACAAGTCCAGGAAGCACAGACATTCCCAACAAGATGAATCCAAAGAAGTCCACACCAAGACACATCATCATCAAAATGCAAAAGGTTAAAGACAAAGAGAGAATCTTAAAAGTAGCAAGAGAAAACATTAGTTACCTTTAACAGAACTCCCATAAGACTGTCAGCTGATTTCTCAAAAGAAACTTTGCAGGCCAGAAGGGAGTGGCAAGAAATATTTAGAGTGATGAAAAGGAAGGATCTACAACCAAGATTACTCTATCCTGTAAAGCTATCATTTAGAATCGATGGCCATATCAAGAGTTTCCCAGACAAGAAAAAGCTAAAGGAGTTCATCATCACCAAAACAGTATTATATGAAATGTTGACGGGTCTTTTTGAAGAAGAAGAAGAAGAAGAAGAAGAAGAAGAAGGAGGAGGAGGAGGAGGAGGAGGAGGAGGAGGAGGAGGAGGAGGAGGAGGAGGAGGAGGAGGAGGAGGAGGAGAAGAAGAAGAAGAAGAAGAAGAAGAAGAAGAAGAAGAAGAAGAAGAGGAAGAAGAAGAAGAAGAAGAAAAAAAAATACGAAGAATAAAATGGCCATAAATACATATCTATCAACAATTGAATTTACAAACCAAATGAGCAAGCAGAACAGAAACAGACTCATAGATACAGAGAAGTTTTTGTTGATTGCCAGATGGGAGAGGGTTGGGTGAAAAAAATGAAGGAATTAAGAAGTACAAATTGGTTGTTAGACTGACGAGCCTCAAATGGAAGTGGGGAGGTGGGGTGGGAAGAGAGAAACCAAAGAACTTATATGCATAAGCAGTAGACACAGACAATAGTGTGGGGAAGGCAGGAGGGGGGTGGAAGTAGGGAGGAGGGGATCAAGGGGGGAAAAAAGGAGGGGCATCTGTAATACAGTCAACAATAAAGATAAGTTTAAAAAGGAAAAAAAAAAGAGACTATGGAATCTATTTTATTTATATTCTCCAGAGGTAGGCAAGATTTAGTACTCACAGAATAATAGGTGAAGGTATTTATTAATTGAATACGGACATAAAGAGAGTTTGCTGCTTGATTGTAAAACTTCAGCCTCAGCACAGAATAAATATAGATAACAAAAATTCACTAGTGCAGATCTAAAAATACAATAATCCTTTCCAGAAGAAGCATATTGTTACACAGACAAAGAAACAAACACAAGACTAGCAAACCAAATTCTGGTGCATTTCTCACCTTAATCTTAGTAAATATGAAACTCAGCCTTTTATTCTAACCTGATTTTTCTCTCAAAACTAGAGCTTACATGTTAAAAGGGTTTTTTTGTTTTTTTTTTTGTTTTTATTATACTTCACAGTTCAGTAGCTTTAGTTTCTGTGTGAACCTAAGGAGAAATCTGTCCTCAAGTCTTTGGCTAATGCTGACCACCTTGAACAGCTGTTCAACTGACAAAAAACAGATGGACAATTCTAGGACACTGACCCTAAAAATTCATATCGGGACCTGCAAGAACACTGCCTGAATGTCCACAGCTTCTCCCCCTCATCATTTTGCTTTGTTTTTCTCTCCCTCTTTATGAAAACCTCTGCCTGCACTGAGATGTTAAGATGAACTTTGGGATGGAAGTCCCCCACCTTCTCAGGTTGCTGGAACTTGAATAAACCTCTTTCCCTATTACCAGTACAAATCTCATGAGTTTGGCTTTTGTTGTGGAAGACAGTTGAACCTGGGTTTGGTTACAAGTTGATTTATTATCTTATATGCAACATCCCTTCATGTTTTGTCATTCTGCAGGCTAGAAGTTAAGTCATATGTTCTGCCAACAGTGAAGGTGAGGAAATCATATGGGGTATGAACATGCAAGAACAGTAATCATGGAGACCCTTGTGAGGTTTGTACACCACAGATGACACAAATGAGGAATAACATAAGGTGTCCCTCCAAAAATATACACAACTTTGAATAATTATAAAGCCATTGTTCATTAAATTACATTTCATTTTCAAAATGTAATAGAATCTACAGATACCCTGTATACATTTTTTGGGACACCCTGTATATTGGCAGTGTACAAATTGGAACCAGAACTAACTTGGTCATGTAAATGTTCATGAAAAGCTTTCTCTGTACTAGTCACACTGCTATTAGTAGGTCTTACCCAGTGGTTTTACATCAGCCAAGCATTGAGGTCTGGCTGACTTTTGAGAGAATTGTAATGGTCTCATATTGCAATCTTATATTATGTATATAACTCCATTCTATGGCAATGGTTTTAACTTTCTTTCCTTTTTTTTTTTTTTTTAATCCTCACCCGAGGACATTTTTCTGTTTATCATCAGATAGAGTGGAAGGGAGGGAGAAGAAGGGGGGGAGGAGGAGAGAGAGAGAGAGAGAGAGAGAGAGAGAGAGAGAGAGAGAGAGAGAGAGAGAGAAACATCGATGTGAGAGAGGCACATCGACTGGTTGTCTCCTGCAGGATCCCGACCAGGGCCGAGATGAACAACAACCAATGTACGTACTCTTGGCTGAAATCGAACCTGCGACTCTTTGGTCCACAGGCTGACACTCTAACCACTGAGCCAAACTGGCCAGGGTGGTTTTAACTTTCTTGATCGTGCCTTTTGATGAAGTCTAATTCATTACTTTTGTTATTGCTGTTTAGCATGTGTGTGTGTGTGTGTGTGTGTGTGTGTGTGTGTTTCCTAGCTAAGAACTTTTTGCCTATCCCCAGATCACAAAATTATTATACTTTTTTTTTCTAGAAGCTTCATTATATTATCTTTTATATTTAGGTCTATGATCACTTCAAAATTAATTTTATTGTATGGTGTGAAATAAGGGTTGAAGGTCATTTTTCCATACTGTTATTCATCTTCCCAGCATTACTAATTGAAGAGAATTTTATTTCCCATTGAATTATTTTAGTTCTTTTGTTGAAAATGAACTGCCCTTACAGGTGTGGGTTTATTATTAGACATTCTGTCTTTTTCATTGATCTATTTGTATAAGCAAACAACAGTATCACATTGACTCAGTTACTATAGCTCTACATTCTTGAAATCAGGTATTTATTTCACAGAACAAAAAATTTTAATTTATTAACTTAAAAAATTATGCATCATGCATTTGGTGTTGTAGTTAATAAATCAGTCTAACTCATGTTTTCCCCTTTGTCTTATTCTAAAAGTTATATTGGTTTAGTGCTTCCATTTAGGTCTATGATCAATTTTAACTAAATTTTTGCATATGGTATAAACAAAAGGGACTAAATTCAACTTTATGAATGTGGATATTTGATACTGCCAGCATCACTTGTAGAAGAAAAAAATATATCATTTCCTCATTGAATTGACATAGTATATTTTTAAAAATCATGAGACACATGCTCTTAAGAAGGCGGTGTAGGTACATGCAGTACTCGCATCCTTTCACAAGCAAACCAAAATTACAACTAAACTACAGAATTGCCTGAAATCTGGTTGAATAGAAGTCACACAACTAGGGAATTAAATAAAAAGCCAAATGACACTGCTAGGAGGGGTGGAGATATGGAATAGGTTGGTAGCAGACCCACATGTGGTGGATTAAAAATAGAGAGGGACATCTTGGCTGCAGAGGTCCTACCCCAAGGAGCAAGAGTTCCCAGCCCCAAATCATGTCCCCCAGCCCAGGGCTCCAGTACTAGGAACAGAAGTCCCCATAATTTCTGGCTGTAAAAATTAGAGATTGAAGCTGAGGTAGACGGAGGGCTGCAGGAGTCACCGGCAGTTTCTTTTAAAAGACCTGCACTCAAACTTACTCCAAGTCACTCCCTCTTAGCTCCAGTGCAGGGGCAACAGCTTGAAAGGCACCAGAAACATACCAGAAGGAACTGAATTATCCAGCATCAGGGTAAGAGCTCAGGAGTCAGCTTTCTCCCAAACCAAAGTGCTGGCAGAGGCCACTGTTCCTTTGATGATCCCTACCTGCACAGAGGCTGCAGGTGGCCACCATATCTGAGACTCCACCAACCTGGCTCAAAGTGTTTGCCCTGTCCTGGTGAATTTATCTTAATTCACCTCACCCAACTTTCAGGCCCACAAAAACTGTTTCAGTGGCTTTTTCATGCAAATGGCCTGTCTGGCTAGTGCTTCAATGTTTTTTTGTTGTTTGTTTGTTTTTAAGGGTTCAATAATGTTTTATTTTATTTTTATTTATAAATTTATCTTTATTGTTGAATGTATTACAGATGTCCCCCCCCCTTTTCCCCCCATTGACCCCTCCTCCTCCCCACTCCCATCCCCCTCCTGCCTTCCCCATAATATTGTCTTTGTCCATTGGTTGTGCAAATATGCATAGAAGTTCTTTGGTTATCTCTTCCTACCACCCCCCTTGCCTTTGAGGTGTATCAGTCTGAAACCAATTTGTACTTCTTAATCCCTTCACCTTTTTCACCCATTCCCCCAGCCCCCACCCATCTGGCAACCAATAAAAAGTTCTCTGTGTCTATGAGTCTGTTTCTGTTCTGCTTGCTCATTTGGTTTGTAAATTCAGTTGTTGACAGATATGTATTTATTGTCATTTTATTCTTCATATTTTTTATCTTCTTATTCTCCTTCAAGAAGATCCTTTAACATTTCATATAATACTGGTTTGGTGGTGATGAACTTCTTTAGCTTTTTCTTGTCTGGGAAACTCTTGATATGTCCATCGATTCTAAATGCTATCTTCGCAGGATAGTTTAATCTTGGTTGTAGGTTCTCACTTTCCATCACTTTAAATATTTCTTGCCTCTCCCTTCTGGCCTGCAAAGTTTCTTTTGAGAAATCAGCTGACAGTCTTATGGGAGCTCTGTTGTAGTTAACTAATTGCTTTTCTCATGCTGCTTTTAAGATTCTCTCTTTGTCTTTAACCTTTTGCATTTTGATGATGACGTGTCTTGGTGTGGGCCTCTTTGCGTTCATCTTGTTTGAGACTCTCTGTGCTTCCTGGATTTGTATGTCTGTTTCCTTCACTAAGTGAGGGAAGTTTTCTGTCATTATTTTTCTAACAGATTTTCAATTTCTTGCTCTCTTTTCTCCTTCTGGCATCCCCACAATGCAAATGTTGGTACACTTGAAGTTCTCCTAGAGGCTCCTTACACTATCCTAATTTTTTTTTTTTTTTTTTTTTTTTTGCTGCTCTGATTGGGTATTTTTGCTTCCTTATATTCCAAATCAATGGTTTGCTTCTTGGTTTTGCCTACTCTACTATTGATTTTCTGTAAATTATTCTTTATTTCAGTTAGTGCATCCTTCATTTCTGACTGGTCCTTTTTTATGTTGTTGATGTTCTCACTAAGTTCCTTGAAGTTCTCACTAAGTTCCTTGAGCATCATTATAGTGTTTTGAACTCTGCATCTATTAGATTGCTTATCTCCATTTTGTTTAGTTCTTTTTCTGGAGTTTTATTCTGTTCTTCATTTGGGATAATTATGGCTGCTTTTCTGTGTTTGTTTCTATGTACTAAGTAGAGTTGCTATGTCTCCTAGGCTTTGTAGGGTGGTCTATTATAGTAGGTGCCCTGTAGGGTCCAGTGGTACAATCTCCCTGATCACCCCAGTTAGGTTCTTGAAATGCACCCCTTGTGTGGACTGTACACCTTTTTGTTGTAATTGAGTCTTGACTGCTGTTGGCACATCAATGGGAAGGATTTACTCAGGCTGATCAGCTTCAAGGACTGGCCGTGTCCACTTCCCACTGACCTCTGACTACCTTGGATGATCAGCTATGCAGGGGCCCACCACACAGAGCCAGACATACTTCAGCAGGGCTCTGGTGCTCACTGAGTCCACTCCTTGTGTGTGTCACTTGTGGAGGTGGTTGGATGGTGGTGCTTCGATGTGGTCTGAAGCTGTCCACTGGGTGTGCTGGCTCTGGGGCAAGGTCAGCCACTGCCTATGCTCTACCTGGGGCCACTAGGCATAAGTTACAAAGCAATCTGCAGATGGCTGCTTGTTGTGCTGGGCTTGGAGGTGTCTAGGCAAAGCCAAGCTGTGAACCAATGCTGGCTGCTTATAGTGCCAGGCCAGGGGCCACTTAGTAAGAGGTATGGGGCTTGCTGTGGCCAGATGCTGCTTGTTTGAGAGAATTTTTTAAAATCAGAAGCAGGAGCCATAACAGGCCAATCCTGTGGTAAAGCCACTGGAAATAGCTTGGGTAGGTCCAAAAGTTGGGTGGGGCAGGGCCTCAGGGCAGGGCAAACAGTGTGAACCAGGTTGCTGGAGTCCCAGATATGGCGGCCATCTGCCTGCCCTGTGGGAGAAGGGATCACCAAAGGAGCAAAGACCTCCACTAGCACATCTGTCCGGGAGAAAGCTGCCTCTCCAGCTCTCACTCCAATGCCAAACAACTCAGTTCTTCCCCATATGTTTCTGGTGTCTTTCAAGTTGCCTCCCCTTCTGCACTTGAGCTCAGAGGGAGCAATTTTGAGTAAATCCCTGCACAGGCCCTTTAAGAGGAACTGCCTGGGGCTCCAGTAGCCTCTGCCTCCCTCAGCCTCAGTTCCCGCTGGTTTTTACAGCCAGAGTGATGGGGATTTCTCTTCCTGGCACTGGAACCCTGAGCTGGGTGCCTGGTGTGGGACATGCAGTAAATGGTACTGTTTCTTCAGTGACCAGGATTCACAAGTGCAGGAATCAAGAGGTAGAAATGTGATTGTCACCATTCACTATTACCCTTAGTAACCCGATAACAAAATATCTGTTTCCTCTTCCCATGACCTTATGTTCTGCTGGTCTGGAGGTCATTGTACAAAGGGAGAAATACTTCTACCAGGAGACACAACAATGATTTATCAAACTGTAAAACAGATTGCCATCCAGCCTCTTTGGACTCTATAGGCCTGTAAATCAACAGGCAAAGATGAGAGATACTGTGCTGGCTGGACTAATTGATCTTGACTACCAAGGGAAAATTGACCACCCCTCCCTTAGGTGGTCTTTTACCATGCCCTACGATTCATATTGGAAAAAATCTTTTGTTCTTCTTCTATAAATATCTTCTATGGGGATACTAAATAAAATACATAACATCAGCCCTGACCGGTTTGGCACAGTGGTCAGAGCGTCGGCCCTCGGACCAAAGAGTTGCGGGTTAGATTCCAGTCAAAGGGACATACCTCAGATGCGGTTCAGTCCCCGGCCCTGGTCGAAGCCCTGCAGGGGACAGCAAGTCATGTGTCTCTCTCACATTGATGTTTCTCTCTCTCTCCCTCCCTTCCTCCCAGTCTATCTGAAGATAAATGGAAAAATACCCTCGGGTGAGGATTAAACACACACACACACATAACATCAAACTCTTAAAAAAAGTATTTTCATTTTTATTAGTGTTATCAAAGTAATGTACCAGTTCCCTTCTTTCCCCTAACTTTGGTCACAGGATATTTATATGCATGAACTGGTCACACTTCACTAAGTTGAGAGAAACTGGTAATGGATGTCATGTGACGAGATTTTCTTAGATGGTAACCTGTCTATTACTGTGTCATTACCATAGGCTCTCATTTCAGGGAAAATTAAAGAGCAAAACTTGATCTCTAAATATATTCAAATAACCAAAATATAAATACATCAATCACAGGGACACTATCCTAGTCCATGGCTTATTTTTTTCAGTGGTCCTTTTACATTTACTCTACTTTTTAAAAATCTTCTCTTGAGGATACTTTTCTGTCTATCTTCAGATAGAGCGGGAGGGAGGGAGGGAGGGAGGGAGGGAGAGAGAGAGAGAGAGAGAGAGAGAGAGAGAAACATCAATGTGAGAGAGACACATTGACGGGCTGCCTCCCGCACAACCCTAACCAGGGCAGAGGATGAATCAAAACCAAGGTACGTGCCCTTGACAGGAATTGAACTCACAACTCATTGATCCATGGGCTGACACTCTAACTGCTGAGTCAAACTGGCCAGGGCTACATTTATGCTACTTCTGATGTTAGAAATGGGGCTGATGTTAGAAATGGGGCTCTGTAGCTTAATTCTATGATTTTAAGATCATCCATAAATAATTTGCCCAAGTAACATATTAAAATGTAAGAAAACTCCATTTCTAAAGGTATTCTGCTTGACTTTAAATTTGTTATTTACAAAGTTATGTTACATACAGTGATTTTTAATAAAATATTTACATATTTTCTGACTTATGTATGTAAACATTTGAAACGTAAATCATTAATGAGATACACGATGGTGCTGATGATGATAATGATGATGATGATGGTGATGGCAGGTAAATGGGAAATCTCCAACTTACAATTGTGACTTCATCCATTTCCCTTACAGGCAGAATTCACTGCAATGTAAGAATACTATGAATCTTTTCCATGGCTTTATGTTACTTACATCAAGCTCAGCATCAAGTCTAGCTTGAAAGAACAACTTCACCTAAAACTTCAAGAGTAACTTAAAAACAAAATATTTCTGATAATTTACTTGCTAATTCTTACTACATTCTAAAAATTTAGGCAAAGTGAACTAAAAAATAGTACTTTGCTTTTCTAGCATTTTCATATGGATAGGTATATAAGCTTATATAAAAATAGAGTATATAAACTTTCATATTTTGATAGCATCATTAGAAAGCACAATTCTCTTGGCTGCTTATTGGCATGCCTAGCTACTGTGATTAATCTGGGTCATTTTATTACAACAAAGTAGTATTATATATACATACATATATCCAAATACTACACTAAATTTGTATTTTGCTTTAACAAATTGACCTTTTTATCTCTATGTCTTTTTCCTTTATCAAGGAACTAATTTATAGATTTAATTTGTTTTCATTTTTGTGTTGTATTTTATTTTGTCTATATGCCATAATTTGTGCATTTTATAACTGATAAGCATTTATATGAATTCTCAATTTCAGCTCTTAAGAACAGTAGTAACATGCATATTTTTGCATATACATTCTGTTACACATGTACCAAAAATTCTCTAGTATAAAAAATAGGAGTACAATTAATGGATTTTAGGATACGGAACCTTCACCTTAAAAACATAATGCCATACTCATACACAAAGTTGTATTACCAATTCATAATCCAAGAAATATAGTATGAAAATTCCCATTGTTTTAGATTTTTTCCAACATTAGAAGCATCAGCCTAATATTCACATTTTATATTTATATAAATTATTATTACACTTAACATTTTACAATTCTTTTTTTATCTCATTTCAAATTCATCTTTAGTTAGAAAATTTTGCATTATATTTTCCCTTTCTGTGATGCTAATCTCATATATATTTATTCATATTGTATTGTATATTTTTTATACATCATCAGTATTTCATTATATAGTTTTATCTATTCTTCTTTACATCTCAAATTCTCTTTTGTTACCAGAAAATGTTATTTTAGCAGAGATCTTTCCTTTAATCAAATATTATGTCATATTACTGTGAGAAAATATAATGACCTAGAGGCATGTTGTAGGGAAATTTTAGTGCTATTTAACAAAAACTGAAAGGACCTGATGAAAAAATGCTCAAGGTTTTCTATTAAGGTATTTTCAAATAGAATACAGCAAGTTCCTTCAAATTCTGTCTATAAGGTGAAAGGTTTTTATTTTCTCAGAGAATTTAATTGCCAAAGTAATTTCAAAGCGATCTGTCTTAGCTTGCTGTTTCCAAAAATTATAATTAAAGAGTGGCCTGAGGGAAAGATAGTTGAAATCACCATGGCAGGCATAATAGCCTGATATGTCTGTTCCTTAGTGAAGACCCAACTTGCTGTTAGAGTAGAAATAAAGTAAATGATGAAGAGGAGGTGGAAGGTTGTCACCACTTAATGGCCCTTCTATGGGCCTCTGTGCTCAAATCTCTTGAGCCCGTCAAGTTGAGCTGCAAATTCTTGGTGTGTCTCACCAAGGACAGATAAAAGGAGCAAAGAGATCAGGGACAGGAAAAGGGGGATAATGTAGGTCAAACTAACAAGAAGACTTTTAAGACAGATAATTTTACTTCCATCTAAATGTAAAGTCATAGTTCTTTCAGGTACTCTATAGATACTCATCCACAACTCACTAAGAGCATCCTGCATTAAGAGGCTAAGAGACAGTAAGGAGAAAGACCCCAGGAAAAGTACAAAAACCACTCTGTCAACTCTCCACTTCAGCCAGATGAAAAAGGAGTGGGAGAAACTGGCTATCTTAAGGGAGTAAAAAGTGCTTAGGCAGGTGGCAAAACAGGTAGTTAAGTGATTAGTTAGTGTCCAGAGAATACTAAGCACTTTTGGTAGTTTATCAGTAGCATACAGATGTGGAGAGAATCCCATTATAAATGAATCCAATAGCATTAGCCCCAGATGGATGATTCTGGCCACAGCCAAGCTGGTGAGCATGAAGTCAGCTGAGGAAACCTTCCCAGTCTTGACTCATTCGATGCCGTTCACCAGTCCAATGAACCCATTTCCCAGCAATCCTAAAATGAGTTCTCCTGTTGCCACTACCAGAAAGGAGACCTTCATTCCAACTGACATCTGTATGAGAATGTTTCTAATGTGATGCTTCACTGAAAGCTTATTAGTGAAACAGTTGCAGATGGACATCCACTTATGATGCTTTCTGTAAATATTTTCTTCATAATTCCAGAAAGGACAACAAAAATTCTGCTTTGTGATATAGTTCTAGAGACCTTCACGGAAGAATAGTTCACTCTATTTGTATTATAATTCCAGTGCTGAACCGGACAGTTCTGTTAAGACACACAATATTTCGTGAATACCTATTGTATTACTCACAGTCAGCTACTATATAATTTCCACAATAAACGCAAATGATGTCCACTTATCTTGACACCAGCTGCAAATTTCCATTTGTGCCACTGACTAAACTGGTGAAGTAAATTATGTAAATATGAAAATGTGAGAGAGATTATATTCAACTAATTGTATTTTTATCTCCCTGAGCCATGCCTCTAAATGCAAATATTTACAATTTTGAATATTAATTGCTAGGGAAAAAACCTTTATCATAATTCAGTTATCATTTGTTACTTACCAATAAGATCCTTCTTCATAGAAAGTACTTTTGTTGATGCAATTTAATTAATAGAAATAATTTATTGTAATTATTTCCAGTAGAAAGACCACACCCAAGGCCTAGAACACATGATTAAAAATAATGACTAAAAAATGCTGTAGAAGCTAAATCAGAGGTTATAAGCAAAGTATACTGGGACTATACATGAAGAAGCTACAAATGCTACAATGCCTAACCAGCTATGGTTTTATGAGGACAGGAATATTTAGTGGGAACTTGAATTATTTAGAACTTACAAAGAAATACAGAAACAAATTCAAGGCTGATGTAAGGGCATCTCAAATTACCAGTGACGTGGACAAGTATGGCCCCCTTCTAAACTGAAGAACTCGTGTTTTACAATCACTTACTGGCTTTTCAACTGAAATGTTACTAAGTGCCCTCCAACATCCATTTCTAAATGAAATGTTTTCAAATTCTTTCTGGGCTATAGAGTAACAATTTTTTTTCAATTTTTATTAATTTATTAATAACATTGCCCCAGACATTGTTGTCTATGTCCATTGGTTACACTAGAGTAACTATTTTTTCACCTTCCCTTACAGATAGTGTGGCAAAGTGACTGAATCTGATCAATGTTTTGTGAGTGAAAATTATGTGCACCAGTTATAGGCCCATCCCCAAAATATCTCCCTCACATGCTCCTCCATATGTCTTTATCCTGCTTTCTGGCACAGCGATGGCTTCAAGACAACCTTGGAAGCCACATGCTTACGATGGCACACTTGTGATCAGCCTGACTCCCTGGATAACTGCACAGAGAAGGCTCCTCAGACATGTCAGCACTGTTTAAAATCAATATGAAATTTATATTGTGTATGAGTCACTTTATGTTTTGGAGCCTGTTTATGACAGCTGTTTATTTACCAAGTCTAAGGCAGTAGTTGGAACTGAGCATGTGGGGATTTATTAAGAGGCATTGGAGTCCGGCCGGTTTGGCTCAGCGGTTGAGCATCGACCCATGTACCAAGAGGTTGCCAGTTCGATTCCTGGTCAGGACACATGCCCAGGTTGTGGGCCAAATCCCCAGTGGGGGGCATGCAGGAGGCAGCCAATTGATGTTCTCTCTCATCATGTTTCTATCTCTCTCTCTAAAATCAATAAAGGAAAAAAAAATTTTTTAAAAGAGGCATTGGAATAGTGAATAAACAGAACTCGGAACTTTATGCCACCTGTTGATTTTGTGATGGGTTTTGTTTTCATTGGTTTTCCAGACCTAATGTCATTTATTCATCCATTTATTTAGTCTTTAGTATGTCATTTTGACCAACTATCCCATGGACTGACTTTTGTGTCCTGGGGAGTCAACAGGAAACAGGGTAGACATCATCCTGCATTACAATGCTTATATTCTAATGGGGCAGACAGATGATAAAAACAAATGAGTAAATCAGATGTGGGAAAGGTTTATCTTAACAAATAGATAATGTTAAAATTTCATAGTGCTAAGATCTAATATAGACATGTAAATTTGGTTGTACAAGGTTATACATTTCTTTCTTATAATAGAAATTGCTATCAAGTATATTTTAACACTTTCTATTTCATTATTTTATACAAGATTTTAATAAAAACATCTTGAAGACATTTTTCATAATTATTACATAGACATCATAGATAAAATTTTTCAAATACATAGAAAGGTCATTGACTTATGTGCCAGAGTTTTATACTATTCTTATGTTGAGTATATATTTAAGATAGGGAAGATTTGAATTTTTTGTCTGGAGTTTAAAGGTATTTTTGGGTAGCAAAATCAAGAAGATTGGCAATTCAGAGCCTAAACTTGCTCTAGGTGTGAACTAAATAAATTGACATCAGTTTTCTTCTTTAGAAAACGTTTTCTGATTCAAAAACTCTAAGAAATTACTTTCCTAACTGCATATGGAACCATAGCAACAATAAAAACATCATGATCATTTCGCTTTTTCCTTATCCCTATTGTAGAAATGGATTATATTCTAAGCTTTCACCTACTTGTATTAAATCTAATGATTTTCAGCCCTGGCCAGTTTGGCTCAGCAGTTAAAGCGTCGGTCTTAGGACCAATGAGTCTCGGGCTTGACTCAGGTCAAGGTCATGTACCTTGGTTGCCGTTTGTCCCTGGCCCTGGCTGGGGTCATGCGGGAGGCAACCAGTCGATGTGTCTCTTTCACATCGATGTTTCTCTCTCTCTCTCTCAGTCTCTCTCTCTCTCTTCCTCCCTCTCTCCAGTTCTATCTGAAGATAAATAGAAAGATATCCTCGGGTGAAGATTTTAAAAAATCTAACAATTTTCAGTACTCTTTTATTGTACATGTATGTAAAATATGCTCTAAATATGTTTGTCACTCTTCAATTTCATTATGTGCATCTTTTCCTAACAACGGTTCCGATTGCTCTCTATTAACCATGAAGTAAGATTTCGTGATAGAATAATGTTAATATCTATCCCAAACATCCATCTTCAATGTGTGATTTAGAATTGAAGATTTTGTTCATCATCCAAAAGATTGGAGGTACAAACAAAATAATCTAAACACACTGTAGTACATATGTGTGGTACTAATTACAATAAAAAAATAGCAATGATTTCCTGAGATGTCCTTAAAAATGCATAAATATAGATAATTAATTCTTTACTTGCAAGATGATAATATAGAATACGTATGTGAGATACTCATGGCTTCATCAGCCTGAGGACTTTCTTACACTATTTTCTAAAATTAGATTGCATGCCTGAAAAAACCAAAATGTTAATCTTATTATCATTCTTGAATTTTTCATAAGCATGCACATAAATGTATTTTGTGATAAGTCTAGGTAAACTTTTCTCTAGGTAGACCTTAACCAATTCTATGTATATTAAGAAATGTGGTAGGAAGGACAAAATGTTGCAACACCATCAATTTGTTTTCCACCAGAAGACACATGGTGCCAACTTATTACCTTTCTTTCATCCAGCACCTCAGCTGCCACAGAAACCACAGAAAGGCCTGTCTTAGCTTCTTGTTCCCCCAAAGCAGAATAATTGAGTGGATTGAAGGATACAATGTTAGAAGAACCTGGCAAAGCATGAAAATGGAACTGCTCCACAGAATATTAGAATTCCAAATTGAGATGATTTGAGCCAAGAAGTAAATGACAAACAGCAAGAGAAAGGAAATTACAGTTTGCATGACTCTTACATGGACCTTAGTACTGGGATCTTGGAATTCTTTGCCACTAAGCTTCCTTTTCTTGAGATGTTTCCACATGGAAAAGATTAACAGCAGAAGAGCTGTCAGGGACATAGCAAAGGCTATGAAGTTTATAATTGTGAATACAGTCACATTTGAAAGGTGTACAATGTCCTTCAAGTTGGTCTCCCAAGTGACGTTTCCTTCATATTCTTTTATCTTCATTTTTTCTTCTATGATAACCACTGCAAGATGACAAACCAAGAAGACCAAAGTTCCCCACAGTATCATGAAAATCACTCTTTTAGCTTTCCATTTTAGGTGAAGGAAAAAAAGGCTGGAGAAATTGGCTATCTTGAGCAAATAAAATATGCTGAGGCTAGTAGCAAGCCAGAGGCTAAAATGGTTGCTTACTACCCAGGCAATATGAACAATAACTCTTATTTCTGAACTATAGAGAGCTGTATTAAACACAGTTGAATGCCAATTGAATGCTGTTACCCAGAGCAAACCAATTCTGGAGACTGCCAGAGCAGTGAGAATTTGATCAGTGCAGGACAGCTTTTGTCTCTTGACCCAGTCAATGCAGTTCACCAGTGCTATGAAGCCATTGGAAAAATTTCCTAGAACAAATTCTGCTATTACAAGGATGGAAAGGATGCCTGGTAATAAACTCATCATGTCTTGAAAAAAAATAGGCCAAGTCTAGTATCACTGGTCGTGATTCCTTTAATATTCTCACCTTAAGTTCTATTTGCAGGTGATCTTGAATGTGTGTTAAATTCTTGTTTCTTTCAAATTCTATGACCAGTACCAATCAGGAAAGCACCAATATATGCTTATAGAAGAGCTCACTGCTTTCTTTCTGAAAAACATTGTTATTTCCCAAACAGCTCAAATTAACTCCTATTCAAATACTGTATGTCCTTGCTGTGGGCTGGACTATTACATAACTGATGTTGTTGTAAAGCTGAATTCTCATTTGCTAGCATGCAAATATAGACATATTCTCTTCCAATGTTTTGAAATTGTCTTTCTTTAACCTTGATATAATTTGTGTTCTTTACCTTTATCATTAGAAAAAATTTGAAACCCAATACATTGAATACACAGTGAATGCTAAATTGTTTAATGAACTTGGCCATTGATAGGATCATCACCACTATGGATTTTTTAAAAAATTGTTTTGAATTTATTGGGGTGATTTGTTAATAAAATTATGTATGTGTCAGGTGTACAATTCTATAATACATCACCTGTATATGATATTGTGTGTTCACTACTCCAAGTCAAGTCTCCTTCCATCACCACTTATCCCTCCTTTAGGATTTTTGTTTTTGAGGTCAAATTTATGTAGGAAAAACTCCAGTCTTTGCCTATAAATCATTAAGGTTTCCTTGAGTACCCCAGGAAATCCAATACTCTCTAAGGGCTGGTTGCTGATAACTAACATTTAAGTATACTTCTTGTTTATAAACTCATAAGCATATAAGTGCATGCACACACGCGCACACACACACACACACACAAATACATATTTCTTTCAGGTTTTTCTGTCCATTATTAATAGATATCAAACATCACCCTCATTTTAGGGCTTTCATGAAGTTTCTCATTTGAGTCTATTTAACATTTAAATATTATTTATTTAATTAAAATGTTCAGAAATCTATAAATATTCCTTGGAAACTTCAAAAAAAAAAAAAGTGGTTTCCTTTGGAAAGTCCAGATTTCTCTGTATATGAAAATTCAGTTTTACTTTTCTGTTCAATTCATTTTTGACTACTTAATATCTTAAGATTAATAAAGGTAAAAATCAGCCTCTAACCTTGGATTTTATTATTTCATGTTTTATATTATAACTGGTTTTAGAGAACGATCTTAGATCTGGACTTCTGTAAGAAAAAATGATTCTCTGTTTTGTGTATCTCAGATGTTGGACTCTCTTTGAAAACTGCTCTGTGCTTCAGTATAATCATCAGTAAAAAATCAGGTAACCATGATAAGCTTTTTGCATGGTTTTTGTGAGAAGTGGGTATACTATTTGTGTAGAGTGCTTATACTTGTGCCTGTGTGATACAGACCCCAGGCACCAAGGATTGTTATTCATTTGATCCTGTGTTATTTGATACTTCAAAGTTAACCTGGTAGAAGTTAAGTTTGTGAGTACAATGTAGCAGTTGAAAAAGGTAAGCTTTCCTCCTACAACAACCAAGAAAAGGGGAATAAATTGAAAAATTATGTTGTTTTAAAAAAATTTTTTTAATATGTTTTTATTGATTTTTCAGAGAGAAACATCAATGTGAAAGAGAAACTTTGATCAGCTGCCTCTTGCACGCTCCCTACCAGGGATCAAGCCTGAAACTCAGGCATGTGCCCTGACTGGGAATCGAACTGGGACCTCTCAATCCATGGGACCATGCTCAATCCACTGAGCCACAGTGGCTGGGCCAAAATTATATTTTAAATGCATCACAGAGATGTGTAAGGAGGGAGGACAAGTGAACTGAAATCAGGTAAGAGGGGATTTTAAAATCCCAGAAGGCTCTTTGGCAGAAAGTGAGAATTATTCCTAAAATATGTATGGACATGCAAAATACACACAATAGACCAAAGAACTTTTTTAAAAGAACAAAATTGGAGGATCATAGTTTCTAATTTCAAAGCTTGTTACAAAGCTGTATTAATCAAGATAGTGTACAACTTGTATAACAATAAACATCTATCAATGAAACACAATTGAAGTTCTGATATTAACCCTCACCATCATGGTCAAATAATTTTTTATTTTTCAATTACAGCTGACATACATTATTATATTACTTTTAGGTGTACACTCCAGTGTTTATATATTACATAACTTATTAAGTGATCATCCCAATCAATCTTGCACCTAACTTAAACCATACATAGTTATTAGAATATTGTTAACTATAGTCCCTGTGCTGTGATTTACATCTTCATGACTATTCTGTAACAACCAATTTATACTTCTTAATTCCTTCACCTTTTTCACCCACCACCCCAACCCCCTTCCTTCTGGCAACCATCAAAATGCTCTCTGTATCCACAAGTCTGTTTCTGTTCTACTTGTTTATTTGTTTTTAAGTTTCACTTAATTATATATATGCATTTTTTGCCATTTTATTGTTCATATTTTCAATCCTTTTTTTTCCCCTTCTGCTTCTTCTTAAAGAATACTCTTTGACATTTCATATAATGCTGTGGTGGTGGTGAACCACTTTAGCATTTTCTTGTCTGCGGAGCTCTTTATTTGTCTTTCAATTCTAAATGATACCTTTGCTGAGTAGAGTATATTTCTTGGCAATCCCTTTTGTCCTGCAAAGTTTCTGGTGAGAAATCAGCCGACAGTCTTTGGGAGCTCCTTTGTAGGTAACTAACTGTTTTCCTCTTGCTGCTTTTAAGATTCTCTCTTTGTATCTAACCTTTTGCATTTTAATTATGATGTGTCTTGGTACTGGTCTCCTTGGGTTCATCAGTTTGAAGATCTCTAATCTTCCTGAATTATATACCTATTTCCTTCACCAGATTAGGGAACATTTTTCTCACTATTTTTCAATTAGGTTTTCATTTTCTTGTTCTCTTTCCTCTCCTTCCTGTAACCCTGTGATGCGAATGTGTTGATATGCTTGAAGTTGTCCCAGAGGCTTCTTACACTATTCTCATTTTTTTAAATTATTTTTTCCTTCTGCTGTTCTGACTGGGTATTTTTTGCATCCAGACGGGAATAGCATGAAGTAATCAAAGTCATGAAAAACAAGGATCTTAATCCAACACTACTCTATCCAGCAAGGCTATCATTCAAAATAGAAAGTGAAATAAAGAGCTTCCCAAACAAAAGAAGGCTGAGGGACTATATTAGCACCAAACCGGCACTGCAAGAAATATTAAAAGTACTGCCATAATCAGTAGAAGAAATAGGAAGAAAAATATAACCACAATAAACAAAAATGGCAGTAAATAACTACATATCAATAATAACCTTAAATGTAAATAGATTAAATGCTCTGATCAAAAGACACAGAGAAGCTGATTGGATAAGAAAGCATGACCCATATATATGTTGTTTACAAGAGACCTAGCACACAACAGAAGACTAACATAGGTTGAAAGTGAAGGGATGGAAAAAAATCTTCCACACAAATGAAAAGGAAAAAAGAGCTGGGGTAGCAATACTCATATCTGATAAAATAGACTTCAAAATGAAGGCCATAACTAGAGGCAAAGAAGGCCACTACATAATAGTGAAAGGATCTATCCAACAGGAAGATATAACCTTAGTAAACATATATGCACACAACATAGGAGCACCAAAATATATTTTAAAACTTCTGGAGGACTTCAAAGGAGAAATTGACAGGAATACAATCATAGCAGGGGACTTCAACACCTCACTGACATCACTGGATAGATCCTGTAGACAAAGGAAACAGAGACTCTAAGTGATGCACTAGATCAAATGAATTTAATAGCTATCTACAGAGAATGACACCTCAAAACTGCAGAATTCACATTCTTCTCAAGTGTACATGGGACATTCTCAAAGATAGACGACATGTTAGGACACAAACTAAGTCTCTACAAGTTCAAGAAGACTGAAATCATATCAAGCATCTTCTCAGATCATAATGCCATGAAACTAGAAATCAATTACAACAAAAACATTTAAACACATGGAGGCTAAATAGCATGTTACTAAACAATGAGTGGGTTACCAAGGAGATCAAGGAAGAAATTAACAACTTTCTGGAAACCAATGACAATGAAAAACAACAACACAAAATCTATGGGACAAAGAAAAAGCAGTCCTGAAAGGGAAGTACATAGCACTACAGGTCTACCTAAGGAAACAAGAAAAATTTCTAATTGACTATCTAACTTCACAACTTAAAGAACTAGACAGCAAACAAAAAGAAAAATCCAGAGCAAGTAGAAAGAAAGAAATAGTAAAGATCAGAGCAGAAATAAAAGACATAGAAACCAAAAAAACAATTCAAAAGATCAATGAAACAAAGAGCTGGTTCTTTGAAAGATAAACAGGATTGATGGACCCTTAGCTAGACTCACCAAGATACAAAGAGAGGACTCAGATAAATAAAATCAGAAACGAAAGAGGAGAAGTAACAACTGACACCACAGAAATACAAAGGATTGTTAACAAATACCACGAACAATAATACACCAACAAATTGGAAAATCTAGGCACAATGCACAAATTTCTAGAAATACATAGTGTCCCAAAACTGAAGTGGGAAGAGATAGAAAACATGAACAGACCAATAACAACCAAGAAAATTGAAGATGTAATCAAGAATCTCTCAGCAAACAAAAGCCCAGACCCAGATGGCTTCACAGGGGAGTTTTACTGAACATTCAAAGAACTAACACCCATTCTCTTCAAACTATTCCAAAAAATTCAAGGAGAAAGAAGACTTCCAAACTCATTTTATGAGGCCAGCATAATTCTAATTCCAAAACCAGAAAAAGACACTACAAAGAAGGAAAACTGTAGGCCAATATCCCTGATGAACATAGATGCCAAAATCCTGAACAAAATACTAGCAAACTTGATCCAGCTCCTGTCCAGGTCATGCAGGAGTCAACCAATTGATGTATCTCTTTCATATCAATGTTTCTTTCTCTCTCTCTCTCAACCTCCCTCCCTTCCACTCTCACTAAAAAAATAAAAATAAAAAAAATCATTGGAAAAATATCCTTGGGTAAGGATTAACAACAACAACAACAACAAAAGTGCACAGTATTAGGGTGCTGTCACTAACCACCAAGGGAAGAATGAGTATGGGAAAGCATCTTGCAGTCTCTGATTATTTACATTCTAACTTCTTTAACCATGTATTTTCAACCATTTTTCATTTATTTCTTTTAGTGACTCTTGAATACAGAATAAATATATATATAAAATATATAAACATATAAGATTTCATTCTATAAAATTTTAACATATCACATATATATACATATATATACACATACATATACATATATATACACACATATATATATATATACATATATATATATATATATATATTTGCTAATCTAAAGTTTGAGAGTTTCTACCCTTCAGTGACTGACAATTCATTTAGTGATTACTGATAACTTGGGACACATTTCTAAAGTTCAACTTGTAGTTTTCAGTTATACTTTCTCATTGCTTCTCTGATTTTCTTTGTCTGCTTTGTCTTGGTTTGATAGAACTGTTCCCAACTACCTGTTTAGGAGTTTATTTACTTTTCACATTTTTTTTATTTAGTAAAACACATTTCTTAATATTTTTATTAATAGCATTTTGTTTTACAATCATGTCTTAATTAAACCACTGTCTCCTTTCAATACAGGCAAATGCATTAGCATGTGTTTATCTCCTTTGCACTTGCCACTTCTTATAATATACGTAATGTATATTTTTTGTTTTACTAACTAGCTTGGTTGAGGTATAATTTATATAGAAAAAATTTAGTAATTTTTAATGTGCTGTTCATGTTATGTAGAATTTAGCACTAACTCACTTTAAACTACAAAATATCAGTTTCATTACAATTTAAACAACCAATGCTTTCTTATTTTCTCAACCTATTTTAACATTTCATGTGCTCAGCATTGCTCCTTCCATCCCAGTATTTTTCTTTTCATTTATTTTTTTCTTTACATTAGTCTGTTTGGGCTGCCATAACAAAATACCACAAATGGTGGCTTAAACAATACAGACTTATTTTCTTACGGTTCTGAAGGCTGGAAGTGCATCATCAAGGGGCCACCAGGTAGGTTTCTGGTGAGGCTTCTCTTTCTGGCTTGCGGAACTCTGCCTCCTCACTACGTCTTCATATGGTCTTTCTCTGAGAGCCCTGGGGTCTCTTTCTCTTCTAATATGAATACCAATCTTACTGTATTGGGGCCCATACTTATGACCTCATTTAACCTTCATGGCCTCTTTAAAGGCTCTATTTCCAAATATAATTACATTGGGGCTATCAATCTTTTCTATGTTCTTATGATGAATCATGCTCAGCATCAGGTCTACCTTGAACGAACATCTCTCCTAAAACTTCATCAACAGTATCTTAAAAACAAAATAATTTTGATCATTTATTTGCTATTTTTTTACTACATTCTAAAAATTAATGCAAAGTGAACTAAAAAAATAGTACTTTCCTTTTATAACATTTTCATATAGATATGTATATAACCTTTATATAAAAATACAGTATATAAACTTTCTTTCATATTTTAATAGCATCATTAGCAAGCACAATTCTCTTGTCTGCTTATTTGCATGCCCAGCTACTGTGATTTAGCTAGGTCATTTTATTACAACAGTCAAAGCAGTACTACATATACACAAACATACCCAAACACTACACTAAATACGTATGCTTCTTTAATAAATTTACCTTTCAATGACTTTTTTATTCTCTGTCAAGGAACTAGGAAGTTTACAAAGTAATTTGTTCATTTTCACTATTGTTTTGTATATTACTGTGTCCATATGACATAACTCGTTTGTTCATTTTATAACTGATGGGCATTTATATGAACTCTCAATTTCAGCTCTTAAGGAGTGTAGTAACATGTACATTTCTGCACATATATTCTGCTACACATGTACCAAAAATTCTCTAGTATAAAGAAGTACAATTAATGGGTCTTAGGATATGCACATTCACCTTAAAAACATAAAGCCATACTCATACACAAAGCTGTTTAACCAACTCATAACCCAAGAAATATAGTATGAAAGTTCCCATTGTTTCAGATTCTTTCCAGAATTAGAAGCATCAGATTAATATTAACACTTTTATATTTATACAAATATATTATTTGTATACTTAACATTTTACAAATAATTTTAACATTATTATTACTCTTAACATTTTACAAATAATTTCCTATTATGATTTCAAATTTATCTTTAGTTAGTAACAATTGCATTAATATTTTCATTTCTGTGACTAATTTTATATACGTTTATTCATACCACATGATACATTATTTATACATGTATTAACATTTTAGTATATAGTCCTATAAGCATTCTTCTTCATGTCTCAAATATTCTTTTGTTATCAGAAAGTGTTATTATAACAGAGATAGTTTCTTTAATCAAAAACTATGTCACTTTGAGAAAATATAATTACTTAAAGGCATGTTGTACAGAAATTTTAGTGCTATTTAACAAAACCTGAAAAGACCTGATGAAAAAATGCTGCAGGTTTTCCATTAAGGTATTTTCCCATTGAGCACAGCAGGTTACTTCAAATTCTGTCAATAAAGTTAAAGGTTTTGATTTTCTCAGAGAATTTAAGTGCCACAGTAATCTCAAGGAGATCTATCTTAGCTTGCAGTTTCCAAAATTATAATAAAAGAGTGGCCTGAGGGAAAGATAGTTGAAATCACCATGACAGGCATAATGGCCTGATATGTCTATACCTTAGTGGAGATGCAACTTCCTGTTAGAGTGGACATAAAGTAAATAATGAAGAGGAGGTGGACGATGGCACCGTTTTTATGGCCCTTCTATGGACTACTGTGCTAGTCTCTTGAGCCCGTCTAATTGAGCTGCAAATTCTTGGTGTGTCTCACCAAGGACAGAAATTAAAGGAGCAAATAAATCAGGGACAGGAAAAAGGGATAACATTGGTCAAACTAAGAAGAAGATTTTTAAGATAGGAAATTTTACTTCCATCTAAATGCAAAGTCATATTTCTTTCAGGTACATTAAGACCATCCTGCATTAAGAAGTTAACAGACAGTAAAAAAGAGATCCCTGCAAAAGTACAAAAACCACACCGTCAACTCTCCACTTCAGCCAGATGAAAAAGGGGTGGGAGAAATTGGCTCTCTTAAGGAAGTAAAAAATGCTTAGGCAGGTGGCAAACCAGGTAGTTAGGTGATCAGTTAGTACCCCAGGAATAGTAACCACTTTTAGTAGTTTACCAGTAGCGAGCAGATGTGGAGAGTGCCCCATTATATATGAATCCAATAGTGTTAGCCCCAGATGGATGATTCTGGCCACAGCCAAGTTGGTGAGGATGAAGTCAGCTGAGGAAACCTTCCCAGTCTTGACCCATTTGATGCAGTTCACCAGTCCAATGAACCCATTTCCTAGCAATCCTAAGATGAGTTCTCCTGTTGCCACTACCAGAAAGGAGACCTTCATTCCAACTGACATCTGTATGAGAATGTTTCTAATGTGATGCTTCACTGAAAGCTTATTAGTGAAACAATTGCAGATGGACATCCACTTATGATGCTTTCTGTAAATATGTTCTTCATAATTCTAGAAAGGACAATGAAAATTCTGCTTTGTGCTATACTTCCAGGGACCTTCACAGAAGAATAGTTCGTTCTATTTGTATTGTCATTCCAGCGCTAAACAAAACGCTTCTGTTAAGACAACCAACACTTCATGAATATCAATCACATTACTCACAGTTAGCTACTATATAATTTCCACAATATACGCAAATGATGTTCACTTATCTTGACAACAGCTGCAGATTTCCATTTGTGCCACTGACAAAATTAGTGAAGTAAAGTGTGTAAATATGCAAATATGACAGAGATTATTTTCAACCAATTTGTACTTTTATCTCCCTGACCCATGCAATATAATTGCAAATATTTTAAATTTTGAATGGTAATTGCTAGAAGAAAACTTTATATAATTCAGTCATTTGCTACTTGTCAATAAGATCCTTCTACATATCAAGTAATTTTGTTGATGCATTTAGTTAATTGAAATCATTTATTGGAACTATTTCTAGTTCAAAGACCACACCCAAGTCCTGAAACAAATACCTAAAAATAATTACTAAAAAATATTGCAGAAGCTTAATCAGAAGTTATAAGCAAAGAATATTGGGAATATATAAGAGGAAGCCATCAATGTTCCATGCAGAATTGATGATGGTTTTATGAGGACAGGAATATTTAGTGGGACCTTAAATTATTTAGAACTTATAAAGAAATACAGAAACAAATTCAAGGCTGATGTAAGGACATTTCAAATTATCAGTGACATGGACAGTACAGCCCCCTTCAAAACAGAGGAACTCCTTCTGTTTTACAATCACTTATTGGCTTTTCAACTGAAATGTTACTAAGTTCCCTCCAACATCTATTTCTAAATGAAATGTTTTCATCTTCTTTCTGGGCTACAGAGTGACTATTTTTTCACCCTCCCTTGCAGATGGTGTGGCAAAGTGACTGAATCTGATCAATGTTTTGTGAGTGAAAATCATGTGCACCATTTACAGGCACATCTCCAAAATATCCCCTTCACATGCTCCTCCATACGTCTTTCTTCCCCTGCGGTTGGGAATGGCGATGGCTTCCAGGCAATCTGGAAGTCACATGCTTCCGAAAGCATACTTGTGATCAACCTGACTCCCTGGATAACTCCATAGAAGGCTCCCCTGACACATCAGCACTGTTTAAAAAGCAATATGAAATTTAGATTGTATATAAGTCACTTTATGTTTTGGAGTCTAATTGTGACAGCTATTTATTTACCCAGTCTAAGGCCATATTTGAAACTGAGTATGTGCAGAATGTTTAGAGGCTTTTGAATGGCAAATAAATAGACCCTGGAAATCTATGCCACCTGTTGATTTTATAATTGGGTTTATTTTCATTGATTTTTCCAGGCCAATGTAGTTTATTGATCCATTTATTTAGTCTTTAGTATGTCATTTTAACCAACTATCCCATGGGCTGTTTTATGTCCTGGGAAGTCAGCAGAAAAAAGGATAGACATCATCCTGCATTATAATGCTTATATTCTAATGGGGCAGACAGATGATAAAAACAAATGAGTAAATCAGTCTGGGAAAGGATTATCCTAAGATATAGATAATGTTAAAATTTCATAATGCTATGATCTAATATCGACATGTAAATTCAGTTGTTGAACAAGGTTATATATTTCTTTTTAATAATAGAATTTGTATCAAATTTATTTCAACAAAATTCTGTTCCATTATTTTTCACAAGATTATAATAAAAACAGATCTTGAAGTCATTTTCATATTATTACATAAACTTCAAAGATAACAATTTTCATATATGTAGAAGCATCATTGACTTATGTACCACAATTTTACACTTTTTTTTATGTTGAGCATATATTTAAGAAAGGAAAGATTTGAATCTTTTTGTATGAAGTTTAATAGGAATTTTTAGGTGGCAAGATGGAGATGATTGGCTATTCAGAGCCCCAAACTTACTTAGGTTTGACATCAGTTTTCTTCTTTAAACAATGTCTTCGGAATTTAAAAAAAATAAAAAACCTCTAAGACACTACTTTCCTAACTGCACATGAAACCACAGCAGCAATAAAAATGACATGGTCATTTTATTTTCTCCTTCATCCCTATTGTATAACTTGATTATTTTCTAAGCTTTCGCTAACTTCTATTAAATAATGGTTAGTACTGTTAATTGTACATGAATATAACACATATTTTTAAATATGTTTATCACTCTTTAATTTAATTACAGGCATCGTTTCCAAAAAACAGTTCTGGTTGCTTTCTATAAACCATGAAGTAAGAATTCTTGATGGAATAATATCTATTCCAAAATCCATCCTCGATATATGATTTAGAATTGAATATCCTTACCATCCAAAATATTAGAGGTACAAACAAAATAATCTAAACACACTGTGGTACATATGTGTGGTGCTAATTACAATGGAAAATAGCTATGACTTCCTGAGATGAGTTTTCAGTCCTTAAAAATGCATAAATATAGATAATGTCTTCACTTGCAGGATAATAATGTACAACACATATGTGAAATATTCATGGCTTCAGAATCCTGAGGAATTTCTTACATTATTTTGTAAAATTAGATTGTACGTCTGAAAAAATATGATAATCTTATAATCTTTCTAGTAATTTTCATAAACATGCACACACTTATATTTTTGTGATAAGTTTAAATGAAAGTTTTTCTAGGTATACTTTATACACATTAAGAAATGCAGTAGCTGCCCAGCCAGTGTGGGTCAGTGGTTGAGCGTTGACCCATGAGCCAAGAGTTTGCTGGTTCGATTCCCTGTCAGAGCATATGCCGAGGTTGTAGGCCCAATACCTAGTGAGGGCATGCAGGCGGTGACTAATCAGTGTTCTCTCTCATCGATGTTTCTATCTCTTTCTCCCTCTCCCTTTCTCTCTCTCAAAAAATCAATAATAAAACAAAAATTTTAAAAACAGAAAAGAAATGCAGTAGGAAAGACAAAATGTTTCATCACCATTAGTTTGTTTTCTGCCAAAAGACACATGGTGCCCATTTATTTCCTTTCTTTCAACCAGCACCTCAGCTGCCACAGAAATGACAGAAAGGCCAGTCTCAGCTTCTTGTTCCTCCAAATCAAGATCAATGAGTGGCCTGAAGGATACAAGATGGCAAGAAACTGGTTAAGAATGAGAGCTGAATTGTTCAGCAGAGTGAGAGAACTCCAAATTGAGGTGATTTGAGCCGTGAACTAAATGACAAATAGCAAAAGAAAGAAAATCACAGTTTGCGTGGCTCTTACATGGACGTTGGAGCTGGGATCTTGGGGTCCTTTCCCAGTGAGTTGCATCTTCTTGAGATGTTTCCACAGGGAAAAGATTAACAGCAGAAAAGCTGTCAGGGACATAATAAAAGGTATAAAGTTTGCAAGCGTGAATACAGTCAGATTTGTAAGGTGTACAGTGTCCTTCAAGTTGGTCTTGCGACTGATGTTTCCTTCATAATCATTCATCCCCATTTTTCTATCTATGCTTATCACTGCAAGATGACAAACCAAGAAGACCAAATTCTCCCACAGTATCAGGAGAACTACTCTTTTAGCTTTCCATTTTAGGTGAAGGAAGAAACGGCTGGAGAAATTGGCTATCTTGAGCAAATAAAGTGTGCTAAGGCAAGTAGCAAGCCAGAGGGTAAAATGGTTGCTTACTACCCAGGCAATATGAACAACTGTTATTTCTTCTGAAGTATAAAAACCTGGATAACAGACTAATGCATACCAATTGAATACTGTTACCCAGAGCAAACCAATTCTGGAGACCGCCAGAGCAGTGAGAATTTGATCAGTGCAGGACATCTTTTGTTTCTTGACCCAGTCAATGCAGTTCACCAGGGCTATGAATCCATTGACAAAACTTCCCAGAACAAATTCTGCTATTATGAGGATGCAAAGAATGCTCCATAATAAATTTACCATGTGTAGATAAAAAGGCCAAGTCTGATATCACTGGTCGTGATTCTCTTACTATTTTGACCTTAAGTTCTATTGCCACTGATCTTGAATGTGCATTAAATTCTTGTTTTTTAAATATACTATGAGCAATGCCATGCAGAAAAGCACCAGGATATGCTTATGGAAGAGCTCACTGCTTTCCTTATGAAAAACATTGTTATTCCCTACACAGCTCAAATTAACTCCTATTCAAATACTTTATGTCCTTGCTGTAGGCTGGACTATTACATAACTGATGTTGTTGTAAAGCTGAATTCTCATTTGTTAGCATGCAAATATAGACATATTCTCTTCCATTGTTTTGCCATTTTCCTTGTTTAATCTCTCAATAATTTGTGTTCATCAACTTTGTCATTAGTAAATTATAAAAACCCAATACATTGAATGTACAGTGAATGCTAAATTGTTCAATGAAGCTTGGCCATTGATAGGATCATCATCATTATGGATTTTTTAAATTTTTTATTGAATTTATTCAGGTGACATTGGTTAATAAAATTATATAGGCTTTAGGTGTACAATTCTATAATACTTCATCTGTATATGGTATTGTGTGTTCACCACCCAAAGTCAAATCTCCTTCCATCACCATTTATCTCCCGTTTGGAATTTTTATTTTTAATGTCAGATTTATGTAGAAAAAAAACAATCTTTGTCAACAAGGTTTTCTTGAGTACCTCAGAAAGGCTTGTACTCACTAAGGGCTGGTTGCTGATAACTAATATAAAAATATTCTCTTATTATTTATTAACTCACAAACATCTAAGCAAACAAACACATACAAGCTCATCTCATGGAAGGAAGGAATTATTGTCCCATAGTTTTCAAAGTTTTAAAATGAGTGTCAGTGAGGTCATCCAGGTTTAAATCGATATTTTTTTCATTAAGGCTTTTCAGCCTATTATTAATAGATATCAAACATCTCTCTCATGTTATGTCTTTGATAAATTTTCTCTTTTGTGTCTATTTAATATTAATTACTTAATTAAATATTCAGAAATCTTATAAATATTCCTTGGCAACTTCAAAAGAACAGGTGGTTTACATTGGGGGGCATAGACTTCTCTGTATATGAAAATTCAGTTTTACTTTCTCTGTTTAATTAATTTCTGACTGCTTAATATTTAGTTAAAGATGAATAGATGTTAAAATCAATCTCTAACCTTAGATTGTATTGTTTCAATTTTTATATTGTGTTTTTCAGGGATGATCTTGAAGCTAGACTACCATAAGGGAACACCAGATTCTCTGCTTTGCATATCTCTGACCTCTTTGGAAACTGCTCTCTGCCTCAGTATAGTCATCAATTAAAAAACAGGTAACCACCTGACCATGTGGCTCAGTGGCTGAGCGTTGACCCATGCACCAAGAGGTTGCCGGTTCAATTCCAGGTCAGGGCACATGCCCAGCTTGTGGGCCGGGTCCCCAGAAGGGGTCATGCATGAGGCAGTCATTGATGTTCTCTCTCATCAATGTTTCTATATCTCCCTCCCTCTCCATTCTTTTCTCTCAAAAAATCAATAAAGAAAATTTTTTTTTTTTACAAAATCAGGTAACCATGATAAATAAGCTTTACAAGTGGTCTTTGTGAGGAGTGAGTATACTATATGTGGAGATTGTTTACAATTGTGCCTGTCTGATACAGACACCAGGCACCAAGAATTGTTATTCATTTGATCCTGTGTTATTTGGTACTTCAAAGTTAACCTGGGAGAATTTCTGCTTATGAGTACAATGTAGCAGTAAAAAGGAGGCAAGATTTCCTCCTACATCAACCAAGATAAGGGAAATATTTTGTCAAAATTATATTTTAAAAGTATCACTATGATGTGTAAGGAAGGAGGACCAGTGATTTAAAATTCAGGTAAGATGGAGTCTTTAGATGAAGAGATGATCTATAAATTCAATGCAATCACTATCAAATTCCAGAAGGCTATTTTGCAGAATGTGAAAACTATTCCTAAAATGTTTATGGACATTCAAAGCACTCACATAGCCAAAGATATTTTTTAAAAGAACAAAGTTGGAGAGTCACAGTTTCTAATTTCAAAGCTGACTACAAAGCTGTATTAATTAAGATACTGTACAACCTGCCTGGGCCAGTTTGGCTCAGCGGTTAAAGCACTGACTCTGGGACAGGTTTGATTCCTGTCAAGGGCCCAAACCTCAGTTGACTTTGATCCCCGGCCCTGGGGTTGTCTGGGAGTCTACCAACCAATGGCTCTCTCTCATATCAATGTTTCTTTCTCTCCCTCCCTCCTTCCCACTCTACCTGAAAATTAATGGAAAAATATCTTTGGGTGAGGATAAAAAAAAAATAGTGACCAACTTGTGTAACAATGGACATCTATCAATCAAATACAATTGAAGTTCAGGTATTAACACTCACCATCATGGTCAGATGATTTTTTTCACTTTGTTGAAAGTATTATAAAAATACTGTGCAATTAAATTAAATTTTAAAATGGCTTAAACATTTCTAGAAATTAAAATAATTACATTAGAAAAAACAGAGGAATGTGCAGGACTCCAGCCGACTTCCATCTCCCTCAGCCTCAATCCCCTTGGCATTTACAGCCAGATATTATGGGGATTTCTCTTACTGGCACTGGAACCCTGTGCTGTGGGGGCCTCATTTGGAGCTTGGACACCTTGCTCCTCATGGGGGACCTCTGAGGTGAGCCGAGATGTCCCTTCTGAGTTTTAACCACATGGTGGTGGAACAAACCACTTCTGCTTCTCCACATTCCACCAATCTTGATGTAGCTTCTTCTTTTTTTCTTTTTTTTAAATATTTTTTTCTCTACTGAGTTTAGAGATAGAGGAAGAGAGAAGGAGAGAGAGATAGAAACATCAATAAGAGAGAACATCAATTGGCCATATCTTGCATGTTCCCGACTGGAGATTGGGCCCACAACCTGGGCATGTGCTTTGACTGGGAATCAAATCAACGACTTCTCGGTGCATGGGTCGACACTCAACTAATGAGCCACACTGGTCAGACATGTAGCTTCTTCTTTAATTCCCAAGTTGTAGGGCTTCCACTCAGCCAGATTTCTGGCAGCTCTGAATGATGGTTGTTCTGTAGTTTAGTTGTATTTTGGTTTCCTTGTGAAAGGATGTGAGTACTGCATTGACTTACACAGACATCTTAAGAGTATGTGACTAAAATGTCTTTTTAAAAAGATACTATGTATATACAAAGAGGAAATAATTTATTTTTTTCAACAAATGATGCCAGTCAAATTGAATATCCACATGCATAAATTTGGCCTCTTATTTTATACCATACACCAAAGTTAACTTAAAATTGATCATAGGGCCCTGGCCGGTTTGGCTCAGCAGTTAGAGTGTCGGCCCACGAACCAGAGAGACCGGGATTTGGTTCATACTAAGGGCATGTAACTCGGTTGCAGTTTGTCCCCAGCCTCTGTTGGGGTTGTGTGGGTGGCAACCAGTCAATGTGTCTCTTTCACACAGATGTTTCTGTCCCTCTCTCACTCTCACTCTATCTGAAGATAAATGCAAAAAAAAAATTGATCGTATGGATTACAAAATGGCAGCAGAGTCAATGGAAGCTACACAGACCATCTCGCATGACCAAACTGGAATTACAACTAAAATAAAGACAAATCGTTGGGAAAAAAGCAACAGAAAAGCAGTTGGAGAGGACCCATATAACCAGGGACAGAATAAAAAACACTGAATCAAGCCTGATAGGTCTGCAGAGGCGAGAGAGGGTGAGCAGGGAGCCCACAGACAGCAGCTATTTTAGCCGTGAGAAGCTCCCTCGAGGTTAGAATCCCAAGCCGGCTCCACAGCACGAAGGGCCGGGACAGAGCACTAAATTAGCTACAGCCACTCACCTTGAGCTCTGGGAGAGGGAGGGTGGAATGAATTAGAACTGTGTGGGGACACTTGGGATTGGGAGGGCGCTCAGTGTTTTTGCAGAGTCACAGCCACACAAGACAGTGGCCATCTTGCTCAGGGAACCCCTTCCTGGAGCTCTGGGGAAAAGCAGCAGCCCATCCATTGGATATCTAACCCCACCCAGCTGGGCCAGAGAAATGCAAATTGAGACTCATTAACAACTAGCATCTGCCCCATCCTCTGGAAATCCTCTTATGCTGAACACCTGAGGGAGTTTTTCTTTCAACTGAAGGCTACTTCAAATATAGTATAGTATTTGAAAAAACCACGATAGAGTGAAGCTGCGAAAGTCGAAGCACGAAGTGGCGAGGGACGACTGTAGAGGGAGCCACAAACAGCGGAACACCAACAGCCACAGGGAAAATTTGGCAGGCTCCAAAACCCACTGAGATAGTCAAAATGGTGAAACAAAACAAATCCCAAATGAAAGAACAAGAGAACTCTACTGAAGATGAGATCAATGAAATACAGTTAAACAAGCTATCAGAGATAGAGTTCAGAGCCATGATCTTGAGGAAACTCAACAGCATGAGTAAGGACCTCAACACCAAGAGTAAAGATATAGAAATACTGAAAACCAACCAAGTGGAAATGAAGAATGACACAGCAAAAATATAGAACACATTGGAAGGAATAACCAGCAGAGTAGAGAGAGCTGAGGACAGGATCAGTGAATTAGAAGACAGGGTAGAAAAAATCAATCAATCAGAAAACCAAAAGGAAAAAACAATGAAAAAACAGGAAGATAGCTTAAGAGAACTGTGGGACACCTGGAAAGGTAACAACATTTGCGTTATAGGAGTTCTAGAAGAAGAAAATGAACAAGGGTTAGATACGATATTTGAAGAAAAAGTGACAGAAAACTTCCATAACTTGGTGAAGGAAGAAGGTATTCAAGTTCAAAAAGCACAGAAAGCCCCAAGTAAGAAGAACCCAAACAGGCCCACACCAAGACACATAATAATTAAAATGCCAAAAATTAAAGACAAAGAGAGAATCCTAAAGGCAGCAAGAGATAAGCAACAGGTTACCTACAAAGGAACCCCCATAAGGCTATCAGCTGACTTCTCAACAAAAACACTACAGGCCAGAAGGGAATGGCATGAAGTAATCAAAGTCATGAAAAACAAGGATCTTAATCCAACACTACTCTATCCAGCAAGGCTATCATTCAAAATAGAAGGTGAAATAAAGAGATCCCCAAACAACAACAAAAAAGAATAAGGGAATATATCAGCATCAAACCAGCACTGCAAGAAATGTTAAAAGGACTGCTGTAATTAGTAGAAGAAATAAGAAGAAAAATATAACCACAATAAAAAAAATGGCCGTAAATAAGTATATATCAATAATAACCTTAAATGTAAATGGATTGAATGCTCCGATAAAAAGACACAGAGTAGCTGATTGGATAAGAAAGCATCACCCATATATATGTTGTTTACAAGAGACTCACCTCACAACAAAAGACTCATATAGGTTGAAAGCGAAGGTGTGGGGAAAAAAATTCCAAGCAAATGGAAAGGATAAAAAAGCTGGGGTAGCAATACTCATATCTGATAAAATAGATATCAAAATGAAGGCCATAACTAGAGACAAAGAAGGCCACTACATAATATTGAAAGGATCTATCCAACAGGAAGGCATAACCTTGGTAAACATATATGCACCCAATATAGGAGCACCAAAATATATTAAAAATCTTCTGGAGGACTTCAAAGGAGAAATTGACAGCAATACAATCATAGCAGGAGACTTCAACACCCCACTGACATCACTGGATAGATCCTTTAGACCAGTGGTTCTCAACCTTACTAATGTCACGACCCATTAATACAGTTCCTCATGTTGTGGTGACCCCCAAATATAAAATTATTTTCGTTGCTACTTCATAACTGTAATTTTGCTACTGTTATGAATTGCCATTGGAAATATCTGTTTTCTGATGGTCTTAGGCGACCCTGGTGAAAGGGTCATTTGACCCCCAAAGGGGTCATGACCCACAGGTTGAGAACCACTGCTCTAGACAGAAAATTAACAAGGAAACAGAGACTCTAAATGATGTACTGGATCAAATGGATTTAATAGATATCTACAGAGAATCACACCCCAAAACTGCAGAATTCACATTCTTCTCAAGTGCACTTGGGACATTCTCAAAGATAGACCACAGGTTAGGACACAAACTAAGTCTCTACAAGTTCAAGAAGATTGAAATCATATCAAGCATCTTCTCAGATCACAATGGCATGAAACTAGAAATCAATTTCAACAAGAACATGCAAAGACATTTGAACACATGGAGCTTAAATAGCATGTTATTAAACAATGAATGAGTTACCAAGCAGATCAAGGAAGAAATTAAAAAATTCCTGGAAACCAATGAAAATGAACACACAACAACACAAAATCTATGAGATGCAGCAAAGGCAGTTCTGAGAGGGAAGTTCATAGCACTACAGGTCTACCTCAAGAAATAAGAAAAATATCTAATTGACTACCTAACCTCACTACTTAAAGAACTAGAAAGCAAACAAAAAGAAAACCCTAGAGCAAGTAGAAGGAAGAAAATAGTAAACATCAGAGAAGAAATAAATGACCTAGAGACCCCCCCCCCAAAAAAAAAAAAAAAAACCAATTCGAAAGATCAATGAAACAAAGAGCTGGTTTTTTGAAAAGATAAACAAGATTGATTGACCCTTAGCTAGACTCACCAAGAAACAAGGAGAGAGAACCCAAATATACAAAATCAGAAGCGAAAGGGGAGTAGTAACAACTGACACCACAGAAATACAAAGGATCATTAACAAATACTATGAACAATTATATGGCAACAAATTAGACAATCTAAGCAAAATGGACGAATTTCTAGAAACACATAGTGTCCCAAAACTGAAGTGGGAAGAGATAGAAAACTTGAACAGACCAATAACAATGAAGGAAATTGAAGATGTAATCAAGACTCTCCCAGCAAACAAAAGCCCAGGCTCAGATGGCTTCACAGGAAAGTTTTACTGAACATTCAAAGAAGAGCTAACATTAGTTCTCCTCAAACTATTCCAAAAAATTCAAGAAGGAAGACTTCCAAATTCATTTTATGAGGCCAGCATAATTCTAATTCCAAAACCAGAAAAAGACATTACAAAGAAAGAAAACCACAGTCCACTATCCCTGATGAACATAGATGCCAAAATCTTGAACAAACTACTAGCAAATCGAATCCAGCAATATGTTAAAAAAAATTATTCACCATGTCCAAGTGGGATTCATCCCAGGGATGAAAGGATGGTACAATATTCGCTAATCAATAAATGTGATACACCACATAAACAAAATGAAAGATAAAAACCATATGATCATATCAATAGATTCTGAAAAAGCATTCGACAAAATCCAGCACCCATTTCTGATAAAAATGCTCAGCAATGTGGGAATAGAGGGATCATATCTCAACATAATAAAGGCCATATATAAAAACCTACAGCCAACATCATACTCAATGGGCAAAAACTAAAAGCATTTCCCTTAAGAAGAGGAACAAGATAGGAATGCCCTCATTCGCCACTCTTACTTAACACAGTACTGAAAATCTTAGCCACAGCAATAACATATGAAGAAAAAATAAAAGGGATCCAAATTGGAAAGGAGGAAGTGAAACTGTCATTATTTGCAGATGACGTGATATTGTACATAGAAAACCCTAGACTCCATAAAAAATCTGCTAGATTTAATAAATGAATTTGGCAAGGTAGCAGGATAAAAAATTAACATAAAGAAATCAATGGCATTCTTATACACCAATAATGAACTCACAGAAAGAGAAACTAAAAAAAAACCCCATTTACCATTACAGCAAAAAAATTAAGATATCTAGGAATAAACTTAACCAAAGAAGTAAAGGACCTATTTGCAGAAAACTACAGGACATTGAAAAAAGAAATAGAAGAAGATATAAATAAGTGGAAGTACATACCTTGTTCATGGATCAGGAGAATTAACATAATTAAAATATCTGTACTACCCAAAACAATCTATAGATTCAATGCAAGCCCCATCAAAATACCAACGACATATTTCACAGAACTAGAACAAATACTTCAAAAGTTCATATGGAACCAAAAAAGACCCCAAATAGCTACAGCAATCTTGAAAAAGAAGGACAAAGTAGGTGGGATCACAATACCTAATATCAGGTTATACTGCAAAGCCAGTGTAGTCAAAATAGGCTGGTACTGGCACAAGAACAGGCATATAAATTAATGGAACAGAATACAGAACCTAGAAATTGACCCAAGACATTATGCTTAATTAATATTGGCAAAGGTGGCAAGAGCATACAATGGAGTAAAGACCACCTCTTTAATAAATGGTGTTGGGAAAATTGGACAGCTACATGCAAAAAAATGAAGCTAGACACCATACACAAGAATAAACTCAAAATGGATAAAAGACTTAAATGTGACTTGTGAATCCATAAAAATCCTAGAAGAAAATGTAGACAACAAAATTTCAGACATCATATGCAGCAGAATTTTCACTGATACATCACCTAAGGCAACAGAAACAAAGGAAAAAACGAACACATGGGACTACATCAAACTAAAGAGCTTCTGCACAGCAAAAGAAACAACCATCAAACTGGAAAGGGAACCCACTGTATGGGAGAGCATAATTGCCAATGATACATCAGATAAGGGGTTAATTTCCAAAATATATAGAGTGCTCATACAACTCAACAAAAGGAAGACAAAGAACCCAATTTAAAAATGGGCAGAGGAGCTAAATAGACACCTCTCCAAAAAGGACATACAAATGGCCAAGACACATACGAAGAAATTCTCAATGTCATTAATCATCAGAGACATACAAATTAAAACAACAATGAGGTATCATCTCACACCTGTCAGAATGGCTGCCATCAACAAATCATCAAACAACAAGTGCTGGCAAGGGTGTGGAGAAAAGGGGACTCTAGTACACTGCTGGTGGGTGTGCAGACTGGTGCAGCCACTATGGAAAACAGTATGGTGTTTCCTCAAAACATTAAAAATTGAATTGCCATTTGACCCAGTGATCCCACTTCTAGGAATATATCCTAAGAATCCTGAAACACCAACCAGAATGAATATATGTACCTCTATGTTCATAGCAGCACTATGTACAATTGCTAAGATCTGGAAACAGCTCAAGTGTCTGTCAATAGATGAGTGGATAAAAAAGCTGTGGTATGTATATACAATGGAATATTATGCAGCTGTAAGAAAGAAAGATCTCTTATCCTTTGAGACAACATGGAAGGATCATGAGAGTATTATGCTAAGCAAAAGAAGCCAATCAGAGAAAGACAAATACCACATGATCACACTTATTTGTGGAATATAATGAACAAGATGGGCTGATGAATGAAATAGACCCAGAGACATAGAAAGGAGTATGGTTCAGACTGACAAACCTTAGAGTAGGGGGGCAGGGAGGATGGATGAGATGTATCAAAGAACTTATATGCATGTATGCATAACCAATGGAAATAGAGAACAATGCTGGGAGTGTTGGGGGTGAGGGTGGGAGGGAGAGGAGGGTGTCTAGGGGAAAAAAAGGAGAAACATCTGTAACAAAAATAAATTAATAAAAAATGTCTAGTAGCCATGTTTAAGAAAATCAGGTGAAATTAATTTTAATGTTTATTTAAACTCAACATATCCAAAATATTATTATTTCAACACATACTAAATACTTAAAACTTAAAAAAAAAAATGATCATAGACCTAAATGGAAGTGCTAAACCCATAAAACTTTTAGAATTCAATAGAGGAAAAATTTTTGTAAACTAGGGTTAGGTGGATTTTTTAGGTAGAGTATCAAAAGACTGATGCATAAACTTTAAAAATTAATATATTGAACTACATAAAAATTGAAAATGTTTCTCTGTGATATAAATGTCTGAATTCAAGAATTTGGAGCTACACTAATTAAATCAATGTGATACTGTTGTTTATTACATAAACACCTCAATGGATAGAAAAAATATCTACTAATAGACCCATGCATGTATGGGCAGTTTATTTTCAATAAAGGAACTAAAACAATTCAAAAAATTCTCTCAATAAATGATGCTGGGAAAGTGAATAACAGTATGGAATAATGAACATCAATGCTTACTTCTCACCATACAATAAAATTAATTTGAGGTGATCTTGACTAACTATAAAAAATCATATGATGAAGCTTCTAGAAAAAATAGTATAAAATTTTTGTGATCTGGGGATGTGCAGATTTTTTACCTGGGACTCACACACACACACACACACACACACACACACAAACTAAACAACAAAAAAAATAGTAGTGTATTTGACTTATGAAAAGACACTGTCAAGAAAATTTTAATCTTTGCCTTAATGGGAGATATATATACATATATGTATATAATTAAAGATTACAATATAGGCAATTTCAATCATCTCAAAAGTCATCCTAGGTCTCAATACTCTACTGATGTAATACCACTGGTGAAAATCACTAATAGTAGTTTGACTAGTACATAGGAGTCTTTTCATGAACATTTACATGGACTAGTTTGTTCTGGTTTCAATTTGTACACTACCAATATAGTATTTCTCATCTGTGGCAACAGTGGTTACAGACCCTACAGGGCCCTCCATGATGACTGTTCCCTGATGTTCACACCTCATATATGTTCCTCCCCTTCAGTGATGGAGGGCATATGACTCACTTCTAGCCTACACAATAAGGCAAGCATGAAGGAATTTCACATATAATTAAGGTACCAAATCAACTTGCAACCAGACCCAGATTTAGCTGGATGCCTCAACAAAAGCCGAACTCATGAGATAAGAGCTGGTGAGAAGGAAGGAGGTTTACTTAAGTGCCGGCAACCAAGAAGATGGGGAGCTCCTGTCCCTAAATTCATCTTAACATCTCCCTGCAGGTACAGGTTTTTGTACGACAAGAGAGGGAAAGCAAAGCAAAGAGATCAGGAGGAGGCATGCTGGATATGTAGGCAGTGTCCTTGCTGGTCCCCATATGTTTTCATGGTCAGCATCCTTGAGTTGGCCATCTGGTTTTGGTCAGTTAAATTTCCCTCTGTGGAATGTTGGCATTAGTCAAGTCCTTGAGGACTGGCTGCTTCTTAGGTTCATACCAGAATTGAAACTGCTGAAATGTAAAGTATACTAAAAAGCCTTTTAACATGTAAGCTCTACATTTGAGAGAAAAATCACATTAGAGTAACAGGCTGCATTTAATTAACATTTATTATGATTGATATGATTCACATAGGTTTATGAAAGTATAGTACATTTATTCTCCATTATCAAATAATTTTGAGTTAGTTAAAGCAGTGATTTTTCTTCATGAGCCTGACATAATCAGGTAAACCTTTAAAAGTGGGGATGAGCCTCCCCTGAGAGAGAGATCTCTGCTAGCCTTGAAGAAGTAAGCAGCCATGTTATGGAGAGAGCTGCAAGAAAATGAATTCTGTCAACAATGTGTATGAGCTTGGAAGTGGATTCTTCTCCAGTCAAGCCTGCAGATGAGAATTCAGTGTAATCAAAACTGTGATTGCAGCTTCATAAAACCCTGAAGCAGACAACAAAGCTTAACTTTACCCAGATCCTGACCTCCAATAAATGAAATAATAAATGTGTAATTGTAGGGCCTAGCCACTAAATTTGTGCAATCACAAATGGCAATACGGTGGTGATAATTGGGAATTTGGTTTTGGTCTCTTTATTTGGTAGAGAAAAAGTCCTTCTTTGTCTGATGAGAAATGCCCCAAAATATGGTTTGTTAGTCTTCTGTTTGTCTATTTGTCTGTGTAACAACATGCTTCTTCTGGAAAGGATTGTGGTCCTTTAGATCCGCACTAGTGAATTTTGGTTATCTCTATTTATTCTGTGCTAAGCTGAAGTTGTACAATCAAAGCAGCAAGCTCTCTGTATATCTGCATTCAATTAACATAAACTTTCATCTTATTGTGTGAATATTAAATCTTACCTTCCTCTGGGGAATATTAATAATATAGATCCTATAGTCTATTGTGTGAAGTGTCCATGAGAGATAGGGATGCTGTTTCCACCCTTAGGCATGCTTGTATGGGTGCATCACAGTGCAGGTCCTTAGGATGTTGGAGCAAAGGCCTGCCATCCTCAGCAGCTAGAGGAACAGCTCTCAGCCTGCTACTGGGCCTTAGTAGAGTCAACACTCTCGACTATAGGCCACCAAGTTAAATGTGAGCTGAGCTGCCCATTATGCACTAAGTGTCATCTGACCCACTGAACAATATAATTCACATGCAGAGTCATCAAATGGAAGAGGTATATACATGATCAGGCCCAAGCAGGTCCTGATGGCACTAGGATGTTACATGAATAAGTGACTCAAACGCTCCTGGTCTCCAATCCTTCTACACTATCTTTTTGTCTAGCCTTCACCTCTGGCCTTATGCAGAGTTCTGTACAATCAGTAGACAGAGGAAGAGAAGACTTGGGCCTGGTTTACACATGGTTCTGCATAACATGCAGATGTCATACAAAGTGGACAGCTATAGCACTGGAGCCCCTTCTAGAATAGCTTCAAACGACATTGGCAAACATAAAACCTCCTAGTAGACAGAATTCTGACCACTGTACCTGGTGTTACCTTTGCTTAGAAGGAGAAATGGAAAGAGATGTAATCACATACTGACTCCTTGAATGTGTCCAATGGTTTGGCTGGATGGTCAGCAATGGGAAGCAACATGATTGGAAAATTAGTGAGAAGGCAATTTGAGAAAGAGTTGTGTAGACATAATTTCCTGAATGGACAAAAGTTGTGAAGATATTTGTGTCTCATGTGAGTGTTTCAGAAGGGTCACTTCAAGAGACGATGAGTTTAATAAACAATTAGACATGATGACGTGTTCTGTGGATACAGTCTTTCCCCAACCACCTCCGCATCACCCTATGGGCTCATGTACAACATGACCAGAGTGGCAGGAAGAAAGTGGCCACTGCTGAATACCCACTCTGCCAGTACCAGACACCAACACTCAGTCTAAAATATGGCACCATTCTGCGGCATGATCACCCAGTTACCTGGTGGCAGGTTGATTATATTGGACTGTTTTCATAATGGAAATGGAGATATTTGGTCTTAATAGAAGAGATGCTTACTCTGGATATGGATTTGCTTCCCCTGAATATAATATTTTTGCCAAGACTACCATATGTTTACTTACAAATACCTTATCCACCATAAGGGTACTGTATACAATATTGTTTCTGATCAAGGAACCAACTTCATAGCAAGAACAGGTGGCAGTGGGCCCATAGTCATGGAATTCACTCATCTTACCATGTTTCCCACCATCCTGAAGTTGCTGGCTTGACAGAATAGTGGAATGGCCTTTCAAAGACTCCATTACAGTGCCAGTTAGGTAGCAATATCTTGCAGTGCTGGGGCAGGGTTTTCTAGAAGGTTACATATGCTTGGAATGAGCTGCAATAAATGGTGCTGTTTCTACAGTGATCAGGATTCACAAGTGCAGGAATCTAGCGTAGAAATGTGATTGTCACCATTCACTATTACCCCTACTAACCTAATAGCAAAAATACTGTTTCCTCTTCCCATGACGTTATGTTCTGCTGACCTGAAGGTCATTGTACAAAGGGAGAAGAACTTCTACCTAGAGACACAACAATGATTTTATGAAACTGTAAATAAGACTGCCATCCAGCCACTTTGGACTCTGTAGGCCACTAAATCAACAGGCAAAGAAGGAAGATATTATTGTGTTGGCTGGAATACCTGATCTTGACTATCAAGGGGAAATTAAATACCACTCCTTTAATTGGTATCTATATAACCATGCCCAATGATTAATACTGAAAACAATTCTGTTTTCTTCTTTTATAAATCATCTTTTATAGGTAAACTAAATAAAAATATAACACCAAACTCTTAATGAAAGTATTTTCATTTTTATTATTGTTAAGAAGGAAATGTGTCAATTATCTTTTTTTCTCAAATATTTGTAACAGAATAGATATATTCATGGAATACTCACACTCCATTAAGTTGAAAGAACCTGGTAGTGGATGTCATGCGACAAGATTTTCTTAGATGGCATCCTGTGTATGACTGTGTCATTATGATAGTCTATCTTTACAAGGAAAGTTAGGAGCAGAACTTGATTTCTAAATATATTCAAATAGCCAAAATATAAATCCACCAACCACAGGGTAATCATCCTATTCCATGACTTATTCTTTTCAGTGGTCCTTTTACATTTACTCTACTTGTTATGTTAAAAAATGGGGCTCTGTAGCTTAATTCTATGATTTTAAGATAATCCATTAATAATTTGCTCAAGTAATACATTTAAAAGAAAAGAACACTCTATCTCTTAAGGTATTCTGTTTGACTTGAATTTTGCTATTTACTAAATTAAGTTACACTCAATGATATTTAAGAAATTATACTGTCCCACTTATGCATGTAAACATTTGAAATATAAAGCATTAAATGAGATACATGATGGTGATGATGATGATGATGGCAGGTAAATGGTAGATCCCAAACTTATAGTTGTGACTTCATCGATTTTTCTTAGAGGCAGAGTTCATTGTAAAGTAAGAACACTATTGATCTTTTCCATGGCCTTATGATACATCATGCTTTGCATCAGGTCTAGCTTGAAAGAACAACTACACTTAAAACTTCATGAAGAGTAACTTAAAAACAAAATATTTCTCCAATGGACACAGAGAATAGTTTGGGGAAAGCAGGACGGGAGTGGGAACAGGGAGGAGGTGGTAAATGGAGGAATAAATGGAGGGACATCTGTAATACTTTCAACAATAAAGATAAAAATAAACAAATAAATCCATGTCATTAAAAAACTATTTCTGATACATTATTTGTGGGGTTTTTTCTTTTACTACATTCTGAATATTAAGGCAAAGTGAACTCAAATTGTACTTTGCTTTTATAGAATCTTCATATGTAAATGTATATAACCTTTATATACAAATCCAATATATAAACTTTCTTTTATATTTTGCTAGCATCATTAGCAAGCAAAATTCTCTTTCTGCTTATTTGCATGCCAAGCTACTGTGAAAAGCAGGATCATTTTATTATAGCAGTCAAAGTACTACTACATATATACAAACATACACAAACACTGCACTAAATATGTATTCTACTTTAACAAATTGACCTTTTTATATCTATGTCTTTTTTTCTTTATCAAGAAACTAAGAAATTTATAGATTTAATTTAATTTCATTTTTTATTGTATTCTATTGTGTCTGCCATAATTAGTCCATTTTATAACTGATGGCATTTATATGAATTCTTAATTTCGGCTCTTAAGAATAGTAGTAATATGCACATTTTTACATATATATTCTGTTAAACATGTACAAAAATTCTCTAATATAAAATCTAGGAGTACCATTACTGGATCTAAGGATATGCATCTCAAATTAAAAATATAACAGCCCTGGCCAGTTTGGCTCAGTGGTTAGAGAGTCGGCCTGCGGTCCAGAAAGACCCGGGTTCGGTGACTCGGGTTTGGTTTCCGCTAAGGGCACGTACCTCGGTTGCAGTTTGTCCCCGGCCCTGGTTGGGTTGTGAGGAGGCAGCCACTCAATGTGTCCCTCATCCGTAAATGTTTCTTCTTCTCTCTCCCTCCCACTCTGTCTGGACAAAAAAGTGGAGAAATGTCCTCGGGTGAGGATAAAAAAATAAAATAAAATTCTTTAAAAAAAAACATAATGGCATACTCGTGCAAAAAGTTATTTTACCAATTCATAACCCAATAAATATAGTATGAAAATTCCCATTCTTCAGATTCCTTCCAACATTAGAAGCAACAACCTAATATTATCACTTTTATAATTATATAAATTAGAATTTTACTTAAAAATTAACAGTTCTTTTTCTATTCAAAATTATCATTAGTTAGAAATTTTTGCAATACTTTTTTCCTTTCTGTGACAGCAATTTTATGTACATTTATTGATATTACAATTTATATTTTTATACATTTATCAGTATTTCATTATACAGTTTTATAACCATTCTTTTTCATGTCTCAAATATTCTCTTGTTACTATAAAGTGTTAATATAACAGAGATACTTTTCTAATCAAATATTCTGTCATATCACTTTGAGAAAATATAATTACCTAAAAGCATGTTGTAGGGAAATTTTAGTGCTATTTAACAAAACCTGAAATGACCTGATGAACAAAGGCTGAAGGTTTTCTATTATTTTCCCATAGAATACAGGAGGTTACTTCAAATTCTGTCTATAAAGTGAAAGGTTTTTATTTTCTCAGAGAATTTAAGTGCCACAGTAATTTCAAAGCGCTCTGTCTTAGCTTGCTGTTTCCAAAAATTATAATTAAAGAGTGGCCCGAGGGAAAGATAGTTGAAATCACCAAGACAGGCATATTGGCCTGATATATCTGTACCTTAGTGAAGATCCAACTTCCTGTTAGAACAGAAATAAAGTAAATGATGAAGAGGAGGATAAAAGTTGTCACCATTTTAATGGCTCTTCTATGGGCTACTGTGCTAGAGTCTCTTGAGTCCGTCAGGTTGAGGTGCAAATTCTTGGTGTGTCTCACCAAGGATAGATATAAAAGGAGCAAAGAGATCAGGGAGAGGAAAAAGGGGATAACATAGGTCAAACTAACAAGAAGAAGACTTTTAAGATAGGAAATTTTACTTCCATTTAAATGTAAAGTCATATTTCTTTCAGGTACTGAATAGATATTCCTCCAGAACTCACTAAGAGCATCCTGCATTAAGAGGTTAAGAGACAGTAAGGAGAAAGACCCCAGGAAAACCACAAGAATCACTCTGTCGACTCTCCACTTCAGCCAGTTGAAAAAAGAATGAGAGAAATTGGCTATCTTAAGGAAGTAAAAAATGCTTAGGCAGGTGGCAAACCAGGTAGTTAAGTGATTAGTTAGTGCCCAAAGAATCGTAACCACTTTTAGTAGTTTACCAGTAGCAAGCAGATGTGGAGAAAGCCCCATTATATAAGAATCCAATAGTGTTAGCCCCAGATGAATGATTCTGGTCACAGCCAAGCTGGTGAGGATGAAGTCAGCTGATGAAACCTTCCCAGTCTTGACCCATTCGATGCAGTTCACCAGTCCAATGAACCCATTTCCTAGCAATCCTAAAATGAGTACTCCTGTTTCCACTACCAGAAAGGAGACCTTCATTCCAACTGACATCTGTATGAGAATGTTTCTAATGTGATGCTTCACTGAAAGCTTATTAGTGAAACAGTTGCAGATGGACATCCACTTATGATGCTTTCTGTAAATATTTTCTTCATAATTCCAGAAAGGACAACGAAAATTCTGCTTTGTGATATACTTCCAGAGACCTTCACAAAAGATAGTTCATTTTATTTGTATTGTAATTCCAGTGCTAAACCGAACAGTTCTGTTAAGACACACAACATTTCATAAATACCTATCACATTACTCACAGTCAGCTACTATATAATTTCCACAATAAACGCAAATGATGTCCACTTATCTTGACACCAGCTGCAAATTACCATTTGTGCCACTGACTAAATTAGTGAAGTAATGTAGGTAAGCATGCAAATATGAGAGAGATTATTTTCAACTTGTTTGTATTTTTATATCCTTGAGCCATGCATCTAAATGCAAATATTTCAAATTTTCAATATTAATTGCTAGGCAAAAACTTTACGTAATTTGGTCATCATTTGTTACTTATCAATGAGATCCTTCTACATATCAAATAGTTTTGTTAATGCAATTTAATTAATAGTAATCATTTACTGCAATTATTTTGAGTTCAAAAAACACACCCAAGTACTAGAACAAATAACTAAAACTAATTAATAAAAGATATTGGAGAAGCTAAATCAGATGTTATAAGCAAAGAATATTGGAAATATATTTGTAGAGGAAGCTACCAATGCTTCAATGTAGAATTCACGATGGTTTTATGAGGACAGGACTATTTAGTGGGAACGTGAATTATGTAGAATTTATAAAGAAATACAGAAACAAATTCAAGGCTAAAATAAGGGCATGTCAAATTACCAGTGACATGGACAGTACAGCACCCATTTAAACAGAGAAACTCCTGTTTTACAATCACTTACTGGCTTTTCAACTCAAATGTTACTAAGTTCCCTCCAACATCTATTTCTAAATGAAATGTTTTCATCTTCTTTCTGGACTCTAGAGTGACTATTTTTTCACCCTCCCTTACAGTTGGTGTCGAAATGTGACTGAATCTGATCAAAGTTTTGTGAGTGAAAATCATGTGCACCATTTACAGGGCTGTCCCCAAAATATCTCCCTCACATGCTCCTCCATATGTCTTTCTTCTCCTGTGGTCTGGAATGGCGATGGCTTCCAGGCAGTCTTGGAAGCCCCTTGCTTCCAAGGGCATACTTGCGATCAGCCTGACTCCCTTGATAACTGCATAAAAGGCTCCCCAGACACATCCACACTGTTTAAAAAGCAGTATGAAATTTAGGTTATGTATGAGTTGATTTAGGTTTTGGAGTCTATTTATGACAGCTATTTATTTACCCAGTCTAAGGCCATAATTGGGACTGAGCATGTGTGGATTTGTTTAGAGGCTTTTGAATGGTGAAGAAAAAGAACCTGGAACTCTATGCCACCTGCTGGTTTTGTGATGGATTTGTTTTCATTGGTTCTTCAGCCCTAATGTCATTTATTCATCCACTTATTTAGTCTTTAGTATGTCATTTTGACCAACTATCCCATGAGCTGGCTTTTATGTCTTGTGGAATCAGCAGGAAACAGGATAGACATCATCCTGCATTGTAATGCTTATATTCTAATAGGGCAGACAGATGATAAAAACAGATGACAAATCAGATGTGGAAAAGGTTTATCTTAACATATAGATAATTCTGTTAAAATTTCATTATGCTAAGATCTAATATAGACACATACATTCAGTAGTTGAACAAGATTATATATTTCTTTTTATAATAGAAATTGCTACCGAATTTATTCAACAGATTTTCTATTTTATCATTTTTCCAGAAGAGTATAATAAAAACAGATCTTGAAGACATTTTTTATAATTATCACTTAGACTTCTTAGATAACAATTTTCATATACATAGAAAGGCCATTGACTTATGTACCACTATTTTATACTATTCTTATGTTGAGCATATATTTAAGATAGAGGAGATTTGACTCTTTTAGTCTGAAACTTAAAAGAAATTTTTAGGTAGCAAGATTGAGATGATTGCCAATTCAGAGCCCTAAACATGCTATAGGAGTGAATTAAATAAATTGACATCAGTTTTCGACTTTAGAAAACATCTTCTGAATTCAGAAATTGTAAGAAATGACTTTCCTAACTGCATATGGAACCAGAGCACCAATAAAAATGTCATGATCATTTTACTTTCTTCTTCATCCCTATTGTAGAACTTGATTATATTCTAAGCTTTCATCTACTTGTTTTAAATCTAATAATCTTTAGTACGGTTTATTGTACATGTATGTAAAATATACTTAAATATGTTTGTCACTCTTTCATTTCATTAGATGCAGCTTTTGTTAACAACAGTTCTGATTGCTCTCTATAAACCATGAAGTAAGAATTAATTATGGAATATATCTATCCCAAATGTACAACCTCAGTGTGTGATTTAGAATCTAAAATCCTCACCATTCAGAATATTGGAGGTACAACAAAATAATATAAACACACTGTGGTACATGTGGATGGCACTCATTACAATGGAAAATAGCAATGATTTCCCGAGATGAGTTGTCAGTCCTTAAAAATGCATAAATATAGATGATTAGTTCTTCACTTTCAAGATGATAAGGTACAATATGTATGTGAGATACTCATGGCATCATAATCCTGAGGAACTTCTTACACTATTTTGTAAAATTAGATTGCATGCCTGAGAAATGTAGTAGGAAGGACAAAACATGTCATCATCATTAGTTTGTTTTCTGCCAAAAGACACATGGTGCCCACTTATTCCTTTCTTTCATCTAGCACCTCAGCTGCCACAGAAATGACAGAAAGGCCAGTTTCTGCTTCTTGTCTCCCCAAATCAGGATCAATGAGTGGCCTGAAGGATACAAGATGCCAAGAAACTGGAAAAGCATGAGAACTGAATTGTTTGGCAGAATAATAGTACTCCAAACTGTGATCATTTGAGCCAGGAAGTGAATTACAAATAGCAAGAGAAAGGAGATCACAGTTTGCATGGCTCTTACATGGACCTTGGAGCTGGGATCTTGGTATCCTTTCTAACTGATCTGCATCCTCTTGAGATGTTTCCAATGGGAAGACATTAACAGCAGAAAAGCTGTCAAGGACATAGTAAATGGTATGAAGTATACAAATGCGAATACAATCACAATTGTAAGGTGTACAATGTCCCTCAAGTTGGTTACCCAAGTGACGTTTCTTTCATATTCATTCATCTTCATTTTTTCATCTGTGCTTACCACTGCAAGATGACAAATCAAGAATGCCACTGACCACCACAGTATCATGACAACCACTCTTTTAGCTTTCCATTTTAGGTGAAGGGAAAAAAAAGCAGGAGAAATTAGCTATCTTGAGCAAATAAAATATGCTGAGGCTAGTAGCAAGCCAGAGGCTAAAATGGTTGCTTACTACCCAGGCAATATGAACAAGAACTCTTACTTCTGAACTATAGAGAGCTAGATCAAACACAGTTGAGTGTCAATTGCATACTGTTACCCAGAGCAAACCAATTCTAGAGACCATCAGAGCAGTGAGAATGTGATCAGCGAGGACAGCTTTTGTCTCTTGACGCAGTCAATGAAGTTCACCAGTGCTATGAAGCCACTGGCAAAATTTCCTAGAACAAAATCCACTATTTCAAGGAAGAAAAGAATGCTTGGTAATAACTTTATCATGTCTAGAAAAAAGAGGCCAAGTTTAGTATCCTTGGTCATAATTCCTTCACTATATTGACTTTAAGTTCCATTTGCAGCTGATCTTGAATGTGTATTAAATTCTTGTTTTTTTAAATTCTATGACCAATGACATGCAGGAAAGCACCAGGATATGCTAATGGATGAGCTCACTGCTTTTGTTATGAAAATCCTTTTTATTTCCTCAAACAGCTCAAATTAACTCCTATTCAAATATTGTATGTCCTTGCTGTAGGCTGGAATATTTCATAATTGATGTTGTAAAGCTGAATTCTCATTTGCTAGAATACAAATATTGACACATTCTCTTTCATTGTTTCGCAAATGTCTTTGTTTAATCTCTCAATAATTTGTGTTCAACTTTGTCATTAGTAAAATTTAATAACCCAGTACAGTATGGGAGAGCATAATTGCCACTGATACATCAGATAAGGAATTAATTTCCAAAATATATAGAGTGCTCATACAACTCAACAAAAGGAACACAAAGAACCCAATTAAAAAATGGCAGAGGAACTAAATAGACACCTCTCCAAACAGGACATACAAATGGCCAAGAGACATATGAAGAAATGCTCAACATCACTAATCATCAGAGAGATGCAAATTAAAACAACAATGAGGTATCACTTCACACCCGTCAAAATAGTCGCCATCAACAAAGCATCAAACAACAAGTGTTGGTGAGGGTGTGGAGAAAAGGGGACTCTAGTACACTGCTGGTGGGAATGCAGACTGGTGCAGCCACTATGGAAAACACTATGGTGTTACCTCAAAAAATTAAAAATTGAATTGCCATTTGACCCAGAGATCCCACTTCTAGAAATATACCCTAAGAAGCCTGAAACACCAATCAGAAAGAATATATGTACCCTCATGTTCATAGCAGCACTATTTACAATAGCTAAGATCTGGAAACAGCCCAAGTGTCCATCAGTAGACGAATGGGTGAAAAAGCAGTGGTATATATACACAATGGAGTACTGTGCAGCTATAAGAAATAAAGATCTCTTATTGTTTGAGATGACATGGAGGGACCTGGAGGTTATTATGCTAAGCAAAACAAGCCAAGCAGAGAAAGACAAATATCATATGATCTCACTTATTTGTGGAATATAATGAACATAACAGTCTGAAGAACAGGGTAGTCCCAGAGACGTGAAAGTAGGGTACAGACTGATAATCCCCAGAAGAGGGGGTAGGGGGGAAAAGATAAACCACAGAACTTATGTGCATGTATGCATAACCAATGGACATGGACAACAAAGCTGGGGCAGGGCGGGGAGGGTAGGGGAGGAGGGTGTCAATGGAGGAAAAAGAAGAAACATCTGTAACAAAAATAAATAAATAAATAAATAAATAAATAAATAAATAAATAAATAAACAAACAAACAAACAAACAAAAAACCTTTGCCTTAGAATGGGAGATATATATATGTATATATATGTGTGTGTGTGTATATATATAATTTAGGATTGCAATATGAGGCCATTTCAATTCTCTCAAAAGTCAGCCCAGCCCTCAGTATTTGGCAGATGTAAAACCACTGGTGAGACCCACAAACAACAGTGTGACCAATACAGAGGAGTCTCTTCATGAACATATACATGACCAAGCTGGTTCTGGTTTCAATTTGTGCCAATATACTATTCCTCATATGTAGCAGCTGTAGTGTATGGGCCCTACAAGGGTCTCCATGATTGATGTTCCCTGATGTTCACACCCCATATCATTTCAGCGCGGACAGGACCAATGACTTACTTCTAGCCTTCAGAATATTGCAAGCATGAAGTGATTGTGTATGTAATTAAGATCCCAAATCAACTAATTTTGAGTTAATCAACAGAGAGATTATCCTTCATGGGCCTGATGTAATCAGGAAAATCTTTTAAAACACTGGCTGGGCCTCCCCTGAGTGAGAGAGATTCTTGCTAGCCTTGAAGAAGTAAGCAGCCATGTTATAAAGTGCCTGTGGAGAGAGCTGCAAGAAAATGCATTCTGCCAACAATCTGAGAGCCTTAGGAAGAGGGTTCTTCTCCAGTGAAGCCTGCAGATGAGAATTCAGTATCATCAAAACTGTGATTGCAGCTTCGTAAAACCCTGAAGCAGACAACACAACTAAGCCTTGTCCAGATTCCTGTCCCCCAAAAAATGAAATAATGTGCATTTGTGGGTTTTAACCACTAAATTTGTGGTAATCTGTTACACAGCAATTGCAAATGAATACAATGGCAACAATTGGGAATTTGGTTTTGGTCTATATGGTAGAGAAAAATCTCTTCTCTATCTGGTGAGAAATTTTACAGGATTTGGTTTGCTAATCATGTGTCTGTCTATTGATGTAGGAATATGTTTTTCTGAAAAGGATCATGGTGCATTTAGATCTGCGCTTACGAATTTTTGTTATCTATATTTATTCTGTGCTGAACCTGACGTTTTATAATCAAAGCTTCAAGCTCTCAGTATGTCTGTATCTAATTAACATAAACCTTCAACTATTATTCTGTGAGTATAAAACTTGTCTACGTCTAGAGAATATTAATAAAATAGATTCTATAGTCTCTCTTTTAAAAATTTATCTTCATTCTTGAATAAATTACAGGTGTCCCCCTTATTTTCCACCATTGACCTCCTGTTTCTTGCTCCCCCCACCACCACCACCTTGACCACACTATTCCCCATTGGTTATGCACATATGAAGTCTCAGTGACAGATAAGCATACTGTCTGGAGCCTTTGCCAGCCTCTATGTGTGAATCACACTGCAGGTCCCTAGGATATTGGAGCAAAGCATTGCCATCCTCTGCAGCTATAGAAACAGCTCTTAGCCTGCTACTGGGCCTTAGTAGAAACAAAACTCTTGTCCATGGGCCACCAAATTACAATGTGAACTGACCTGCCAATTATTAACTGAGTTTTATCTGACCCATTGAGCCATAAAATTCACATGCAGAGTCATCACTCTGTCATCCATCAAATGGAAGTGGTATATACATGATCACGCCCAAGCAGGTTCTGACGGCACTAGGAAGTTACACCATCTTTCTTTTCCAGTCTTTACTGTGGTCTCATGGGGTGTTCTCTGCAATCAGCTGACAGAGGAACAGAAGACGTGGGCCTGGTTTATACATAGTCTGCACAAAATGCAGGTGCCATACAGCAGCCCCTCCTGTCACATAACAGTGGTGAAGGGAAAGCCTCCTGGTGGACAGAATTCTGACCATTGTACCTGGTTGTGCACTTTGCTTAGAAGGAAAAATGGAAAGAGGTGAAATTACATACTGACTCATGGACTGTGGCCAATGGTTTACCTGGATGGTCAGGAACTTGGAAGGAACCTGATTGAAAAGTTAGTGACAAGTCACTATGAGAAGGAGGTATGTGGATAGACTTCTCGGAATGAACAAAAATTGTGAAGATATTGGTGTCCCATATGAATGTTCACCAAAGGGTGACTTCAAGAGACAAAAATTTTCATAAACAAGTAGATAAGATGACCTGTTTGGTTGATAACAGGCTTTCCTAGCCACCCCTGACATCACCCAATGTGCTCATGTACAAGATAACCAGAGTGGCAGGACCAAAATGGCCACTGCTGAATGTTCCAATTTGCCAGTATCAGAAACCAACACTGAGTCCCAAATAGAGCACCATTCTGAGGGGTGATCACCCAGTTACCTGGTGGTAGGTTGCTTACATTGGACTACTTTCATCATGAAAGTGGAGACATTTTGGTCTTACTGGAATAGATGCTTACTGTGGATATGAATTTGCTTTCCATGAATGTAATGCTTCTGTCAAAACCACCATGCATGCACTTACAGAATGCCTTACCCACCATCAAGGTACTGTATACAACATTACTTCTGATCAAGGAACCGGCTTCATAGCAAGATCGGTGTGGCAAATAGCCCATTCGCATGGAATTCACTCATCTTACCATGTTCCCCAACATCCTTAAGTAGCTGGCTTTACAGAATGGTAGAATGACCTTTTGGAGACTTAGTCACAGTGACAGTTAAGTGGCAATATCTTGCAGGGCTGGGCAAGTTTCTCCAGAAGGTCACATATGTTTGGAATCAGCATGCAATAAATGGTGCTGTTTCTCCAGTAACCAGGATTCACAATGGCAGGAATCAAGAGGTGGAAATTTAAGCGTCACCACTCACAATTACCCCTAGTGACCCAATAGCAAAATGTGTTTCCTCTTCCTACAACCTTATGTCCTGCTGGCCTGGAAGTCACTCTACAAAGGGAAGAACATTTCTACCAGGAGACATAGCAATGACTTTATCAAACTGGAATTTAAGACTGCCTTCCAGTAACTTTGGACTCCTCAGAAATCTAAATCAACATGCAAAGAAGGAAGATACTGTGCTGGCTGGAGTAATTGATCTTGACTACCAAAGGAAAACTGAACACCACATCTTTAGGTGGCTTCTTGGTATTACCGTGTCCTGTGATTCATATAGGAAACAAGCTTTCGTTCTTCTTCTATAAATCATCTTCTATGGGAAAAGTGAATAAAATATATAACACCAAGTTCTTAAAGAAAGGCTTTTCATTTTTATTAGGATTATTTTTGTCTGAAATTTAACAGGAACTTCTAGGTAGCAAGATGGAGGACATGACTGGCAATTCAGAGCCCCAAACGTTGTTTAGAGTAAACTAAATAAATTCACATCAGTTTTCGACTTTTAAAAAGGCCTTCTAATTTAAAAAACTGTAAGAAATGACTTTCCTAACTACTTATGGAACCATAACAGCATTAAAAACATCATGAGCATTCTGCTTTCTTCTTCATCTCTATGATTATTTTCTAAGCTTTTGCCTATTGTATTAAATCTAATAATGTTTAGTACTGTTTATTGTACATGTATGTAAAATATTTTCTAAATATATTTGTCACTCTTTAATTTCATTACATGCATCTTTTCCTAACAACAATTCTGATAGCTATCTATTAACCATGAAGTGTGAATTCCTGATTGGAGAGTATCTATTCCAAATATCCATCCTTAATATGTGATTTAGAATTGAATATTCTTATCATCCAAACGATTGAGGCTCCAACAAATAATCTCAACATACTTTGGTACACATATGTGGTACCAATTAAATAGAAAATAGTTATGATTTCCTGAGATGATTTTTCAGTCCTTAAAAATGCATAAATATTGATCATAAATTCTTCCCTTGCAATGTGATAACACAGAATACGTATGTGAGATACTCATGGCTTCATAATCCTGAAGAATTTCATACACTGTTTTCTAAAATTAGATCGCATGCCTGAAAAAAAAAATTGGTTATCTTACAATCGTTCTTGCATTTCTCATAAACATGCACACATATATATTTTTGTGATAAGCTTAGGTAAACGTTTCTCTAGGTATTCCTTACCCAACTGTACACATATTAAGAAATGTAGTAGGAAGTACAAAGCGTTGCATCACCATCCATTTGTTTTCTACCAGAAGACACATGGTGCCCCTTTATTTCCTTTCGTTCAGCCAGCACCTCAGCTGCCACAGAAATGACAGAAAGGCCAGTCTCAGCTTCTTGTTCCCCCAAATCAGGATCAATGAGTGGGTTGAAGGATGGAGGATTCTAAGAACCTCACAAAGCATGAGAACTGAATTGTTCTGCAGAGTTTTAGAACTCCAAGTTGACATAATTTGACCCAGGAAGGAAATGAGGTCACAGTTTGCAAGGCTCTTACGTGGACCTTGGTGCTGGGATCTTGGGAGCCTTTACCACTGAGTTGCATCTTCTTCAGATGTTTCCACAGAGAAAAGATTAAGAGCAGCAAAGCTGTCAGGGACATAGCAAAGGGTATGATGCTTGCAAGCGTGAATACGGTCATACTTGCAAGGTATACAATGTCCCTCATGCTGCTCTCCCAAGTGATGTTTCCTTCATATTCATTCAACTGCATTTTTGTCTCTATGCTTAACACTGAAAGATGAGAAATCAAGATGAATAAATTACCCAACAGTATTATGATAACCACTCTTTCAACTTTCCATTTTAGATGAAGAAATAAGAGGCAGGAGAAATTGGCTATCTTAAGAAAGTAAAGTATACTGAGGCTTGTAGCAAGCCAGAGGCAAAAATGGTGGCTTACTACCCAGGCAGTATAAACAATAATTCTTACTTCTGAACTATAGAAAGCTGGTATAACAGAATTGCATACCAACTGAGCACTATTAGCCAGAGCAAACTGATTCTGGAGACCGCCAGCGCAGTGAGAATGCGATCAGCACAGGACAGCTTTTGTCTCTTGACCCAGTCACTGCAGTTCACCAGCGCTATGAAACTATTGGCAAAATTTCCTAGAACAAATTCTGTCATTACAAGCACAGAGAAAATCTTTTGTAGTAAACTTATCACGTCTTGCTGAAAAAAGTCCAGCCTGGGGGAAAAAGCGCAAAACCTAATATCACTGCTGGTGATTCCTTAATACCCGGAAGTTCCACCTGCTCCTGGTTTCTAAATGTGCAGTAAAGTTCTTGTTTTCTTTTAAATTCAGAGATCAATGTCAAGCAGAAAAACACTGAGGTCTGCTAAGGTTGGCTTCAAAGCTGTCTTGACCTAAAACCTTGCCCCAGTGATTTAAATGAATTCTTGTCATGCACTGCGTTACTCATCACAGGCTGGAATACTTCATAGCTGATGTTGAAATGAGAGCTGAATTCTCATTTGTTAACATGAAAATGAAGGCAAATTCCCTTTCATTGTTCTATAATTTTTTGCCCTGTCTCACCTTTACATCATTTGAATTCATCACTGTTGGGAGTGATGTCACTGCAACAGCGATCTCCAGGGTTTGACATAGTCCCTGGAGAAGTGGATTCACTGTGTGGCAGGAATCACGAAGAACAGTGACTGAAGATATAGAGTAATGGGAAAATAAAAATGCAGGATGGCAACTGAAGGAGACTAATGCTTTCTCTATCTATCTGTTAGCTGTCTGTTAGGAATCATTATAGAAATAACATGTAGATGATCAATAATATAGATGATAGAATAGACAGCAGAAAGAAAAGACAAAAAAAAGTAATAAGAATTTAGGTTAAGATTATAAAAAATTAAGAGGGAGCTTAGCAAAGGAGAATAGGTCAAGAATTAAGAGAAAGTTACAGGAATTGAAAAAGAGGGTATGGGAAAGGAGAAAGTTAAGTGATACAATGTCTGCATGTTTGTTAACAGAAAGGTTGCTAAGCAATAAGTAATATGGTAAAAAAGTAATTGTAAAGGTTAAGAGCTGTTAAACATCATTGTTATGTCTGGATGAAAAGTGAAAGGGTTAATAATGTTTTAACAAAATCAAACTCCATTCTGACCTTCAGTTACTGCACGTACACACCCTGGCAGATTCTTTTTTGTAAATGTGAGGGCCTTGAGAAACCCAAAGAAAACTGTAAAGATAAGGGGTTGAGGATAGCCTTGGGAAACTCAGAGAACCATGAGAAAAAAGAGATTAACAGTTGCCCTGCTCCTCTCCCCCCTTTCTCTGAATCAGCCCTCCTTAACGGTGCCAAAAGTGGTGCCAAGAATATAGTTTTTTTTCCTGTAATTTGTGCCTTTAAAAGTGGGCAACAAAGAAGGCTTGTGGCTGGGATATGAAAAGAGCCTCCCAGTCCGCCAGTGTAACAGCCCACTGGTGTAAATAAAGTGAAGCACCTCTGATTCACCTCTCTCTCTCTCTCTCTCTCTCTCTCTCTCTCTCTCTCTCTCTCTCTCTCACCGACTCTGTCCACACCAAAGGGAAACCCTGGACTGCTGAGGCTGGACCCCGGCACATCACGTTGAGATGTAAGCTAGTAAAATTTAAAAATCTAATACATAGAACATTGAGCAAATGTCTAAATGAGATCTTCGTCATTTAGGGAGGACCATAATGGCTCATTATTGCTAAAGATTTATTTTTCACAAAAACATTGGAATCACACAGAAAAACATAGAGGAACTATTCTATTGGCTTTCTAAGTGTTTCCTGTCAAAAATGTTCCAGTTTCCTGAGGACCACTAGGAAGGCTAATACTCACTAAAACTGGGTGCTGATAACTAATATTTATAAATAGCTTCATTGTCTACAAGCTTATAAACCCACACACATGCACGCACACACACCACCTATACATTTCATTTGTTCTGAAAAATTCTGATGAACTGTAAGACACAAATTATTATCCTATAATTTCTAAAATGAAAAATATATCTCATGGAGGTCTTTTAGATCTAAATCTTCTTCTCTTACATCAGACACTTTTAGCCCATTATTAATATTCATTAAGCATATATCTCATACTTAACTCTTTTATAAAAGCTTCTCTATTAAGCTTACTTAAGATTAATATATTAAATATTGAGTTAAAATATTCAGTAATTTTATAAATATTCTTGAAACTCCGCTGTGATTTTTTTTTTTTTTTGTAATCACATTGGACACAAGGGTTTAGACACAATTGCTACCTTAGGGAATTGATTCTATCTACTCAAGAGCATGATATATATCTACATTTGTTCAGATCCTCTTTTCTATTCTTCAATACTCCTTAATAAATGTTTCAATAAAACACAATATAATATTTCTGAGACTTAGTTCCACATACCTTATAGTTTTTGCTGCTAATGTGAAAATGTTCAGTTTCAAATATCATTTTCTAATTAATTATTGTTGCTGAATAGGTATACATGAATGTCTTACTTGGCAATTTTGCTAAATTTACTTATTTTATTAGATACATTTATTACTTATTCCTTTGTGGTTTACTTTGGATTATACATTGATAAACCTGTTGTCTATAAAAAATTTTTTTGTTTTGTCATTTTCATTCAAATTCTCATGTTAGTTATCTTTTTTTTTGTTGCATTGGCTAATACTGCTAACACAAAGTTTTTCCTAATCCTAGCATTAGTGTACAACATTCTACATTTTACCATTAAGCATAATTTGCCTGTGTTTGTTTAGTATACACCTTTTATCAGCTTATTGTCATTTTCTTCCACATATGTTGGTTCAGCGAAAAATTAGGTCTAAAAATATTTCAACATTCAGAGTTCCAGCAGGAGAGACGGCACATAGACATTTGATGAGAAAAAGTTTAACATAGAGAATTATTAACGCTAACAGGGGATTGGAGTAATGAGGGACTGACTAGAAAGAAGTAAAGAGGAATTTATGAATTACACGCAGTGGCTCTCAACCTTCCTAATGCCGCGACACTTTAATACAATTCCTCATGTTGTGGTGACCCCCAACCATAAAATTATTTTCGTTGCTACTTCATAACTGTAATTTTGCTACTGTTATGTCTTAGGCGACCCCTGTGAAAGGGTCGTTCGACCCCCAAAGGGGTCGTGACCCACAAGTTGAGAACCACTGAATTACAGCAACCGCAGACAGAAGGAACAGCCATTAACCCTAGAGCTTGGATATGGCAGCCTCCACAAAATCTTACCCACTCACCCAGGCTAAGAACCAGACCTTGTTGGTGGCACAGCTATGGCTCGCCCAGCTGCGCCACCAGAAACTGCTGGAAATCCATTGTCTTCTCTAGACTGTAGCAGAAATCTACCTCCTGGGGAGTTGGGAAAGCTGTTCACCAAGTGATGTCTTGCCAGAGGTGCTCTGCTGTAAACCTACTCAAGGTGCATGCTGGGAAAAGGTGCTGAACTGCTGGGCACTGTGGACCAGTATGCACCACAGTAAGGACACTTGCACTGGAGGAGCTGCTGGGCTAAGAGCCAAGCACTAAAAGATGCCCAGTGTACCTAAATATTTCATTTTTTGGTGAAAAGTGTGCTTGTATACCTTTATTATTTTTATTATGTACAATTACTATGTTTCTAATATTATGTATGTTTGATTTTCAAAAAGAATCCTTTCGTTTTTCCCTCATTTTTATTTTATTTTAGTTTTTTATGTCACTGAGCTCTTTATTTATTTATTACATGCAGATTACAAATGAGTTAAGAATGAAGGACTGGGAATCAGATTGCTGGTGCTAACATCGCCCCCCACCCCGGCGCCCCATTTTTCAATTGTGTGGCTTTGGACAATGTACTTAACCTTTTTCTTCCCTGGTTTCCTTCCATACCAAATGTGGTATAATTGTTTTCAGGATTAAACATGATAATATTTGTAGAGCACTGAGTACATTTTCTATATACAATAAAAATAGGTAAATATTAATCTACATCTAACTTCCTTAATATTTAAATATTATTTTGTCATTCATTTCTCATTTTTAGTACTTATCTCTAGTTAATGTAAATTCAGTGAGCATAGGGAATAAAAGATCATCTTATACCTGTCACTAATATTTTTCCAAGTATTTAAAAAATTACATATTGACCAAGTTTTAGAATGTGGCATCAGATTTAAATATTGTCTCCTGCGACATGGGAGGACCTGGAAACTATTATCCTAAGTGAAACCAGCCAAGCAGAGAAAGACAAATATCATATGATCTCACTTATTTCTGGAATATAATAAACATAATAGTCTGAGGAACAGGGTAGTCCCAGAGATGTGGAAGTAGGGTACAGACTGACAATTGCCAGAAGAGGGGGTGGGGGAGGGGAGCGATGAACCACAGAATTTGTACACATGTACTCATAACCAATGGACATGGACAACAAAACTGGGGACGGGGCAGGGAGGGAGGGGGAGGAGGGTGACAATGGGGGGAAAAGGAGAAACATCTGTAACAAAAATAAATTAATAAAAAAAAAATGAAAAAAAAAAATATTGTCTCCTGTATCATGTATGTGCTTTAGGCCAAAGTGCATTCAGAGGAGACTTCTGGGAGATGGTATTGTATTTATACCACAGTGTTTGAGGATTAGCAGCAGCATATTTGTTTTAGAATATATTTATTAAAAATCTATTTTCTCCCGCATTGCGTCTTGCTCATTGGCATTTGCATTTCCTTTTCATCTCATGATAACATTGGGCTTGATTCCACAAGTACGCATTAACTGCTCAGCATTTCTATTTTCTTGAGTTAAATAACTGGCCCGTTCATCTTTTTAAACTTAAAAAAAAAAAAAAGAATGCATTCATACATAAGAATCATCCAGCATTGGCTAAAATTTTCAAGCATTAATTTAGATAGTGTTTTTGTGCTTGTGCAGTTCTAAATTTTTGATTAACTTCCAACAGGATTTTTTTGTTTTGTTTTATTTTATTTTACCTATGATTAGATTAGTGAGTAATGTACTTTCCAAATTATGGAATATCATAACTATTATTATTATTACTGTTAGTATTCTTCATTAAAATATTATTGAAATGTGGTAATAAAAGAATATATTTTATGTGATATTCTCTTCTGTTTATTGAGAATACTTTGGCCTAATACATGATTTATGTTTGCAAAGTTAAATGTTTCTTTGAAACAATGTGCACACTCTGTTGTTACAGGACTCTACATATAACAGATTAAATTTATTACTAGTCACATACACTCACAGTTAATTCTGTTTGATCTATCAGCTCATGAAATATTTGAAATTTTCACTGTGTATTGATCAACATTGTTGCTCATTTATTAAAAAATTTGTTCGTTTAATTTGATACTACATTTTTAAAAGCAGTAATGTCCCTAATTATTACCTCTTTGTTATTGTTGTTATTTTTTTCAGTTTAAATATCCCTTTAAATATTTATTTATTTTTTAATCCTCACCCAAGGAAATTTTTTCAAATATCTTCAGGTAGAGTGGGAGAGGGGAGAGAGAGAAACATCGACGTGAGAGAGACACATCAATTGGCTGCCTCCCACATTACCCCAACCAGGTCCAGTAATGAACTGCAACTGAGGTACGTGCCCTTGGCCCTAATTGAACCCAAGACCCTTTGGTTCGCGGGCCGACAGTCCTACCGCAGAGCCAAACTGTCCAGGGCTCTCTAAATATTTATTAATTTCACCTTAAAAATTAATTTGACATTAGTATTACTCCACTAGCTTTAGTTTGGTTGGTATATTAGTTCAGAATTCAGCTTCATGTTACAAAGCTCAATAAATAAGTAATCACATATTAGTGATTTAATTAGAGGGAAATATATCTCTCTCTCTCATTTATCAGAAGTGTTCAAAGTTAAGTCATTTGAACCACAAAATGCACAAGATAGCCCTGGCTGATTTGGCTCAGCAGTTAGAGCTCAGCCTGGGGAGTTGCAGGTTCAATTCCAGGCAAGGGCACGTACCTGGGTTTCAGGTTCGATTCTAGCTCCTGTCGGAGTCATGCAGGAGGCAACCAATTGATGTGTCTCTTTCATATAGATGTTTCTTTCTCTCTCTCTCTCAACCTCCCTCCCATCCACTCTCACTAAAAAAAAAAAAAAAATCAATGGAAAAATATCCTTGGGTAAGGATTAACAACAGGTAAAATGCACACTATTAGGGTTCTGTCACTAATCACGAAGGGAAGAATGAATATGGGGAAGCATCTTGCAGTCTTTGGTTATTTACATTCTAACTTCTTTAACCATGTATTTTCAACCATTTTTCATTTATTTCTTTTAGTGACTCTTGAATACAGAATAAAATATATAAATATATTTAAAATGTATAAACATGCAAGATTTCATTCTATAAAATGTTAACATTATTTCATATATATATAATGTACATATTTGCTAATCTAAAGTTTGAAAGTTTCTACCTTTCAGTGACTGACAATTCATTTAGTGATTACTGATAACTTGGGACACATTTCTAAAGTTCTACTTGTAGTTTTCAGTTACACTTTCACATTGCTTCTCTGATTTTCTTTGTCTGCTTTGTCTTGGTTTCGTGGAACTGCTGTTATTCCTTTTTCCCAACTACTTGTTTAGGAGTTTATTTACTTTTCACATTTTTTATTTAGTAAAACATTTTTTAATATTCTTAGCATTTTGTTTTACAATCATGTCTGAATTAAACCACTGTCTCCTTTCAATACAGGCAAGTGCATTAGCATGTGTTTATCTCCTTTGCACTTGCCACTTCTTATAATATATGTAATGTATATTTTTGTTTTATTAACTGGCTTGGTTGAGGTATAATTTACATAGAAAAAAATTTAGTAATTTTTAATGTGCTGTTCATGGTATGTAGAATTTAGCACTAAGTTACTTTGAACTACAAAATATCAGTTTCATTACAATTTACACAACCAATGCTTTCTTATTCTCTCAACCTATTTCAACATTTCATGTGCTCAGCATTGCTCCTTCCATCCCAGTATTTTTCTTTTCATTTATTTTTTTTCTTTACATTAGTCTGTTTGGGCTGCCATAACAAAATACCACAAACAGTGGCTTAAACAACACAGACTTTTCTCACGGTTCTGAAGGCTGGAAGTCCATGATCAAGGGGCCACCAGGGTAGGTTTCTGGTGAGGCTTCTCTTCCTGGCTGGCAGATCTCCGCCTCCTCACTATGTCTTCATATGGTCTTTTCTCTGAGAGCCCTGCGGTCTCTTCCTCTTTACTATGAATACCAATCTTACTGTATTGGGGCCCATACTTATGACCTCATTTAACCTTCATGGCCTCTTTAAAGGCCCTATCTTTAAATATAATTACACTGGGGCTTAGAGTTTCCATGTGTGGATTCTGGGGGGAGACAATTCAATCCATAGCAGTCTTGCTGAAGTAGATCTATTAGCAGCATATTCAGTGAGAAGGTGTGATGAAGTAAATAGCTCAGCTCTTTTGTATTTTGAAATGATGCAATTCAATTCAGAATAAATTTCTAGCCAAACATTTGGGATTATAGTTACATTCTTCAGCACTTTGACAATATGAATCCATTCTTTTCTGGCACATTATTTTTTGATAAAATTTCTCATGTTATTCAAATTGCTTTTCCCCACTTTGGAGATCACCTCTCATTACTTCGCAGTTGCTTTCTAAATTCTGATTTTCTTTTCAGGGTTGCAATTTCATTACTTTATATAAAGGTGAAAATATATACAATATTTCATTGAATCTAGAATGCATAGACTTGAAGATATATCATTGTTTTATGTACCATGATTAACATGTATCATTTTAATTGGTCAGAAGAAAGGGAAATGTATGATTGTCTTTTTTTTTATCCTAATTGTTGAGAGTATTACAGATGTTCCCCCCTTTTTTCCCACATTGCCCCCTCCCCCTGGTTCCAATCCCACACCAGGACTTCACCACCCTATTGTCTGTGTCTATGGGCAATGCATATATGTTCTTTGTTTAATCACTTCCCACCCCTCCATTCCCCACCCCCCCACCAAGATTCGTCAGTCTGTTCCCTGTTTCCATGCCTCTGGATCTATTTCATTCATCAGTTTACTTTGTTCATTAAATTCCACATATAAGTGAGATCCTGTAATATTTGTCTTTCTCTGATTGGCTTTTTTCACTTAGCATAATACTCTCCAGGTCTCTCCATGCTGTCTCAAAGGGTAATAGATCCTTCCTTTTTATAGCTGCATAGTATTCCATTGTGTAAATATATCACAGATTTTTTTATCCACTCATCTACTGATTGATACTTGGGCTGTTTTCAGATCTTAGCTATTGTAAATAACACTGCTATGAACAGAGGGGTGCATATATACTTCCTGATTGGTGTTTCGAGATTCTTAGGATATATTCCTAGACGTCAGATCACTGGGTCAAATAGCATTTCCAGTTTTAAATTTTTGAGGAAACTCCACACTGTTTTCCATAGTGGTTGCACCAGCCTGCATTCCCATCAGCAGTGTACTAGGGTTTATGACAAAATACATTTCTAATTTTTATTCAGGTTTTATTAGAGTACCACACACAAAAACATAGGATGAGAAAGATTGGTTTTTAACATAATTTTTAGAAGTATCTACCCCAAAGCTTAAGTCAATATTATATGCATTGGTGAAACATTAGAAAACTCTATATTTATAAACAGAGATGCCAATTACTACAATTACTTAATATTGTAAAGGTTGAAGACATTTCATAAAACACGCCAACACACCACACACACACACACACACACACACACACACACACACACACAATTATAAATAATTAAAAGGAAGAAGTAAAATAATCATTATAAGCAGATGACATCATTTTCTATCTGCAAGAGATGAGACAAGACAATGAGATTTTAAAAAACCACACCTGACAACTTAGCAAGGCAGCTGGCTTCTAACTCAACAAAAAGCAAATAAACAAAAACAATTAGCTTCTTTTAGACACATTAACCTAGTATCAAACATTGTAGAAAAATTAAGAACATTTAATATGACCACCGAAAGTACAAAAATTTTACATGCTTTTCCCCCCCGACTCTAGATGTGGCTGTGAGAAGCCTCTTCCTGGTGATGTTTCCTCTGAGGCTGGGGAGAGCCCCACGCTCTGGGGATTTTTACTCTGGCTCTGCGCTTGCATCTTCATACACTAACGGGGCAAGTCATTTAACATCTTAGAACTTCAGTTTCCTCACATGTACAATGGTATTATGCACATGTGAGTATCAATAAGTTATGAAGTACAGAGCTCATCAGACATAAAAGTATAACGTCCTCTTTTTAAATGGCTATTACATATGTCCACCTTTAATTTTACATTATAGTTTATGTTTCTTATTGAAATGTCTCCAAAATTCACATAACAGAAATGTTCAACATGTATTTATTCGATGAATAAATGTATGAACTACATTTTTAGAAGAAGAAAATCTTTCTCAAACATAAAGTCCACACTTTGAAGAGATTTTTTTGTGAATATAAGCCATGAATAAAGACTTCTTCATTTCTAAAAACTTACAGATTCTATAGTGTTAAGGGTTTAGCAACATTGAACACAGGATATGTGACCATAATTACCTTTCCTTTACTCCACCTCCTGAACACAATTTATTATAAAGGTTTTAGCTAATTCGTTTTTATTTCTGCCATACTACCAATATGAATAACATATACACATATTCAAAGTTCATGTAAATTATGTTAGTCACTAATGGATTATTCTAAATTTCTGTTGCCATGTCAACACGGTTGTTTCCAACTCACCAGTAAAATAGGGATACATGACAAAATAAAATATATCAAGCACACCAATCTCCCAAAGAATTATATACAATTAAAAGACTACTATCAGCTAAGATTTGGTACTTATGCATTAAAATGAAACTAAATTGTGGTACATATTTGAAAAGTACATTGGTAAATACAATTTATTTCTAAATGTAAATTAGATATTCCTAATAATAACAGATATAATTCATAAATTCTTGAATGTGAAACTAATAATATAGAAAGGTTAACTGAAAGAAAGCAGCTTCATGATTCAGAAGAAATTCTAAAAAAATTGTAAAGTGGGTCTTATATTTGACACATTAAATTTAGTGTAGATAATCTTAAATAGTCTTTTATTCTGCATTTTAAATCTGAAAATTTAGACATATACTCTAAATTAGGAATATTTTGGGGTATAATATTATAAAGTTCTATTTTTAGTAACTTTGTCTTACCTACCTACACATATATCAGATATTTTATAGGTTTCTCATTTTAAAATCTCAAAAAGGTTAATAATTGATGCATTTGCAGGGGGCACAGACACTGTGTATGTTGCTGACAAGACCCAAGAGAGAGTGGGAAAGCAAACCCCTGGTGAATCAGTGCAAGGCCATCTCCTCATAGACAGAGGAATCCCCTCTGTTTGGAAAACACAATGGGAAGAGCACAGCATTAAACCAAGCGTGGAGCTCCTCTAAACTCAAGGCCCTTTCAACTGCACAAGTCATACCTTCCGAAAACCAGTGAATATTCTGCCTGACTGGACAGCATGAGTACCTCTGAGTGGCACAAGGGGTGGGCTTATTAGACACAAGTTTGTATGCTTTCTTGGCTTCCCTAGACTGTCTTCTATTCTTTCGGTTGGTGCTGTGCCTGAGCCAGGTCATTTTTCCATTTTGGTCTTGAATGCAACACCACTTTGTGGAGCATGAGATCTGACTTTCTAAATGGTCACCAAGGGGATAGATGAACAGAGATGTTAGTTCTGCTCTGGATAAACCCTGGCCAATGGGAAATAGAAGACAGGAGAGAGCTAGAAGATACATTGTCTCTCCTCCATGGACTAATGCTACATGTGGTGGTTCTTCCTTGCATCCCTCCTGAAAAAGTCCTGTGTGCCAAGTGCAGACCATTATTCTGTCTCTCAACGCTTTATAAGGTGGCAGCCAGCAGAGCAACACATCACAGCACATCATTCCACAGCTTCTCTTGCTTCGTTCTGCATGTGCTTCCTACTGCTGCTTCGATGCCTTCCCAAAGCATGTCGCCAGTTTATACCTGACTTTGGTTCGGGTTTTAGGGGCCCCAGGCTAAGCTGTTCATTGAATTGTACAATATTTGTTCACTCTATGTGAGTTTATAATATTACAATAAAAATATTTATTTAGGACCATTTACACAATGTAATGTGTCAAATATATTTCAATAAAATATGAAATAAAAACAAGTTTATGCTGAAAAGATAAAGAAAAATATTATCTCTAAAATAATATTTTAGTGAGGCAGCTGATTTAGTAAAGCAATTACTAACTCTATTTTAATAAATCAGATACCATTTCATAAATACAATACTCAGCTTGAAAAATATCATTAAAATGATATCAGAAAAATATACATACAAATTTATAAAAATCATGTATATGCCTTTTTAAAACTGTTGTGATAGATGCTATCAAATTTTGATATTCCACCTTGTCGTCACACATATGTTATAACGGTGTCAAGGCTATATGCTAGTAACATTTCCTCATACGCATATGCAATAGCCAACATTTTGCCCTGAGAAATGCTTTTTGGATATAATTGTCACCTCAACATGAAACCAAAACTGAAAAATTCATGAAATCTGCAGGTTTTGTAATGCTTCATTTTAATTGTTTCCCAGTCTTAATATAGTTAATGAATTCATTCATTTTTAACCAGGTATTGTAGGGGCTGGCTTGGAAGATATAGGAGATGTTTATCAATTTAATGCCCAGAGGTGGTATAGAAAAAATACTGAAATATTTGACATCGGATCTCAATCTCAAGAATAGTTTTCCTTAGAAAACTATTAAAAAATGACGTTCTTAACAACATGAAATTTTATAACAGCTTTTTTTTTATTGCTCTGGTTGGTTTGTTTTTTTGTGTTTTGTTTTGTTTTGTTTTGTTTAATCCTCACTTCAGGATATTTATCTTCAGACAGAGTTGGAGGGAGAGAGAAACTTCGATGTGATAGAGACATTGACTGGTTGCCTCCCACATGACCCCAACCAGTTCCAGAGACCAAACCGCAACCAAGGTACATGCCCTTGACTGGAATTGAAACCGCGACATTTTGTACTGCAAGATGATGCTCTAACCACTGAGCCAAAGCGGCCAGAGCTATAACAGCTTTTTATAAAGATCACAATCATGTTTCTTTCACCTTTATCTCTACTGGAGAATTTGATTTTTCTATGTCTTTCACCTACTTATATCAAATCAAATATCATCCAGTAGTACTGTTTATTGTACACACATACAGAGTTTATTCTAAAAATGTCTGTCACTCGTGAATTGTTAGTAAATTTAGAGTATACTCCAAATATGTTTGTCAATCATGAAATCTTAACAAAAGTTCTATTTTCTGTCTGTTAACCAGAAATTAAATATTCATGTTGGAATAAAATCTGTCTCAAATAAATATCCTCAACGTACGATTTAAAATTGAATATTCGTACCATGCAAAAGATTAAAGTTCCCAATGCTGAAATCTACACACACTAAGCTGCAAATTACAATGAAAAATACCAATGACTTTCTGAGTTAAGTTGTCAGCTCTGTTGAATCTATAAATATATATCATAAATTTTTCAACTGCAACATGATAACATAGAATATGTATGCGAAGTACACATGGCTTTATAATTCTGAGGAATTTCTCACAATATTTTTTATAATTAGATTGTTTTTCTGAAAAAAATTGATGCAAGGTAAGTTGTGTTCATTTTTCTCATATTTTTCATACATCCATATGTATATATACTTTTATATGAAATGTGTAGGCAAATCTTGGAAAATTATTCATTATATATACCATGGTAAAACCATTAGGAAATATATGTTACAGGCTCCATTGCTTTGATTCTGCTAGAACACTAATGATTTCCCTTGTAGTGATCTATGGTGTTGAAGGTTTTATTCCTTTAGCCAGCACCTCACCTGCCATAAAACTGAGAGCAAGTCCTGATTTAGCTTCTTGTTTCCACAAATCAGGATTAATGAGTCACCTGAAGGATAGGCAAGTGTGAAAATCTGGAAACACAGAAAGTGTGGTATATTCTGAGGACTATAGAAACTCCAAACTGAGATGATCAGACTCAGGAAGTACATGATGAATAGCAAGAGAAAGGAGATCACAGTTTGCATGGCTCTCACGGTGCTGGATCCCATGGTGCTGAGATCATGGGATCCTTTGCCACCGAACTGCATCTTCTTGAGATGTTTCCACAGGGAAAAGATTAACAGCAGAAAAGCTATCAGGGATATAGTAAAGGGTATGAAGTTTACCATCGTCGATATAGTTGTATTTGAAAGGTTTATGATGTCCCTCAAGTTCATCTTCCAAGTGATATTTCCTTCATATTCATTCATCTCCATTTTTTCATTTATGCATAACACTGCAAGACGACAAACCAAGAAGACCAAATTCCCCCACAGTATCAGGAGAACCACTTTTTTAGCTTTCCATTTCAGGTGAAGGAAAAAACGGCTGGAGAAATTGGCTATCTTGAGCAAATAAAGTATGCTGAGGCTAGTAGCAAGCCAGAGGCTAAAATGGTTGCTTACTACCCAGGCAATATAAGCAATACCTCTTATTTCTGAACCACAGAAAGCTGGATTAAACAGAGTTGCATACCAATTGAATGCTATTACCCAGAGCAAACCAGTTCTGGAGACCGCCAGAGCAATGAGAATTTGATCAGCACAGGAGAGATTTGTCTCTTGTACCAGTCAATGCAGTTCACCAGTGCTATGAAGCCACTGGCAAAATTTCCTAGAACAAATTCTGCTATTACGAGGGTGGAAAGGATGCCTGGTAATAAACTCATCATGTCTTAAAAAAAATAGGCCAAGTCTAGTATCACTGGTCGTGATTCCTTTAATATTCTCACCTTAAATTCTATTTGCAGCTGATCTTAAATGTGCATTAAATTCTTGTTTCTTTCAAATCCTATGACCAGTGCCAAGCAGGAAATCACCAGGATATGCTTATGGAAGAGCTCACTGCTTTCTTTATGAAAAACATTGTTATTTCCCAAACAGCTCAAATTAACTCCTATTCAAATACTGTATGTCCTTGCTGTAGGCTGGACTATTTCATAACTGATGTTGTTGTAAACCTGAATGCTCATTTGCTAGCATGCAAATATAGACATATTCTCTTTCATTGTTTCTTTAACCTTGATATAATTTGTGTTCTTCACCTTTGTTATTAGAAAAAAAATTAAAACCCAATACATTGAATACACAGTAAATGCTAAATTATTCCATGAAGCTTGGCCATAGATAGGATCATTATCACCATGGATTAAAAAAAAATTATTGAATTTACTGCTATGACATTGGTTAAAAAAAATCATATACGTTTCAGGTATACAGTTCTATAGTGCATCATCTGTATATTGTAGTCTGTGTTTGCCACCCCAGTTCAAATATCCTTCCATCACCATTTATCCCCCTTTTGGATTTTTTATTTTAATGTCAGATATATGTAGAAAAACCCCAATCTTTACCTATTAAAACATGAAGGTTTTCTTCAATACCCCAGGAAAGCCAATACTCACTAAATGCTGGTTGCTGATCACTGACATTTAAGTATACTCTTATTGTTTATAAATTCATAATCATGAAAGAACATGCAAGCAAAAGCACACAAACACACACACTCCATGGAAGGAAGGAATTATTGTCTCATAGTTTTCAAAGTGGAAAAATGAGTCTCAGTGAGATCATCTAGGTTTAAATTCATCTTTTATTTCATTCAGGTTTTTCTGCCCATTATTAATAGATATCAAACATCTCCCTCATTTTAAGGCTTTGATAAAGTTTCTCATCTGAGTCTATTTAACATTTAAATATTAATTATTTAATTAAAATGTTCAGAAATCTTATAAATATTCCTTGGAAACTTCAAAAGAACATGTGGTTTCCATTGGAGAGTCTAGACTTCTCTGTATATGAAAATTCAGTTTTACTTTCTCTGTTTAATTCATTTCTGACCGCTTAATATTTATTTTAACATTAATAAATGTTAAAATTAGCTTTAACTTTGGATTTTATTGTTTCATATTTTGTATCATAATTTCTTTTAGAGGATGACCTAAGAGCTGTACTGACATAAAGGAAAACCCAGATTCTCTGCTTTGCATATCTATGACCTTGGACTCTCTTTGAAAACTGCTCTCTGCCTCAGTATAATCATCAGTAAAAATCAGGTAACCATGATAAGTATTTGAGTGGTTTTGTGAGTAGTAAGTATACTATTTGTGTAGAGTGATTTCAATTGTTCCTGTCTGATATAGGCACCAGACACCAAGGATTGCTATTCATTTGATGATGTATTATCTGATACTTCAAAGTTAACCTGGGAGAACTTCCACATATGAGTATAATATAGCAGTATTAAAGGCAACATTTTCTCCTAAAGCAACCAAGAAAAGGGGAACAAATTATCAAAATTATATTTTAAATGTGTCACGGTGATGTGTAAGGAAGGAGGACCAGTGAAATAAAGTCCAGGAAAGAGGGGAGTCTTTACATAAAGAGATGATCTATATATTCAATGCAATCACTATCAAATACCAGAAGGCTTTTTGCAGAAAGTGAAAACTATTTCTAAAATGTTTATAGGAGAATCAAAATGGCGAAGTTACACAGATCATCTCCCAGGACCAAAAAGAATTACAACTAAAATAAAGACAAGTCATCTGGAAAAACCAACTGAAGAACAGGTGGAAAGAACCCCCATAAACAGTGATGTAAAGAGGACCACATATCAAGACTGGTAGTGTAATAACTCCATTCTGACCCTCAGTTACTGCACATACACACCCTGGCAGTTTCTTTTCTGTAAACATAAGGGCCTTGAGACACCCAAAGAAAACTGTAAAGATAAGAGGTTGAGGATGGCCTTGGGAAACTCAGAGAAACCATGAGAAAAAAGAGATTAATAGTTGTCCTGCTCCTCTCCTCCCCTTCTCTGTATCAGCCCCCCTTAATGATGCCAAAAGCGGCACCAAGAATGTAGTTTTTTTTCCTGTAGTTTGTGCCTTTAAAAGTGGGCAACAAAGAAGGCTCGGGGCTGAGGATTTGGGGAAGCTATACCCCCCCAGCCCACCGGTGTAACAGCCCACCGGTGTAATAAAGTGCTTCTTTACAATTCGGCCGTGCATCTCTGGTTATCTCGCTGACACGTTACAACAGTAGGAGCTGCGGAGGCATGAGAGGGATGTCTGGGTGGCCACAGGCAGTAGCTGAGGGCTGATTTAGCACTGAGCAGTTGCCTCTGAGAAGTCAGGGGTTAAAACCCCAAGCCAGCTCCCCAGCACAGAGTGGCAGAATAGGGAAAGGAGCCCACTTAACACTTGACAAAGAAAATCACTAGAGCAGAGGTTCTGTCCAGTAGGCAGAGGTGCAAAGAACACTGGCACTTCCCTGAAGGGCCAGTGAACTAAATTATAGTTACAGCCACTCACCTTGGGTTCCAGCAGAGGGAGGGTGGACTGGATTGGAACTGTGTGAGGAGAGTTGGGGGTTCATGGCACTGGGGAGAGAGCTGGGAAGGAGGCCAGCAGGAGCTCTATGCTGCATCACTTCCCCACAAGATAGTAGCCAACTCCATCAAAAAAGCCCCTTCCCAGAGCAGCATTAGCCTGGGGGCAAAGAAACTGCCCCTCCCTTGGAAATTTAACACCACCAAGCCTGGAGAAGTACAACCTGAGGCTCATTAATAGCCAAAGACTACCTGCCAGTCAGTGGCAGAGAAGAGCCTCTGAATGTTTTGAGCTTTGGATCTGGCTCTCAGTGTTAAGGGTCGTGACTCTGGGGACTGAGCTGTGAATGCTGAGGCCAGGGTCCCAGCACTGAGTCAGTAACCCACAGTGCAAAAACAATTTTCTTACCAACCCACTTTAACCCAGGGGAAAGCAATTGCCCCACCCACTGGAAATCCTCTTACCCTGCACACCTGTAGGATTTTTCATTCAGATCAGGGCTGCAACCTGAAGCACATTAAGTAATTGAGACTAATAGTCAGCCTTCAGGCAAAAGCTCTGGGATAACTGGAATCTTTGCTTGGCCTGCAACTCTACCCAGGAAAGTAAGACTAGACATTGGTGTTTACTGTGGTCCCTTCCACACTCATCCAACCTCAACAGAGGGAGCCACAATCAGTGGAACACCGACACTCACAGGGAAAATTTGGCAGGCTCCACACCTTGAAGAGACAGCTAAAATGATGAAACAAACAAACAAATCCCAAATGAAAGAACAAGAGAATTCTACAGAAGAAGAGATAAATGAAATGGAGTTAAGCAAGTTATCAGAGGTCGAGTAGAGAGTAATGATCATGAGAAAGCTCAACAGCAGAAGTAAAGATATAGAAACAATGAAAATCAACCAATTGGAAATGAAAAACCACCAAGTGGAAATGAATAAAGACATAGCGGAAATAAAGAACACATTGGAAGGAATAATCGGCAGATTAGAGGAAGCCAAGGATTGGATCAGCAAATTAGAAGACAGGGTTGAAAGAAATTACCTAATCAGAGAACCGAAAAGGAAAAACAATTTAAAAATAGGATAGTTTAAGAGAGCTGTGGGACAATATAAAACGTAAAAACATCCACATCATAGGAGTACCAGAAGGAGAAGAAAATGAGCAAGGGATAGAGAATATATTTGAAGAAAAAGTGTCAGAAAAATTTCCTAACTTGGTGAAGGAAACAGGCATACAAGTTCAGGAAGCACAGAGAGCCCCAAGTAAGAAGAACACAAAAAGGACCACACCAAGACAAATCATAATTTAAATGCCAAAAATTAAAGACAAAGAGAAAATCTTAAAGGCAGCAAGAGATAAGCAACAGGTTACCTACAAAGTAGCCTCCACAAGGCTATGAGCTGATATCTCAACAGAAACACTATAGTCCAGAAGAGAATGGCATGAGGTATTCAAGGTAATGAAAAAAAAAAAAAAAAAAGGATCTGAACCCAAGACTACTCTATTCAGCAAGGATATCATTCAAATAAAAAGTGAAATAAAGACCTTCCCAGACATAAAAATGTGAAAGGGAATATATTAGCACAAAACCAGCACACCAAGAAGTGTTAAAAGGACTGCTATAATAAGCAGAAGAAATAGGAAGAGAAACATTACTGCAATAAATAAAAATGGCAATTAATAAGTACATATCGATAATAACCTTAAATGTAAATGGGTTAAATGCTCCAATCAAAAGACAAAGAGTAGCTGGATGGATAAGAAAGCATGATTTATAAATGTGTTGTTAACAAGAAACCCACCTCACAACAAAAGACTAACACAGGTTGAAAATGAAGGGATGGACAAAATTTTTCCAAAAAATGGAAATGGATAAAAACACCTGAGGTAGCAATACTCATATCTGATAAAAATAGACTTCCAAATGAAGGCAATAACTACAGGCAAAGAAGGCCACTACATAATATGGAAAGGACCTATTCAACAGGAGGATATACCCTTGGTAAACATATATGCACCCAAAATAGGTGCACCAATATACATTTAAAAAACTTCTTGAGGACTTCAAAGGAGAAATCGACAGCAATACAAACAGAGCAAGGGACTTCAACACCCCACTGGCATCACTGGATAGATCCTCTAGAAAAAAAATTAAGAAGAAAGTAGAGACTCTGAATGATGCACTAGATTAAATGGATTTACTAGATATCTACAGAGAATTACACCACAAAACTGCAGAATTCACATTCTTCTCAAGGGCACATGGAACATTCTCAAAGATAGATCACATGTTAGGACACAAACTAAGTCTCTAAAAGTTCAAGAAGATTGAAATCATATCAAACATCTTCTCAGATCACAACGGCACAAAACTAGAAATCAATTACAACAAAAACATTTAAAAACATTCAAACACATGGAGGCTAAATAGCATGTTATTAAACAATGAATGGGTTATCAAGGAGATCTAGAAAGATATTGAAAACTTCCTGGAAACCAATGAAAATGAACACACAACAACACAAAATCCATGGGACGCAGCAAAAGCAGTCCTGAGAGGGAAGTTCATAGTACCACAGGTCTACCTCAAGAAACAGAAACTTCTAATTGTTTTCTAACCTTACAACATAAAGAACTAGAAAGTAAACAAAAAGAAAAACCCAGAGCAAGTAGAAGGAAAGAAATACTAAAGGTCAGAGCAGAAATAAATAACATATAGACTAAAAAAAAAACAATTCAAAAGGTCAATGAACCAAAGAGCTGGTTCTCTGAAAAGATAAACACGATTGATGGACCCTTAGCTAGAATCACCAAGAAACTAAAAGAGAGGACCCATATAAACAATATCAGAAATCAAAGAGGAGAAGTAACAACTGACACCACAGAACTACAAAGAATCATTAAAAATTACTATGAACAATTATATGCCAATAAATTGGAAAATCTAGGCAAAATGGACAAATTTCTAGAAACACATAGTGTCCCAAAACTGAACCAGGAAGAGATAGAAAAATTGAACAGACCAATAACAACTATGGAAATTGAAGATATAATCAAGGAACTCCCTGCAAACAAAAGCCCAGGCCTGGACAACTTCATGGGGGAGTTTTACCAAACATTCCAAGAAGATCTAACACTAATTCTCCTTAAACTATTCCAAAAACTCCAAGAAGAAGGAAGACTTCCAAACTCATTTTATGACATCAGCATAATTCTAATTCCAAAACCAGATAAAGACACTACAAAGAAAGAAAACTACAGTCCAATACCCCTGATGAACATAGATGCCAAAATCATGAACAAAATATTGGCAAATCAGAATCCTGCAATTCATTAAAAAAATTATTCACCATGACCAAGTGGGATTCATCCCAGGGATGCAAGGCTGGTACAATATTTGCAAATCAATAAATGTGATACACCATATAAACAAAATGAAAGATAAAAACCACATGATCATATCAATAGATGCTGAAAAAGCATTCAACAAAATCCAGCACCCATTTCTGAGAAAAATGCTCAGCAATGTGGGAATAGAGGGATCCTATCTCAACATAATAAAGGCCATATATGAAAAATGTACAGCCAACATCATACTCAATGGGCAAAAACTAAAAGCATTTCCCTGAAGAACAGGAACAAGACAGGGATGCCCACTTTTGTCACTCTTATATATCATAGCACTGGAAGTCTTAGCCACAGGAACTGGACGTGAAGAAAAAATAAAAGGGATCTAAATTGGAAAGGAGGAAGTGAAACTGTCATTATTTGTAGATAACATGATATTGTACATAAGAAAGCCTAAAGACTCCATCAACAACCTAGTAGATTTAATTAACAAATTTGTCAAAGTAGCAGGATACAAAATTAACATCAAGAAATCGATGGCATTCTTATACACCAATAATGAACTCACAGAAAGAGAAACTAAAAAAACAATCCAATTTACCATTGCAGCAAAAGTTAAGATACCTAGGAATAAACTTAACCAAAGAAGTAAAGGACCTATTCACAGAAAACTATAGGACATTGAAAAAAAGAAATAGAGGAAGATATGAAAAAGTGGAAGCACATACCTTGTTCATGGATTGGAAGAATTAACGTCATTAAAATGTCCATACTACTCAAAGCAATCTATAGATTCAATACAATCCCCATTAAAATTCAATGACATATTTCATAGAACTAGAACAAATACTTCAAAAGTTCATATGGAACCCAAAGACCCCGAATAGCCACAGCAATCCTGAAAAAGAGGAATAAAGTAGGAGGGATCACAATACCGGATATCAGGTTATACTACAAAGCCAAAGTAATCAAAAGAGCCTGGTACTGGCACAAGAACAGGCATATAGATCAATGGAACAGAACCCAGAACCCAGAAATTGACCTAATTCATTATACTCAATTAATATTTCACAAAGGAAGCAATAAATGGTGTTGGAAAAATTGGAAGGCTACATGCAAAAAAAATGAAGCTAGACTGCCAACTTACACCATACCCAAGAATAAGCTTAAAATGGTAAAAGACTTAAATGTGAATCGTGAATCCATTAAAATCCTAGAAGAAAATATAGGCAACAAACTTTCAGACATCACACACAGCAGAATTTTTACTCAAACAACGCCTAAGGCAAGAGAAACAAAGGAATAAATGAATAAATGGAACTACACCAAACTAAAAAGCTTCTGCACAGCAAAAGAAACAACCATCAAAATGGAAAGGGAACCCACTATATGAGAGAGCATAATTGTCAATGATACATCAGATAAAGGATTAATTTCCCAAATATTTAGAGTACTCATACAACTCAACAAAAGGAAGACCAAGAATCCAATTAAAAAACGGGCAGAGAACCTAAATAGACCTCCCCAAACAGTACATACAAATGGCCAAAATATATATATAAATATGCTCAACTTCACAAATCATCAGAGAGATGCAAATTAAAACGACCATGAGGTATCACCTCACACCTACCAGAATGGCCGCCATCAACAAATCATCAAACAACAGGTGCTGGCGAGGGTGTGGAGAAAAGGGGACTCTAGGACACTGCTGGTGGGAATGCAGACTGGTGCAGCCACTGTGGAAAACACTATGGTGTTACCTCAAAAAATTAAAAATTGAATTGCCATTTGACCCAGTGATCCCACTTCTAGGAATATACCCTAAGAGGCCTGAAACACCAATCAGAATGAATATATATACCCCTATGTTCAGAGAAGCACCATTTACAGTTGCTCAGATCTTGAAACAGCCCATGTGTCCATCAATACATGAGTGGATAAAGAAGCAGTGGTACATATACACAATGGAATACTATGCAGTTGTAAGAAAGAAAGATCTCACCCTGGCCGGTTTGGCTCAGCTGTTAGAGCGTCAGCCCGCAGAACAATGATTTGCGGGTTCGATTCCAGTCAAGGGCACCTACCTCGGTTGCAGTTCGTCCAGGCCCTGGTTGGGGTCATGGGGGAGGCAACCAGTCGATGTGGCTCTGTCATATGCATATTTCTCACTGTCTGTCTCCATCCCACTCTATATAATATGAGGCCATTTCAATCCTCTCAAAAGTCAGCCCAGCCCTCAGAGTTCAGCAGATGTAAAACCACTGGTGAGACCCACAAACAACAGTGTGACTAGTACAGAGGAGTCTTTTCATGAACATCTGCAAGACCAAGTTGGTTCTGGTTTCAATTTGTGCCAATATACTATTCCTCATTTGTGGCAGCTGTGGTGTATGGGCCCTACAGGGGCCTCCATGATTACTGTTCCCTGATGTTCACACCCCATACACCCCATATAATTTCAGCACGGACAGGACCCATGACTTACTTCTAGCCTTCAGAATATGGCAAGCATGAAGGGATTTTGTATGTAATTAAGATCTCAAATCAACTGATTTTGAGTTAATCAACAGAGAAATTATCCTTCATGGGCCTGATGAATTCAGGAAAAGCTTTTAAAACACTGGCAGGGCCTTCCTGAGTGAGAGATTCTTGCTAGCCTTGAAGCAGCCATGTTATAAAGTGCCTGTGGAGAGAGCTGCAGGGATATGCATTCGGCCAACAATCTGAGAGCCTTAGGAAGAGGGTTCTTCTCCAGTGAAGCCTGCAGATGAGAATTCAGTGTCATCAAAACTGTGATTGCAGCTTCGTAAGACCCTGAAGCAGAGAACACAACTAAGCCTTGTCCAAATTCCTGTCCCAAAGAAAATGAAATAATAAATGTGTGTTTGTGGGTTCAGGCACTAAAATTTGTGGTCATCTGTTACATAGCAATAGCAATGAGTACAGCGGCAATCATTGGGAATTTGGTTTTGGTCTATTTGGTAGAGAAAAATCTCTTCTCTATCTGGTGAGAAATGCCCCAGAATTTGATCTTTTAGTCTCGTGTTTGTCTGTTTGTCTGTGTGAGAATATGCTTCTTTTAGAAAGAATTATGATGCTTTCACAGCTGCACTAGGGAACTTTTGTTATCAGTATTTGTTATGTGCTGCAGCTAAAGTGGTAGCATGAAAGCAGCAAGCCCTCTGTATGTCTGCATTCAGTTAACATAAACCTTCATCTATTATTCTGTAAGTATTAAATCTTGCCTACCTCTGGAGAATATTAAAAAAATAGATTCTATAGTCTCAAATGAAGCGTCAGTGACAGATAGGAATGCCATTTTGACGCTTAAGCAGGCCTCTATGGGTGAATCACAGTGCAGGTCCCTAGGATGTTGGAGCAAAGTATTGCCATGCTCTGCAGCCAGAGAAACAGCTCTTAGCCTGCGGGTGGGACTTAGAAGAGACAAAATTCTTGACCATGGGCCACCAAGTTACCAGGTGACCTGAGTGTTATCTGAGCCACTGAGCCATAAAGTTGTGCATGTGAAATCATCAAATGGAAGTGGTATATACACGATCAGGCCCAAGAAGGTCCTGATGACAGTTACATGAAGAAGGGACCCAAATGCCTTGGTCCCCACTCCTGCTGCACTGCCTTTCTTTTCCAGTCTTTACCCGTGGTCTCGTGGGGCATTCTCTGCAATCAGCTGACAGAGGAAGAGAAGACGTGGGCCTGGTTTGCACATGGTCTGCACAACATGCAGGTGCCATACCAAGTGCACAGCTGCAGCACTGCAGCCCCTCCTGGGACAGCTTCACACGACAGTGGTGAAGGGAAAGCCTCCTAGTGGACAGAATTCTGGCCACTGTACCTGGTGTTCACTTCGCTTAGAAGGAAAACTGGAAAGAGGTGTAAGTACATACTGAACATGGACTTGACCAGTGGTTTAGCTGGAGGGTCAGGAACTTGGAAGGAAGTAATTAGAGAAAGAGAGATATGGACAGATTTCCCTGAATGGGCAAAAATTGTGCAGATATTTTTGTCCCATCTGAATGTTCAAAAAAGGGTGGTTTCAAGAGAGGATAATTTTAATAAACAAGTAGATAAAATGACATGTTCTATAGATAACAGTCTTTTCCCAGCCACCCTGGCATCACCCTGTGGGCTCATGTACAACATGACCACAGTGGCAGGAAGAAAGTGGCACTTCTGAATGCCAACTCTGCCAGTAGGTGACACCAACACTGAGTACCTAATAGGGCACCATTCTGAGGGGTGATCACCCAGTTACATGGTGGCAGGTTGATTACATTGTATTACTTTCACCATGGAAGTGGAGATGTTTTGGTCTTCCTGGAATAGATGCTTACTGTGAATATAGATTTGCTTTCCCTGAATGTAATGCTTCTGTCAAAACCACCATGCATGCACTTAAAAAATGCCTTATTGCCCTGGCTGGATTGGCTCAGCAGTTAGAGCAGTGGCCCACAGACCAAAGAGCTGTGGTTCAATTGTGGTCAAGGGCATGTACCTCAGTTGCGGTTCGGTCCCCAGCCCTGGTCAGGGTCACGCAGGAGGCAGCCAATTGATGTGTCTCTCTCACATTGATGTCTCTCTCTCTCTCTCTCCCCCTTCCTCTCTCCTACTCTATCTGAAGATAAATGGAAAAATATCCTCGGGTGAGGATTTAAAAAAAATGCCTTATCCACCATCAAGGTACCGGATACAATATTGCTTCTGCAACCAACTTCACAGCAAGAACAGTGTGGCAGTGGGCCCTTGCACATGAAATTCACTCACCTTACCACGTTCCCCACCATCCTGAAGTAGCTGGCTTGACAGAATGGTTAAATGGACTTTTGAAGACACAGTTACAGTGCCAGATAGGTGGCAGTATCTTGCAGGGCTGGGGAAAGGTTCTTCAGAAGGTCACATATACTTGGAATGAGCATGCAATAAATGGTGCTGTTTCTCCAGTGACCAGGATTCACAAGTGCAGGAATCCAGGAGTGGAAATGCAATGGTCACTGTTCACTATTACCCCTAGGAACCCAATAGAAAAATTTCTGTTTCCTCTTCCCAACACCTTTTGTTTTGCTGGTCTGGAGGTTATTGTACAAAAGCAGGAACACTTCTACCAGGAGACACACATGATTCTATCAAACTGTAAATAAGACTGCCATCCATATACTTTGGACTCCTTGGGCCTCTAAATCAACAGGCAAAGAAGGAAGATACTGTGCTGGCTGGAGTAATCGATGCTGAGTACAGAGTGGAAATTGAACAGCACTTCCTTAGGTGGTCTCTTAGTATTACCATGCCCTACAATTCATATTGGAAACAATCTTTTGTTCTTCTTCTATAAATCATCTTCTGTGGGGATACTAAATTAAATATATAACACCAAGCTCCTAAAGAAAGCATTTTCATTGTTATTAAAAGAAAATGTATCATTTCCTTCTTTTCCCAAACATTGGTCACAGAATAGATATATTCGTAGACTAGTCATACTCCACTAAGTTGAAGGAAACTGGTAATGGATGTCATATGACAAGATTTTCTTGGACAGCAACCTATCACTGTGTCATTACCACAGGATCTCCTTGTAGGGAAAGATAAGAGCAGAATTTATCTAAATATATTCAAATAACAAAAATATAAATACATCAATCACAGGGACACCATCCTATTCCATGACTTATATTTTTCAGTAGTTTACTCTACTTTGGATGTTAGAAATAGGGCTCTGTAGCTTAATTCTATGATTTTCATATCATCCATAAATAATTTGATTATGTAATACATTAAAACAAAAGAACACTCTATTTCTAAAGGTATTCTGCTTGACTTGAACTTTTTTATTTAGTAAATTAAGTTACATACAATGATTTTAAGAAATTATTTACACATTGTCTGACTTATGTATGTAATGTTTGAAATATAAATCATTAAATGAGATACATGATGGTGATAATGATGGTGATGGTGATGATGATGATGGCAGGTAAATGGAAAATCTCTAACTTACAGTTGGGACTTCATCCAGTTTTCTTAGAGGCAAGGTTCACTGTAATTTAAGAACACTATCAATCTTTTCTATGGTCTTATGATGAATCGTGCTCAGCATCAGGTCTACCTTGAAAGAACATCTCCTAAAACTTCATCAACAGTATCTTAAAAACAAAATATTTCTGATAATTTATTTGCTATTTTTACTACATTCTAAAAATTAATGCAAAGTGAACTAAAAACTACTTTGCTTTTATAGCATTTTCATATAGATATTTATATAACCTTTATATAAAACTACAGTATATAAACTTTCTTTCATATTTTAATAGCATCATTAGCAAGCACAATTCTCTTGTCTGCTTATTTGCATGCCCAGCTACAGTGATTGATCTTATTACAACAGTCAAAGTTGTACTACATATCACAAACATACCCAAACACTACACTAAATACATATTCTTCTTTAATCAATTTACCTTTCTATGTCTTTTGTATTCTCTGTCAAGGAACTAGGAAGTTTACAGGAGTAATTTGTTCATTTTCACTTTTGTGTTGTATATTATTGTGTCCATATGCCATAATTTGTTTGTTCATTTTATAACTGATGGGCATTTATATGAATTCTCAATTTCAGCTCTTAAGAACTGTAGTAACATGTACATTTTTGCACATACATTCTGTTACACATGTACCAAAAATTCTCTAGTATAAAGAATAGAAGTACAATTAATGGGTCTTAGGATTTGCACAACCATATTAAAAACATAAAGTCATACTCACACACAAAGTGGTTTTACCAATTCATAACCCAAGAAATATAGTATGAAAGTTCCCACTGTTTCAGATTCTTTCCAAAATTAGAAACATCAGACTAATAGTAACACTTTTATATTTATATAAATTATTATTACATTTAACATTTTACAAATAATTTCCTACTATTATTTCAAATTTATCTTTAGTTAGTAACAATTGCATTAATATTTTCATTTCTGTGACTAATTTTATATACGTTTATTCATACCGCATGATACATTGTTTATACATGTATTAACATTTTAGTATATAGTCCTATAAGCATTCTTCTTCATGTCTCAAATATTCTTTTGTTATCAGGAAGTGTTATTATAACAGAGATATTTTCTTTAATCAAATATTATATCACTTTGAGAAAATATAATTACTTAAAGGCATGTTGTAGGGAAATTTTAGTGCTGTTTAACACAACCTGAAAGGACCTGATGAACAAAGGCTGAAGGTTTTCTTTTAAGGTATTTTCCCATTGAGCACAGCAGGTGACTTAAAATTCTGTCTATAAAGTTAAAGGTTTTGATTTTCTCAGAGAATTTAAGTGCCACAGTAATCTCAAGGAGATCTGTCTTAGCTTGCAGTTTCCAAAATTATAATAAAAGATAGTTGAAATCACCGTGACAGGTATAATGGCCTGATATGTCTGTACCTAAGATGATAAAAACAAATGAGTCTGGGAAAGAATTATCCTAAGATATAGATAATGTTAAAATTTCATAATGCTACATTCTAATATAGACATGTAAATTCAGTTGTTGAACAAGGTTATATATGTCTCTTTTATAATAGAACTTATACCAAATTTATTTCAACACACTTTCTGTTTCATTACTTTTCACAAGATTATAATAAAAACAGATCTTGAAGACATTTTCATATTATTACATAAACTTCAAAGACAACAATTTTCATATATGTAGAAGGGTCATTGACTTATGTACCACAATTTTACACTATTTTTATGTTGAGTATATATTTAAGATAGGAAAGATTTAAATCTTTTTGTCTGAAGTTTAATAGGAATTTTTAGGGGGCAAGATGGAGATGATTGACTGTTCAGAGCCCCAAACTTGCTCTAGCTGTGAACTAAATAGACATCAGTTTTCTTCATTAAACAATGTCTTCTGAATTTTAAAAAAAAAACACTCTAAGAAATGACTTTCCTAACTGCACATGGAACCATAGCAGCAATAAAAACGACATGATCGTTTTACTTTCTCCTTCATCCCTATTGTAGAATGTGATTATTTTCTAAGCTTTCACGAAATTCTATTAAATAATGTTTAGTACTGTTATTGTACATGAATATAAAACATATTCTAAATATGTTTATCGTTCTTTAATTTAAATACAAGCATCTTTTCCAAAAACAGTTCTGATTGCTCTCTACAAACCATGAAGTGAGAATTCATGATGGAATAATATCTATTCCAAAATCTATCCTCAATATGTGAGTTAGAATTGAATATCCTTACCATCCAAAATATTGGAGGTAAAAATAAAATAATCTATACACACTGTGGTACATATGTGTGGTGCTAATTACAATGGAAAATAGCTATGATTTCCTAAGATGAGTTTTCAGTCCTTAAAAATGCATAAATGTAGATAATTTCTTCACTTGCAGGACAATAATGTACAACACAAAAATGAAATACTCATGGCTTCAGAATCCTGAGGAATTTCTTACACTATTTTGTAAAATTAGATTGCGCGTCTGAAAAAATAATAGGATAATCTCATAATCTTTCTAGGACTTTTCATAAACATGCACACTCATATATTTGAGATAAATTTAGGTAAAAGTTTTTGTAGGTATACCTTATCCAATTCTATACACATTAAGAAATGCAGTAGCTGCCCAGCCAGTGTGGCTCAGTGGGTGAGCATTGACCCATGCACCAAGAGTTCGCCAGTTTGATTCCCGGTCAGGGCACATGCCCAGGTTGTGGGCAAAATCCCAAGTGGAGGGCATGCAGGAGATTGCTAATCAATGTTCTCTCTCATTGATGTTTCTGTCTCTCTCTTCCTCTTCCCTTCCTCTCTCTCTAAAAATCAACAAATTTAAAAAAAAAAAAAAAAAAAGAAAGAAAGAAAGAAAAGAAATGCAATAGGAAGGACAAAATGTTTCATCACCATTAGTATGTTTTCTGCCAAAACACACATGGTGCCCACTTATTTCCTTTCTTTCAACCAGCACCTCAGCTGCCACAGAAATGACAGAAAGGCCAGTCTCAGCTTCTTGTTCCCCCAAATCAGGATCAATGAGTGGCCCGAAGGATACAAGATGGCAAGAAACTGGCAAAAAATGGTAACTGAATTGTTCAGCAGAGTAAAAGAACTCCAAATTGAGGTGATTTGAGCCATGAAGTAAATGACAAATAGCAAAAGAAAGGAAATCACAGTTTGCAAGGCTCTTACATGGACCTTGGTGCTGGGATCTTGGGTTCCTTTCCCAATGAGTTGCATCTTCTTGAGATGTTTCCACAGGGAAAAGATTAACAGCAGAAAAGCTATCAGGGACAGAGTAAAGGGTATAAAGTTTGCAAGCGTGAATACAGTCAGATTTGTAAGGTGTACAATGTCCTTCAAGTAGGTCTTGCAAGTGATGTTTCCTTCACAATCATTCATTTCCATTTTTCCATCTATGCTTAGCACTGCAAGATGACAAACCAAGAGGACCAAATTCCCCCACAGGATCATAACAACTACTCTTTTAATTTTCCATTTTAGGTGAAGAAATAAAAGGCTGGAGAAATTGACTATCTTAAACAAATAAAATATGCTAAGGCTAGTAGCAAGCCAAAGGGTAAAATGGTTGCTTATTACCCAGGCAATGAAAAGAAATACTATTTCTTTTGAAGTAGAAAGCCCTGGATTAAAGACAATTGCATACCAATTTAATACTGTTGCCCAGAGCAAACAAATTCTGGAGACCGCCAGAGCAATGAGAATTCGATCGGCACAGGACATCTTTTGTTTCTTGACCCAGTCAATGCAGTTCACCAGTGCCATGAATCCATTGGCAAAATTTCCTAGAACAAATTCTGCTATTAAGAGAATGAAAAGAATGCTCCATAATAAACTTATCATGTCTAGAAAAAAAGGCCAAGTTTAATATCACTGGTCGTGATTCCTTTACTGTTTTGACCTTAAGTTCTATTGCAGCTGATCTTGAATGTGCATTAAATTCTTGTCTTTTAAATACTATGAGCGATGCCATGCAGAAAAGCACCAGGATATGCTTATGGAAGAGCTCACTGCTTTTCTTATGAAAAACATTGTTATTCTCCAAACAGCTCAAATTAACTCCTATTCAAATACTTTATGTCCTTGCTGTAGGCTGGAATATTACATAACTGATGTTGTTGTAAAGCTGAATGCTCATTTGCTAGCATGCAAATATAGACATACTCTCTTCCATTGTTTTGCCATTTTCCTTGTTTAATTTCTCAATAATTTGTGTTCATCACCTTTGCCATTAGTAAATTATAAAAACCCAATACATTGAATGTACAGTGAAAGCTAAATTGTTCAATGAAGCTAGACCATTGATTGGATCATCATCACTATGGATTTTTAAAATTTTTATTGAATTTATTCAGATGACATTGGTTAATAAAATTATATAGGCTTCAGGTGTACAATTCTATAATACTTCATCTGCATATGGTGTTGTGTGTTCACCACCCAAAGTCAAGTCTCCTTCCATCACCATTTATCTCTCCTTTGAGATTTTTATTTTAATTTCAGATTTATGTAGAAAAAAACCAATCTTTGTCAACAAGATTTTCTTGAGTACCTCAGGGAGGCCTATACTCACTAAGGGCTGGTTGCTGATAACTAAAATTTAAATATTCTCTCATTGTTTATTAATTCATAAACATTAAAGCACACACATACAAAAGCTCATCTCATGGAAGCAAGGAATTATTGTCCCATAGTTTTCAAAATGTTACAATGAGTGCAAGCGAGGTCATCTAGGTTTAAATTGATATATTTTTCATTCAGTCTTTTCTGCCCATTGTTAATAGATATCAAACACTTCTCTCATGTTATGTCTTTGATAAATTTTCTTTTTTTGTCTATTTAATATAAATTACTTAATTAAAATGTTCAGAAATCTAATAAATATTCCTTGGCAACTTCAAAAGAACATGTAGTTTCCATTGGGGAGTCTAGACTTCTCTGTATAAAAATTCAGTTTTACTTTCTCTGTTTAATTCATTTCTGACTGTTTAATATTTATTTTAAGATAAATAAATGTAAAAATCAGCCTCTAACCTTGGATTTTATTGTTTCAATTTTTATATTATAATTGTTTTCAGGATATGATCTTAGAGCTGGACTGTCATAAGGGAAAACCAGATTCTCTGCTTTACATATCTCTGACCTCTTTGAAAACTGCTCTCTGCCTCTGTATAGTCATCAATTAAAAACCAGGTAACTGACTGGCTAGTGTGGCTCAGTAGCTGAGGGTCCCCCCATGCACCAAGAGGTCGCCAGTTCGATTCCAGGTCAGGGCACATGCCCAGGTTGTGGGCCAGGTCCCCACTGTGGGGCATGCAGGAGGTGGCCAATCGATGTTCTCTCTCATGGATGTTTCTATCTCTCTCTCCCTCTCCCTTCCTCTCTCTCTAAAAATCAAAAAAGAAAAAAAATTTTTTTTAATCAGGTGACCATGATAAGCTTTTCGAGTGGTCTTTGTGAGGAGTGAGTATACTATTTGTGTAGAGTGCTTACAATTGTGCCTGTCTGATACAGACCCCAGGCACCAAGAACTGTTATTCATTTGATCCTGTGTTATTTGGTACTTCAAAGTTAACCTGGGAGAATTTTTGCTTATGATTACAATGTAGCAGTAGAAAAAGAGAGGCAAGATTTCTTCCTACACCAACCCAGATAAGGGAAATATATTGTCAAAATTATATTTTAAATGTGTCATCAACATCTGTAATGAAGGAGGACCAGTGAACTAAAATTCAGATAAGACTGGAGTCTTTAGATGAAGAGATGATATATAAATTCAATGCAATCACTATCAAATTCCAGAAGGCTATTTTGCAGAAAGTGAGAACTATTCCTAAAATGTTTATGTACATGCAAAGCACTCATATATACCCAAAATAATTTTTTAAAAGAACAAAGTTGGAGAGTCACAGTTTCTAATTTCAAAGCTTACTACAAAGCTGTATTAATTAAGATAGTGTACAACCTGCCCTGCCCAGTTTGGCTCAGCGGTTAAAGCATTGACCCTGGGACTAAAGAGTCACAGGAGTTCCGGTCAGGAATGTCAGCATAGGTAAATGCAGTATCGCCTCCTCTCACAACCACATCAAAATTGCAACTAAACTACAACACAACTGTCATTCAGAAGCACCTGAAATCAAGCTGAATGGAAGTCCTAAAACTACGAAATTAAAGAAGCACCTTCATGGAGATTGGTAGGAGGGGCAGAGGCGCTGAAGGGCTGGTCCCACACTCAAGTGTGGCAGATAAAAATCAAGAGGGACACTTCGTCTGGGAAGGTCCTCCCTGACGAGTGAGGGGTCCCTGTCCCACAGCAGGCGCCCAGCCCATGGCTCCAGTGCCAGGAAGAGAAGTCCCCATAACTACTGGCTATAAAAACCACGGGATCTGAGGCTGAGGAAGGGTGCTGCTACAGAAGCCCCAGGCAGTTCCTCTTAAAGGGCCTGCACACAAACTTACTCAGACTTGCTCCCTCTAAGTTCAGAGGAGAGGTAGCTTGAGGGGCACCAGGGACATACAGGGAAGAACTGAGCTGCGAGCTCAGAACAAGGGCTGGAGAGACGGCTTTCTCCTGGACAGACGTGCTGACGGAGGCCTTTGTTCTTTTGGTGAGCCCTTCCCTGGGAAGGCAGACAGCCACCATATCTGGGACTCCAGGAACCAGGCTCACACTGTTTGCCCCTCCCTGATGATTCCCTGAGCCACCCCCCACCCCAAAACGTTAGGGCTCACCAAAGCCGTTGCCAGTTGCTTTACCATAGGAGTGGCCTGTCTTGGATCCTGCTTCAGAGTTTCCTAAAATCTCTCAAACAAGCAGCATCTGGTCTCAGCAAGCCCCATACCTCTCATTAAGTGGCCCCAGGACTGGCACTAGAAGCAAACAGCCTTGATTTACACCTTGGCTTTTCTTGGGCACCTCCAAGTCCAGCACAAGAAGTAGCCATCTGCATATCACTTTGTAGCTTATACTGGGTGGCCCCAGATGGAACACAGGCAGTGGCTAACTTTGCCCCAGAGCCAGCACACCCAGAGGACAGCATCAGACCACATTGAAACACCACCACCCAACCACCTCCACAAATGACTCACTCAATGAGTGGACTCAGTGGGTACCAGAGCGCTGATGAAGTAAGTCTTGCTCTGTGTGGTGGGCCCCTACATAGCTGATCCTCCAAGGTAGTCAGAGACCAGTGGCTAGTGGGCACAGCCAGTCCTTGCAGCTGATCAGCCTGAGAAAATCCCTCCTATTGACATGCCAACAGCAATCAAGACTCATTTACAACAGAAGGGTGTACAGGCCACACTAGGGGTGCACCTCGAGGGCCCAGCTGGGGTGATCAGCAAGGCTGTGCCACTGGGTCCTATAGGACACCTACAACAATAGGTCACCCTACGAAGCCTAGGAGACATAGCAACTCTACCTAGTACATAGAAACAATCACAGGGAAGCAGCCAAAATGAGGAGACAAAGAAACATGTCCCAAATGAAAGAAAAGAACAGAACTCCAGGAAAAGAACTAAACAATATGGAGATAAGCAATCAATCAGATGCAGACTTCAAAGCACTGGTTATAAGGTTGCTCAAGGAACTTGGTGAGACATTCAAGGAACTTAGTGAGACCTTCAAGGAACTTAAGGAGACTTCCAAGGAACTTAGTGAGAACATCAACAACATAAAAAAGGACCAGTCAGAAATGAAGGATGGACTAACTGAAATAAAGAATAATTTACAGGGAATCAATAGTAGAGTAGGTAAAGCCAAGAAGCAAACCATAGATTTGGAATATAATTAAGCAAAAAACACCCAATCAGAGCAGCAAAAAGAAAAAAGAATCTGAAAAAATGAGGATAGTGTAAGGAGCCTCTGGGACAACTTCAAGCATGCCAACATTCGCATCATAGGAGTGCCAGAAGGAGAAGAGAGAGAACAAGAAATTGAAAACCTATTTGAAACAATAATGACAGAAAACGTCCCTTACTTGGTGAAGAAAACAGACATACAAGTGCAGGAAACACAGAGAGTCCCAAACAAGATGAACCCAAAGAGGTCCACACCAAGACATATCATCATCAAAATGCCAAAGGTTAAATACAAAGAGAGAATCTTAAAAGCAACAAGAGAAAAGCAGTTCATTACCTACAAAGGAGCTCCCGTAAGACTGTTAGCTGATTTCTCAAAAGAAACTTTGCAGGCCAGAAAGGAGTGGCAAGAAATATTCAAAGTGATGAAAAGCAAGGACCTACAACCAAGATTACTCTATCCTGCAAAGCTACCATTTAGAATCGATGGACCTATCAAGAGTTTCCCAGACAAGAAAAAGCTAAAGGAGTTCATCACCACCAAACCAGTATTATATGAAATGTTGAAGGATCTTCTTGAAGGAGAAGAACAAAAATATGAACAATAAAATGGCAATTAATACATATCTATCAACAATTGAATCTACAAACAAAATGAGCAAGCAGAACAGAAACAGACTCCTAGATACAGAGAATTTTTTGTTGCTTGCCAAATGGGTGGGGGCTGGGGGGATGGGTGAAAAGATGAAAGAATTAAGAAGTACAAATTGGTTGTTAGACTGATGAACCTCAAAGGGAAGAGGGGAGGGGGGGCACGATGATATAAACCAAAGAACTTCTATGCATATATGCATAACCAATGGACACCAACAATAGTGTAGGGAAGGTAAGAGGGGGTAGAATTGGGGAGGAGGGCATCAATGGGGAAAAATGGGAGTCAGGCCTCACTACTGTACTGATGTAATACCACTGGTGAAAATCACTAATAGTAGTTTGACTAGTACATAGGAGTCTTTTCATGAATATTTACGTGGACTAGTTAGTTCTGGTTCAGTTTGTGCACTGCCAATATATTATTCCTCATCTATGGCAACAGTGGTTACAGACCCTACAAGGCCCTCCATGATGATTGTTCCCTGATGTTCACACCCCATATATTTTCCTCCCCTTCAGTGATGGAGCACATATGACTCGCTTCTAGCCTGCAGAATATGGCAAGCATGAAGGAATGTTGCATATCATTAAGGTACCAAATCAACTTGCAACCAGATCCAGGTTCGGCTAGATGCCTCAACAAAAGCCAAACTCATGAGATAAGAGCTGGTGAGAAGGAAGGAGGTTTCCTTAAGTGCAGGCAACTGAGAAGATGGGGAACTCTTGTCCCTAAGTTCATCCTAGTATCTCCGTGCAGGCACAGGTTTTTATAAAACAAGAGGGGGAAAGCAAAAAGATCAGAAGGAGGTGTGCTGGATATGTAGGCAGTGTCCTTGCTGGTCCCAGTATATATATTCATGGTCAGTATACTTGAGTTGTCCATCTGGTTTTTGTCAGTTGAATTTCTTCCTCTGGGCAGTCAGTGTTAGCCAAGGCCTTGAGGACCCGCTGCTCTCTAGGTTCACACAGGAACTGAAACTGCTGAACTATATAGTATACTTTAAAACTGTTAACATGTAAGCTCTAGTTTTAAGAGAAAAATCAGGTTGGAGTAACAGGGTGCGTTTAACATTTATTACGATTAATACAGGTAGCTTTATATAAGTATGGTGTATTTATTCCCCATTACAAAATAATTTTGAATTAATTAAAAGAGATTTTTTTTTTCATGGCCTGATGTAATCATGTAAAGTTTTAAAAGAGTAGCTAGGCTTCCACTTATTGAGAAAGATTCTTGCTAGCTTTGAAGAAATACACAGTCATATTATGGAGAGAACTGCAAGAAAATGAATTCTGTCAACAATATGCATGAGCTTGGAAGTGGATTCTTCTCCAGTCAAGCCTGCAGATGAGAATTCAGTGTAATCAAAACTGTGATTGCCGTTTGGTAAAATCATGACGCAAACAACAAAGCTTTATTTTACCCAGACCCTGACCCCCAATAAATGAGATAATAAATGTGTGTTTGTGGGTTTTAGCCACTAAATTTGTGGTGATCTATTATACAGTGATAACAAATGCATGCAGTGGCGATAATTGGGAATTTGGTTTTGGTCTATTTATTTAGTAGAGAAAAAAATCTCTTCTCTGTCTGGTAAGAAATGCCCCAAAATATGGTTTGCTAGTCTTGCATTTGTGTATTTCTCTGTGTAACAATATGCTTCTTCTGGAAAGGATTATGGTCATTTAGATCCACACTAGTGAATTTTGGTTATTTATATTTATTCTATGCTAAGCTGAAGTTGTACAATCAAAGCAGCAAGCTTTCTGTATGTCTGCATTCAATTAACATAAACTTTCACCTTATTGTGTGAATATTAAATCTTGCCTTCCTCTGGAGAATATCAATAAAATAGATTTTATATTCTCTAATGTGAAGTATCCATGAGACATAAAGATGCTCTTTCCAGTCCTAGGCAGGCCTCTATGGGTGAATCACAGTGCAGGTCCTGAGGATGTTGGAGCAAAGGCCCACCATCCTCAGCAGTTAGCGAAACAGCTCTTAGCCTGCTACTGGGCCTTAGTAAAGACAACACACTTGACCACAGGCCACCAAGTTACAATGTGAGCTGAGCCGCTCATTATGCACTGAGTGTTATCTGATCCTCTGAACCATAAAATTCACATGCAGAGTCATCAAATGGAAGTGGTATAAACATGATCAGGCCCAAGCAGGTCTTGATGGCACTAGGAAGTTTCTTGAATAAGTGACCCAAATACTCCTGGTCTTCAATCCTTCTGCACTGTCGTTTTGTTCTAGCTTTCACCTTTTGCCTTACGGAGAATTGTCTACAATCAGTAGACAGAGGAAGAGATGACTTGAGCGTGGTTTAAAATATGTTTTTATTAATTTTGAGAGAGAGAGGAAGGGAGAGAGAAATAGAGACATCCATGTGAGAGAGAAATATCAATCGACTGCCTCTTTCACTCCCCCAACTGGGTATTGAGTCCACAACATGAGCATGTGCCATGAGCAAGAATCAAACCTGGACCTCTCAGTCCATGGAATGATAATCAATCAACTGAGTCATCCCAGCCAGACGAGCTTCATTTATAGATGGTTCTGTACAACATGCAAGTGCCATACCAAAGCATGTAACTACAGCACTGCAGCCCCTTTCTGGGACATCTTCAAATGACAGTGGTGAATAAAAATCCTTATAGTGGACAGAATTCTGAACTTTGTAACTGGTTGTGCACTTTGCTTAGATGGAGAAATGGGTAGAGATGTAAATACATACTGACGCATCAGCTGTGGCCATTGTATGGCTGATTGGTCAACATTTGGGAAGCAACATGACTGGAAATTTAGTGAGAAGGCAATTTGAGAAAGAGTTATGTGGACAGACTTTTTTGAATGGATGAAGATTGTGAAGACATTGGTGTTCCATGTGAATGTTCACAAAAGGGTGACATCAAGAGATGGTAATTTTTTTGAGCAATTAGATAAGATGACCTGAACTGAGAATAAATGTATTTGCCCAACCACTCCTGTCATCACCCAGTGGACTCATGTACAACATGACCAGAACAGCAGGAACAAAGTGGCTACTGCTAAATGCCCACTCTTCCAGTATTGGACACCAACACTGAATCTGAAATATGGCACCATTCTCAGGGGTGATCACCCAGTTACCTGGTGGCAGGTTGATTACACTGGACTATTTTCACAATGGAAATGGAGATGTTTGGTCTTACTGGAATAGATGCTTACTCTGGATATGGATTTGCTTCCCCTGAATGTAAAATGTTTGCCAAATCTACCATTTGTTTACCTACAAAATGCTTTATCCACCATTAAGGTACTATATATAACTACTACTGATCAAAGAACCAACTTCATAGCAAGAACAGTGTGGCAGTGGGCCCATACTCATGGAATTCACTCACTTACCACGTTCCCCACCATCCTGAAATAGCTGGCTTGACAGAATGATATAATGGCCTTTTGAAGACACAGTTATAGTGCCAGATAGGTGGCAGTATCTTGCAGGGCTGGGGAAAGGTTCTCCAGAAGGTCACATATACTTGGAATGAGCATGCAATAAATGGTGCTGTTCCTCCAGTGACCCAGGTTTCACAAGTGCAGAAATCCAGGGGTAGAAATGCAATTGTCACCACTCACTATTACCCCTAGTGATCCCATAGCAAAATTTATGGCTCCTCTTCCCATGACCTTATGTTCTGCTGGCCTAGAGGTCATTGTACAAAGGGAAGAGCACTTCTACCTGGAGACACAACATGATTTTATCAAACTGTAAATAAGTCTGCCATCCAGCCACTTTGGACTCCATAGGCCACTAAATCAATAGGCAGAGAATAGAGATACAGTGCTGGCTGGAGTAATTGATCTGACTCTCAAGGGGATATTGAACACCACTTCCTTAGGTAGTCTCTTAGTATTACCATGTCCTACAACTCATACTGAAAACAATCCAGTTTTCTTCTATAAATTATCTTCTACTGGTAAACTAAATAAAATATATAGCACCAAACTCTTAAAGAAAGCATTTTCATTTTCATTATTGTTAAGAAGAAAATGTATCAATTCCCTTCTTTTCTCTAATTTTGGTCACAGAATAGATATATTCATGGACTACTCACACTCCACTAAGTTGAAAGAATCTGGTAATGGATGTCATGTGATGAGATTTTCATGGATAGCAGCCTGGGTACAACTGTGTCATTACAATAGTCTATCCTTACAGGAAAAGTTAGGAGCAGACCTTGATCTCCAAATATATAAAAATAACCAAAATATAAGTACATCAATTCTATGCCATGACTTAATTTCTTTGGTAGTCCTTTTACATTTACTCTACTTCTTATGTTAAAAATGGGGCTCTGTAGCTTAATTCTATGATTTTAAGATCATCCATAAATAATTTGCTCAAGTAATACATTTAAAAGAAAAGAACACTCCATTTCTTGAAGTATTCTGCTTGACTTGAACTTTTCTCTTTACTAAATTGTTACATTCAATTTTATTTCAGAAATTACACATTGACTGAATTATTTATGTAAACGTTTGAAATATAAATCATTCAATGAGATACATGATGGTGATGATTGTGATGATGATGATGATGATGATGATGATGATGATGATGGCAGATAAATGGTAGATTTCTAACTTATAGTTGTGACTTCATCGATTTTTCTTAAATGCAGGGTTCACTGTAATTTAAGAAAGCTATTGATCTTTTCCATTGCCTTATGAGACTTACATCATGTCCAGCATCAGGTCTAACTTGAAAAAACAACTTTACCTAAACTTCATCAAGATTAACTTAAAAATAATTTCTGAACTTTATTTGCTGTTTTGTACTGCATTCTAACAATTAATACAATGTGAACTCAAACAAATTGTACTTTGCTTTGATAGCATGTTCATATGGATAAGTATATAACTTTTATATTAAAATACAGTATATAAATTTCTTTCACATTTTAATAGCATCATTAGCAAGCAAAATTCTCTTGTCTGCTTATTTGCTTTCCCAGGCACTATGATTACTCTAGGTAATTTCATTACAGCTGTCAAAGTAGTACTACAAATACATAAACATACCCAAACACTACATTAGATAGGTATTTTGCTTTAACAAATTGACCTTTTTATCTCTATGTCCTTTTTATTTATCAAGGAACTAAGGAATTTATAGATTTAATTTATTTTCATTCTTGTGTTGTATTTTATTGTGTCTGTATGCCATAATTTGTATGTCCATTTTATAACTGATGGGCATTTATATGAATTCTCAATTTCAGCTATTAAAAATAATAGTAGTGTGTACATTTGTGCATATATATTCTGTTACACATGTACAAAAAATCTTCTAATATAAAATATAAAAGTACAGCCCAGCTGGTGTGGCTCAGGGGACCTAGCGACAGCCTACACACCGGGAGGTCGCCAGTTCTATTCCCAGTCAGGTTGCATGCCCAGGTTGTCAGCTCAATCCCCAGTGCGTGGCATGCAGGAGGCAGCGGATCAATGTTTCTCTCTCATCAATGTATCTATCTCTCTCCCCCTCTCCCTCCCTATCTAAAAAAAAATCAATAAAAATATATTTAAGAAATAAATTTATTAATTAAATAAATCATAGAAGTACAATTAATGGGTCTTAGGATACGTATCTTCAAATTTAAAACATAATGTCATAATCATCAGAGAGATGCAAATTAAAACAACTATGAAGTATCACCTCACACGTGTCAGAATGGCCACCATCAACAAATCATCAAACAACAAGTGTTGGCGAGGGTGTGGAGAAAAGGGGACTCTAGTACACTGCTGGTGGGAATGCAGACTGGTGCAGCCACTGTGGAAAATACTATGGTGTTACCTCAAAAAATTAAAAATTGAATTGCCATTTGACCCAGTGATCCCACTTCTAGGAATATACCCTAAGAAGCCTGAAACACCAACCAGAAAGAATACATGTACCCCCATGTTCATAGCAGCACTATTTACAATAGCTAAGATCTGGAAACAGCCCAAGTGTCCATCAGTGGATGAATGGATAAAAAAGCTGTGGTACATATACACAATGGAGTACTATGCAGCTGTAAGAAAGAAAGATCTCTTATCCTTTGAGATGACATGGAGGGACCTCGAGAGTATTATCCTAAGCGAAACAATCCAAGCAGAGAAAGACAAATACCACATGATCTCACTTATTTGTGGAATATAATGAACATAACAGTCTGAGGAACAGGGTAGACCCAGATACGTGGATGTAGGGTACAGACTGACAACCCTCAGAAGAGGGGGTGGTGAGGGAGGGAAGAGATAAACCATAGAACTTATATGCATGTATGCATAAATGATGGACATGGACAACAATGCTGGGGATGGGGCGGGTGGGATGGGGAGAAGGGTGTCAGTGGGGGAAAAAGGAGAAACATCTGTAATAAAAACAAATTAATTAAAAAAAAACATAATGTCATACTGTTGTAAAAAGATACTTTACCAACTCATAATCCAAGAAATATAGTATGAAAAATTCCATTGTTTTAGATTCCTTCCAACATTAGAAGCATCAGAATAATATTAACACTTTTATAATTATATAAATTATTATTACACTTAACAATTAGCAATTCCTTTTTTTCAAAATTATCATTAGTTAGAAAAATTTCCATTACTTTTTTCCTTTCCATGATTGCAATTTTACATATATTTATTCATATTATATGGTATATTTTTCTACATCTTTCAGTATTTCATTACATAGTTTATAACCATTCTTCTTCATGTCTCAAATACTCTCCTGTTACTAGAAAGTGTTTTTAGAGCAGAGATATTTTCTTTAATCATATATTCTCTTATATCACTCAGAGAAAATACTATTACCCAATGGCATGTTGTAAGGAAATTGTAGTGCTGTTTAACAAAACCTGAAAGGACCTGATAAAGAAATGCTGAAGGTTTTCCATTAAGGTATTTTGCCATTGAATACAGCAGGTTACTTCAAATTCTGTCTATAAAGTTAAAGGTTTAGATTTTCTCAGAGACTTTAAGTGCCACAGTAATCTCAAGGCGATCTGTCTTAGCTTGCTGTTTCCCAAAATTATAATAAAAGACTGGCCCGAGGGAAAGAGAGTTGAAATAATCATGACAGGCATAGTGGCCTGATATGAGTGTAAGTTACTGGGCAACCAACTTTCTGCTAGAGTAGAAAGAAAGTAAATGATGAAGAGGAGGATATAGGTTGTCACCATTTTTATGGCCCTTCTATGGGCTACTGTGCTAGAGTCTCTTGAGTCTGTCAGGTTGAGCTGCAAATTCTTGGTGTGTCTCACCAAGGATAAACATAAAAGGAGCAAAGAGATCAGAGACAGGAAAAAGGGGATAACATAGGTCAAACTAACAAGAAGAAGACCTTTAAGATAGTAAATTTTATTTCTATCTAAAAGTGAAGTCATATTTATTTCAGGTACTCTGTACATATTCATCCAAAACTCAAAAAGACCATCATGCATTATGTAGTTAAGAGATAATAAGGACAAAGACCCCATGAAAATCACAAGTACTACTCTGTCAACTCTCCACTTCAGCCAGATGAAAAAGAAGTGGGAGAAATTGGCTATCTTAAAGAAGTAAAAAATGCTTAGACAGGTGGCAATCCAGGTAGTTAAGTGATTAGTTAGTGTCCAAAGAATACTAATCACTTTTGGTAGTTTACCGGTAGCATACAGATGTGGAGAGAACCCCATTATATATGAATCCAACAGTATTATCCCCAGATGAATGATTCTGGCCACAGCCAGGCTGGTGAGGATGAAGTCAGCTGAGGAAATCTTCCCAGTCTTGACCCATTCGATGCAGTTCACCAGTCCAATGAACCCATTTCCTAACAATCCTAAAATGAGTACTCCTGCTTCCAGCACCAGAAACGAGACCTTCATTCCAACTGACATCTGTATGAGAATGTTTCTAATGTGATGCCTCACTGAAAGCTTATTAGTGAAACAGTTGCAGATGCACATCCACTTATGATGCTTTCTGTAAATATTTTCTTCATAATTCCAGAAAGAGCAACGAATATTCTGCTTTGTGATATAGTTCCAGAGACCTTCACAAATGATAGTTCGTTTTATTTATATTGTAATTCCAGTGCTAAACCGAACAGTTCTGTTAAGACGCACACCGTTTCATGAATACCTATCACATTACTCACAGTCAGCTACTATATAATTTCCACAATAAACGCAAATGATGTCCACTTATCTTGACACCAGCTGCAAATTACCATCTGTGCCACTGACTAAATCAGTGAAGTAAAGTATGTAAGCATGCAAATATAAGAGAGATTATTTTCAACCTATTTGTATTTTTATCTCCCTGAGCCATCCATCTAAATGCAAATATTTCAAATTTTCAATATTAATTGCTAGGGAAAAAACTTTATATAATTCAGTAATCATTTGTTACTTATCAATGAGATCCTTCTACATGTCAAGTACTTTTTTCATGCAATTTAATTAATAGTAATCATTTACTGCAATTATTTTGAGTTCAAAAAACACACCCAAGTATTGGAACAAATAACTAAAAATAATTAATAAAAGATATTGCAGAAGCTAAATAAGATGTTATAAGCAAAGAATATTGGGAATACATATGAGGAAGCTACAAATGCTTCAATGTAGAATTCATGATGGTTTGATGACAGGAATATTTAGTGGGAACTTGAATTATTTCAAACTTATAAAGAAATACAGAAAGAAATTCACAGCTGATGTAAGGGCATGTCAAATTACCAGTGACATGGACAGTACAGCACCCTTCTAAACAGAGGAATTCCTTCTGTTTACAGTCACTTACTGGCTTTTCAACTGAAATTACTAAGTTCCCGACAACATCTGTTTCTAAATGAATTGTTTTCATCTTTCTGGACTCTAGAGTGACTAATTTTTCAGCCTCCCTTGCAGATGGTGTGGCAATGTCACTGAATCTGATCAATGTTTTGTGAGTGAAAATCATGTGCACCATTTACAAGCCTGTCCCAAAATATCTCCCTCACATGCTCCTCCATACATGTTTCTTCTCCCAGTGGTCTGGAATAACGATGGCTTCCAGGAAGTCTTGGAAGCCACATGCTTCCCGATGGCATCCTTGTGATCAACCTGATTCCCTGGATAACTGCATAGAAGGCTCTCCAGACACATCAACACTATTTAAAAAGCAATACAAAATTTAAGTTATGTATGAGTTGCCTTATGTTTTGAAGTATATTTGTGACATTTATTTATCCAGTTTAATACCGTAATTGGAACTGAGCATGTGCAGATTTGTAGAGACTTTTGAATGGTGAAGACACAGAACCTGGAACTCCATGCCACCTGCTGGTTTCGTGGTGGGTTTTGTTTTCACTGGTTCTTCAAACTCAGTGTAGTTTATTCATCCATTTATTTAGTCGTTAGGATGTCATTTTGACCAACTATTGCAGGGGCTGGCTTTTATGTCTTGGGGAGTCAGAAGGAAACAGGATAGACAACATCTCACATCATGATGCTTATATTCTAATGGGACAAACAGATGATAAAAACAAATGAATAAATCAGAATTGGGAAATGTTTGTCTTAACACATACATAATTATGTTAGAATTTCATAATGTTAATATCTAATATAGATAAGTGAATCCAATTGTTGAACAAGTTTATACATTTCTTTTTTATAATAGAACTTGTTGCCAAATTTATTTCAACACACTTTCTATTTCATCCTTTTCCACAATATAAAAAAAAAAAAAGATCATGAAGGCATTCTTACAGTTATTACATAAACTGAATAGATAACAATTTTTGTATGTGTAGAAAGGTCTTTGACTTATGTACCATAATTTTGCTTTATTCTTATGTTGAGCATATATTTAAGAGAGAAAAGATTTCAATCTTTTTGTCTAAAGTTTAAAAAGAATTTTTAGGTAACAAGATGGAGAACATGATTGGCAATTCAGAGCCCCAAACTTGCTCTAGGTGTGAACTAAATAAATTGACATCAGTTTTCTTCTTTAAAAAATGTCTTCTGAATTAAAAAACTCTAAGAAATGACTTTCGTAACTGCACATGGAAAGATAGTAGCAATAAAAATGACATGATCATTTTGCTTTCTTCTTCATCCCTATTGTAGAACTTGATTATTTTCTAAGCTTTCACTAACGTTTATTAAATAATGTTTAGTACTGAGCATTGTACATGAATATAAAACACATTCTATGTATGTTTATCACTCTTTAATTTTATTCTGAGTATCTTCTAACAGTTCTGGTTGCTCTCTATAAACCATAAAGTAAAAGTTCATGATAGAAAAATATCTGTTCCAAACATCCATCCTCAATGTGTGATTTAGAATTGAATATTTACCATCCAAAATATTGGAGGTACAAACAAAATAATCTAAACACATCATGGTACAAATGTGTGGCACTAATTACAATAGAAAATAGCAATGATTTCCTAAGATGACGTTCCAGGCCTTTAAAATGCATAAATAAACATCATGAATTCTTTACTTACAAAATGATAATGTACAATACATATGTGAAACACCCGTGGCTTCTAATCCTGAGGAATTTCTTACAATGTTTTTGCAAAATTACATTGCATGTCTGAAAAAAAATAATATGGTAATCTTATAAGCTTTCTTGTAATGTTCATAAACATGCACACATATATATTTTTTTGATAAGTTTAGGTAAAAATGTTTCTATGTATACCTTACCCCATTCTGCACACATTAATAAATGTAGTAGGGAGGACAAAACATATCATCATCATTAGTTGGTTTTCTGCCAAAAGACACATGATGCCCATTTATTTCCTGTCTTTCAACCAGCACCTCAGCTGCCACAGAAATGACAGAAAGGCCAGTCTCAGCATTTTGTTCCTCAAAATCAGGATCAATGAGTGGCCTGAAGGATACAAGATGCCAAGAAACTAGCAAAGAATGAGAACTGAATTGTTCAGCAGACTAAAAGAACTCCAAATTGAGATGATATGACCCAAGAGCTAAATGAAAAATAGCAAAGGAAAGGAAAGCACAATTTCCAAGGCTCTTATACAGACCGTGGTGCTGGGATCTTGAGGTCGTTTGCCACTGAGTTGCATCTTCTTGAGATGTTTCCACAGGGAAATAATTAACTGCAGAAAAGCTATCATGGGTGTAGCACAAGGTATGAAGTTTACAACATGAATACAGTCATATTTGTAAGGTACAATGTTCCTCAAATTTGTCTGCCAAGTGACATTTCCATCACATTCATTCATCTGAATTTTTTCCTCTATGCGTAGCACTGCAAGATAAACCAAGAAGACAAAATTCTCCCACAGGATCATGACAACTACTCTTTTAACTTTCCATTTTAGGTGAAGAAATAAAAGGCAGGAGAAATTGGCTATCTTGAACAAATAAATTATGCTGAGGCTGGTAGCAAGACAGAGGCTAAAATGGTTGCTTACTACGCAGGCAATGTGAACAATAGCTATTTCTTCTAAACTATATAACCTGGATTAAAGACAAGTGCATACCAATTGAATACTGTTACACAGACCCAATTCTAGAGACCACCAGAGCAATGAGAATTGGTTGGCTCAGGACATCTTTTGTTTCTTGACACAGTCAATGCAGTTCACCAGTGCCATGAATCCACTGGCAAAACTTCCTAGAACAAATTCTGCTTATATGAGGATGGAATGAATGCTCAATGATAAACTTATCATTGCTAGACAAAAAGGCGAAGTCTAATATCACTGGTTGTGATTCTTCAACTCTTCTGACCTTAAGTTCTATTTGCAGCTGATCTTGAATGTGCATTAAATTCTCGTTTTTTAAATATACTATGAGCAATGCCATGCAGAAAAGCACCAGGATATGCTTATGGAAGAGCTCACTGCTTTCCTTATGAAAAACATTGTTATTCCCCAAACAGCTCAAATTAACTCCTATTGAAATACTTTATGTCCTTGCTGTAGGCTGGACTATTACATAACTGATGTTGTTGTAAAGCTGAATTCTCATTTGCTAGCATGCAAATATTGACAGATTCTCTCCCATTGTTTTGCAATTTACTTTGTTTAATCTCTCAATAATTTGTGTTCTTCACTGTTGTCATTACTAAAATATAAAAACCCAATATATTGAATGTACAGTGAATGCTAAACTGTTCAATGAAGCTTGGCCATTGAGAAGATCACCATCATTATGGATTTTTTAAAATTTTTATTGAATTTATTTGGGTGACTTTGGTTAATAAAATTATATAGGCTTCAGGTGTACAATTCTATAATACATCATCTGTATATGGTATTGTGACTATTAATTAAGATAATGTGTGTTCACCGCCCAAAGTCAAGTCTCCTTCCATCACCATTTATCATCCCTTTGGGATTTTTGTTCTTAATGTCAGATTTATGTACAAATAAACAATCTTTTCTGATTAAGGCATCAAGGTTTTCTTGAGTACCTCAGGATGGCCTATAATCACTAATGGCTGGTTGCTGATAACTAACATATAAATGTTCTCTTATCATTTATTAACTCATAAACATAAAAGAACACACACACACAAGCTCATCTCATGGAAGGAAGGAATTATTGTCCATATTTTTCAAAATGTTAAAATGAGCGTCAGTAAGGTCATCTAAGTTTAAATAGATTTTTTTTTCATTCAGGCTTTTCTGCCCATTATTAATAGATATCAAACATCTCATTCATGTTATGTCTTAGATAAATTGGCTCGTTCTGTCCATTTAATATTTAATATTAATCACTTAATTAAAATGTTCAGAAATCTTATATATATATGTATTTTGGCAACTTCAAAAGAACATGTGGTTTCCATTGGGGAGTGTAGACTTCTCTGTATATGAAAATTCAGTTTTACACTCTCTGTTTAATTCATTTCTGACTGCTTAACATTTATTTAAAGATGAATAACTATTAAAATCAGCCTCTAACCTTGGATTTTATTGTTTCAATTTTTATATTATAATTGTTTTTAGGGGACGATCTTAGAGCTGGACTACCATAAGGGAACACCAGATAATCTGCTTTGCATGTCTCTGACCTTGGACTCGCTTCGAAAACTGCTCTCTGCCTCAGTATAATTATCAGTAAAAATCAGGTATCCATGATAAGCTTTGCAAGTATTTTTTGTGAGAAGTGAGTATACTATTTGTGTAGAGTGCTTACAATTGTGCCTGTCTGATGCAGACCCCAGGCACCAAGAATTGTTATTCATTTGATCCTGTGTTATTTGGTACTTCAAAGTTACCTGGGAAAATTTCTGCTCATGAGTATAATGTAGCAATAAAAAAAGATGCAAGATTTCCTCCTACAACAACCAAGGTAAGGGAAATATATTGTCAAAATTATATTTTAATTGCATCACCAAGATATGTAAGGAAGGAAGACCAGTGAACTAAAATCCAGGTAAGACTTGAGTCTTTAGATGAAGAGATGATCTATAAATTCAATGGAATCACTATCAAATTCTAGAAGGCTATTTTGCAGAAAATGAAAACTATTCCTAAAATGTTTATGGACATGCAAAGCACTCACATAGCCAAAAGAATTTTTTTAAAAGAGCAAAGTTGGAGAGGCACTGTTTCTAATTTGAAAGCTTATTACAAAGCTATCTTAAGACAGTGTACAACCTGCCCTGGCTAGTTTGACTCAGCGGTTAAAGCATTGACCCTGGTACTAATGAGTCACAAGTTTGATTCCTATCAAGGGCACAAACCTCAGTTGTGGTTTGTTCCCCAGTCCTGGGGTTGTGTGGGAGGCTACAAACGAATGGGTCTCTCTCATATCAATGTTTCTCTCTCTCTCTCCCTCTATCCTTCCCGCTCTATCTGAAAATCAATGGAAAAATATCTTTGTGTGAGGATTAAAAAAATAGTGACCAACTTGAGTAACATTGGACGTCTATCAATCAAACACAATTTAAGTTCATGTATCAAACAAACCATCATGGTCAGATGATTTTTTTCACTTTGTTGAAAGTATTATAAAAATATTGTGCAATTAAATTAAATTTTAAAATGGCTTAAACGTTTTTAGAAATTTAAATATTTACATTAAAAAAAAAAAGAGGAATGTGTGGGACTCCAGCTGTCTTCCATCTCCCTCCACCTCAATCCCCTCGGCATTTACAGCCAGATATTATGGGGATTTCTCTTACTGGCACTGGAACCCTGTGCTGTGAGGTCCTCACTTGGAGCTTGGACACCTCGCTCCTCATGGGGGACCTCTGCAGCTGAGATGTCCCTTCTGAGTTTTAAACACTACACATCCAGGTGGAACAAACCACTTACGCTTCTCCGCTCTCCACCAATCTTGATGTAGCTTCTTCTTTTTAATATTTTTTTCTTTACTGAGTTTAGTGAGAGAGGAAAAGAGAAGGAGAGAGAGATAGAAGCATTGATGAGAGAGAACATCGATTGGCCGCCTCTTGCATGTCCCCAACTGGCGATTGGGCCCACAACCTCGACATATTCCCTGCCTGGGAATCCAACCAGTGACCTCTTGGTGCATGGGTCGAAGCTCAACCAGTGAGCCACACCAGCCAGGAATGGAGCTTTTTTTGAATTCCCAAGTTGTAGGGCTTCCATTCAGCCAGATTTCCAGCAGCTCTGAATGATGGTTTTTCTGTAGTTTATTTGTATTTTGGTTTGCTTGTGAAAGGATGTAAGTCCCAAATTGACCTACACAGCCATGTTAAGAGTATGTGTCTCAGATGTTTTTTAAAAAGATACTATGTCTATACAATGAGGAAATCATTTATTTTTTTTTCAATAAATGATGCTGGAAACATTGAATATCCACATACATAAAGCTGAATTTAGCCTCTTATTTTAGACCATAGGAAAAAGTTAACTTAAAATTGATCATAGACCTAAATGAAAGTGCTAAGCCAATAAAACTTTTAGAATTAAATATAGGGGAAATTTTGTAAACTTGCATTAGGTCAATTTTTTAGGTAGAATACCAAAAGACTAATGCATAAACTTTAAAAATTAAAATATTGAACTACATGTAAATTAAAAATTTTTGCTCTGTGATATTAATATCTGAATTCAAAAATGTAGAACTACATTAATTAAGTCAACGTGATACTCTTGTTTATTACACAAACACTTCAGTGGATAGAAAGAATATTTACTAATAGACCCATGCATGTACAGGAAGTTCAGTTTCAATAAAGGAACTAAAACAATTCAAAAAAATTATCACAAAAATGATGCTGGGAAAGTAAATAACAGTATGGAATAATGAACTTCAACCCTTATTACACACCATACAATAAAAATAATTTGAGGTGATATTGACCTAACTATAAAAGATCATATGATGAAGCTTCTAGAAAAAATAGTATAAAATTTTTGTGATCTGGGGATGTGCAGATTTTTTAGCTGGGACACACACACACACACACACACACACACACACACACACACATGCTAAACAACAACAAAAATAGTAATGAATATGACTTCATGAAAAGACACTTTCAAGAAAATTTAAATCTTTGCCATAATGGGAGATATATATATATATATATGTATATATTTTAGAACTAAAATATTAGGCAATTTCAATTACTTAAAAGTCATCCCAGGCCTCAGTACTCTACAGAAGTAATACAACGGGATAAAATCACTAATGGTAGTTTGACTAGTACATAGGAGTCTTTTCACAAACACTTACATGGACAAGTTTGTTCTGGTTTCAATTTGTGCACTGCCAGTATATATTATTCCTCATCTGTGGCAACAGTGGTTATAGACCCTACAGGGCCCTCCATGATTACTATTCCCTGATGTTCACACCCCATATATTTTCCTCCCCTTCACTGATGGAGGACATATGACTCACTTCTAGCCTGCACAATATGTCAAGCATGAAGGAATGTTGCATATAATTAAGGTACCAAATCAACTTCCAGCCAGACCCAGGTTCGGCTGGATGCCTGAACAAAAGCCAAACTCGTGGAGAGGAAGGAGGTTTCGTCAAGTGCCAGCAACCAAGTAGATGGGGAACTCTTGTCCCTAAGTTCATCTTAACATCACTGTGCAGGCACAGGTTTTTACAAGACAAGAGAGGGAAAGCAAATAAAAAGATATTAGGGGGAGCCATGCTGCAGTGTCCTCCCTGGTCCCAATATATATATTCATGGTCAGCATCCTTGAGTTGGCCATCTGGTTTTTGTCAGTTGAATTTCCCTCTGTGGACAGTTGGCATTAGCCAAGGCCTTGAGAACTGGTTGCTCCTTAGGTTCATACCAGAATTGAAACTGCTGAAATATAAAGTATACTAAAAAGCCTTTTAAAATGTAAGCTCTGCTTTTGAGAGAAAAATCACGTTAGTGTAACAGGCTGCATTTAACTAACATTTATTAAGATTTATATGGGTAGGTTTATGAAAGTATGGTATATTTATTCTCCAATACCAAATAATTTTGAGTTAGTTAAAGCAGTGATTTTTTTTCATGGGCCTGACAATCAGGTAAACCTTTAAAAGTGGGGCTGAGCCTCCCCTGAGAGAGAGATTCTTGCTAGTCTTGAAGAAGTAAGCACCCATGTTATGGAGAGAGCTGCAAGAAAATGAATTCTGTCAACAACGTGCATGAGCTTGGAAGTGTATTATTCTCCAGTCAAGCCTGCAGATGAGAATTCAGTGTAACCAAAACTGTGATTGCCACTTGGTAAAATGATGAAGCAGACAACAAAGCTTAACTTTACCCAGATCCTGACCCCCAATACATGAAATAATAAATGTGTGTTTGTGGGTTTTAGCCTCTAAATTTGTGGTGAACTGTTGCTCAGCAATCGCAAATGAGTACAGTGGCAATAATTGGGAATTTGGTTTTGGTCTATTTATTTGGTAGAGAAAAATCCTTTCTCTGTCTGATGAGAAATGTCCCAAAATATGGTTTGTTAGTCTTGTGTTTGTCTGTTTGTCTGTGTAACAACATGCTTCTTCTGGAAAGGATTGTGGTCATTTAAATCCGCATTAGTGAATTTTGTGTTATCTATATTTATTCTGTGCTAAGTTGAAGCTGTACAATCAAAGCAGCAAGCTCTCTGTATGTCTGCATTCAAGTAATGTAAACTTTCCCCTTACTGTGTGAGTATTAAATTTTGCCTTCCTCTGAAGACTATTAATAAAATAGATTCTATAGTCTCTTGTGTGAAGTATCCATGAGAGATAGGGATGCCGTTTCCACCTTTAGGCAGGCCTCTAGGGGTGAATCACAATATAGGTCCTTAGGATGTTGGAGCAAAGGCATGCCATCCTCTGCAGCTGGAGAAACAGCTCTTAGCCAGCTACTAGGCCTTAACAGAGACAACACTCTTGACCATAGGCCGTGAAGATACAATGTGAGCTGAGCTTCCCATTATGCTCTAAGTGTTATCTAACCCACTGAACATATAATTCTCATGTAGAGTCATCAAATGGAAGTAGTATATACATGATTAAGCCCAAGCAGGTCCTGACAGCACTAGGAAGTTACCTGAATAAGTGACCCAAATACTCCAGGTTTCCAATCCTTCTACACTATCTTTTTCAGAGCATTTACCTCTGGCTTTATTGAGAGTTCTGTACAATCAGTAAACAGAGGAAGAGAAGACTTGGGTCTGGTTTACACCTGGTTCTGCATAACATGCAGATGCCATACCAAGTGGACAGCTATAGCACTAGAGCCCCTTCTGGGACTGCTTCAAACAACAGTGGCAAACATAAGTTCTCCTAGTGGACAGAAGTTTGACCATTGTACCTGGTGTTATCTTTGCTTAGAAGGAGAAATGGAAAGAGGTGTAATCACATACTGATTCATTGAATGTGTCCAATGGTTTGGCTGGATGGTCAGCAATCGGGAAGCAACATGATTGGAAAATTAGTGACAATGCAATTTGAGAAAGAGTTGTGTAGATATAATTCTCTGAATGGGGTAGAAATGCTATTGTCACCATTCACTATTACCCCTAGTGACCCCACAGCAAAATTTATGGCTCCTCTTCCCATGACCTTATGTTCTGCTGGCCTGGAGGTCATTGTACAAAGGGAAGAGCACTTCTACCTGGAGACACAACATGATTTTATCAAACTGTAAATAAGGCTTCTACCCAGTCACTTTGGACTCCATAGGCCACTAAATCAACAGGCAAAAAATGGAGATACAGTGTTAGGTGGAGTAATTTCTCTTGACTATCAAGGGGAAATTGAATACCACTTTCATAGTTGGTATCTGTATTACCATGCTCTATGATTCATACTGAAAACAATTCTGTTTTCTTCCTCTATAAATCATCTTCCATAGGTAAACTAAATAAAATATATAACACCAAACTCTTAAAGCATTTTCATTTTCATTATTGTTAAGAAGAAAATGTGTCAGTTACCTTTTCTTCTCAATTTTTTGTCACAGAATAGATATATTCATGGACTACTCACACTCCACTAAGTTGAAAGAACCTGGTAATGGATGTCATGGCACAAGATTTTCTTGGATGGCAACCAGTGTATGACTGTGTCATTACAACAGTCTATCTTTACAAGGAAAGTTAGGAGCAAAACTTGATTTCTAAATATATTCAAATAACCAAAACATAAATACATCAATCACAAGGTCATCATCCTATTCCATGACTTATTCTTTTCAGTGGTCCTTTTACATTTACTCTACCTCTTATGTTAAAAATGGGGCTCTGTAGCTTAGTTCTATGATTTTAAGATCATCCATTAATAATTTGTTCAAGTAATACATTTAAAAGAAAAGAACACTCTATCAAGGTATTCTTTTGACTTGAACTTTGCTATTTACTAAATTAAGTTACATTCAGTGATATTTAAGAAATTATACTGTCCCACATATGTATGTAAACATTTGAAATATAAATCATTAAATGAGATACATGATGGTGACGATGATGATGATGATGGCATGTAAATGGTAGATCTCTAACTTATAGTTGTGACTTCATCAATTCTTCGTAGAGGCAGAGTTAACTATAATGTAAGAACACCATTGATCTTTTCCACTGCCTTATGATACTTACATCATGCTCTGCATCAGGTCTAGCTTGAAAGAACAACTACACTTAAAACTTCATCAAGAATAACTTAAAAACAAACGATTTCTCCAAGGGACACAGAGAATAGTTTGGGGAAAGCAGGAGTGGGGTGGGAGCGGGGAAGAGGTGGTCAATGGAAGGGGGAAAAAAAGGAACATCTGTAATACTTTCAACAATAAAGATAAAAATAAGTAAGTAAATAAATAAATCTGTGACATTATAAACTATTTCTGATACATTGTTTGTTATTTTTATTGCATTCTGAAAATTAAGGCAAAGTGAACTCAAATAAATTGTACTTTGCTTTTATAGCATCTTCATATGGATATATATATATAACCTTAATATAAAAATACAGTATATAAACTTTCTTTCGTATTTTGATACCATCATTAACAAGCAAAGTTCTCTTTCTGCTTATTTATATGCCAAGCCACTATGATTAATCTGGGTCATTTTATTATAGTAGTCAAAGTACCACTATATATATACAAACATACCCAAACACTACACTAAATATGTATTTTGCTTTAACAAATTGAACTTTTTATCTCTATATCTTATTTTCTTTATCAAGAAAATGAGAAATTTATAGATTTAATTTCATTTCATATTTGTATTGTATTCTATTGTGTCTGTGTGCAATAATTGGTCATTTTATAACTGATGGTATTTATATGAATTTTCAATTTCAACTCTTAAGAACAGTAGCAATATGTACATTTTTGCATATATATTCTGTTAAACACATACAAAAAATTCTCTAATATAAAATATAGAAATACCATTAATGAGTCTAAGGATATGCATCTCAAATTAAAAACATAATGGCATATTATTGCAAAAAGTTATTTTATCAATTCATAATCCAATAAATATAGTATGAAAATTCCCATTTTTCAGATTCCTTCCAACATTAAAAGCATCAACCTAATATTAGCACTTTTATAATTATATAAATTAGCATTTTACTTAACAATTAACAATTCTTTTTCTATTTAAAATTATCATTAGTTAGAAAAATTTGCAATACTTTTTCCCTTTCTGTGACAGCAATTTTATGTACATTTATTGATATTACAATTTATATTTTTATACACTTATCAGTATTTCATTATACAGTTCTATAACCATTCTTCTTCATGTCTCAAATACTTTTGCTATCATAAAGTGTTATTATAGCAGAGATACTTTTCTAACCAAATATGCTGTCATATCACTTTGAGAAAATATAATTACCTAAAAGCATGTTGTAGGGAAATTTTATGCTATTTAACAAAACCTGAATGGACCTGATGAAAAAATGCAGAAAGTTTTCCATTAAGATATTTTCTGATAGAATACAGTAGGTTATTTCAAATTCTGTCTGTAAGGTAAAAGGTTTTTATTTTCTCAGAGAATTTCAGTGCCACAGTAATTTCAAAGTGATCTGTCTTAGCTTGCTGTTTCCCAAAAGTATAATAAAACAGTGGCCTGAGGGAAAGAGAGTTGAAATCACCATGACAGGAATAATGGCCTGATATATCTGTACCTTAGTGAAGATCCAACTTCCTGTTAGAGTAGAAATAAAGTAAATGATGAAGAGGAGATTAAAGGTTGTCACCATTTTTATGGCTCTTCTATGGGCTACTGTGCTAGAGTCTCTTGAGTCCGTCAGGTTGAGCTGCAAATTCTTGATGTGTCTCACCAAGGATAGATATAAAAGGAACAAAGAGATCAGGGACAGGAAAAAGGGGATAACATAGGTCAAACTAACAGGAAGACGACTTTTAAGATAGGAAATTTTACTTCCATCTAAATGCAAGGTCATATTTCTTTCAGGTGCTCTATAGAAATTCATCCACAACTCACTAAGAGCATTCTGCATTAAGAAGCTAAAAGACAGTAAGAAGAAAGACCCCAGGAAAAGCACAAGAACCACTCTGTTGAATCTCCACTTCAGCCAGTTGAAAAAGGAGTGGGCAAAACTGGCTATTTTAAGGAAGTAAAAAATGCTTAGGAGGTGGTAAACCAGTAAAGTGATTAGTTAGTGCCCAAAGAATCGTAACCACATTTAGTAGTTAACCAGTAGTATATAGATGTGGAGAGAACCCCATTATAAATGAATCCAACAGTATTAGCCCCAGTTGGATGATTCTTGCCACAGCCAAGCTGGTGAGGATGAAGTCAGCTGAGGAAACCTGCTCAGTTTTGACCCATTTGATGCAGTTCACAGTCCAATGAACCCATTTCCTAGCAATCCTAAAATGAGTACTCCTGTTTCCACTACCAGAAAGGAGACCTTCACTCCAACTGACATCTGTAAGAGAATGTTTCTAATGTGATGCTTCACTGAAAGCTTATTAGTGAAACAGTTGCAGAAGGACATCCACTTATGATGCTTTTTGTCAATATTTTCTTCATAATTCCAGAAAGGACAACAAAAATTCTGCTTTGTGATATAGTTCCAGAGACCTTCACAAAAGATAGTTCATTTTATTTGTATTGTAATTCCAGTGCTAAACCGAACAGTTCTGTTAAGACGCACACCGTTTCATGAATACCTATCACATTACTCACAGTCAGCTACTATATAATTTCCACAATAAACACAAATGATGTCCACTTATCTTGACACCAGCTGCAAATTACCATTTGTGCCACTGACTAAATCAGTGAAGTAAAGTATGTAAGCATGCAAATATGAGAGAGATTCTTTTCAACCTATTTGTATTTTTATCTCCCTGAGTCATCCATCTAAATGCAAATATTTCAAATTTTCCATATTAATTGCTAGGAAAAAACTTTATATAATTCAGTCATCATTTGTTACTTATTAATGAAATCCTTCTACATATCAAGTACTTTTGCTCATGCAATTTAATTAATAGTAATTATTTACTGCAATTATTTTTAAATCAAAAGACACACCCAAGAACTGGAACAAATAACTAAAAATAATTAATAAAAAATATTGCAAAAGCTAAATCAGATGTTATAAACAAAGAATATTGGGAATATATATGCGGAAGCTACGAATGCTTCAATGTAGAATTCATGATGGTTTTATGACTATTTAGTGGGAACTTGAATTATTTAGAACTTATAAAGAAACACAGAAACAAATTCAAGGCTGAAATAAGGGCATGTCAAATTACCAGTGACACAGACAGCAAAGCACCCGTTTAAACAGAGAAACTTCTGTTTTACAATCACTTACTGGCTTTTCAACTCAAATGTTACTAAGTTCCCTCCAACATCTATTTCTAAATGAAATATTTTCATCTTCTTTCTCGGCTATAGAGTGACTATTTTTTCACCCTCCCTTACAGTTGGTGTCGAAATGTGACTGAATCTGATCAATGTTTTGTGAGTGAAAATTGTGTGTACCATTTACAAGGCTGTCCCCAAAATATCTCCCTCACATACTCCTCCATATATCTTTCTTCTCCCAGTGGTCAGGAATGGTGATGGCTTCCAGGCAATCTTGGAAGTCACGTGCTTCCAAAAGCATACTTGTGATCAGCCTGACTCCCTGAATAACTGCATAGAAGGCTCCTCAGACACATCAGCACTGTTTAAAAATCAATATTAAATTTAGATTATGTAGGAGTTGCTTTATGTTTTGGAGTCTATTTATGACAGCTGTTTATTTACCCAGTCTACGGCCATAATTGGGACTGAGCATGTGCGTATTTGTGTAGAGGCTTTTGAATGGTGAAGAAACAGCACCTGAAACTCTATGCCACCTGCTGGTTTTGTGATGGGTTTGTTTTCATTGGTTCTTCAGCCCTAATGTCATTTATTCATCCACTTATTTAGTCTTTAGTATGTCATATTGACCAACTATCCCATGAGCTGGCTTTTATGTCTTGGAGAATTAGCAGGAAACAGAATAGACATTATCCTGCATTGTAAGGCTTGTTCTAATGGGGCAGACAGATGATAAATCAGATTTGGAAAAGATTTATCTTAACATATAGATAATTTTGTTAAAATTTCATTATGCTAAGATCTAATATAGACACATACATTCAGTAGTTGAACAAGATTATATATTTCTTTTTATAATAGAAATTGCTACCAAATTTATTTCAACAGATTTTCTATTTTATCATTTTCCAGAAGAGTATAATACAAACAGATCTTGAAGACATTTCTTATAATTATCACTTAGACTTCATAGATAACAATTTTCATATACATAGAGAGGTCATTGACTTATGACCATTGAATTTTACACTATTCTTATGTTGAGCATATATTTAAGATAGAGAAGATTTGACTCTTTTAGTCTGAAATTTAAAAGAAATTTTTAGGTAGCAAGATGGAGGTGATTGTCAATTTAGAGCCCTAAACATTATGTAGACGTGAACTAAACAAATTGACATCAGTTTTCCAATTTAGAAAACATCTTCTGAATTCAAAAATTATAAGAAATTATTTTCCTACCTGCATATGGAACCAGAGCAACAATAAAATGTCATGATCATTTTGCTTTCTTCCTCATCCCTATTGTAGAACTTGATTATATTCTAAGCTTTCATCTACTTGCTTTAAATCTAATAATCTTTAGTACTGTTTATTGTACATGTATGTAAAATATATTTAAATATGTGTGTCACTCTTTCATTTCATTAGATGCAGCTTTCGTTAACAACAGTTCTGATTGCTCTCTATTAACCATGAAGTGAGAATTCATGATGGAATAATATCTATCCCAAACATATAACCTCAGTGTGTGATTTAGAATCTAAAATCCTCACCATCCAGAATATTGGAGGTACAACAAAATAATATAAACACACTGTAGTACATGTAGGTGGTGCTCATTACAATGGAAAATAGCAATGATTTCCTGAGAAGAGTTGTCAGTCCTTAAAAATGCATAAATATAGATGATTAGTTCTTCACTTTCAGGATGATAATATACAATATGAATGTGAGATACTCATGGCATCATAATCCTGAGGAACTTCTTACACTATTTTGTAAAATTAGATTGCATGCCTGAGAAATGTAGTAGGAAGGACAAAACATGTCATCATCATTAGTTTGTTTTCTGCCAAAAGACACATGGTGCCCACTTATTCCTTTCTTTCATCTAGCACCTCAGCTGCCACAGAAATGACAGAAAGGCCAGTTTCTGCTTCTTGTCCCCCCAAATCAGGATCAATGAGTGGCCTGAAGGATACAAGATGCCAAGAAACTGGAAAAGCATGAGAACTGAATTGTTTGGCAGAATAATAGTACTCCAAACTGTGATCATTTGAGCCAGGAAGTGAATTACAAATAGCAAGAGAAAGGAGATCACAGTTTGCATGGCTCTTACATGGACCTTGGAGCTGGGATCTTGGGATCCTTTCCCACTGATCTGCATTCTCTTAAGATGTTTCCACAAGGAAAAGATTAACAGCAGAAAAGCTGTCAAAGACATAGTAAATGGTATGAAGTATACAAACGTGAATACAGTCACATTTGTAAGGTATACAATGCCCCTCAAATTGGTTACCCAAGTGACATTTCCTTCATATTCATTCATCTTCATTTTTTCATCTGTGCTTACCACTGCAAGATGACAAATCAAGAAGACCTATAACCACCACAGTATCACAACAATCACTCTTTAGCTTTCCATTTTAGGTGAAGGGGAAAAAAAAGCAGGAGAAATTAGCTATCTTGAGTAAATAAAATATGCTGAGGCTAGTAGCAAGCCAGAGGCTAAAATGGTTGCTTACTACCCAGGCAATATGAACAATAACACTCAATTCTGAACTATATAAAGCTGGATCAAACACAGTTGAGTACCAATTGAATACTGTTACCCAGAGCAAACCAGTTCTGGAGACCACCAGAGCAGTGAGAATTTGATCAGTCCAGTACAGCTTTTGTCCCTTGACCCAGTCAATGCAGTTCACCAGTGCTATGAAGCCACTGGCAAAATTTCCTAGAACAAATTCCACTATTTCAAGGAAGGAAAGAATGCTTGGTAATAACCTTATCATGTCTAGAAAAAAGAGGCCAAGTCTAGTATCACTAGTCATAATTCCTTTATTATACTGACTTTAAGTTCTATTTGCAGCTGATCTTGAATGTGTATCAAATTCTTGTTTTTTTTAATTCTTTGACCAATGACATGCAGGCAAGCACCGGAATATGCTAATGGGACAGTTCACTGCTTTTTTTATGAAAAACTTTGTTATTTCCCCAAACAGCTCAAATTAACTCCTATTCAAATACTTGATGTCCTTGCTGTAGGCTGGACTATTTCATAACTGATGTTGTTGTAAAGCTGAATTCTCATTTGCTAGTATGCAAATATCGCAATATTCTCTTTCATTGTTTTGAAATTGTCTTTGTTTAGTCTCTCACAAGTTTATGTTCACCAACTTTTTCATTAGTAAAATTCAAAAACCCAATACATTGGCCCTGGCCAGTTTGGCTCAGTAGTTAGAGCATTGGTCCATGGACCAATGAGTTGCAGGTTCGATTCCAGCCAAGGGCATGTACCTCGGTTGCGATTCATGCAGGAGGCAGCCACTCTCTGTCCCTTTCACTTCGATGTTTCTCTCTCCCCTCTCTCTCACCCTCTCTCTCCCCCCAAGTCTATCTCAACAAAAATGGGAAGAAAAAAAATCCTCGGGTGAAAATAAAAATAAATAAATAAAAAATAAAAACCCAATACATTGAATATTCAGTGAATGCAATATTGTTCAATGAAGCTTGGCTATTGATAGGGTCATCATAACTATGGATTTTCTAAAACTTTTATTGAGTTTATTTAGGTGACATTGGTTAATAAAATTATATAGGCTTCAGGTATATAATTCTATAATACATCATCTGCATTTGGTATTGTGTGTTCACCCAAAGTCAAATCTCCTTCCATCACCACTTAGCACACCTTTGGGATTTTGTTTTAATGTCATATTTATGTAGAAAGAATTCAGTCTTTTCTGATTAAAACATCTAGGTTTTCAAGTACCCCAAGAAGGCCAATACTCACTAAGGGCTGGTTGCTGATAACTAACATTTAAGTATACTCTTATTGTTTAAAAACTCATAAGCATATAAGCACAGACACACAGACAAACACACACACACACACACACACACACACACCTCATAGAAGGAAGAAATTATTGTCTCATGGTTTTAAAAATGTTAAAATAAATCTCAGTAAGGTCATATAGGTTTAAATCCATCTTTTATGTCATTGAGGCTTTTCATCCCTTTATTAATAGATATCAAATACCTCTCACAAGCTGGGGCTTTGATAAATTTTCTCTTTTGTGTCTATTTAATATTTATTATTAATTATTTATTTAATATGTTCATAAATTTTATAAATATTCCTTGGAAACTTCAAAAGAACGTGTGGTTTCCATTGAAGAGTCTAGACTTCTCTTTATATGAAAATACAGTTTTACTTTCTCTGTTTAATTCATTTCTGACTACTTAATATTTGAAGATTAATAAAAGTTAAAATCAGACTCTAACATTAGATTTTATTGTTTCAGTTTTTATATTATAATTGCTTTTAGAGGACAATCTTAGATCTGGACTGCCATAAGGGAAAACTAGATTCTCTGCTTTGCATATCTCTGACCTTGGACTCTCTTTGAAAACTGCTCTCTGCCTCAGTATAATCATCAGTAAACAATCAGGTCACCATGACAAGATTTTTGAGTGGTCTGTGTGAGGAGTAATTATACTATTTGTGTAGAGTGTTTACAATTGTGCCTGTCTGATACAGACACTAGGTATCAAGACTTGTTATTCATTTGATCTTGTATTATTTGATACTTCAAAGTTAACCTGGGAGAACTTCTGCTCGTGAGTACATGGAGCAGTAGAAATAGGCAAGATTTCTTCCTACAACAACAAAGAAAAGGGATATAAATTGCCAAAATTTTAATTTAAATGCATCACAAAGATGTTTAAGGAGGACTAGTGAAATAAAATCCAGGTAAGAGTGGAGTCTTTACATGAAGAGATAATCTATATATTCAAAGGAATTACTATGAAATCCCAGAAGACACTTTTGCAGAAAGTGAAAGCTATTCCTAAAATGTTTGTTGACATGTAAAGCACTCACAGTAACCAAAAGAAACCTTTTAAAGAACAAAGTTGGAGAATCACAGTTTCTCATTTCAAACTTGCTACAAAGCTTGCTACAAAGCTATTAATCAAGATAGTGTACAACTTGAATAACAGTAAATATCTATCAATGAAACACAGTTGAAATTTAGATATTAACATTCATCACCATGGTCAGATAATTTTTTAAGCCATTGTTTCATTTGTTCAGTTACAGTTGACATACATTATTATATTACTTTCAGGTGTACACTTCAGTGTTTAGATATTACATGACTTACTAAGTTATCATCTTGATCAATCTTGCACCCATCTTACAACATACTCAGTTATTAGAATATTATGAACTATATTCCCTAAGCTGTAATTTACATCTCCATGACTATTCTGTAACAATCAATTTGTACTTCTTAATCCTTTATCTTTTTTACTCATCACCCCATCCCCCCTTCCTTCTGGCAACCATTAAGTGTACTCTATCTATGAGTCATTTCTGTTCTGCTTGTTTGTTTATTTGCTTTTAACTTTCAATTATTGATATACATGTAATTATTGTCATTTCATTTTTCATACTTTTCATCTTCTTTTTCTTAAAGAAGACCCTTTAACATGTCATATAATACTGTTTTGGTGGTGAAGAACTCCTCCAGCATTTTCTTGTCTGGGAAGCTCTTTTATCTGTCTTCTAAATACTTTTGCTGGGTAGAATATTCTTGGTTTCCTGTCCGTGCTTTCCATCACTTTCTATATGTCTTGCCCATTCCTTCTGGCCTACATAGTTTCTGTTGAGAAATCAGCTGACAGTCTTATGTGTTCTCCCTTATAGGTAACTAAATGCTTTCCTCTCTCTGCTTTTAAGATTCTCTCTTTGTGTTTAATCTATTGCATTTAATTATATTGTGTCTTGATATGGTTCTCTTTGGGTTCATTGGTTTGATGCTCTCAGAGCTTCCTGGACTTATATGTCTATTTCCTTCACCAGGTTAGGGAATATTTTTGTCATTATTTTTCAATTTCTTGCTGTCTCTTGTCTCCTTTCAGCACCACTGTGATGTGAATGTTGGTACGCTTGAAGTTGTCCCAGAGACTTCTTACACTATCTTCATTTTTTAAAATTATTTTTTGCTTCTGCTATTCTGATTGGATGTTTTTTGCTTCGTTATATCCCAAATCGTTTATTTGATTTTTGGCTCCATCCACTATACTGTTGATTCCCTGTAATGTATTCTTCATTTCAGTTAATGTATCTTTCTGACTGTTTCAGTTTTATGTTTCTATCTCCATTTTTATATTGCCTATCTCTTTTTTGAAGTTCATACTAAGTCTATTCTTCCCCTAAGTTCATTGAGCACCCTTATAACCAGCGTTTTAAACTCTGCATGTGGTAGATTGCTTGTCTCCACTTTGTTTAGATCTCTTTCTGGAGTTTTGTTCAGTTCTTTCATTTGGGACATGTTTCTTTGTCTCCTTATATTGGCTGCCTGCCTGTGTCTGTTTCTATGTATTAGGTCGAGCTTCTACATCTCCTAGGCTTGGTAGAGTGGCCTTATGTAATAGGTGTCCTGTAGGGTCTAGTGGCACAACCACCCTTATTACCCAGTCTGGGCATTCCAGTGCATCCTCCATGTGCTGTTGAGTCTTGATTGCTATTGGCATGTGAGTGGGAGAGATTTACCCACAGGCCAGTCAGCTGCAAGACTGGTTATGACCACAGACCATTATATAGGGGTCCACCCCAAGAGCAGGACTTATTTCAGTGGGGCACTAGTATGCTGGGTCCATCTGTTCAGTGTGTTACTTGTGGAGATAGTTGTGTTGTGGTGCTTCAATGTGGTCTGAAGCTGTCCATCTGGTGCTCTGGATCTGGGGTCTCTCGGGAGATTCAGGATAAAGTCAGCTGCTGCCAGTGTACTATCTGGGCCCACCCGGCATAAGCTACAAAGTGGCCTGCAGCTGGCTGCTACTTGTGCTGGGCTTGGAGGTGCCCAGGAGAGGTCAAGCTATGAACCAAGTCCAACTGCTCCTAATGCCAGGCCTGGGGACATTGAACAAGTGGTATGATGCCCTCTGAGGCCACATGCTGCTTGTGTGAGAGATTTTTAAAAATCTGAAGCATGAGCCAAGACAGGACATTTATATAGAAAAGGCACTAAAAACAGGTTGAGTGGACCCAAAAGTTGGGTGCTATGAGGCCTCACAAAAGCACCAGGGCAGGGCAAATAATGTGAGCCAAGTTGATGGAGTCTCAGATATGGTCCCCACCTGCAGGCTCTCTGTGGGGATGGCTCATCAAAGGGACAGTGAACTCTGCCAGCCCTTCTGACTAGGAGGAAGCTGCCTCCCCAGCTCTTTCCCTGATGATGGACAATTCAGTTCCTCTGTAGATGTCTCTGGTGCCTTGTTCAAGCTGCTGCCTCAGCACTACATCTTAGAGGGAGTGATTCTGAGTAAGTTCAAGTGCAGGCCCTTTAATGAAACTGAAGATCTCTGTCTACCTCAGCCTAAATCCCCCTGGTTTTTACAGCTAGAATTTATGGAGACTTCTCTTCCTGGCACTGGAACCCTAGGCTGGGGTTTTGGATTGGGATTGGGACCCCTCACTCCTCAGGGAGGACCTACGCAGCCAAGAATCCCTCCTGATTTTTATCCACCACACGTGGATGTGAGACCAGCACATTCCATGTCTCCGCCTCTCTTACCTGTCTCAGCGTGGCTTATTCTTCAATTCCCTATTTGTAAGGCTTCCATTCAGCCAGATTTCAGGTGGTTATGAATAATGGTTGTTCTTTAGTTTAGTTGTAATTTTGGTGTGGTTGTGTGAGGTTGCGAGTACCTGCGTTTACCTACTCTGCCATTTAAGAACGTATATCTCAGATAACTTTTTTAAAAGTACTATGTTGAATCAGTTGGGAAATAATCTTTTTTTTTTCAACAATCGATGCTGGTAAATTTAAATATCCATAGGTATAAAATTGAATTTAGCCACTTTGTTTATACCACATGCAAAAATTAACTTAAAATTGATCATAAACCTAAACAGAAGAGCTGAACCAATAAAACTTTTAGAAAAAAATAGGATAAATGTTCTGTAAACAGGTTAGGTTATTTATTAGCTACAATACCAAAAGCATGATGCATTAAATTTAAAAATTAATAAATTTAACTACATAAGAATCAAAAATCTTTCTCAGTGATATAAATATCTGATTTCAAGAATGTACAGCTATAGTAATTAGGTCAATGTGATACCGTTGTATACTTATACAAATAGATCAATGGATAGAACAGAATGTCTAGTAATAGACCCACAAATGTATGGTCATTTCATTTTCAACAAAGAAAGTAAAACAATTCAATGTGAAATAAAATTCTTCAATAAATGTTGCTGGGAAAGTGAATAACAGTATGGAAAAATAAACGTCAAACTTTATTTTACTTCCTTACAGTAAAATTAATTTGAGGTGATTATAAACCTAAATATAAAAGTTAATATAATAAAGCTTCTAGAAAAGAATGTATAATATTTTTGTGACCTGGGGATAGGCAGATTTCTTGCCTAGAACATACACAGACGAACACACACACACACACACACACACACACACACATACATTGAATGAAAACAAAATAAAATTAAAAAACTGACCAACAAAATAGATCCAGAGTCATAGAAGTAAAGAACAGACTGACAAACTTCAGAGGAAAGGGAGGCAGGAGGGTGGGAAGAGATAAACCAAATAACTTATTTGCATATATACAAAACCAATGGACACAGACAATAGTGTGGTAAAGGCAGGGTGGGAGGCAGAGCAGGGAGGAGGGGGTCATTGGGGTTAAAATCCTTTCAAGAGTATATAAATTTTTTTTTAAGTAATGAATTAGACTTCATGAAAAGATACCATCAAGCCCTGGCTGGTTTGGCTTAGTGGTTAGAGTGTTGGCCCGCGGACCAGAGAGGCCTGTGTTCGGTTCCCGCTAAGGGCAAGTACATCCGTTGCAGTTTGTCCCTGGCCCCAGTTGGGGTCGTGTGGATGGCAACCATATGAAGTGTCTCTCTCACATCAATATTTCTCTCTCTCTCTTCCTTCCTCTCTCCCTCCCGCTCTATCTGAAGATAAATGCAAAAATGTCCTCGGGTGAGGATAAAAAAAAAAAAAGACACCATCAAGAAAATTAAAATCTTTGCCTTAGAGTGGGAGTTTTATATACATATATATATAATTTATGATTACAATATGAGGCCATTTCAGTCCTCTCAAAAGTCAGCCCAGCCCTCAGAGTTCAGCAGATGTAAAACCACTGGTGAGACCCACAAACAACAGTGTGACTAGTACAGAGGAGTCTTTTCATGAACATCTGCAAGACCAAGTTGGTTCTGGTTTCAATTTGTGCCAATATACTATTCCTCATTTGTGGCAGCTGTAGTGTATGGGCCCTACAGGGGCCTCCATGATTACTGTTCCCTGATGTTCACACCCCATACACCCCATATAATTTCAGCACGGACAGGACCCATGACTTACTTCTAGCCTTCAGAATATGGCAAGCATGAAGGGATTTTGTATGTAATTAAGATCTCAAATCAACTGATTTTTAGTTAATCAACAGAGAAATTATCCTTCATGGGCCTGATGAATTCAGGAAAAACTTTTAAAACACTGGCAGGGCCTCAACTGAATGAGAGAAATTCTTGCTAGCCTTGAAGAAGTAAGCAGCCATGTTATAAAGTGCCTGTGGAGAGAGCTGCAGGGATATGCATTCGGCCAACAATCTGAGAGCCTTAGGAAGAGGGTTCTTCTCCAGTGAAGCCTGCAGATGAGAATTCAGTGTCATCAAAACTGTGATTGCAGCTTCGTAAGACCCTGAAGCAGACAACACAAGTAAGCCTTGTCCAGATTCCTATCCCAAAGAAAATGAAATAATAAATGTGTGTTTGTGGGGTTTAGCCACTAATGTGTGCGAATCTGTTACACTGTAATCGCAAATGAGTACAATGGCAATGATTGGGAATTTGGTTTTGGTCTATTTGGTAGAGAAAAATCTCTTCTCTATCTGATGAGAAATTTTACAGAATTTGGTTTCCTAATCTTGTGTTTGTCTATTTATACAAGAATATGCTTTTCTGAAAAGGATTATGGTGCATTTAGATCTGCACTAGAGAATTTTGGTTATCTATATTTATTCTGTGCTGAAGCTGACGTTTTACAATCAAAGCTTCAAGCTCTCTGTATGTCTGTATTCAATTATCATAAAACTTCAACTATTATTGTGTGATTATAAAACTTGTCTACCTCTAGAGAATATTAATAAAATAGATTCTATAGTCTCTCTTTTTAAAATTTATCTTCATTGCTGAATAAATTACAGGTGTCCCTCCTATTTTCCACCATTGACGCCCTCTTTCTCGCTCCCCCCTGCCACCACCTTCACCACACTATTCTCTGTGCCCATTGGTTACACACATATGAAGTCTCAGTGACAGATAAGCATACTGTCTGGAGCCTTTGGCAGGCCTCTGTGGGTGAATCACACTGTAGGTCCCTAGGATGTTGGAGCAAAACAAAGCTAGAGAAACAGCTCTTAATCTGCTACTAGCTTTAGTTGAGACAAAACTCTTGACCATGGGCCACCAAGTTAAAATATGAGCTGACCTGCCCATTGTTGACTGAGTTTTATCCGACCCACTGACCCATAAAATTAACATACAGAGTCATCAAATGGAAGTGGTATATACATGATCAGTCCCAAGCAGGTCCTGATGACACTAGGAAGTTACACGAAGACAGGACCCAAAAGCCCCTGGTCCCCACTCCTGCTACACTGCCTTTCTTTTCCAGTCTTTACCCGTGGTCTCATGGGGCATTCTCTGCAATCAGCTGACAGAGGAAGAGAAGACGTGGGCCTGGTTTGCACATGGTCTGCACAACATGCAGGTGCCATACCAAGTGCACAGCTGCAGCACAGCAGCCCCTCCTGGGACAGCTTCACACGACCGTGGTGAAGGGAAAGCCTCCTAGTGGACAGAATTCTGACCATTGTACCTGGTTGTGCACTTTGCTTAGAAGGAAAACTGTAAAGAGGTGAGATTACATACTGACTCATGCCATGTGGCCAATGGTTTAGCAGGATGGTCAGGAACTTGGAAGGAACATGAATGAAAAATTAGTGACAAAGCACTTTAAGAAAGAGATATTTAGATAGACTTCTCGGAATGAACAAAAACTGTGAAGATACTGGTGTCCCATATGAATGTGTCACCAAAGGGTGACTTCAAGAGAGGAAAATTTTTCTAAACAAGTAGATAAGATGACCTGTTTGGTTGATAACAGGCTTTCCCAGCCACCTCTGGCATCACCCATGTACTCATGTACAAGTTAATCAGAGTGGCAGGACCAAAATGGCCACTGCTCAATGTCTAATTTGCCAGTATCAGCAACCAACACTGAGTCCCAAATAGGGCACCATTCTGAGGGGTGATCACCCAGTTACCTGGTGGCAGGTTGCTTACATTGGACTACTTTCATCATGGAAGTGGAGATGTTTTGGTCTTACTGGAAGAGATGTTTACTGTGGATATGGATTTGCTGTCCCTGAATGTAATGCTTCTGTCAAAACCACCATGCATGCACTTACAGAATGCCTGACCCACCATCAAGGTACTGTATACAACATAACTTCTGATCAAGGAACCAGCTTCATAGCAAGATAGGTGTGGCAAAAGTCTCATTTGCATGGAATTCACTAATCTTACCAAGTCCCCCAACATCCTTAAGTAGTTGGCTTTACAGAATGGTAGAATGGCCTTTTGGAGACTCCAGTTATAGTGCCAGTTAAGTGGCAATATTTTGCATGGCCGGGGCAAGGTTCTCCAAAAGATTACATATGCTTGGACTCAGCATGCAATAAATGGTGCTGTTTCTCCAGTAACCAGGATTCACAATGGCAGGAATCAAGGGGTGGAAATGCTAGTGTCACCATTCACTATTATCCCTAGTAACCCAATAGCAAAGTTTGTTTCCTCTCCCTAAACCTCATATCCTGCTGGCCTGGAGGTCACTCTACAAAGGGAAGAACATTTCTGCCAGGAGACATAGCAGTAATTTTATCGAACTGGAATTTAAGACTGACTTCCAATAACTTTGGACTCCTCAGGCCTCTAAATCAACAGGCAAAGAAGGAAGATACTGTGCTGGCTGGAGTAATTGATCTTGACTACCAAAGGAAAATTGAACACCACTCCTTTAGGTGGTCTCTTAGTATTACCGTGTCCTATGATTATTCATATAGGAAACAAGCTTTTGTTCTTCTTCTATAAATCATCTTTTATGGGAAAAGTGAATAAAATATATAACACCAAGGTCTTAAAGAAAGGCTTTTCATTTTTATTAGGATTATTTTTGTCTGAAATTTAACAGGAATTTCTAGGTAGCAAGGTGGAGGACATGATTGGCAATTCAGAGCCCCAAACGTGGTTTAGGGTAAACTAAATAAATACGCATCAGTTTTTTGACTTTTAAAAAGGCCTTCTGAATTTTAAAAAACTGTAAGAAATAACTTTCCTAACTACTATAGAACCATAACAGCATTAAAAACATCATGATCGTTTTGCTTTCTTCTTCATCCCTATGATTATTTTCTAAGCTTTTGCTTATTGTATTAAATCTAATCATGTTTAGAACTGTTTATTGTACATGTGAGTAAAATATATTCTAACTAGATTTGTCACTCTTTAGTTTCGTTATATGCATCTTTTCCTAACAACAATTCTGATAGCTATCTATTAACCATGAAGTATGAATTCGTGATAGAAGAATATCCATCCCAATTGAATATTCTTACCATCCAAACAATTGAGGCTCAAACAAAATAATCTCAACACACTTTGGTACATGTGTGTGGTACTAATTACATAGAAAATAACTATGATTTCCTGAGATGAGTTTCCATCCTTAAAAATGCATAAATATTAATCATAAATTCTTCCCTTGCAAGGTGATAACATAGAATATGTATGTGAGATACTCATGGCTTCATAATCCTGAAGAATTTCTTACACTATTTTCTAAAATTACATTGCATGTCTGAGAAAAATAATATGATAATCTTACAATCGTTCTTGCAATTCTCATAAACATGCACACATATATATATATTTGTGATAAGCTTAGGTAAACGTTTCTCTAGGTATTCCTTATCCAACTGTACACATATTAAGAAATGTAGTAGGAAGTACAAAGTGTTGCATCACCATCCATTTGTTTTCTACCAGAAGACACATGGTGCCGTTTTATTTCCTTTCGTTCAGCCAGCACCTCAGCTGCCACAGAAATGACAGAAAGGCCAGTCTCAGCTTCTTGTTCTCCCAAATCAGGATCAATGAGTGGGTTGAAGGATGGAGGATTCTAAGAACCTCACAAAGCATGAGAATTAAATCGTTCTGCAGAGTTTTAGAACTCCAAGTTGACATAATTTGAGCCAAGAAGGAAAGGACAAACAGCAAGAGAAAGGAGGTCACAGTTTGCAAAGCTCTTACGTGGACCTTGGTGCTGGGATCTTGGGAACCTTTACCACTGAGTTTCATCTTCTTCAGATGTTTCCACAGGGAAAAGATTAACAGCAGCAAAGCTGTCAGGGACATAGCAAAGGGTATGATGTTTGCAAGCGTGAATATGGTCATACTTGCAAGGTATAAAATGTCCCTCATGCTGCTCTCCCAAGTGATGTTTCCTTCATATTCATTCAACTGCATTTTTGTCTCTATGCTTAACACTGAAAGATGAGAAATCAAGATGAATAAATTACCCAACAGTATTATGATAACCACTCTTTCAGCTTTCCGTTTTAGATGAAGAAATAAAAGGCAGGAGAAATTGGCTATCTTAAGAAAATAAAGTATGCTGAGGCTTGTAGCAAGCCAGAGGCAAAAATGTTGGCTTACTATCCAGACAGTATAAACAATAATTCTTACTTCTTTAATCCAGAAAGCTGGATTAAACATAATTGCATACCAACTGAGCACTATTAGCCAGAGCAAACTGATTCTGGAGACCGCCAGCGCAGTGAGAATGCGATCAGCACAGGACAGCTTTTGTCTCTTGACCCAGTCACTGCAGTTCACCAGCGCTATGAAGCTATTGGCAAAATTTCCTAGAACAAATTCTGTCATTACAAGCACGGAGGAAATCTTTTGTAGTAAACTTATCATGTCTTGCTGAAAAAAGTCCAGCCTGGGGGAAAAAGCGCAAAACCTAATATCACTGCTGGTGATTCCTTAATACCCGGAAGTTCCACCTGCTCCTGGTTTCTAAATGTGCAGTAAAGTTCTTGTTTTCTTTTAAATTCAGAGATCAATGTCAAGCAGAAAAACACTGAGGTTTGCTAAGGTTGGCTTCAAAGCTGTCTTGACCTAAAACCTTGCCCCAGTGATTTAAATGAATTCTTGTCATACACTGCGTTACTCATCACAGGCTGGAATACTTCATAGCTGATGTTGAAATGAGAGCTGAATTCTCATTTGTTAACATGAAAATGAAGGCAAATTCCCTTTCATTGTTTTACAATTTTTTGCCCTGTCTCACCTTTACATCATTTGAATTCATCACGTTGAGATGTAAGCTAGTAAAATTTTAAAATCTAATTCATAGGACATTCAGCCAAGGTCTAAATGGATCTTCATCATTTAGGGAGGACCATAATGGCTCAGTATTGCTAAAGCTTTATTTTCACAAAAACATTGGACTCACACAGAAAAACATAGAGGAACTATTCTATTGGCTTTCTAAGTGTTTCCTGTCAAAAGTGTTCCAGTTTCCTGAGGACCACTAGGAAGGCTAATGCTCATTAATATTGGGTGCTGATAACTAATATTTATAAATAACTTCATTGTCTACAAGCTTATAAACCCACACACATGCATGCACACACACCACCTATACATTTCATTTGTCTGAAAAATTCTGATGAACTGTAAGACACAAATTATTATCCTGTAATTTCTAAAATGAAAAATATATCTCATGGAGGTCTTTTAGATCTAAATCTCCTTCGCTTACATCAGACATTTTTACATTTTTAGCCCATTATTAATATTCATTAAGCATATATCTCATACTTAACTTTTTTATAAAGGCTTCTCTATTGAGCCTAAAGATTAATATATTAAATATTGAGTTAAAATATTCAGTAATTTTATAAATATTCTTGAAACTCCGTTATGATTTTTATTGTAATCACATTGGGCACAAGGGTTTAGACACAATTGCTACCTTAGGGAATTGATTCTATCTACTCAAGAGCATGATATATATCTACATTTGTTCAGATCCTCTTTTCTATTCTTCAATACTCCTTAATAAATGTTTCAATAAAACACAATATAATATTTCTGAGACTTAGCTCCACATACCTTATAGTTTTTGCTGCTAATGTGAAAATGTTCAGTTTCAAATATCATATTCTAATTAATTATTGTTGCTGAATAGGTATACATGAATGTCTTACTTGGCAATTTTGCTAAATTTACTTATTTTATTAGATACATTTATTACTTATTCCTTTGTGGTTTACTTTGGATTGTCCATTGATAAACCTGTTGTCTATAAAAAATTTTTTGTTTTGTCATTTTCATTCAAATTCTCATGTGAGTTAGTTATCTCTTCCTGCTGCATTGGCTAATACTGCTAACACAAAGTTTTTCCTAATCCTAGCATTAGTGTACAAGATTCTACATTTTACCATTAAGCATAATTTCTCTGTGTTTGTTTAGTATACACCTTTTATCCGCTTATTGTCATTTCTTCCACATATATCAGTTCAGTGAAAAATCAGGTCTAAAAATATTTCAGCATTCAGAGTTCCAGCAGGAGAGACGGCACATAGACATTTGATGAGAAAAAGTTTAACATAGAGAATTATTAACGCTAACAGAGCATTGGAGTAATGAGGGATTGACTAGAAAGAAGCAAAGAGGACTCTATGAAGTACAGCAACAGCAGACAGAAGGAACAGCCATTAACCCTAGAGCTTGGATACGGCAGTCTCCACAAAAACTTACCCACTCACCCAGGCTAAGAACCAGACCTTGTTGGTGGCACAGCTATGGCTCGCCCAGCTGCGCCACCAGAAACTGCTGGAAATCCATTGTCTTCTCTAGACTGTAGCAGAAATCTACCTCCTGGGGAGTTGGGAAAGCTGTTCACCAAGTGATGTCTTGCCAGAGGTGCTCTGCTGTAAACCTACTCAAGGTGCATGCTGGGAAAAGGTGCTGAACTGCTGGGCACTGTGGACCAGTATGCACCACAGTAAGGACACTTGCACTGGAGGAGCTGCTGGGCTATGAGCCAAGCACTAAAAGATGCCCAATGTACCTGAATATTTCATTTTTTTGGTGAAAAGTGTGGTTATATATCTATCTTTTTTTATTGTGTACAGTTACTATTTTTCTGATATTATGTATGTTTGATTTTTTAAAAGAATCCTTTCATTTTTACCCTCATTTATATTTTATTTTAGTTCTGTATGTCATTGAGCTCTTTATTTATTACACTCAGATTACAAATGAGTTAAGAATGAAGGACTGGGAATCAGATTGCTGGTGCTAACATTTCTATTTTTTTCCCCCATTTTCTAGTTGTGTGGCTTTGGAAAATGTACTTAACCTTTTTATTCCCTGGTTTCCTTCCATGCCAAATGTAGTATAATTGTTTTCAGGATTAAACATAACATTTGTAGAGCACTGAGTATATTTTCTATATACAATAAAACTAGGTAAATATTAATCTACTTCCAATTTACTTAATATTTAAATATTAGCCCTGGCCAGTTTTGCTCAGTGGTAAAGCATCGGCCCACAGGCCAATGAGTCCCAGGTCGATTCCAGCCAAGGGCACATACCTTAGTTGCAGTTCATCCCCAGCCCTGGTCGGGGTCATGTGGGAGGCAACCAGTCGATGTGTCCGTCTCACATTGATGTTTCTCTCTCTCTCCCTGTCTCTTCCTCTCTCTCTACCTGAAGATAAATAGAAAAATATCCTCGGGTGAGGATTAATATATATGTATTTTTTTAATATTATTTTGTCATTCATTTCTAATTTTTATTGCTTATTTCCAGTTAATGTAAATTCAGTGAACATAGGGAATAAAAGATCATCTTACACTTGTCACTAATGTTTTACTTAGTATTTAAAAAATTACACATTGCCCTAGCCAGTTTGGCTCAGCAGTTAGAGAGTCGGCCTGCGGACCTGAGAGTCCCAGGTTCGGTTCCCTCTAAGGGCATGTACCTTGGTTGCAGTTTGTCCCCGGCTCCAGTTGGGGTGATGTGGGTGGCAGGCACTCTATGTGTCTCTCTCACATCGATGATTCTCTCTCTCTCTTTTTCCCTCTCTCCCTCCCGTTCTGTCTGAAGATAAATGCCGAACAAAATGTCCTCGGGTGAGGATAAAAAAAAAAATTACACATTGACCAAAGTTTAAAATGTGGCATCAGATTTAAATATTGTCTCCCGTATCATGAATGTACTTCAGGCCAAAGTGCATTCAGAGGAGACTGCCGGGAGATGGTGTTTGAGGGTTTGCAGCAGCATATTTGTTTCAGAATATATTTATTAAAAATCTGTTTCTCCCCCATTGCTTCTTGCTCATTGGCATTTGCATTTCCTTTTCATCTCATGATAGCATTTGGCTTGATTCCACATGTACGCATTAACTTCTCAGTATTTCTTTTTTCTTGAGTTAAATAACTGGCCTGTTCATCTTTTTAAACTTTTTTAAAAAATAAATGCATTTATAGATAAGAATCATTCAGCATTGGCTAAAATTTTCAAGCTTTAATTTAGATAGTGCTTTTGTTCTTGTTCAGTTCTAAATTTTTGATTAACTCCCAACAGGATTTTTTGTTTGTTTGTTTTATTTTATTTTACCTATGATTGAATAAGTGAGTAATTTACTTTCCAAATTATGGCATATCATAACTATTATTATTATTACTATTAGTATTCTTCATTAAAATATTGAAATGTAATACAAGAATATATTTCGTGTGTTATTCTCTTTGTTTATTGAGAATTTTTTGGCTTAATACATGATTTATGTTTGCAAAATTAAATATGTCTTTTAAACAATTGTGTATCCTTTGTTGTTATAGGACTCTACATATAACAGATTAAATGTATTGTGTTAGTCACATCCTCTTTACAATTATTTATTCTGCTTGATCTATCAGCTCATGAAATATTTAAAATTTTCACTATGTATTGATCAACATGTTTTTCATTTTTTAAAAATTTATTCTTTTAATTTGGTACTACATTTTAAAGGCTGTAATATCGCTAATCATTGTCTCTTTATAATTGTTGTAATTTTCATTACTTTAAATATTGATTAATTTTACCTTAAAAATATTTACTTTGACATTAGTATTACTCCACTAGCTTTAGTTTGGCTGGTATATTAGTTCAGAATCCAGCTTCATGTTGCAAAGCTCAATAAATGAATAATCACATATTAGTGATTCAATTAGATGGAAATTTATCTCTCTCTCATCTAACAAAAGTGTCCAAAGTTAAGTCATTTGAACAACAAAATGCACAAGATTATTTTAGGGTTCTGTCACTAACCACCAAAGGAAGAATGAGTATGAGAAAGCATCTCACAGTTCTCTGATTATTTACATTCTAACTTCTTTGTCCATGTATTTTCAACAATTTTTCATGTATTTCTTTTAGTGACCTTGAATACAGAATAAAATATATAAATATATATAAAATGTATAAATATACAAGATTCCATTCTATAAAATGTTAACATTGTATCATATATATAATATGTATTTGCTAATCTAAAGTTTGAGAGTTTCTACCTTTCAATGGCTGACGATTTATTTAGTGATTTCTGATAACTTTGGACACACTTCTAAAGTTCTACTTGTAGTTTTCAGTCATACTTTCTCATTACTTCTCTGGTTTTCTGTCTGCTTTGTCTTGGTTTGATGAAACTGTTGTTATTCCTTTTTCCCAACTACCTGTTTAGGAGTTTATTTACTTTTCATGTTTTTTTATTTAGTAAAACACACTTCTTAATATATTTTACATGTTTTTTGTTGTTGTTGTTTTTTATCCGAGGACACTTTTGCATTTATCATCAGATAGAGCGGGAGAGAGAGAGGAAAGAAGAGAGAGAGAGAAACATCAATATGAGAGAGACACATCAAGTGATGGCCACCCACACAACCCCAACCTAGGCCAGGGACAAACGGTACGTGCCCTTAGCGGGAACCAAACCCGGGTCTCTCTGGTCCACAAGCCGATGTTCTAACCGCTGAGCCAAACCAGCCAAGGCTGCAAGTTTCTTTTCACAGTCATGCCCAAATTAAACCACTGTCTCCTTTCAAAACAGGCAAATGCATTAGCATGTTTTAAAATCCTTTTGTATTTCCCACATCTTATACCGTATGTAATGTATATTTTTTGTTTTATTAACTAGCTTGGTTGAGGTATAATTTCTACAGAATAAAGTTTAGTAATTTTTAATGTACAGTTCATGTTATGTAGAATTTGGCATTAACTTACTTTAAACTATAAAATATCAGTTTCATTACAACTTACACAACCAATGCTTTCTTCTTCTCTCAGCCTATTTTAATATTTCATGTGCTCAGCATTGCTCCTTCCATCCCAATCTTTTTCTTTTTATTTATTTTATTTATTTATTTACTTTAAGGCTGCCATAACAAAATACCACAAACGGTGGCTTAAACAACACAGACTTATTTTCTCACGGTTCTGAAGGCTGGAAGTCCATGATCAAGGGGCCACCAGGTAGGTTTCTGGTGAGGCTTCTCTTCCTGGCTGGCGGATCTCCGCCTCCTCACTATGTCTTCATATGGTCTTTTCTCTGAGAGCCCTGAGGTCTCTTCCTCTTTACTATGGGCACCAATCCTACTGGATTAACGCCCACACTTATTATCTCATTTAACTTTTATGGCCTTCTTAAAGGCTCTATGTCCAAATATAGTTACATTGAGACTTAGGGTTTCAATGTGTGGATTCTGGGGGGACACAATTCAATCCATAGCAGTCTTGCTGAAGTAGATCTATTAGTAGCATATTCAGAGAAGGGGTGTGTTGTAGTAAATGACTCAGGTCCTTTCTATTTTGAAATGATACAATTCAATTTAGAATAAAATTTTAGCCAAACATTTGGGATTATAGTTACATTCTTCAGCACTTTGACAATATGAATCCATTCTTTTTGGCACATTATTTTTTGATAAAATTTCTCATGTTATTCAAATTGCTTTTCCCCACTTTGGAGATCACCTCTCATTACTTTGTAGTTGCTTTCTAAATTCAAATTTTCCTTTCATGATTGCAATTTTATTACTTTATATAAATGTGAATGTGTATATGATATTTCATTGAGTCAAGAACGCATAGATTGCCTGGCCAGGGTGGCTCAGTGGTTGAGCATCAACCCATGCACCAAGAGGTCACCGGTTCGATTCCTAGTCAGGGCACATGCCCAGGTTGTGGGCCTGATCCCCACTGGGGGGCATGCAGGAGGTGACCAATTGATGTTCTCTCTCATCAATGTTTCTATCTCTCTCTCCCTCTCCCTTCTTCTCTCTCTAAAAAAAAATCAATAAAGAAAAAAATTTTTTTTAAAAAGAATGCATAGATTAGGAGACATACCATTGTTTTATATGTCATAGTTAACAAGTATCATTTTAATTAGTCAGAAGAAGGGAAAATATATTATCATCTTAAATAACAAAACACATTTCATATTTTTATGCAGGTTTTATTATAGTACCATATACAAAAAGATAGGAAGAAAAGGGTTCTTTTTGAAGATGATTTTTTAAAATATGGTTTTATTGATTTTTGTTTAGAGAGAGAGAGATAGAAGTATCAATGTGAGAGAGAAACATTGATCAGCTGCCTTCTGCATGCCCCCAGTTGGAGATCTAGCCCACAACCCGGGCCTGTGCCTTGACCGGGAATCAAACCGGGACCTCTCAGTCCATGGGACAAAGCTCAATCCACTGAGCCACACTGGCTGGTTGACAATTACTTAAATTTTAAAGGTTCAAGACATTATAAAACAAGCCAACACACCCACACACAAAAAGAATTATAAATAATTAAAAGGAAGAAGTAAAATAATCACTATAAGCAGATATCATTTTCTATCTCCAAGAGTAAAGAGAATGAGATTTTATAAACCACACATGACAATTTAGTAAGGCAGCTGGCTTCTAACTCAATAAACAAGCAAATGAAAACAATTACCATTTTATAGACACATTAACCAAGTATCAAACATTGTAGAAAAATTAAGAACATTTAATATGACCACTGAAATTACAAAAATTTTACATGCTTTCCCCCCCAGACTCTAGATGTGGCTATGAGAAGCCTCTTCCTGGTGATGTTTCCTCTGAGGCTGGGGAGAGCCTCATGCTCTGGGGATTTTTACTCTGGCTCTGCGCTTGCATCTTCATGCACTAACGGGGCAAGTCATTTAACATCTTAGAACTTCAGTTGTTTCCAGATCTTAGCCATTGTAAATAGTGCTGCTAAGAACATAGGGGTACATATATTCTTTCTGAATGGTGTTTCAGGCTTCTTAGGGTATATTCCTAGGAGTAGAATCACTGGGTCAAATGGTAATTCAATTTTTAACTTTTTGAGGTAACCCCATAGTGTTTTCCATAGTGGCTGCACCAGTCTGCATTCCCACCAGCAGTGTACTAGAGTCCCCTTTTCTCCACATCCTCGTCAACACTTGTTGTTTGATGATTTGTTGATGGCGGCTATTCTGACAGGTGTGAGGTGATACCTCATAGTTGTTTTAATTTGCATCTCACTGATGATTAGTGACGTTGAGCATTTTTTCATATGTCTCTTGGCCATTTGTATGTCCTGTTTGGAGAGGTGTCTATTTAGGTCCTCTGCCCATTTTTTAATTGGGTTCTTTGTCTTCCTTTTGTTGAGTTGTATGAGCACTCTATATATTTTGGAAATTAACCTCTTATCTGATGTATCATTGGCAATTATGCTCTCCCATACAGTGGTTTCCCTTTCCACTTTGATGGTTGTTTCTTTTGCTGTACAGAAGCTTTTTAGTTTGATGTAGTCCCATGTGTTCATTTTTTCCTTTCTTCCTCAAATGTCCAAGTGTCCATCAGTAGATGAATGGATAAAAAAGCTGTGGTCATATACACAATGGAGTACTATGCAGCTGTAAAAAAGAAAGATCTCTTATCCTTTGAGACGACATGGAAGGACTTGGAGAGTATTATCCTAAGTGAAACAAGCCAAGCAGAGAAAGACAAATATCACATGATCTCACTTATTTCTGGAATATAATGAACTAAACAAACTGATTAACAAAATTGACACAGAGACATAGAGGTGGGGTGCAGACTGACAAGCCTCAGAGGAGGGGGATTGTGGGGGGAGATAAACCACAGAATTTATATGCATGTATGCATGACCAATGGACATGGACAACAGGGCTGGGGATGGGGCGAGGGGAATGGGGAGGAGGGTATCAATGGGGGAAAAAGGAGAAACATCTGTAACAAAAACAAATTAATAAAAAAAATCCTAGAACTTCAGTTTCTTTACACATGCAATGGTATTATGCACATGTATCAATAAGTTATGAAGTACAGAGCTTATCAGCACATAAAACTATTACTTCCTCTTTTTAGTGGCTATTACATATGTCCAGTTTTAATTTTATTTTGTAGTTTATGTTTCTTATTAAAATGTCTCCAAAATTCACATAAAAGAGATGGTCAACATATATTGTGCAACGAATAAATTAATGAACTACATTTGGAGAAGAATGTTTTTTCAAACACAAACTCCACACTTTGAAGAGATTTCTTTGTGAATTTAAGCCATGAGTAAAGACTTGTTCATTTCTAAGAACATACAGATTCTATAGTGTTAAAGGTTTAGCAACATTGAACACAGGATATGTGACCATAATTACCTTTCTTTTACTCTACCTCCTGAACGCAATTTATTGTTTATGTTTTAGCTAATTAGTTTTTATTTCTGCCATACTACCAATATGAATAACATATACACATATTCAAAGTTCATGAAAAATTATGTGTTAGTAACCAATGAATTCCTCTAAATTTATGTTGCCATGACAACATAGTTGTTTCCAGCTCACCAGTAAAATAGGGGTACGTGATAAAATAGAATATACCAAGAACACCAATCTCCCAAAGAGTTATATATAATTAAAAGACTACCATCAGCCAAGATTTTGTACTTATGCATTCAAGTGAAAATAAATTGTGGTACATATTTGAAAACTACATTGGCAAATGCAATTTATTACAATTTTGGGCATATACTCTAAATTAGGAATATTTGGGGGGTATAAAATTATAAAGTTCTAATTTTAGTAACTTTGTCTTACATACCTACTCATATATCTGATATTTTGTAGGTCTCTCATTTTAAAATCTCAAAAAGGTTAATAATTGATGCATTTGTAGGGGGCACAGACACTGTGTATGTTGCTGACAAGACCCAAGAGAGAGTGGGAAAGCAAACCCCTGGTGAATTAGCGCAAGGCCATCTCCTCATAGGCAGAGGACTCCCCTCTGTTTGGAAAACACAATGGGAAGAGCACAGAATTAAACCAAGCGTGGAGCTCCTCTAAACTCAAGGCCCTTTCAACTGCACAAGTCATACCTTCCGAAAACCAGTGAATATTCTGCCTGACTGGACAGCATGAGTACCTCTGAGTGGCACAAGGGGTGGGCTTATTAGACACAAGTTTGTATGCTTTCTTAGCTTCCCTAGACTGTCTTCTATTCTTTCGGTTGGTGCTGTGCCTGAGCCAGGTCATTTTTCCATTTTGGTCTTGAATGCAACACCACTTTGTGGAGCATGAGATCTGACTTTCTAAATGGTCACCAAGGGGATAGATGAACAGAGATGTTAGTTCTGCTCTGGATAAACCCTGACCAATGGGAAATAGAAGACAGGAGAGAGCTAGAAGATACATTGTCTCTCCTCCATGGACTAATGCTACATGTGGTGGTTCTTCCTTGCATCCCTCCTGAAAAAGTCCCGTGTGCCAAGTGCAGACCATTATTCTGTCTCTCAACACTTTGTAAGGTGGCAGCCAGCAGAGCAACACATCACAGTACAACATTCCACAGCTTCTCTTGCTTCGTTCTGCATGTGCTTCCTACTGCTGCTTCGATGCCTTCCCAAAGCATGTCGCCAGTTTATCCCTGACTTTGGTTCGGGCTTTAGGGGCCCCAGGCTAAGCTGTTCATTGAATTGTACAATATTTGTTCTCTCTATGTGAGTTGATAATATTGCAGTAAAAACATTTATTTAGAACCCTTTAAATTTACAAAATGTAATGTGTCACATATATTTCAATAAAATAAAAACAAGTTTATGCAGAAAACATAAAGAAAAATATTATATCTAAAATAATATTTTAGTGAGGCAGTTGAGTTAGTAAACAATCACTAACTCTATTTTAATAAATCAGATTCCATTTTTGTGTATACAATAATTAAAATAATTAAAATCTGTTTTATTATAATCTTTGGAAAATGATGAAATCAAAGAAAAATATCATTAAAAATGATATCAGAAAAAAATATATCTATTTACAAAAATCATTTGTATGTCTTTTTAAAACTACTGTGATAGATGCTATCTAATTTTGATGTTCCACCTTCTCTTCACTTCACACAAATGTTATGGCTGTGTCAAGGCTATATGCTAGTAATATTCCCCCACACAATTATGCAATAGCCAAAATTTTGCCCTGAGAAATGCTTGTCAGATATAATTGTCACTTCATCATGAAACCAGAACTAAGAAATTCATGCAATCTGCTGGTTGTGTGATGTTCCATTTTAATTGTTTCCCAGCCTTAATATAGTTAATTCATTCATCTGATTTTAACCAGCTATTATATGGGCTGGCGTACAGGTCCTGGGAGTGAGTAGTAAACAACATAGGCATGACCCTCGCTTTTCTGATGCCTATATTGCACTGGAGAAGGTAAATGATGTGCACACAGATCAGATGTGGACATGATTTATTTTGAGGTTTAGACAATGTTAAAATTTCATAACCCAAGAATTAATACAGTCATGTAGAATTCAAGTTGTTGAGCAAGACTGTACTTTTCTTTCTTGTAATAGAGCTTGCTATCAATGAATCTGCTAACACACTTTCTTTGATTTCATCATTTTCCAAAGATTATAATAAAACAGATTTTAAGAATTCCCCTATAATTATTATATAGATTTAATAGATGCCATTTTAATATATGAAGAAAGAGTCATTGAATTATATACCACAATTTTTTTTACTATTTTTACAGTAGCATTTGTTTAGATGGGGAAGATTTAAGTCTTCTCATATGAAGTTTAAAAGTGATTTTAAGGATGGAAGATGTAGAAGATGTTTGTCAATTTAATGCCCAGAGGTGGTATAGAAAAAAAAAAAAGAAATATTTTACTTCGGATCTCAATTTCAACAATAGTTTTCCTTGGAAAACTATTTTTAAAAAGACTTTCCTAACAAAGTGAAATTTTATAATTTTTTTAAAAAGTCACAATCATATTTCTTTCACCTTTTTTTCTGTTGTAGAATTTGATTTTTCTAAGTTTTTTACCTATTTGCATCAAATTAAATATTCTCCAGTACTATTTATTATACACATATACAGCGTTTATTCTAAAAATGTTTGTCACTCTTGAATTGTAAGTAGATTTATAATATACCCTAAATATATTTGTCTCTCTTGAATACTTAACAAAAGTTCTGTTTGCTGCCTGTTAACCAGAAATTGAATATTCTTAGTGGAATAAAATCTGTCCCAAGTAAACATCCTCAATGTATGATTTAAAATTGAACATTCGTACCATGCAAAAGATTAGAGGTCCCAACACTGAAATCTACACATGCTGGGCTGCAAATTACAATAAAAATAACAATGGTTTTCTGAGTTAAGTTGTCAGCTCTTAAGAATCTGTAAATATAGATCACAAATATTTCAACTGCAATATGATAACATGGAATATGTATGCGAAATACACATGGCTTTATAATTCTGAGGAATTTCTCACAATATTTTGTATAATTAGATTGTTTTTCTGAAAAAAATTGATTCAAGATCAGTTATTTCCAATTTTTCTCATATTTTTCATACATTCACATGTATTAAATAATATATACACTTTTATGTAATAAACTTAGGTAAATCTTTGATAATTATCCCATTACATACACTTGGTTAAACTAGTAGAAAGCATAATATGTTAAGGATCCATATTTCTTTGTTTCTGCTGGAAAACAAAGGATTTCCCTCTTATTGATCTATGATGTTGAATATCTCCATTCTTTCAGCCAGCACCTCACCTGCCACATAACTGAGAGAAGTTCCTGATTTAGCTTCTTGTCTCCCCAAATAAGGATTAATGAGGGACCTGAAGAATAGGCAATTGTAAAAACCTGGAAACACAGAAAGATTGGTACATTCTGAAGACTAGCAAAACTCCAAACTGGGATGATTAGACTCAGGAAGTAAATGACAAATAGCAAGAGAAAGGAGATCACAATTTGCATGGCTCTTGCGTGGACCTTGGTGCTGAGATCATGGGATCCTTTGCCTCTGAGTTGCATCTTCTTGAGATGTTTCCACAGGGGAAAGATTAACAGCAGAAAAGCCATCAGGGACACAGTAAAGGGTATAAAGTTTGCAAGCATGAATACAGTCATATTAGAAAGGTGTAAAATGTCCCTCAAGTTGGTCTTCCAAGTGATGTTTCCTTCTTATTCATTCATCTCTATTTTTTCATTTATGCATAACACTGCAAGACAACAAACCAAGAAGACCAAATTCCCCCACAGTACCAGGAGAACCACTCTTTTAGCTTTCCAAGTTAGGTGAAGGGAAAAAAGCCTGAAGAAATTGGCTATCTTGAGCAAATAAAGTATGCTGAGGTTAGTAGCAAGTCAGAGGCTAAAATGGTTGCTTACTACCCAGGCAATATAAGCAATAGCTCTTATTTCTGAACTATAGAAAGCTAGATTAAGCAGAGTCGTATACCAACTGAATACTATTACCCAGAGCAAACCAGTTCTGGAGACCTCCAGAGCAGTGAGAATTCGATCAGTGCAGGACAGCTTTTGTCTCTTGACCCAGTTAATGCAGTTCACCAGTGCTATGAAGCCATTGACAAAACTTCCTAGAACAAATTCTGCTATTACAAGGATGGAAAGAATGTTTGGTAATAAACTAATCGTGTCCAGAAAAAACGAGGCCAAGTCATGATTCCTTTAATATTCTCACCTTAAGTTCTATTTGCAGCTGATCTTGAATGTGCATTAAATTCTTGTTTCTTTCAAATTCTATGAGGAATGCCAAGCAGGAAAGCACCAGGATATGCTAATGGAAGAGCTCGATGTTTTCTTTATGAAAAACATTGTTATGCTCCAAACAGCTTAAATTAACTGCTATTCAAATACTTTATGTTTTTGCTTTATGCTGGAATATTTCATAACTGACATTGTTGTGAAAGCTGAATGCTCATTTGCTAGCATGCAAATGCAGACATATTCTCTTTCATTGTTTTGCAATTGACTTTCTTTAACTTCACTATAATTCTTGTTCATCATCTTTGTCATTAGAAAAAAATTTAAGCCCAATATATTGAATACACAGTGAATGCTAAATTGTTCAATGAAGCTTGGCCAGAGATAGGATCATTATCATTATTGATTTTTTTAAATTTTAATGAATTTCTTGGGATGATATTGGTTAATAAATCTGTATAGGTTTCAGGTGTACTATTCTGTAATAAATACATCATCTGTATAGTGTATTGTGTGTTACAACCCCAAATCAAGTTTCCTTCCATCACCATTTATCCCCACTTTTGGATTTTTGTTTTTAATGTCAGATATATGTCAAGAGAATCCAAGCTTTTCCTATTAAAGCATCAAGGTTTTCTTGGTACTCCAGGAAGGCCAATACTCACTAAAGGCTGATTGCCGATAACTAACATTTAAGTGTAATTTTATTGTTTATAAACACATAAGCATACAAACACACACACACACACACACACACACACACACACACACTTCATAGAAGGAAGAAAGTATTGTCCCATAGTTTTCAAATTGGAAAAAGTTTCAGTGAAGTAATCTAGGTTTAAATCCATCTTTTATGTCATTCAGGCTTTTGAGTCCATTACTAATAGACATCAAACATCTCTCTCAAATAGAATTAAGGGCTTTGACAAATTTTTTATTGGTGTCTATTTAATATTTAAATATTAATTATTTAATTAAAATGTTCAGAAATCTTATAAATATTCCTTGGAAACTTCAAAAGAACAGGTGGTTTCCATTGGAGAGTCTAAATTTGTCTGTATATGAAAATTCAGTTTTACTTTCTCTGTTTAATTAATTTCTGACTGCTTAATATTTAAGATTAATAAATGCTAAAATCACACCCTGGCTTGTTTGGCTCAGCAGTTAGAGGACGATCTTAGAGCTGGACTGCCATAAGGAAACACTAGATTTTCTGCTTTGCATATCTCTGATCTTGGACTCTCTTTGAAAACTGCTCTCTGCCTCAGTATAATCATCAGTAAAAAAATCAGGTAACCATAAGCTTTTTGGGTGGTCTTTGTGAAGAGTGAGTATAAAATTTGTATAAAGTGCTTACAATTGTGCCTGCCTGATACAGACCCCAGACACCAAGAATTGTTATTCATTTGATTCTGTGTTTTTTGATACTTCAAAGTTAACCTGGGAGAACTTCTGCTCATGAGTACAATGTACTAATAGAAAAGGGCAGGATTTCCTGCTACAACAACCAAGAAAATTGGAATGAATTGTCAAAATTATATTTTAAATGTATCACAGAAATGTGTAAGGAAGGAGGACCAGTGAACTAAAACCCAGGTAAGACTGGAATCTTTAGATGCAGAGATGATCTACAAATTCAATGCAATTGCTATACAATCCCCGAAGACTCTTTTGCAGAACGTGAAAACTATTCCTAAAGTGTTTATGGACATGCAAAACACTCACAATAGCGTAAATGTTTTTTGCTTTTTCCAGGAACAAAGTTGGAGAATCACAGTTTCAAATTTCAAAGCTTGCTACAAACCTGTATCAATCAAGATAGTGTACAACATGAGTAACAATCAACATCTATCAATGAAACACAGTTGAAGTTCAGATATAACACTCACAATCATAGTCAGATGATTTTTTAAATTTCTTTTATTTTTCATTTACCGTTGACATACATTATTTTATTAGTTTCAGTACACCTCAGTGTTTAGATATTACATAACTCACTAAGTGATCACCCCAATCAATCTTGCACCCATCTTACAACATACACATTTACTAGAATATTATTAGCTATATTTCCTCTGCTGTGATTTACATCTTCATGACTATTCTGAAAGAGCCAATTTGTACGTTTTAATCCCTTCACCTTTTTCAGCCATCACCCCAAGCCCCCTTCCTATTGGCAACGATCAAAATGTTCTCTATATCCATGAGTCTGTTTTGTTTGCTTGTTAATTTGTTTTTAAGTTTCAATTATTAATATATATGCACTTACTGCTATTTTATTGTTCATATTTTTTATCTTTTTTTCTTCTTCTTCTTAAAGAAGACCCTTTAACATTTCGCATAATACTGGTCTGATGGTGACGAACTCCTTTAACATTTTTTTTTCTGGGAAGCTCTTCATCTGTCATTAGATTCTAAATGATATCTTTGCTGGGTAGAGTAATCTTGGTTGCAGGGTCTTGCTTTTCATCACTTTGTATATTTCTTGCCAATCCTTTCTGGCAACATTTCTGTTGAGAAATCAGCTGATAGTCGTCTGGAATCTCCCTTATAAATAACTAATAAATAACTAAATGGTTTCCTTTTGCTGCCTTTTTTTTTTTTTAATCCTCACCCAAGGATACTTTTTCCACTGATTTTTTTTTTTTTTAAGAAAGAGTGGAAGGGGGTGGGGGGGGGGAGAGAGAGAGAGAGAGAGAAACATCTATGTGAGAGAGACATATTGATTGGTTGCCTCCCACACAACCCAGACCAGGGCTGGGGATCGAACCTACAACCAATAGTAACTGCCCTTAACCAGAAATTGAACCCATGACTCTTCAGTCTGCAGGTCAACACTCTAACTGCTGAGCCAAACTGGCTGGGGCTCCTTTTGATGCTTTTAAAATTGTCTCTTTGTATTTAATCTGCATTTTAATCATGATGTGTCTTGGTGTGGGTTTCTTTGGGTTCATCAGTTTGAGGCTCTCTGCAGTTTCTGGACTTGTAAGTCTATTTCCTTCACCAGCTTAAGGAAGTTTTTTATCATTATTTTTCAAATAGGCTTTCAATTTCTTGCTGTCTCTCTTCTCCTTGTGGTTCCCATTGATGTGAATTTTAGTACATTTGAAGTTGTCCCAGAGGCTTCTTACACTATCTTCATTTTTTTAAATTATTTTTCCTTCTGCTGGTCTGTTTGGGTATTTTTTGCTTCCTTATATCCCAAATTGCTGATTTGATTTTGGGCTTCATCCACTCTACAGTTGATTCCCTGTAATGCATTCTTCATTTCAGTTAATGTATTTTTTTCTGACTTGTTCATTTTTATGTTTTCTATCTCTATTTTTATATATCCTATCTCTTTCTTGAAGTTCTTACTAAGTTCATCTACTCTTCCCCGAAGTTCATTGGGCATCCTTATGACCAGTGTTTTGAACTCTGTATATGGTGGATTGCTTGTCTCCATTTTGTTTAGGTTTTTTTCTGGAGTTTTGTTCAGTTCTTTCATTTGGGACATGTTTCTTTGTCTCCTACTATTGGCTGCCTCCCTATGTTTGTTTCTATATAGTAGACATCCTATAGGGTCCAGTGGCACAGCCTTCCCGATTGCCAAATCTGGGCACTCCAGTGCAACCCTCATGAGCACTGTATATACCCTCCTATTGTAGTTGATCCTTGATTCCTGTTGGAATGTCAATGGGAGCAATTTACTTCCAAGCCAACCAGTTGCAAGAACTGGTTGCAACCTCCAACATCTGTGGAGGATCAGCAGTGCAGGAGCCCACCCCACAGAGCAGGACTTACTTCAGCGGGACTCTGATGCCTGCTAAGTCTGCCCCTTGAGTGTGTCACTTGCAGAGGTGATTCAGTGGTGGTGTTTCAGTGAGCTCTGAAGCTGTCCAGTGGATGCTCTGGATCTGGGGCATCCCAGTACATGCAGAACAAAGCCAGTTGACATTTTTGTTCTTCCCAAGGCCACCCAGCATGAGCCACAATACGATCTGCAGATGGCTGTTGCTTGTGCTGGGCTTGGAGGTGCCATGTCGAGCCCAAGCTGCGAACTAAGTTCAGCTGCTAGTTACAGGCCTCGGGCCATTTAACAGGAGGTACGGGGCATGCTGAAGCACATGCTGCTTCTTTGAGAGATTTTATGGAAATCTGAAGCATTATCTCATACAGGCTCTTTGTATGGAAAAACCACAGGAAACAACTTGGATGGGCCCAAACTTTGGGTGAACTGGGCTTCAGAGAATCAACAGGGCAGAGAAAATAATGTGAGCCATATTTTTGGAGTCTCAGTTATGGTGCCACCTGCAGCTTCTGTGGTGTTAGGGCTCATCAAAGTAACAGTGGACTGTGCCAGCACTTCAGTCTGAGAGAAAGCTGCCCCTCCAGCTCTCTCCCTAATGATCGACAATTCAGTTCCTCTCCATGTGTCTCTGGTGCCTTTAAAGCTGCTGTCCCAGCACTAGAGTTCAGAGGGAGTGAGTCTAAGGAAGTAAAAGGGCCTGCCCTTTACGAAGAATGGCCAGGCTTTACCTGGCCTAATCAGGTGGTAGGGAGATGCTGCGCTTGAGGTTCTATACGAGGAGTTTGCTGACACTGTAATGATTCTGGGTCACATTGGAACAGACACTACAGTTTAAGGATGTGGGTCCCAGTGGTGGGCTTCCTCTGGGGCTGACACTGTCAGCATTATCCAGTGCTGATTGCTTTTGCATTTTGAGGCCCAGAGTGGCTATTTGGAAAGACATACAACGTCCAGCAAAGAACCACCATGGTTTGTCTGATTTCCAGCCAGCTGCAGCTGTTGCCCAGTGACGGTCTCAGAGTATGGCCCTCAAGGGTGTCCAAGTGCTGCTTAGAGTCCAGGCATTACATAATCAGTCTGAGAATGGCTGAGATTATGGTGCAGTTCCTGCTGAAAGAAGAAGACAATTATAAACTAATCCTAGAATTCAATCCAGCTTCTGGAATCCTGTTACTTCACAGAAGTGCCAGAGTGATCATCCTTGAAAGTGACAAAACTTTTATTACACATTGAGAGTCCCGGGGACAGCTGGGTGTAAAACTAGACGTGCTCCACTTGTGACTTCTTCAAACTGGATCCTAGAACTTACAGAGTAGTAAAACCTGTTGTGAATTCAAAGGTGCTTTTTCAGAATTTTGTAATAGAAACACTTTCTTGGTCAAAAGGTACCTTTTAAAAGTAGTTGGAATCTTCCCAACTAAAAATGAGAAAAAGGTAATTTGGAAACTTTTATATGACATATATTCTTGTACTTCTCTACAGGTAGAACTAAATTTGTTTTTTAATGAAACACTGGCAGCGATAATGACACACCCTCAGAATCAAAATATGTACCATGCACTAAGTGTGCTCTGGCAAGTAGTCTGTGAGACTAAGCTTCTGTACATGGAGCCTTGGTCATCATGTGACATATACACCCAGTGTGGGCAACAGGAATAGCCAGAGAGTAGGGAATCGTTAGAACAACAAATACAATAAACCTGTATTTTATTCAGTTGACTCCTTGTAGAAATTTATTCACAGAAAATTTAACACCTGTTGACTATGATGTATTTTTTTTCATGTTAAAGCAGTGTTTTTTGAAGCACAATGACAAGCTACAAGACCACTTGCAGTAATTCATTGAGTCCAATTAATACAATGACTATATTGAAGAAAATAAAACAAAGAAAATAACAGATAGGTATCTTCCAGACTTTAAATACCTTTTTGAAACAATGGAATGTTCCAAAGATTATACCTGTAAGTGGCCATGTGATCACTTCTTGGAAGATGAAGTCATGTGAGGAACTGGACTGCCAAGACTAGCTGGAGCCGTCTGTTTTATTTGGAAATTCTGACACAAATGAAAAGGAATTAAGTTTGAAAAGCTCACTTCCTTTCAACAGAAGGTAACTGTTTTTGTTTTGCACAAACAAGGCAGGTCATTTCTTCTGACGTTGATACCATTAGTACATTGAATAAAACAATGGCTGCTGCCCTGGCTGGTTTGGCTCAGCAGTTAGAGCGTCAGCCTGTGGACCAGAGAGTCCCGGGTTTGGTTCCTGCTAAGGGCACGTACCTTGGTTGCAATTTGTCCCGGCGGCCACTCGATGTATCTCTCTCACATCGATGTTTCTCTCTCTCTCTCTCTCTCTCTCTCTCTCTTTCCCCCGCTCTATCTGAAGATGAATGCAAAAATGTCCTCAGGTGAGGATTAAAAAAAAACAATGGCTGCTATTTTATTCACAACTGAATAAAATGAAAACTTCACTTAATTGTGGATTTGATCACCTTAGATTTGTTTTGTTTTAAATTCCTGTCTACTGTCAACATACTGGTAGTTGTATGGAATTACCAGATGGAATTTACTTTTAAAAATCCTTTTAGCCAAATACTTGCATTGTCTTCATTTAAACATTCTACTTTCACTGTTGATTTTTGCATGCTCAAGGGGGGCAAAGAGGTTGTTCATTTTTAAGCTGATTTAAGTGGTTTGTTTTACTTTTCAGTTTGTTGAAACTACTGTAAAATACTGTACAATTAAATTAAATTTTTAAATGGCTTAAACATTTTTAGAAATTAATATATTATATATATATTAAAGAGGAAAGCCCAGGACTCCATCAGCCCTTAGTCTAATTCAGTCTCAATCCCCTTGGTATTTATAGCCAGAAATTATGGGGACTTCTCTTTCTGGCACTGGAACACAGGGGCTGGGATCACTCACTCCTCAGCGGGAATCTATGCAGCCGAGATGTCCATTCTGAGTTTTATTCACCACAAGTGGGCATCAACCAGCCCATTCTGCTTCTCCGCCTCTCCTACCAGTCACGATGTGGCTTCTTCTTTAATTCCCTAGTTGTAGAGCTCCCATTTAGCCAGATTTCAGGCAGCTCTGAATGATGGTTGTTCTGTAGTTTGCTTGTAATTTTGGTTTACTTGTGAAAGGATGCAAGTACTGTGTTTTCTTACACCGCCATCTGAAGAGCATGAGTCTCACCTGGCTGGTGTGGCTCACTGGTTGAGCATCAACCCATGCACCAAGAGATCACAGGTTTGCATCCTGGTAGGGAACATGCCCAGGTTGTGGGCCCAATCCCACATGGGGGGCACACAGGAGGCGGACAATTGATGTTCTCTCTCATCAATATTTCAGTCTCTCTCTCTCTCTCTCTCTTTCCCTTCTTCTCAATCTAAAATAGATAAAGGAGAGAGGAAAATGGCGGCAGAGTGAGTGGACGCTACACAGACTATCTCCCAGAACCAAACTGGAATTACAACTAAAATAAAGACAAGTCATTGGAAAAACCAACTGAAGAGCCACTGGAGAGCACCGTTATAATGAGGGACATAAAGAGGACCCCAAATTGAGACTGGTAGGAGCTGTGGAGGCACAAGAGGGCTGGCTGGGTTCCCACAGGCAGCAGCTGAGGGCTGTCTTAGCTGTGAGCAGTTCCCTCTGAGAAGTTGGGGGTTAAAATCCCAAGCCAGCTCCCCAGCACAGAATAATGGAGCAGGAAAAATGGCCCACATAACACCTGGCAAGAAAATCACCAGAGCAGAGGTTTTTGTCTGGCAGAGAGAGGCGCTGGGAACACTGGCACTTTCCTAAAGGGCCAATGCACTAAATTACAGCTATAGCCACTAACCTTGGGCTCTGGCAGAGGTTGGACAGACTGGAATGGAACTCTGTGAAGACAGACGGGGGTTTGTGGCACTAGGGAGAGTGCTGGGAAGGAGGCCATCAGGAATTTTATGCTGAATCACTGCCTCATAGGACAGTAGCCATCTTACTCAAAGAGACCTGGAGAAGAGCTACAGCCCCTCCTTCAGGAATTTAACACCACTATACCTGAGAAATGCAACCTGAGGCTCATTAACAGCTAGAAACTACCAGCCAGCCAGTAGGCAGAAGAAAAATTTGGACCTGGATCTCAGTGTTGGGGGTCATGGCTTTGAGGACTGAGCTATGAAGGCTGAAGTTTGAGTTCCTCTTCTGAGCCCCTTCCCCATGGCTTTAGTAGCCATCTCTGTCAAGTAGCCCCATTTGAGCAGTTTTAGCACAGGAGAGAAACAACTGCCCCTCCCTTGGGAATTTAACACCACCCAGTGACTCTGGGGACTGAGCTGTGAAGGCAGAGGCCTGGACCCCTGTGTTGAGCCAATAACCCACACTGCAGAAACCACTTTCTTATCAAAGCAACTTTAACACAGAGGAAAGCAATGGCCCCACCGATTTCTGATAACCACACTCAACAATGTAAGAATAGAGAGATTGTATCTCAACATAATAAAGCCCATATGGAAAAAAAAAAAAAAAAAAACCTGTAGCCAACATCATACTCAATGGGCAAAAAATAAAACCATTTTCCTTAAGAACAGGAACAAGACAGTGATGCCCACTTTCACCACTCTTATTTAACATAGTACTGGAAGTCTTAGCCACAGCAATCAGATAAGAAGAAAAAATAAAAGGGATCCCATTCAGAAAGGAGGAAGTGAAACTGTCATTATTCACCAACGACATGATATTGTATATAGAAAACCCTAAAAATGCCATCAAAAATCTACTAGATTTGCCCAGCCGGTGTGGCTCAGTGGTTGAGCATCGACTCATACACCAAGAGGTTGCCGGTTCGATTCCAAGTCAGGGCACATGCCCAGGTTGTGGGCCCGATCCCCAGTGGGGGGCATGCAGGAGGCAGCCAATAGATGTTCTCTCTCATCGATGTTTCTATCTCTCTCTCCCTCTCCCTGCTTTGCTCTCTAAAATCAATACAGAAGAAAAAGGGGAAAAATTTACTAGATTCAATAAATGAATTTGGCAAAATAGCAGGATACAAAATTAACATCCAGAAATTGATGGCATATTTATACATCAATAATGAGCAGTCAGAAAGGGAAACAAACAAACAAAATCCCATTTATCATTGCAACAAAGAAAATAAAATACCTAGGAATAAACTTAGCCAAGGAGGTAAAAGACCTGTTCTCAGAAAACTACAGAACATTGAAAAAAGAAATAGAGGAAGATATAAAAAAGTGGAAACGTATACCATGTTCATGGATTGGAAAAATCAACATCATTAAAATGTCCATACTACCCAAAGCAATCTAAAGATTTAATGCAATCCTTATTAAAGTGCCAACAGCATATTTCACAGATCCAGAACAAATACTCCAAAAGTTTATATGGAACCAAAAAAGACCCCAAATAGCAACAGCAATCTTGAAAAAGAAGAACAAAGTAGGAGGGATCACAATACCAGATATCAAGTTATACTACCAAGCCATCCTAATCAAAACAGCCTGGTACTGGCACAAGAACAGGCATATAGATCAATGGAACAGAACAGAGAACCCAGATATCTACCCAAGACAGTATGCACAATTAATATTTGACAAAGGAGACAAGAACATACAACGAAGAAAAGACAGTCTCTTCAATAAATGGTGCTGGGAAAATTGGACAGCTACATGCAAAAAAAGAAAACTAGACCACCAACTTACACAATACACAAGAATAAACTCAAAATGGATAAAAGACTTAAATGTAACCTGTGAAACCATAAAAATTCTAGAAGAAAATGTAGGCAGAAAAATCTTACACATCATGCATAGCAGAATTTTCACTGATACATTGCCTAGGGCAAGAGAAACAAAGGAAAAAAATAATAAATGAGACTACATCAAACTAAATAGCTTCTGCATGGCAAAAGCAACCAGCATCAAAATGAAAAGGGAACCCACTCTCTGGGAGAACATATTTGCCAATGATACATCAGAAAAGGGGTTAATATCCAAAATATATAGAGTACTCATACAACTCAACTAAAGGAAGACAAACAATCCAATTTAAAAATGGGCAGAGGACCTGAATAGACACTTCCCCAAACAGGACATACAAATGGCCAGGAGACACATGAAAAAATGCTCAACATCTCTAATCATCAGAAATGCAAATTAAAACAACCATTAGATATCACCTCACACCTGCCAGAATGGTGGCTATCAACAAATCGTCAAACAACAAATGCTGGCAAGGATGTGAAGAAAAGGGGACTCTAGTACACTGCTGGTGGGAATGCAGACTGGTGCAACCACTGTGGAAAACAATATGGTGTTTCCACAAACAATTAAAAATGAAACTGCCATTTGACCCAGTGATCCCACTTCTTGGAATATATCCTAAAAAGCGTGAAACACCAATCAGAAAGATTATATGCACCACTCTGTTCATAGCAGTGCTATTTACAATAGCTAAGATCTGGAAACAGCCCAAGTGCCCATCAGTAGATGAGTGGATAAAAAAGCTGTAGTACATTTACACAGTGGAATACTATACAGCTGTAACAGATATCTTTTACCCTTTGAGATGACATGGAGGGACCTGGAGAGTATTGTGCTAAGCAAAATAAGCCAGTCAGAGAAAGACAAGTACCACATGATCTCACTTATTTATGGAACATAATGAACAAAATAAGCTGTCGACCCAAAGAAATCCAGAATCATGAAAGTGGGGAACAGACTGACAAACCACAGAGGGAAAGGGGGTGAGAGGGGTGGGAGGGGTAGGAGTGGAGGGAAGAGATAAACCAAAGAACTTATATGCATATATGCACAACCAATTGACACGGACATTAGGCTAGGGAAGGCAGGAGGGGAGTCAGAGCAGGAAGGAGGGGTCAATGGTGGAAAAGGGGGACATCTATAATACTTTCAACAATAAAATAAATAAAAGAAAATAAAAGAAAGAAAGAAAAAATATTTTTTTAAAAAAGAGCATGTGTCTCAGTTGTTTTTTTATTTATTTATTTTTTTTATCCTCACCCGAGGACATTTTTTCATTTTTTGTTTAGATAGAGTGGGAGGGAGAGAGAGGAAGAGAGAGAGAGAGAAACATCGACGTGAAAGGGACACATCAAGTGGCTGCCACCCGCACGACCAACCAGGGCCAGGGACAAACTGCAACCGAAGTACATGCCCTTCGGGAACCGAACCCGGGTCTCTCTGGACCGCAGGCCAATGCTCTAACCACTGAGCAAAACCGGCCAGGGCTCAGCTGTTTTTTTTAAAGTAGTATGTCAATACAATGGGGAAATTATTTCTATTTTTATTTTCAACAAATGAGGCTGGCAAAATTGAATATCTATATTCATAAGGTTGAATTTAGCCCCTTATTTTATAGCATAGGCAAAAATTAACTTAAAATTGATCATATACCTAAATGGAAGCACTAAACCAATAAAACTTTTATAATAAAACATAAGGGGAAACATAAGTTAGGTTGATTTATTAACTACAACACCAAAAGACTGATACATAAAATTTTAAAATTTAAAAATGAACTACATAAAAATTGCAAAGTTTTGCTCTGTGATATAAATATCTGATTTCAAAAATATAGAACTACAGTAAATAAGTCAATGTAATATTGTTGTTTATTACACAAATAGAAAGAATATCTAGTAATAGACCCATGCCTGTATGGGCAGTTCATTTCCAACAAAGGAACTAAAAGGATTCAATGGGAAATAAAATTCTCTTCAATAAATGATGCTGGAAAAGTGAATAATGGTATGGAAAAATGAACTTCAATCCTTATTTCACACATGACAATAAAATTAATTTGATGTGATCATAGACCTAACTATAAAAGATAATATGATGAAGCTTCTAGAAAAAAATGTAGAATATTTTTGTGACCTTGGGATAAGCAAAAATGTTTTAGCTGGGACACACATGAACACATGCACACACAAACACACACTAAAAAAAGAATTTAAAAAGTAATGAATTTGACTTCAGGAAATGATATTGTCAAAAAAATATAAATCTTTTCCATAATGGGAGATTAGATGATAGATAGATAGATGATAGAATTTAGGATTACAATATGAGACTATTTTTTCAATCCTCTCAAAAGTCAGCCCAGCCCTTAACACTCTACAGATGTAATACCATTAGTGAAAATCACTAATAGCAGTTTGACTAGTACAGATGAGGCTATTCATGAACATTTATATGGCCAAGATAGTTCTGGTTTCAATTTGTGCACTGCCAATATATTATTCCTCATTTGTGGCAACAATGGTTATAGACCCTACAGGGGGACTCCATGATTACTATTCCCTGATGTTCACACCCCATATACTTTGCTCCACTTCGCTACTGGCAGGACATATGACTTATTTCAGCCTGTAGAATATGGCAAGCATGAAGGAATGTCGCATATAATTAAGATACCATATCAATTTGCAACCGATCCCAGCATTAGCTGGCTGCCTCAGCAAAAGCCAAACTCATGAGACTGGTGCTGGTGAGAAGCAAAGAGGTTTATTCAAGTGCCAGCTACCCGAGAAGATGGGTGACTCTTGTCCCAAAGTTCATCTTAACAGCTCTGTGCAGGCACAGGTTTTTATAAGACAGGAAAGGGAAATCAAAGCAAAGAGATCAGAAGGAGGAGTGCTGGACATACAAGCAATGTCCTTGCTGGCCCCAATGTATATATTCATGGTCAGCATCCTTGAGTTGGCCCTCTGGTTTTTGTCAGTTGAATTTCTCTCTCTGGGAAGTCAGTGTTAGCCAAGGCCTTGAGGACCGTCTGCTCTGTAGGTTCACACAGGAACTGAAACTGCTGAACTACAAAGTATACTTTAAAAATTGTTAACATGTAAGCTCTAGTTTTAAGAGAAAAATCAGGTTAGAGTAACAGGCTGCATTTAACATTTATTATGATTAATACAGGTAGCTTTATATAAGTATAGTGCATCTATTCCCCATTACAAAATGATTTGGAATTAATTAAAAGAGAGATTTTCCTTCATGGGCCTGATGTAATCATGCAAAGTTTTTAAAAGGATAGCTAGGCCTCCCCTTAGTGAGAAAGACTCTTGCTAGCCTTGAAGAAGTAAGCAGCCATGTTGAGGAAAGAGCTGCAAGAAAATGAATTCTGTCAACAATGTGCATGAGCTTGGAAGTGGATTCTTCTCCAGTCAATACTGCAGATGAGAAATCAGTGTAATCAAAACTGTGATTACAGCTTAGTAAGATCCTGAAGCAGAAAACACAGCTTAGTCTTGGCCAGATTCCTGACCCCAAAAAATAAAATAATAAATATGTGTTTGTCAGTTTTAGGCACTAAATTTGTGCTAATCTGTTACATAGCAATAGCAAATGAATATATTGGCATAAGTTGGGAATTTGGTTTTGGCCTCTTTGGGAGAGAGAAATCTCTTTTTTATCTGGTGAGGAATGTTTAAGGTTTTGGTTTGCTAATCTTGTGTTTGTCTATTTCTCTGTTTAACAATATGCTTCTTCTAGAAAGGATTGTGGTGCTTTTAGATCTGTAGGAGTAAATTTTTGTTCTCTATATTTATTCTGTGCTGAAGCTGAAGTTGTACAATCAAAGCAACAAGTTCTCTGTATATCTGTTTGCTGTTAACAAAGCCTTCACCTATTATTGTGTGAATATTAAATCCTTCCTACCTCTGGAGAATATTAATAAAATAGAGTCTATGATCTCTTATATAAAGTGTCAGTGACAGATAGGGATGCCATTTCCACCCTTTGGTAGGCCTCTATGAGTGAATCACAGTGCAGGTCCTTAGGATGTTGGAGCAAAGGTAGAGAAACAGCTTTTAGCCTGTTACTGGACCTTAGTAGAGACAAAAATCTTGCCCATAAACAATCAAATTATCATGTTACCTGTGATGCCATTGTTATCTGACCCACTGAGCCATAAAATTGTGCATTAGCAATCATCAAATGTAAGTAGTATATACATGATCAGACCCAAGCAGGTTCTGATGGCACCAGAATGTTGCATGAAGTGACCCAAATGCCCCTGGTCCCCATGCCTGCTACATTGCCTTTTCTGCTCTAGAATTCACCTCTGGTGTCATGGGGAGTTCTCTACAATAGCTGGACAGAGGGAGAGAAAACTTGAGCCTGTTCTATACATGGTTCTGTATAACATGCAGGCGCCATCCCAAAGTATATAACTACAGCACTGCAGTCCCTTCCTGGGACATTTTCAAATGACAGTGGTGAACGGAAATCCTCCTAGTAGACAGAATTCTGACCATTGTACCTGGTGTTAACTTTACTTAAAAGAAAAAATGGAAAGAGATGTAATTACATACTGGCTCATGGGCTGTGGCCAATGGTTTACCTGGATGGTGAGCAACTTGGAAGGAACGTGATGAGAAAATTAGTGACAAGGCACTTTGAGAAAGGTATGTGGACAGACTTCCCTGACCATTTTTCTTTGCAAAATTTGTGAATATATTTTTGTCCCATATGAATGTTCACCACAGAGTGACTTCAAGGTGGAGAATTTTAATTAACAAGTAGATAAGATCATCACCAGTTCGGTGGATAAAAGTCTTTCTCCAGCAACTCCTGGCATCACCCAGTGGGCTCATATACAACATGACCAGAGTGGCAGGAACAAAGTAGCCACTGCTAAATGCCCAATATGCCAGTAGGAGACACCAAAACTGAGTACCAAATATGGCACCATTGTGAGGGGTGATCACCCAGTTACCTAGTGGCAGGTTGATTATATTGGACTATTTTCATAATGGAAGTGGAGACGTTTTGGTAGATGCTTACTCTGGATATGGATTTGCTTTTCTTGAATGTAATACTTCTGTCAAAACCACCATGCATGCACTTACAGAATGCCTTATCCATCATATCAAGCTACTATATACAACATTGCTTCTGATCAAGGAACCAACTTCACAGCAAGATAGTTGTGGCAAAAGGCCCATGCTTGTGGAATTCACTCACTTTACCTTGTTCCCCACCATACTCTAGTAGCTGGGTCAAGGATCTCCAGAAGTTTACATATGCTTGGACTCAGCATGCAATAAATGGTGCTGTTTCTCCAGTAACCAGGATTCACAAGTGCAGAAATCCAGGGGTAGAAATGCGGTTGTCACCATTCATTATTACCCCTAGTAACCTAACAGCAAAAATTCTGTTTCCTCTTTCCATGACTGTATGCTCTGCTGGCCTGGAGGTCATTGTACAAAGGCAGGAACACTTTTTCCAGGAGGCATGACAGTGATTTTATCAAACTGGAATTTAGACTGCTAACCAGCCACTTTGGACTCCTTGAGCCTCTAAATCAATAGTCAAAGAATGGAGATACTGTCCTGGCTGGAGTAATTGATCTTGACTACCAAGTGGAAATTGAACACCACTTCCTTAGGTGGTCTCTTATTATTACCTTGCCCTATGACTCATATTGGAAACAATCTTTTGTTCTTCTTCTATAAATCATCTCCTATGGGGAAACTGAATAGAATACATAACACTAAACTCTTAAAGAAAACCTTTACCTTTTTATTAGTGTCATTTTTGTCTGAAGTTTAAAAGGAATTTTTAGGTAGCAAGATGGAGAAGATGATTGGCAATTCAGAGCCCCAAACATGGTTTAGGGTAAACTAAATAAATACACATCAGTTTTCAACTTTAAAAAAGGTCTTCTGAATTCAAAAACTATAAGAAATTACTTTCCTAACTACATATGTAACCATAGCAGCATTAAAAACATCATGATAATTTTGCTTTCTTCTTTATCCCATTTGTAGAACTTCATTATTTTCTAAGCTTCCACTTACTTGTATTAAATCTAATAATCTTTAGAGCTGTTTATTGTACATATATATAAAATGTACTCCAAATACGTCTGTCACTCTTTAATTTCATGTGCATCTTTTCCTAACAGTTCTGATTATTTTCTATTACCATGAAGTAAGAATTCATGATGAAATATGTATCCCAAACATCCATCCTCAACGTGTGATTTAGAATTGAATATCCTTACCTTCCAAAATATTGTAGGTACAAGCAAAATAGTCTAAACACACTATAGTACATATGTGTGGTACTAATTACATTGGAAAATAGCAATGATTTCCTGAGAATACATAAATATAGATCATAAATTCTTCCCTTGCAAGATGATAACATAGAATACATATGTGAGAACTCATGGCTTCATAAATTTGAGGAATTTTTTACAATATTTTCTAAAATTAGATTGCATGACTGAAAAAATAATATGGTAATCTTATAATCTTACTTGCATTTTTCATAAACCTGCATACATATGTATATTTTTGTGATAAGCTTAGGTAAAAGTTTTTCTAGATACACCTTACCCAATTTTATACACATTAAGAAATGTAGTAGGAAGTGCAAATCTTTACAGTCTCCATCGGTTTGTTTTCCACCAGAAGACACAAGGTACCCACTTATTTCCTTTTATTCAGCCAGCACCTCGGCTGCCATAGAAATGACAAGGGCTGTCTTAGTTTCTTGTTCCCGAAAATCAAGATAAATGAGTGGCTTGAAGGATACATGAATCCAAGAACCTTGCAAAAAATGCGAACTGAAATGTTCTGTAGAGTATTAGAATACCAAATTGAAGTCATTTGAGACACGAAGAAAATGATAAACAGCAAGAGAAAGGAGATCACAGTGTACATGGCTCTTACGTGAATCTTGGTGCTGAGATCTTGGGATCCTTTGCCACTGAGTTGCATCTTCTTGACATGTTTCCACACGGAAAAGATTAACAGCAAAACAGCTATCAGGGATATCATAAAGGGTATGAAGCTTGAAAGCGTGAATACTATCAAATTTAAAAGGTGTATCTTCTCCAACATGTTGGTTTCCCAAGTGATGTTTCTATCATATACATTCATCTGCATTGTTTCATCTATGCTCATCACTGCAACATGACAAATCAAGAAGATTAAAGTCCCCAAAAATATCCTGAGAACCACTCTTTTAGCTTTCCATTTTAGGTGAAGAAAAAAATGATTGGAGAAATTGGCTATCTTGAGCAAATAAAGTATGCTGAGGCTAGTAGCAAGCCAGAGGCTAAAATGGTTGCTTACTACCCAGAAAATATGCATAATAAATCTTGCTTTTGGGTTATAGAATGCTAGATTAAACACAGTTGCATACCAATTGATTACTAATACCCAGAGTAAACCAATTCTGGAGACTGCCAGAGCAGTGAGAATTTGATCAGCCGAGGAGAACTTTTGTCTCTTGACCCAGTCAATGCAGTTCACCAGTGCTATGAAGCCATTGGCAAAATTTCCCAGAACAAATTGTATCATTAATAGGCTGGAAAGGATTATTGGTAGTAAAGCCATTATGTCTAAAAAGAAAAAAAAAAAAGCCAAGTCTAATATCACTGGTCGTGTTTTCTGTATTATTCTGACCTTGATTTCTATATGCAGCTGATTTCTGAATTTGCAGTAAAGTTCTGGTTTCTTTTCAATTCTGCCACCAATGCCAAGCAGGAAAGCTTCAGGGTATGCTAATAAATTAGTTCAATGCTACCTTTATGGAAAACATTGTTATTCCCCAATAGCTCAAATGACTCCCATTCAAACAGTGTGTGTTCCTGCCTCTGGCTGGATTATTTCATAACTAATGTTGAAGTGAAAGCTGAATTCTCATTTGCTAGCATGCAAATAAAGACGTATTGCTTTGCAATTTGTTTCTTTGTTTGATTGTCCATAATTTGTGTTCATCAACATTAGTTGTTTGTTAGTAAAATTTTAAAACCCAGTATACAGTGAATGTCTAAACTATTAGTTGGAGCTTGGTCATAACCAGGACGATCATCACTATGAATTTATTTTTAATGCCAGAATTATGTAGAAAGAATTCAAAGTTTTTCCTAACAAAAGTATCCAAGATTTTCTCAGGAACCACAGCAAGGCCAATACACCATAAAACTTGGTTGCTGATAACTAATACTTTTGTGTAACTTTATTGTCTACAAGCTCATAAACACTCAACACAAACTCACACAAAGACACATACATCTACTGGATGGAACTCTTGTCCTATACCTTCCAAAATGTAAAATTCGTGTCAGGAGGTCATTTAGGTTTAAATCTGACTTTTCTCCCATGCAGACTTTACAACCCATTATTAACAGCTATCATACTTATCTCTTGTGCTTAGGTCTTGATAAAGTTTCCCTTTTGAATCTACTTTTTAAATATACTTTGTGTACTTCAAAAGAATCTGTGTTTTTATTGCAGAGTCCAGATTCCTATTTATGAATATTTGGTTTTATGTTTCTCTGTTTAATTCATTTTTGACTACTTAATTTTTTAAAGATTAATAGATGTTAAAATCAGCCTCCACCCTTGGGTTTTCTTCAGTTTCAATTTTTATAGTATAATGGTTTTTAGCAGAGGATCTTGGACCTGGACTACCAGCATAGAAAACCCACATTCTCTGCTTTGTGTACCTCTGATCTTGGACTCTCTTTTAAAACTGTTCTCTGCCTCAGTATAATCATCAGTAAAAGGTCAGATAACAATGATATCCTGTTCGGGTGGTCTTTGTGAGGAGTGAGTATACTATTTGTGTAGAGTGCTTACAATTGTGCCTGTCTGATACAGACCCCAGGCACCAAGGATTGTTATTCATTTGATCCTGTGTTATTTGGTGCTTCAAAGTTAACCTGGGATAGATCATCTGACATTTGTCTTCCTCTTTCTGACTTATTCCACACCCAAACCAATACCCACTAGGTCCATCCAGATTGTTATAGATGGCAAGATTTCATTCTTTTTTATGGCTGAATCATATTCCATTGTATATATGTACCACTTCTTTTTTAATCCATTCATCTATTGATGGATACTTGGGTTGCTCTCATATCTTAGCTATTGTAAATAATGTGGCAATGTCCCTGGCTGGTTTGGCTCAGCGGTTAGAGCGTCGGCCCGCAGTCCAGAGAGACCCAGGTTCAGTTCCCGCTAGGGGCACGTACCTCAGTTGCAATTTGTCCCCGGCCCTGGTTGATCGTGCGGGAGGCAGCCACTCGATGTGTCCCTTTCATGTCAATGTTTCTCTCTCTCTCTCTCTGTTCCTCTCTCTTCCTCCCACTCTATCTGAACAAAACATGGAAAAATGGCCTCGGGTGAGGATAAAAAAATAAAATAAAAATAAAAAATAATGTGGCAATGAACATATGAATGTATATATCTTTTTGATTTAGGATTTTGCGTTTCTTTGGTTAAATACCCAGAACTGGAATTTCTGGATCCTTCTTTGTCTCTTGTTATGGCCTTTGTTTTTTTGTTTTTGGTTTTTGTTGTTGTTAATCCTCCCCCAAGAATATTTTTCCATTGATTTTTAGATAGAGTGGAAGGGAGGAGTGGAGGGAGGGAGGGAGGGAGAGAGAGAGAGAGAGAGAGAGAGAGAGAGAGAGAGAGAGAGAGAGAGAAACACTGATGTGAGAGAGACACATCGATTGGTTCCTCCTACACAACACTGACCAGGGCTGGGGATTGAACCTGCAACCCAAGTACATGCCCTACCAGGAATCAAACCCACAATCCTTCAGTCCACAGGCCAACACTAACTACTGGGCCAAACTGGCCAGGGCATAACTTTTGTTTTAAAATCTATTTTGTCTCATATAAGTATTGCTACACCAGTATTGTTGTTTGTTTGTTTCCATTTTCATGAAATATCTTTTTCCATCCCTTTAAGTCTGTGTGTGTTTTTCTATATGAAGTGAATCTCTTGTAGACAGCATGTGTAAGGGTCTGGTATTATTATCCAGTCAGTTTCCATGTATCTTTTGATTGAGCATTTAGTCCATTTGTATTTAAAGAAATTGTTAATACATATGTATTTATTGCCATTTTATTATTCATATATTTTATCTTTTTTTTTTCTTCCTCTTCTTAACGTACACCCTTTAACATTTCTTGAAATACTGGTTTGGTGGTGATGAACTCCTTTAGCTTTTACTTGTCTGGGAAGATCTTTATTTATTCTTCTATTCTGAATGACAGCTTTGTTGAGTAGAGTAATCTTGGTTGTAGATCCTCACTTTTCATCACATGGAATATTTCATGCCAATCCCTTCTGTCCTGAAATGTTTCTGTTGAGAAATCACCTGACAGTCTTATGGGAGCTCCTTTGTAGATGATTAAATGCTTTTCTCTTGCTGCTTTAAGACTCTCTCTTTGTCCTTAACCCTTTACAATTTAATTATGTTGTGCTTGGTATGGACCTCTTTGGGTTCATCTTGTTTGAGACTCTCTGTGTTTCCTTGACTTGCATGAAGGAAGCTTCACCAGGTTAGGGAAATTTATCATTATTTTTCAAATGGTTTCCAATTCCTTGCTCTCTCTCTTCTCCTCTGGCAATCACATGATGTGAATGTTAGTATGCATGAAGTTGTCCCAGAGGCTACTTATACTATCTTCATTTTTTATAATTAGTTTTTCTTTTTGCCATTCTGATTGGATGTTTTCTACTTCCTTATCTTCTAAATCTCTGATTTGATCCTCTGCTTCCTCTACTCCACTATTTTTTTTATTAATTTACTTTTGTTACAGATGTTTCTCCTTTTCTCCCCATTAACACCCTCCTCCCCATCCCCCTACCCCGTCCCCAGCTTTATTGTTCATGTCCATCGGTTATGCATACATGCATATAAGTTTTGTGGTTTATCTCTTCCCTCCCCCCCACCCTCTCTAATGAAGGTTGTCAGTCTGTACCCTACTTCCACATCTCTGGGTCTACCCTGTTCCTCAGACTGTTATGTCCATTATATTCCACAAATAAGTGAGATCATGTAATATTTGTCTTTCTCTGCTTGGCTTGTTTCACTTAGGATAATACTCTCCAGGTCCCTCCATGTTGTCTCAAAGGATGAAAGATCTTTCTTTCTTACAGCTGCATAGTACTCCATTGTGTATATGTACCACAGCTTTTTTATCCATTCATCTACTGATGGACACTGGGCTGTTTCCAGATCTTAGCTATTATAAATAGTGCTGCTATGAACATAGGGGTACATATTCTTTCTGGTTGGTGTTTCAGGTTTCTTAGGGTATATTCCTAGAAGGGGGATCACTGGGTCAAATGGCAATTCAATTTTTAATTTTTTGTGGTAACACCATAGTGTTTTCCATAGTGGCTGCAACAGTCTGCATTCCCACCAGCAGTATACTAGAGTCCCCTTTTCTCCACACCCTCGCCAACACTTGTTGTTTGATGATTTGTTGATGGCGGCCATTCTGACAGGTGTGAGGTGATACCTCATTGTTGTTTTAATTTGCATCTCTCTGATGATTAGTGATGTTGAGCATTTCTTCATATGTCTCTTAGCCTTTTGTATGTCCTGTTTGAAGAAGTGTCTATTTAGTTCCTTTGCCCATTTTTTAATTAGGTTCTTTGTCTTCCTTTTGTTGAGTTGTACGAGCACTCTATATATTTTGGAGATTAACCCCTTATCTGATGTATCATTGGCAATTATGCTCTCCCATAGAGTGGGTTCCCTATCTGTTTTGATGGTTGTTTCTTTTGCTGTGCAGAAGCTTTTGAGTTTGATGTAGTCCCATGTGTTCATTTTTCCCTTTGTTTCTGTTGCCTTAGGTGATGTATCAGTGAAGATTCTGCTGCGTATGATGTCCGAAATTTTGTTGCCTACATTTTCTTCTAGGATTTTTATGGATTCATGAGTCACATTTAAGTCTTTTATCCATTTTGAGTTTATTCTTGTGTATGGTGTAAGTTGATGGTCTAGTTTCATTTTTTTTTTTTTTTTGCATGTAGCTGTCTAATTTTCCCAACACCATTTATTAAAGAGGCTGTCTTTACTCCATTGTATGCTCTTACCACCAAGACATTAATTGAGCATAATGTCTTGGGTCAATTTCCAGATTCTCTGTTCTGTTCCACTGGTCTATATGACTGTTCTTGTGCCAGTACCAGGCTGTTTTGATTACAATAGCTTTGTAGTATAACCTGATATCTGGTATTGTTCTTTCATTTAGGATTTTTCTTTGTTTCACCATTTTGGCTATCTCAGTGGTTTTTGGAGCCTGCCAAATTTTCCCTGTGGATGTTGGTGTTCTGCTGTTTGTGGCTCCCTCTACTGGGTTTGGATGAGCGTGGGAGGACCCATGTTAAACATCACTGTCATGTCTCTCTTTCCTGAGTAGATTTTCAAACCCAGGAAAGGTTCAGTTATCCTCTAGCTTTTTGTCTAGACACTATTAGTCGCAGTTACTTGAAGAGCCTTGGGTTCTAAGTTGAATGAAAACCTTCCTCAGGTGTTCAGCGTAAGAGGATTTCCCAAGGGTGGAGCAGATGCTGGTTGTTAATGAGCCTCAATTTGCATTTCAATGGCCCACCTGGGTGGGGTTGAATCTCCGAGGGAGGGGCTGCCACCTCTCCCCAGAGCCCTGGGAAGGAGTAAGATGGCCATTGTCCTGCGTGGCCGCAACTTGGCCAAAGCTCTGAGCACCCTCCAAATCCTGAGTGCCCCCACACAGTTCTAGTCCAGTCTGCCCTCCTTCTGCCGGAGCCCAAGGTGAGTGGCTGTGGCTATTTTAGCACTCTGTTCTGGCCCTCTGTGCTGTGGAGTGGGCTCGGGAATTTAACCCTGAGGGCACTGCTCACAGCTAAGACCACTGCTGTCCGTGGGCTTCCAGCCCCCCTCTCATGCCTCCGCAATCCAATTAGGATCAATTCAGTGTCCCTGGTTATGTGGTCCTCACAAGCTGCTTTTCTGTTGTTTTTTCCCGATGATTTGTCTTTATTTTAGTTGTAATTCCAGTTTGGGCCTGGGAGATGGTCTGTGTAGCTTCCATTCACTCTGGCGCCATTTTGGAATCCTCCTACCTCTCTTTTTTCATTGTAACAAAGGATGCAGTTGCTGGCATTTTGAGTCCCGATGGTTTGTGCAGCTGAAACCTCTCAACACCATTTGTTGATTCATTCTTGAGACTGGCTGGGATCCTCCATCTTGATACCACAGGAATTAGAATGAGGGTCCTCTAAGGAAGGACTGAGTAGGATCCCACTCAATGCCTGTAGCTGAAGTTGGGGCTTTTCTCTTGCACGTCCTGGAGAAGGATCACACCTCTCTGTGGGCTCTGAGCCCACACCACACAGAACTGTTGTTTATCTTGGAAATATGTCTCTACTCCACTATTGATTCCATGTAATTTATTTCTCATTTCAGTTAATGTATTCTTCATTTCTGATTCGTTCTTTCTTATGTTTTCTATCTCCATTTTTATATTTCCTATCTCTTTCTTGAAGTTCTTACTAAGTGCATCTACTTTTCCCCTAAATCAATTGAGCATTCTTATAACCAATGGTTTGAATTCTGCATCTAGTAGATTGCTTGTCTCCATTTTGTTTAGTTACTTTCTGGAGTTTTGTACTGTTTTTTCATTTGGGACATGTTCTTTGTATCCTCAGTTTGGCTGCCTCCCTACCAAGGTCCAGCATCTGCAGGTCCAGGGTTTCCCTCAGGTGTGGACAGAGTTGGCAAGAGAGAGATGAAACGTGAGTCAGAAGGTACTTGGTCCTTCTGCTACCTCATGCTAGAAGAATCTTTATTTTTATACTTCAGGCTGTATGACAAGTTACTCATCATTTTTTCTTTTGACCTTTAAGCAAGTATGTATAGATATTCACTTCCGCTTACACAGCTCTTAGGTATTGGTACAGGGTTAACAACTAATTATTTCACTTTCTCATCCAGACATAACAATGACATTGTATCAGCTCTTAACCTTTACAATTACCTTCACCATGTGACTCATTGCTTAGCAACCTTCTTGTTTACATTTAACTTCTTCCTTTCACATACCCTCTATCTCAATTTCTGTTACTTACTCATAGACCTTGACTTTTCCTCTATCTAAGATCTTTTTAAGCTTTTACATTCTTATCTTAAATTCTTATTACTTTCTTGCCTGTACTTTCTGCAGTCTATTCTGACATCTATATTATTAATCATCTACATGTTACTTCTATAATAATTCCTAACAGACAGATAACAGATAGAGAAAGCAAAGAATAGTCTCCTTCAGTTGCCATCATGCATTTTTATTTTTCTTATTAGCCTTTGTCTTCAGCCACTGTTCTTTGTGATTCCTGCCACACAGTGAATCCACTTCTCCAGGGACTATGTCAAACCATGGAGGCCTTCATAACTCCCGGGACTATGTCAAACCATGGAGCTCACCCATGACTATGTCAAACCGAGGTGATCGCTGTTCCAGTGGCACCACTCCCAACACCTCCCTGTGTTTGTTTCTATGTATTAGGTAGAGCTGCTACATCTCCAGGGCTTGGTAGAGTGACCTTATGTATTAGGTATCCTATAGGGTCCAGTGGCACTCAAGCTGGGCACTCCAGGTGCACACCCTGTGTAGACTATGTACACCTTCCTGTTGTAGTTGAGCCTTGATTGCTGTTAGCACCTCAGTTGGAGGGATTTATTACCAGACTGACTGACTGCAAGGACTGGTCATGACTATCATGGAGGATCAGCTGTGCAGGGGCCAACCCTACAGAGCAGGACTTACTTCAGCAGGGTGCTGATGCGTGCTGAATTTGCCCCTTGAGTGTGTCCCTTGTGGAGGAGTTTGGGTGGTGTTTTAACATGGTCTGAAGCTGTTCACTGAGTGTGTTTGATTTGGGGCCTCTCAAGTAATGCAGGCCAAGGTAAGCCACCACTTGTGCCCTGCCCTGGGGCCACCTGGCATGAGTTACAGGTGGTTGCTACTTGTGTTGGGATTGGAGGTAGCCAGGTGAGGACAAGCTGTGAACTAAGGCCAGTTGATGCTAGTGCTGGGCCTGGGGCCACTTAAAGAGAGTTATGGGACATGCTGAGGCCAGATTCTGCTTGTTTGAGAGATTTTAGAAAGTCTGAAGCATGAGCCAAGAGAGACCATTTGTATGGAAAAGCCACTGGAAACAGCTTTGGGTGGGCCCGCAAGTTGTGTGGGGTAGAGTCTCAGGGAATCACCAGGGCAGGGCAAACAGTGTTAGCCTGAGTGATGGACACTCAGATATGGCTCCCTGTGGGAGGAGGGCTCAGAAAAGAAACAATGGCCTCTGCCAGCACTTCTGTCTGGGAGAAAGCTCTCCAGCTCTTGTCCAGATGCCAGCCTATTTAGTTCCTCCCCATATGCCCCTGGTGCCTCAATGCAAGTCCTTGCTGTCTCTCTTCTCCTTCTGGCACCCCTATGATGCAAATGTTGGCATGCTTGAAGTTGTCCCAGAAGCTCCTTACACTATCCTCATTTTTTCAGATTCTTTTTTCTTTTTGCTGTTCTGATTGGGGTTTTTTTGCTTCCTTATATTCCAAATTGATGGTTTGCTTCTTGACTTTACCTACTCTTGTATTGATTCCCTGTAAATTATTCTTTATTTCAGTCCATCCTTCATTTCTGACTGGTCCTTTTTGATGTTGTTGATGTTCTCACTAAGTTCCTTGGAAGTCTCCTTAAGTTCCTTCTTCAAGGAACTTAGTCTCACTAAGTTCCCTGAATGTTTCACCAAGTTCCTTGAACAACCTTATAACCAGTGCTTTGAAGTCTGCATCTGATTGATTGCTTATCTCCATTTTGTTTAATTCTTTTCCTGGAGTTTTGTTCTTTTCTTTCATTTGCGACATGTTTCTTTGTCTCCTCATTTTGGTTGCTTCCCTGTGATTATTTCTTTGTATTAGGTAGAGTTGCTAGTCTCCTAGGCTTTGTAGGGTGGCCTATTGTTGTAGGTGTCCTGTAGGATCCAGTGGCACAGCCTCCTTGATCACCCTAGCTGGGCCCTCGAGGTGCACCCCTAGTGTGGTCTGTACACCCTTCTGTTGTAATTGACTCTTGATTGCTGTTGGCATGTCAATGGGAGGGATGTCAATTACTCAGGCTGGTCAGCTGCAAGGACTGGCTGTGCCCACTGACCACTGGCCTCTGACTCCCTTGGAGGATCAGCTGCGTAGTGCCCATCACACAGAGCAACACTTACTTCATCAGGGCTCTGATACCCACTGAGTCCACTCATTGAGTGTGTCACTTGTGGAGGGGTTGGGTGGTGGTGTTTTGATGTGGTCTGAAGCTGTCCACTGGGTGTGCTGGCTCTAGGGCAAGGTCAACCATTGCCTGTGTTCCATCCAGGGCCACCCAGCATAAGCTACAAGGTGAGCTGCAGATGGCTGTTTCTTGTGCTGGGCTTGGAGGTGCCCAGGGAAAGCCAAGTTGTGGACCAAGGCTGGTTGCTTCTAGTAGTGGGAGTCCTGAGGACACTTAACGAGAGGTATGGGGCTCGCTGAGACCAGATGCTGCTTGTTTGAGAGATTTAGGAAACTCTGAAGCAGGATCCAAGACAGGCCAATCCTATAGTAAAGCCTTTGGAAACAGCTTGGGTGGGCCCCAAAGTTGGGTGGGGCAGGGCCTGAGGAAATCACCAGGGCAGGGAAAACGGTGTAAGCCAGGTTGTTGGAGTCCCAGATATGGCAGCTATCTGCCGCTCCAGGGAAGGGCTCACCAAAGGAACATCTGCCTCTGCCAGCTCATCTGTCCAGGAGAAAGCCACCTCTCCAGCCCTCATCCCAAGGCCAAACAGCTCAGTTCTTCCCTGTATGTCCCTGGTGCCCCTCAAGCTGCCTCCCCTCTGAACTTAGAGGGAGCAAGTCCAAGTAAGTCTGTGTGTGGGCCCTTTAAGAGGAATTGCCTGGGGCTCCTGCAGCCGCACCCTCCCTCAGCCTCAGTTCCCCCTGGTTTTTCCAGCCAGAAGTTTTGGGACTTCTCTTCCTGGCACTAGAACCCTGAGCTGGGTGCCTGGTGTGGGACAGAGACCCCTCACTCCTCAGGGAGGACCTTCCCAGCCGAGGTATCCCTCCTGATTTTTATCCATCATAGGTGGGTGTGGGACCAGCCCATCTACACCTCAGCTCCTCCTACCAGTCTCAATGTGGCTGCTTCTTTAATTTTGTATTTGTAGGATTTATATTCAGCTCAGTTTCAGGTGGTTCTGAATGATGGTTGTGTTGTAGTTTAGTTGTAATCTTGATGTGGTTGTGGCAGGAGGCGATATCGTATTTACCTACACTGCCATCATGACCCTACATCAGATGAATTTAATTAATATCTTCAGAGCATTCTACTGTTGTGGTTCAAGAGAACTGAGAGACCACCAGAGCCAAATTAAAGCCAAATAGAAAGCAAAGCCGGCCGGCGACTAATCCCAAGTTCTCGGAGATCAGCCTCGATATGCTTTATTACATGTCTTTTATACCTTACAGAAAATAGGATCTTCTTGATATAATGCCCAGGGATACAACAATGCTGTATACAATTAGTTTGCCTTGTGGATAACAGGAACACCCAGGCCTACCCAGGAACACCCAGGCACACCCAGAAACACCCAGGAACACCCAGGCCCACCCAGGTATTTCAAGGTACATTGGGTCACAGTTAGCCCCGAGCTGCACAAACACAATGCAAGCCTAATTCCTTGTGAAGGAGGCAGAAATGATCAAGTCAAGTCTCTGCTCCTGCTTAAGGAATCTGCAGAAAAGATCAGGTCTCTGCTTCTGCTTTATGCAAACATAGGCAGAAAAGGGCAGCTTGCAAACAACTGTCCTTGAAGAACTGATCGTACTGATTCCCTAAATGCCTGAGGTCTTGCAAACAAGCCAAAGGCACTCCCACTCTGCAAACAGGGGGAGAATGAAGGGACAAGCATACATGCTGGCCTTCATTGGGAACAGTACAAGCAGATTACTTGCAAAGACAAAGACATTAGACAATGGGGACTCAGTACTGATGCGGAGCTAGCGTTGGGAAAATGCCATGATTTGCCCTATAAAAATAAAACACTGACAGTCCTTTGGGCTGCAGCCTTATCTCCTGTTTTGTGTGTGTGTGTCTTTTATGTTCATTCTCTTGCACCAAAAACCCAGGACCACAATAAGTCATGCCCGTGACAAGTGGCGCCAGTATGTTCCTTTTGGATGACTTAAATATATTCATCATACTGTAGATACATATTCACATTTTCAATGGGCAACTCCTTTAGCCTCTGAAAAGGCAGACTCAGTTATTACACATTTGTTAGCATGTTTTGCGGTAATGGGCATCCCGCGCACCATAAAAACTGACAATGCCCCCGCATATACATCTAAAAAGTTGGCCACGTTTCTCACTAATTATAATATTAAGCATCTTACTGGCATTCCTTTTAACAGTCAAGGTCAAGCCATCATTGAATGGGCTAACAAAACATTAAAACTTCAATTAATAAAACAAAAAGGGGGAGATGGATATGAGTCTCCCCAAAGACAACTTTTAAAGGTACTATTTACTCTTAATTTTTTAAATCAATGGCAAGCATTAGACCAATCAGTAGCTAGGACACATTTTTCTAAATCCCTTCAGAAATCATCTGTTTACCAACCAGTCTACTATAGGGATATGGAAGGATGCTGGAAACCAGGGGAGGTATTACAATGGGGGCAAGGATTTGCTTACGTCTCTACAGGAGAAGAGTGTGAGTGGCTACCAACCCGACAAATAAAATGCAGAGATGTCAAAGTGCAGCCACAACGAAGAGTTCATCAGGGAATTCCAGGAGCTGAATGTTCAAGCTCGCACGTCCACAGTGGGAACGCGGAGAGCCATGCCTCCAACATGGGGACAACTGAGGAAGTTGACATAAGAGGCTGAGGACATCTTGACACAGACCCAACAACCACGCACCCCAAGTTCTCTCCTTCTAGCCATGCTGGCCATAGTTTCATGTCAGGTGAGGTTTGTTTATGCTGACCTTATCTATTGGGCTTATATCCCTAACCCTCCACTACTGAGGGCTGTTTCATGGGGAGAACCAGAAGTACTGGCATATACTAATGACTCCCATTGGATGCCAGGCCCTTATGACTCCTCACTTCCATTATACCCAGAGGAGGAGGGGCAAATGGTCAGTAATTACTCCCTCAGGTCCGAGGGTGCCCCAATTTGTTTTGGAGTATCTTCTCATTGCCTGCAACCCTCTCATGAGGCATGGGGACTCCAGTATATACATTCCTCTTTTGCCTTCTCTACTATAATTATATCTGTACAAGCCTTTAAGGTTCATGAAGGAAATGCCTTCCTTGAAGATCCCCCAACTCTATTATCCCTCAGCCCTCTTCCTATAGCTGAGCCCGGGATAACTCATCTCACGTGGACTCGTTGTAGAGGGAAGTACCCTAAGATTTTAATTAATGATTCCAGGAATAACATACAAGTCATAGATTGGAGCCCTCATGGAGATTTTAATACAAAGTTCTCCAGAGTACCTCTTAAATGGCATAAACATAATGGAATCCTGGAAGGGCATGGGAATGAAATTATTATTCGGCACGACCGAGGCCTCACTGCTCCCATGCCTCACTTAATTGGCAGTATGGCAATTCAGGGACATCTTTGGAAATTACTGGCTGTCAAAGAAGCCATTAACACATGGACCGGAAACATGTCCCTGAATATGTCTGATGATAAAAATCCTTTTACTGTACAAGTACATGTTAACAACTCTCATTATATTTCAGCTTGCATCAAATTCCCATTCATTCTTTTAGGAGGACCAGTTACTTGGAATGCTTCCACTGGAGGTATCACCTGTAAGGGAAGCTGCTCTTTTTATACTTGTTTGAATAGAGCCATCTTTAACCATTTTAACATGACTAGGGATAGTATTTACTTATTAAAAACTAGAAATGAAATTTGGCTCCCAGTAAATCTTACTAGACCACGGAGTGAATCAGCCAGCATGATGCAAATTTATCAATTAATTAGTGATCTAACGCATCATACCAAAAGAACAATAGGTTTGATTATTGCCACTATAGTAGGTCTTGTAGCAGTCACCGCTACTACGGCTGCTGTGGCTGGAGTAGCATTACATCAGGAAATTCAAATTGCGGATTACGTCTGCCAATGGCATAAAGACTCCCATCTGCTGTGGCAGCAACAGCATGATAATTGATGCCCAAATAGAGGATGACATCCTTAACCTACAACAAACTGTTCAATGGATGGGAGATCAGACACAGCTTTTAGCTACTCACTCTATTTTGCGATGTGATTGGAATTCTACTCAAGTCTGTGTAACCCCTATTCCTTATAATGTAACTCATGATTGGAACCGTATAAGAAAATTGTTATGGGGACACAAAAACACTTCTCTCAAAATTCAGAAACTGGAAGCTCAGATTATGGAAACCTTTGTGCGGGAGCTTCCTAGATTAAATTGAGAAGATATTTTTCAGGATATGGCTCAACGACTTACTAACCTTAATCCCACGAGCCAGATAAAAGCTATTCTTACTACTACCATTAGTAATTCAGTTCTTGTTCTTCTAATCATTCTTTTTGCATTTGTAGTCTTCCGAAGATGGAGCAACAAACGATTAATGATGGGGAGACAGAAGGAAATTATGGCAGTCCTCCAACATGTGCAGTCACAGAAATCTTGAAAAGAAAAAAAGGGGGAAATGATGGAGGCAGAAATGATCAAATCAAGTCTCTGCTCCTGCTTAAGGAATCTGCAGAAAAGATCAGGTCTTTGCTTCTGCTTTATGCAAACATAGGCAGAGAAGGGCAGCTTGCAAACAACTGTCCTTGAAGAACTGATCGTACTGATTCCCTAAATGCCTGAGGTCTTGCAAACAAGCCAAAGGCGCTCCCACTCTGCAAACAGGGGGAGAATGAAGGGACAAGCATACATGCTGGCCTTCATTGGGAACAGTACAAGCAGATTACTTGCAAAGACAAAGACATTAGACAATGGGGACTCAGTACTGATGCGGAGCTAGCGTTGGGAGAATGCCATGATTTGCCCTATAAAAATAAAACACTGACAGTCCTTTGGGCTGCAGCCTTATCTCCTGTTTTGTGTGTGTATGTCTTTTATGTTCATTCTCTCGCACCAAAAACCCAGGACCACAATAAGTCATGCCTGCAACACCTTGAGATTGTGGGGGAGGTCAAGTCTCTGACTCAAGTCCCTCCAGGCTCTGTGGACTCTGTCAGACACATAGCTGGCCCCCAACAATTTCTTGGTTCAGGGAGTATTCCAATTTACTGAGGTTATTTAGATAAAACAGGTTCAGCTAGAGGGCACACAGTGACTTTCCCAATCATCAATTATGGAACTATAAACAAGTCAGCACAATAATTTACCAATCATCAATTATGGGGTTATAAACATGTCAGCACACCACCCCAAAGCAACAGAACATACATTTTTTTTTCTTCTTTATTGATTTTAGAGAGAGGGGAAAGGAGAGAGAGAGAGAGAGAGAGAGAGAGAGAGAAACATCGATGAGAGAGAACACCGATTGGTCTCCTCCTGCATGTCCCACACCAGGGATTTGGCCCACAACCTGGGCATGTGCCCTGACCAGGAATCAAATTGGTGACCTCTTGGTACATGGGTAGAAACTCAACCAATGAGCACACCGGCCGGGCAGAATATACATTCTTTTCAAGTGCACATGGAACATTTTCTAGGATAGACCACATGTTAGAGCATAAAACAAATCTCAATAAATTTAAGAAGATTTAAATCATATCAAGCATCTTCTCAGAGCATAATAGTATGAAACTAGAAATCAATCATAAGAAAAAAACTGAAATACATACAAAGAAATGGAGGCTAAATAACATGTTACTAAATAATGAGTGGGTTAACAATGAGATCAAGGAAGAAATCAAGATAGCTTGAAACAAATGAAAATGAGAACATGACAACCCCAAATCTATGTGACACAGTGAAAGCAGTCCTAAGAGGGAAATTCATATCATTACAGAAAAATCTCAAATAAACAATCTAACTTTATACGTAAATAAACTTGAAAAAGAAAAACAAACAAAGTCCAAAGTGAGTAGAAAGAAATAATAAAGATCAGAACAGAAATAAACAAATTAGAGTCTAAAATATAATACAAAAGATCAATGAAACCATGAGCTGGATCTTTGAAAAGATAAATAAGATTGACAAACCTTTAACCAGACTCATCAAGAAAAAGAAAAAGAAAAAAGAGAGGACCCACCTAAATAAAATCAGAAATGAAAAAGAAATAACTTACACCAAAGAAATACAAAGTATTTTAAGAGAATATTACAAACAACTATTTGTCAATAAACTGGAAAATCTGGAAGAAATGGATAAATTCCTAGAAATCTGTAATCTTCCAAAACTGAATCAGGAAGCATCAGAGAATCTGAATAAACAGATTACAAATAGTGAAATTGAAGCAGTAATAAAAAATAAAAATAACAAACGAGAGCCCTGAACTGGATGGCTTCATAGGTGAATTTTACCAAACATTCAAAGAAGAACTAACACTTATCCTTCTCAAACTATATCAAAACATTCAAGAGGATGGAAGATTCCCAAGCTCATTTTACAAGACCAGCATTATCCTAATTCCAAAGCCAGATAAAGACACTACAAAAAAAGAAAATAATAGGCTACTTGATGAACATAAATGCAAAAATCCTCAACAAAGTGTTAGCAAACTGAATTCAGCAATACATAAAAATGATCATGCACCATGATCAAGTTGGATTCATGCCTGGGTTGCAAGGTTGGTTCAATATCCTCAAATCAATTAATGTGATAAGCCACATAAACAAAATGAAGAATAAAAATCACATGATCATATCGATAGATACAGAAAAGCGTTTGATAAAATTTAGCACTGATTTATGATAACTCTCAGCAAAGTGGGAATAGAGGAAACATACCTCAATGTAATAAAGGCCTTATATGACAAACCCACAGCCAACATCATACTCAATGGGCAAAACTTAAAACATTTCCCTTAATATCAGGAACAAGACAAGGATATCTGCTTTCACCACTCTTATTCAACATAGTACTGGAAGTCCTAGCCACAGTGATCAGACAAGAAGAAGAAATAAAAGGCATCCAAATTGGAAAGGAAGAAGAAAAATTGTCATTATTTGAAGATGACATGATACTGTACATAGAGAACCATGAAGATTCCACCAAAAAACTACTAAAACTGGTAAAGTAGCAGGATACAAAATAAATATCCAGAAATCAGCTTTGCATTTTTATTTTTATTTATTTATTTTTTTAATCCTCACCTGAGGACATTTTTCCATTTTTTGTTCAGATAGAGTGGGAGGGAGAGAGAGGAAGAGAGAGAGAAACATCAACTTGAAAGGGACACATCCAATGGCTGCCTCCCACACGACCAACCAGGACTGGGGACAAACTGAAACCAAGGTAACGCGTCCCTAGCAGGAACCGAACCCAGATCTCTCTTGACCACAGGCTGATGCTCCAACCGCTGAGCCAAACTGGCCAGGGTCAGCTTTGCATTTTTATATACCAATAATGAACTATCAGAAAGGGAAACTAAAACAACAATCCTATTCACAACTGCTTCAAAAAGAATAAAAGATCTTGAAGTAAATTTAATGAAAGATATAAAAGACCTGTACTTTGAAAATTATAAAACACTGAAGAGGGTACAAAAAAGTTGAATCATATATCGTATTCACAGATAGGAAGAATTGACATCATTAAAATGTCCATACTACCCAAAACAGTCTACAGATTCATTGCAATTCCTATCAAGATACCAATGATGTTTTTTACAGAACTAAAACAAATATCCTAAAAATTTATATAGAAACATACATAGTGCCCTGGCCGGTTTGGCTCAGCGGTTAGAGTGTTGGCCTGCGGACCAGAGAGTCCCGGGTTCTAAGAGCACATACCTCGGTTGCAGTTTGTCCCAAGCCCCGGTTGGTGTTGTGTGGGTGGCAACCATTCAATGTGTCTCTCTCACGTCGATGTTTCTCTCTCTCTCTCTTCCCTCCTCTCTCCCTCCCACTCTATCTGAAGATAAATGCAAAAGTGTCCTCGGGTGATGATAAAAAGAAAAAAAGAAAGAAACATACATACTAAAAAAAAAAAAAAAAAAAATAGCTACAGCAATCTTGAGGAAGAAGAACAAAGTGGGAGGATTCACGCTACTTAATATTAAACTATGAGGCCATAGTAATCAAAACAACATGGTACTGGCATGAAAACAGACATATAGATCAGTGAAACAGAACAGAGAGCTCAGAAATAAACACATGCCTTTTTAGCCAACAAACATTTGACAAAGAAAACAAAAACATACAACGGGGTAAAGATAGGCTATTCAATAAATGGTATTATGATAATATATGTACCAAAAATGAAATTAGGCCACCTTCTTACACCATACACAAGAATAAATTTGAAATGGATTAAGGACTTAAATGTTAGACTCAAAAAAGAAAATCTTAGAAGAAAACAGGTAGTAAAATCTCAGACATTTCTAGCAGCAGTATTTTTTCTAATATATTGCCTCAGGCAAGGGAAACAAACAAACAAAAAACAAATGAGACTACATCAAACTAACAAGTTTTTGCACAGCAAAGGAAACCATCAACAAATGAAAACGCAACCCACTAAATGGGAGAATGTGAATGTATTCAACAATGATACATTGGATAAGGGGTTAATATCTAAAATTTATAAAAAACTTATAAAACTCAACAACCAAAAAACAAGCAATCCAATTAAAAAATGGACCTGAGCCCTGGCTGGGTGGCTCAGTTGGGAGTGCCATCCCGTACACCAAAAATGTTGTAGGATCAATTCCCGGTCAGGGCACATACCTTGGTTGCAGGTTTGATCCCCAGTCAGAATGAGTGCAGGAGGCAACCGATCAATGCTTTTCTCTTATATCAATATTTCTTTCTTTCTCTCTCTCTCTCTCTCCTCCCTCTCTCTCTCTCTCTCTCTCTCTCTCTCTCTCTCTCCTCCCTTTCCTCTCTCTCTCTAAAATCAATAAAAACATATCCTTGGGTGAGGATTTTTAAAAATGAACCTGAATAGACACTTCTCCAAAAAGAACATACAGATGGTCAATAGACATATGAAAAGATTCTCAATGTCACTAATCATCAGTGAAATATATAAATTAAAACCACAGTGAGAAGTCACCTCACATCTGCCAATGGCTATCATTAATAAATCAACAAGTGTTGGCGAGGATGTGGAGAAAAGGGAACCCTCATGCAATGTTGGTGGGAAAGCAGATTGGTGCAGCCACTGTGCGAAGCAGTATGGAGTTACCTCAAAAAATGAAAAATGGAATTGCCTTATAACCCAGTGATTCCACTTCTGAGAATATATTTGAAGAAATACAAACCAGTAATTCGAAAGAATATATGCACCTCTATGTTCACTGCAGCGTTATTTACAACAGCCAAGATTCTAAAGTAGTTCCTATCAGTGGATGATTGGGTTAAAAAAGCTGTGGTACAGTTACACAGTGGAATACTACTCAACCATAAACAAGAAGGAAATCTTACCCTTTGGGACAGCATGGATAGACCTGGAGAGAATTATGATAAGTTAAATAAGTCAGTCAGTGCCTGGCCAATGTGGCTCAATGGTTGAGCATCAACCCATGAACCAAGAGGTCACAGGTTAGATTCCCGGTTAGGGCACATGCCCAGGTTGTGGGCCCAATACCCAATGGGGGGCATGCAGGAGGCAGCCAAACAATGTTCTCTCTCATCGATGTTTCTATCTCTCTCTCCCTCTCTCTTCCTCTCTCTCTAAAAATCAATAAAGAAGAAAAGATAAGTCAGAGAGACAATTGCCAAATGATTTCATTCATATGTGGAATCTAATGAACAAACTAACAAAATGGAGACTCATAAATAGAGAACAGACTGACAGCTGTCAGAGGGGAAGGGTGTTGTGGGGCTGAATGAGAAAGGTGAAGGGATCAAGCAAAGAAAATTTTAAAACTCAGACATAGACAACCATATGTTAATTACTAGAGGGAAAGGGAGGAGGGGAGGTAGAAGAGTGTATAGGGGTATAAATGGTGATGGAAGACTTGATTTGGGGTGGTGAACACACAATACAATATACAGATAATGTGTTGTGGAATTGTACACCTAAAACCTATATAATTTTGTTGAACAGTGTCACCCCAATAAATTCAATAAAGAAAAAAAAACATTAAAAAATAAAAGTAGTTGGAACTATGCTGGGAACAAGAATAGACAAGACATATGACCGTTAAGATAATAAAATGTATTTTTGGTTTTCAAGAAAAGAAGAGAGCAATTTTGTCCTACCATAATAAATCTTGTTCTGTCTTTTCTGTGATTACTAGTGCTGAAATCTCAATACAGTTATTTTAGTTGCCCTGCATGGAGTCTCCCACACACATAGTATATGGATCAGCAAAAGATTTGGACCAGTTCAAACTCAGAAGGAGCTACCCTTCTCTTGCCCTTTTCTTTCTCAGATTTTCCTCTGAGCTCTTGCTGCTCTTGTTAACTGAACTCTGTACTCTGTTTCTTCAACCAAGTAAGTCTACAGGTTTCCTACTGAAATAATAGCCACCTTGCATGGTGCAAACTAGAGCTGAATATAAAAACAGGAAACCCACCCCCCTGCCGTTTCCTTCTTCCAAGTGTTGACTCCTCTCCAATATCGACCTGCTGAGTCATTCTTCAGTACTTTCAAATAGTTGGTTTTTATATTTTATCTACTTTATAGATAATATCTGTGGAAGTGTTGGTCCTGTTGGAGCTATTCAGTCATTACTCTAAGTGAAATATGTTGTGTGTCCATTTTTCCTACTTTTCATGTCTTTCTTTTTCTTTTTCCTATTTCATGTAGGTTAGAGTGATGATCATTAGTTTTACAGCATATTCTATAGATTATAAATTATGGAGGAAGAATCATGATGGGAATAATGGACAAATTGGCATTGTCCAGAGATCATGGATTTAAATCAAAATAAAATAGAAAAAGTGAGCATATTTTTGGATCGATGAGTTTGGTGGTTGGAAATATGACCAGATGCTTTGACATAGCTTACATAGGTGGAGTCCAATTCCCTTACCCTTCACTATGGGCTATAGTGATTCATTTTAGCAAATTGTATGTCATGGAAGTGACACTGGGTAACATCCTAGACTAGATTTAAAAGCTGATTCTCCTTGGGACATTTACCTTTGGAACCCTCAGTCAAAATGCTAGGGATACCATGTGGAGAAACTAAATAAAAATAGAATTGAGGTGCCTAAGGTCATCCAGTCTCCAGCTATTTGAGTCTTCCTACTGCAGGCACTTAGAAGTTTTCAAGATGCTCCCAACTACTGTTTGACTGCAACTTCATAAGAGATGCAGAGCCAAACCACCCGAGTCATTCCTGAATTCCTGACTCTTAGGAACCATGAGACATCACAGTGATTACTGCTGTTTTAAGCTACTAAGTCTTGAGGTGATTTGTAGTGCAAAATAAATACCTAATATGGCAAGGGATAACTTCGTTAGATGGGAGCAGATATTTTTGTAAATTTTTAAATGTGGAGTAAAAGGTGAATGTTGGAATGAAGAAGCAAAGTATACTGAACAATTGTTATTTTCAGTCACCCAAGAACTGAGTCCTGGAACCATGCTTTATTAGACCTCTCATTTTAGAAAAATTGAAATATTTTCCCATTCTCCTGAGAAATTATAAAAGACACTGAAATGGCTTTTTGATGTGCCAATTAGGCTAGGACAAACTGCATTCTCTAGAATTCCCTTTCTAGTATGTTCCTGCTTAAGTCATTCTACAAGGGAGATTCTTTCAGGAGAGCTGAAGGGCAGAAGGGAGGCAGCAGCCAATTTGTAGCATACTCACACCTTTTCCCAGTTATCCAAACACTAGTTGAGGTATGCTGGAAAGGGCTTTGCAAATGTATTAAGATCTCAAATCAGTTAATTTTGAGTTAGAAGGGAGGTTATCCAGGATGGGCCCGAGTTAAATCAGGTAGAAGCATTTTAAGGAGGCACTGGGCCTTCCCTGTGGTTGAGACTCCAAGCTGCAGAAGTAAACAAACATGCAAAACATTTTTACATTTGGAACTTCAGCACTAACTTTGTTGTTGATCTGCTGATTCACCTCAATGACATAAAGCAGCGGCTGTGTCTGCAACTACTCTCCCTGCCCTCTGGATCCGCTTCAGTTTCTGTTAACTCCTGGACCAGCTGTGTACGTTCAGTTTCACGACAACCGCCCCAGCTTCTACAGGACACCCTAGTCACCAAGGTCAGCAACAACAAAGACAGGCATGATTCAGTCCATCCTTGTGGGATTCTAGCTCATGCTTATAGGGTGCCCGTCTATTCATTACCTTCCCTTCTAACTGCCAGACTGTTGGCTTTGGGCTCAAACATTACATAGCCTTGCAGAAAAAGACTGAGCAGCCAGCCTCCACAATCATGAAGGTAATTTCCAGCAATAAATCCTGTGGTTCTGCTTCTTTGGTTCAACCCTAATAAGCACACGTTGTGAGATCTATCTTCACTATATTATGTATTGTTGTATAACAAATTATCCCCAAACTTTGGGACCTTAAAACAAGTATTTATTATCTCACCATTCCTGTGGATCAGGAATCTGGGCACAACTTAGGTACATGGCACTGGTTGAAGTTCTTTAATGGGCTGAACTCAAAGAATCAGCAGAATTGCAGTCATCTCAAGGCTCAAGTGAGGGGCCTTGAACTTAGCTGTTGCTTCCAAGCTCTTGCAGTTGGCTGTTGGCAAGCTTCAGGTATTCACTCACTGGCTGTTGGCCAGAGAATAAGTTTCTTTCCACATGGTCCTCTACAAGGGGCAGCTCACAATATGGCAGCTGGCTTCCCTCAGAGTGATGAAACAAAGAGCAAAAGAGGACACTATATTAGTTTGCTAGGGCTGGCATAACAAAATACCATAGACTCGGTGCCTTAAAAAACAGAAATTTATTTTCTCACAATTCTGGAAACTAGAAGTGCACAGTCAAGGTGTCAGCAAGCCTGTTTCCCACAGAGGCCTCTCTCCTTGGCTTGCAAATGGCCACCTTCTCATTGTGTCCTCACATGTTTTATCCCCTTTGTGTTGTCTGTATCTTAATTTCTTCTTCTTATAAGGACACCTATCATATCAGATTAGGGCCCACCCTAGTGACACCATTTTAACTTATTATCTCTAAAAAGCCATGTCTCCAAATAGTCACATTCTAAGGTAATGGGAACTAGGGCTTTGACATGTGATTATGGAGGGAGGCCATAATTCAGCTGTTAAGAAGCACCTAATACAGGTATGACTTAATATGACACCCCTTCACGTTTGCTGTATTTTGTTCATTAGAAGTTAAGTTACTATGTCCAGTTCATACTCAAGATTATGTACAAGGGCATGAACACGAGGAGGCAGAATCATTAGAAACCAACTCAAGGCTGTCTACCACACCAATTCTAGGGGGTGTGGGGGGGGGGTGATTTGAGACATTCACTTTCCCAGGTGCTCTTGAAATTATATGTGGGAATATGGCCTATGCTCTATCAAACAGGATCCAGTAGGCACAGAAACAGGAACCATACGGAATCTAGTCTAGCAAATAAGTAAAACCATATTGGTGAAATCAGTATTCTTTGTCTACACTGTCTGAAGCACAGCCTGTTGGTTCTTTCTGTAATGGGGCATCCATATAAATTTCACTCTATCATAAACTTCAGTGATTTGTGGTATTATGGATTATGGAGTCTCCTGACCTCATTCTTTGGTCAACTAATACCATATTTACAACCATATTTAGACCCTTTGGCCATGGTTATATGAAGACCTAAAAAACAAACAAACAAAAATAGATGTCAGTTTCTGTAATCAATCAAGCTATAATTTAATTTAGTTCTGTTTTTTTTAATCTGATGTTTTTTATTAGGTCAAGATGTATGCCATATAAATATTCAATATTGCATGAAGAAAGATGTGTGCACTGACAAAGTATAATAGATGTAAAATGCTTAATTAAGTAAATATGTATAATATGTTATTTTTGTTTTGCCATATACCCAGGGTAATTCACTAGATATAAACTGTGGCAAAAATTTTTCTGAAAAAATTGATTAAATTTTGGAAGAAATACCTTTAAAATATTTCCTGATGGAATGGTTCACAGAGTGGCTGTGATTGGAATTTTTAAGTTACATCTATTTTTATTTTTTTCAACAATATTACTATATCCATCCATATAACTTTAAAGACAGAGTGCCTCCCCTTTTAACATTCTCTAGGTCAAAGTAAGGGAATGCTTCTTTATAACTGCAAATGAAGTTAACAAAAATACTTCATTAACTCTCTACAGGGGAAAACCTGAAAAATAAAAACCGATTAGAGCATAAGAATAAAACCTACACTTTTTAATTTTCAGATGTTACTACAGGAAGTTCACCTCTAGTGGAAAGAGGTAAAGAAAGATGGAAGGGCTATATCAAGGAAGGAAGGAAGGAAGGAACGAAGAACGAAATTAACATTGTTGGATTCTAAAAACAGTAATATTTTGTAACAGAAATTTTGTCTATTGGTCCTCAGTCAGTCTCTCTCCCCACCCCCACCCCCACCCCCACCCCCAGGATCACCCAACTTTTCAAGTTTTCCTCATTTAGGAGCAAAGTTTTCTGTAAATAACAATAAGTGATAAGTGCAGTTAATGGACAAGTCTTGAAGAACAATACTTTCAGGTGGCATTCAGCACCTTAAAAACTGCATTGATTTTATTATAACGTTGTAAAATTATAAATACACTGTAAATTATAGTTACAAATATGTGTATTTTAATTTCTAGACATACAGGAAAAATTCGATTCCAGGGGATATGTTTTAGAATACAAGAAAGTTCAATGGAGAACATAGGAATAGATTTTTTAGACTCCCCAAACATTCTTGATATATTTTCTTATATTCCCCCTTTTACGCTTACTTCCATTTTAAAGTGAAAATTATATCTCTATGGCTGTCCCTAAATGTTATATGAAATAACGCGTATGTCATAAATATAAACAACCCTCCTGCACCTACCACGTGTTAACCCTAAAGCCAACTGCAAACGGGAAGGGGCGGAGCGCCAGCCGCTGCCAGGGCTTGAGCGCCGCGCCGGAGGAAGCGGCCGCAGCCGGAGGCGCAGAGGAAGCACTGCGACCGCTTGGCGCCCCCGCCCCTCGCCGTCCCGGCCGCCAGTCGGGGTCTGCGGGGCCTGCCGTGACCCTCGACACCAAGCACTGGGTGAGCGGCGACTCCAGGACCATGGCCATGGCCATCGTGGTGGCTCCGTCTTCCTTAGCCCTCGGGGTCTCGAGCCCGGCCGCGGCCCCCAGCTCGTACGGGGTATTCTGCAAAGGGCTCTCCCGCACCCTGCTCGCCTTCTTCGAGCTGGCCTGGCAGCTGCGCACGAATTTCCCGTACTTCTACGTTGCGGGCTCCGTGATCCTCAACATCCGCTTGCAGGTACATTTTTAGAGCCGTGATTACGCTAACGGTCTGGGCCAGCACAATGGCGGACTCCCAGGAGGCCTGGCGGCGGAGCGGAGCTGCAGCTGGGGCCTCCTCAGTCTCGCGAGAGTGCCTGGGCGCCCTCCGCGGCTGCGCTCAGCGCTCTTCGCCGAGCTGGGGACTGTCTGAGAAATCCTGCTGTGACTAGAGAGGGCGAATGGGATTTTTCTGCAACTCTGAAGAATTCAGTTAAGGCCCACGACAGTGTTTAAGAAGCTGTGAATCCTTAAAACAAAATGAGGACGAACAGGATGCATAATAAAAAAAAAATTTTTTAAAGAAGGCGGATAAATTTTTCAGGAAGAAAATGTAAAATACAACAAATTAATGGTTTGGATTAAAATGAGAAATCATAAATTTCGGGAATATTGGACAGAATTGTAAGCGAGATATTGAATGAGTAAGAAGCTGAAGATCTTAAGGATATGATGCAGAAGGCATATATTGCTTCGTCCCTCAAGAAAAAACAATGACAATCACAAATTTTCAGTGAGAAGAAAAAACTGTACAAGAAAAGCATCCTTCAAATATCGAACAATGTAAAATGCTGCAGGATTTTAAACAGAGGGTTGGAGTGTAAGAAAGTGGACTCTGTTCCAGTGCCCCTGTGAGTAGCACAGCTCAAGACCTTGGCGCCAAAGAGAAGGAAATCCAGTTACAGCACAAAGCTTGGCTATTTAATGAAGAACATTTAAATAATTATAATAATTTATGTAAATGCTGTTTATAGTCTTTTTCTTTTAAGAGAACACTTAATTTTGGTTACAAAGTAGATTATAAATGTCACCCTTGATAATGTAAAAGTACAGTTTTCAGGTGGGGATGTTGAAGGGAGGAGAGGGAGGTAAATGGAATAATACTGGTGTCTTTATAAACTGGGAAATTGAAAGAAACAATCTTATTGATAGGAGAAAAAGACATTTTATTAGAGAGTAGCCATAAAGTAGCTAAAGTAACAATGTAACCATTTTAAACAGGGAGGAGAGTAGTAGAGAATAGCAGTAGATCAATAAGAAATGCCTGAAAGATGGAGGGTCGGGTGGAAAAACTGAGAATACCTGTTATGTTTGAATATAGAGTCAGGAGATGTTTAGTGTTTCAGTGAGTCTGGAGATGAGTTAGTGGTCTGCAGATTTTTTTTTTTTTAATAGGAAAACAAAACTGAGGCAATTATGAACCCCAGGAAAAATTTAAAAATTTTCAAGAACTACACTGCATACCTCAGCTGTGAATAATACTAGTCATAAAGTCAGTCATAATTATGTGAACACTGAATATGGATATAACAAATGATTATGTAACATTGTGGGGGTTGGAGAGGTGTTTGTAATAGGGGAGAATCAATTTTTTTTTTGTAAGTATTGAACATGTTATTCTAAAAAACTGCAATAAGCCCTGGCCAGTTTTGCTCAGCGGTTAGAGCATCAGCCCTTGGACCAATGAGTCGTGGGTTCAATTCCAGACAAGGGCACCTACCTCGGTTGTGGTTCATCCCCAGCCCTGATGTGTCTCTCTCACATCGATATTTCTCTCTCTCCCTCCCTCCCACTCTATCTGAAGATAAGTAGAGGGGAAAAAAAAATTTGCCCGGCCAGTGTGGCTCAGTGGTTCCCAACCTATGCACCAAGAGGTCGCTAGTGTGATTTCGGTCAGGGCACATGCCCAAGTCGTGGGCCAAATCCCCAAGGAGGGTCATGCAGGAGGCAGCCAATTGGTGTTTCTATCTCTCTACCTCTCCCTCTCTCTGTCACATCAATAAAGGGAAAAACATTTTTAAAAACTGCAATAAGAAACAGCAAAGAGTTAAAAGTGGTTGTCTGGAAAAAAAAGAATCAGGGATGGGAAGAGAAAAGGTGAAGATTGCTGTTTTCCACTACCAGTCTAACAGTATTATTTTGAGTTTTCTTTATATATTTCTTGGATTAAAAAATAAATTTTATTTTTAAAATTGTTCAGGTAATTGAAATGCACGCCACTGGTTAAAAGCCACCAGAATAAAAGGATTGGGTTTTTAAATCAGCAGAATTTAAAATGTAAACTAATTTTATAATCTTAGATGAGTCCATTAATCTGCCTAAGCCCCAATTTCCTCAACTATTAAATGAGAGTAAAGTACCCTCCCCTTGACCAGTCAGTCTGAGAATTAAAAATAAGCCTGCTTTAGTGCTTGATATATGCACAATAAACTGTATTTGTTATAATAGAGTATCTCAACATATGAATAAAACTTACAACTCACTCATGTGGGATGCCTGCTTTTCCAGTAGAGATTTTCAGTCCTAAAGAAGATACGTAGGGCAGTAATACTAGGAGTGTGAGGAAGAGCCTCCAAGAAGACATTTAAACTGAAAGGAGCCATTATTTGCCAAGGTAAAGATTTGAACTGTTTGCAGTTTCTGTATTTCCACTAATTGTGTCCAACAAACAAGTATACTCTAGGGTTGTAAAATAAGCGCCCCATTCAGCACCATGTCTGGATTTGGGTAATTGTTCTTTCTACCCTTTATTCCTTGTCTCCAGCCAAACTGTTGAACACATCTTCCTCTTTCTACTTACACTTCCTTCTGCCTTCCCTACTCTTCCTGTCCCTGCTCCTCATGGTTACTCTGCCTGTGTTTAAGGCTAAACTTGTCAACTTTTTCCATCAAGGTTTCCCTAGAATCCTCTGACCAGATTAGAGTTCATTTCTTTTACTCCATCTAAGGATTGTGTTAATAGCAATTTATACCGTTATCATTGGCTGCCTTATTTTTGCCTAATTATTCATTAATTATCAGATTTTTTTTTAATATCAAGGAAGACAGATTTCTATAATCTCTGCCCTTGGTAATTACATATTGCTGTGATAGAGTACGGGAACTACGATATTTTAATTAAAATATAAATGTGATTTGATGCTGAGAGACTTACAAATGTGGGGCATCACTATTCCTAGACGAGGAGGCACTAATGTCTCAGTTTGTAACATAAAAGAATGTGATTGCCATTAGCCCTGGAATGGTGAGATACAGAGATGCTCTATTTGGGTGGCAATAATGAACATGTGCCCTCTTTTTTTTTTTTTAACCATGTGCCCTCTTCAACCTGTTTTTTCAGATCTGTCTTCTGTTCCATTGAAGAAACTAAGTCACTTTAGCAGACTTATTATTTATCATTCCTCCAACTAGATTTCAAGCATTGTGAGTAAAGATACTGTATTTTACATCCTGGAATATCAACAAATACGTAGTAGAAACCAAATGAAAGCTCTTTGATTTGATATTTACTCTTCACAATTGCTCTTAAACCTAGCTGTGTATTTTTCTTCCCACATGATGTAACTCAATGAAGTTTCCCAGGGGAGAAAACAATATTTTTGCCCTGACTAAACCAATTATTCTAATTTATGAGTAATTTTATTACTTTTGGCATCTTTTCAGGTAGTATCTGTGAAGCCAAAGATTTTTTGTTCATTGCTCTATCTGTCCCTACCCTAGAGTATTGCCTAATGCAAAGCACATAATAAATATTGTTGAGTGAATGCCAAATTAGTTGGTTTTTGTACAAATAGTCAATAAAGGAAATAAAGATATATTTACCCATGGCAGTAAGGTGATCCACTTTTTTGCCCATAAATTGAGCTTTTTCAGACCATCATCAATATTGATTGGTCCAGAAATTCTTCAAGCATAACAAAGCAAAGCAGTATTGTAATTCTGACCAATAAAGAAGACGAGTTGTTCATGAAGTATAACTGATAAAAATGATGGGAAATAGTGACTGTTAGTTTAACTATAAACATGATCATAATAACATATAACTTAAAGGTTAGAGAACAAGAATTCTTTAAAATTGAGAGTAAGATCACCTGTAATTACTTGGCTGAAAGAGCATATCACTATCGGCATTTTAAAATTTTTACCAACTTTTTAATACCAGGAACTATGAAAAGTTATTTATATTCAAAAGCTCCACAACTCTCATGTGCACCCTAGGAGGAAGACATTTTCATCATTATTTTTCAGATAGTATTCAGTATGATTTGATGTGTAAATTCAAGTATTTTATACTCTGCTGCCTAAAGTCATTTGGCCTATTTGTAGGGGAGAGGAAGGAAGGGGATGGAGGGACACAGGAAAGGACATTTCCCCTAGGATGAGCCAAACCAGCCAAGGAGTACAGCCCTGGCTGGTTTGGCTCAGCTGTTAGAGCGTCAGCCCTCGAACCAAAGAGTCATGGTTTCGATTGGTTTCGATTCTAGTCAAGGGCGTGTACCTCCGTTGCAGTTCAGTCCCCAGCCCTAGGTGGAGTGTGAGAGGCAACCAGTCAATGTGTCTCTCTCACATTGGTGTTCCTTTCTCTCCCCCTCCCACTCTATCTGGAGATAAATGGAAAAATATCCTTGGGTGAGGATTTAAAAAAAGAAAGGAGTAGAGATCAGGTAGTCATGAATTTTGAGGCTGTGCCCATCACTGCCCTGAGGAGGCCTAACTAAATTCTGTTACAAAATCTTGCAGTTTTATTTTAATGGAAGCTTTTCCTGCTGGAACATCCATAGCACTTGATAGAGTCAGGAAGAATATAGGACTTGCGTGTGGAGACATAAAGGGATGGGAATGGAAAATTTAGGAATATAGGGGCTAAAGGAGAGGGAGAGAAGTCTAATGCTCTGGCCAGTTTGGCTCAGTAGTTAGGGTGTTGGCCCATGGATGTAAGGGTCAAGGGTTCAATTCTGGTCAACGGCACATATGTGGGTTGCAGGTTCGATCCCTGTTACTGGTCAGGGTTGTGCAAGGAAAAACCAACCAATCAATATGTTTCTCTCACATCAATGTTTCTCTTTCTCTCCCCCTCCCTCCCTTCTATCCTATCTAAAAATCAATGGGAGCCCGGCTGGTGTGGCTCAGTGGTTGAGTGTCGACCCATGCACCAAGAGGTTGCCGGTTCAATTCCCGGTCAGGGCACAAGCCCAGGTTGTGGGCCCAGTCCCCAGTGGGGTGCATGCAGGAGGCAGCCAGTCGATGTTCTCTCTCATCAATGTTTCTATCTCCCTCTCCCTTCCTCTCTCTAAAATCAATAAAGAAAAAAAATTTTTCTAAATAAAAATCAATGGGAAAATATCCTCAGGTGAGGATTAACAAAAACAAACAAAATACCAGAAACTTTGAACCTGGAAAGTAGTCTGAAGAGTAAACTTAGAAGTTTCCAGGCAAGTGGGTCAAGAAAAGAACCCCAGCAATAACTATCAGAATCCCCCACAGCTGGGTTGGATTGAGTTACATCAGTCTACTTCTTTCTTGGATGACCGTGAGTGTGGAACTTCCTTGCAGTTTTTACAAGAACACTTGATAGCTTATTGCCCAGCAGGGTGACCACCAGGCCAGGTCATAAATTTTTTGCAATTGAAGTCAATGCCTTCTCACCCCCAATTTCCACAGATACAAATCTCAGCAATGCTCTTATGACAATTGAAAGGCTAAAGAACACTCGGTGCCTACCACAAATGAAAAGAAGAAACTATGGAATTCTTAGTAGTTTAATTGCAGTACGCCTGAGGATACCCCTTCCATTTTCTGCCCAAACTAGGTATCAGCAGCAAACATCAGAAAGTTTTTTTACATTCTTAATGGCTTTCAAGCACCAAGTATGTGGATTTATTCACAGTAAGGTGGTGAAATGTATCAATGAACAATACGGAGGAATGTAGGTCATTCATATATTGAGCGAGGTAGAATAGGTATACGTTCTTATATGAACCAAAAAGAGGAAAAATAAACCACACAACCAAAAGGCCAAAATCACTAATGAAATACTGTACCTAGAATATCTTGGCTCTGAAATCATTGGCACAGTAATAGAGACTGTATTCAACAGATAAAAAGATATTTAATTTGCAAATAGAGCTGTTTTAGCTTTTTGATAGAAAACTTTGAAAGCATCTTAAACTGAATTCAAAGAGGAATATAATTGATAGAAGCCTTAAAATTCAAAGGTCAAATTAGATCTATAGGAAAAGGAAAAATTATTTTTAAAACTAACACATTTAAACATGGGGCTGAGTAACAGAGGTACCAGTATACAAGTTAAGATAGTGACTCTGTCTTCTGAAGCTTTATCTACATTGCTGTCCTGCAAAATTGCTAAAATTGAAAATAGCCCATCTGTCACCTGTGATTTTTTTTTAAATAACCCCCTTCCAAAAAAAAAAAACATTGTCTAACTTTTTTCTGAATTTATCAAACCAACCATCTGACCAATTTTTTAGATGAAGGTTTATTCTGGGCAATCCAGCACAGCATAGATCTCTATAGATTGCATTAACCAGTGTCACAGGTAACTGGACGGTGTAAGTATAGGTTTTGCAGATGGCCCCCCTTGTTTCTGCACTTCAATAAAGGAAGCCCCTGGCTCAGAGGACATGAGGTTTAATCAAGAACAGCTGACAAGATACCTGAACTAGGAGAGATTCAACATTGTTACATTCTTTGAAATCTGTATTGATCCATGTATACTCCCACTGAGACCTTTCAAGACAACATGGCTTGAACGCTAAAATATCTTCTCAGCTGCAGTTCTAGGCACTCAAGCATGAGCCTCTTTTGGCATTAGAAACCAATTATTTACAACTCTCCTGTTCTCAGGTGTAAGCAAACTGAAAAATAAATAAATAAAATTTATTATTTCAAGACTATAAAAAGTTTCTTTTGGAAGGAAGTAATTGGCAAAAAAGCGAAGACCACTATTTTTCCATTAATTAGGTCTCAGAACAGAACGGTTCTCTCCAGACTGCATGGGACTAGCTATGGATGTGATAGCAGTCGCTTTTCTTGGATGGTGGCTGAGGTCTCTAACACGGGCTCTTGCTATGGAGAGGGGAGGCACAGAGCTTCATCTCAAAATTCTAGTTTAATGGGGAGAATGCAGTACATCAGTAGGCACTGCCCAGCCTGTTACCCAGGCTTCATCTTTTACCAGTCGTTTTCTGTGCTACTATTATCAGAAACAGGCCTCTGCTTCCTAGAGCTTCCCCTCTCCAAAGTTAGTTCATGAGAAGTGAGGACTTACTCCTAATGAGACGTTTACTGCTAAATCCCACTCCTAAGAAGCAAGGGGGGTATGTAGTTGTTTAAATTTTTTTTTTTTTTATCTTGGTCATGAAAGAAAAGTTTAGTAACATTAAAATATACATCTAAAAACTAAAACAAAAGATGCTTACTTCTAATAAGTACAAGGTAATATTCAACCTTTTATCTGAAAGGGATACTTTCTAAGCCAAACTATCCTCAGTATCTGAACCTAAATATAGCCAGTGTGATTAGAATTTCACCTTTCCTAAAGCAAGATTATCCCAGGTATGATCATTAGGAAATCTCTTTTCATTTTTTCTTTCAGTTTTATGAGATAAAATTGCCATAGAGCACTATATTTAAAGTTTAGGGTGTACAACATAATGACCTGACTTACATATATTATGAAATGATTACCATAGTAAGTTTAGTTAACATCTATCATCTCATATAGATACCAAAAAAAAGGTATTTTCCCTTGTGATGAAAACTTAGAATCAACTCTCTTAGAAACTTTCAGATATACTATAAAGCAGTGTCAATTATACTAATTATGCTGTACGTTATATCCCCAGTACTTACACATTTTTTGACCACCTTCGTCCAATTCCCCCAGCCCCACTCAGGAAAATTTTTATACAGTGCCCAACATAATGAATAGTGTTTAAAAATCTAAATGTTATGTAGGCCTGGATATACATGTGTCCTCATCATCGTTATCATGGACATGTCAGAGCACCCATAGCACAGTTCCATGGAGTAAGAGTACACTTTACAAAGCCCTTAGGGTTTTTATATTCTTCCCAGCATCAAACTTGACCTCCTGCCCCATCAAAATTAACTTATAACCCACATATAGTCAACATTTATTTTCTAGTTTGTTTTTTATGGCTTCTACCACTGAAATATGGTGATATATAAACCCTAGCAAAGATTTCTTCATTATTGGTAGTTTTTAAATATGTTATAATCTCTAAAATTAATATATTGCAACCTATTATATTCAAAATTGTAATATCATTTGCAAGCACAATTTTACTGCCTGCTGGTTTTCAGATTATATATATTTCCAGCTACTTTGGTTTCATTTCAATAATTTTATTTAAAAAATCAACTCAGCACTATATATACACACAAATATTTCTAAAACTTATATAAATATGTCAGTTTTCTTATAAACCTTCCTTTCTGTTTTTATCCCTGGTGAGTTGGTCATGTTTGTCCTCTCTGACAAGGAACACTACTAGTGTTCATATAATTTTTACGTGCACACATACCCTACACAACTTGGTGACTAGGTGATCTTTGTAGAGTAGACATATAAGTGTTATTATACACATAGTGATAATTACTCAATTTTCTTTCATACGTTCTGTAGATTTTTCTCCTATTCTGCAAAGATAGCTTGGATTCCTAATGAGAGTCTGCTTCTTTGTTTTAAAAGTTATGTCTGTTATGAGATTATGTGTGTCTAGCATTTTTATTCCTTGATTGATTTTTAACTTAAGATTGTAAAAATATTTCACTTGCTTCAGCTTGGAATGAATTTTTTTTTTTAATCCTCACCCGAGGACACTTTTGCATTTATGTTCAGATAGAGCAGGAGGGAGAGAAGGAGGAAGAGAGAGAGAGAAACATCGAAGCGAGAGAGACACATTGACTGGTTGCCACCCGCACAACCCCAACCAGGGCTGGGGACAAACCACAACCGAGGTATGTGCCCTTAGCGGGAACCAAACCCGGGACTCTCTGGTCCGTGGGCCAACGCTCTCACCACTGAGTCAAACTGGCCAGGGCTGGGATGAATTTTTATTTCTAAATAATCAAGTGTTTTCATCACATATAAATATAATAAATATTTGCCAGGGCATATAAAATTAATACATGTTGCATTATATATTTTATATTCATATTGTCTCATTTTTTTTTGTACTAGCAAGTGTTATAATGACAATGATGCTTGCTTTTTAAAAAATGTTGAATAGCCTGGCTGGTGTGGCTCAGTGGATTGAGTGTCGTCCCATAGACTGAGAGGTCCCCGTTCGATTCCCAGTCAGGGCACATGCCCAGGTTGTGGGCTGGATCCCCAGTGGGGGGCATGCAGGAGACAACTGATCTATGTATCGCTCTCACATCAATGTTTTTATCTCTCTCTCACTCTGTCTCTAAAAAATCAATAAAAATATATTTAAAGAAAAATAAAAAATGTTGAGTAATTGTTAGTTTATAGGCCATTCTAGGGAAAGTTTGTAATGCTCAATAATATCCAAAACAATCCAGTGAGAAAAACAAGTAAAAATGGATCTTCAATGATCCAAAAATGGATCTTTAATTCTCTTGGAATATAGAAAATCTGGTAAAGTCTATGAAGCTAAAGGTTTCACCCTTTTCAGGTGGCAATTAAGATGCCAACAGTAGTCCCAAGTCAGTTTGTCTCAGCTAGCTGATTCCCAAAATTAGGATAAACAGTCAACGTTAACATGACAGCCAAATTGGCCTGCTGTTTCCACACTATAAGGAAACACCAACCTGTCAGTGCAAATGAAGTATGAAGAGGAGAAGGAAAGATATCACCATTTTCACGGCCCTTTTATGGGCCTCTGTGCAGAAGTCCCTAGAGCTGGAATTCATCCATGCATTCCTGGTCTGTCTCATCAAGAGGAGCGAACTCAGAGACAGAAGAAAGGGAATTAAGTCGAAAAAAATAGAAACAATCAAGCTCTTAAGATACAGAGTTTTACTTACATCTGAAGACCATGTTGTGTTTCTTCCGTGTATGCTATAGACTTTGATCCAGAAATCATTGAATGAATCTCTTAATGCAAGGTTCAAAAAACATGAAGAACAAGGACCCCAGTGAAAGCACAAGTGGCACTTTGCTAATTCTCCACTTCAGCCAGGCAGAGCAGGGGTGGGAGACATCGGCTATTTTAAAGAAACAGAAAACACTTAAGTGGCAAACCAGGTAGCTAGGTGATTGGACAGTATCCAAAAACTGTCAATAAATTTTGCTAGTTTATCAATGGCATATAGATATGGTCACAACACCATCAGAAATGCATCAACTAGTGTTATCCAAAGAAGAATGATTCTGGAAAGAGCCAAGCTGGTGAGGATGCAGTCAGCTGATGGGAGTTTTTTACTTCATCCAGTCAACGCAATTAACCAGTACACTGAACCCATTCCCCAACATTTCAGTTATGAATTCTCCCATTGCAGCTATCAGAAAAATATTTTCAGTTCCAGATGGCATTTCTGTAAAAAGAACCCAGAAAGCTAATTGATTTTTCACTGTCAAAATGTTGTAGTCCTGGCCAGTTTGGCTCAGCAGTTGGAGCTTTGGCCCACGAACCAGAGGGTCCTGGGTTCAGTTCCCGCTAAGGGCACGTACCTCGATTGCAGTTTGTCCCCGGCCCTGGTTGGGGTCGTGTAGGTGGCAGCCACTCGATGTGTCTCTCTCACATCGATGTTTCTATCTCTCTCTTCCTCCCTCTCTCCTTCTTGTTCTATCTCAAGATAAATGAGATAAATGTAAGAGTGTCCTCGGGTGAGGATTAAAAAAAAAAAAACTCAGCCAGTGTGGCTCAGTGGTTGAGCGTCAACCCGTGCACCAGGAGGTCACCAGTTCGATTCCTGGTCAGGGCACATGCCCAAATTGTGGGCCAAATCCCCAGTGGGAGGCATGCAGGAGGCAGCCAATCGATGTTCTCCTTCATCGATGTTTCTATCTCTCTCTCCCTTCTTCTCTCTCTAAAAAAAAAAAAAAAAAGTTGTAGTATAATATCCAGTTTGATACTTTGTACTTTTATATTTAAAGTGCTCAAAAAAACTCAGGTACTATCTCACATATTTTCTGAAAGATTTTCCTTTTATTCCAGCCATAGGTCTGAAGTATGAGCAAGGAGATTCAGTGTCACAGACCTTAATGAGAAACATTATCATTACTTTCAATCAGCTACTGATTTCTAAATTAAACAGTAAATGTGCCCACTCATCACTGGCACTGGCAACAGTTTTCCACTTGTGAGGACATCTGGAAAAGTAAAGTCAGGTATGCAAACATGCAAATATGAGATAGATTTCTTTACACTGTTTGTACTTTCCTTTTCAATTGATAGAAGTTTGACCAAAATGCAATTGCAACACAGAAGGATACTACAAAAATCTATGGTCAACAGTTAATTCTTGTTTCATGAGGATAGTGACAACTGGCTTAGGTCTGGAAGCTTTTTAGTATTTCTTGAAGAAATGGATAAAAAGGGAAATGATTTTCCAGAATTAGGTAAAAGCATATGCAAAGCTACCAAAATCAGACCTCTCTCTAAGATTTTACTCTGAAGTTTTGAGATTTGTTTCCAATAAATTACTACCTATTTGATTCTGAATAAGTTATTAGCTGAGAGAAAAGCAATAGTAAGAAAAATATAAGGTAAACAACAAAGCGGAAAAAAAAAGTGAGGGTTAGAAGGAGTTTCTCCTTTTTATTAATTATACTTTTGGTAAAATCCTTTGTCCCATAAAAAATAATTTAAAGTAAAATAGATTTTAGCTTGTTCTTTTGCTTCAACAAACAAGTAACTCTAATGTGGTTTTTCAACCTTGACTGTAAATTGGAATTACCTAGGGAGCTTTAAGTATATATACTGTATTAACGCCTGTGAGGCACCCATAGGGATTCAGAGTTAATTGGTCTGGAATATATTACTGGCACTCATTGAGAGCTCCTTAATGTGTGCTTTACAATGCCTCCTAAAGCCAGGCTCAGAATCTTTCTACCCACAAGCTGAAAATCTATGAAGATTCTCCAGGAACAAGACAGGATTTTGCCCACCGGTCCTCTTACAATGTATTGCCCATTCAGCCAATTTTGACTCTGGTTGATAAATAACCTGTTTCATGTTGGTCTCACTCTATCAATAGTGACACTCTCATGCCTGAGGCACTCACCTAGGCCCATACTACTTATGGGAAACCCCCCCCCCATTCAGGCATTTATTCACCACAGCCAATGCTGTGGCTGGACCAGCCCTTGTGGTTCTTATGATTGTGAGACCCACCTCAGCAACAGCCATCATGGAATTTAAAGAACAAGATGTATTACTCACAAGTCCTGGAGTATAGACAGTGGACCCAAGTCCACACATGGAAGTCAAAGAGAGAGAGAAAGTGCAGACTTGGGGTTCAGTCTTTATTGGGGTTGAGGGTGGGGTACCAAGGTTTCACAGGTTCATTCTTTATTGGTAAATTGAAAACATACAAATGGGAGTTAGGGCCCAGCAAGGGAAAAGCAGAGTCACTCAAGTGGTCAGTTATGTAGGTTACCCAAGACTTTCTAAATGGGTAACTTCGTGGGTTGGAGCAACATGGCTTCTTATCTAGGTGTTTTACTGGTATCTGTGTCATTCACTTGGCAATATGCTTGTTCAAGATGGATGTCTTTGAAATGGATGCCTCAGCAATCAAAAGCTGAATCCAGGCACTTATACTCTATGACCTCGACAACCACAAAAGCTTCATGAGGAACGGGTCCATTTTGTTGTTGAGCACTGATCTATTTCCAATTCCTAGAACAGGAAGGGCTTGTCAAACAGCAGGCCCTCAATAACTATCTGTTAAAGGAATGAGTGCTAACTTAATTGGCAATCCTATTGGGAACACAGAAAAGGAGAAAATGAACAAGACTTGGCTGTGGGACTAGTATAAAAGCAAGAAAAGAAAGTAACTCCTTAAAACTAGGGGAAATTTTACAACGTATGTATGGACTCATGAAAGATTGCTGTACTAACACTGAAATAACCAAGACTGCTCTCTAGTCTTTGTGGTTCTAACCAGAAGTCATACAGAATCATAAAAACTTGCAAGTCTAGAACCCAGGAGGTGGGGAGCCTTTGTACTTTGCTTCATGAAAAAGAACAACTTCCAACCCAAGGAACTGGAGCTATGTAGGAAACTCTAGATTTCATGGCAGTGGGGCAAGAAGGCCCTAGAGATCTCTGATGTTTTCTGAAATGGTATAGAAGGCTACCGGAGAAGAGGACTCCATTGGTAGGCATGGTTTAGCAGTTGACAAAAGCCAGATAGCAACAAGTGAGCCAGGAGATGCTTAGTCATTAAAGAGTCCTTAAGTTAAAGAATGCTTAAGTTCATAGTTCATAGTTAAGAAACTCAATCTAAAGGATATACTGACAAATATGCAAATCACCATAAGCTATGAGTTAAATTCAAAGTCCAAGCTAATACTCACATTTTTAAAAATTTGCAATAACTCAGCTCCTGGGTTGAACTGCTTCTACATACTTCATTCTTTAAATGGTTGTGTTATATATTTATCATGAAAAAAGCATCATGGTATGTATAAATATGAGGTAGATTATTACAAACCATTTGGGCAGAAAACAATTAATTAAATCTATGTATATGCTATAGTGACAGTCCAAAATAATTAGTCTAAAGTTATAACAATGACCACAATTAAAATCAGAAAATTTGTGAACGTTGATTTTATAATTGTCAATAGAAAGAATGACATTTCCTCCAAGGAATAGTGAGAACATACATTCAGAGGTCTACTTTAGCCTAATTTTTTTAAAATCCTGACTTCTGGGGTGATATTGAGTGTATACTGGTAGAGTGATGAACTACTACTTATATGTGAATATAAGTAAGGTGATTCAACTGAAGAGCTTATGAGCTCCTATCATTAATACTACCTTTTCTGGCTTGAAGTCTTCCTGTTTCCTCACTGTGTCTGTGACATCTCCAGTGAAATAACATACATGAGCTTTCTATTTGACTCTTTCTATTGTCTTTCCCCTCCCCAAGCCCACATTTATAGAGCTCCCTTTAGTCTCAGTGAAGCCAGCAGCAAATGCTCCCCCCAGCTGTGATGATCTGTCTGATCCTGTCAATAGCAAGCTTTTCCATTTATTTACCAGCAGAGAAATAGGCTCCTGGTTCTTTCTGAATCACAATTTGGAACTTTCGTACATTGAATTTAGCAACAACTCCCTTTGATAGTCACTAAATTAAAGTACTAGCCTTCGTGTTTATTTAGGTAAAAAGAGACCTTGACTGTTTCTTTGGCTGTATCCTAGCCCAAGAAATAATTAACTGGGGCCAGGGGCCACAGCTTGAAGGGATAGTTATTTCATCTTTCACAAATGGAGGATATTTGTCCAGCTTAATCACTGCTATTCATGAACATCCTTTCATGTTTCATTGTAGATTTTTGTTTCATCAAGCATACTCTTAATTTTCAAAACTGAGGGCTACTTTTTTTTTTTTTCTTAAAGTCTTTAGAGTGAAAACATATCCCACTGGCTCTTCTTCATGGCAAACCTAGGATAGGGCCAATCTGACTTACTAACATCAACCCTAAACTGACAAGCATTCCAGTCTCATGCTCAAAATAAGAATGATTAAGATTTCTTTGGTCTTCTAAGGCTGCATTTATATTGATTGTTTTTTAAGTAAAATCTGAAAAGCTATAGTCTGTGACATGGGATTTAGTGTAGAAGGAGACAAAAACATTTGCCTTTATATGTTTCTCAAATTCATCAAACTTTTCAGATCCATCTGTTCTTGTGAATATTGGTCCCAAGGTCCTGAATAGGACATAGATTACTCTAAATAACATATCCAGTGTCTCAAATGACAGAATTGAGAATGACTGTGTGATGATGCAGACACCCCTTACAGGGTGTCCCTGGCCCGGAGGAGATGGGGTCTAATCAAGATCTTGCAAGGAGAAGCCACATACTGATGGAGAGCGGATAAACCACCTGAGACACTGAGGAAAATGGCATGTCCCTCTCTCTCAGAGATCAGTATAGGTATGGGTTTCTATCTGATATATACACTCAGTAGGGTTCAAGAAAATGTGCCTTGCTGTGCTTAATAGGTCTTTTCTAATGCCATCAGCAATAGACCTAGGGATCAGAGATACAACTATTTCATCAGTAGAAATGAGTTATTTGTTTCTCTCCTATGAATCACGTGGCTGGATAAATTGAAACAAACAATGATTACACCCAAACTCTTAAAATAAATGTTTATTTGGTGGGTGAGAGAGGGTAGTTAACAAAAAATCAGTGATAATATTTGTCTTTCCCCGACACTTTGGTCCCAGGTTAGAATATGGCCATGTCAGTCTTTCTTCTCCAGATTGTATGGGACTAGCAATGCATGTGTTGGGAGTAGTACTTCTTGGACTGTGGATTGGCTGCTGTTGAGTTCCCCACAAATGTTCTTGTTATGGAGAAAGTGGAGGTGCAGAACTTGATCTCACCTGCCATTCAAACATGCAGATTACAGTACATCAATTGCAATAACCCCAGCCTATGGTTGGTCTTCTTTTACTAGTCCATTGTTGTGCTTCTTTGTCAAAATTAGGGCCCTCTTCCTTGGAGTTCCATGTTCCTAAGATTGCCACATTAAGTATGGACTTGGTTACACATTTACTCCTTTACCTCTAAAGTCCACTTATTAGAAACAAGGGTTACCCATAAATTGGCTCAATTACTTTAGCTTGCTTACTAAAGAAAAGTTTAGTAACACTAAAAACTAAATAATATTTTTGGTTATCATCTTAAAAAGAGTATGAGATCATCAGATTATCTCAAGTTATTTACATGAAAGAATATCCAACAAACTCAATAGCTGAATCTAAATGTGTTCAGCTTGATTTGTTTATTACCTTGTACCAAGGCAAGATAATTACAATGATAATCTTTGATAAAATACTAAGTTAATGTTCAAAATAATATATGTACATTTTATTTTATAAAATGTTAATTACTTAGTAAAATAGACATTATATTTTTATCATTAAATCCATTATCAATATCATTCTTGTTACTGACACACAGAAGTACCACATAGCCTAGACGTGCTTACAGTTTAGTTTATTACATATGGTGTAGGAAGACTGGGGAAATGTAAATTCTAACATTCCCAGTTCCAAGGAACAGCCCTAGAGCAGTGCCCTTGCCTATGGCTCCATTAGTATTAATTTAAAACCCATGTATTTGTCACCATTTAATTGCAGCTTTTTCTTCGTTTTACACAATTTGAAGAACACATCAAAGGTAAACCATATAAAAGAATTCTTCATTTTTTTAAAGAATTGCATTATCTATACATGTATAGCATGTACAGTATTTGTACAATATTATAATCCATACCATCATATTTAAAATTTTAAAGTACACTTTCCCACCCTTAACCTAGTTTACAATGTGTAGCTACCTTATCTGAATGTAGATCATTAATAAAAACAGCACTATATATAGTTATGCACGTCCAAAATTTGTACTATGGTGTTGTTATAAATTTTGCTGTCAATGCCTTCTCCATTGACCTGTTTCTGTTTGTTTCTCAAAAACTCTAGTGATCAGATTACAGCAAAATGTATGTGTACAGACACAAACATAATCATTCTCAAAATATAATTGTGATCTTTTTATAGTAAAAATATGAGTGGGATTTTGAATTAAGGTATAATTCTCCTATATATTTTAAGTCTATTACATAACATGGTAGAAATATCAATTTCTACCCCTCTGAAAATGTATATTTCATATCCTGGAATTTACCAACATTAATAAACACCTAGATACATCAAAAATATTTATGATTGGGAGTTTCAGATTAAGATTAGCATTATAAGCGTGTGTTTCAAGTTTCTATTAAATATTATTTTATTTTGCAATACAAATATTATTCTTATTCTTAAACATCTCATTCCCTTATTATTAATAAGACTTTTAATGCAATGCTTTTTCATTCAATAAAAATATCTTTAAGCTATGAGGTCACATTTTTCCCTTCTATGACTTTAGTTGCTCAATTAACATTTTTATCAACATTTTACAGATCTTGTAACTGGTCAAGTTTGTAATTCATCTCAATTTCTAAAGAACAACATGCCTCTTCCCTTACATATGTGTTGCAATTGCATATATCTCTTGCATATAAAATTAAATAATTTCAATTCTCTTTGAAAGAATATCTGCGATTTTAAAATATTGGTAACCAATGTTTTAAACAAAAATTACTACTTTTAAAATTATATTGGCTGACCGTGTGTGAATTAGTATCAAAAGCAACCTGTTCTAGGGGAAATTTCAATTATACTTGAACCCAGTAGAAAAAAACAACTGCAGAAGTGAAAATCAATCCTCAAAGTCTCCTCATTGTTATTATCTTAAAAAGATTCTAGAAAGTCTGTCTGTAAAGTAACAGATTTTCTCTTTTAGTTTTCAGGATGCCAGAGTACCTTCATGGCTGTCTGTCTTAGCTTGCTGTTTCCCCAAATCAAAAGAAATGAGTGGACTGAGGGAAAGATATAGACTGCTAATATGGCATATTTTGAAAACTTGTTATCTGGAAATATAATAAAAATCCAATTTGACACTTCTATGGAAAAAAAAATAGCTATGAAAAGGACGAGGAAAGACATCATCATTATTATGGCCTTTTTATGGGCCTCTGTGCTAGAGTCCCTTGAGCCCATAGAGTTGAGTTGCAAGTTTCTGATATGTCTTACCAAGGACAGAAATAAAAGGAGCAATGAGGTCAGGGACAGAATACTAGGAAACAAACAGGTCAAGCTAAGAAAAATCATGGTTTCAACATAGACAGTTCTACTTTCATCTGTATATAAAGTCAGATTTCTTTTATCTTTCATATAGGCATTCGAGAAGAGATCATTAAAGCCTTCTAGCAATACTAAGTCAGAAATCAGAAAGAACAAAGAAAATCCAAGAGTCACAAGAACCACTTTGCTTATTCTCCACTTCAGCCAGAGGAAAAGAGGGTGAGAGAAGTGGGCTATCTTAAGGAGGTAGAAAATGCTTAAGCAGGTAGCAAGCCATGTAGTCCAGTGATTAGTTATTCTCCAAAGTAATGTAATAAGTTTTGCTACTTTATAAGTGGGAAAGAAATATGACGGTAGTACCATTGTAACTGATTCAAAAAATGATACCAACAACTGAATAACTCTGGAGATAGCCAAGCAAGTGAAGAGGATGTCAGCTAAAGAGATGTTTTGGTTCTTGAGCCATCCAGAGCAGTTTACCAGTCCGATGAACATATTCCCCAGCATTCCAGTTATGAATCCTGCTGTTGACAGTAGCAGAAAGGTTATATCCAATCCAGTGAGCATTTCCACAGGGAAAAAAATCCAAATGTCTAATACTATATCTCAGTGATAAATTTATAGTCAAACTGTTGCAGAATAGCATCCACTTCTGATATTTATCTTCGTTGCTTTCGTTTGCAGTTCCAGTCTTAAGCAGAACCTTCTTCTGCTATTGGATAGAGTCTCATAGATACTTAAGGAAATCTTTCTTCTTGTCATTTTGATCTTAATCCAGAAAAATCTGCTAAAATATACACTCTCACATACTTTCATGAAAATGTTTTTATTTCTTTGAAAAAGCTATTAATTTTCAAACCAAACAGTTTGTGTGTCCATTTATCATTGGCACAAATGAAAATTTTCCACTCATGGTAATGATTAAAATGTTAAAGTCAAATATGTTAGCATGCAAATGTTGGTCAGATTCTTTTTCACCGATTTGTGCTTGACTCCTCACCTGAAATACTGTGCCATTTGGATCCAAATATTTTAGTTGTTTATCAAAGAAAAGTCTACAGATCATCTGAATAATTTAGTTATTATTCAATAAATATATTTTATGAGTGCCTGTTATGCATTGGACATCTTTCCAAATGCAACATAGGTTACTACAGAAAAGAGCAAGCATTAGGAAATCCATAGAATAGTGAAAACACAGAAAGAAACAATGACCTAAAACGTCACCACAGAAAAGATAACTGCAAATGTTACTGTCAGGGAAAGAAAAGGAGGTGATATTCTGTGGGGTTGGGGGGGCTGGAAGATGGACATTTTGTGACCTTGTTAATGCACTCTTACCCTTGTGTTAATCCACTCTCAACCTTGTGTTAATGCATTCTGGGAAACCTGGCCCACCCAGGTGCCTTGAGTGCTTCATTTGCATGTGAATAAGGGTTTGTTATCTTTTGGCTTCAAGATCTCTTCCCATAAAAAGCAAGAGACAAAGCTAAGGTGTATGGTTTGCAGAAATGCCATCTCAAGGACATAATTTACATAAATCTGCTTGTAACTTGGGGGTACTAAACTGCAAATAAATGGGACTGCGTCCAAAGATCTGGAGACTTTTGCTCCCTTGCAAAAGTCCCCCTCACTCCAACCAGCATGTGGTTGTAGGTTCATTGCGTTGCACCAATCCCGGCAGGTCCTGAGATGGCAATATTCACCTTGGATTTTGAAGGTATTTAGAATTTCATGAGGAAACTGGCACGTCATATTTTGGACTGATCAAATAATATATAAAAACACACCAAAACCTGAACTACTTTTCTGAAATTAAAGCTTCTAACTGATAACTTATTGTGATTTCAATCTAAATGTACCTCTGGTATCTCAGAGTAACATCTTCCCAATTAAACATATTCCCAAGTTTTGCTCTTTACCTTTGTACTTGTTCTGTCTGTTTTGGCCAGAGGCATAATGCTGTCACGTTAACCTTAATAGACAGAGAACAGGTAGAAAATTATTTCAGATAAAATCAGGAAATAGTAAACAGAAGTATCTGTTCTACAGAAGTATCATTTTGTCAGAATGATCTTGACAAAAGCCATGAGTGCACGGACATGAACTCAGATTTACAGACTTTGTGCCTGAGCATGTCAGCAAACAAAATTCTACTGCTAGTATTAAGTGTTCAAGGGTGGCCAAACATCGTCCAAAAACAGTGAATGAAATCATCAAAAAATTGGTCCTTTTCAATATTTCTGTCATACTCCTCAGTTACATTTTATTAATTAATTTTTAAAAGTATATATTTCAAGAACAATTAGGTGTAATGAACTATTGGTAAATTATTTTGTATAATCAAAAAATATTTTAATTTAGGACAAATATTTGAAATTATAGAAAGAAAATAAAAAGGGAAGGAAGGAAAGAACATTTCAGGGACAGGCTGAATGAAATTTTTAAAATGTGGTAGCATTTTTGAGAGGAAAAGGACAGCTTTGACTAGAGGTGGAAAGAAATTTATGGCAATGAGAAGCATTTAGGAGGTAAATTCAGGAAGGCTAGGTTGTGGATTTGAGGGCTATAAAAAAAAGAGAAAAAGCCAGCAATGACATTAACGCTTCTTTTTTTTTTTTTTTATCCTCACCCAAGGACATTTTTGCATTTATCCTCAGATAGAGCAGGAGGGAGAGAGGGGGGGAAAAGAGAGAGAGAGAAACATCGATGCGAGAGACACACATCGACTGATTGCCACCCACACGACCCCAACCAGGGCCGGGGACAAACTGCAACCAAGGTACATGCCCCCAGCAGGAACTGAACCCAGGACTCTCTGGTCCACAGGCCCACACTCTAACCACTGAGCCAAACCAGCCAGGGCTAACACTTCTTTTACACCTGGATGCATTGAATACTGTAGTCTAAGGGACTCACTGGAGAGAGAGCAGGTTTAGAAGCCAAGAGGTAGGAGAAAGAAGAATAGTTGTATGATGATCAGTTCTGTTTTGAACATTTTGGTATATCTGTAAATCATCCAAGTGAAAAGATGGATTAGGTATTTGTTGTTACGCTTGGGTATTTGTTATTACACCTCAGAAAAGGAATATGAACTTCAAGCAAAGATTTGGTGATCATTAGCACATACTTGATTTCATAAAAAGTAATGAGCTCTAAGGGCCCAGAGGAACATCAGCGGATGAAGAAACCAAAGAAAACACTAAAAAGTAGTCAGATGGAGGATGGCAACCGAAAGACAAGGGTTTCAAAGCAACCAACAGCAAGGAGTGGTACAAAGAGAGAGTAATAAATACTTCCTGATATTAATAAAAGGGCATTCAGCCCAGCCGGTGTGGCTCAGTGGTTGAACATTGACCTATGTGCCAGGAGGTTGCCGGTTCGATTCCCGGTCAGGGCATATGCCCAGGTTGTGGGTCAAATCCCTAGTGAGGGGCATGTAGGAGGCGGCCAATCGATGTTCTCTCTCATCGATGTTTCTATCTCTATCTCTTTCTCTCTCTCTCTCTCTCTCTTTCTCTCTCTCTCTCTCTCTCTCCCTTCCTCTCTTTAAAATCAATAAAGAAAAAAAAATTTTTTTTTAAGGGCTCTCACCAAGAGGTACTAAAGAGGCCCTTCATTAACATAGCAGGAACAGTTTAACTGAATAGAAGTCAAACTGCCATAGATTACATAGTCAATAAGATCCCAGTGATGATGCATTAGAAAACCTATTAATGTATTAACACATTAACAGATTAAAGGAAAAACACTAGGGGAAAAGAAGTTTGATACAATTCTACATCTATTCATAGTAAATGTTCTTACCAAACTAAGAATAGAATGAAATCTTCTTTTTTCCTGATGAAAAGTTGTCTACAAAAACCTAGAGCAAATATTATATCCACCTATAATACATTGATATTATTCCCTTTGAGTTTGGGAAAAATGAGCCATAAACATCATAGGATGTCTATTTTTTGGATGTTTTCACCAATACAGTAAGGCAAGAAAACAACATAGAAGATACAAGATTGTAAAGTGTAAAACAAAACAGTCATTATACACACAGATTATGATTGAGATTACATAGAATATCTAAAAGTATTCTTAAATACATTAAAATATTATCATTTAGCAAGATTTCTATACACAAAATAAATGTGCAAAAATCTGTTCCATTTTTAACAGCTAAAATAAAATATTCTTTTAAAAGATGAAATTAACATAACCTCAACAAGTATTAAGCATCTAAGAAAAAAATCACATACAGAGAAAGTATGCAAAACATTTGTAGAAAATATTTAAAAGTCTGAAATAGCCTTAGCATTTTTTGACTTTATATGACTAAAGTTATATGACTAATTATTTGATTAGCTGTAGTTAATACATACTGAATATAATCAGTATGTATTAGATTTTTTAAAAATGTAAACCATAATCAAATACATTTTCCCATTTTAGTCATGTTATCCAAAGACATTGAATTTTCTGACTGCGTTTTTGAATATAATAAATGTTCCTACTTGGTATCTAAATCATGGATTTGTCTCAAGTCTAAAAGCAACCACTTCTAATATAATATTGGCCATCCTATTACCATGAATACCAGCCCTGTGCATTTAACCTAGTCCAGTCACTTGATATTTTTTTCTTTTTGCCATAGCTATCAGTTCCAATTTTTCATGTGAGGCAATAGATGACAAGGTAAACCTTTATTTGCTAATATGCAAATACAGACTGATATTCTATCACTTTTGTGCATTTACTTTGCCTAAGAAATTTGTGTCTGTATCTTTAGCTATGGGGGATAATCAAAGCTAGAATTTGCAGATTGTAAATTTTATAAGTCAACCTAAATCATGTTCACCCAAGTATGTGAAAAAAAATTTTGATCAGAAGATGAAATGATTATTTGCTTTTGTGCACATATTTACCTAAGAACATATGTAAGAATATTTATAGCAGTGTTCACACTTTAAAACAAGGTCAGTAAAAAATTCAATTAAGTGAAATGTGGATAAATCTCACACACACACAAGTTTACATATCTATTTTTTTGTTGTTGTTAATCCTCACTCAAAGATATTTTTCCATTGATCTCTAGATAGAGTGGGAAGGAGAAAGGGGAGGGAGAGAGAGAGAGAGAGAGAGAGAGAGAAACACCGATGTGTCTGAGTGCGTCCCGCATGACCCCTATGGGCCAGGGATCAAACCTGCAATGCAGGTATGTGCCCTTGACTGAGAATCGAACCCAAGACCTTTCGATCCACAGGCCAATACTCTAACCACTGAGAAAAACCAGTGAGGGATAAATATCTACATATTTTTTAATATTTTTTATTGATTTTTTAGAGAGAGAGGAAGGGAGAAAGAGAGAGAAACATCAGTGTGAGAGAGACACATTGATCAGCTGCCTCCTGCACGCCCCCCACTGGAGTTCAAGCCCCCAACTCAGGCATGTGCCCTGATCAGGAATCCAACTGGGACCTCTCAGTCCATGGGATGACTCTCAGTCTACTGGGCCAGGTATGTCTACTTTTTATAAAGAGGCAAAGCTAACTATGGTGTTAGAAATCAGGAGAGTGATTATCTTTGAGAAGATGGGTGGTGACAGTGATTAGAAAGGGACATATGTTGGGGTCCTGGCCTAGTTCTGTTTCTCTTCTGTACACCAGCTATAATAACACTATTTTGAAGGTCTATTCTGATGATTAAATGAGATCATGTCTAAAAATGCCTAGCCCTGTTCCTTGTACATACTGAGTGCTCAAAAGCAGGTCCAAATCTTGTTTTAAAGAGCCCTTGCTCTGAATGAATTTTCCAAATAACTGCTGATAAAGTGTTTTTTTTTAATCTTCTATACCCAGAGTATAATTTTATACTCTTTATTCATACTTGTAAAGAAATTTTTCAAAATTCTATTTATGGTTGTCAAAATTGGTAAGGATAACAAAAATAATCAAAAACACATTTGCCTATAAAACTGGAATCTTCTTCCACAGTACCTTGGTTCGCTGGTTTGCATTGAAAATAGTTGGATTTAAATAAGGGGTATAATTGGCTCAATTTTTTTAATCAACTAAAATTAACCGTGTGCAGGTGGTATGACTCAGCCAGAAAAACAAATGCTAGATTTATTAAATATGGATCCATGAGCCAACAGTAATTAGACCTCCTCCCTTATGCCATAGAAAAAGGGACCAGAAAAAGTTGGTTTGGTTTCTATAAACAGAAGCAGATGGAACTGGGAAGAGCCCTGTTCACTAAATGTAACATACTTAATGTCAAAACAATTGCCTTAGAATGAAACTCTGACATCTACCCCTACTATTATGCTTCTTCCAGAGATAAAAAGGCTGTGGATCCAAAACACTTCATACATGGTTCTCATGGAGCCATTTAAAATTATGTCACTTTTAAACTATGTCTATCCGAAGGGTGACACTCAGATCTGGGTGTCAGGCCAACAGTGGAGCCTGGACGACTGAGCCATTGGTGCCATTTTTTTTCTTGTCTATTTGACCCAAGCACTCAATATATATGGGTTTTTTTTTTCAATGTTTGTGGTGTTAAGAATGCACAAGGTGAATGCAGGTTGGTGTTATCAAAGACCATCTATTTGTAAATCCCTGCAGTTGCTGTATGGGATTTCAACGCATACCCACGCCTGCCCCCTGATGTAAGGCATGGATGTGGAGTTTGTTGTTGTTATTGTTGATGTTTGTTTTTCCTTTTCTTCCTTTGATTTAATTATCTAAGTCTGTGGTCATAAAGGAGCTAAAGCTTCACTTCTAAAGTTAGGCTTTCTTCATTTTCTATTCCTCAAGAATCTGATGCACATTGTAGTTCATAACTGGAATCATGGGTATGTTTGTCTTGAAAAATATACAAAATTATGCATCAATCCCTAAATTTGCAAGTTAGTAAATGAGATGTTACCATGTCAGGCATCACCACACATACAAAGATTAATCTTTTAACAATAGTGTGTTTTTTTTAAATCACAAAATATCAACTACAATGGTGAAAGGAATTGAAAAGTTCTGTGGAAAATACACCTCTGTTCAATAACACACTTGTAGTGGGTGGAAGGAGAGTCTGACTTGAAACATTGGTCATAAATAGAAGAAAATCACTGTAATTAAGAAATCATGATAACGGACTATACACATGTTATTCTGCAGATGCTCAATTCAAAATCTGACCATGAATCATATAACTATCTCTGTAGAGACCAAATGCAGTGACGGGACTTGGTGATTGATTGCATGACTATAACAATTTATGCTCCCACCATCAATGACTGAAAATACCAGGGCCCTATATCCTTGCTAATCTTATTAATGTTTAATTTGTCATCTATCATTAATGATCATTTGAAAATTTTCAAATATGTATTGTCACATATATGAGTATTTGTGAACTTCATTTGTCCATTTTAAATATGCCCATTCTTCATATTTATTTGTGAGTCCTTTTTATATACGAAGAATATGAAAGCTTTGTCTCATATGATTTAATATTTTTCTAGAAATTTTACGTTTTATCGAGGTTTTGAAGTCATATGCCATATAGAAGTATTTAACAGGATCTATTCTAATGCTTCTACTCCAAAAAGAGGAACCCTCTTGTTGCAATTTATTTTCTCTGAGTCCTTCCTAGCTCTCAGATTTTGTTGAAAACATCTGGAATTTAGTTCCATACTACTAACTACTACCAACTGTTCTTCACATTATGACTCATTTATTTGCTGATGCATTTAAATAAAATTCAAAATCACATAAAATCCCAAGGTCTGAATAGCTGGAATCAGGAACAAGATTGCAGAATATAAAACTAGGAAGGTTGCTGTAGCAAACTGTTCTAACTGCGTCTGCAGAGTGAGCAGCTGGCATTAAACTCTGAGAACTTCCAGGAGCAGAAATTAATATACAAGACAGAGGAAGACAATACTGCATGGTATCACTTACTTGTGAAATCTAAAAAAAGTTTTAAAATTTAAAACCACCAAACTCATAGAAACAGAGTAGAAAAGTGGTTGTCAGGGGCTGGGGAAATAAGAAAAGGTTTGTAAAAGGGTATAAACTTTCAGCTATAAAATGAATAAGGTCTGAGGATCTAATGTAAAACATGGCAATTATCACTGATAACACTGCATTGTGTAACTGAAACTTGCTAAGAGAGTAGAACTTAAGGGCTGTCACTAAAAATAATAATAATAACCATGTGAGGTGGTGTTTGTATAAATTAACTAGATGGGGTGGATCCTTTCAGAATGTATATGTATAGCAGATCACCACAATGTATATTTTGAGTATCTTACAATTTTATATGGCAATTATACCTCAAAAATGCTGAAAAAAATTTTAAATACATATGCAATAGCCCGGCTGGAGTGGCTTAGTTGGTTGAATGTTGTCCTGTGTACCGAAAGGTTGCCAGTTTGATTCCTGGTCAGGGCACATACCTGGGTTGCAGGTTTGATCCCTGGTTGGGGCACTTACGGAAGGCAACCAATCCATGTTTCTCTCTCACATCAATGTTTTCTCTCTCTCAGCATGTCCTCAGGTGAGGAGATATATATATATATATATATATATATATATATATATATATATATATATATATATATATATAGCAATAGTTTATAATTACAATTCATATTAATAGATTGTGGGTCAGGAGTGCCACCTATTGGCAATATTTTTAAAGTGCAGGAATAGCTTTTAGGGACAGGAATTAATTCCAAGGTTGAATCTGTAAAACTAAGTGAATAGCAAGATAATCTATTTCAAGTATTAAGAAGTCATAACTAAATTTCTAGTTTAAAATGATAACTTCCAAGCAACTCCTGATATAGGTTTTCCTAACCTTCAGCAAATTTGTTCATAAAGTCAAAAGAAAATCACAAAATACAAACATACTGAACATCAACAATAGCTTAAACCAACTGAAAAAAAAAAACTGGACGTCTTATTGATTATAAAAACAATTCATTGGTTTAATAATGCAATATAGTGTATATTCAGATCTCTGCTCATTAAATAGAAAATATTTGGGAAAAGGAAGAACACATTTTTTTTAATTCACACATTTATTAAACAACTATTTACTGAGCACCTGTTAAGTGTCAGGAACTCTTCTAGATGCTGGAGGCATCACAGTGCACAAGATGAGGTCCTTGATCTTGCAGAGTTTCTGTCTTATGTGGGGCATACATAAAATAACTAAAGAAATAAGTTAAGCCTGGCTGGTGTGGTTCAGTGGATTGAGTGTCGTTCCATGGACCAAGGAACATTCATTGCTGGTAAGTTTGCCAATTGATATAATACCCATAGAGGGTAGGCAGTTCAGTAATATCTAACAAAACTACATACATACTTATCTTTTGATCCAGCATTTTCTCTTGCAGGAATTTACCCCAAAGATGCACTTCCAACAAGAGAATAAATATGAACAAAGTTCATCGTTACAGCATTGTTTGTATTCATAAATATTGGAAGCAACTTAAATGGTCTTTGGTATACCCACACAACAAAGCAGTAAGCAGCTGTGAAGAGGAGGAGGACAATCTCTGTGAACTGACGTGGAATGATCTCCAGGATATATTGTTAAAGAGGAAATGTGTACATGCCACCAACTTTGTACAAGGAAGAGGTAAAGAACATATTCATATATCGGCTTGTTTTTGCAAATAGAAGCAGGACAGCTAAACCAAAAATAGTAAGATTGGTTACCCAGAGGGGTGGGTGGAAATGGGGGCGAAGACATTGGAGGTTGGCAGAATATAATTTTTTTATAATTTTGACTTTGGGTATTATGTTAATGTTTTGTATGCTTAAAAATTATTAAAAACAAGGACAGAGAAATCAAATAAAATAGAAATTTAAAGCAAATCTAATTATATTTCAAAGCACATAATTATATATTTAAATAACATAACCAAACCAAAAGAACTCACCTTGCAAGAGAGTACTTTGACTCTATGCCCTCAATCTAAATTCAAAAACAAATTATAAACAAATATTAAACTATGGTGTTACTTCCCCCCCAATGGTATGCAGTAGCAACTCTCAAACCACTTTCTGGTATTCTAAGATTGTGTAAATATGTTGAGCATAATGGGAGCCAGATGTCTTAGCACTGAAGGAGGGAGTTGTCATTTTAGAAAAGGGAAGACTGGCATGTGGTCTTCAGTTGGAATTGTAAGTGTCTGTATTAATATGTAATTAATTTGCTAATATAACATTAATATCCTCATTTTTTTAGAAGAGAAAAACCAAGGCACAAAGAGGTTAAGTAATATGCCCAAGATCATTGTGATAGTGTTATTTATAATAAGAAATACATATTTGGTTTTCTGGCACAGAGTTCCCAAACCCCTTGAAATTTCCTAACTGGTGAGAGTGATCAAGGTGTCTTTTGTTATGTTAATGAGGTGGCTTTGGGACCATACCAAGGAGGGGGGCAGCATTGATTACTAGGGGAATCAATCATGTGATCAGAGGGTTAGGATTTTCAGTTCCCAACCCTCTTACCTTTGTGGAGGGAGCCACCTGGAGGTTGAACTGATCATCAACGGCCAACGAGTTAACAAATTATGCCTATGAAATGAAGTCTCCATAAGAAAAACAAAAGGAAGGGATTCAAAGAGCTTCTAAGCTGGGGAATCAAAACACTTCCATGTGCCACCATGCCGAGCCTCAAACTTCACAAGGACAGAAACTCCTTTTGGGACCTTTGTATTTCTTCATCTGGCTGATTATTCATATCCTTCAGTATCCTTTGTAATAAACCAATAATCTAGTGAGTAAACTGGTTTCCTGAGTTCTGTGAGCCACTCTAGTAAATTACTTGAATCCAAGGAGGGGGTGGTGGGAACCTCTGATTTGTAGCCAAATCTGTAAGAACCACAGGTAGCAACCTGGACTTCCAGTTGCCATTGTATCCACACAGAAACTTTATTTCTTTGACAAGACATTTGCTTCTTTCCTTCCTTTTGATTCAGACTGGCTTCATCCAGCACCCTGACTCACCTGCCTCCTCCTCCCTTGCTGGACCACTCCCTTAATCATTAAGCCCTCAGGACAGTGAGGTTCTGGTGGCATCAAATAATCATGGGAACAGTGCCTCAGGTCTGTTGAGCACAGAGGCAGAGTTTCAATCAAACTAAAGATAACATCTAAGCTTCAGTTGTGTTTCAGCTCCAGGCCCAGAAAATCGAGGAAACAAGAAGAAGCCGTGCCATGGCTTCCAGATATCAGCACCAGATATACTGATCAACGACTCCCCACCCTCGCACCAAGCAACCAGTACACACCATGACCCTAACTCCCTTAGTCACCATGATTAATGATGTTTTCCCCTATATGACCCACTACCAGGAAGCCATCTGGGAGCCAAATCTTTCAGCAGTAGCTCACCTGTGTCTCCAGGTGTGGGCCACTTCCTAAAAATAAACCCTTAGCCCTGGCCGGTTTGGCTCAGCGGTTGGAGCGTCGGCCTGCGGTCCAGAGAGACCTGGGTTCGGTTCCCGCTAAGGGCATGTACTTCGGTTGCAGGTCCCCGGCCCTGGTTGGTCGTGCGGGTGGCAGCCACTCGATGTGTCCCTTTCATGTCGATGTTTCTCTCTCTCTCTTCCTCTCTCTCCCTCCCACTCTATCTGGACAAAAAATGAAAAAATGTCCTCAGGTGAGGATAAAAAAAACAAAACAAAACAAAATAAACCCTTACTCTCTTTGTTGCAAGCTCCTGCTCCTGTCCCTGTCCTGTTGGGCTCTGATGCATGCAGGCAAAAGGACCCCTTTAGTCCAGTAACACCATCTGAAGTGGGGGGCAATCTTGTGGAGCTGAGCCCTTGACCTGTCGAAAATAATGCAGTCTCTGGGTGGAGAGTGTCAGAACTGAGTTGAATTATAGGACACCCAACTGGTGTTAGAAAATCACTTAGTGGTGTAGGAATAAACTGTGACACATCAGAATTGGTGATCAGAAAAATTAATCACAAAGCTAGTAATTATAGGCTGGGTTTCAAACCAAGACCCTCTGGCTCCAGAATCTGGGCTCTTAATACCTATGTTATGCCACTTTTCATGGTTCAGTAAGACCCTGTGCATATTATCTTTTTCTTTGTATTCCACAGGGACCTAAAACCTTGACTTAGGTAATCATTTCTTTCCTCCTAGCTGGGGAACAGGTGCTCTCTGGTCCTAGACGCCACTTCCGTATTGTGTTTTGTGTTCCATGTGACACACCATCCCGACACCTGCAAGTGAGTCAAAGCCAGTGAATTGTATCTCCCTCAGTGGCATTTTGATTTATTCACGCCTCCTTTTAGAACAATACTGGCAACAGAGGTTTACTTTTTGAATCTTTCCAAATTCCCACATAAAGTTGCGTGAGCAACTAGAAAATTAAGCCAAAAGCCCATGGAAAACTTTCACCATAAAGCTAGGTGGCAAAATTCCCCAAGAACCCGAAATACAAGTGAATGAGTGAGAACAAACAACCAACAGTCTCAAGAACTCCATGGTCCTGGCTGTGTACAGAAAGAGAGGCCAGCTGCTTTTGATCAACCTAAGGACAAGAGCCAACCAGTAGTCACCAGAACAAGCAGAGGACCAAAGCAAGAGAAGCAGCTGGAATGGAGGGATTTTGCCTGCTCCAGGAACAGCTGGGTGCAAGGGTCCTAGGCAAGGTATAAGGGGTGGGGGCAGTCTGTGCTATGTGAACACTCAAAACTGAACCCCCACAGCTACCTTACAGACAAAGCCTCACAGTGAGGAGGAACTGCTGAGAGGGGAATCAAAATTGAGCAGGACAGGGACACAAGAGACGGGCATTCTAGATAACAGAGACAGAAGCATACCAGGAAATTTCATAAAACAAGTCCTTGCATTTTTTAATACTGTAAGAAAACAACAGAAGAGGAAGCTTTGTGAAGTTAGAAAAGCTATCCTGATCTGTGCCTCCTTATAAAAGTTTAGGTGTATCTGAAAGTGATTTCATATTTTAAAAATTTTTAACGTTGAAGTAAGTCAAATCTCTCACAAAATTATGAGAAAAAAGAGAATAAGAAGCAGAATACCATGCCTACAGATAATGAAAGCTCTTCAAAAAGACATACCCACAGAAAAGATTAAAAAACAACAACAATCATAACCTTCTGATAGAAATGAAATAACAGAACTCAGGGAAGAATTAGAATTTTTTTTAAAGAAACTACTTCATAAACAGTCTGAACTACAAGGAATAAAAAAATGAATACAGCCCTGGCCAGTTTGGCTCAGAGGTTAGAGCGTCGGCCCCTGGACCAGAGAGTCTCGGGTTCGGTTCCCACTAAGGACATGTACCTCAGTTGCAGTTTGTCCCTGGCCCCAGTTGGGGTCGTGTGGGTGGCAACCAGTCAATGTGTCTCTCTCATATCGATGTTTCTCTCTCTCTCTCTCTCTCTCTCTCTCTCTCTCTCTCTCTCTCTCTCTCTCTCTCTCTTCCTCCCTCCCTCTCTCCTGCTCTATCTGAAGATAAATGCAAAAATGTCCTTGGATGAGGATTAAAAAAAATGAATACAAATGAAGAATAGTGACTTAAAAGAAGTTGAAGATAAAAAAATTAAAAGAAATTTAACTAACAAAGGATTGAAGGAAAAAAATAGAAAGGAATTTTAGAGAAAGTAAAAAATATTGAAAAATAGCCAAAGAGGAGGCAACCTTAGTTAATAGGAGTCCCTAAAGAAAAAAAATCAGGAGCAAGATAGTAGAACAAATGCTAAAATCACTACCTCAAGAAATTTTCCTGAAATTTAGAAGAAGAAAGTTTGAAAGTAGAAATTTAAAGAACAAATTACCTATTTGAGAATACTAACCCAGAACAACCAATACAAGGCTATATCCTAAAATAATAATTAGACATTAAAGAAAAAGAGAAATATGTGTTGGGTATCTCTGAAAAGTTGCAAATGACTGATAATAGGAGTAAAAGTAGGTCATCCTAAGAGTTTTCAGCACTAACACTCTTTGCCAAAAGAAAATGGAGTATTATATTAAAGCTGCAGAAAGAAAGAAAATGTCATTTTTCATTTGCAAAACTGACATTCCAGTAAAAGGCATAAATAAACTGGTGTTAGCTAAGGGAATGTAGTTTTCATGAGCCCCTGGAGAATGAGTCTCAGACAACCAAAATGCCTAGAAAGAATCAATGTAAGTTTTGGTAGAGCATTAAACATACAGTTACTTGTAGAACTAAAAACTAAGTGAAAGTTAAAAGAGACAAAATGATGATTATATGATCTGACAATGTATATGTAGAAAAACCATTAAAAAATAGAAGGGGAAAGCATATGCAAAAAATGATAACAAAATTTAACTGCTGTCAGAACTTGTATTGTTGGTGGTAGTATTAATACTATTATTCTGAGACCGTTTCTGTAATGTGAGAATGTTCTGCCATCCCTTATGTGCCTCTAATATTTCAATAAGTCAAGAATTCATATCTTCTCAGACATATAAAAAACCTCTCACATGTAAGACGCTGAAATTAATGTGGTAATATGTAATGCTGTGTCATATTTCTTTGATTAGAGAATCCTTTGAAGAACCTCTAGGACTTTTCGTGTCCTGAAATGGTCATCTCATTGATTATTTTAAAGGACAATTCTCTCTACAAAAGCCATCACTGTTAACTCTTTTGAATCTCCTCTTAAAATTTATGCTGATATAAACCTATACAATCCTTCTTTTCCACAAGTGATATCAACTTTATATGCAAATCTATATGTTGATCATCTCAAATAACATTTCTTAGAAAACTTTCATATCAGTTCAAAGATTGATCTTTGGATCTATTTGGTCTTTGTTCTCGTTTTGTTTCACAATTGTATACTATTCCATTATGTGTCTGTGCCCTGATTTCTTTAGCCAGCTCCCTGCCAATGGACATTCAAGATGGTTTCAGCTTTTCAGTATTACAGAATACATAAAGATGCTACCATCTTGGTAAATAAATCTTTGAACATTTTCAATAGTAATAGGAAGATAAATAACCTAAGAATAATCTTTTCATTCATCTTGCAAGCAACAATTTAGAGCACGTTATGAGTTAGGTGCACAAAACCAGTAAAGAAAAAATAGGAAGGAAAAGAAAGAGGGAGAGAAGACAGTCTGTCACCCACTTCACTTCAGGAATCCAAGCAAGGGGTCAGAAACTACCTGCCATATCATGTCTTCTATATCAACTTCTTTGTTTCTTTGTTTCAGAAAAAGCATATGAAGATGACAGTCCTTTAGAAAGCCATGACATTAAACAACGCAATCTATCTCCAATACACCAAAAAAATGATCAACGATCAAATTTTAATTACCATTTCTCATTCTGGGAGATTGTGGTTCTGGAATTTGAGGACTATGAACACAGCATAGGAACATTCAGGACTCCTTTTCATTGAGGCTTCCTCATGTGCCATTCTCCTATTTTTGCTTTGTTCTTTGTTTGGGCACAGGAATAGATCTCTCCGCCTTTTATTATATCTGCAATTGCCTCCTCTTTCCCCCTGACATCTTTATTCACAAGCTAGCTGCCAAGTGATAGAATTCCATTGTTCCTCCCTTCTCTGGATCCTATGTCACAAATGCAATTTTCTAATTATTTTCAGATCTTTTACTGATATTCTAGTAGTTTTAGGGAAACAAGGAAAATATAACAAATGTGAGGAAATTGCAGTGGCAGAGGAAATCCTTAAAATTTCCAATTAATAATTGATTCTGGTTGCTAGGGGAATTAATGTGTTTCTAGGCCTCTTCTCCCTTGAATCCACTATTCCTCATTCCCCTTTTTCATCAATGCTCAGTTATCTCCCTCCATAGCTGTCCCCTGCATTCTTTAACAAAACCTGTGTGCATTTCATGAAGGAGGTAGCATGATGTGTTTTAAGGAGCAAGGAATTTGGAGTCCTTCAGGTATGAGTTTAAATCCTAATTCTTCTTCTTGCTAGCTCTGAACTTTTAGCAAGCTCCTTTCTCATCTATAAAATGAAGATAATAATAATACCTACCCTAAAGGACAAAGAGTAATGAGACAACATACATAAAACCCTAGCAGAGATTGAAAGAACAGTAGACATGAAGTGTAAGGAATTAAATGCTCCCAAATAAAAAATTTCACATAGCTTTGTCAAAATATCTAGTTAATATTCTCTGAAAATGTCTCTTCCAAATTTTAAAAAGAAAAGAAAAAAAGATCATCTGTCTATTTTTTTTTTAGCATTTCGTGTCTTATCAGTCTATTTGTTAAAGTTTCAGGTGCTTTTTGTTTTAAGTGAAGACCTGCTGGTGAGTTTTGTATACTGGCAGACATTCAATAATAAAGTGCAAGTCTTGACCATTTGAAATGCAGTCTTCTTAAACTGCTACCAGATCAGGAATACATTATCTAATATAATGAAGCATTGCTCAAATAATGTCAAATTGTCCGCTACGCAAATTAAAGTATCTAGAATATGAAAACAGAAAAACAAAACTAATTTATAACAGATTCAATAGCTAGCTGTTTCTTAATCTAAAAACAAGAAGAGACAAACTTCTTATAATTCTAATAACAGAGAAACAGAAAACAGTCTGAACTTCAGAAATGAGACGGGAAAGTTAGTCACAGATGCATAGATTTTTAAAAGAGTAGGATAACATTATGTAAAACTATTGTAATATAAAAATTTCAGTGAAATTGACATTGTATAATATAAATTACCAAGTTTGACTCAGACGCTTTGGAAAAGTTTAATAGAAAGTAACCATAAAAGAAATGTTAGAAGTTTATAGAAACAGTCTCCATCAACCTGTCCCTACTACCTCCAACATCAATGGGCACAGCAAATTTTAACATCGAACTTTTCATGTCATTAAAGAACACATAATTCTTATACTGTTTAAATTGTTCTCAGATATAGAAAATTTCTAAATTTATTCTGTGATGTTCACAAAACAAAATATATAGATCTGCAAAGATACTTCTGTAGGAAAAATTCTCAATTTTACTTAAACAAGTCAACTGTCTTAAAAGAATAATAAACCATGTTGAAAGAGGATTACAAGGATGGTCCAATATCGGGAAATGGACCCCAATATACTGGTGGTGTCAAAAATGTCACTGAGGAGTTCAAAGAAATCAGAAAAGAATAACCTCATAACCTCACCTTCTTCAAGTTGACCAACCCAAATACAACTCTCGCCCTATTCTCTGGCTTCTCTCTGTTACTGTAGGTGATGCCTCCTTGCTCCTATCTTTTACTCTCACTCTGAATTCCATACCCTATTGCCTAGTGAAGGATTTTGCTTCTGCACCTGTGTCCCTTCCTCCCCCTGTATCTTCCATTTCTGCTTCTCTATCGGCAGTCAAATCAAATCAGCATAAATCTGCTATAATATCTCCCATTTTTCAAAGCTCTTTCTAGACTCTTAATGCTTCTCTATCTACCACATTATTGCAAAATTCATTGAAAAGTGTGTCTACAGGTTTTGCTCCTCACCTTCTCACCTCACGTATTCCTTCCACATATTCCACAGAGGTTTCTGTACTCATCATTCCACCTTTGTCAAGGTATTCAATGACCTTCATTCTGCCAAACTCACTGATTAATTCTCAGTCCTCATCTCTCTTGATCTCTCAGCAACTTGACACCATTGATCACACCCTTCTTTTTGGAACTCTTTCTTAACAGCTCCAAGGACCTCATGTTCTTGCCTAGATTTTCTCCTACCTCCCCTTCTTCCCTCTTACAACCAGAAACTTATTCTTTCTAACTCTTCTCCATTTCTGTAAGTAGCACCCACATTTATCTATTTGTTCAAGCTAACTAGGAGTCATTCTTCACTCCTCTTCTTCCTCACTCAGCCCATTACATCTGGTTGAAAAGTGAACATCTATTTTTTTTTTTTAATTCTACCTTCAAAGTAAATCCCAAATACAACCATTCTCACCACTTTCATCACTACCAGCCCATCTAAGCAAGCATCATTTCTGGTGACTCCAATAGCAAGTCCACTATTGTTTCAATAATCAGTTCTCCACCCAACCATTTTAAATCATATTACTCTACCATTCAAATTTTCCCTGTGGATTGCCATCACTGTTATTCCATCAAAACAGAATTCAAATTTGTTATAGTGGCCAACACCCTACGTGACTAGACCCCCTGTCTGTTTCTGAACTTACTGACTTGTCTATACCCAATTCTATACTCCATTCTGAATGCACTAACCTTCTTAGTATTCCTCCAACATAGCAAGCTTGTTTCTACTTTTACCAAGCATGCTTCCTCACTTTACTCAAATTTGTTCAAATGTTACACGTTGAAGCCTTCTTTGAATGAACAAAAACCATTAACCTCCTTCACTTGTTTTTGTGTTTGTTTTTTTGTTTTTATTTTTTTTTCTCCTGATTGCTTTTTTCTTTAAGGCTTTATTTTCTAAATTAGTCTTAGGTTTATAACAATACCAAAGACCTTGGATTTTTTTCCCCTTTAGTCTCATTAGAAAATAGTTTAAAAGTTCAGCAAATAAATAAAATAAATAGGAATTATGGGAAAGGAGCTCAGGCTGAACAGGGGCCCTCTAGGCCTGAGGATTAAGAATGTGTAAACAATAAATTCACTGCTTCTGCCCTTGGGCACCAGAGGAAAAAGATGACTACTTTTGTATAAACCTAGACGCCTCAAATTAACCAAAAATATGTCTAGGCAGACAAGTTCTCCCACATGCCAGGAAACTGAATTTCCTACCACTCCTGTGCTCAGTGGTATAGTTTGGGAGGTGCTTAGAAGTTCCCAAAAATCCTGAATCAGAAGTAAGGCATAAGGAAGGTAAACTTGCCTAGCAGGTTCCCACAGGAAACTGACCAGGTCAGTCCTGGGTCCAGACCAGCTTTTAACCTCCTATTATTCCAACAGAATTCCTGGGCCCAGCCTGCCCCTCCCACCTTTCAGCTTGCAAGGTCAGGGTTGGTGCAGGAGAACAGAGCTCCTTTAGTCTCTAGGCTTAGCCAGAAGGGCAATCTCCAAGGACAAGCTGGAGGACTTGGGTGGAAACAGGACCTGAACCTCAGTTCTAGCTCAGTTATCATTTGCAAATATTTAGAGAAATAATACACTAGGCTCCCTTTGTAGTTCTACACTGGACCTTGCAAATGTCAAATGCGGGCTTGTGGATGATTGTTGGACACTTTCAATATGGGGAACCATTCTTAAGTTTTGGGAAATGTTTTGTAGTGTTTCATTGGTCATTTCTTTTCTAATATATTGTTTCCTTTGAAATTTGTGTTAGTTGACTTTTTTCCTTTTTTTTTTGTCACCTATTGACTATCTCTTTGCCTTTTTGTTCTATTTTAGGGGGGAATTCCTTAACTTTATCTTCAATTCAACTTATAATAATAGCCAATATTTTTTTTCTGGTTGATTATTTAATAGCAGCCTATTCTTCTTTGAAGGATGCAGTATTTATTTTTATTCCTCTGACTATATTAATTACAGTGTCTTAAATGTTTCTTCTGCTCCTCATATTGACTTTCTTTCCTCTGAGTTCCCTTTTTACTGTCTCTTTACTTCAAGCCATATTTGAGGAAGATTTTCAACTGATGATCTTTTGTTCTCTGTTTATATGGAAGTCTTAGACAGTAAGGCAATCAGAAAACTCTACGTGCATTGCAAGAGTTTTGCAGACTTGTGTGCCTCAGAGTAGGGAGATTGTGGCAACCACTTGATAATGTATATGTATATCAAATAGCCGGATAGCTATTCTGTTGAAGACGTCTCCAGATGCTCTCTCTGAGACTTAATCCTCCTAGCTCCTGCTTGACAAGCACAATCCGTGCCGCTGGCATTCGGAGCTGGCCAGGGTAGGAGGTGGGACACCTCTCCATTCATTTTATAGGCTTTCATGACATTGCCCTGGTTTTTAGAATAGCATTTCATTCGTATCCTCTTCAGTGGCAGTTGCCCCCAAGTCCAGCACCTCTCTGGTTCAATTTTTCCAGAGAATAAACCTACTCTCTCTTGCTGGACTAGAGGATATCAATCTGTTTTTTGTTACCTGTCTCACCACCATCATCACTCCTCCTCCAATCTAATCATCACAGCACCTGGTGTCTGCAGTCCTTGAGTCTTGCCAGGGTTCAATCAGCATACTTCCATTTGGTCTCACTTTTCCCCAGTCAGACTTCCACAGGTACTTGAGTATCACCTTTCCGTTATGTCATTGACCAGTCTGCCTGTTTTCAGACTTCATATATTGTGGTTTGTATTTGTCCTCTAAACTTTATAACAGATGACGTTTGTACTTCAGTTTCTTGTTTTTGTTTTGGGATGATCTTTGAGAAGACAGGGAACAAAAATTGTTTTTACAGTTCAGCCAGTGTGGCTCAGTGGCTGAGCGTCGACCCATGCATCAAGACGTCACCAGTTCAATTCCCGGTCAGGGCACATGCCCAAATTGTGAGCCAAATCCCCAGTAGGGGGCATGTAGAAGGCAGCCAATCGATGTTTCTGTCTCTCTCTCCCTCTCCCTTCCTCTCTCTAAAAAAAAAAAAAATCAATAAAGAAAAAACATTTTTTAATTGTTTTTATAACTAAACTATAAATTACTTTCAGTTATATTCTAGGATAGCAATTTAGCAATACGCTAAGAGATCAAAACAAAAGGCTGCCAAAGGCTTATAAACTTCTGTTCCCATTATTCCACTTAAACAGCTCACACTAAGTAACCAATAATGTCCAGGTTGCTAAAATCAAAGGGCATTTTCAGTCTTTATCTTAACTTGCTTCTCAGCAGCAATAGACATTGTTAACAATTCTGTCCTTTAAAGCACAGTCTTCCTTTGATACTGTATGTACCTGTTTTATATTCTAACTCTCTGTTCCATTCATTACTTATTTCATTTATAAAATATTTATTGAGTTTCTTCTCTAGGCCAGTAATTTTATTAGTTTAGGATGTAATGATGGATATAAAGTCACAGTTCCCACCATCTAGGAGCTAATAAAGCCTTATGTGCTTTCTGCAGACGCATCTGCTTCCATTTAGCCATGGAGTTATACAATTCCTCTAATTTTGTTTTAAAGTCTTGTCTCCTCTCGCTGTATACTATCTCCTTAAAAAACTCATCCTAAAATAATGTCACTATGTGAGGTGATGGATGTTTTAATTAACTTGATTGTGATCATCATTTCATAGTGTATCTGTATTTCAAATCATCACATTGCACACTAAATATATATTTTGTCAGTTATACCTCAATAAAGCTGGGGGGGGGGGAACCTTGCTGCTCATGGCTTCCATTATCATCTATATGCCAATAATATAAAATTATAATGTCTTGCCACGACCTCTAATGACCTTCATACCTTTATCTATTTGACATCTTCATTTGAATATTTTAAAGTCACCACTCAATATTCCCAAAACAAAATTAATCTGGTAATCCTAACTCTAGAGACCACCGTTCAACCACTCATGTAATACAAAATCTATAGCTTTGCCCGGCTGGTGTGGCTCAGTGGTTGAGTGTCGACCCATGCACCAAGAGGTCGCCATTTCGATTCCCAGTCATGGCACATGCCCAGGTTGTGGGCCCAATCCCCAGTAGGGGGCATGCAGGAGGCGGCCAATCGATGTTCTCTCTCATCGATGTTTCTATCTCTTTCTCCCTCTCCCTTCTTCTCTCTCTAAAATCAATAAAGAAAAAAAAATTTTAACACAAAATCTATAGCTTTGGCTCTTTCTCATTTGACATATAAAATCCACCATCAACTTGTGTCCCTTTTTCTTACTTTCTAAATATTTCTCAACTTCATCCACTCATCTCTCTCTATTGCCATCCTCCCTTGCACACTATAATATCCTAACTAGTGACGTGTAATCATTCTAGCTTTCCCTCCAAATCCTTCTCCAAACCATAGTCTGCAGCCAGATTAAGCTTTTCAAACCATGTATGTGATAATGTAATAATCTTCTGCCAGCCCCAGCTTTAAAACTCATAACAGCTCCTACTGAGATCCTGAAGGTGACCATCAGGGTTGGTATGATCTGGTCCCTTTCTTCCTCTCCAGATACATCTCTAATCTTGCTTGAGCTTTTGTTCCCTACTGCAGACTGGTCTCTTCTGTCCTTTCCACTCCTTCCCTCCACAGCATGTGTTCTCTTCCCACACCCTAGAGTGTTCTCTGCTCACCACCTTCTCTTTGCCTAGTCAACTCCTACTCAGACCCCTTTGTTACAAACTGGCATGGAATCATGTTCATGTCCTTCTGAATTCTAGTTTTGACTTATTACACATTCATTAGTGTAAGTATTTGATTTATAGTTCCCTTTTCTTTAGGTCTACACTGTTTAACAAAGTACTCGTAAGCCACATAGGGTTGTTTAAATTTAAATTACTTAAAGTTAAATAAAATGTAAAATTTTTATTTCAGTTACACTAATCTAAGTTTTCTGCATTGAAAATGTCCTCCTGTCATGATCAAAAAATTGATTTATATGAAAAAATTTAAGGATATGTGTAAGTTTTATCATGTTGACCTATGTTGTCACAGATAATGTATCAGGATTACTTATAAGAGTTAAATGCATGCCCTGGCTGGTTTGGCTCAGCGGTTGGAGCGTTGGCCTGTGGACCAGAGAGTCCCGGGTTCGGTTCCCGCTAGAGGCATGTACCAAAAAAAAAAAAAAAAGTTAAATGCATAATGTATATAAAATTACTTATCATGGTGTGTGGCAAGAGTTTATTTAACAAATGCAAACTCATTTATTTATTCTTTTATTCAAAGAGATGGTCTTGTTCATTCTCCCTCATGATAGCTTTATAAAAATGAATTATCCCAAAAATAGATGTTTTGACAAGTAGCTACTCTTTTCGGCACTAGCAGCATTCAGAAAGAAGCAGAACATCCATCTAAAAGTAATGATAATGAATGAATCTATCATGGTGTATCATCTGATGCACGTGAACATTAATGATATCTAAGTCTCATTCTTCATTTAAATGCCAATAATTCCACACCTTGACATGCAAAAGGCTCAGCCCATTCTCGACCTATACAATGAGGGGTGGTATCTTCAAGTAATCTTCCCTAAGGTTTTTCAATATGGGAAACAAAGCCCAGTCCCACCTAAAAATCACCTGCTTCTTCTTTACTTATATCTAAAATAAACCAAGAGTTGCTTCCAGAAAGGTGGAATGTACACATTTTTTCCTATTCCTCCCACTACATACAACTATGAGCCCTGGACAGTATATATAATGTAAACATAAGAAGATTCTGGAAGTTGGAGAGAATAAGGCAGTTGAAATAGGGACCCAGGGACCCAGAAATGACATGGTGGCAAGTTCTCTAGTCTCTCTTTTTGCTTTATAAATCTCTGACTTGTAGATAAAAAAGCCAGCAACACAGAAATACCGACAGACACAGATGAAAACACCCCAACAAAAGCCTATTCTTTCTAGCCTAATGAACCAGAAACAACCTAGTAAGACAGAAAACATTTAGACAATAGACACTCTATTATAGTCAAACACCACAGGAAAAAAACTAGGACCCAAGTAGGAGCTAAGAGTTCCACATTTGCCAGGCTGTAACAAGGTGCCTCATCCTCTGCCAAAGAAGTGTCAGAGGAAGTCAAGCAGGAATTGGAGCTTTTACCTCCACCGGGCAGCCTGTGCCTCTCACTCTCCTTCCCCTATCCCGTGATGTCAGTGGAGACCAGAAGAGAAGCTTGGACTTCACCCCACATCAATTAATAAAAAATCACTCTAGGAGGAGGGCAGAGCGGGGAAGAGGGGGTTCATTGGGGTGAGGTATAAAAAGGAGGAACATCTGTAATACTGTCAACAATAAAGATAAATTTAGCCTGGCCGGTGTGGCTCAGTGGTTGCACCAAGAGGTCACCAGTTCGATTCCCGGTCAGGGCACATGCCCAGGTTGTGGGCCAGATTCCCCAGTTGGGGGCATGCGGGAGGTGGCCAATCGATGTTCTCTCTCATCGTTGTTTCTATCTCTCTCTCACTCTCCCTTCCTCTCTCTCTGAAAATCAATAAAGAAAAAAAATTTTTTTTAAGATAAATTAAAAAAAGAGCCCGGCTGGTGTGGCTCAGTGGATGGAGTGTCATCCCATGGACTGAGAGGTCCCGGTTGAATTCCCGGTCAGGGCACATGCCCGGGTTATGGATTCCATCTCCAGTAGGGGGCGTGCAGGAGGCAGCTGATTGATGTTTCTCTCTCACATCGATGTTTCTCTCTCTCTCTCTTCCTTCCTCTATCTCTCTAAAAAAATCAATAAAAATATATTTAAAAAGGAAGAAGCAGCATCCCTTCCTACACTGAGGTGGTACCAATAGAGACTACATGGGAAGTAGTAGCAGGCTCCCCTAGACTCTTCCCAGATAGTGTAGTACCAGAGGAGGCCGAGTGGGGCACCAGAATTCCACCCCTCACCCAGCAATAATGCGGAATGCTTCCCCCTTAGCGTCTGTTGAGAGGAAACCTGTATCTCTGCCCCCCACCCAGCAGTAATGCAGTGTCCCCTCCTTTCCCCCACTGCACTGGTGTCAGAGGCAGCCAGCTAAGACAGAAAGTTCCAATAAAATTCAGTGTCTCATAATACCAAAAATATCCTTGTTCAATAAAAAATTATTTATCAAACCAAAAATTAGGGCAGTCTCAACCTGAATGAAAAAGATAATCAGTAGATGTCAGAATGAAAATGACAGAGATGTCAGAATTATCTGACAAAAATGTTAAAGCAGTCATCATAAAAGTGCTTCCATGCGCAATTATAAACATGCTTAAAATAAATGAAAAAAATAGAAAAATCTCAGCAAAGAAATTGAAATGTATTAAAGAACCAAAAGGAAATTTTAGAACTGAAGATTACAAGAATCAAAATTTTAAAACAATGGATGGGCTCAACAGCAGATGGAAAGAGATCGATGAACTTGAAGACAGAACAATAGAAATGACCTAACTGAACAACAGAGAGAGAAAATAGACAGAAAAAAAAATCTAACAGAGCTCAGGTTCCAGTGGGATTATAAAAAATAAAATAAAATAAAAAGGCCTACTCTGTGTGTCATCTGAGGAAAGGAGAAATAGGACAGACCTGAGAAAGAACTCAAAGAAATATTAACTGAAAATTTCCCTGATCTGGCAAAACATGTAAACCTTAAGATTTAAAAAGGCCAGCAAACTCCAACCAAAATAAACCCAAAGAAATCCACACCAAGACACACTATAATAAAATATGTGATAATAAAGACAGAGAAAATATCTGGAAGGCAGCAAGAGAAACTACATATTCCCCAGGGAAAACCAATACAAATGACAGGACAAAACATCAAACATGAAAGCCTAAAGAAAGTGGTACAATATTGTTTAAGAGCTGAAAGAAAAGAATTGTCAATTCTGGTTTTTATGTCTGGTGAATTTATCTCACTCACTAATTCCCAGAACCAGTGAATATGTTACATTACATGGCAAAGGGAAATTAAAGTTACTAATCAATTGACCTTGAAATAGAGATTGTCCTCGATTATCCAGGTGGGGGCGAATGTGTTCTTGGGGCCTTTAAATGCGAAAGAGGGAGGTAGTAGAGTCACTATCAGTGACTCTGATAGAACGTGGGAATCAACCAGCCATCGCTGGCTTTGAAGATGAAAGAGGGCCTGGAAAGAGGCAAAGAAAATGGATTCTTCCAGAAAGCTCCCAGAAAGAAACTTGGCCCTGTTGACACATGGTTTTGAACCCAATGCCTTTCAGACTTCTGAACTACAGAACTATAAAATAACAGGTTTGTGTTGTCTTAAGCTACTAAGTTTGTGGAAATGTGTTATGGTGGGACTAGAAAAGTTAATATACTTTCCATAGGTTCATTTCATGCTTTCCTCTGGTCATGAGGATTGGAGCCTGGTTATAAAGTCTCTGTCAGAGAGAAATAACATGATTATTGGTACTAATACAAGGCAACTAAGCCATCTGTTATCTCACGAAATAAAAACGCCTCTCAAACTTCATTTCAAATGAACATTTATTGATCTCATATTAAATGGACATGGTTAAGAAATGCACAGCCTCTGTCTGTGGACAATTCTCTCCACTGTGTTTGTCCTCAGCTGTGTATATACTAAGGCTCACTAGCCTTTTCCAATTATTCCAATTATTCAGCAGGCTTGTGCAGAAGCTCAGGGTCTTCTTAGAAAATTGTGGTTAGCAGAATCGAGATCACAGCCAATGGAGAATCTGCTTCATTTTCTAAAATAAAAACAGAATTAAAAAAACAAAGGTCAAAAAACATCAGGCGTTACCAAAAGAAAGCAGAGAACCTGGTGCTCAAAAGATTAGGCTCATCTTTCCCACTTCCCACTATGACCTTGTGCCTGTGACTGAATTTCTTTAAGCTCTCATTGTTTATTCCCCCTGCCTCTCCTTGTGCCTTAAATAAGATATTGACACACTGTCCAGATATCCCATGAAGAAACCACGTTAGTGGATTCAAAAAAAATAGCCAACAGTGAGGCCCAGTATTAAAATTGGCAGCTCTTGATTCAGAGCCAAAAGGCTTCACAGTTGTTCACTGAGTTACATGTTCTCTGCCTTTTCTGCAGGCTCTCCCTTGAAAAGACTCCATGGACTGAACAGGAATCTACATCCTAGAGAGACAGGAAGAAAGAAATCCTGGAAAAATCAAGGGAGAGAACTTGTTTATCCTATGCCTATTGATTACTAAAAATCCAGACAATTAGATTTGGAAGGTAAACCTCAGAGAAAAGAGGTTGTCTTAACCTTCAATTAGATATTACAGCTGGACTCAGCATCCTGGAAGGTTGTTAAATTTGGAATCTTTTTCCAGTGGATTGAAACCTATATTGAAAATGGTGTTAAATCCCTAATAAGATATCAGGGGCAAAAAAGGAAAAACTTACAAACAAGCACTGAGATCAACTCGTTGCTTTCCATGGAGGTGCTGAGCTCATCTGCAATTAAGAAATGGTTTTTATTCACTTCGAGTAAGTATCACTCACGGTGTGTCTAGCATTCAGCTAGCAGCCTCAAGTATCCCTAGTAAACGTGGGACTCTACCGAGTCTGTGCCACCAAAACTACCCTCCTCCTACCCACCACAGCACTCTGCCATACCTGAAATCCTGCCTGTGGAAATAAAACACAAACACACTCCATGAGAAGGACTGGGTAAAGGGCTGGTCTCCCCTCACGCTTGCAAGTCCCTGAGAGGAACCCACGAACTGGTCATGTCTTCATATGCAAGAGCCATAGCCTGTGTTCTCCCCCAAAGTGGACTCAGCTAAGCAAACAGGCACCTGGCTGAGAAGGGTGAAATTGTGGGCAGAGTACCTCCCAGAGCCCCACTCCTTCAGTCTGTCCCAGAAAGCCTTGAAGAAAAATATTCCTCGAGTCCAAGAATAGACAAAATAGTCAAAGATCTTTGGTCTTACCTGGTGCTCCTGACATGGGCTCTCCCGAGTAATCACCAGTGACACTTGCTAGAAACAAAGAAGTCACTCTCTTAATTTCAAAGGTTAGAATCTCCATGAATTTTCTCTCCTTATTAAACACCAATGTTAATATATATATATATATATAAAATCAGGTCATTATGTTGTACACCTTAAACTTCTACAATGTTATATGTCAATTATATCTCAATAAAACTGGAAAAACATTAAATAAATAAATGCATTGCAGGGAGGAAAAAATTTAGTTTATTGGTAATTGCCACAGCCAGAAAGCATTTCTTGATAAGCAGACTATGGGGTCCAGTATATTAGCAGAAATAACAAGAGGGATCTGGGCCATGAGGCTGCATCTTGATCTTATAGTCAAACATGAGAATTTTCCTATTGCCCCATGGGATGGGGGTAAGGATGGGAGTGTTAGGGGGGAAAACAGCATTAACTTACATTTACTTATTAATCAACCACTACAGATTGGGCAGTGAGAGTACAATACTGAGATAGAGCTTCATTTTGAAAATGAGGGATATTCTGTGGGGAAGATAATTAGTGGGAAAGAAAGAATTCAGCCTGGCCGGTGTGGCTCAGTGGTTGAGCATCATCCCATGCACCAAGAGGTCGCCAATTCGATTCCCGGTCAGGGCACATACCCAGGTTGTGGGCCAAGTCCCCAGTGGGAGGCGTGCAGGAGGCGGCCAATCGATATTCTCTCTCATCGATGTTTCTATCTCTCTCTCCTTCTCCCTTCCTCTCTCTCTCTCAAAATTAATAAAGAAAAAAAATTTTTTTTAAAGAAAGAATTCAAAGCCAGAGAACCAACCTTTTTTAAATAGGCCCTTTAGCTGCCACCAAAATACAACTTCGAGCTTCCTGCAATTACTACCTACATTCCTCCAATACCTTTAGGGCAGTGCTAGAATGTAGTAAATCTCAACAAATGCTAGCTATTATTATAGATATAAGAATCTGATTGTCTCCTAGGGCAAGAGAAACAAAGGAAAAATAAACAAATGGGACTATATCAAACTAAAAAGCTTCTGCACAGCAAAAGAAACCAGCATCAAAATGAAAAGGGAACCCAATCTCTGGGAGAACATATTTGCCAAACATATACTGGATAAGGGGTTAATTTCCAAAATATATAAAGTACTCATACAACTCAACAAAAGGAAGACAAAGAACCCAATTAAAAATGGGCAGAGGACCCAATTAGACAATTCTCCAAATAGGACATACAAATGGCCAAGAGACATATGAAAAAATACTCAATGTCATGCCCTGGCCGGTTTGGCTCAGCGGTTAGAGAGTCAGCCCGCGGACCAGAGAGTCCTGGGTTTGGTTCCCACTAAGGGCACGTACCTGGGTTGCAGTTTGTCCCTGGCCGCCAACCAGGTCATGTGGTGGCAACCACTCGATGTGTCTCTCTCACATTGATGTTTCTCTCTCCCTCCCACTGTATCTGAAGATAAATGCAAAAATTGTCTTCAGGTGAGGGAAAAAAAAAAATACTCAGTGGCACTAATCATCAGAGAGATGCAAATTAAAATGACTATGAGATATCACCTCACCTGCCAGCCATCAACAAATCAACAAACAACAAGTGCTGGCGAGGGTGTGGAGAAAATGGGACCCTAGTACACTGCTGGTGGGAATGCAGACTGGTGCAGCCACTATGGAAAACACTATGGTGTTTCCTCAAAAAATTAAAAATGTAACTGCCATTTGACCCAGTGATCCCACCTCTAGGAATATATCCTAAGAAGCCTGAAACACCAGTCAGAAAGAATATATGCACCCCTATCTTCATAGCAATGCTATTTATAATAGCTAAGATCTGGAAACAGTCCAAGTGTCCATCAGTAGATGAGTGGATAAAAATGCTATGGTACATATACACAGTGGAATACTATGCAGCTGTAAGAAAGAAAGGTCTCTTATCCTTTGAGACGACATGGAGGGACCTGGAGAGTATTATGCTAAATTAAATAAGCCAGTCAGAGAAAGACAAGTACCACATGATCTCACTTATTAGTGAAATATAATGAACAAAATAAACTGATGAACAAAATAAACCCAGAGACATAGAAAGGAGTACGATTCAGACTGACAAACCTCAGAGGGAAGGGGGGCAGAGGGGCAGGAAGAGATAAGCCAAAGAACGTATATGCATAGATACATAACCAATGGACACAGACAATAGTGTGGTGAAGGCAGGGAGCAGCAGGAGCAGGGAGGAGGGGGTCAATGGGAAATAAAAAGGAGGGACATCTGTAATACTTTCAACAATGAAGATACATTTAATTTTTTTAAAGAATCTGATTGTTTAGAAATTTGTTTTTGTAGGTAAGGTCCAAGGTCCTTTCTTAGCAAAAATGAATGTAGCAACCTGGTTGATGGCTCAGTTTGTTGGAGTGTTGTCTGTGTACCAAAAAAGTTGTGGGTTCGATTCCTGGTCAGGGCACATACCTAGGCTGTGGGTTCAATCCCCTGTCAGGACATGTGCAGGAAGCAACCAATCAATGTTTCTCTCTCTCTCTCTCTCCTCAGGTGAGGATAAAAAAAATGATGAAGGCACCCCACAACCTTTTGGGTTTTGTTGATTGTGACAGAGGCCTTGAAATCTTTTGACCCATGGCTAAGGGACAGACAGAAAAATGAAATGAGATGAAGGCCCAAGAGAGAGATGGGCAGAGATAGGACCACTGCTTCATTTATGAAACTTTTAAATCTCCTTTTCTTCTGTTCAGTCTAAATTCAAATAAGATTTACACTTACATAATTTTCATTCAAAACATTCCCTGTGTAAATTGAATTGTAATCAACTGGAAAAGAAGAGCAAATTCTATTTTTAAATATGTTTTTATTGATTTTTCAGGAAGGGAGAGAGAGATAGAAACATCGATGAGAGAGAAACATCGATCAGCTGCCTCCTACATGCCCCCTACTGGGACTGGAGCCTGAAACCCGGGCATGTGCCCTGATCAGGAATCGAACAAGGACCCCTCAGTCCATGGGATGATGCTCAATCCACTGAGCCACATTGGCTGGGCAAGAAGAGCAAATTCTTAAACTATTTTTGGCATATCTATTGCCCCCCTGTAGACACAAGAAACTCAACATCTTTAGAGAAGCACAGGAGGCTGGTCCTGGAGACCAGGCCATGGTGACCTCCAGGCTGGAGCTTGTTGGTATTCAAACAGTTCCATCTCCTGACACTCTGGGAAAATGCTTCAATTTTCCTCAAGTTTCAAAGAAACTAAACTTATTGTGGTAATCATTCCACAGTGTGTGTGTATCACCTCAGAGAACAAAGCAGCAAGGTATCCCCAGCTCTATATGTTACCTCAGGACATTCCTACGCACTGAGCTATAAATAAGGAAAGGGAAGCAGGGAGACATTTCTGCATTTTTGAAAACAGGAATTTTCACCTGTGGCCTCCTCAGTGTCTTCTTCTGAAATGCTGGGGATGTTTGATTCCACTTCAGTAGACAATTCTAGGAAAACAGAATAGGAAACGGGTGTGGTCACACCTTATGCTGGGAATCCAGCTCACTGGAGGAAAGCAGCCTTTCCTTCAGAAATACAAAATATAGGAGCCCACCAACTCCTGCCCAGTCCTCCTCTGCAGTCAAAACACTTACTTACCCAAAGCCTGTATATTCTCCAAATAAACATCAGTGGCCGACTCTCCAGCACCAGTGAGGTCTAAGTCAGGGGTTGAATCTACAGCATCAGTGAGGTCTAGGTCGGTGGTTGACTCTGGGTCAATAGCTGGCTTTAGTTCAGCCCGTAACACTGAGTCACTGAAAATGTCTGCATCATAGTCAATGTCTAGAAAGAAAAGAAAAAAAATTTCAAATATTTTCTAGCAAGAATATCTCCACCATCTCCCCACCCTTCCCATTCCCAGCTAGATATTCTCTGGGGGAAACATGGATGTAACTTGGCATGTTGAATCAAATGGCGTCTCACCACAAGTCTCTCTTCTGCCAACTGCTAGAAAGTCCAAACGACTGACTGCTCAGTGTCCCCTACGTCACCCTTCCTTGTGGGGTCAGTCTAGGAAGGAGCATTTGATAGTGTGCTTCTAAATGTGAATTAGTCAGACCTGAACAGAATAAATACTCTAAACACTCCCCCTCTATAATCCTTCTAGGTTTCTGAAAACTTAAAACAAAAGTAAAGAGGGGCAAAGAGCAAGGAAAACAGCTACTCCCAAGGTGTATATCAAGAATGGAATCAAGGTGGTAGGGGAGGTAGAAGAAGGTATAGGGGGATAAATGGTGATGGAAGGAGACTTGACTTGGGGTGGTGGACACACAATACAATGTACAGATAATGTATTATAGAATTGTACACCTAAAACCTATATGATTTTATTAACCAATGTCACTCCAATAAATTCAATAAAAAAGAATGGAATTGACTTTAAAATGGGCTACTCCTACCATTTTGTTCATCAAATGTCTAGGACTTCATTTTCCAGAGTGTTCTATAGAGTACTCAGTCCAGACATTTTGGGGTTTGCTAACCATATAAGCATCATAACCATGTAGACCTGGTAAGGGTACAACTAGGGTCTTCTTGGGCAATAGTGAAAGATACACAGTCATTGTAGCTGCCTAGCTCAGCAGGTTATGGCACCCTGCCAATGAGGCCAAAGTCATTAGCTCTCTAATTTAGTCACTTTGCTTTATCATTTGTTCACATGCAATAAAGAACCCAACCCCAGCATCTGATAAAGTGAGAGCTACCAGAGGGAGAAGTGGAAGAGAAATGGGAAAGTAACCATGCTAATGCATGTAAATGAACAGCCCTCCTCCTGAGAACTGAATTCAGGAAAGACTAGAAAAGAAAACCTTTGGGGGAAAGCTTCCTTTCCCTGATCCATGAGGACACCTACTCTTTCCTTTCCAATGTGATTCATAGGTTTCCACTCCAGACCCACTGGTCTCGGTGGTGTATGACTGAGCTGGATGCTAAAGCACTTTGAAATTGACTCTGCTATGAAATGAGGATACATCCCAGGACTTTTTAACCTGAATTAAGTAGAATATAGCCTCTTTAGCACCCATGAGTGGAGGAGAACACAGAAAACCCTCAGTAGCTCTCTAACTACCTATCCTAATCCCATCTGGCCAAGCCTTTTTACCTTTATGACTTCACTTCAAACACATAACCCAAATCTTAGCTTAGCCACTCAACTACCCAAGGCTTCAGAGCTCAGCTTCCCATCCTCACCTTAAATCTAAGTCAATATAGCTTTTAATCATTTCACAATAGTCACTGCATCTCTCTCTCTCTCTCCCCCCTCCCCAGTGCCCCTCCCCCTACACAAGCACACACACACACAAAATGAGAGGATTTTAGCCCTGTTCTCCAAAAGATCTCCCAGTGATCCACTTACATGGGAGCATTAGGGGGAAAGTCCCAGCCAGGACAAACCAGGTAGAGAGGATGAGGACCGTCCAGATCATGGTGCAGGCGGCGGGAGGGCAGGACGCAGGGGCAGGTGAGCAGGCAGGTGGCAGGCCCTCAGTGCACTGGACTGATGAGAGCTCTGCTGGCTTTTATAGAACCCTCAGCCCAAGGTCCCTGAAGGCAGCATTCTCAGGTGGTTATTAAAAGAAAAACAAAAGCAAGCCTCACCTGCCCCCCCCACACACACACACACACAATGAGAATGTCCCCGGAACAAGGGACCTGAGGGAGGGAGAAACAAGGAGGAGTTTGGAGGAAAACTCTGATAAGTTCCTAGGTTGGGTTGCGCCATTGCCATTAGCACCAATTATCTGCTTTTCAGAGGACAGGGGAGAAATTCTAGTTCCACTAGCTCACAGAGAACTCCACTCCTAGCCCAAAGTTGCAAGTTTGTCATCTAGACTGGAGCCAAACATTGCTTTACTGAGTTCCTGAAATGCTACTTTATGTCAGAATGCTGGACTAGGAATCATGGTCAGAGCCTGGGGGCTACGTTGACTCTAAGGGAGAGTCCTATTGCACAGCCTTCTAACCCAAGTAGGTCTCTCAAAGAGAGTTGGGGAAGAGAATAATAATGAGTCCTACTATTATTACTACAATAAAACAGATATATCTAAAATTACAAGATTTCACATGTGCTATTATCGTATTTGATTCTCACCACGATCCTATGGGGGAGTCGTTATTATCCCCATTTTTCTAATGAGGAACCTAGGCCAAGAGATTCAATGGCTCCAGATTCGCCTGAAGATATTCTTGCTCTGCAGATGCCATTAACATCAAGTACTTCTTGGCTGTGTAGACTTGGCTCGTGCTAGTGACTTTCCCAGTCCTCTAGGGGGCAGTAGTAAGCTGCAATGTGTCCTTTGCTGAAGCACAGACTCTGATCCTCACAGATGTAAAAGAATATGCAAGATGAACTAGCTCATAAATCAGCCTTAGTGTTCAATTAAAAGTCACGACTATTACCTGGAAAGGAGATATTTAACACATATGCACAATTCCCATCACATGGTTAAATTCCCATGAGTCTTTTAAGTCTGTTTTCTTTACTTAGAAAGTCACAGCTGATTCTTGCACCTCAGAACCCACAGGGTTGGTAATATCTTTGAGAGAAATCTCCCAGCAATAGTAGTAACAGCTAACATTTATAATATGCTTCACTATGTGCCACATGTATATATTATTCTATCCAATGCCACACCTAAGGTAATTTTATTATTCTCCTTTTTTTAGATAAGGAAACCATGGCACAGAGAGGTTAGGGAATCTATGAAAGGTCACACAGTAGGTGTTGTAGCATCAAGAAGCAACCTAATGGGCAGTCTAGTGCTAGGGCCTCTGCTTTGAACCATTCTACTGTTTCTCCTCCGAATCCAGTTACCTCCCTGATCTCCTCACTGTCCCCTTTGTCCTGTGAAGTGTGGCCCTGCACAGACTTCCCCTTACAGGCAGGTATGGGGTGGCCACAGAGAGGCCACCCTGGGGAAAAGAGGAGACGCCACAGTGAGCTGGAGCTGCCGGAGGACCTGAAGAAGAAGCAGAAAGACCTGGATAAACTAAGACAGCATCTTCCAGTAATGCAGGGGAATGTTCCGGCTGCAGCACTGAGAGGTGATCAGCTGAAGCAGCTGCAGACCTCCTGGCAAAGACTACAAAGATCTCCAAGTTTGGATTTGCCATCGGTAATCAGATGACAAAGAAAGCCTCAGCCATAGCCATCAAACTCGGATCAAGTAAACCTAGAGAAACTCTTCCAACTCATGCTCCAAAAACCCTTTCAGTAGCAGCAGCTTTTAATGAAGATGAAGAGAGCGAACCAGACAAAACACCTCTAGAAGCAAAGATGAGGATAAAGAATATTGGAAGGGATACACCAACATCAGCAGGACCACACACCTTCAATAAAGGAAAGCATGGGTTTTCTGATAACTAGAAAGTATGGAAGCAAAGTATAAAAATCTCATCTTGGAAATGCTCATGACCAAGACAATTAAATGATGTGATTTGAAATTGGAGTGTGGAGAACCCTTTCAGAAGCCAAGAGTCCATTGTCTGGGAAGATCTGGTATTGATGCTCCTTTACCATAAATGGCCAAGTTCCAAGGTCCTCCAGTTAAAACTCGCCCCACCAGCACTTCCACGCACCTCTTCCCCCCGCCCTTTAGAAACCCTTGGCCTGGTCCAGCTAGCACGATGGATTTGAGTCACCACCAAGTCTCCCATCTTCTCCACTGGTGCCTTCTCTATCAGTAAACCTTCCTTACTCGAAAGAAAGAGAGAAGAGGGGAAGGGAGAGGATGGGGAAAGAGAGAGAGAGAGAGAGAGGGAGAGAGAGAGAGAGAGAGAGAGAGAGAGAGAGAGAGAGAGAGAGAGAAAGAAAGAAAGAAAGAAAGAAAGAAAGAAAGAAAGAAAGAAAGAAAGAAAGAAAGAAAGAAAGAAAGAAAGAAAGAAGGAAAGATGGAAGGAGGGAGAGAGAGAGAGAGAGGGAAAGAATCGGGGTGTGGGGTGGGTGTAAAGTTAAAAGGAACAGTTTTGTTTTTTTTTCACGCATGAATGTGCATAACAATTTTATTTGTTAAACTAGTAACTAGAAAAAACCCCAATGTGCGTCCACAGACAAACAGATAAACGAATGGTGGAAATCCACACAGCAGAGAATTTTTCAGCCCTGAAATGGAATGAAGTGCTGATATACATGATGCAGATAAACATTATGCCGAATTCGAAAATAAGCTAAATGAATCTGTCTGGTGACAAATCAGACCTGTGGTTGCCTGGCCAGGGGTGGGGCTGGGGATTGAATGTAAAGGCCATGACTGAACTTTGTGGGGAGGGCCATGAAAACATCCTGTATCTTGATTGTGGTGGTGTTTACCGGAGTGAATGCATTCTTTTATTTTTTTATTTTTTTACATTTATTTTTATTAATTTATTTTTTTACAGATGTTTCTCCTTTTTTCCCCATTGACACCCTCCTCCCCAACCCCCCGGAACAGTTTATTTTTTAAAGAATGGTATAAGACTATCTTTGGAGCCTTTTCTTCCCCCAAGATTGAGTGGCACACTAATAAGTGAATTTGAAATTAGATGTAATTTATGTTTTCTATACATATTTCAAGACATGTGCTAATTTTGTAGTTTCATGTGATTAGTTTCCAAAGGTTACAGGTAATTTTAAAAATCAGAAATGGTACATTTCTAAGAACAGCATATTTTTTAGACACAGCTATTGGCACATTTAAAGGGAAGCAAAAAGTTATTGTCTGTTGAAACTGCAAGCATTTACCCTCTAACTTAACTCTGTATTAACCTGAACTTTCGGGCTCCCAGAAACAGCCTTAGAGAGAGAGACTATTGTATTGAGAGGAAAATGTTCGTGGGCTATTGACTGAAATAAATTAGATAAAATTAAAATATTGAGTTTGTTCTAATGGGCGTTTGTTCTGTTTCAAGTCATAAACTAGATAGGCATTGCTATTCGTGGATACAGATGCTTAGCTCTTTAAAAAAATTTTTTTAATTTTAGGTAAACTGTTGAGTGTTTGAAATAGCCCACTTCATCTTAAGAGATCTCATCTACCTTCATTAGTCTTCAAAGAACAACCTTTTGCTAACAAAGCAAATCAGCATTTAGTGCTTCTCTTGGTTTTCATTATTAACTAGTTCTTATAAGCATTTCCACCAGATCTTGAGGCAACTACAAACCACCACCATAAGACTTATGTACATAAGACTTAAATATTTGACTGTCTTTATTTTTTGAAAGGTAACAAACAGCAAAAACAAAACAAAATAAAAAACATGTATCAAGACAGAAAATGAGAAAGATGCACTAACTTGTGAAATTCAATTTCATTTATACTTACTACAGAAATTCATATTTAATACAATAATACGGTTTATTTTAAGTGTAAGCATATCAACCAATGGCCTCTCAAAAGTACATTTTAGGTACTGAAAATAGGAGGAAAGAAAATGCATCTTGAAACATTTTATGGAATCTTTGACCACATATCCTGTCAGAGTTATGTGTTGTAGGATATATATATATATTATATATATATTATATATATAATATATATATTATTATACATATTATTATATATGAATTTTTTTAATGTGGCAGTTAAACACATCTTTAAAAGCATAGTCTTAGATAAAAGAAAAGTGCAGTATAATGATTTCCTTGGTTGAGCGTCGACCCATGCACCAAGAGGTCTCAGGTTCGATTCCTGGTCAGGACACATGCCCAGGTTGTAGGCCCAATCCCCAGTGGGGGGCATGCAGGAGGCAGCCAATCGATGTTCTCTCTCATCGATGTTTCTATCTCTCTCTCCCTCTCCCTTCCTCTCTCTCTAAAATAAAGGGGGAAAAATTTTTTTTAAAGAAAACTCCTACAGCGTTACATTTGCAGGCAGCTTAAGACCATCTTAATGGTGGTAACTACTCACTCAGCTGTTTTAATAAGTAGCAACTCCAGAGAAGCAGCCTACCTCATTGTTCACTTGCATTTAAATTTAGAGTCAGCCCCAAGTAAAACAATGGACATGTATATACAATATTAGTTCTTACTTACATGACTTAACTATATCAAGATACATGAATTTAACTTGCTTTAATGTAGGCAAACTTTTCATTTTTGTCCATTTTGCTGTTACGTTAAAAGATACATATTCTTTTCTTGAGTCCAAAGAAATATTGACCTACGGTCAAGAAGAGAGAGAGAAATGACTGAGATGAATGTCTTTACTAAAATACCAATAAATGTGTCAAACTCAAAACAAAACAAAACAAAACAAAAGGCGGGGGGTGGGAAACACACACACTAGAGAACATTTTGTTTTACTGGAAACTAAATTTCCTTGGCAAGCCCTGGACAATGAAGCATAACCCAAACACAATAGTCAGGAGCTTGGGAGCATGGAAAACTGGCAGGCAAAAAACATGAGCAAACAACAGAATTGAAATAAGATAATAATGGAATAAGTCATGGGCCAGTGGAAGAAGGGGGAATTTTATCTGCGTGGGCTACAATATGAAAATGTTTCCTATCCTAGAAAAGTACAAGAATTAACTTTGAAATGTGCAAAGTAGAATCTCTGAACTCTGAGGAGAGCTGATCTTAGGAGTTAAGATATTGAAGGGGCAAAAATGACCACCTTCCTCTAGAAGCTTTGTTTTGAAGCTCAACCATCTAAAAATATAGTAGGCACTGCTTTAGATGGTACCAAAGATCCAGGCCATTTTTGTGTTCCTCAGTTTCCCCCAGGGTCAGTGAAAGAGTGGCTGCCTCGTGACCTCTATATTGAAATACGGGAGTGATTTGGTCTCCCTTCATGAAGATGTGTTACTCTTTCTCACCCCCTGAGAATTGATTAAGTAACTGACTTAGTGGGTCCCAGAGAGGAACCAGACCTCTGCTAAGGTGAAATCTAATAAAAATTGTAAGTATAATCTTAAAAGTAAAATCTATAAGTATACAATATATTGTATAATCTAATAAGTATATAACATAAACAATATATGTGTAAGTAATCTATAAGTATATGATATATTGTATAATCTAATAATTATAGGATCTTTGTTAATATGGAGTTATAATTGTTTTATATTATTAAAATATTTTTATTTCTTTTACTTTACATATGCTCTTAAATGTTTTAGAATTATGTAATTTCAAGGCTTGACTACATATTAAAATGTGTCCAGTACAATCAGACATCCAATGTCTTTTTTAAAAATATGAGGGTGTTTGGTTTTTTTCCTTCTATAAATACCTGTCAAGTGGCCTGACAGCCCTAGTTAGTGATAGGGAACTCACTACTTTGAGAATAGAATACTAGTTCATCTTTGGACAATTACTTCTTCTAACAGCTAAAATATGCTTTGTCATTTCAACCTGTTAGCCGCAGTTTTATTCTTGGGAGAGATGTATATATTCTTCTTCCCTCTTCTAATGTCAAAAATAGTTATCACTTTATTTTCCAATATCTTCACCATCCTAAAAAAAAGTATAAGTTTTTCCTTTCTTGTTCCCTTAAATGTGTCCAGCACCTAGCACAGTGTCTGGCACATTAGAGGTGATAAAAATACTTATTAATAAATTAATGACTAGATGACTCCTGGTCACTAGTCTTTTATCTCATTTGTCTATGGTCATCTAAAAAGAAAACACTAGAATTAAAACAAATGGTCACAGATTTTATCTCAATTGAACAGGAAAAAAAACAAAAACAATCACTATCCCTCCTTCTGGAAAATGATGGTATTAGTTTGATTATATTAAATTGATTTATACACTAAATGCTAAATTAAATGCTAAAAGGTGGCCTGGCAGAGAGCATGGAGTTTCCTGGCAGCATTAAAGGAACTCAAAAGCCTTTGCATCTACTTTCCCCAGAATGAGATCAGTTTCTGGCCAGTGGGGTGAGGTGGAAGTGATATGATATCCTCCCCATGTGTCTCTGTCCCTCCCAACTCCCTGCCACAATAGACACAAGCCATGTAGCTCCTGGGGGATCAGAGCCAGGCATCTGACCTAGGGCAAGGTGTGTCTTTTGTTCCAAACCCCAACAATCATTGCTCCCTTAGGGAGGAGTTTCCAGAGACCAAGAATAGGGGAATAGGGAGCTCAAAATGGGATAAAAATATTGTGACCATCTGACTTCAAAGATTAGATCTAGATAAGGATTAGCCCATCTTCTAGAGTCAGATAAGCATTTTCAGCATCTGTCCTGTCACCCAGCAACTGTACCAAGTACCTCGGGCAATCCAAAAGCAGCCCCAACACTGATTCTTTCTTTAATGTTATAATCATGGAGTAAGTCAACATATACAGATTTATTACAAAGGCAGTTTATAACAGGATACTAAGAAATCTAATGCAGTGCCAGGTATTTTAAAAAACAACAACAATGTCTATTTATTTAACAAATGTTTACAGAGTGACTGTGAAGCCTAATGACGAAAGCAGAGGAAGTACTAGGCAAAGAGGTCAAATTGGAAACTGGATACAGCAGCCTGGGTATAAATCCTGGCTCCACCAGTAATCACTGGGTGACTATGGGCAAGTTACTCAACTCCCAGTACTTCTGTTTTCTCTTCTATGTAAAGGAGATAGGAGTAGCTTTTACTTTGTTGGGTTGTTGTAAGGATTCAATTAATGTATTTATGTAAAATGCCTAGAATAAGGAAAGCACATAATAAAATATAGCTATTATTATTTGGTGCTGAAGACAAAAAAGGCCCAGGTCCCCAGTGAAGTGATAATATCATTTTAGGGCGGGAACATGAAGGAGCATTACCCTGGAGAGTTCTACGGGGACAATGAAACAAGATGAAGTAAGAGTGGGACTCATTTGAATTCCATAAAGGTATCCCTGGGTTTATAGAGAGATAGAAAGGTAAACAGAAAGGCCTCTAGGCCAAGGAAGTAACAGTGTATTGGAGGAGACAGTAATGTTCAATCTGTCCTATCATGTGAACATAATAAATATGGAAACATAGAGAAAGAATATATTCATTCTTAGACTACAAACCACTGGAGGTTGGGGCCACTTAATGGACTTTGCCTTGCCCACTTCTACAGAGTCTTCTATACTGCTTCAGGGCTAGCAGTTGCCAAATAAATGGTTGGTCATTTGTTGAATTCTAACATGGGGTAGGTGGGAAGGCATCATCAGATCCATTGTTTGAGCAGTAGAATAGTGGCTAAAAACTGGGATCTGGACTCAGACTGGCCATGAATCCAGGTCCTATGAGAACTAGGGCTTGCCTTATCTTTCTGTTTTCCTCATCTACAAAATGCAGCTGAGGATAGTGATCATTTCATAGAGTCACTGTAAGAATTAAATCAACTAATCCATGTAAACTGGAAACTGGCTTATCATAAATAATCCATGATTGGCAGCTTTCATTATTATAACTTGAAAGGACTTTGAAGAATGAATTGAAACTGTAAAAGTAACTACTCTCATTAAAGAGAAATGTGTGGCTGGAGAATACAGTGAGAGAGGGAGGGGAAGGGGCCAGTAGGAGAGGAGGTTATGAGAGCAAGTCTAGAATGGCATTTGGGACCAGAAAAAGGAGAGCTGCAAAAGCTAAAAAGCTGAGTCATTATTCTGCCAGCAAAATGCAGTCATGGAGGTTGTTCAATCAAGGGTGGTCGGAGTAAGAGTCGTGCTTTAGGAAGACGAACCAAGCCTGCACAGAGGGAAAGCAGCCTTGGTTTTAGCCACTGTTCTACTGCTCAGCTTTGGCACTGCACTGGCAGGAGCTACTGCCAGTTGAAGAATGTGATGGCCCTGGACATGAACAGAGGACGCAGATATTAAAGACATTATGACCGTGAAATGAAAGGGACTTGGTGACTGACTGGACCTGGGGCAAGGTACACCCACTGTAAGATACGTATATCCTCCCAAAAGTTGTCTTTATAGGCTTTTGTTTCCTCTAGGACATGAGTTCCCAGAGTCAAAACTCAGTGCTGAAAATAAAAAGGAGCCAGAAGAGAAGGAGAATGAGCATTTGTGAGATTCAGCTGAGAGTCTTGCCTGGTGGTGAAGGAGCCAGGAAGAAACACACTGGAGTGCACAAAGAATGAATCTCACTGGGTTTGAATGATGTTTTAGGTCCATGTTTTTTCTGGCACTAGTATACATCCTCGTGGAAAATTTTGAAACTGACTACAATATCTTTGTCTGTTAAATATTTTGCCTCAAGATCAGACCCTTTTAGGTCATTGGGTGGAGGGGGGGGGAGGTTCCATCAGCTAACTGATAAGAAAATAAAATAGTTATAGCAATGAGATACCACCTTGCACCCATTAGGATGGTCATTATAAAAAAAAAGTCAGAAAATAACAAGTGTTGGTGAGGATGAGGAGAAACTGGAACTCTTGTGCAATGTTGTTAGAATGTAAAATGGTGCAGCCATTATGGAAAACAGTATGGAGGTTTTTCAAAACATTAAAAATAGAACTAGCATATGATCCAGCAACCCCACTCCTGGGTGTACATCCAAAAGAATCAAAGCAGGATCTCAAAGAGATATTTGCCCACCCATGTTCATTGCAGCATTATTCACAATAGCTAAGAGATGAAAGCAACCCCATGTCCATCAGTGGATGAATGGATAAAGACAATGTAACATATATATGCGATGTAATAGTATTCAGCCTTTAAAAAGGAAGAAAATACTATCATGTGCTATAAATAAGGTCATATGGATGAACAAGCAAGGTCACATGGATGAAACTTGAGGTCATTATTCTAAGTAAAATAAGCCAGCCACATAAAGGCCAATACTGTAAGATCCCACTTACATGAGGTATCTATAACATAGTAAAACTCATAGGAACAAGAAGTACAATGTGATTGCCAGGGAGCTTGAAAAAGGGAGAAATGAGAATTGTTGTTCAATGGATATAGAGTTTCAGTTTTGCAACATGACAAACTTCTAGAGCTCTGTCACACAACATTGTGGATATACTTATCCCTACTGAACTGTACACTTAAAAACAGGTAAGTGGCAAGTTTCATGTTATGAGTTTTTTTTAACCACAATTTAAAAATTGTTAAAGTTATAAATCTAATAATGGCTAAATGATAACTACTATGTGCCAGACACAATTCTAAATATTCTATAAATTCTATGTACTTTACAAATATTTACTTTAATCTTCAGAACAATCATCAAAGGTATGCAAATTATTATCACTGTATCCCATTTACAGATGAGGAAACGAGGCACAAAGAATTTAAGTAACTTGCCCAAAGTTACAGAGCTAGTAACAGGTAGAGGCATGATTCAATCCAGGCAAAATGGCTCAGAGTCAAATCTCATCTTTTCTCTATAGAGATTCATCTCTATTCATCATCTCACAGTCAAGGGTAATTACTCAGATAGTTTGAGATTAATTCCTTCCTTACATCTCTTCCTCAATTATATTGAAAGCGTCAGAGGGCAGGGACCAGACTTATACAACTTTATGACATTATGTTCCCTAACAGTACCTAGCTAGGTGCTTTGTCCATTATTCTTGAACCAAATTATCTCAGGTATTTTTAAAACAGACAATGACGCTTAGCAGAATCCTAGCTATGTTAGATTTGAAAGGAGGTTAAAGGATGGATAAAATATGAAAGAGCCCATTATTAGATTTGATAAATCCCCAAAGCAATCTGAAACAGTCACAAAATTGATTACATACAAAGTTTATTTTCTCTCTTGACGCTTGAATTTCCTCCAGCAGTATTGCCTCCTCCTACTCTTTCCTTTCAAAACATCCTATTAAAAGAATATTTCTTAAGAACGTGAGTATCATTGTTCTCTGAGAAAGAGCCTGAAATGGTGGCTTCTCCCAACAGGGCTACAGTCCCATTGACCACCTGGACTGTTCCCCCACTTTTTCTCTAGAGAATTACATCACCACCACTCCACCATCACTACCACTACCCAGACAATTCTGTCTAATCAACTTTTAACTGAGTGACTATTAAGTGCCAGAAAATATACTAGAGATACAAAAGTTGAATGGACCCTGCCCCAGTACTCACAAAATCTAGAGGTGGTAGGGGAGGCAAGGAAAGTTTACAGACTATAATCTCAGGGACAATTAATTCTTAGCACCAGTCCTGACCATTTATGCAAACTTTCTGGTTAACAACCCAACCTCCTCCCTACGTTAATACCTCCTGGAGGTCATTCATTTAACATACATTTATGAATCATCTGTTCTGTGCTCAATTCTTTACTGTTCCAGAGGCTCAAAGCTATGGATACAGATAAGTGAAGTGTAAGATGTAATATGACAAAAGCCCTAAGAGAAGTACAAGGCATTCTAATGACTCAGAGGATCTAGGGATTACATTCAACTAACAGTAGTCATTAAGTCAACAGTTACTGAGCAACTCAGTGAGTCAGGAACTATGCTAGACAGCGTTGACAAAAGACAAATAAGTTACCGTCACTATTTCTGGATAATAGAAGTTCAGGGGAGCCTTCATAAAAGATGCATTTTAACTGGAATTAAAAAATGCTTCAGATTCCATCAGGGGGAAATGATGGGTAAAACTGAAAGGGTTCTCTAGAAGAAAGAACAGTCCAAGTAAATACATGTAGGAGAGGAGAAGACACGTTCAGGAAACAGCAATTAGTCTGATATGTCTTAAAGGCATGTTGCCTTTAAGGCCACATAGTGATATACCTACCTTAGAATGGTAAACCAAAGAGATTTGATTCATTGATAGAGAATAGCCTCTTGCTAAAGACTTTTTAGTAGATTAAGCTAATCCCAGTCAAATTGTATGAAGATGAGCAGTGAAAAGAAATATAAAGAAGAGGAAAGGGGTGTCACAATGACACAGGCAAGATACTGAGTAGCAAGATTCCACTGATGGAAGTTAGCATTACAATCATCACTTTATGCTAATAGGTACAATTTGAGAAGTGAAGGTCCCAGGACAGAAAAAGATAACTTCTACTTGTAAAGAGTGAATTGTGATTGACCACCTCCGGTCAAGATGGTGGCGCAGGTAAACCTGATACTCACCTCGTCCCACAGCCACTTCAAAATTACAACTAAAATACAGAACAACCATCAGTGAGAACCACCTGAAGTCTAGCTGAACAAGAGTCTTATAATTAAGGGTGTAAAGAAAAAGCTACATCAAGTCTGGTAAGAGGGGTGGAGATGTGGAATGGGCTGGTCCCACACCAACGTGTGGTGGTTAAAAATTGAGAGGGCTATCTTGGATGCAGAGGTCCCCCCTGAGGATCGAAGGGTCCCAGCCCCACACCAGGTTCCCCAGCCCAAGTTTCCAATGCTGGGAAGAGAAGTCCCCATAACTTCTGGCAATGAAAACCAGTGGAGATTGTGGCTATAACAAGATTTTAAACATGGTTTCTGACCTGCAAAGTTTATGATATAATAAAGGAGGGGTTTTTTGTTGTTGTTTTTTAATTTTTTTATACTTTTAATCTTTTAAAACTTATCTTTATTGTTAAATGTATTACAGATGTTCCTCATTTTTCCCCCATTGCCCCCCTCCCCCCCATTCCCACCCTCCTCCTGCCTTTCCCCACACTATTGTCTGTGTCCATTGGTTATGCATATATATATATATATAAGTTCTTTGGTTTATTTCTTCCCACTCCCCAACCCCTCTTCCCTTTGAGGTTTGTCAGTCTAACAACCAATTTGTACTTCTTAATCCCTTCACCTTTTTCACCCGTCTCCCCAGCCCCCACCCATCTGGTAACCAACAAAAGTTCTCTGTATGCATAAAAATGTTTCTGTTCTGCTTGTTCATTTTGTTTGTAGATTCAATTGTTGATAGATATGTATTTATTGCCATTTTGTTTGTTCATTTTTTTTTTTTTATCTTTTTCTTCAAGAAGACCCTTCAACTTTTCATGTAATAATGGTTTGGTGGTGATGAACTCCTTTAGCTTTTCCTTGTCTGGGAAATTCTTTATATGGCCATCGATTCTAAATGACAGCTTTGCAGGATAGAGTAATCTTGGTTGTAGGTTCTTGCTTTTCATCACTCAATATTTCTTGCCACTCCCTTCTGGCCTGCAAAGTTTCTTTTGAGAAATCAGCTGACAGTCTTATGGGAACTCCCTTGTAGGTAACTAACTGCTTTTCTCTTGCTGCTTTTAAGATTCTCTCTTTGTCTTGAACCTTTTGCATTTTGATGATGATGTGTCTTGGTGTGGGCCTCTTGGGGTTCATCTTGTTTGGGACTGTCTGTGCTTCCTGGACTTGTATGTCTGTTTCCTTCACCAAGTTAGGAAAGTTTTCTGCCATTATTGTTTCAAATAGGTTTTCGATTTCTTGTTCTCTCTCTTCTCCTTCTGGCACCCCCAAGATGCGAATGTTGGCACGCTTGAAGTTGTCCCAGAGGCTCCTTACACTATCCTCATTTTTTTTGGATTCTTTTTTCTTTTTGCTGTTCTGATTGGATGTTTTTTGCTTCCTTATATTCCAAATCGATGGTTTGCTTCTTGGCTTTACCTACTCTACTATTGAATCTGTGTAAACTATTCTTTATTTCAGTTAGTGCCTCCTTCATTTCTGACTGGTCCTTTTTTATGCTCTTGAGGCCCTCACTAAGTTCACTGAGGTTCTCTCTAAGTTCACTGAGGTTCTCACTAAGTCCGTTGAGCATCCTTATAAGCAGTATTTTGAACTCAGCATCTGTTAGGTTGCTTAACTCCATTTCACTTAGTTCTTTTCCTGGAGTTTTGTTCTGTTCTTTCATTTGGGACCTGTTCTTTGTCTCCTCATTTTGGCTGCCTCCCTGTGTTTTTTTCTATGTATTACTTAGTGAGAGATATGGGGCTAGCTGAGACCAGATGCTGCTTGTTTGAAAGAATTTAGGAAAAGCTGAAGCAGGATCCAAGACAGGCCAATCCTATGGTAAAGCAACTGGCAACAGCTTGGGTGGGCCTGAAAGTTGTGTGGGGCGGGGCCTCAGGGAATCACCAGGGCGGGGCCAACAGTGTGAGCCAGGTTGCTGGAGTCCCAGATATGGTGGCGTCTGCCGGCCCAGGGTAGGGCTCACCAAAGGAACAAAGGCCTCTGATAGCACGTCTGTCCAGGAGAAAGCTGCCTCTCCAGCCTTCTCTCCAATGCCAAACAGCTCAGTTCTTCCCCATATAACTCTGGTGCCTTTCAAGCTGCCTCCCGCACGCTGGAGCCTGGAGGGTGCGAGTCCGAGTAAGTCCGTGCGCGGGCCCTTTAAGAGGAGCTGCCGGGGGCTCCAGCCACCTCAGCCTCAGTTCCCACTGGTTTTTCCAGCCAGAAGTTCTGGGGACTTCTCTTCCTGGCACTGGAACCCTGAGCTGGGCACCTGGTGTGGGATGGGGACCCCTCAGTCCTCAGGGAGGACCTTCCCAGGCGAGGTGTCCTCCTGATTTTTATCCGGCACACGTGGGTGTGGGACCTGCCTGTCGCGCCTCAGCCCCTCCTACCAGTCTCGATGCGGCTTCTTCTTTAATTTCGTAGTTGTAGGACTTCCATTCAGCTTGATTTCAGGCAGTTTTGCATGATGGTTGTTCTGTAGTTTAGTTGTAACTTTGATGTGGTTGTGGAAGGACGCGATACCGCGTTTACCTAAGCTGCCATCTTAATAAAGGAGTTTTTAAAACATGTACAAAAATTACTACTCTGGCCCTGGCCAGTTTGGCTCAGCGGTTAGAGCATCAGCCTGCGGTCCAGGGAGACCCGGGTTCGGTTCCCGCTAAGGGCGCGTACCTCGGTTGTGGTTTGTCCCCGGCCCCTGGTGGGTCGTGTGGGAGGCAGCCACTCGATGTGTCCGTTTCACATCGATGTTTCTCTCTCTCTCTTCCTCTCTCTCCCTCCCACTCTATCTAAAAAAAAAAAAAAAAATTACTACTCTGTCAGGTAGCACCTGAAAAAGTTTTAATATAAACTGCCAAAAAAGTCATTTTATAAAAACAAAACAAAAAAATAGAGGGCTGCTAGAGTCCCAGGCATTCCTGTTAAAGGGCCTGCACAGGGACTTGTTGATAGACTCACTCACCCTGAGCTTCAGCACTGGGGCAGCAGCTCCAAAGGCACCACGGACACAGAGGGAGAAACTGAGTCATCTGGATTCAGGGTGAGAGCTGGAGGGGCAGCTTTCTCTCAGACGGAAGTACTGTCAGAAGCCACTGTTCCTTTGCTCAGCCTTCCCCCTGCAGGTGCAAATGGGCATCATATCTGAGTTGCCATCAACCTGGCTAACACTGTTCCCCCGACCCCCAACCCTGGTGATTTCCTGAGACCTTGTCCCACCCAACCTGTGGGTCCATCCAAGCCACTTCTGGTGGCTTTTTCACACATACTGCCTGTCTTGGCTCATGCTGTGAACTTTCTTAAAATCTCAAAGGTTCACAAACCCCAAAAAAGCAGCATCTGGCTTGGGCATGCCTCATAATTCTTGCTAAGCAGCTTCAACTCCAGCACTAGTGGTAGCTGGCCTCAGTTTGCATCTGAGCCTCTCTGAGGCATATCTAAGCACAGGACAAGTAGCAACTGTCCACAGATCACTTTGTAGCTCATACCAGTTGGCCCCAGGCAGGGCACAGACAACAGCTGAACTTGGCCTGCTCCTTCCAAAGGCCCCACAACCAACACACCGTGGCCAGCTTCAGACCATGCCAGAGCACCACCCAACCATCTCAACAAATGACACACTCAAAGGGCAGACTCAGCAGACACCACAGCCCCGCTAAAGCAAATCCTTCTGAGTAGGGTTAGCCCTTGCACAAGAGCTCCTCCACTGTAGTCACAGCCAGTCCTTACAACCAATCAGCCTGAGGGTCAATCCTTCCAAATAGCAATCAAGGCTCAACTACAACAGGAGAGCACACACAACCCACATAGGCGACACACCTGAAGCACCCGGCTCAGGTGACCAGAAAGACTGCACCACTGGCCCCCACAGAACACCTACTATATAAGGCCACTCCACCAAGACCAGGAGACATAACAGCTCTACCTAACACATTGAAACACACACAAGAAGGCAGCCAAAATGGGGAGACAAAGAAACATACCCAAAAGAAAGAACAGGAGAAATCTCCAGAAAAAGGCCTACATGAAATGAAGACAAGCAAACTACCAGATACAGAGTTTAAAACAATAATTATAAGGATGTTCAAGGAACTTAGTGAGAACTTCAATAGCATTAAAAAAGGACATAGAAACCATAAAAAAAAAAAAACAGTCAGAAATGAAAACTACAATAACTGCAATGGAGAATACATTAGAGGGAACCAACACTAGATTAGACGAAGCAGAGGATCAAATCAGCAATTTGGAAGATAAGGTAGCAGAACCCAGTCAGAACAGCAAAAAGAAAAAAGAATCCAAACAATTGAGGCTAGTTTAAGGGTCCTTTGGAACAACATCAAGTATGCCAACATTTGCATCATAGAGGTACCAGAAGGAGAAAAGAGAGCAAGAGACTGAAAACCTATTTGAAGAAGTAATGACAGAAAACTTCCCTAACTTGGTGAAAAAAACAGACACATGAACCCAAAAAGCACAGAGAGTTCCAAACAAGATGAATCCAAAGAGGTCCACACCAAGACACATCATAATTAAAATGCAAATGTTAAAAACAAAGAGAGAATCTTAAAAGCGGCAAGACAAAAGCAGTTACCTACAAGGGAGATGCTCCCATCAGACTGTCAGCTGATTTTTCAATAGAAACTTTGCAGGTCAGAAGGGATTGGCATGAAATATTCAAAGTGATAAAAAGCACCCTAGCCTGGTAGCTCAGTTGGTTAGAGCATCATCCCGATACCCCAAGGTTGTGGGTTTGATCTCCAGTCAGGGCACATACAAGAAGCAACCAATGAATGCATAAATAAGTGGAACAATTCAAACCCGTGACCTTTCCCCGTGCTTGAGAGGACACTCAACCAACTGAGCCACACCAGCCAGGGCAATTTCTTGAAGTTTATATCAAATCCTCGAGCAGCAGTTTGCTGGACTTCAGGAAAATATGGCAATTTCAATTTTCAGTGATCCCAAGTCAAAGGATAGGAGAAGATTGAAAATGTTAGTTTGAGGAACTATAGCCAAATATTTGAGACAACTGGAAAAATTCAGGACCCAGTCAAGTTTACAGGTAGCAAATAAAACCTCAAAGACAATTAACTGAACTAGAATCTAATATCCACAAGTATGTATTATAGTTACTATTGAAACCTAATTTTTCCTCTCTAAATCACCCTCATTTTTACTAGAGATAGCCAAATTATGACTAATTTATTTGCAAAATAAGTCTAGTTTTAATAAATTTGGCCTTATTATTTGTATAAAAGCAGCAAGAGCAACCATTGGTCATACAGGCTCTTTTACATCTATTCCACTGGAATTTTTCATAAGGAACCTCCAGATTAAACTCCTAATGGCATCTCTAGGCTAAGAGGGCAGACCATACACTTGCTGTTAGATTTTGCCTGCGGTGCCCTTAGATTTGGAGTAATTCCTCTTTTCTTGAGGTTCCCCAAATACCCTGATGTTCCTGTACCTGCCAGGAAGTGACCTTCCTTACTGACCCGGCAAGGTTGTTGGGAACCCTGTAAGCAAGGTCCTGGGCCAATATTTCTAAGAGGCTTCCATAAGTCCATCTTAATTCCTTAAAGCTGTCTGGTCACATTTGATTCTACACATGCCTCTCTCACACATGACATTCTTGCCAAAGCCTTGGTACATTAACCTGTTTCTAGTTGTGTCTTGGTATAAGGAGAACAGACTCTTATTGAACTTAGGTAAATCATTAAATTGCCAAGAAAATTAGAATGCTCACTGAGAGTTTTTAAATTCTGGAGGGATCAAGTAGAGAGAAAAAGGTAAATGTATATAATTTACCAAATTGCTCACAAAGGTATATAATTTACCAAATTGCTCTAGGTCCTGGGTAGTGGAAGAGAAACAAGTTTCCTTATACCTGGAAAACAAAAGATATTTTTAAATCAGCAATATTTTCAAACAAAAAGTTATTAAAATTTAATCATCCTTATCAGTTCATTTGAAAATTTTTAAAGAAGCTGGTGGCTTAGGTGTGGGAGATTTTTCAGCAGCTGGTGCTTTTTAAAACCTCTCTGTTCCCCTTTTTGCCTTTGGTTTGTTCAGTCTCGGGCAGCTGCAGGCTGTTTACATTCCTGATCATCCAAAGAGGGCCTGGGAGTTGCCGAGGAGGCTTAAAAAACATTCCTCTCAGACTTTGAAAAATGAGCTTCTAATTTTGCCAAATTTCGGATCATAGACTTATTAAATTCTTTTAAAATATCTTTTCAGGTTTCATCTGGGACAAACAGTAATTACTTCTGGCAAAGCTAAACAATTCGATGGACTCAGTGGGGTACAGAGTTTATTACCTTCCAGAGTCATTCCTTCTCACCCTCCAAAGAAAGAACTGACAACTGGCATGTCCCAGGCAGGCAGAAAGCAATGCCAAGTCCTTACAGCACAGGAATAGCTATCGCTGGGAGAAAAAGGGTCGGTAACCAATTGGTCTGGATTGGGAAGGAAGGGACATTGTGAAACTTTATTTCTCTCTTTCACTGGGCTCAGGATAAATGGATTACATTCAAGGATCCTCTTTGGGGTAAGAAATTTATTTTTAATTATGGCCCTTAGATTGGCCTTAGACCAAGGACTGAGGTTATTAATTTCCCTGAGGGCTGGCAGTAGTTTGTAGGACCTTTGCTGAAAATGGACTTTTAGCCCACATTTCTGTCTCGCCATATTTTGAGGAGTCCAACTTGATGGTTACTCAGCCAAATAAAAATTTAAGGTTGCCTTTAGTAAGATTTTTGCCTTTTTTTTTTCTTAAGTGCTGGACAATGGTACTTCCAATGTCCTCATTTTTTACAATATCTACAAATATCTGAAGACAAATAGAAATGGGTCCAAGTGGACTTTGATTTTTGTTGTAATTTCTGTCTATCTTATTAGGGGAGTTGTTTTTTTTAATTTTTTTTCTTTATTGATTTTATTTTTTTTTAATTAATTTATTTTTGTTACAGATGTTTCTCCTTTTTTCCCCATTGACACCCTCCTCCCCATCCCCCCACCCCGTCCCCAGCTTTGTTGTCCATGTCCATCAGTTATGCATACATGTGCATAAGTTCTGTGGTTTATCTCTTCCCTCTCCCCCCACCCCCTCTTCTGAGGGGTGTCAGTCTATACCCTACTTCCACATCTCTGGGTCTACCCTGTTCCTCAGACTGTTATGTTCATTATATTCCACAAACAAGTGAGATCATGTGATATTTGTCTTTCTCTGCTTGGCTTGTTTCGCTTAGGATAATACTCTCCAGGTCCCTCCATGTCGTCTCAAAGGATAAGAGATCTTTCTTTCTTACAGCTGCATAGTACTCCATTGTGTATATGTACCACAGCTTTTTTATCCATTCATCCACTGATGGACACTTGGGCTATTTCCAGATCTTAGCTATTATAAATAGTGCTGCTATGAACATGGGGGTACATGTATTCTTTCTGGTTGGTGTTTCAGGCTTCTTAGGGTATATTCCTAGAAGTGGGATCACTAGGTCAAATGGCAATTCAATTTTTAATTTTTTGAGGTAGCACCATAGTGTTTTCCACAGTGGCTGCACCAGTCTGCATTCCCACCAGCAGTGTACTAGGGTCCCCTTTTCTCCACACTTAAGGGAGTTTTAATGGCTAATAATTATCCCAATATGAGAACTTTCTAATATATATATATATATATATATATATATATATATACATATATATATATATATATATATATATTTAGCCCTGCCTCGGTGGCCTAGTCAGTTGGAGCACCCTCCAGTACACCAAAAGGTTATGGTTCATCCCCAGTAGGGGCTCATACAGGAAACAACATATAGGTTTTCTCTCTCCCCCTTCCTCTCTCTAAAGTCAATTTTTTAAAAACATATCCTCAGGTGAGGATTAATAAGTAAATAAATAAATAAGTGTTTTAATTTAGATAGTTTACCAATTCAGAGGCTCCATTGTCTGGCCATTAATGGTAAGATCTTCAGAGACTCAAGAGTTAATCCTTCTATGGCCTCACTGAGGAAGCAAGAGGCTTCCACAAGAGAGTATGAAGGGTACAGCCCTCACAGATCCAAAAGCTCACTCCCATGGTAGCTTAAGAAAGAGGTGGGCCGCCCGGCCGGTATGGCTCAGTGGTTGAGCCTCGACTCATGCACCAAGAGGTCACCAGTTCTATTCCCAGTCAGGGCACATGCCCAGGTTGTGGGCCTGATACCCAGTGGGGGCATGCAGGAGGCAGCCAATTGACGTTCTCTCTCATCGATGTTTCTATCTCTCCCTCCCTCTCCCTTCCTCTCTCTCTAAAATCAATAGAGAAAAAATATTTAAAAAAGAAAGAGGTGAGCCCCGTCTTTGAACAGCTGTTTCAAAGTGCAGGGAATCACGTGTTTTCCTCCCGTTAGTCAGAAAAGGGTTTTAGATTCCCTGAGCTTGGATCGCAGCCTCCGTGGCGGCCCACCAGATGCCTATGCTCCCTCAAGCTCACGGAGATAACGACCATTTCTGGAAGGAATGGGATCAACAGAAAACCAAAGATTCAAACCAAATCTTTACCACAGTCCTGTTTGCTCAAGAAACTAGTTCCACCAACATATTTTCCTGCCACTCTAAATTTAGAAAGAGCAAAAAAAATATTCTCACCATTTTTGCTTCCACTGGATCTGCACAGAGATCTGGGGGTGTGCTTACATGGTAAGAACCTTACCTTCTTCCAGCCTGTGTTAGATGTCCCAGGATCTCCTCGTTTGCTTCTGCCTTAGGGGGAAGTGTGGGGTTCTAGCCAGTAAATTTTCTTTTCTCCTGGCTGCCTCGCTAAAACCATGGGGGCAGAAAAATAATTTTTGTTCCTACCTTTCTCAATTCTTCTGGCTGGATTAATAATCACATTAACATGAGACAGATTAATAGGAGAAAATAACCAAACGTATCACATATGTACACGTGGGGATTCCAAAGGAGTGTGAGACCCAAGGACAGGTTGGGCAGTTATATGCCACCTTAAACTAAGTCAGGTAGCGGGGAGGGGTTGGTACTTCATAGGGCAACAAGGAGATGAAGGGTTCATGTTTAGTAAACAAATGTTTGCTGGACCATCTTGAAACAATGGGACCAGAGGACTTGGATCAAACAGGCCTTGCTAGCTTTCTCCCTGCCTACCACACACCAGTTTATATTAAACTATAATTCTTCATGATAACATCTTTCTTCCTGGAGCAGGTCCTCTATCCAAATTCTTTTAGACAATTAGGGGGAAGGTCAAAGGTTTTTCCTGAGTCTTTTGTTTCTTAAAATTAACCAACTTAATCAATATCCCAAAGAGGCATGTTTTGGGCTGGCAAACTCTGTTCCCCTTCAATAGAGATGTGTAATTCATTTGCTTTGACGTGATGACTGTGCCCACACAGTGGATACAATTCCAAGAGGGATGTAGAAAGACAGGAGGACCAGGCAGAACCTTGGGGAAATTCTTTCATTTAGTTGGATGGAGGAGAAGTCAGCCAAGAAAAAAGACAAGTTAGAGAAGTAGAAAACCAAAATGTTAATGGACACAGAAGACAGGAAAGAGAGCATTTCAAAGAGGTAGTAAGTGGCATCGGATACAGCTGAGAAAAGTCAAAAATTAAAAAATAGAGGAGTAAAGCAGAGGGGGGAACATCAAGAGAAAGTGAGGTGGGTTTTTTCGAGGGTGCAGTTGTTTTGGTCTTTAGGTAAGGAGTGTTATAAACAAGACAACGTTCCTGGCCCTAATGAAGCATAACATTATAGAAGAAGCAGCTGGCAAGTTGAAGTTAAAAAATCCTTTGTATGCTGTACAGTATAAGAGCTGAGGAAGGCAAGGCAGAGGAGAGAGATGGGGCCTGTGTGTGTTGGTTGAGGAGACCCTAAATGGATTCTGAAAGGAACACAGGTGAGTCAGAAACTGAAGGAACACATGGCTGGTTTTCCTGTACTGAAATTCGTGTTTTAATATGGTTTAAGAGCAAGAAATAAAGATCATAATTTCAAAACAGCCACAAAGTTCTTCAATTCAGTTTAAGATCATGTTCCATGTTATTCCCTCCTTTTACACAGAGCAACTGGCATGTACTCGAGGAATATCAACTCACAGTCAGCTTAGCTCAAGCAAAGCGCATGGAATCAAATCAGCTAGAATAACAGCTAACATCTATCGAACACTTACTCTGTGTCAATCAGTGTCCAAGGGATATATATATATATATATTTTACATAAATAAAACTTATTTATATCTGCACAGCAACTCTATAAAGTTAATACTATTATCTCCAACTTATGAATACAGTCAACAAACAAAATGAAAAGTGAGTGAGACCATTAGCTTGGGGTCACACAGTTAGTGAGGGGCTGAACCAGGAACACAGCCCCATGGTATCTGACAGCTAGGGTCAGACTTTGAACGCACTGCTTTCACCACCAGAACAAAGGAAACTCAAATAGAATGGATGTCACAATGAAATAAAGATGACCGAGAATCACACAATGTTAAAACTTGAAATGACTTCAGAAGTCTTGCCACATACCCTGATCTTAAAGACCCAGAATGAATGGCCCAAAGCTAGGTGTCAAGGGTTTAATTCCCTAGCTGGCCTTTTTCAATACAATGTATTTGTGTTAGCCATTGTTCATGACTAATATCGAAATCTATAAATCACATCTTTGCTTAAAGAGAACAGAGCCACAGAATTCCTAGCATGGTGTGTAGGATCTTCCGTACTTAGGAAGCCAGTGTTTTTTATAGAATGCATATTCATAAAGACCCATAAATGTTACTGTTCTAATCTAGTGGATAGGACCTCAATTCTTCTAGCCCACTGTTCCTAATTACCTTAAATATAAAAAAGAAACACCTTCTGCTGGGTAGGAGCCTCAGTTCTGCTCGTGAGAAGAATCAAGGCCATCAAGCACCTAAGAGAACCAGCCTGATAATACTTAGCACCAAGACTGTATGTTCATATGTGCTGAGAACCACCTACGCAAGTGAGTCCTGTCCTGCCGTTCTCTCATATGACAAGTATTTGCTATGAATTGCTTTGCGCATTGCTGGGCCAGGTTCTGTGGGGACCACAAAGAAGAGTGAGACACAATCCTTGTGGATGAAGAAAGCAGTTAAATGTTAACACAGGAGTAAGACCTACAATGATAAACAGGAAGCAAATATTAATGTAGTCATTGATTAATTTATTCAGGAAGTATGTTTCAGTATTTATGAGCTAAGCTGAAGAAGAAAGCTAAATGAAGCTGAAGGAGAAAACGACATGCGCTCATGAAGGTTGAGAAGAAATGGTCAGAGAGGGCTGTGAAGCAACCTTACCAGGAAAGCAATAAAGAACAGAAACAAGGAAATAAGAATGTCCCAGAAAGACTGGGAAAGACTCAGAGTATGAGCAACAGTGCTAAACTTATACCATGGATAGTATTCTTCAGAAAGATCCTGTAGCCCACTCCTTTGGTGGCGGGGATCATCTCCATCTGACATTATTTTAAGTAGGGATCTCCACTGGCTCACCACCAGCTTTCACTGGTAACACATTCCTTCGCCTAGCAAGTCTCCACACCTTTTCTGCTCAAAGTAGCAATCATTAAACTGAGGCGGGTGAGTAAGAAACTAGGAAATTCCCTGGGAATTTGGAAACTGATTGAGGAAACTGAGACAAATGGCTGAACCGAACAGCCCGAATAGCTGAGCATTTAACAGCCAGCTAATGAATTACAAGATCCTATCCTCCCTAACCAAATATATCTAAGAGCAGATGGTTTAAATCACCTTAGTCGGGGAGATAGATAACAAAAAAGCCCATCAGAGCTGGACTAATCCAAGGTAGAGGAACTAACCAGAATAACCCCTGACTCTACTACAGGATCATTCTGAAATAACAGCACACTTACCAACGCACCTGGAGATCTCATTAATATTCTGCTGAGATCTTCCCCTAAAATTCCCTCCATCTGCATCCCTCACATCTGCTTCACCCTTTCCTCAGGCGTGTACTTTGCTTCTTCTATCCTAAGCTCTAAGGGTCCCCATGAGACCTGCACCCAGGGGAGCAATAGGCAGCCGCAGCTCATCCTGGGTTTACCCTCTGATCCTGTCTCCAGGGGCCCTTCCTTTTTCTCACTGTCCCAAGCTTTAAAAAACTTACTCTCACTTTCACCTGGACTTGTATCTTGAAATTTCCTTGCATGAGTCAAGAACCTGGAGGTCGCCTGACATGCAAACCGTCCTGGACCACGCCAGGTCCAGGGCAGGGCACGTGAAAGCGGTTCAGCAATAAAACCATTAATGCTAATAATCCTTTATAGTTTGATTCAGTAACACGTCCAGCTTCACACAGTAACGGTCATTCCTAAGGCTGGAATCAGACAAATATAACAAAATACTACTCATAATTTTTCCTCCCCCTAAAAAATGTTTATTGAGCACTTATGTGCAAAATTACCATGAAAGTGTAGTCTCCTCCTACCCTCTCTATTCTCATTTGAGAGGGGAAAATGAGGAGAAGGGAAGAATATAGGGTCCGAGGCCTTGATTTTACAATCTAATTTAGGAGGCAGGTATGTAATGAAGATGAAAAAAAGGAAGAAGCAATGCTATGAGAGCTTATAAAGACTTGTGACTGAAATCAGGAATTGAGAAGCTTGCTTTGGAGAAGATAGAATTTAGTTTGAACTTTCAAGAGTGGGAAATCAGAGATGAAAAACCATTCTGAGCCTGGAGCCCTGTTTCACCTGCCATTAATGTCAACCACTAAGAAAAGATAAGTAATTAGCCTCTGGTGGGAAGTGGTCTGCTCCTGTTTATTCTTTTGCTAATTCCCCTTCAGAGATCCCACTGAAAGGATAAGGAGTCCTTATGCTCCCTTGAGGCCATAAGACAGGAATTCTTTATGTAATTGCTCCTACTTAGAAAGGGAAAGTTCTGTCTGGTTCTTCTGTCCAAGATGCAGAAAAGAGATCCTTTTTCTTTAATCACTTTCTGTCTGACTCCAGGTCCATCTGCCCCAATCTTCACTCATTGATCATTTCCTGAGCACACACTAGATATCATGCAGTGTGCTAAACAATACTCATAAAAAAATTAAAAGTATGTGAGTTCTTGCTTTCAAGATTCATGAGAGAGAGGCCTACAAAGAAAATGGCCAATGCTGTAACATGAGTGAGAATGCATGCCCGAATAAGCTCCATGAAGATAGAGTATGAAAATGAAGCCACTGTGGGGTTGAGGGAAGAAAGACCTTGAGGAGAGTCTGGCTTGAGACATTTCACAGAGAGAGGACTAGCCAGTAAGGAATGGGGTGACTGTAGAGGAGGCCTGGGGGAACATTGGAAGCACAATAAAGCAAAACGGATTTAAAACAAAGTGGTGAGTTTGGTGAGACAAAAGCACGCATTTCAGGACTGAAGATGTGCTGGGAAGCTGGAGAGGGATAAAGGGCCTTAAATGTCATGTTAGGGAGCTTGAGCTCCATCCTGTAACTCCGTGAGCAAACACTCCTTACTTTAGATCCACAGGGTGACTTGATAAATAAAGGAATTTCTGGGCCCTACTCCAAAGGGTAGGACCTAGGGATCTACATTTTTTTAACCACCTCCCCCAGGTGATTCTTAAATAAAGTTTGGTAACAATGACTAGACTAAGGGGATATTTGAAAAATTTTAAGCATGAAAGAAAAGTAAACAAATTCGTATTTTAAAATATATATGTAATACACACATAAGGTGTGCATGTGTGTGTATGTGTGCATGAGTGCATGCATGTGTATGTGTGTCTGATAGCTAAACTTTGTACCAGTTCAAAACTGTTTTCCATGTGTGGGCATCTCATTTTCTCCATTAAGAGAGAAAGACCATGCTTACCACTGTTCTAATATCTTCAGTACCCCAGCCAATGTTCCAGTGTTGAGGGCTGCTATTCTGCCTACATGTCCGATACATCTACTCATGGCACTTCCCCTCTTAAATGTCTTTCCACTGGCAAAAAAAAAAAAAAAAAAAAAAAAAAAAAAAAAAAAAAAAGCTTAAAAGACCCATCTCAATCCAATCCCTACCTACTTTTCCTAATTTACTTTTTACCAGTACCACCTGTTCACTTAAGGAACCAACCACCATGGAACCACTTATCATGCCCAAGTATGTGGTATATATTTCCATCTCTGAGCCTTTGCTATATTTTCTGTGAAATAATCAGCTGCCCTGACTTCACTCTATTCTCTGCCTGAAAAACTCCTACTCATGCTTTAGGATCCAGCTTAGATGTCAACCCCTCTGTGAAGTCTTCCTTGCTTCCCTCTGAGAGAAATTCTTCAATTACATCACTTCATTCAGTTATTGTATGACCATCATTTTTATCCTGGCGGAGAAGAATATTTCCAATGAAACAGCTCCTTTTTCTACCACCTATCCTGTCTTCATATATTTAGCATGCTTTGGTAATATTAAATTGAAAAAAAAATGACAACATTATAAATGGACCAATGAATAGAATTCCTCTCCCTCCTGGTTGAGTGATTTCCAATGGATCTAGTGTTCTTGTTTGCTCTTTATTTAAATATCTTGAAAAGAGAAGCTCTTCTTCACAAGTTTTAAATTTTCTTTCTTTCTTTAACTTTTTTTTCTGTACAACTGTTTATGCTCTTGAACTCTTCTTTGCAGAAAAAAGGATTGATTATTTGTTTCCAAAGGGTACTATAACAAAGGACTGCAAACTGGGCAGCTTAGAACAATAGGAATTATTCTCTCATAGTTCTGGGGGCCCAGAAGTCCAACATCAAAGTGTCGGTCAGGCCATGCTCTCTCTGACAGTTCTGGGGGAGAACTCTCCCTTGCTTTTCCCACTTCTGGGGGCTCAGGTGTCCTTTGGCTCGTGGTAGCATCATTCCAGTTGCCTTGTCTTCATGTGGTCCTCTCTTCTCTGTGTCTTTCAGGACCCTTGCCACCAGACTCATCCTGATAATCTAGGATGATCTCATTTCAAGATCCATAATTTAATTACATCTACAAAGACCTTTTATCAAATAAGGTCATATTTACAGGTTGTGAAGATTTGGATGTGGGCATATCTTTTGGGGGGCCACCTTCAGCCCACTACAAAGATCTTGCCAATAAACTTCATGGCGACAATAGTTTCTTTATGTCACAAGCTCCAATAAAATACTTTTGACATTCTGAAGTAATTTAGGAGGTGCCTAGTACATAATCTCACTAAGGGTCATTCTTGTAGATGACAGTAAGATGTCATAACAGGAAAATTGGATAATTGATCATTCATTCGAATTTGCCTTGAATGTTAACATAAACTTAAACTCCTGACATAAGGAAACTACCAAATGAGCAGATTATACTTCAGTTATCTCTAAAAATGCATGGTTTCTATAATAACTATGTATGGTGCCAGGTGCATACTAGATTAGTAGGTGGATCACTTCAAAAGTTATATAAATGTCTAACCACTATGATATACAACTGAAACTAATACAATATTGAATGTCAACTGTAACTTAAAAATTAAAAATTTTTTATATTTAAAAATTAAAGTATAAAATATTTGGTTGCAACCAGGCTAGTCTCTTTCCCCTAATAGATTGACTTATCCTTTTTGGTAAATTTGAACAGTGTAATAGTTGCAAATCTGGCTCTCCTGGAGTTAAATTGAGATTCATTTACCCTGTTTAAATTACCAAAGCAGAAAACAAAGAAATGTTACTACTACTCATAGCATTATTTTTATTTCTGAATAAAATTACCTGAGAACACATTGAAAACTATAACATTTAATAACTTACATTTAATAACTTTGTTTTCAGTTTAAATCAAAGCCTCTCAATCTTGACATTATTGACATTTGGGGCTAGATAATCTTTGTCGTGGGGGCTCCTGTGATTAGAGGGTGTAGCACTCCCAGCCTCAACCAACTAGATGACCATCTCACCTCCTCGAGGTTTGCAGACATTGACAAATGTCCCTGTGGGACAAAATTGCTCCTGATTGAGAACTACAGGTTTAAATGGAAAAAACATATTTTAAACTTTGAAAAGTAAAACATTTTATGTTGATCTGTGTAAAAGGAACAGTGATCCTGATCATTGTGATCTTACAAATTTGCTCGTTAAAAACACAGAAAAATGTTTTTCAGAAGGTAAAATAGAAAGGAATTATATGTTTCAAACTAATTGCTACTTGTTCTTTCTGAATTTCTTTCTTCATATTAAAAAATGGAGATGATAACCCTGGCCAGTGTTTCTCAGTGGTCGGAGCATCGGCCCATGCACCAGAGTCTCGGGTTTGATTCCCAGTCAAGGGCACCAGCTTGGATTTCAGGCCCCACTTGGGGTGTATGCAGGAGGCAACCAATCGACGTGTTTCTCTCACATCAATGTTTCCTTCTGTCTCTCTCTCAGTCTCTCTCTCCTCCTCCTCTCTCCCTCCCTTCTACTCTCCCTGAAAAAAAATGTAAAAATCAATGAAAAAAATATCCTCAGGTGAGGATTAACAAAAACTAAAAATCAATAGAGATGATAATGCCCCTTGGAACTACTGCAAGATCAAATAAAAATAACAAAATGTAGTACATATCAGAGTGCTAAGCACATAACAGACACACACAAAAAGTTAATTGTTTTATTTTCTAATGGACCTACGGAGACTTTTTTTGTTTTGTTTTCATGTATTTCAGCATAATTTTGTTCCATAGGATTATTTTAAGACTGTGTGAAGCAATATCTGCATTTAAGTCAAACTGAAATCTAGAGTTGGCTGTTTGTGGAACTCTCTTGCTTTTAATTTTAAGGGATACCTGAAGGGAAAGAAAACAGGGAGACAAAAGAGGGACCATAGAAAGAAGGGGAGAATATTTATTCCCTGCTGCCATCCTGACAGATCGTTTTTTAGAGATTTTGGAAAAAACCTGGAGAAACCATGTTCAGAAAAGACTGTAAAAGACTCGGAGCGAAAGCAACAGTAAACTGACTCCATAGATCACAAATGTGGTTCACCCCATTGGCGGAGGGAATTCGGGACATGCAACATTAATAAGAGTGTGGATTTCCCCCCAGAACACTGCTGGCCTTTACTGGTAACCCATTCCTGGGTGCAGTAAGGTTTCATATCTCTTCCACCATTTAATAACTAAAACCTTAATAATCAAAGTGCCCCACTGTACAAGGAAGGGGTCCCAGTTTAGTTCAGTAACAAGGTCATCGCGTAATAGAGGTTTTTATATCTTTAGACCAAATCAGTCTTCAAGCCCCAGATTTACATATCAAATCATGTAATAGGTTTTCTACAACGGCCTCAAATTAAAAAGTTCAAACCAGGGCTCACCTTCTCTCCTCCAAACCTGTTCCCTTTCCTGACCTCTCGCTCTCTATTGATAATCTCTCCCCAGGGCCTAAATGTGTCAAGTGTTCCTTAGGTCCCTCCCCTCCCTATCCCACAGAGCTAATACATTAAATCCTGTTGATTCTATTTCTTAAGTACTTTCAAAATCTGTGCCTTCATTCCATTTCCATTTGAATGTCAGCTTGTTTTATTGGCAACAACCTCCTAACTGGTCTCCCCACCTTCGACCTTTCACCCCTCCAATTTAATGAACACAGTATAGAGGCAGCGATATTTTTCTAAATCAGTTTGCCTCTTTGTCCCACTTTAAACCTTTCACTGATTCCACCATAGTCCTCCGGTTTTTGGGTTTTTTTTAATGAATTCATTTTCTAATTATAGTTGACTTACAATATTATATTAGTTTCAGGTGTACATTCATATACCTTATGAAGTGATCACCCTGATAAGTCTAGTACCCATCTGACACCACACATAATTATTGCAATATTATTGCCTATATTCCCTATGCTCTACATCCCCATGACTGTTTTTATAACCGACAAATAGCACTTCTTAATCCTTTTCACTAAAGTCCATACTTTTAATCCAAAGGCCTTGGTGACTTCCCCAGGTTCATTTCTTGGCACTAACTCTCTTCAGTCCTCTAGCACTGTGATCACTGCACCCACATCCCATAAACACACAATCTAAACTGCAGTCACGCCAATGTACTTTCAATTCTCCAAACACCATGCTCTCTTTGCTTCTGCTCCTCCCCGTCCCCAGCCTTCTTTCAGCTTGTTATATCCTGCTCTGTCCCTTTCAGCTGATAATATTCCTCCAGGGAAGGTTCCCTTGGTCTGCCAAGAGAGGGTCACATGTGCTCCCCATGTGCTCCTGTTTCACACTTACTTAGACTCACCAGGCAGTATGCTCCTCATTCCACAATTTCATCCCCAGCTCCTGCTCTATGGTATGCTGTTAATAATATCTGTGGAATAATTTACATACCTGGCAAATGAGAATAAGATTTTATTTGTCCTGACTGTGATCTTTTTTTTATCTGTGTCGCTCCTATTCCACACTTACTTATTTGTTGAATAAACAGATACGCTGTTTCCATCATACACTGATAGTTTAGTCTATACCCAAACCAACTGCCTTTATGATCTCTGTTCAATACAGAAAATTTTCTTCTCACCCCAAGCCCAAGTTTTTCGTTTTTCTCATTTTTAAAAATCACAAAGAAATGTAGTTTGCATGTTTGTTTTATTAATCCTCACCCGAGGACAAGCTTAGAGAGAGAGAGAGAAAGAGAGAGAGAGATGCTCCCCAACTGGGGATCAAACCCGCAACCCAGGTATGTGCCCTGACCGGGAATTGAACCTGTAACCTTTTGGTGCATGGGATGATGCTCAACCAGCTGAGCCACTCCAGCAGGGCTAGTTTGCATTTTAAATGTTCTTTTAAAATATTTAAACAATATTATTAAAACATTAGTGATATAATTTGACTTATTTATCTATTCTAGTATTATGGGTATATAAATTACTTCTGGTTTGGGATTATTACAAAAAGTCTTGCTTCTTAGTCAATTATTTTGGTAGGCCTGTGCTAGAGTATACCACAGAGTAGAATTGCTGGACCATAAGTATGCATAGTTACCAGCATTAGAAACAGCTTTTTGAGTGGTAAGCCATTACCTCTAGACACTCTGGCCTTCCTCTGCTATCCCTAGTAAAATGATGTGGTGCGTTCATTAATTCATTAATACACATTATTGTAATACCTAGTAATATGTGGATGCTTTGGCAGTGTGTTTAAGATAAATGACTGTAAATGCAAGTGATGATTTATAGAACTTTGATCACAAACTTTCTCTCTCTTTATCCCTAAATCAGTCCTTATACACAACTAACACTTTCCCTATTTTAGGATGAGAAAAGTGAGGCTTAGCAAGGTTAAGTTAAGATTAAGAGGCTTAGCAAGTCACACAGCCAGGAAGTGGCAGAACTGTGATTTTAATCTATGTCTTCTGACCTCAAATACCACGTTCTTTCCTTTACACCTGTTTAGTAAATCAGCAGAAATCTCTAAACCAGGGGTTCTCAATCTGTGGGTCGCGACCCCTTTGGGGGTCAAATGACCCTTTCACAGGGGTCGCCTAAGACATAACAGTAGCAAAATTACAGTTATGAAGTAGCAACAAAAATAATTTTATGGTTGGGGGTCACCACAACATGAGGAACTGTATTAAAGGGTCACGGCATTAGGAAGGTTGAGAACCACTGCTCTAGACAAAGGGGTTCAAATCTCGAAAAAGGTGTTAATACAAAACATAGAAGAGTATGGTATAAATAAATCCAGATTAAAAATAGTTTTAAAAAGGCAACCAACTGAATGGGAAAAGATATCTGCAAATGATACCTCAGTAAGGGGCTAATATCAAAAATATATAAAGAACTCACATGTCCAGCCAGTGTGGCTCAGTGGTTGAGCATCAACCCATGCACCAAGAGGTTGCCAGTTCGATTCCCAGTCAGGGCACATGCCCAGGTTGTGGGCCAAATCCCCAGTGGGGGCATGCAGGAGGCAGCCAATTGATGTTCTCTCTCACTGATGTTTCTATCTCTCTCTCCCTCTCCTTTCTTCTCTCTCTAAAATCAATAAAGAAAAAAAAATTTTTTTAAAAACAACTCAACAACAACAAAATCTGATTTAAAATGGGCAGAGGACAGAAACAGACACTTTTCCCAAGAAGACATACAAATGGTCAACAGACATATAAAAGATGTTCAATATCACTAGTTATTAGGGAGATGCAAATCAAAACTACAATGAGATACTACCTCACATCATTATAAAGACTATTATCAAAAAGACAAGAAAGAACATGTGTTGGAGCGGATGTAAAGAACAGGAAACCCTTGTACACTGTTGGTAGGAAACGTGAATTAGTGCAAACATTATGGAGCTTTCTCAAAATGTTAAGAATAAAACTACCATATGCTCCAGCAATTCCTCTTCTGGGTATTTACTAAGGAACAAACAAACATTAAAACACATATTCATAAAGATATATGTACCCCCTTGTTCACTGCAGCAGTATTTACAATAGCCAAGACCTGAAAACTACCTAAGTGTTCACTGACGGATGATTGGATAAAGGGGTGGCATGTATATGCAATGGAAAACTACTCAGCCACATATGAAATATTGCCATTTGCGACAACACGAATGCATCTTGAAGGTATTATGCTAAGTGAATTAAGTCAAATGGAAAAGGACGAGGACCATATGATTTCACTCATATATGGGATATAAAACAGAAAGCAACAAATGAACAAACAAACTCATACACATGGACAACAAAGGGTGGTTACCTGAGGGGAAGGGGGTTGGAGGAGGATGAAGAGGGTAAAGGTGGTCAAATTTATAGTGATGGAAGGAAACTAGACTTTGGGTGGTGAACACACACAATGGAATATATAGATGATGTAATATAAAGTTGTACACCTAAAACTTATATAATGTTATTAACCAATGTCATCCCAATACATTTATTTCTTTAATGTAATAAAATATTTTAAATATATAACTAAAAATACTTTTTCAGAAAAAATCTTGTGTCAACAGTTGTCGAAATGTTACCAAGTGCACACTATGCCTGTGAATTAAGCACTGTATCTACGAAATGCAAGCCTGTAGCTTCACGTTATGACGTATGATCCACTCACTGTTACACAGGTCTCTCCTAGGAAACACTGGCAGGGTTTTAACATGTGAATTAAACAAATTCAGAAATGTTTCCCAAAATACTCAAAAACAACCCACCCCATCTTCTTAAGGCAGGTCAATCTAAAAACTAAAAGAAAAACAATTCTGATTAAGCAGAGGCTTGAATCCAAATCTTTCTTTAATTCTGTTGCTAAATAAACATCAACTAAAAACAAAAGAAAAAATCATTCTTTAAAGTTTAAACTTTCTGTCTGCACTCATTTTTTATGAGACCGAGAACAACATACTTCAGGACCACCTGAACATCCCGTTAAAGTCAGATTCTTAATCTATAGGATTGGGATGGGGCCCAAGGCTCTGCATTCTAACAGACCATACATTTTGAGTAGCAAAGCCCTAGAATACGTATGATCAGGTTTACGTATTAATGTCAAATGCTGGCTCCCCCTAATTACCAATAAAACAGTCTGTTGACCAGGCAAAGTTGAGTTGATTGCTCACTGTCATAATGGACATTAACTACCTAGATTAAGTCCTGGTAGCATCTCAAAGCTGGAGGGCAGAGTCGAGACATTTATGATGTGTGGGGCTTTGGGTTTTGGTGGGTCTTTCAATGCAGAGACTTGGTTAGGATTAGATAAAGTTTATGATATAGCCCGGCCGGTGAGGCTCAGTGGATTGAGCATCGTCTCATGGACTGAGAGGTTCTGGTTCAATTCCCAGTCAGGGCACATGCCTGGGTTTCAGGCTCAATCCCCAGTGGGGGGCGTGCAGGAGGCAGCCGATAGAGATGTTTCTATCTCTCTCTCTCTCTAAAAAAATCAATAATAAAAAAAAATGTTTTTAAGATTGTGATATAATAATTGTTGGTGGGCAGCAAGTGTTTCCAGAGTGTTGAGGAGTAAACACCTATTTGATGCTACCTACTAGAAAGTTGAACAGTGTGATTTTGCAACTTTTATCTTCCTGGGCAAAGGTTCCCTGGAATAGCAAAAACTTATTGGTGAAGACAGTTAATAGTAAAGTTTTAATGATAGTAAACTGTGAGGGTATAAATGGTCTTGGATTCTAATACAGATGTGCACATATGTATACAGTTTAAGGATCGGGATATGTCCTGAGAAAGACTTCGTTGGGCGATTTTGTCGTTGCGTGAACATCATTGAGTACACTTACACACACCTAGATGGTAGGCTACCATCTCGTACAGCATTTTACTGCGCAAAACAACATGAAATTAAATGAAGCAAAGAGGAAATGATGCAATCTCGAGTCAGTAAGCACCAAGTGTACGAGGCTGCTGCTGATGTCACACAGCATACTGTTTTAGAGTAAATGTTTTTTATAAGTAGAAAAAGTACACTCTAAAATAAAGATAAACAGTATAATGCAGCATCGTTATCAACTGTTATGTACTGTACATAATTATATGTGCTATACTTTTATATGACTGGCAGTACAGTAGGTTTGTTTACACCAGTCTCACCACAAACATGTGAGGAATGTGCAGGTAGGATGGCTACAGTGTCACTAGGTGATAAGAAATGTTTCGCTTCATTCTGATCTCATGGGATCACCACCATATATGCAGTCTGTGGCTGACCAAAATGTTGTTATGTGGCGCATGACCCTGTAATGATATACCCTGCATCCACTCTTTCCTGAAAGGACCAGGGAGGGAAAAAAGGAAGCAGGGAGGGACTCAGTGGGTGAGAAAGGTTTTTCTGTCAGTGAGTGCCACCTGCTGGTTCAGGTTGGTTATTAAAAAAAAAAAAAAAAAAAAAAGAAGTTGGTTTTAGCAGAAGACCTTTGGTGCCACCTACTGATTTATTTTTAAACTTTTCAAATATTTTACAGAAAGATGGCTTACTTTCATTTAAAACATACATATTGTCTGGCTGGTGTAGCTCAGTGGTTGAGCATTGACCCATGCACCAAGAGGTCACCGGTTCAATTCCCATTCAGGACACATGACCAGGTGTTGGCCCAATCCCCAGTGAGGGGCATGCAGGAGGCAGCCAATCGGCATTCTCTCTCATCGATGTTTCTATCTCTCTCTTCTTCTCCCTTCCTTTCTCTCTAAAATCAATAAAGGAAAAAAATAAAAATAAAATAAATAAAATATGTATATTAAGCACCAACCACATAAGAGATGCTAGAAATAGAAAAACAGCACAAGATGGAGGAGGCATAATGAAGACAGGTGAGCACAAAGAGATTCTATGAGGGGCAGAAGCATGGTTACAAAGGGTGCAAGTGTGCAGCCCAAAGGACAGAGTTGGCTAGGGGAGGCCAGGGTAGAGGGAGTAAGGAAAGCTTTGTTGAGCTGAGGAACCCCTAGGTATCTCTTAAAGGTGAGTTGATGAGCAGTTGTGAGAAGAAGGAGCTGGGAGTCCCAGGCAGAAGGAGAAGTGAGTGCCTGCCTAGTGATTTAGTATGGCTGAACCGTGTCATACAAGATGTAGAGACAGTCACCAAGAGAGAATGCTGGGGAGGGAGGCGGGGGCCAAGTCCTGGAGGCTTCACACACCACACTGTGGAGGTTATCCTGCAGGAAATAACTGAAGAACTCCTGGTAGATAGTAAGCAGGGAGAATACAGAATTAGATCTCTGTTTACAAATACCACACCTGCCGTGGTACTTTTTTTTTAAGGGGAAATTGGAATTCAGTGCATCAATTTGGAAACTTATTGTTATTGCTTCAATTCACATAAATCTAATCTACTTACTTAAATTAAAAGGGGAAATTTATCGGAAGGATATCAGGAGTACACCAAATTCTCAGGAGGCTGGAAGAGCAGATCTGGAAGCGGGCGGGGCAAAGGCAGTTTGGAGGAGTCACAGCAGTTGTCTCATAGTTGGCACAATCTGACCAAGGAGATTTGGCTGCAGGAGGACATCACTGCCACTGTCATCCTGAATTAGCCCTACTCACCCAGGTGGATGCAGCCATCAGCCCACGCCTTGGTTACAAGGTAGTTGTGACTTCATAAACGGGGTATTACTTAGGGTACCTGTTGGGCTGCAGTATCAGAGATCAAAATTAATAATGTCTTAGATAACATTTATTTCTCCCTCATGTAGAGGCACAAGTTGGTTGGGCAGCTCTTTTCTGTGAAGCCAGCACTGATCCAACCACCCTGCATTTTTACTCTGCAGTCTTCCACACAGAGTTTCCATTTCGTGGTCCAAGACAGCAGCTCCAGTTCCCACCATCACTTTTCCATTCTAGCCACAGGAAGAAGGAGGAGAAAAATGAGATGGCGTGTTTCTTTTTTTCAAAAGCACAGGCCGGGAGTTTCATATTTTGCTTCCACTTACAAGCCCATGTCCAGGACTTGGTGACATAACCACATCTGGCTGCAAGGAAAGCTGACAAATGGAATCAGGAGTCTCTGTGGCCCTGTGGCCAGTTAAAATGCTCTTACAAGGAAGAAAGGAAATGCATATTGGGGGATAACTAGGGGATCCCCCAAATGGGAAGTGAGAAGCTAGATTCTGGAAAGGTCAAAATATAGAAGTGAAATGTCCGATACAGGCAGATAAAGTAGGTGGGAAAACATTTTACTCATCTGTGTAAGAGATAATAGGGACCAGAACAAAACAGTATAAATTTGGATGGGAGCAAATGTTTTAAAATATGAAAAAGTTACACTCCTTAGGATTTGGAACCTGAGTGGATATAGGGGATAAGAAAAAGGGAGGAGAGATAGATGAATCTCAATTGCCTGACTTTGATGATAGGGTTGATCTTTGAGCCATCACTCAAATAAGAAATATAACAGGAAGTATACATGTTACATGAGGGTCTGTGTGACATTCCAGTGGAGATGCCAGTAGTTGGTCAGGTATCAGGTTCTTGGCACAGGACAGATGAATTTGATAACTGTCAGCATATTGGTGGAAGAGAATTACATCACCAGCGGAGAGCATAAAGCTAGAGACTAAAAAATGACTAAAGGCAGAGCCTTAAATTAACCTCTGAACACAGGCACAAAATTAAGCGAACCCATCAACCAACCCAAGAGCTACAAGGAAAGCTGTCAAAGTATAGCACCCATGATGGCAGCCATATGAGTGAGGCATCACCCAGTACATCCCTACCTTCTAACCCATCTTTTGTAAGCTAAAACATTTAACAAGTAGTCACTGGATAAAAACCCAGAATTATCTCTAAATAACACCTGGGATGAGTGCATCAGCAGAGTAGATTATCACTGACATAACACCATCAAGGGGTCAGTGAGGGGCCTGCTTCAGACCATTCTTCCCCCACTGAAGTGACAAACCAGTAACTAGAAATTTCTCTGTTGAGCATTGCTTTGGGGATGGGGCCTGCTCTCTTAGAGGAAATGTCCCACAAAGCCCCCAATATCTCAGATAGTACGCTTTCCAAATCATTTTCCTACCTGAAAGGAAAGGAAGAGGGAGCCCTAAAGGAGAGTTGAAGGTTACACATAAAGGCTATCCTGTAAGAAGTCACTGCTTTGCAATTTCCAGTTCCTTGCAGCTATTCCGTCTAGCATTCTCTGTAGAATCTGAAAATGTATATATGGTGGTCATTGCAGCAAACCACAGCAACTTTGCTTCATAAATACTTAGTCACCATGGGGTGGGGTCCTCATAAGTTTCACCATCATGAAGGTGTTCAACAAGTCAGACTCCTTTTATGTGAATAAAGTAAACTGTATTCACTTTTTAATGCCAAACATCCAGCTTGAGAGTATTTCCCATTTTTCCTTCCCACTTCCCTTTCTTCAGCATGTAAAGTTACAGCTGTGGTCACATGAATCATTTTTAGCCAAGGAAGAATAATTAGGGTACAAATGGCCTGTCCCAGTAAAGTTCTGGGGAAATACATAACTTTTGTGCTCTGTTCCAATTTATTAACTATTTTTGTTGGATTTGTTGAATTATAATTTATATCAATAACATTTACATTTTTAAAGTGTGCCGCTAGATGAGTTCTAACACTTAAACACAGTTGTTCAAGCACCATCACAATAAAGATACAGAAAATTTTTATCACACCAAGGAGTTTCCTTGACTTCAAAGTCAATCCCCACCTCTACTCCCAATTCTTGGCTCCAAATATCTGATTTCTGTTTTTATAGCTCTGCCTTTTCCAGATGTCACATAAGTGGAATTATGTCATACTTAGTCTTTTGTGTCTGATTGCTTTCACTTAATGAAATGTTCTTGAGGTTATCCATGCAAGGACCCATACTTTGTTCCTTTTTATTATTGAGTAATACGCCACTGTATGGATATACTACTACTGGTTTATTCCTTCAGTCATTAATGAACATTTACATTGTTCCCAGTTTGAGGCTACTATGAATGAATCTGCTCTAAACATTTTCATATAGGCTTTGGTAGACATCTGTTTTATTTTCCTTAAGAATGGGGTTGATGTGTCATATGGACAGTTTTATGTAACCTTATAAGTAACTACAAAACTATTTTCCAAAGTGACTACACCATTTTGTATTCTCACCAATTCATAAGCACTCCAGTTCCTCCCCCTCCTCAACAGCACTTGATATTGTCTGCTTCCTTAATTTTAGTCATTCTAGTGAGCATGCAGAGATATCTTATTGTGACTTTAACTTTCATTTCCCTGGTGACTAAGTATGTTGAGTACCTTTTCATCAACCTATTCATTACTTTTATTCAAGTGTCTGTTCAAACATTTTCTCCATTTTTTACCTGGATTGTTTGTCTTGTTAAGTTGTAAGAGTTCTTCATATATTCTGAATAGTAGCCTTATTTTTTTAGATATTTGTTTTGCAATATTTTCTCCCAGTCTTTGACTTATCTTTTTATTTTATTTTCAGTGCTGTACAAGGAATAGAAACTTTTTATTTTGATGAAGTCCAAGTTATCTTTTTTCTTTTGCAGTTTGTGTTTTGTATCCTATTTAAGAATTTAAAAGACTTAAATTCTTAGTGTTCATTGTTAAATAAAATAAAGCTATAGTAATCAATATAGTATAATATGGACAAATATAGATTGATGAAACAGAATAGAGTCCATTTGATTTTTGCTATTACTACATCCAAAATATTAAAAACTCCTTAGTATCATTAAGTAGTTAATGCTCACATTTCTCTGGTTCTGTTATAATATGTTTTCCATTTGTTTGTTTGAACTGCGATCAAAATAAGACCCAAACTTTGTGATAAATTGATATATCCTTAATTCTCAGTTTTCTATAGATTCTCCCTTTCTTCTGTATGTTCCTGCTCTTCTGCTTTAATTGAAGAAACTGATTGTCCTGTAGAATCTTCCCACGGTCTACATTTGGTTGAGCTGCACCCCTACAGAGCCTTGTAACATGTTCTTGTGTTCCATTTCCTGTAAGTTGGCAGTTATATTCAGGGTCAAATTTTTTGTTTTGCAGACTACATCAAGGGTAAGGTGGGTTCTTGCTTGGAAGGCACTTATTGTCTGATTTTCTCTGGGGATGTTATTAGTCATTGAGAACAATTACCTGGATCCACAGGCTTGCGTTCTCCCGCCAGTTCTTTCATTGTGCTTACTCACCAGATCATCACACAGTAATGAGCACCTCCTATAGAGGTGGGTGTTGGTGACGTAAGGTTTGGCCCAGAAGTGGTTTGCAATCAGCCAGGAAGTAAACTAGCATAGAAACCTATTTTGGTGGCACATATGTAGGAAATTGAAAGACCTAAATCTAATCTGAACTCATAGGAGAAGGAATTACTGGCACTTTTTAGTCCCTAGCCACATATTAGCACAAGAAAGACTTTGACTTTATTTCATATTCATATTTTCCAATAAATCAATAGAACAAAGAGGCAAATGAGCCACTAAAACATCTCAGTTCCATAATGTGGCTTAGCAGAAGGACCTGAGGAAAGGTGTGAACATTTTAGTGGACAGCAAACTTGGTATTGTCAATGTCTTTTTACATCCCATGCCCCTCTCTCACCCCAACAGCTAGTATAATCCTAGGCTATTTTAGCAGATTAATAACATCTCAGGTAATGATTCTGCTCTAGTCTGCCCTGGTCATGCCATTTCAAGAGAACCAAAAGAGGGAGATATACAAAGAAAAATATAATCTGAGTAGAGAAACAGGAATGGAGGCGGGACACGAAAAAGTAAAAAATAATCAGAAAGACTAGGGACGCTAACCCAAGAGAAGACTTGGGTATCAATAGCTCAGCATCTTCCAGCATTTGAAGGTCTCCTGTGTACAAGGTGGGTAAGGCCTACCTTGGGCAGGGCACTTAGACAAAAGGAGAAATTACAGAAAGGAAAAACAATCCAAGCTGGGGTGGTATAGGGACAATAATTTCCTGTCGATGGGTGGGGATGTCACAGAGGAAATCTAAGCATCAAATTCAGTGTGAGCAGTATCTTCTATTCCTCCAGTTTTAACACTCTGTTAGTCTGGTCAGCAAAGCCTCAATCATTTTGTTTGTTTGTTTGTTTGTTTACCCCTAAATGATTTATTATTAAAATTCCAACAAGAGTTGTTACAATTATACTTCAATCTCCTTAATCACTCCGTTGGACCCCTCCCTTACACCCAACAGATGACACCGCTGTCTTCTTTATTATTATTATTATTGAGATATAATTGACATATAACATTTTATTAGTTTCAGGTGTAAAGCATAATGATTCAACATATGTGTATATATTGCAAAATGATTGCCACAATAAGTCGAGTTAACATCTATCACCATGCATAGTTACAATTTTCTTTTCTTGTAATGAGAACTTTTAAGAACTGCAAGAACTCTTACTCTCAGTAACTTTCAAATATACAATACACTATTTTTAACTATAGTCACCATGCTGTACGTTATATCCCAGGATTTATTTATTTTATAACTGGAAGTTTGTAATTTTTGACCCCTTCACCCGTTTCACCCACCCCCTATGCCCCACCTCAGGCAACCACCAAATGTGCTCTGTGTCTATGCGTTGTTGTTTCTTGTTGTTGTTGTTTAGATTCAACATACAAGCAAGATCAGACTGTATTTGTCTCTATCTCACTTATTTACTTAGGTATAATGCCATCAAAGTTCCATCCATGTTGTTGCAAGTGGCAGGATTCCCACTGCTGTCTTCTTCATTGACCACATACTCCCTTCCAACTCCTGGTCCCTGGAAGTCCCTCCCTTCCACCTCAAACATTCCTGATGTTTGCCCATATTTTCTTTCCCTCCTACCTTTTTTAAGAACAAACTCTTCAACTGGTTCTGAGCCTTTCTATTCTTCAGCCCTCTGTAATCTGCTTTTCACAGTCCTACTCTATTAAAAATACTCTGCAAAAAATTCACTGTTGACTTTCCTAATCATCTGAAAGTGGTTCAGCAAAAGTAGAACCCCTGCAGCATAGGCAGCACAGGGGGAGGAAGTGATGAGACACGAGACAAGAGAAAGAAGAGATAGTCAGAAGCCCGGCCCATGGTTTTCAAAGTGAAGTCCACAGACTACTGCCTCAGAAACACCCAGGGGCTTGATAATAATGTACATCCTCAGGCCCCACTCCAGACCATAGTGTCTGAAATTTGGAAGTGGGGCTTATAAATTTATATTTTAAATAAATATTTTTGTTGATAATTACACAGAAGATTTGAGAAAGACTGGGCTACATTATACAGCCAGCCGATTTGGCCAGTGGAGCGGGCTTCGTGTTCTTTTGCCATTTTTCATAGTTTGTTAATGTTGCTGTTATTGTTATTTGTTTTGAGTATTTCCTGGTTTGGAGGCACAACAAGGTGTTGTAGGCTCATCTTGTACTTTCTCTACCCAGCCCCGATTGGCCAATATTTGCCAATATTTGCCAAATATTTGCCAAATATTGGCCAATGTTTCTTGGAGTCCTAGTGTCTTTTACTGGAAAATGGTATTTAGAAGTGAAGATCTGAAAATTAAATGGGTTCTTTACTATAGGGCAGTTCCCAGGCACTGCCAGTGGACAGAGCTAAAGAACACACATACACACATATACATATACACAGAATCACATGTACACTGATACGTATAACTATATCTCTACCTACGTATTGAAAATCATGAATTTATTGATACCTCCAATTCCAATTTAACACCATGGATCACTGGAATCATTCTAGTTTCTTCTCTATATATACTTGTAATTTCCTTCTCAGAGAGCGAAAAATCTGGTTTCTAGGATCCTTAAGTATATTTACCTCTTTGTTAAGTCCAGTGGATATTATTTTTCTCCCATCTTTACTGCCACTCCCTCCCTGCTCCTGCCCTGAACCCCCATTCTATGCCACTCTCCCTTGGGATGTCTTCCTTAACTACCTTGGGCTCTTAGGCCCACATCAGGGCACATTCTTGCCTCACATGGACAGTCTTCATCCAGTTCAGGATCAGACATCCACTGGGCCACTGAAGTTCCCCACTTCCTCCCACACTGCAGATGGTTTAGGGTTGAATTTTTCAGGAAGGGATGGGAAGGGAAGATGAGGAGAGGAAGAGGAGAAGAAAGTAGAAGAGAAATAAGAAGAAGACATAATACATTTTTAATAGGAAGCAAAATAGATGAGGGTAGGTTAGAGGCACCAACTGGGAATCTTGTACTCCAAGTCAAGGACAGTGACAATTTCATAGAACTATGGCAGTGAGCTAGAGAGAAGTGGATCAATTTGAGAGATGGTTAACAGGTACAAAGGACAGAACTTGATGATAGATTCAATACAAGGGGTGAGGGAATGGAAAGGGTCATCTTCAGGATGACAAGGTCTCTGGTTTCACAATTGTATGAATAATGAATGATACCATTGCTAAGAAGAAGAACACTGGAAGAGAACCAAATTCTGCATAGCCACACATGTACTGCTGTTATATATCATTAACATAGCTGCTTTGTATTATAGCTATTTGTGTGTAGGTATGATTTTGAAATCATGGTGTGGCACTAAAATATATTAATACTTTTTCTCTCACCGTCTACATTCTTCTGGCTGAGCTAATTAACAAGAGAAAATCGAAGTTTAATACATGTACATGGGGGATTTTCAGGCATGAAAATTCCCAGGATAGTGAGGCAGCATTATGTATATAAGACATTTTTGGACAAAGTGGGTATTAGATTTCAGAAGCAAGAATGGGTGGTTTACAGGTCGTTGAGGAAGAGGGGAGCACACATGGCAGGCAAATCCTTGCTAGGTGACTCAGAACGGTTGGGACACAGGGGGCACCTAGCCAACAGGCCCCTGCCTGAAGACCTCTTGTTAACCATGCGTAATGCATATTAGGCCAACATTCCAAAATCTCCTTCCTGAAGCAGATCTCTCAGTCAGAATCTCTTGGGCAGGAAAAAGGGGAGGGTCAAAGTTCTTTTTGAGTCTTTTGTTTCTTAATAAACAGCTTAAATTCAAGATCTCAAAAGGGCAGCTTCAGGGTGGCAGAATTTTGGTTCACTTCAAAGGCTTCCAGAGGGTGGCGAACTAAAGCCCACAGGTCAGAAGAAGCCTGTTTTTGCTAGCCCAGAATGCTAAGAATGGTTTTTACATTTTTAAGGGCTGCTTAAAAAAAGTAAACAAAGATAAATGTGCAACAAAGACTCTTTGGGGTCTGCAAAGTCTAAAATATTTACTCTCTGGTCCTTCATTGAAAAAAATTGTAGACTTCTGCTTTATATAGTTCATCTTGCTTTATTAAATAACGAATACCTGTTCATAAAATAAAATTGTATACTTGAAAAAAGATAGTCTTCAAGTAATTTAAAATTTGAAAGTAAAAATAATATAAAAGGAAGCCTAAGATAAGTTTTATATGTGGGAAAATGCCCATTTTGAAATCTTAGGGGAAAAAATGAAGAATTTCCTGCTGACTTGATCAATGAAAACTCATGGGGAAGAGGTATTTGTAAGAAATCGGAAGTTCCCCTTGGCTGGTCTAACTGAAAGAATTTATGTAGTCTTGCATTTTTGTGGTGAACTGAACTTTTTTTTTTATCTTTCAAAGTTATACACTGTAGATGATAAATAATATTCTTCTAAACATCAAGTTTTATTGCTCATAAGTTTCTCAGTTTTATCTTTATTTCCCTCTATGATAACTAGAGAAAAAAAAAATAAACTCTTTAAACAATGGCTCAGCGATCTTAGAAAATGTGAAGCCATATTCCATTATCTTGCTTACGGCCACGTTTGTATAGACTCCAGTAACTTCTCCACGTGAAACAGCCGTTTCACCTCTTCTACAGACACCCACCAGAGTTCACGTTGTGCCATATTCTGTAACCTGTCCCTGGAATTAAGGTGATTTCTGTAGTTGAGAGGCAAGGTTACAGGAATCCCCATGTATATAAATATGTAAGTTGGTAACTTAGCTTAGCTTAGCCAAGGATACTATATTTTTAATAGGACAGGAGCCAAGGTGATCTGTTTCCATGCAAGTGGCTATAAGCAAAACATTAGTCATAGAGGAGGAAGTAAAAAAGGAACACAAAAGGTAGTAACACTTCCCTGTCCCTTTCATCCAACGAATTCCACTTAAACACTCGGTTTAATGGAGTCTTCTTTTACAAAGCATTTCCTTATCCCTCCCCAATCTGTTTTTGAAGTTAGAATTAACTACTTCTTATATCCCAGCATACCTAGTTCTAGTTCTATCAGTGCTTCTTCAACAATTCAGGGCAATTGGTCTATATGTTTGCTTCTGTCTCCCAGACAGTAGACTGCCTAGGGAAAGGATGGTATCTCATTTATCTTTCTGGTTCGCTTCCTTAATACAGTACCAACTACAGAGCAGGTATTCAGCAAACATTTATAGATGAGTACATACATGAATGGTTTGGAGTTCGGGGGAGATGGCAATGCCAAATAGGAGCGTTGAGGAATCTTTTAGGATGAGAAAGAATGAAGAAAAATAAGAATATGCTGGATATTGGAGGTTCTAAGATCCCTCTGTTATTGGTGAAAGTGAGGTATCCCTTTCCACACTGAGTGCTTGGGTCAGATCCTTACAATATCTCAAGAAAAAGAATTTTCTGAGTCTCATTGTTGTAACGTGTCAGCGAGATAACCAGAGACTCACAGTCGAATTGTAAAGGAGCACTTCATTACACCGGCGGGCTGGGGGTGGGGGGGTTACAGCTTCCCCAGATCCTCAGCACCCATTCTTCTTGCTCGTCAGATTTTAAAGACAGAAACCCCCTCCCCTTTTGCCCCCCCCCCCCCGCCTCAGGGGACAGTACAATAGTGGATGTGACAGCAATTACAGAAGTCAAAATTGGCATTATTCACCGGGCTCACAAGTACCTGCAAATGCCTGCAAATACCGATACTTGATACTCTCGATACTCGGAAACTGTAAATGCCTCCCAACACGTGGGGCTACTATAATCTTAGGCAAAGTTCCTTTCCTTCTAAGGGTAATTAACCTATTATTGGAAAAATATCGAGGAAGGTCACTGATGATAAAAATGGAGTCAATTAGTCACCTTAGCCAAGGAACCTACATAAGAATGGAATCTAGTCGCTTTAGCCTCGGGGCCCAGGTCATTATAGGAGGATGAGTGATTTTAATTTGTGTGGAATTACATCTCTGCATTTCTAGAGTCCTATTTCCCTTAATCCAATCCTGGAAAATATGCAGCTGGGGCTTCAGCAGAGCTAGAAGCAAAGCCAGTGTCCAGAGTTTCTGTTCCATGGTGGAGCTGGGTCCAGTAGAGCATTAGGCTAGTTACAGTCCATCAGTCCATTGTGTGGGGTCTACATGGCCATGAGCCAGGTGGGCTAATGCCAGAGCATGAGAGGGTGCCCCCTGCAACAAGAGTCCCAAGAGTCAAGAGTGCAACCAAGAGAGCAAACTCCTTTGTTTAGGAGATTATTTTTAATCCTCCTGCCCATGCAGTAGCCACACCTACTCTGGCCAGTGACCTGTTCCCAGGTATAACTGACAGGCAAGTACCTTCCCTATGTCACCCAGACTTTACTAGGCATATGTCTAAACTGCAGTTACCTAGCAAAGCTGCACAAATGACTATAACATTTGGCCTTCCCTTTGCTCCTTTCCTTTTATTAATAGCTAGGTTAAATTACAACAGTATCACCTCCTCCCCTCTGGTTTCTAACTATTGAGAGAATATATCCAAGACTCACTAACCAAATGGAGACAGTAGCAGAGATGGCTAGTTGTTCCCAGTACCCATTCTTCCTTTTTTTCTAAGGTGATAGAGTCCTCAATTTTTGCCTGGATCCATGGCCACCCAGAAGGACTTCAATTCCCAGTCTCCCTTGCAGCTGAATGTGGTCATGTGACTGGCAGTCTAGCCAATGGAATGTAAACATAAGTGCAATGTGGCACTTTTCTTCCTCCTCATTATCCAGCCTGAATCAAAAGGTGGAGGACTCAGACTAGAGATGGGGTGGGGGGCGTCAGGGAGGCCAAAGGAACTTGGGATCCCAAGGACTTCATGGTTCAGAGCTGCCACACAAGCCTTGGACTACAATTTCTGGACTATTGCCTGAGAAGGAAATAAACTTTTTTTTTAAATCAAGGTTTTCTTTTATTTTCTTTTGATGTGTTTTTATTGATTTCAGAGAGAGGAATGGAGAGGGAGAGAGAGATAGAAACATCAATGTGAGAGAGAAACATGGATCGGCTGCCTCCTGCACGCCCCCTACTAGGGATTGAGCCTTCAACCCAGGCATGTGCCCTGACAGGGAATCGAACCGGCAACTCCCTGGTGCATGGGACAACGTTCAACCAACTGAGCCACATTGGACGGGTGGAAATAAACTATTTTTTAAAGCCACTGTTACCTTAGGTTTTCTATCTCATTCTCAGCGAAACCTATTCCTAAGCAAAGCGTCCGCAGCCAGAGAGCCTAGTCTCCTGCAAGCCACGGGGCTCAAGGAAACTGTCCTAAAAACAAACAAGGTGAAGGTCTAAGGATTTTTGCCCCTTCTACTCCCACCCAGAGCTAGGTTGTAGGACTCACTGGGGAAAGCTGGGTCTCTAACATTCTTTATGAGGAAACTCTCCAAGTTACCTAGAAGAACAATAGGAGAGAAAATGGGGAGGGTGGGTGAGAGGAAAGAACAAGAGAGAGTATAATACATAGATAGTGAGCCTGGCTGGTGTGGCTCAGTGGTTGAGCGTCGACCCATGCACCAAGAGGTCGCAGGTTCGATTCCCGGTCAGGGCACAAGCCCAGGTTGTGGGCCAAATCCCCAGTGGAGGGCATGCAGGAGATGGCCAGTCAATGTTCTCTCTCATCCTCATCAGTAATTCTATCTCTCTCTCCCTCTTCCTTCTTCTCTCTCTAAAAATAAATAAAAATAAAAATAAAAAAAAGAGATAATGAGAAACTGAGAGAAAATTAATAATGAATATCGGGCTTCTCCCAACTCCTTCCCCTTTCCTCTCAACATGGGAATAGAACACACACCAAAAAAAAAAAAAAGGAAGGATAAGATGTGTGCCCCAACTGAGGAAAACTACAAAACATTAGAGTTCAATGGGACAATGAAGAATACTGAGCCAATCTCATAACTTTACAGATGAAGTGAGGTCCCGAGAGAAATTATGGTGTTCAAATCACACAACTATAAGGTTCAAAACTGAGTCCTAAGACAGTATTTACAGTGTTCTCTTCTGTAACCACGGATTGTCAAAGATGGAAGGATGCTTAGCCCAACTTCCTCATTCTAAAAGTGAGGAAACACATATTGAAAGACATCAAATAAATGTCCCATGAACACACAGCTGGCTTTTTACTACCAGCTCAAGCTTTTTTCCTCCCTAGCCTTTGCATACATATACAAGTGTTGGGCAATCTCGAATATTAAGCTAGAGTAAATGTGCGTTTCAGGGGAGCAGTGGAGATAAGAAACATAGCAAACATAAGAACAACACCGACCCCCCAACCCCAGTCTCAGTTTATGTTGGTCCCTGAACAGTTAACAGTTCCTAACATCTAACACTTTCTTCCTGTGTTAGCTGGCAGGTAGAGTCATTATGCAAATCTATGTTTGTAAGTCCCGAAGAGGAAGAGGTGTGTAAGTATGTTTTAAATTTGCAAATGTTTTATGTTTGAACTCCTTATCCAGTAACACTATTCATCGTCAACTATTTAACAGGCTGTGTTGAGTTTGTTATGGTACGTTTACACATACTTCCCTTTCTGTGACCACACAGAACCTCTGTCAACAGGTGGGATGGCTCCTAGAACTGTACCCCTCAAGTTACTATCAAATTTCCTATGTTAGTAATATTGGCTTTCACCCTTGATGGAAACAGGGCAAAAGGAACCGGATCAAGGAGGAAATAAATTTGGATAGGAAGAAGCCATCATAAGCCTGTGAATAAAATGCACATGCAAGTTTCAGTAATGTGTAAGGGCACAAGGGGGAGACACAGGTGTTCTCCAGAAGGGTGCTCCTTGTCAGCACCAAAATGCATAAAAGGTAAGTCTGGGAGGTGCCGAGGACAAGGTCACACTTTGAACCTGGTCTGCCCTGCACCAGGAAGGAGCCTTGGGGTATTTTTACGTGGTGGCTCTCCTCTGTCCAAGCAGCACCAATTGATGCCTTTGAAAACGTTCCCATGTTCCTACTTCTTTCTTATTGAGGCCAAGTACATTGGTCATGCAGCTCACAGACAAAAGGGAATTTCTGTAGCTCTGAACACAGTCATGAACTCATTGTATTTTGCACAGGAAGTTTGGCTCTGCGTGCTCAAATGTCATCCTTTAAAGGTCAGGTCTAAGTAAACAGAAGCAGTCTAGGAACACAGACAGTTGAGCTGAGCACTAGGCACATCAAACAGGAAAGCCATATAGTGGCTCCCCTTTACCCTGAGCAGGGTCAGGTACAGGCAGGACAAGCCTGACCTTTGCCCCTGGGCAGATTGCCCTGTGGAACGGAAAGCAGTCTCTCCCGATGTTCCTATTAGAAGCAGTGTCTGATTGAGGAGAGCAAAGGAGGTCTCAGGAACCCTTCCTGCTGCAGCAAACTAGACCAGCCTGGGCCCTGAGATCCTTGACCTCCCATGCCCCTTTTCTCCAGTCACAGGAGGAAGTTCATAATTTCCCCAGCATGCCTCTGGGCTCCCAAGATAGTCCTTTTGCATGGAGCATCCTTGCCCATCCTGCCCACCTCCATACTGCAAATAAAGAGTTTGAATAGATTTAGAGGTCATGTGCTCCAACCCCTTCTACCTGTCCATCCAAACCCACTTCAATACCACCCCCTCCATACAGACTTGGTGGTCCCTCCATCTCTCAATACATTAGCACTTTGGTACTCCCTGTGGTATTGATCACATTCTGTTATATGTTAGAATTATTTGTGTACATATTTTTCATACCCTCTACAGGGTTAGGTTGAAGCCCACAAATCTTTAAATATTGTGGTGTCCTAAAAACTAAACAGTAACATTCATAGTTTCTGCAATTAAAGCTTTTATACTTTGGGGGAAAAACACGTCATTCTTTTAAACAAAACCAAAAAAAACTTATTCCTCTGCTTTTCCAGTTTCCCAAGTGCCTACTTAGTGTGGCTAGTAGGTATTCAGCCAGCCTGGGTCTTAACCACACAGTGGACTGCGAGCATTTTCAGGACAAAGACTTACTCCTATCTATCAGCTCTTTGACATAAAGTACGGGGTGGCTCAGTCTGTTGGAGCATCGTCCCGTACACAGAAAGTTCGAGGGTTTGATTCCCAGTCAGAGCATATACCCAAGTTGCGAGTTTGATCCCTGGTTGGGGTGCATAAGAGGCAGCTGATTGAAGTTCATCTTTACATCGATGTTTCCCTCTCTCTCTCTCTCTCTCTTCCCCTCTCTCTAAAATCAATAAAACCATATCCTCAGATGAGGATTTAAAAAAAAAAAAAAAAAAGATTAAGCATGGAGCCCAGAACACAGTAAAAATGTGGTGAAATGAATAGAGCTAGCAATAATTCAATGATAAGCAAGAATTAAGTTGAACTGGCCTCATCCAAGGCTTCCTATCACCCCTGGGAGACCACACAGCTCCTTTCAGACAGGAAACAGCATGAGTGTCCATAAACCAGAATACACCAAGCATAGCCCCTTCCTCTCCCTACTGCTCAGGGCCCTTGGCAGGGAGTGCCTGCCTTGAGCCGTCTTTGGAAAAGTGTTGATGGGACAGGCGTTAACATTGCGCAGACTAACACTTCTTTTGATTGTTCTGGGGGCTGCAGCTGCTGGAATCCATTTAGCAAATGCCATGGGAAAACAGTTCTGAAATGGCTTAGAAAGTTCTCTACTTTTGATCCTTGCAGCATGACTTTCCACATCCTCAATCAAACATCAGAAGGTCCCACCCCCATTTCCTGTGTTCCTGGTAGCAGTGAGCAGCACAGAACAGTCACTCCTGGGCTGCAGCCAGGGTGGTGGTGGGTAGAGGATGGGGAGCCTCAGTCTTGGGTGAACCTTAACCACGCCCCCAGCTCCTCCTGCCTTGTCCATACAGCAGCGCCTTCACAGCCTTCCCCCGGTAGTAACAGATTTCTTCCTCTTAAAGCAGCAGCCTGAGAGACTAAAAGCTATTGTCTGGGTTTCCAGAAGTACCCGCAGAAGATGAAATACCCTAAGGGGATTTAGCTGGGCTAGTCTTTTAAGGTCAAGGATGACCTCTAGGGCCAAGGGAGAATCCATGCTGGGTGCAATTCATCATGCATTCTGTGACTGATGGAGTCCCTTTTAAATATACTCAGTCCTAGTGTCTAAACAAAGTGTTTAGGGCCCTGGACGGTTTGGCTCAGCGGTTAGAGCATCGGCCCGAGGACCAATGAGTCGCGGGTTCGATTCCGGTCAAGGGCATGTACCTTGGTTGTGGTTCATCCTGGCCTTGGTCAGGTGGTGTGGGAGGCAAGCAGTCGACGTGGCTCTATCACATCGATGTTTCTCTCTGTCTCTCTCTCCCTCTCTCTCACTCTGATGATAAATAGAAAAGTATCTTTGGGTGAGGAATAAAAAAAATAAATAAGTGTTTAAGAATATTAATTTATTCAACTCCCCAAAGAGTGTCCCATCTGGGCTCAAGGTTGCTACATGACCTAATGCTGTATCTGACCCCCATCTTCCTGAGGCTACGAAAACATTCACTGCTGAACTTCAGTGGGGTTTGCATTCTTCTTTCAGCAGTCATTTATAAGAAAATGCTTTCATTACTTTATGATAATATGAAATCATGGGAAATAATTCTCAAAAACTATTTTTAAAGTGCTCTCTGATGTGTGAGAAGCTGGGAAGTGGTGATCAGGGCCACGAAGCTTCCGGTGACCAGGGCGGCCTGATGTGTGAGGGGAAAGAGGGAGGCACCCCCACTGTTCATTCACTGAACACCCCATGCTCCCCCATGACAAGTATGTGTACTGAATTGAATAGTGTCCTCCCAAACTTCATGTCCACCTACAACCTGTTGAGGCAGGGTACTAAGAAACTAGGACACTTCCTTGGTGAGTGGAATTGGGAAACTGAGACGGATAGTTAAATGACTGAGCAATTTATAACCAGATAGTAAATCACAACATCTTATTTTCCCTAACCAAGGGCACTGAGGAGGAAATGATTTACACGTTCTAGACCGTGTCAGGGCAGACCCGCCTCGGTCCTGGTCCCTTTCTGGTGACACTGACTGTGAGTTTATTTGGAAACAGGGTCTTTGCAGATAATCAAGTTAAGATGATGTCATACTGGATTAAGGTGGGCTCTAAATCCAATATAACTGGTGTGCTTATAAAGGAGAGAGACAAGACACACAGGGAGAATGCCGTTACAACAGAGGCAGAGACTGGAGTGATGCATCTATAAGCCAAGGAAAGCCAAGGATGCTCAGCAAACACAGAAACAAAAAGAGACATAATGAAATGAATCCCCTCCCAGAGCCCCTAGCAGGAACCAACCCTGCCCAAACCTTAATCTCAGACTCCTGGCCTCCAGAACTGTGAGAAATTAAATTTCTGTTGTTTTGAACCGCCCAGTTGGTGGCTTATAAGGAGCTCCAGCAGACTAATATGGGATACCAGCTACCACATATACCATTAGGCCAATTCAAAGAACCATTTATTTAATCAGCCCATTTTCCTACTTACCTCTTACATGACAGTATCCATCACAGATGACTGAATCTACTCAGTGTTTTCAATCAATATTACCTGGACCATACTGAAATTACATACCTGGTATCCTCTCAGGCATCTTCTAGTCAACCGAGTCAAAAATTTTCAAAAATATTAATAGTATCTTTGGTTGCCCTGAAATCCTCAGAGTTATCTAAGAGATGTCAGCAGAAGCGGTATCAGTCATGAGAGAGAATGAAGCCATTTAAATCTTCCAGCCACCCAGTGCCCAGCTGGTACCATGAGAAGCAGAACTTCCCAGTCTATGCACAGAATCATATGAACTAAAAAACAGCTGTTGTTTTAAGCCATTACATTTTAGGGTGCTTTGTTATACAGTAACAGATCCCTAAAATACCATACCCCTAACTTCTTTACCACATCATTCTCTCTACTCTTCCTAGACCAAAAAAAGATCTCTTTCAGTTCAATAAGCATTTATTAAACATATAGCAAAGGACAGAGACTGCCGCAGACCAGTGAGAGTAGAACCAGAGCGGGCACCTGTGCGCAGCAGGAACCCAGGCGGTGAAAGTGGAGCTGCAGGGGAGAGGATGGATCTGAGCGACATTTAACAGAGAAAATAATATTGTACATGTGGAGAATGGGGAAAGAGTAAACTGCAAGTAATTTCCTGTCTTACCGTCCCCTTTTTCAGAGTTAGGTGACTCTAACAGTACACCTGGTAGCCGTAGGGCTGGGGCCAGGCTGGCATAGCTGAGAGATTGCTTTCTTGCAAGAGGATTGAGCGAATAAGTAAATATATGGAAGGTAGTGGGAAGACATGGAAAGGAAAAACTGTGGTATTGGATTCGAATTGGAGGTATCAGTTGATGATAGATGATAGATAGATAGATAGATAGATAGATAGATAGATAGATAGATAGATAGATAATAGATGTAGATATAAATGTATAGGCATGTTATATTTCCTAGTGTGTGTACCAAGAGGGCTTAGAAGCAATGACACCCTAGTTCCAATGAGCACCCAGTATCCAAACCTCTGATTCCAGGGTTGGGGCAGGAAAAGAACAAGCTGAGTCTGGAAATTTTGTTGTGCCAGAAAGTAAAGAAAAACACAGAGAACTGAGGACATGCCCCAAGGGCACAGGAGCCAGCTCTAAGTGGCTCCCACTGGCCAAATCTGAGATGATCTGAGCATCACAATAAATAGTGAGACTAACTCATTATAATTCATTGGAAAAAAATAAAAATTTGTGAGTTCATACTGATATAAATAAATGGATAAATAAATATGAGGAAGAAGAGAAAGATTTATCTTTTAGTAAAATGCCAACTAATCAATATAGAAAGAATGATGGAATTAGAAAATTGTTACTCGGCAACTAGCTTAGCAACAACTATTTTAGATAGAATCATCATCATCGGATGCTAAAACTAGTAGGTGAACATTGGATGAGGATAGGGACATAGTCTCAAAATAACTCCCCCAAATGTCTACCTGCTTATTAATTAATAAAAACAAAATCCTTACTAATTATCTTTGGAATGGACGAACTTAGCAACGTCATCTTAATCAAGTGATAAAATAAAACATTATCAGTAACAGGATAAATCGACATTAAGTTACTCCTGATACTGAGAAAACAGCATAACTTCCGTGAAATTCCTGCCAAAAATTCATTACTCAAATCTAATAATGAGAAAACATCAGACAAACCCAAGGCGAAGAACATTCTATAAAGTAATTAGCCTGCTCTATTAAAAAAAAAAATGTCAAAGTTGTGAAAAACAAAGAATGAGGAAATGTTCCAGATTGAGGGAGACTAAAAAAGACATAATGACTAAACGCAGCGCATGATCCCGAGTTGGATTCTGAAATTATAAAGAACATTTCTGAGACAACATTTAAGTGGGGTCTGTGGATTAGATGGCAGTAATATCGCAATATTCATTTCCTGATCTTGAGGGGGTCACTCTGGTTATATAAGTGTCTGTGTTTTAAGGAAATCGCATTGAAGCAATAAAATGTAATGGGGCATCATGTCCGCAACCACTCTCAAGTAGTTCCGAAAACAATATTAACAATAATATGTATAAGTATATAGATAGAACCATAAGACAAGTGTGGTTAAAATGTTAACAACTGGAGAATCTGGATGAAGACTGTATGGAAGTTCTTGTGCTACTCTTGCAATTTTTCTATTAAGTTTGAAATTATTTTAAAATAAAAAAATGTTAATGTATTAATAATCTAGAAAATGCAAACTTATCTATAGTGAAAGAAAGCAGATCACTGATTGTCTGAGTGGGGAGGGGCCAGAGGGAAGAATTGGGCTTACAAGGGGGCACAAAGAAACTTTGGGGATTGATGGATATGTTTATTATTTTCATTGCATCATTAGCTTTCCTGGTATAAATATATGTCAAATTTTATATTGTACACTTAAAAATCTATTAATAAGTAAACAAACAGGGAAACAATTTTTTTTTTTTTTTTTTTTTGTACGTGCCCCTAGCAGGAACCGAACCCAGGACTCTCTGGTCCACAGGCCAACGCTCCAACCGCTGAGCCAAACCGGCCAGGGCAAAACAAATATTTTTAAAAGTCCTGGTATCTGCCTAGGGAATCCAACCAACCTCTTCATCATATGAATACTTCTTTTATCATGCTTTTCCATGTTCCTGGAATGTCCCGCCCGTGAACTTCTCCATCTTATTCTCCTTCATATTCAAGAAGATAATGGATTTCCATCTCCTCCATGGATTCTTCCTACACTGATATCTGCTGTCTTTCATTCCTTCAATAAATCTTATTGTTGAATGTTAAAGTATGCTAACCTCACCCAAAAAAAGTATACTATCCTTACAACACATATAATGAAAGTGCATAATTTTTTTTTCTATTGCTGTATTTATAATCATTGTAAATGTCGATTTTTAAGTTTCCTGGTTATATTTTACATTAGAATTGAATGTCAAAGTGTTTAAGTTCCTGGAGAGTAATATAACGTTGAACAGCATCATAGAGTGTCTACCTGGGTAAAATCAGGGGAGGAGGGTGCAGGTGGGGAACACAGCGAACTCGGCTGAGAAAGGGGGCTGGAGTCAGGAGGCCAGGTTCTAGCCCCAGTTCTACCATTACCAGCTATGTGCCAAGAATGTTTTGCTTCGCCGCTTTTGGTCTAGGTTTCCCCATATGTTAAAACAATGGGTGAATTAAATGTCATATAATTCACCTATAAAAATGTTCTCAACTTTTACATTATGTGCATGACCACTAGATGGAAGCCATAAACCCGTGTCCATACCCACGCGTTACCAGGAGAAGCAGTGTGGCAGCAGGAAGCCCAAAAAGGACCCGTGGAGAGATGATCCTGTGATTGATGCAGAAAGAGCTAGAGAAGTCGTTCCCCTCAGACAATGGTGTACCTGCGTCTTTAACATCTGGGCAAGAAAATTAGAGATCAGAGGAAGTCAGGCCAAAGTGCAAGTCATAGACATTTTTTGTTTTCTTTTTTACTAAATCCCAAGGCTCTTGACATAGGCAAATCCTGTATGATTTTCTGTATTATCTGAAGTGAAACTCATATAGAGTGCCACATGATTTTAGCCAAATATTTTCAAATGGATATTGTTTTGAGAGAAAGGGAATGTTAGTCACTTACGTTGAAATCAAAGGTCCTTATGACTTTAATTACATTTACCTTTAAATCCTATCTCTAAATACTCTCTCTCTCTCTCTCTCTCTCTCTCTCTCTCTCTCTCTCTCTCTCATTGTAACTTGCTAGTTAATATGAATAATAGGAAGAGAGCAAAGGGGAAGCCAGAGATTGTAAGCAAGGTCATCTGGGCAGCTTCCCCAGGAAGCTACAGCTTCACACTCCCCTAGGAACCACCGGTCCATTCCCCGAAGATCACTGGGGGAGATGGACTCATGCACTGTAGAAGTAAGGGTGGTGCAGGGGAAATACTGGCCTGTCAGTCTAGCCTGGGGAACAATGAATTGGCTAGGGGATGGACCCCATCAGAAGCACCCAAAATCTTGGAAAGTTAAAATCCCCAAAGAGTTCCCTCTCTCTTGTTCGCTCTTGTTCAGGTTTGCTCTCTTGCTCTGTGACCCGCACTTGCCCATGCGCTCTCCTGTTCTCTCTCCATAGCCACGTGAACTTAAGCAGCCACATGGCCCATGGCCATTCGGACCCCACACTCAGTGGACTGCAGCTGGGAACACAAGCTAAGCTAGCCAGACGCTGGACTGGACTGTAATTTAATATGGAACAGAAACTCTGGACACTGGCTTTTGTCTTGGCCCTGCTGGAGACGAGGTTGAACTTCTTCCACAGTGGGACAGACAGAGATGGGAACTTGGAGGGGAACCCCCTTGATTTTACATCACCAGTAAAGCTTCCCACAAAACCCCATCTTCCTGTGGAGGTCTCAGAAAGTTCTTTTCCTCACAGCACCCCAAGAACTAGCCTTCCCCCTTAATCAGCAACCCCCAAGGTAGCAGAAGACCATAGCCTGGACTGACTAATGGTCACTAGGTATGGACCCCTGGCAGGCTAAAGATCACATCTTGACCTAAGTTATGTTTTAGCTCCTAAGGTGGAACAACCCTCTGGCTACTTTTCCATGAAACCAGACAGAGACCTAGGAACATATCACAGAACTGCCCTCAAGACACGAAAAATGATTTATTACTCTTAACTCGCCTCTGACCAATCAGCTCGCAGCACAACCTGGAACCCCCAATCCATGATGTGTTGTGACTGTGCTCTGTATAATCTGTAACCTACACCCCATCTGGAAGTTGGGTCTTTAGAGCATTAGCTCCCCATCTCCGACTTGGCCAATTCAATATTAAACCATTTTTCTTTTTACACTGCAAACTCCTGCTTGTGTATTTCTTTGGGCCAGTGCACGCAGGCGATGTCAGTAACAATGTCAAAAGCATTCAAAGATGTTGAAGAGAAATAGTGTGTGTTTCTTTATCTGAAAATAAAATTTCTATGAGATTCATTAAAATGAATGAGAATTTTTAAACACTATCAAGCTGTGTAAGCAGATAGGAAGGCATGTTTGCGTCATTTGTGTGTGCTAATGAATCAAACACTTGTTGAAGACAGAAGTATCAAAAGCTATGACGGGGGCTAAAAAAATATTAATACTTATCCTCCCACTTTCTATGTTCTTCTGGCCGGACTAACTATCAAATTCACTGACACGGACTAACAGGAGAAAATCAAAGTTTAATACATGCACATAGGGAACTCACATAGGCATGAAAAATTCCAAAATCAATGAGGCAGCATTGGGTGTATAAGATATTTCTGGACAAAGAAGAAAGGGGAGAAGGAACGGGGTATTAGATTTTAGAAGTGAGAATGGCCAAGCTGCAGGTATTTGAGGAACACACATGGCAGGCAAAGCCTTGCTAGGCGATTCAGAATGGATGGGACACGGCGGGTGTCTAGCTAACAGGCACCTGTCTAAAGCCCTCTATTTACCATATTTAATTCAAATGAGGCTAAAGGGAACACCCTAAACTCTCCTCCCAGAAACAGTTTTCTCTGTCTGGATCTCTTGGGCAGGAAAGGGGGGAGGGATTGTTTCTTGATAAACAGCTTAAAAATCAATATCTCAAAAAGCAGCTTCAGAGTGGCAGAATTTTGGTTCCTTCATTATAATATAACTGATGCTTTAATAAGTGTGTTCAAGTCATGTATAGAAGGAATGACATACTATGTGCTCCACTGAAGAATCCTTTCTTTTTACCACTGACCTTTCCTGATGAGTAGTACAAATTTCTTGGTAAACTGGCTTCAGCATCTATGTGGGGGTATTTCCTTCCACTGAGAATTTTTAGCAACCAAAAGCTCTGTCTTTGGAAAGAACAAATCTAGATTCTTTAGAAGATGATAAGACTAGGGTCAATATTCAGATTCAGCAAGCATTTAATGAGAAAATATTTGGCAGGAATTTTAATTCCTTTATTTCTCACAACATCTCTGTCAATAGCCATTTTTAATGCCATTTCATAGATGATGAGGAAATCTTAGAGATGTTAAGTACTTTGCATTAATGATACAAGTTGCAAAGCCAGAATTCAAACCAAGGTCTCTGGATTTCAAGCCCAGTTCTTTCCAATACAGAAAGGTGGAGAGGAGGATTGATTATCCAAGCCTTAACACGGACGGTTAACCTCACAGGTGAGGAATCCTGGTGCTAGGGAACAATTTCCTCCATCCTTATTCGAGCTTTCTCTTTGTCTTCCCCTTTTCACAATTGTTCTATTTTCACGCAGCAAAGAAGAGTCTGGTAGTGCTATCATTGTAATTAGCTAGTTATTAATATTAATAACAGGAAGAAAGCAAGGAGGAGATGGGCACACGGGCAGGGAAGTCAGGGTGATGTAGGGAAGGTGCTTGCCTGTCAGTCTAACCTGGGAAAACATAATTGGCCGGGAGGGTGGAGCCAATGCGAGCACACAAAACCTTGAAGGGTTAATTGGTTAAGCTCCCAGTTATAATCCCCAAAGAATTCTCTTGTTGCTGGAGGGATGGGTGGGCCAGATCTCCCACTTGCTAGTGGGAGTGGGGTGTCTTTTAAGACTAATGAATTTTCTAAGACTCGCATGGGAGAACGAATGATTTTTATTGGCATGGAGTTACATTTCTGGGGTTGTCAAGTCCCATGTCCCTCAGTCCAGTCCAGGAAGAGGGGCAACTGTGGGTTTAGTAAGGCTAGAATCAGGGCCAGTGTCCAGAGCTTCTGCTCCATGCTGAAGCCAGGTCCAGATCAGCATCAGTCTAGATTCCGTCCATTAATCCATTGTGTGGAGTCCACATGGCCATGCGCCAAGTGGGCAAATACAGGGGAATGTTCCCCCTGCAACAGGAGTCCCAAGAGGGCAGGAGGGACGAGCACCAAGAAATAGAGAGCGAGAGGGAGAGAGACCTTTCTTTTGTCTAAGAGTTTAAATACTTAGGTTTCTCGCTTGCAGTGGCCAAGCCTATTCTGGCCACTGACTCCCTCCCAGGTTTGACAGGCAGGTAAGTAAACACCTTCCCACATCACCCAGACTTAATTGGGCATGTGTCTAAACTGTCTTTGTCCAGTCCCTTCCCCCATTGATCTGTGAAGAACAGACCTGGAGTGTTAAACTGCTAGTCCCCCCTGACTCCTTTCTGTTAAATAATAACAAGATTATTACAATGGCATCACTCTCTCTGGTGCTCCTGCTCCCTTGCGCTCTCCTGCTCCACGACCCACACTCGCCTATGCGCTCACTGGCCAGGTGGCCACCTGCCATGGGCCATGCGGACACCACACACAGTGGACTGCATCTGGGAATACAAGCTAAGCTAGCCAGATGCTGGACTGGACTGTGCTTTAATATGAAACAAAGACTCTGGACAGTGGATTTAATCCTAGCCCTGCTGAAGGCAAGATTGGACTTCTTCCATGGAGAGACGGAGGGAGATGGGACCTTGAAAGGGAACTCCCTTTATTTTACATCATCAATAAAGCTTTCCACTATACCTCATCCTCCTGTGGGGGCCTCAGGAAATTCTTTCCCAGGGACACCAAGTATTCCACTTCCACCAGCAATAGGTGGGGACACAGAGGGCACCCCACTGATAACAGCAGGGGACTGCACAGTAGCACACACAGTCACTTGTCCTCAATAGCTCAATGCTACTTAACCTCACTAGTCAGCAGCAAGTGAGGGGAAAAAATCGTATTAAAACACTGACTGCGCTGGCCAATTTGGCTCACCAGTTAGAGCGTAGGCCCATGGGTTCAAGGGTTGCAGGTTTGATTCCCAATCAGGGACATGCACCTGGTTGTGGGTTTGATCTCTGGCCCTGGCTAGGGTCTTGTGGGAGGCAACCAGTTGATGTGTCTCTCTCACATCAATGTTTCTCTCTCTTTGTCTGTCTGTCTTTCTTCCCCCCCGACCCCCACTCTATCTTAAAAAAAAAAAAATCATTGGAAAAATATCCTTGGGTAAAGATTAACCAAAAAAAAAACAAAAAACAAAAAAAAAACACTGAAAGAAATACAACTGCTAAAGGGTAACCTCTATTCTCCCCACCCCAAATCAGAGAAAGAAAAAGTGTCTGTGGGACTAAGGCTCAGGCTCACCACAGCGCTGACTTTGCTGTTGCTTTAAAAGGATGGTGCATGCAGTGCCTGCTCCGAGCTACATGAGATGAGAGTTTTCTTTAAGTGTTTTCCTTCCTCCCCATCAACCAGTGCGGGATGAGTCCACGCCAATCCTTGTCAAGGCAGTAGATCTGAGCGCTTCGCCAGGGAGCTCTCCCTTTACTTAAGAGAGCAAAGAAGGGGAACACGAACGTGGAGTATAATGTGCACATTTCAGCACAGGTGTTCATAAAGGTGATGTCTTTCTTCATTACTTCCTGCAGTTCGGGAAACCAGGCGCAAGTGAAGGAATTATGAACTCTACGCGTCAGCCCTGCAACTTCCATATCGAACTGAGGGCATTGTCCTCTAAACAGAAGTCTGCCCTGAGGAGAGTGTAGGTTCCTATACCAGGAGGGAAACGTGTTCGGTGGTCCATGCTCCGCGTCGGCCGACCTGGAGGTTGAAGAGCGAGTTGGGCTGTTAGCTCCATGTCCCTCATGACCTCCCACCCCATCCAGTTCCCAGGTCAGCAGAGAAATCTAGCCCATAAGCCCAGCCTGCTAACCAAGTCTCAGGCAGGCCCTTTTATTTTGGCAAGGCTGTGTCAAAAGAGAAAACTTTGTTGCATATTTACTTTCTCTTGTGATATCTTTGACTCAGCACAATCCCGGCAGATTTGCTTCAGGCCAACTGTCCCCTCCCACTTCCCCTGCAGTGTTTCTGGTCAACTGTTTTGCCTGAGCTCGGTGGGAGGACATTCCTGGTGCTCAGCATCCCTTCCTGACAATTACCGTAAACTTCTACAGACCTGGAAAGCCTCATCCTGGCATGTGGTGTCCCTGTTGCTCCCAATGTCCTCAACTCTGCCAGCAACTATTTAAATGGTCTCGAAGAAATTTATTTTCAGTCTAACGCAGGAGGAGACTGATTAAAGTGAGAAATGACCGTTATCCCAGGGAGCATGTCTTCTTCCTCTCTCCTCGCCCGGATCTTCAGCCAGTCTCCCTTCCCCTGCGCCAGGAAGAAGGGGAAGGAGAAGGAAATGATACGTTGCCGAGGACCACAACCCATCTTCAGAAGGGCAGAGAAGTTCTGCTCATGGAGAAAGATGGCCTTGGGGCTTATAAAACTATTATACAAGGCTCAAGTGGTTTCCCGAAAAAGTGAAAAATTTTTACTTTAGGCAGTAATTTTTTTTTCCAATTCCTAGAAAATATTTTTGTTTACTAAGTTACCTACACAGATTTGCTTGTTTAATGTTTGTTGAGTTGTTTGTTTGTGAAGAAGAAATGCATGCGTATGGCTGAAGGATACGTAGTGAAAAGGAACCTTCCTCCACCTCAGCCCCCCAGCCGTCCAGCTCCAGTTTTCTTCTGAAGATATTTTACTCAGTTATAGGTTTGTGTGTACGTGCAGTCATTGTTCATCTGAAATTCAAGTTTAATTGGGCACCCTGTATTTTATCTGGCAATCCTCTAGTTTGTGGCACTGCTTCTAGGCCCTCTCCAGAACAGAGCTAAGATGTATGTAATATAGCATATTATATATACCATATCATATTATATATAATATATCATAAATATATTATAATGTATGTACTATATAATATGTAAATAATATATAACATATAAATGATATATAAAATATATTAACACATGTTTATATACATAGCTATTATTTCTGTACCTATTATATCTATTATAATATATAATATATTGATAGATATGAATTTATTTTTTCATAGCTGCTATAATGTACAATATATAAATAATATATGAAATATACTAACATTTATATATATCTGTTATTATTTTTATATCTGTGTGAATATATATCATATATCATACATCAGTATGAACTCATATTTAACTTATATATAAAAATGTATATTCATATTTAACTTATAATTTTATAGCATACATAAAAATACGTATTTAAATATTTAGTATATATGTTAAATATGAGTTCATACTGATGTATGCTATATATATTCATAACTTAAATATAAATGTACATATTAAATAATTTTTTTTCTTTTAATCCTCACGAGAGGATATGTTTTATTGATTTTAGAGAGAGAGTAAAGGAGAGAGAGAGAGAGAAACATTGATGTGAGAGAAACCTCAACCGGTTACCTTCCGCTCAAGCTCCTATTGGGGATCAAACCTGCAGCCTAAGTATGTGCCCTGACAGGGATTCAACCCTCAACCTTTCTGGTGCACAGGCAGACGCTTCAACCAACTGAGCCACCCGGCCGGGGCTTAAATAATACATTTTTAAGTTAAATATGAGTTCATACTAATGTCCCTGACTCTAATCTAGTACAAGAGGATTCCTTTTAGTACTCCCCCTTTGCTTATCTATAACTTCCCTCTCCAGCAGTGAAAAACCTGGCCCCCACTATCCACCATACCTTTACTTATGTGTCCACTATTACTTATTCTATATGTAAAGCAGCTTCAAAACTGTTAACTTGTAACCCCATGACAAACAAATTTACCAGCAGGAATGCAGTGTTTCTGGACAGCTACTTTTGTCTTTTGTCCTACAATTCCAAGTCCAAACAGCAGTTCCCAAAGTCACTGAGGTGATCTTTTCCTCCATCCTCTTCATGGCGTTGTCATACATTTGTAATACAGTTAGAGTCATTTGTCACACAGAACAGTTTAATCATTCGAAAAGTTCCCCCCTGAATCCTCTTTGTCGTCAACCACTGTCCATTCCACCCACCTCTGGTATCTGCTTTCCATCCCTATAGTGTTGCCTTCGGTAGAGTGGCATATAAGTGGAACCATACAATTTGTAGCCTTTTGAGTCTGGCTTCTTTCACTTAACAAAATGCATTTCAGATCTATCTGTGTTGTTATGTGAATCAATAACTCATTCTTTTTCATAGCTGAACAGCATTCCATTTTGTGGATGTCCCACAACTTGTTTTTTCATTCACCTGTTGAAGGACATTTTGGTTGCTTCCTGGTTTTTGAGATTATGAATAAAGCTGCTGTATACATTTGCATACAGATCTTTGAGTGAATGTAAGTTTTCCGTTCACTTGGATAAATGTCTAGGAATGCAGTTGCTAGGAAGTTATGTGTCTTTGTCCTTGTTACAGTGACAAAGGTGCCAGGAGAGTCTGTGTATGTGACATTGAGAGTGTAAATCACCACTGAGGCACAAGAGGAGAGAGGAGACCTAGCATGTTTGGAAAGTCTGGACCTCAACAAGCTCCATTAAATAGGAGAGGGACAATAAGGAAGCTTTTTTTAAGGGTCAAAATGATAATCTTCCAGTTGAGTGTCAACTTATTAAAGGCAGTCCTTAAACAAAGTTACACATCTTGAATCACAGTGACTCTCTAGAGGAAATACAATACTTTAATTTGATTTTCTCTGTTCTGATTCCCTTCATGTATATCTGCCTCTTGATCCGTGGGAATGGGGAAGTGAGATTCTAATTTAAAGTTTAGTTTGCTCTGGTAACTTAAACAATCCCTTTAGAAAATTCTCAGTCATGATATAGCTTTAGGGAGAGAAGTGAGGAGCCCCTGGTCTCATGACAGTCCTTGGCATGAGCTGGCTGGCTGGCATCCGCTTCTCTCTGGGGCACTGACCCTGTCCATCTGGCCACCGAGTGCCCTGCAGGGATCCGATGCTCAGGTCTTTGGCTGGTGAACATGTGAGCTGTGTTCTTTTGGCCTGGCTGATTCTACCTGTGTCTGATCCGTGCAGCTTGGGGATGTAGGGCAGTGCAGGAAGGTGAAACCTCGGGATCTCCCTCTGTCCAATTATGCTGGATCAGCAAGTTGGCTTTGCTATGGCTGTACCTCAATTCAGCACAAGGCAACTTGAAAGGCAGCACCCCCAAACAGGAGTCAGTGAGAATGGGAGAGGTTAAAATGTGCAAGTGGTTGATGACGTGAGAGCCCGCTCCATCCTTGGTGACACCATTCTAAGCTATTGCTTCTCACCACTGTGGACCAAAGCTAGGAGAGAGGAGATCAAACCACAATTTCTGCCCTTATGTCCCTCCCTCCCTTCCCACTATTGGTCTTATCACAACTGCAACAGGGTGAGAAAACGCTGGCTTTTTCGCTTCCCATTCCTGCCAGACCATCCATAGGCAAAACTCAAGAGTCTATTCCAAGGTTGATAAACTATGGGTTTTAAGGCACAATGGAGTAAGGATTATTTTGTTCCTATGTTAGTCGGCAAAGCATGGTGTTTAGTATGACATCGTAGCTCTGCTAAAAGAGCAACTGTACACAGACATTATCCAACTAAGCTCTCATCGCGGTATTTCCAACTCACAGCAATGATCAGAAAAAAAAAACAAAAAAAAACACTGAAACTTGATCATGGAATTTCTTATCACAGCAAAACTCTGTCACAAAAATAAAACATGAAAATGAGACTGCAATCGAAGTAAGTTTCTGAGTGACGCGTATTCTAACCAAGCAAGGAAAGCTGGTCACTGATGGTGAGTTAATTAAATCATGTTTGTTTGCAGAAGCCGAAGAGATGTATCCAGAGAAAATAAATTTCTTCGAGACTATTAACAGTTGCTGGCAGAGTTGAGGACATTGGGAGCAACATCAATAGTCAATTAAAAAAACAGACAAATGATTTGAGTGGTTTTCCTTGGCTCTTGATGAGTCAACAGATGTTACAACTGCTCAGTTGTTTATCTGAGGAGCCGGTGCTTGAAGTGAGTGAGGAGCTGGTCTCTGTGAACAGCCTGCACGGGAGAACTCACGCGGAATGTTCTGCAGTGCCCTGCTTCCTAAGCCTTAGTGTGCACACAAATCAACCAGAGGACTTGCCGTTAAAATGCAGATTTCGATTCCATAGATCTGGGATTCTGCTTTTCCAACCAGCTCCCCAGGATATCGATAGCGCTCAGCCACACTTAGCAAAGCTGGAGCCTACTTCGAATGGGACTGCCTTTGCAGTTTAAAGCTGTCGTCGGCAGGCGGGCTGAAAAACTCGGCACAGGGTAATAAAACATAAGCATTCTGTGTGAGGTTCTCACTTTAAATGCTTACAGAGAGTGCAGTGTGTCGGGGAGTCCAGTGGGGTCGTACACAGCACATCTTTTCTATGTCTGAATTCAAATCTAATTAAGATGTAAGAGTGAGGCAGACAGAGGCTAAAATATCATATTTAATACTATAAAGCTGTTTAGAGAGGGTGCATTAAATACGGGCCATTAAAGTGGGCTTTCTAATGCTCCTTTGAATTGAATGAAATGAATTAACTTTCTAAAATAGCAAACCAGACTCAGAGAGACAGAGCCTGGACCACAGGCTCAGTGCGTGGCCGAGAGCTAGCAAGCACGCACACTCTCAGCAGACAGCCTAGGGGAGGAGCCCACGAGGGGTCAGAGAGAGACTGGCAGTGATATCTTAGAAAAATCCCTCCAGATGGAGTGAGGAACGCATGACCCACTCAATCCTTGGGGAATGTCAGAAGAGTTTTGCAGTAGATGAGGAATTATAACACTGGTTTGCGAGCACAAGTGACTCCCTTGTCCATTATTGCCCTGAACCCTGGGTTTTGCTAACATATCTTTTCCAAAGAGATGCACTTTTAAAAAATCCAACACAGAGCAGAGTCATGCACCTAGATCCTAACTGTCACAGGGCTGGGAAAGAATAGTTAGCCTTCTCAGCTTCTAGAGACCAAGACGCATACGGTTGGAAATACCCAAATGTAAGAAGTTCCAAAGGCTGGTGAGTCGAAAAAACAGATTAGTTAATTCAAACTGACCAGTGTCATGCAGGCATGGCCTCAGGTGGTAAACGATTCTCCACCTGTGCATTCATTGTTACTCCGCACCTGCGATTACTACCTGCTTTCCAGGTGTGTTTTCGTGCTTTTGACTTTGGCGGTACAGCTGAACAGCTCTTGCTCACTCCATCTTTGTGGCCGGACTCTGGAGTCTCCCCCTTTTTGTCTTCTCCCAGTACATTTGAGAGTGTCCTCCACTCTTTATCTGGAGAGAGCTGTGTACATCCTCCTCAAACCGCCACGTGCATGTTCCTCTCACCCACCATCCCAGGGACAGTTGGATTTACATCATTCTAGCAGACTTCCCAACTCTCCTTCAGCAGACTCACTTCTTTGATTGAAGAGGGCGGTTCCCTGCACTTGGATACGTCACTCAGCCAACCTGGAGTGCGGGTCTCTTTTTTTGTATAACAAGGAAGTCGCAGGAAATGGTTCTTCCATGTTCCTTCCAACTCTGGAATTCTGATTCCGTGATTATGGTTTTGCTGGGTGCTTAAGGAAAAGGTAGAGCTGTTGTTTAAATGGTCCCAAGCAACCACAATTTAAAAAAATCATTTCATCTAAATGATTGACAGATTATTTAATCTCAATCAAAACATCACACAAGGTCCCATACACAGAATCAGTAGAATAGTTATTCCACTATTTAAAACTGAGAAAATTTGGTGGGTGGATATATTGTTTTGAGCTACAAGTGGCTTTACTAAATGAGACAGCATTCAAATCTATTTAATTTAGAGCTCCAGTGGGGCAGTATATAAAAAAGAGCTTAAAGCAAATACACTATAATCATTTCTTTGTTACTTCATACACTGAATAGCTAGTTCTGTCCTAATAGCAAGCAGCTGGGGTGTTTTTAGGACAAATCTGCTTAATCACAACCATTAATATGTGCTTACAGACATAATTTATCTGCAATCATTCTTCAATTACAATATTTTATTTAAATATGGGTAGTGTTTCCAAGGATGTGATTTTCATAAGACATTAGGGGACACATTCTTAGATTTTAGCTGGAGTTTTAACGTCTAAGCTTGTGTTTCCTGCTTTTTTTTTTTAACAATCCTACAAGGATTTGCTGGATTGCATTCCAAGTGCATGCCTTTCCATTCCAGTTTTACTTATCTATTTATCTTGGTGAAATCCACAGAGAGGTGTAGCTGAAGAGGTTAAGTTGATACAGCTAAATATATGGCTTTAGAAACAGGAAGTTGAAATCTTATTGCCTGATAACCTCTTTTCTTGGTGAGTAGGAACCAAGGTTACTTCTTAAGATTGTGAGAACATTGAAGATGATTTAGCATTCCCAAATTTTATAGATGCAGATGAGATGGGCCAGGAAGTTTGAGTGACTTCCTTAACATTTCTCTGATAATTTAGTTAGTTCATTTTTATGTTGGGTCATAAATGCTTTAATCTTTGGTTACTCCAGTAACAGAAATTTCCCCCCTTATAGTGTGGAAGAAAAGGAAAACAAAAATTGTTCCAGGTAAAAGGGCCCTAAGTTAAACACTAGCACACCAATAATGGTTATCTTTGGATTGTGTATTATGGGTCATTTTATTCTCTTGGATATTTTTTGTATTTCCCAAGTGGTCTTGAATTAGCATGGCTTGCTTCTTTAAGAAAACCTTGAAATAAAATGATAAAAGACCTTAAGACAGTAGCTTAAAATCTGAGCAGTACTTTCAAGAGCATTAATACTTAATGGAGTAAACACTGTTGTAAGCAGTTCGATGTAGGCCATGTTTAATTTCCATCTTTCATTATGCTGGCTGCACAGAGCCCCTGAATCGGAGTGCCTAATGATCACAAACATATCAGGAGACCGAACAGCAAAAGTAAGCAAAAACCAATGTGGTAGAGAGGCTTGTGGAGAACGAATAGTCTAGAGAAGGCGGTGGAAAGAGAAGAGAAGCAGCAGCGGCAGAAACAAGAAGCTGAGTCATCATAATGGCAGAGCATTGCACAAAGACCAGCAGACATCTACTCTTGAGGGACAAGATAAGATTGACAGAGCTGCTCTTATCACAGTACTTTTTGAGTGATCTTTGAGGCCAGTGTATCCTGTTCCTTAGCTCCGTGGCTAATGAGATTAGTTTGTTCTTTCATGTTCTTAAAACATAAGCCAACAGCTGAGGCAACCTACAGATGTATTTGCTCCTTGCAGCTTACAAGAAGCTAGCTGGCACAGACAAATATTTAGGTTGAATGTAACATTTTTTTTAATGCTGTGATAAACAGACTAGAAGATAAATTTTTGTCTGTGTTTCAACTTATGTCCTTCAGACTGAGCCCCAGAATAAAAATTAACAGGTCAAAGGGTAAAGAACTTTTTTTTTTTCATTTTTTTCACTTTTATTAATTTATGTTTGTTACAGATGTTTCTCCTTTTTCCCCCATTGTCACCCTCCTCCCCCTCCCTCCCTGCCCTGTCCCCAGTTTTGTTGTCCATGTCCATTGGTTATGAGTACATGCGTACAAGTTCTGTGGTTCATCGCTCCCCTCCCCCATCCCCTCTACTGGCACTTGTCAGTCTGTACCCTACTTCCACATCTCTGGGACTACCCTGTTCCTCAGACTGTTATGTTTATTATATTCCAGAAATAAGTGAGATCATATGATATTTGTCTTTCTCTGCTTGGCTGGTTTCACTTAGGATAATAGTTTCCAGGTCCTCCCATGTCGTCGCAAAGGATAAGAGATCTTTCTTTCTTACAGCTGCATAGTACTCCATTGTGTATATGTACCACTGCTTTTTTATCCATTCATCCACTGATAGACACTTGGGCTGTTTCCAGATCTTAGCTATTGTAAATAGCACTGCTATGAACAGAAAGAATATATTCTTTCTGTTTGGTGTTTCAGGCTTCTTAGGGTATATTCCTAGGAGTGGGATCACTGGGTCAAATGGTAATTCAATTTTTAATTTTTTGAGGTAACACCATAGTGTTTTCCATAGTGGCTGCTCCAGTCTGCATTACCACCAGCAGTGTACTAGAGTCCCCTTTTCTCCACACCCTCGCCAACACTTATTGTTTGATGCTTTGTTGATGGCGTCTTTTCTGACAGGTGTGAGGTGATACCTCATTGTTGTTTTAATTTGCATCTCTCTGATGATTAGTGATATTGAGCATTTCTTCATATGTCTCTTGGCCATTTGTATGTCCTGTTGGGAGAGGTGTCTATTTAGTTCCTCTGCCCATTTTTTAATTGGGTTCTTTGTCTTCTTTTTGTTGAGTTGTATGAGCACTCTATATATTTTAGAAATCAATCCCTTATCTGATATATCATTGGCAATTATGCTCTCCCATACAGTGGGTTGTCTTGCCACTTCGATGGTTGTTTCTTTTGCTGTGCAGAAGCTTTTGAGTTTGATGTAGTCCCATGTGTTCATTTTTTCCTTTGTTTCTGTTGCCTTAGGTGATATATCAGTGAAGATTCTGCTGCGTATGATGTCCGAAATTTTGTTGCCTACATTTTCTTCTAGGATTTTTATGGATTTCCAAGTCACATTTAAGTCTTTCATCCATTTTGAGTTTATTCTTGTGTATGGTGTAAGATGATGGTCTAGTTTCATTTTTTTGCATGTAGCTGTCCAATTTTCCCAACACCATTTATTAAAGAGGCTGTCTTTACTCCATTGTAAGCTCTTGCCACCTTTGTCGAATATTAATTGAGCATAATGTTTTGGGTCAATTTCTGTGTTCTCTGTTCTATTCCATTGATCTATATGCCTGTTCTTGTGCCAGTACCAGGCTGTTTTGATTACAGTAGCTTTGTAGTATAACCTGATGTCTGGTATTGTGATCCCGCCTACTTTGTCCTTCTTTTTCAAGATTGCTGTAGCTATTCGGGGTCTTTTTTGGTTCCATATGAACTTCTGAAGCATTTGTTCTAGTTCTATGAAATATGTTGTTGGTATTTTGATGGGGATTGCGTTAAATCTATAGATTGCTTTGGGTAGTATGGACATTTTAATGATGTTAATTCTTCCAATCCATGAACAAGGTATATGCTTCCACTTTTTTATATCTTCCTCTATTTCTTTGTTCAATGTCCTGTAGTTTTCTGCAAATAGGTCCTTTACTTTTTTGGTTAAGTTTATTCTTAGGTAGCTTAATTTTTTTGCTGCGATGGTAAATGGGATTGTTTTTTTAGTTTCTCTTTCTGTGAGTTCATCATTGGTGTACAAGAATGCCGTCGATTTCTTGACATTAATTTTGTATACTGCTACTTTGCCAAATTCATTTATTAGGTCTAGTAGATTTTTGATGGAGTCTTTAGGGTTTTCTATGTATTATATCATGTCATCTGCGAATAATGACAGTTTCACTTCCTCCTTTCCAATTTGGATCCCTTTTATTTTTTCTTCATGTCTGATTGCTGTGGCTAAGACTTCCAGTACTATGTTAAATAAGAGTGGTGAAAGTGGGCATCCTTGTCTTGTTCCTGTTCTTAAGGGAAATGCTTTTAGTTTTTGTCCATTGAGTATGATGTTGGCTGTAGGTCTTTCATATATGGCCTTTATAATGTTGAGATATGATCCCTCTATTCCCACATTGCTGAGTGTTTTTATCAGAAATGGGTACTGGATTTTGTCAAATGCTTTTTCAGCATCTATTGATATGATCATGTGGTTTTTATCTTTCATTTTGTTTATGTGATGTATCACATTTATTGATTTGCGAATATTGTACCAGCCTTGCATCCCGGGATGAATCCCACTTGGTCATGGTGAATAATTTTTTTTATGTATTGCTGGATCCAATTTGCTACTATTTTGTTCAGGATTTTGGCATCTATGTCCATCAGGGATATTGGCCTGTAGTTTTCTTTCTTTGTAGTGTCTTTTTCTGGTTTTGGAATTAGAATTATGCTGGCCTCATAAAACAAGTTTGGAAGTCTTCCTTCTTCTTGAATTTTTTGGAATAGTTTGAAGAGAGTGGGTGTTAGTTCTTTGAATGTTCAGTAAAACTCCCCCATGTAGCCGTCAGGGCCTGGGCTTTTGTTTGCTGGCAGAGTCTTGATTACATCTTCAATTTCCTTCGTTGTTATTGGCCTGTTCAAGTTTTCTATCTCTTCCCGGTCCAGTTTTGGGAGACTATGTGTTTCTAGAAATTAGTTCATTTTGCTTAGATTGTCGAATTTGTTGCCATATAAATGTTCATAGTATTTGTTAACGATCCTTTGTATTTCTGTGGTGTCAGTAGTTACTTCTCCTCTTTCATTTCTGATTTTGTGTATTTGGGTTCTCTCTCTTTGTTTCTTGGTGAGTCTAGCTAAGGGTCCATCAATCTTGTTTATCTTTTCAAAAAACCAGCTCTTTGTTTCATTGATCCTTTGAATTGTTTTTTTGGTCTCCATGTCGTTTATTTCTGCTCTGATCTTTACTATTTCCTTCCTTCTACTTGCTCTAGGGTTTTCTTTTTGTTTGCTTTCTAGTTCTTTAAATTGTGAGGTTAGGTAGTCAATTAGAAATTTTTCTTCTTTCTTGAGGTAGGCCTGTAGTGCTATGAACTTCTCTCTCAGAACTGCTTTCGCTTCATCCCATAGATTTTGTGTTGTTGTGTGTTCATTTTCATTAGTTTCCAGGAAGTTTTTAATTTCTTCCTTGATCTCCGTGGTAACCCATTCATTGTTCAATAACATGCTATTTAGCCTCCATGTCTTCAAATGTCTTTGCATGTTCTTGTTGCAATTGATTTCTAGTTTCATGCCATTGTGATCTGAGAAGATGCTTGATATGATTTCAATCTTCTTGAACTTGTAGAGACTTAGTTTGTGTCCTATCATGTGGTCTATCTTTGAGAATGTCCCATGTGCACTTGAGAAGAATGTGAATTCTGCAGTTTTGTGGTGTAATTCTCTGTATATATCTATTAAATCCATTTGATCTAGTGCTTCATTTAGAATTTCTGTTTCCTTGTTAATTTTTTGTCTAGATGATCTATCCAGTGATGTCAGCGGGGTGTTGAAGTCTCCTGCTATGATTGTATTGCTGTCGATTTCTCCTTTGAAGTCCTCCAGAAGATTTTTAATATATTTTGGTGCTCCTATATTGCATGCATATATGTTTACCAAGGTTATATCTTCCTGTTGGATAGACCCTTTCAATATTATGTAGTGACCTTCTTTGTCTCTAGTTATGGTCTTCAATTTGAAATCTAATTTATCAGATATGAGTATTGCTACCACAGCTTTTTTTTCCTTTCCGTTTGCTTGGAAGATTTTTTTCCATCCCTTTACTTTCAACCTATGTGAGTCTTTTGTTGTGAGGTGGGTCTCTTGTAAACAACATATATGTGAATCATGCTTTCTTATCCAGTCAGCTACTCTGTGTCTTTTTATTGGAGCATTCAATCCATTTACATTTAAGGTGATTATTGATATGTACTTATTTATTGCCATTTTTGTTCAGTGTGGTTATATTTTTCTTCCTATTTCTTCTACTAACTACAGCAGTCCTTTTAACATTTCTTGCACTGCTGGTTTGGTGCTAGTATATTCCCTTAGCCTTTTTTTTTTTTGTCTGGGAAGCTCTTTATTTGACCTTCTATTTTGAATGATAGCCTTGCTGGATAGAGTAGTCTTGGATTCAGATCCTTGTTTTTCATGACCTTGATTACTTCATGCCATTCCCTTCTGGCCTGTAGTGTTTCTGTTGAGAAGTCAGATGATAGCCTTATGGGGGTTCCTTTGTAGGTAACCTGTTGCTTAGCTCTTGCTGCCTTTAGGATTCTCTCTTTGTCTTTAATTTTTGGCATTTTAATTATTATGTGTCTTGGTGTGGGCCTGTTTGGGTTCTTCTTACTTGGGGCTCTCTGTGCTTCTTGAACTTGAATGCCTTCTTCCTTCACCAGGTTAGGAAAGTTTTCTGTCACTATTTCTTCAAATATATTCTCTAACCCTTGCTCATTTTCTTCTTCTTTGGGGACTCCTATGATGCGAATGTTATTACGTTTCCAGTTGTCCCACAGTTCTCTTAAGCTATCTTCCTGTTTTTTAATTGTTTTTTCCTTTTGGTTTTCTGATTGATTGATTTTTTCTACTCTGTCTTCTAATTCACTGATCCGGTCCTCCACTTCCTCTGCTCTGCTGGTCAGTCCTTCCAATGTGTTCTTTATTTCTGCTATGTCATTCTTTATTTCCACTTGGTTGGTTTTCATGGTGTCGATATCCTTACTCATGCTGTTTAGTTTCCTCAAGATCGTGGCTCGGAACTCTACCTCTGATAATTTGCTTAACTGCATTTCATTTATCTCATCTTCGGTAGAGTTCTCTTGTTCTTTCATTTGGGATCTGTTTCTTTGTTTCACCATTTTTGCTATCTCAGTGGGTTTTGGAGCCTGCCAAATTTTCCCTGTGGGTGTTGGTGTTCTGCTATTTGTGGCTCCCTCTACTGGGTTTGGATGAGTGTGGAGGGCCCTCCTTAAACACCACTGTCAAGTCTCACTTTCCTGGGTAGATTTGCAAGCTCAGGAAAGGTTCAGTTATGCTCTAGCTTTTTGCCTGGAGGCTATTAGCCTCAGTTACTTGAAAAGCCTTAGGATCTCAGTTGAATGAGAAACTCCCTCAGGTGTTTATAGTGTAAGAGGATTTCCCGAGGGTGGGGCCAATGCTGGTTGTTAATGAGCTTCAATTTGCATTTCTTTACCTCTTTGCCTCACCTGGGAATCTCTGAGGGAGGGGCTGCCACAGCTCCGGGAAGGAGTAAACTTGGCTGACGTTCTGTTTAACCCAGAAGGAGCGGGCTGGCCACCACCGTCCTTTGTGGCCGCAGCTCAGCACAAACTCTGAGCGCCCTCCAAATCCCAGGTGTCCCCACAGAGTTCCAGTCCAGTCCGCCCTCTCTCTGCTGGAGCCCCAGGTGAGTGGCTATGGCTATTTAGCGCTCTGTCCTGGTCTGCGCTGTGGAGCAGCTTGGGTCTTAACCCCGAGGGCGGGCACCGCCGCAGCTGCTCCCAGCTAAGGCCGCTGTCCGTGGGCCCCCAGCCCGCCACCCTCACGTGCCTCCGCAGATCCTACCAGGCTCATTCAGTGTCCCTGGTTGTATGGTCCTCTCTCGCTGCTTTTCTGTTGCTTTTTCCCGACGATTTGTCTTTATTTTAGTTGTAATTCCCGTTTGGTCCTGGGAGATTGTCTGTGTAGCTTCCATTCACTCCACCGCCATTTCCGAAATTAAAGAACTTTTTGATACTGCTCAATAGCTTTCCAAAAATTGCTTCGATTATTATTGAGCTTTATTATTTTGTAGATGGTTTTACATCTTTTACTTTCTCATGTTGCCCATGTTCTGTTTCTATCCTGTGTCTCTGAGCCTGGCACCCTGTTTTGGTGGACTCAGTCTTCACTGGCAACATGTTTCCACCTTACCTGACTCTACTAGGGAGGAGGCAAAAGCTAAACTTTGATTTCCAACATCTCTTCCTGATATGAAAATAGGCTTTCTGGTTCAGTCTCCAAATTCTGCCTGCTCCTGCTTGAACTACTGGGAGATGCAGCAGTTATTTTGAAACCAAAAAGATAAAAGCTACATGCTACCAGTGTAGGAGCCAAAAAGTCGACCTTGGACATTGGTCATGGTTCGAGTTTGTGTCAGCCCTGCACTGATTCCCATAGACGTGTGGGACTTCGCTGAGGGCTTACTTGTGGGACTCCTGCAGTTATTTCTTTCTTCAAGGCCGAATCTTTGCAGAGGTCTAATGAGCTTAGATAAGTTTGAGGCACTCCAGAGCAAACAGACCCATTGCCTGGCTTCCCAGACAACCTGAGTGACCGTAACCCTGAGACAGCAGCCTAAGTTCACTTGAGCAGGACAATGATCAGCAATGATCAGGGCTGGGGCTGGACATAGGTCCTTAGGTTCTCACAGAGACTCTTAGACTGGTGCAGGGAAAGGAGCTGGAATCGCCAGGTTCCCTCAGTGGGTGTAGGACAAGCGAGTGCTCCAGAAGCACCTTTGTGAGGAGGACAAGAAAGGTAAACTTTTTAGTCTTGACCACCGGGGGCCTTGGCAGCATTCAGCAGGAACACAGGGCAGTGCTTGAGGCCTAAAGGAATGAAGTGCAAAGGTCAGCACAGACAGAGACATCCATGACCCAAACACACACCCAGCCCTAATGCCACCATATCAGATAAGCATCCCTCAAACTCAGAGACCATCCAGGGACAGAACTCAAACAGTAGGGTCGGGCGGTTAATTTGAGCTCCTCGTGAAAGAATGAGAGTAAATTAAGTTATCAGGAAACAAGTGAAAACAGAGGCTCGGGTGCTAAGCTGAGTTCAGGTATAGAGAAAGTACTAAATTTTCATATAAGCCATGTTGTGACAATGCAGAGTTTGCACTCCCAAATCTTTCGGGAGAGCTGCCTGGCAGTAGCTATAAAATTTAAAATGCACAAACCCTTTGACCTAGAAATCTGTTTTAAGAATCTACCCTTTAAAAGAGCCAGTATGGAAAGAGGTGCGTACAAAGATCTTTATTTTGACAATATTTGTAGTGCCAAAACTGCTTGAATATCTTTTTTTAAATTGACTGTTTGTTTATTTATTTTGGAGAGAGAGGAAGAGAGAGAGAGAGAGAGAGAGAGAGAGAGAGAGAGACAGAGAGAGAGAGAGAGACATCAGCTTGTGTTCCACCCACATGCGCTCCAACCAGCTGAGAGTAGAGAGGGTGAGTGAAGAACTATATATCCACTGCTTGAAATATTATGTAGCTATTAATATGTTGATATATATTATTAAATGAAAAGGCAAGTTACAGGGTAAGTATATACACTATCTCACTTTTGTTAAAAAAAAAAAAAAAAAAGAAGTTCCTTACGTATGTCATAAATTATAAGAATACCCATCAAACTGTTAACATGAGCTCTTTAATGGGTGATATTGGAAGAAGGAGAGACCATGATTTTTGCTTATGTATTTCAATATTGGTTGACTTGAAACCAAGAATCTGTTCAAACATTGTAATATTTTTAAGCAATAAAATAAAAATGTGAGAAGAAAAAACAATGCATATGAGAAGAAAAAAAAATCCCTCGGTTTAGCAGTAAGTTTCAAATGATATTCTCAAAAGCATCCATAAAAATGTTTTGAAAGATTAAGCTTTCACTTGTCTGCTGCCTGTCCTCTCTCAACTCTGCACCTCCGCGAAAGTGATGAAATACAGTGACTTGTGGGGAGTGGTCTTAAACCGTTCATGTTATGGAATGTATTGAAGAATTAGCATTTGATCTTGACTGTTTCTGGGTCCTAATTTTCAAGGACCACTTTCAGTTGGAGGAACTGACTCCTTCTTTCTCTGATAGCATCCCTTCACCTTCGAGATTCTCTGCTCCTCCGATTTCTGCCTCCCTCTCCACCCAAGACTCCTGTCTCCCTATTTCCCGTATCACCCACATTCTCATCCCCAGGTCTCCTTGTCTCCGACCTAATTTCTTGCTGCAGCCTCCTCCAGGTTTCCTCATGCCCCTTAGTCTGTGTCTTCTTCTGTCTTCGAGGACATGGTGGACATGATAATAACTTCATTGTGGGGAGCATTAGTCTATTGGACAGAGCATTGAGGGGACACCTGGAGTCCATACCAAGTTCCACACTACTTTTTTCACAAAACTCACTTCATTCCCAGAAATGGGATAAAGGAACGGGGCAGGGCTGGCTGAGCTGGGTGGCGTCCGAGAACAATTCAGGTATGGAATGTTCCAGGCTGTGTTGAAGGCGGTCCATACTGCTACTAATTTTAACAAGGAGGAAGGGAAGGAGAATACTAATTAGAGCCTGAGGAAAGATCAGAATGAGAAGAGAGTTAAAGGAGTTGATGCAATGGTTTGCCAAGCTAAACAAGAAAAGAAAAAGAACCAAGGAATGGTGTCACCAAAGAGATTCGGCGATTCATTAGTTTAGTACTGTGTCCACTCTGGCCTTCTTCCTCGTGGTTCAGGGCAGGTTACTGAGCTCAGGATATGTTCTTAAAGGTTCACAGTCAAGAATAATAAAGCTGGTGCTCCTAAAGAAGAACTTTTGAGGGGGTGGGAGGGTCCACCAGATAGAAATAAATGTGTTCGTGCTTTAGTATACTTTTCACTTTGTGAGTTAATTTAGGATAAAAAAAAAACATAAAGTAAGCATTACATTTTGAAAATATATATTTGAACCCTGGCTAGTGTGGCTCTGTAGTTAGAGCATTGGCCCGAGCACCAAAGGGTCTTGGGTTCAATTCCCAGTCAAAATCGTGTACCTGGGTTGCAGGTTCAATCCCTGGCCCCAGTAAGGTGTGTGTGGAAGGCAACCAATTAATGGATCTCTCTCTCTCTCTCTCTCTCTGTCCCCCTCCCTCCCTCCCTTCCACTCTCTCTAAAAGTCAATGGAAAAATATCCTTGGGTGAAGATTAACAAAAATAAAATTAAGTTAAAAAATAAAAATAACAAAATAATAAATATTTTAATACTTCAATAATGACAAACAATGGCAGGTGGTTTCCATGATTTTTTGCCCAACCCAGTAGTCTACTATCCAAGTAGATAAATATTTTCTGGGCAAAACATTAGCAATTCACGTGAAGCCCTTGGCTTGAAGCAGGGCCAAGTGAGGCAGGGCCAAGCAGTACTTGTGGACTTGGTACTATTGGGCTCCTCTTTAATGATGACACCATCCCTGAAGCCATTGACTCACGCCAAGAACTGGTGATGCAAAGCAAATGACCTATTTAATGCTTAATCCCCGCACCCCGACTTCTGCTCAGCATTCTCAGGCATCCCAGAAGACCCAACTACTCATGAGGAGGTAAGTAAACCACCCCAACCCACGACACTGCTCCCCTGCACAAAAGTGTTTGCTGCAAAGGCCTTTGGCCTCTTCCTGCTGGTGTTAAGCAACTCAGGCACACACTACCAGTGTCCTGGCAAGAAACTCTAACTCTCACAAGAGCAGGAAGAAACTCAGAGGCAAAACTCTGTGGGAGGGAGAGAAATGAGGCAATTGCCCTGGGCACACTGGGCACGTAACTCAGCACACCTGCAAGTCCGGAGGAGTTAGGGCTGTCGGTGCCACTGTGGTGTTGGTGGAGAGGAAGAGGGAAGGTGTACTCATGAAGAAAAAGTGCGTGGTCCTGCATGCCTTCTCCACGGAGGAAATTCTGGTTTCTCTGTCCAAGCCCATGGTTAAACGCTGTGAAAAAGAAAATGCCCAGCAGGTGGCAGCACTAGATAACTGGAGTAACACCAGGATGCACGGCCACACTCGGTTCATCTTGCATACTGTCTGCACTATAACTTTCTCTGGTGGAATTTCATTTCGTTCTCAGAGCCAGATGCATAGGAAGGAAGAGGCATTGAGCTCCTCTCTGTATTCCCAGCACCTAGCACAGTGCCTGGCACATGCTGGGTATATTTGTTGATTGAGTGGATCAACTGATTGAATGAATGCCATCCCTGCGAAAAGACGTTTTGAAAATTCACCTAAACTAGAGAAAGCCATCATTTCAAGTGGTCCTGTTCCCTACTTCTTATCCCATCACTGCTATTGTCATGTTAATTACAAATTTAATTCGCTTTTTAGTAATAATAATAACACACTATACTAGACTGATTCTCTACTCATCCTTGTGAGTAGAGAAAATTTTTAAAAGATGTATTTGAGATGATAAAAACAAATAGACTAAATAAACGAATGTGTAGTGAGAGCTCAGGCGCTGTGCTGCATTGAGGTAGGGTGATGACTACCTATCTCTATCACCCTTAAGATAGTGTAAAAAAAATCCTCATCCTTGGCTTAACCAGGGCACAAAGTGACCTTCTGTATTTACTTATCAGCATGAAGGATAGCCAGACTTACCCTAGAAGCTGATGATATGAACTTTGCTGATAAAAAATGACAGTGAGCACCACCAAGTTGAGCATAAGGGGCAGATCAGGCATATGTATGGGTTTTTTGAGGGCAAGAATGTTATCTTATATATTTTCTTGTCCCTGGCACCTCACCCAGAGTCTGGCATATTTTAGGACCTCGATAAATATTTACTGAATGTGTGGAGACTATCAGGACACATCACCGAACAATGGTACTTGAATCAGAGCCACGTTCTCAGCAGAAGAAAAGAATAGGAGAGCAGATTATGAGAGCCAGCATTCAGCAGTCTCATAAGAATGGGCCCAGAACCAAAAAAAATCAGATAACATCATCTGGAAATGATGACACCCTTGATTATCTCTCTCATCTTCGGAACTCCTGTCCCTACTCTTCAACTCTGTTACACCTAATCATTTACTACTGCTTTCACGCCCTTATTATACAAAATGCAACTTTCCTGAAATCAAAGAGCCCATTTGAGTCCCTTCTATCCATAGGGGAACTTCTGAGTTATCATTCGTCTCCCTAATGCTAGAAGAATATTGGATCCTACAAACAATATTGGTCCCCAGCGTCAGGCTCAATTCCTATTCTCTCCTCATTCTGCGTGTTCTCCCTAGACAATCTCATCCCCACCCATCATTTTCATACCAGTAACTCCAGGTCTCTGCCTGTCATCTAGATCTATCTCCCAGTTCCAAGTCCATTCATACAGCCAATTGCCTACTACACATCTCAACCTAGGCATGCATAGCTACTTTATTTTTTTATTAATTAATTTATTTTTGTTACAAATGTTTCTCCTTTTTCTCCCATGAACACCCTCCTCCTGATCCCCGCCCCAGCATTGTTGTCTATGTCCATTGATTATGCATACACATACATAGCTACTTTAAATATATCACATTAAAGATCAATTTCGGGAGCTTTGGTTTAAGATGGCAGACTGAGTAGATCGATGTATCTTTTTTACAAAAACCACATTAAAATCAGGGTAAGGAAATAGAGGTGTGGACATGCCCAGCCCCATCCAGCAAAGAGAATGCAACAGAAGGAGAGGAGTAGAGATTCCGACAAAGATCTAGAAGTCAGGAGATGGAAGAAGAGGGGTGACTGGTGATCAGAGGGTGACAACCTGCAGCCTAGAACACCTGAAAACGAGACACGGCCAATGAAGGAATCAAACTGCCTAGAATAAACCCAGAAACACTCTTCATTTGCAGTCTCCAAATTCTACAGAAGGCAAGAGAGTGGGAAACAAGCAGAAAACAACAGTACTTTAGTATCTTCAGACATAGTAAGAATGATAACCATCCATAAGATAAAAACAGGAAAGCTATGACTGTCAACATGCCATGTGTCTCCTACCTCTTACCTCAGCGAATGCCTCCATCATCCACCCAGTGTCCCAAGCCAGAGAGTTGAAAATGATCCTTTATTCTTCCCTTCTCTTTATGCCTCATTCAATAAACTAAGGGCTGATTCAACCTCTTAAATGTCTCTCCTCCCCACAGCCACTGTATTTTATTATGTTCTTCTTGAATTCTCTCAACAGTTTTATTTCTGTTCTTTGTCACTCTAGCATGAAGCCTTCCCAGATCCTTCTCCGGATCTCCTCCTTCCTTATCAGCCCAGTATCTAGCACACTGCCCTTCACCCAGTGAGTGCTCCAGAACTACTCTGAGTAAGAGCTACCATCTGTGCAGTCCCACATGTTCACACCTTCATGCTTTGTCCTCTATATCCCACTAACGTGAACGTATCTTTCATTCTTCCTCAAAATGTGTCTCCTTTTTAAAACATGTGCTGTTCTCCCTGCCTGGATCCCCTATTCTCTTTATTGCCAAGGGCTCCTTTCTGGCTCAGCTCAAGTGTTACTTCCCCTGAGGAAGTCCCCGAACTTCCCTGGACAGAGGTGGGACTCCTGGTCTTTGTGTGCCCTGTGTCTGTCTCACTTGAATTCACCACAGCACTTATGTGTTAAATTGTACATTTCTTGTTTCCAAGAGCAGACTGAAGGCAGGAACCAACCTTTTTAGCTTTATATCCCTTGCACACATATATCACATGGATGACCATTATCATAGCAGATGGAAACTCAAACAAATCATCCATGTAGTCCCTGCCCTTAGGCCAATGGAGTATTATCATTCTCATTTTATTAGTTGAAATACAGAGATTAAGTGACTTATTAAGGCTGCAAAGCTGGAGCATACAGTTTGTGTGCGTGGTGGGGAGGGAAGAGCTTGGTGGGCGTAACTAAAATCCTGATTCCCTACCTTCTTATACAGTGATCTTTCCACCACGTGATGACACCTCTTACTAATCTATTATTGTTTGCTAAAGAAACTCAGCTGGATAAAAAATATAGAAACAAACACACAAAAAAAGTTGCCCAAACGAATAGGGGATTACTTTCTTTAAAATAATGACAATTATTACATGATGTTTTTAAGCCTGGCCTTATTCAGAGCCAGGAGGAACCGTTTGAAACCACTCAGTTATTCATCAGGCACTGTGTCCCGTATATAATTTTCTATTACAACAAACTAGCCAGCAAACGCTTCTACAGCTTATCCCAGTCTGTTCTTCCTTATTCTGTTATTGACACTTTGGGTGCATATGCCAAAGGTGGCAAATGGGCCAAATATCATCAGTGTGCTGGTCCGCAAAAATGTTTTGGTCCCCACCCCAGCACATTCCCAAATAGCCTGCCATTACCTTACCCCATCCTTGAGGGCTGGCCAGGACCTTCACTTCAGGCAAAGCTCTGTGTCTTCTATTTCTCCTCTTTCTCCCTTGGTGCCCTATCCAAGTACAATGATCAAATAGGTACTCCAGAGAGGACTTGTTGACTGAATAAAGAAGATAAAGAGGAACCTGCAAAACACTCAGTGATTTTTTTACACTTTCTTGTCCATCTTCCCCTCTTGGATATTACTCGATAGCTCCGCAGTCTACTTTTCCATGTTACCCTTTTAGGCCCACCATCCTAATAATATAAATGTCCTAGATTCTGCCCTCTACACTCCTCTGAATACACCCTCCCTGAGCAGTCTTATCCATTTCATTTCATCCTAACCTATAGGCTAATGACTCTCAAATCATGGTTTTAGAAAGCAACTTCTCCCAAGAACTAAAGACCCCAATTTCTAAGAGCCTCTCAACCAATGCCTGATAAACCATAAGATGTCTAAAATAAAATCATCACTTTACTAAAACCCATGTATTTATTTGTTAAAGGCATCACCATCCTTCCAAATATAATGGCCCAGGTTCCCAGTCACACTATGTAGTCCTCTGTCTCTTTACTATGCCTCCGGTAGGAAGCTGAGATGGCTCCACAACCCACAAGGAATTCCCCTGTGGCCATGCTGATAATACCTTCCCTTACCCCAACCACGATTTTCTGTTGCATATATCAGGTCTAGTGAATGACCCAAGAGATGGATATGTGACCTCAGTCCATCCATTGGTGTCCACCTCTGGAAAAGTTCTAGCTGGCCCAGGGGAAGATCCCATTCTTTGTTAGTCCCTCAGCTAGAAGAACCAGCTCTGGAAATGATCCTCAAGCATGAAGAGAGCTTTTCTGTAATATGAAATTACAAAGGCTACCTTCAAATAGAGAATATGGAGGAAGAATAATATCTGAGGCCCTGATTCAACTGTCCCTACCTGGCTTTATCTCTGTCCTTCCCAAAGTTAGGTTAGTAACCTAATTTTGCAAATAAATTTCCCTTTTTTACTTTTTAGAGGAATCAACTTGAGTTTCTGTCATTTACAAAATCCTAACTTAAACCATGCTCTTGTTAATCTGTTTCTTATCAGTTTGATTGGTGGTGGGGCAGCCTGTGAACATAGGAAGGTAGAGGAAAAAATGTTTTTCCTCCCCCGCAGTACTCAACATAGTATTTTATATCTAGTAAGTTTTTACCCAACACCTGTTAAATTGATCCAGCTAAGACATGTATATTTGGGAAGAGGGATTGTTTCTGCTCTAATCACTTCAAATTTTAATTCAGTGTTGGAATTAATGCTTCCTATGGAATCTGTGACAATTATGAAAGGCTAGGTAATTACACCATTTTTTATTCTACCATTCTCATGGATGTCCTCTGTGAGAGAAGTCCCAGTTTAAAATAAATTATATAAAAACTCTGAAGGTATGAGTCTATCCCATTAATAAAAAAAACAAATTTCATCTTCCTGTCGCCTTCCTTCCTTTCTTTTTTTTCCCCCCCTCTCTGAGAGACAATCAAATTCAAGCCGTGACTTGGGTGTAATTATAGGTGCCAAACCAAACTCAGTTTTTATTTACAGTCCTTTGCCAAGTCAGCAGTCCATCTCCTCTTCCCTGATGTATACAGACTGTACCCGAACCAGTTTGAGTCATGTTATTTGTGTGACATTAAAATGGGGCATCTGATAATATCTGTTCTCTTTCTCTGGTTCAGATCATGAATGGGGTTCCTCTCCCTTCTCTTAGTCATCAGCTTTTGAATATTTACAATCTATGATAGTACAAAGAAATGGATTTTGAACTCTAAGCTGACTATAGTTGAAGTGGAAAAGCCACGAGGAAAGAAAAATCAGAGTGGACACCTAATAATAATGAATTTTCTGTGAGTGGGAGTAGGTTAGGGAAGATGGGAGAGAAGAAGAATGAGGATGAATAACTAAGAGAAATGAAAGTTTATGAGGAAACCCAAGAAAGCTAAATATTTCCTTATGGGTGAACAGGAAGGAAAGAAATAGCATTATGCTTTTTACATACATAGCAAGTATTTAATAACCATTTATATAAGGATTTTGGACAGTGTGTAAAAGATAGGCTTTCTTTCTTATAATTAAGAAAAAAATATGTCTTTGAAAGGGCTATGGTAATTTTAAGTCTATAGGATGACATATTTAAAGGGTTTGATGATAACTTGGTTAAGTTCTTATCTGCATGCAATTCTATATAAGCTTTACAGAGTCTTTGGTCCTGGATGTTTACACCCTGAATCTTTATCTATATTTTTGCAGATGAGCTGTGTTGAGGACACTCATTTTTAGACAATCTAATCCTAGTTTTACAACTAGGCAGAGCCATTCAGCCAGCCCCAGTTTTGCTGGGTTAGCACAGTTCATAAGAACTGAAGCAAACCTGAACAACTGGATTATGAGTCCTGAGCCTGGTTGGCCAACATGAATAGACAGGTATTACTGATATAGAGTCAAAGAATATGTAGGCAATTGATCCAGTACGGAATTAAAGAGGTGGGATATCAGAGTGGAAATTGCATCCCATCTGTGGACAGGGCAACATGAGTTTGAATCTCAGTTCTGTTGTGTGGATTTTGAGCAAATCACTCAATTTCTCCATCACTCAGTTTCCTATGACTTTGAACAAAACACTATCTCTCTCAGATTTGGCATCTGGTGAAAAATTGGGATATGAAGTAGTTGTGAGGTTTAAATGAGATAATGTATGTGCAAGTATTTTAATAGTTCCAAAGTGTTATGTAAATGTAAGGTGGTATGAACTTTAGATTATGGTTATATTAACATGATTAAGCAAATGGTTTCTATTCAATTCTGAGAGCAGGGGAGCCATGTGCAGGACATGTATAAACAGAGTGAGCTATTCACTAAATGAACACCTTGAAATCAAATGTTTATTAATGACGTACTATGTGCCAGAAGTATTTTAAGTGCTGGAGATACAGCCATAAGAAAAAAGCAGATAAAAATTCTTGTCCTCGTGGACAGGATAGAGATCATCAACAAACCAGTGAAAACAAAGGAGGGCCGCAAAGCTCCGCTTGTGCAAAATTTGTGCTCACATTATTTTAAGTTAGTGTAGAGTGATATTTTTTAGTTGATACTATAAAGGTAACAAAACAAACTATGCACACAATTGATAGACACTGAGCTGAGAAAATCCCAAATTATTAAGGAGGGAGTCACTTCTGAACTCCTCCCCAGCTCTACACTGCCCCTGCCCACAAGAATATTAGCTGGTTACAAGTTGAGAATGTTAGCTGGTTACAAGCTGGGCAGAGGCTGAGAGCCAGGTGCCTTATATCTGGGGTTAGTATACATAATATAATAGGATGTGTCCTGGAGAAAAGCAGCATAGGAAAGGGAAATAACATGGGCTATGGTTGGTAGGGAGCAAGAGAGGTCAGGAAGGCCTCCCTGAGAACCTGGCATCTGAGCAAAGGCCTGAGGCAGGGGAGGGAACCATCCACATGGAGATCTGGGGCAATCACATGTCTGTCTAGAAGAACAATAAATGCAAGGGCTTGAATTGGGAACATGCCTAGTGTGCTTGAGAGAGCAAATCAAGTGTTTTGATTGTTATAACTTTGTAATATAGTTTGAAATCAGAAAGTGTTATGTCTCCAGCTTTGTTCTTCTCAGGATTGCTTTGACTACTTAAGGTCTTTTGTAGTGTGATACAAATGTTAGAATTGCTTGTTCTATTTCCATGAAAAATGCCATTGGAATTTTGACAGGACTCACAATGATTCTCTGGATAGTATAAACATTTTAACACTATTTTTCTTTTTATCCTCACCCAAGGACATTTCCTGCATTTATCCTCAGATAGAGCGGGAGGGAGAGAGGAAGGAAGAGAGAAAGGGAAACATCGATGTGAGAGAGGCTGCCACCCACACAGCCCCAACCGGGGCCAGGGACAAACCGCAACCGAAGTACGTGCCCCCAGCGGGAACTGAACCCAGGTCTCTCCGGTCCGCGGGCTGATGCTCTAACCGCTGAGCCAAACTGGCCAGGGTTTAACACTATTAATTCTTCTGGTCCATGAACACCGAATATCTTTGTATTTATTTGGTCTTCTTCAATTTCTTTCATCAATGTCTTATAGTTTTCAGTGTATACGTCTTTCATCTACTTGGTTAAATTTATTCTTAGTATTTTGTTCTTTTTGATGTTGTTTTAAATGGAATTTTTCTTAATTTCTCTTTCTGATAGTCTTTTATTAGTGCAGAAATTCAAGAGACTTTTTTTTTTTGTACATTGATTTTATATCCTGTTACTTTATTGAATTTGTTTATTAGTTCTAACAGTTTTTGGGTAGAGTCTTTTGGGTTTTCTATATGTAATATCATGTCATCTGCAAATAGAGAGAGTTTTACTTCTTATAAGATCCAGACTTAAATGTAAGTCATGAAACCCTAAAAATCCTAGAAGAAAAGGTAGGCAGCAAAATCTCAGACATCATACGTAGCAGAATTTTCACTGACACATTGCCTCGAGCAAGAGAAACAAAGGAAAAAATTAATAAATGGGACTATATCAAACTAAAAAGCTTCTGCACGGCAAAAGAAACCAGCATCAAAATGAAAAGGGAACCCACTCTTTGGGGGAACATATTTGCCAAAGATACATCGGATAAGGTGTTAATATCCAAAATATATAAAGTACTCATGCAGCTCAACAAAAGGAAGACAAACAATCCAATTAAAAAATGGGCAGAGGACCTGAACAGAAACTTCTCCAAACAGGACATACAAATGACCCAGAGACATACAAAAAAATGCTCAATGTCACTAATCATCAGAGAGAGGCAAATTAAAATGACTATGAGGTATCACCTCACACCTGCCAGAATGGCTGCCATCAGCAAATCATCAAACAACCAGTACTGGCCAGGGTGTGTAGAAAAGGGGACTCTAGTACACTGCTGGTGGGAATGCAGACTGGTGCAGCCACTATGGAAAACAATATGGTATTACATCAAGAAATTGAAAATGGAACTGCCATTGACCCAGTGATTCCACTCCTTGGGATATATCCTAAGAAGCCTGAAACACCAATCAGAAAGAATATATGCACCCCTATGTTCATAGCAGCACTATTTACAATGGCTAAGATCTGGAAACAGCCCAAGTGCCCATCAGTAGATGAGTGGATAAAAAGCTGTGGTACATTTACATAATGGAATACTATGCAGCTGTAAGAAGGATCTCTTACCCTTTGAGACGACATGGAAGGACCTGGAGAGTATTATGCTAAGTTAAATAGGCCAGTCAAAGAAAGACAAGTACCACATGATCTCACTTATCTATAGAATATAATGAACAAAATAAGCTGATGATCAAAATAGATCTAGAGACGTGGAAGTAGGGAACAGACTGACAAACTTCAGAGGGAAGGGGGATGGGAGGTAGGATGGGAAGAGATAAACCAAAGAATGTATATGCATATATGCATAACCAATGGACACAGACAATAATATGGGTAAGGCAGGAGGGGGGGTGGGAGTAGGGAGGAGGGGATCAATGGGGGAAAAAAGGGAGAACATCTGTAATATTCTTAACAATGAAGATAAAAAAAATTTTAATTTTAATTTTAAAAAAGTCTGGATGTCTTTTATTTCTTTTTCTTGCCTAATTGCTCTTGCTAGGACTTCTAGTATCATGTTGAATAGAAGTGATAAAACTGGGTGTTATTATCTTGCTCCTGATCTTGCAGTGGTTCTCAACCTTCCTAATGCTGTGACCTTTTAATACAGTTCCTCATGTTGTGGTGACCCCCAACCACAAAATTATTTTTGTTGCTACTTCATAACTGTAATTTTGCTACTGTTATGTCTTAGGTGACCCACAGGTTGAAAACTGCTGTCTTAGAGGAAATGCTTTCAGTTTTTCATTATTGAGTATGATATTAGCTGTGGGCTTGTCATATATGGCCTTTAGGATACTTTTAAATAGACCGCTCACCCCAAAAACAAATATTCAATTAAGACAAAAACAGATTGAAAGGGAAAAGAACTGGAGAGTGCTTTGGCTGACCTATAAAAACAGAAACCTCCCTTAAAAAGATTAGGAGATAAAGATCAGACTAAAAGTTTAATGCTAAGAATTACAGAAGACACCTTTTTAAAAAATATATGTTTTTATTGATTTTTTAGAGAGAGAAAGGGGGAGAGAGATAGAAACATCCATATGAGACATTGATTGGCTGCCTTCTGCACGCCCCACTCTGGGGATCAAGCCTGCAACCCAGGTATGTGCTCTGACCAGGAATTGAACCGAGACCTCTCAGTCCATGGGAGGACACTCAATCCACTGAGACACACCAGCCAAGTGCAGAAGACACCTTTTGTGAGACTTACGTAAATACTGATAGCCAGGAAACAGCTTTAACAAGGGGCCTGAGAACACTCAGCAAGGTTGACTTACTGTTCCTTACTAAGTGATCAGATCCCATCAACTCCAGGTCTTTGCAAGCAAAGACCTTTGTGAATGTATTTTGGACCTCCACCATAAAGAATTCAATAGACTGCCCTACATTAAATTTAAAAAAAATAAAATAAAGAACGTAAATAGTGATTGCCCTAGATTTCAGCAAATATGCCTCTGAACTCCTCTTAGAGAAAACTTACATTCTTTCCCTGTCCCTTGGAGGTGTAAATCTTACCATCCCCTTAAAATATAAACATCCAAAAAGATAACTACAACTACCTGAGACTAAAAAAATAAAAGGGAAAAAAGAAGCTTTATGGAAACAAATTACTACTTGATATCTGCAAAGGGTCTTTCACCCAAAATTTAATATATAGTCTTCATAAGATTACTTATCAAAAACAAATAAAAATCTTAAAAGTCTTCTCCAGAAATATTTGTGAAAAGTTGTAGCTATTATCCAGTAGGTAACCTTCACTTGTTCCATCTGCCAGAAACACAATTTGAATCCAGCTATTTTATAGTGAGTTTTGTATTATTGTGCCTGACTCATGCATACAATTTTAAATGAAAGTTCTAAGATCTCTATTTGTATCTGTCTGTATGTTTATGCATGTCTACATATGTATGTTTCGTACATGTGACATTTTCCTACCTCCAGATGGTATTGCCAAAATTCATAAAAGACCTTTGCTTTAATTTGTTTAAAAAGAAATAGCATTTATATATAAATTAAGTATTCCTAAAACTGTCAGAAAAATAAGAACTAACCCCCAAATCTTTTTCAAGTCTACATGATCTGGGATAATCTTTGGAAATAAGGCTAGTTTAATATTGTTGGTTCAGTAACATTAGATATGTCTTCAGAGTTGTCAGAGTTAAATTTAATGCAGACACACAACTTTATTCTACCTGAGTTTTTTAGTCAAATAAGTTTTTTTATCTCTACTAGCTGTTTAAGATTATAAAATTATAAATTCAACCTGTCATGTGTTTCACTTTTAGGTTCTTTATCTCTTTTATTTTAAATATTTGCCTAACTACATTATGTTACAAAATACATTTGTTAACAAGAAAGTTACTTTAAATGATGACTAGGCTTGTTTAATGTCTCATGAAATTTTGATGCACAATCCAAGCATAATGGTTAAGGACACATGAGTTAAATAAATGCTAGTGGGATAAAAGCTTATAAATGAGTCTTTGTGTTTAAAAATAGTTTCCAAAACATTTTTGGTCACAAAACTTCAAAGTTATACTTAGTTAAGTTAAATGATGGGTATTCGTTGACTATCTAAAGCATTTCCCCTAAATAAGATAAAATACTGAAGCATTAATTGCTAAACATAAATTTATCTTCTTTTGGCCTGTTATTACAGAAAGACTAAAATATTTGGGTGTGTTAGTAAACATATTCTTTACCATACTGAAAATTTGTACTATGCAGAAATATGCCTCTAGAAATAATGATACTGGTCTATCCATAAATTTGCTTATCTGCTACAGAATGCTGATATCTATAACACACATTTCACAATTACCTACTTCATTATTTTCACTGGAAATGAAGGCTATTAAAGGTTATGAATTCCAATCAATATATATACATAAGTTACTAGGGATTATACGGGTGAAGGAAAAAATTCTATATGAAAAACATGCAAGGAAAATAAAATGTGTTTTGGTAATGCAAGGTATAAGATGTGAAGGATGTGTTGTTGTTAAGAAAAAGGAGAGTAATTTTGTCCTAAAGTAGTTTAAGGTTATTTAAAGGTAGTGTCAGATGCAAAAGAGGAAAATAAAGGACAAAAAACTAAATGGATCTAAGAAGACGTAAAAGAAGAGAGAGAAAGAAAAATGTGTCTTATGTCGTTAAGTTGGCTAGAATTAAATGTACTTATCATAAGGTTTTTAAATAAACTTTATTAATAGAGTACTTAAGACAGCCTAGGCCCTTGGGGAAAGAAGAATACCAGGTGGCCAGGAAGCCAAGTTAAGAGCAAGAGGTCAGAAGGTACTTGGGATAAGCTGACCGAAAAATGTCACTCCCCCTTCACTCTCTACTAAGAAACACAGAGGTAGCTAATTTTATCTCCCTTCTGAATGCCTGTTTGAACCACTGACCTGCAGACACAGCTGATCACGGTTTGACCGCAGCACAACCTTCCTGGGGTGGCAGTAATGAGCACCCCTCATCTTGCCCCCACAGTGCAGGCGTGGACATAGTAACCAGGCAATGGAGCTGGAAAAAAAGTCACCCGACCCTGAAATGGAAAGTTCTGCAAGCCTGCCTTTCACAAAAAGCCCGCCTTTATCCCTAGCTTATATAAATAAATACAAAAGCAGCCAAGTAGAGCCAGCCCCTGAGTCAGTTCAGAGGACCTTCCTTTCCTCTGTGCTGTCTCCCTTGTGCTCAAGCATAAGCTTAATAAAATCTGCCTGGAAATTTCTCTCGGGTTTCCTCTTGATTTCTATCTCGGGGAGCCCAAGAACCCCAATGCTGAAAACATACTGACACAAAACTGGAGTTCTGATTGCTGGTCTGTTTTTAATAAGAGATTATAAAAGGGTTTTCTTTACCTCTTGAGTAATCCACCTAGGAAACAAAGATTCTATACCTTATCAAAATGATTTCTTGTGCTTTGTATTGTCTTAATTATGTCTTTGATTACTTAAGAAAACTGAGTCTTCTTAATATTGAAAGTGCTGAAGTTTTGTTTTGTTTTTTTACAGTCATGAAATCTTTTATTGTCACTTTGGTTAAATATATAACTATTATTTCATAGTGACTTGTGATCCTATTTAATCAGGTGTTCAAACTTTTTGACATTATGACAAATTTCTCAAAATTAAATTCTAAATGAGGTCTTTCTTTCTTTTTTTCTTTTTTTTTGGTCTCAAAATAACTTCCCAGAGGGCACCTGGCAAATCTCAAAGGATTTGTTCTTGTTCTATCACCTATAAAAGAGAGACATTAAACTAATTTAATTTATTTGATGTATTAAATTGTATGGGAAGCATTGTCAAGTAAGAAGTGATATTTAACCTTCTTTAAGTTACATTTGTATGAATATGCTATTAATATAAGTGTTTCAGACATTGTATAAAGTTCCTAGAAATTTATCAATATCTTTGTTATTAATAATTTGTTCTTGTAAAATTTTATCAGTCATAATTCCAATTATTTTAAAGTGTTTATGTCACAGAAATAACCTAATTTACTTGTCTATTGTGCTATAATGAACTCTCATCAGGTCTTTAACCAAGGCCATTTTTAAGTCTTTTGTCATTCACACAGTTAATGTCTTACTCTGATTCTTTTCAGAAAGTTTCTGCAATAAATTGCAGGTGAAAAACGTTTTCATAAATTCATGGAAAAAACTCTGGTAAGTACCCTGGAGTACAGGTTTTTGTTAACCTGAAGATCATGCCACCTGACTGGTTATAAATTTTCAAAACTCTAAAGGAGAAACTGATGGATTCATAAACGTGCTAAATCAATATCAAGCAAAACAAGAATCAATTTCATGGAACTGAATGAACTCATGAAAACGATTATAATTTTTGTTTGGCCTTTTTGTTTGAAATATTGCATGTTCTTTAAAGTTGTATTTTCCAGATTAAAGAACTTTTTTCCCCCTTTTTTCTATTAAGCTATCTATAGCTTATAAAAATATGGTAGAGAATAACTTTGTGAACAAAGATGAAACATTTAGTTTTTCTCCTCTGATCCCTCTGGGATTTGGAAACTCATATTGAATATTCTTACTTTCATGGCAATATAATTATTTGCATAAGTTCAATAAGAATCTGTTCTCCTTATAAACAGCACAAAATCTGAAACATTGGTTATATTACCAAGGCCTTGGCTACAATGTCATATTTGAACACGATGCACATGAAATTTGATATAACCAGACAGTGCTAAGGAACTGAGGTTGACTTTATGGATCCAATACTTACAAAGCCCTCTTGGAATTGTTGCTGGACTGAAGGGGTCCATTTGCCTGTGTACATCAAAGCCCCATAAGTCACGAACGGGAGTTTGCAGCATAGAAAGTAAGGGTTTATTCTTAGGAAGTGGCCCACGCCTGGAGACACAGGTGAGCTAATCCTCAACGACCTGGTCCCCTAATGGCTTCCAGGAAGTGGGATGTATAGAGGAAACATCATTAATCATGGTGACTAAGGGAGTTAGGGTTGCAGTCAGGGTCATGGTCTCTGCTGATTGGTCAATGCTAGGGTAGGGGGTAGCTGATCAGTATATCTGGTCCTGACACTTCATCTGGTTTCACCACTGTTCTGGGCCTGGAGCTGAAACACAACTGAGGCCCAGATGTTATCTGTACTTTGACTGAAACTCTGTCTGTGTGGTCAATAGACCCGAGGCTTTGTTTCTAAAACTATTTGATGCTGACCAGAACCTGATTGTCCTGAGGGCTTCATGATTAAGGGAGTAGTCCTGCAAGGGAGAAGGAGGCAGGTGAGTCAGGGTGCTGGATGAGGCTCGTTTTTATCAAAAGAAAAGAAAGGAGCAAAGGTCATTATTAAAGAAATGAAGTTTCTGTATGGTTACAGAATTCCAACTGATACCTGGCTCACAGCTTTCCTAGCGCTTGTAATGACAAGTGAGCAAGAAAGATCACTTCCTGAGGGCCCCAGGAACCTTAAAATATATTGGTAAACTCAAAAAAAAAGAAGGAATTCACCCAAATGTATAGGTATTGCAGGTAAAGACTGATAGAAAGTTCTTGGCTTGGGTTCCTAGCCTCAAGAGGCTTTTAAATGTCTATATTCTAGCAAAGCAGACTTAGGAAAACTTAAATGATCAATTACTATTTCAGTGCATTTATGTAAATTATCAGGCTAACTTTAATGAGACTAAATTTATTTTGCAAACTAGTCTTACTTTGATTATCCTTTTAAAAATCAGGTTATTGTAGTGAAAGGAAAATCTATATTTCAATAAAAATATGTATATAGCACATCCTATGAGTTGTTGAATTCTAGCCATGTTTGCTGTCTTTGAGTGTTTCCCCCTCTTTGCAAATTGGCTCCTGCTGTTTTGTACATTTTGTCAGTAATTAAACATTTCTCATTTTTTCCTCACCCTTCTGGTTTGGCACCACTGAGAACTAAAACCTGACCACCCAAATCCTTCTCGGGACTACAAGCTAACGCTGATGCTTCCGTGCTCTGAAAAATAACCATGGTTGTGACTCTGATGTATATGCCATCACCAAGACATTCAGACTGCAAACCCAGAAGTTAAAGCTGGTGTCCCTGCCATCCTCACTCCATCATCAAAGAATGTTTGGAGCCCAACATCCAGAAATCTTTTTGGCTGACTTCCCTCTGGTCTCCAAAACTGGGTTTATAGTTTGCTTCATCCATTAACCTTTGTTTTTCTTTTTGTTTACACAGAAATGCCTCTTCTTGGGGGAAAAAAAGAAGAAGTTTCAAAGGGCAGAATGAAGGGTACCAGAATATGCCACCTCAAAATATGCCTTTTTGGCATAAGGATCATTTTGAGCTAAAGGCAATTGAGAACCAGCAGATGCAGGAAAAGTTCCCTCTAACTGCCTAAAAATAGAGTATAAATTTCCCCTTTTGTAAAATAAATTTACATTTAAAAAGGAAATTTCCATTTGTAAAGGTGTCTCTTACCGGGGAGAGAGTTATACCCAGAGGCAACCTTATCTCCTGAAAGGCTCTTATCTGCATAACAAGATAACCCTTCTTTACTGTACAGTTCCTCCCCTGGCCATTTTATAATTTGCCTTTTCACCCAGAAACTCAAAACCCCTTTTCCTTTGTCTAGCCTAAATGGTATATAAACCTCAATCACCTGGCCACCTCCTTGAGCTTTTATTTCTTTGTGAACACCCTTGGGTGTATATGTAACTAAATCTGTTTTTTTCTTTTTTGCTAATCCTTATCAGTTTAATTGGAGGGCCCTGCCAATGAACCTAGGAAGGTAGAGGAGAAAAGGTTTTCTTCCCTTCATAGCCAAAGACTCTGGAGATAAGTGAGACGAGGAGGTGTGAAGTGGTGTACACAAGTGACCAATGCATACAGATAGTAATAAATACACTGAAACGTATGGACTTTGAGGCCAGGTTTGCAAAACAAAACCCAAGTTCCATACCATGTCCTACAATATCTTACATCACCTGGCCCCTGCCACCTGTCCAACTCCATCTTGTACTTACTAAGTTCCAGGCACATTGACTAGCTCAGTGACCAAAAGTAACCTCACAGGGAGATCTGATCATAAATTCCTAACTGGGCAGGTCTATAACTGCGTAGGTCTATAACTTCTTTGATAAGAGGTTTATCTTTGCCTTAAGCAAGCCCCATCCATTATTCTTATGTATCTAGGTTAACACACCTTTGAAATGCCAGAATAACCCTTTTTTAGACCCCTCAGAGGAATAACCATCCTCAAGGGAGCACATGATCTCATTGCTTGTATACCATCTCTATGTTAAATGTTACTAGCTTGTACTCACCAGTGTCAAAGAAGTGTATCTCTCCATTTTACTTTTTATCCAATCATAGGGATTTCCCTGCCTTGCTTTCTCTGCCTCCTTAATCTACCACCAATAGATTTCATGTAATCTTCCTGTGGTCCCTCCTTTGATTCCAAATGTATAAAAAGAACTGCAAAATTGCCATTCTCTGGAGCATTTTTGAGATCTTCTGGGCATGTCCTCAGTTTGTTTCAAGTAAACTCACAAAATTTTCAATAGGTTTGGACACTCTTTTTGTTGTTGTTGTTGTTAATTAGACCTTTATTTTATTTTATTTTAATATGTTTTTATTGATTTTAGAGAGAGGGAGAGGGTAAGAGAGAGAAACATCAGTCAGTTGCCTCCCAGACTGGGGACCAAACCCGAAACCTGGGCACGTGCCCTGACCCAGAACTGAACCGGCGACCTTTTGGTGCACAGCATGCCTCTCAACCAGCTGCGTCACACTGGCCAGGGCAGTCTGGACATCCTTGATCCACGTTGTTCTTTCAGTTTCTAAATCCCATCCCATTTTTTCCTGCCACAGAACCTTAGCACACGAACACGTTCTCTTCCTCTTTTACCTGCAACTACTTCAACTTTTAGTCACAGCTGGTGTCACCTTTCCACAGAAGTCTTCCTGACCACTCTATAGAAAAAGGATTTTCCCTTGTAAGTCCCCAAACCACATGTGTTTCATTCGCAATACTTACCACAGTTTAGAGTTATTTTATTAGTTTACTTGTTAACTTCTTTGTGTCGGTCCATCCAGTAGAATGGAAGCCTCTTGAGGAAAGGGCAGTGTCTGTCTTATTCACCATTATATCCTCAACATGGAACACAGTGCCTGACCCCAGCAAAATGAATGAATAAAGGGTTCCTACGTGAGAAACGGATTTTAAGGTGGTGTTGTCCGTGTCATTATTCAAAGTAAAAACAATGAGTTACTAAACGAACAAACGAGAAGTAATGATTAAGTGCAGGTGATAAACTGGAAGGAAATGAGATGGATGATGTAGCTTGCTCAAATTTCCTTACAGCTCCAGGAGCTCTTGAACTATGGAGACAGGAAGGAAGCAAAATCGGGAATTCCTTCGGAAGTTCAAAAACGAAAGCAAAATCTGGCACACTGTACGACATACCGGAAGTTATTTAAAGCAGGGGATTGAGTCCTGGCCAGTGTGTTTCAGTGGCTGGAGCATCGGCCCTTGCACCGAGGGGTTGTTGGTTCGATTCCCAGTCGAGGGCATGTGCCTGGGTTGTGAGTTTGATCCCTGGACCGTTCGGGCAAATGTGGGAGGCAACCAATCAATATGTCTCTCTCAGATTGATGTTTCTCTCTCTCTCTCTCTCTCTCTCTCTCTCTCTATCCCCCACCCCTTCCTTCCAAAATCTCTAAAAATCAATGGAGGAAATATCTTTGGGTGAGGATTGACAACAACAACAAAATAAATAAGTAAATAAATAAATAGAGCAGGGGTCTGAAAATGTGAATCTATAAATGGGTTATAAAAATCCAGGAACCCCCTACAATATTACACAAAGACATGTTTCATTAGCTCTGGCTGGGTAGCTCAGTTGATTAGAGCATTGTCCCAGCCAAGGTTGCGGGTTTGATCTGGGTCAGGGCACATACAAGAATCAATCAATGAATGCATAACTAAGTGGAACAACAAATCGAAGTTTCTCTCTCTCCCTCCCTACCTTCCTCCCTCCCTCTCTCTAAAATCAATAAATAAAATAAAATAAAAAACATGCTTGTTTATATGCATGTGCAAATTTCCAGGCAATAATATTTCTCATATTTGGAAATGAATCCATAACCTCCATATAGTTAGGAAACACTGATTACAGCAGCTTATAAAATAATCTTGACTCACTTCCTCAGTTTTCAAATGAAGAAGTCAAGGCCCAAAGATGTCATGGGACTTACTGAAATTTAAACAATAAGTTCGCTGACAGGAAGGCCCAGGACTTAGGTCTTTTGATTCCCAATCTAATGTTTTTGTGATGGCTCAATGCCTTCCTGAAATTGTCATAGAATACTATGTGAAGAAAACAAAACAAAAAAAAGTTTAATTTCTTGGAAAAAATGAGAGAAAATCCAAACAGAGAGATTCAAAGGTAAAAGTAATAAGAACCATAAGGCTAGAGAAGACTTGAGGTCTACCTAACAGTTCCCTGATTTTAGGTGAAACACCTCTAAAAATCCTGGAATGTGTATTTTTCAATGTGGTTAAGGAATATGAAAGAAAGGGCCAGAATAATTATTCAGACATTTAGCTGAGAAACAAAATGAACTAGATTATCTTTATTCAAAACATAAGCATAAATATATATCAAACTTGTCCATAAAATTTTTTTAAAATAGTAATAAAGGCATAAACTGACGATCTGTCAAAATCTAGTTTTCATCTGTGATGCAAAGCTAATAAGAAACACTGAATGTTTCTCATAAATAACTAAGATAACAAAGAATCACGAACATTTGGTTATCTTTCACAATGTGGTCTCCAGGATAAATTAAGTAAATAAAGTCCACAGTCTCCAGCCTTCATGTTAGGCAATCAATACAGTTGTACTGAATGTCAGAATATTAGTAGATCTAACTTCAAATCTTGCATTTGTCACTAAGTCATGGACTTGGACAAGTCAACTTCTCTAGTTCTCAATTTTTTCCCTTATCTTCAAAGTAAGAAAATGTTGACCTTGAGCAGGGTTTTTCAAACCTTTTTATTATTAAATAGCTTAAGTATTTTATTTGTTTGCAACTAAGCTTGTTAACACTATGTAATGAAAATGTACAAAGAATAATGTTGCAGTTTTTGGTTAGATTTAAGTCAGACATTCATTAAGAAGGAATCTTTCAATGTGAATATTCCAGAAATTTCTCTAAGCTATCTGATCAGAACTGTCTCTGAATACTACCTTACGTTGGAAGGTATTGACATACATTTGAATTACACTCAGAATTTTTCAAAATAAGCCCCAATTTAAAAAACTAATCTATGTCAAACTGAGACAATTTTAAAATGTTGATCTTGAGCAGGGTTTTCCAAACTTTTTTTTTTTTTTTATCCCCACCAGAGGACATTTTTTCATTTTTTGTTCAGATAGAGTGGGAGGGAGAGAGAGGAAGAGAGAGAGAGAGAGAGAGAGAGAGAGAGAGAGAGAGAGAGAGAGAGAGAGAGAAACATCGATGTGAAAGGGACACATCGAGTGGCTGCCACCCGCACGACCAACCAGGGCCAGGGACAAACTGCAACCGAGGTACATGCCCTTAGCGGGAACCGAACCCGGGTCTCTCTGGACCACAGGCTGACGCTCTAGCCGCTGAGCCAAACTGGCCAGGGCAGTTTTTCAAACTTTTAAAAAACGATTTTTACTCTCAAAATTTATTTTTTATTATTATTTTAATATGTTTTTTATTGATTTTTTAGAGAGAGAAACATCATTGGGCTGCCTCCTACACACCCGCTACTGGGATTGAGCCCGCAACCCAGGTATGTGCCCTGACAGGGAAATGAACCGAGACCTCTCAGTCCATGGGACGATGCTCAGTCCACTGAGCCACACCGGCTGGACTCTAAATTTATTTTTTTTATTACCACCCATAGTGAGACATATATTTTATATTATCTGCATGAATAAACTATGCCTATAACTGAAACAAAAGTTTCATAAGACAATATTAACACTGTCTATTCAGCACACTCTGATATTTTGTTCTAATAGATGATTCTTTCTTTCTTTCTTTCTTTCTTTCTTTCTTTCTTTCTTTCTTTCTTTTTTCCTCTCTTTTCTTTTCTTCTTAATGCAGGTTATGACCCATTAATATGATTTTATGACCTACCCATGGGTCACAGCCTACAGTTTAAAAAACATTATGGAAAACATTAAGATCACTTGTAGCTTTCATATTTTACTAATAAACTCTCTATAAAAACCACAATTCAACAGTAAAATCAATTTACTCAAATTTCTATTTTTCCCCTTCCTATGTCAAAGGTGATAATGGATAGTGATTAAGAATTACAGGTAGCAAAAGGGGAAAGTAGGAGCTTTGAATATCTATGAAAGGAAATTCAGCCAGTAAATAATTTAACATTAACCATAGAGAAAAGGACAGAAGACATTCACAACTACATTAGAAAGTTTTCACTGACATTATTTTTAACTGCCCATAAACTGTTCAAGTTTTAAGAGTTTCTTAAGAGAATTTTTGAGCCCTGGCCGGTTTGGCTCAGCGGTTAGAGCGTTGGCCTGCGGTCCAGAGAGACCCGGGTTCGGTTCCCGCTAGGGGCATGTATACTTCGGTTGCAGTTTGTCCCCGGCCCTGGTTGGTCGTGCGGGTGGCAGCCACTCGATGTGTCCCTTTCACGTCGATGTTTCTCTCTCTCTCTCTTCCTCTCTCTCCCTCCCACTCTATCTGAACAAAAAATGAAAAAATGTCCTCGGGTGAGGGAAAAAAAAAAAAAAGAGAGAATTTTTGAGAGAAGGAAGAGGCCGAGGTGGTAGGAAGAAAGAGAGGAAAGAGGGAGAAAAAGAAGAAAAGGAGAAAAAATGTTAATGTTCTCGTGTCAGTGGATGGTCCTGACCCTCTGACCTCCACTGGAGTTAGGCTCAGCATATATGAGAAATACCCTCTACACATGTGAACAAGGACTTTCTGAGCCATGTCAGCATCCCCCACTGCTAAAGCACTCATTCTAAACTACAAATCTGATTACTAAATGTCTGCTTAAAAAATGTTCAAGGATTTCTCAGCATCTCCAGAATGATGTGCAAATTCTTCAACATGGCACACGAACCATTCATAATCTCACCACATCTTCTCCTATTTTATTTTCTCAGCAACATTCACACTCCCGATGCACACATACCATCATCAGTTATACCAAGTCCTTGGAGTTCTCCACATCTCTATTCTCAGGCTTCTAATTTTTCTTTTAGCTCTTTTCCCTTTCTAGAATACTCTACCCTCTGCTGACCTCTTCTAGTCCTTGAAGTCTCAGCACATGTATCCTTTCTTTGTCATTCCCCACTTGGTCTATCCTTCTCTAACACTGTGCTTATTCCAATCACAGATGCTAACATCCTGTATCACAACACATATCTGTTCATCTTTCCCACTAGACCATGACTTCCTGAGAGCAAGGGTCATGTGCATCCTATTCATAGGTGAACAGAACTCAGGACATAGAAATTTTATAAATATTTGTTAACTCTTCTTTATTCTACCTGCTCCAGCTGCTGAGAGCAACTGAAATTTCTGAGATTCAGTTATGATGCTTGCCAGTCATGTGTAAGTAGATGATCTTCCGTTCTCTCAACAAAACTTTAGCTAAATCTGCCCGTGACAAGTAAAGTGTGAGTGTTTTTGGTTAAAAAAGATAATGATTCAGCAGAAAGGGAACATAAACCCCTGGCAGTCAATCAAAAGAATGTTGTCCTCCTAAAATGGTCCCACCAAAAAACTTTGGAATTAAAAGAACTCAGAAGACCACAGTAGAGAGTTACCAGGTTTGAGAAAATTTAGTATTTCAATAGTATCCCCTTTATTTGTGGAAAACGGAGATAAATATGGCTAATGGCAGCAACCATATGTGTGAAAGAAAGCAAAATACCTCTAGGATTTCACTAAGGCAATAAATCCTTGGTGTGAGGAGCAAGTAACATGGTATTGGGACAATTCATTTTCAAAATGAGAGGGTCAATTAAATCTAACAAGAAAAATGATCAGAGAAACTAAGATCATAAATATTAACCTCAGAGGGAAAAAGAATGAAATATCTGATCTTAGAAAATGAACAGAGATAAACCCCATGAAAGCCCAAAATAAGGAGATAAAACAGATCATGATTTTGGAGTGTCAAGCAGACCCTTCTGGAATTGAAGTCATTTTAGATTCGGTGCCTTAACAGGAAACACAGTGGACAGCTAACAAATAAAAATATGCTTCCATTAAATTGCTGATAAAAGCAGGTGAGGGAATATAAAGAACTAAGGACATGGTTTAAATCTCGTTGTCTCTATGACATACAGGATACCTCAATTAGATAATGATTTCTTTTCATTTCCTAAAGAGCAAAGGAACCAAATAAAGTAAATGCAATTATTGTTCATCAGAAAAAATAAAGAAGTCTGATTTCCAAGAGTCTGATTTCTCAGTGATTCAAATTCTAGTCTTCAGTGAACTCTTTTGGGGGAAATAAAAACGTCTATGAGCACATGAAGAAATATAACCAGTAAAATCACATGAATTCTTGAAGACAATTCAAGATACTGTCAACCAATGGTTGTTGGCGCCAACAACGCCAACAAAGAATCCCCAATTTGAGGTATGGTGAAGAAAACTTTATTCTGTGCAAAGCAGCTCAATTGTGATACAGCACAGCTGTGAAAACAGCATGGCTGGCTAGACAGGTCTGCTCTACTCCATGCCTTGCATTGCGCTGGTCTACTCCACTCCACAGCTTCTGCTTCACTCTGCTCTGGTGAGACATCTTCAGTTTCAACTCAGGCAGGGAAACACAGTCTTCCATGGAAAGTGCCCTCCAGAAGACACGAGGGGGCTGGCTTATATGGACAGAAGTCAGTGTCCTTGGTCCCTGATTGGTCTGTCTTCATGCAAATTAAGGCTCCAAATACTCACAGTTTGATTGGCCCAAAGGCACTGTCCTGATTGTTCAGAATAGAGCCATTCTGATTGGTTGGAACTGTGCAGCTAAGATTAGATGGGATAAGCCTCAGCCTTATTGGTTGAAATAGGACTCCAGGAACTCCTTTATAAGGGCTGGCTCAGATGGCAGAAATACAGTGCAGGCGGGCAGTTTAGTTGCGCAGTCGTCTCTATGGAAGTTCAGTTCAGGTGAGAGGCCCCTGTGCAGAAATAGCAGCTAGGCTCTGCTTTTATTATTTGAGCCCAGTTAGCTGCCAGGAGCCCTTCTTCGTAGGTGCCTTTTTTCCTTTCTGGGTTCACAATACTGATGTTATTACATTTTCGTTATTGTTGGGATTTCTGTCCTAACAATTACTAATGGTTAATGATAACACTGTGATTTTTAGAAATTTTCTTTTACTTATTTATATTATCAAAAGCTTCTACAATGAACATGTTTTACTACTGTAATGAAGAAAAATTCCCTCTCCATCCCTCTACCTCTTCCAAAAAAATTCTGAATAGAATAGCATCTAAAAATTTGGTGTTTTTGAACTGTTGTGGCATAACTATGAAAAATTTGATCCCATCAACTCAAATCATTACTAAGATCTCTAAGATATTAGACTCTTCAGAAGGGCATCAAATTCAGACTCTGAGAACTAGAACCTGGAGGACATAGTTCTAGCAGCAGTGGCTTTAATAACCCCTTCGCTCTGGGCAGAGGTAGGTCAACTTTTATTGTGGTCACTTGACAATTAGTAATTGAGTATGGTTAGAAGATTTTAATTTTAACCAATTTAGTCATTGTATCTGTTATTACCAATTTTTTAACTAAAAGAACAGACACTAACTCAGTTAGTTCAGATTTATTTAATTGGTTTTACTTTTAAGGACAGAGAGAACTCATGCAAACACTGTGCAGTACAGCCTCCCGAGAGCAGATGGTGGGAACTCGTAAGCTGTCAGTCTCCAGGTCATGCTCCATAAATCCTAGAGCCACATGGCCTCTCTTCTTTGCTATTTTCTGAATATCCGTCCCATTCTTATCTCCACAGACCAGATCCTTTCACTTATTCATAAATTTTGCTTTTCTATGATTTTCGCCAGCACATGGCTTTTTCTAGGCCATAACACTGACTCGAGGCCTGATGCTAGTTTAACAAATAGGCTCCCCGCAGCTCATACATCTAACTCTCAGAGAGCCAATGCCACATTGGTTCCCAGAAAGCCCCCGATTGTCTCAGCTTGGGGGACACCGCTCTTCCAGTCTGCCCAGGTAGGAACCAGATGCATCATTTCAACATGGCCACCTACGCTCACCTCTTCTACAGAGGCTTTGCTGGGGATCGTTTCCAACAAAAGGGACTTTGTGCTAACAAGTATCCAAAATATATTCATTATCTTTTACTAAGCAACTTTGGACATATTATTGTACATAGTAATGGGGTGAAAATGTTATTGTGTAGTTCTCCTTGCCTCTTTCCCAAACCTCTCACCAAGTATCCTGTTGCTCCTTGCCTTGGCTGCCCAGAGCCCCAGTCCCAGGCTTTCCCTCACAGGTCATAATCCAACTCCAAAAGCATCGTACTCCTCTCCACCCACAGTCTCATTCCTATAGCAGCCTGCTCCTTCCTGGCTAAGACAGAACAACCAAAGTCCTTATGACTGATAAAGTGAATTTACAGCAAGCCATTCCTCTCGGTGACTTCATTTACTTATCTCTAAAGTGACAGAGCTTGGATTAATAGACTCCTAAGTTGTTTTCTAGTATATCTTTCTAATTTCCAAAAATAAAAGTCGAGGCTATTTGCACTTTTGAAGAGCATTCTAAATAATAATAGTTAACATCCAGTTAGTGCTTATTATATGCTAGGTACTCTTCCAAGAACTTTACATATAATTATTTCTTTAGTCATTACAACAACCTATGTAAGAGAGTTGTTCATTAGGATCACATTAACTCTGATAACAAATAAATGCTGAAAATATATACCTTAAACAAATTCACAGTTTATTTCTTGCTCACATCACAGGCCAGTAAGGGTGTCCCTGGTCTGTGAGTGGCTTTCCTCCTTTGGGTGGTTCAGGAATCCAGGTTGTTGTTGCTTTTTCCTTTGTGGCTCTGCCGCGTCCTAGATCTCACTGTCACCTGCTTTTAGCTACAGAAGAAAAAAGAGACTCTAGACAAGGAACCCACATATTAAAGATTCTGGCCGGAAGTGACACACCCTACTGCCATTCATTCTTCACTGGTAAGAACTAGTGTCAAAGCAGCAGCTGGATGCAGAAGAAATGAAGAAATATTGTCTCAGATAGGACAGTAGTCAGAAAAAAATGTTTTCACTACTCCTAATCTACACATTTTTTCACTCTTTAACATCTTTTTGATAGAAATGGACTGTTCAATCAAGGACGAGTATTCAGGGTAAATTCATGTTTAGTTGGCAGCATTTTTCTTGGTAATACATAAAATTGTGTATTTGACAACCAATGAAATCCCAGCTTAGATGAAATTTGGTGTATAATATAGAAATAACAAAAACGTTGGTTCTTTCTCAGTCTGCCATTCATTTCATCAAATATTCAGGCACACCCCTTTTTTCCTCACTCCAAGGACACATATTATAGTCCAATCCAGTTCAAGCACATGGCTTGAAGTCCAGCACCTTTGGGTAATGTGACGTCTTCCCATCTAAAGCTCTTCGTGGTGTAATGATATACAAATATATAGAGAAGTTATCTACACCTCTTATCATAGGATGACAAAACAGGGGGACAAGATAATAATAATAATAACTCGTATTAAGAAAGAGAAGAAGCCCTGGTCGGTTTTGCTCAGTGGTTAGAGCATTGGCCCCAGGACTGAAGGGTCTCAGGTTCGATTCCTGGTTAAGGGCATGTACCTGGGTTGCAGGTTCGATCCCCGGCCCTGGTCGGGGTCGTGCGGGAGGCAATGAATTGATGTGTCTCTCTCACATCCATGTTTTTCTCTCTCTCTCTCTCTCCCTCCCTTCCACTCTGTCTTAAAAATCAATGGAAAAATATCCTCGGGTGAGGATTCCTCAGGTAAGGATTAACCAAAAAGAAAGAGAAGAATTGGGACTATATGACAGTCACTGGCCCATTGTAGTAACGAACTCTGCTTTTTAAATTGTCACAGAGTTTTAAAAATGCTTTGCCAATGCATAACATGGGTCTCCATCTTTCTAGCACCCAACATCTGTTTCTTTACCACCTGCTGCCCAAATGTTCAGCCAAATACATTTACTTTAGGTTTTTATTATAGCAGTATTTTCTTCAAAGTATCAATTTCTGTATTAACGAGGGTAATGTTAGGGGCAGTAAATAATAGATCCCAGAATATATATAGCACAAACATAACAGAGATTTATTTCTCATTTGTTTAGCCACCTATGGTAAGTGTTCCCAGTTAATAGGCAGCTTTCCTCCATGCTGTAGTTCAAGGATCCAGGCTGCTTCCATCATGTGGTTTAGCCTTCCCCTAGGGCCTAATCTTCAAATGAATCCAGCTGGCGGAAGGAGAAAGATGATGGAGAACGTACACATGCTTCTTAAATCCTGACCAGCAAATGCCACACAGCGCGTCTGCTCACATTCCACCGGTTAACATTAGCGTCCTTGTCTGGGTAGCTGCTGCCAGTGACAGCTAGGTCTCTGAGGGGAAACATGAATTTTGGCAGACAGCTAGCTGTTGCTGATACAAGAAGACGAGGATTCAGTCTTGAACGAAAGAAATTTAGTGGCAAGGGAGAAATTTAAATAAGATTATTAAGAAGTTCTTCATAGGGTGCCTCAGATCCTCACGTACCACTAACCACCAACTGTCTTCTAAGTGTGTGCCTGTGTGTTATTTTAAAATATTAGATGAAGTATCTATGACACAAATGAAATCAAAAGCAAGAATAGATGATTTTTTTTTTCAGTAGCCAGCAATGGAAATAATAACCATATAGTAGAAGTAGCTGGTTTTGTGTGTGTGTGTGTGTGTGTATGGTTTTTATATACTAGGCACCGTGTTAAACTCTTTTCAAACATTATTTTATTTAAATCTCACTAACGTCTGCTAAATGGTAGGGGCAGTAAATAATAGATCCCAGAATATAGGTTAAATAACCTGCTGAGATAAACAACACCTAGAAGTGTCTCATTCCAGGACCTAGTTCCTATCCATACACAGTTATTTTTCCAATTTAAAATTCATAAACCCCTAGGATTTCTTGAAGAAATACTTGAGAAGTACTGAATTAGAAGTTAACAGTGACGCAATCATAACATAAATATAAATGAGTTACCTGGAACTGCAGACCAGTCCCTAGTTAAAAGGTTATCAAATGATTCGGTACACACTTGTAAAAATATATACATATATTTTATGTAATCAACATTTTAAAAAGTAAAGATTCTTACAGATATCTCGCAGTTTGAGAACTATTTCCTAATTCCATAACGTGTGGACACTTAACTTGATCAGCAATACTTTCTGCTGCTACCTCACAGAAATTCAAACTTGCTGCGAGGGTTCCTTCCTCCTTTTATCTCACTGGTCTTTGAGCCTTATTTTCTTTCTAAAGTATCATTGTGAGTTAATTCCACTGAAACGCTGAAAGGTGAAGATTCTCAAGGTCCAGTCACAGGCAGGAAATGACGCGTCCTACTCATGAGTGACCTAGGGTGACAAGAGAAAAAAATGCAGCCAGCCATCCAGGATTTAACCAGAAAAAACAAAGGTGCCGGTTCTTGGACGGAAGACAGAGAGGAATGCTGACAGAGGAGTGCTGGTCCAGGGAGGGCTGGCCTGCGGGCAGTGGCCAAAGGCTCTTCTTTACAGGAAATTTCTAAGAAAGATGTGAAATGGGATAAGGCTGGATCTTGTGAATATTGTTTGTCTTCGTTGTCCTTTTAAGGCACTTCCTCCACTGTGTTACTGTTTAGCATCCCTTCCTTTCCTTGGGCTTCTGAACCTCAAGTCTTTCTTTGATAGTTGAGCTTCCTCCTAGTTAGACTAGTCTGTAAATTAACATTGCACAGAGTATATGGAAGGACTAAAATTTTGTCTCCAAAGGAACAGAGGAACAAACCTCACACTGCATGGAGGCTGCTACCCCAGGACCAATCTGCACATCAAAGTCAGCTGTCACAGGAGAGCGTGTGTGCTCAGCTGGCTCTGTTGCTAAGTAAGAGTCTGGTAGCAAAACACATGGTTACTTTATGTTACAGGCAGGAGGAAGGAGTTGTACCTTCCTCTTACAACAAACTCCAGTTCACTTAGGAGACTGATAACTAAATAAACAAACCCAACTGAAGGAATGCACCCAGGGAAAGCTAATTAGCTTTAAGACACATTACAAGGGTCATGAAATTTTATTTTTAATTTTTAAACTTCTTAAAATTGAATTTATTGGGGTGACATTGGTTAATAAAATTTATATAGGTTTCAGGTATATAATTCTATAATACATCATCTGAAGATATTTTTCCATTGCCTTTTTTAGATAGAGTGGAAGGGAGGAAGAGAGAGAGAGAGAGAGAGAGGGAGAGAGAGAGAGAGAGAAACATCAATGTGAGAGAGACACATTGATTGGTTGCCTCTCCCATGACCCCAACCAGGGCTGGGGATCAAACTTGCAACCCAGGTACATGCCCTTGACTAGGAATTGAACCCACGACCCTTTGGTCCGAGGGTGGACACTCTAACCGCTGAGCCAAACTGATCAGGGCTAGAGCCATGATATTTTAGATTTGCAAGGAACTTAAAGGTCCCATCTCATCTAAAGGTTACAAATCTGGCCCACAGATGGAATACGCATCTATCATCTGGTTCATTATTTTAATTAGTTGTCCACATTTAAAATAAAGAGAGTTTACATTTTGTCTGGCCAGTGTGGCTCAGTGGCTGAGCGTGGACCCATGCACCAAGAGGTCTCCAGCTCAATTCCCGGTCAAGGCACATGCGCAGGTTGTGGGCCAAATCCCCAGTGGGGGGTATGCGGGAGGTGGCCAATTGATGTTCTCTCTCATCGATGTTTCTATCTCTCTCTCTCCCTTACACTTCCTCTCTCTCTAAAATCAATAAAGGAAAAATAAATAAATATATATTTTTTTAATTCTGGATTCTGATCACTCTTGAAAAACTGGAAGCTCTGACAACCGTTTCCTCCCAGCTGTAACTAGAACTCCCAACAAATATGTCCTTTGCACATGGCATGCATTCCCCAGTTTCCCACAGTCCCTGCTTCAATTGTTTACATAACCTGCCTGGACTCTGTTGGCAGGTTTTGAGTTTGCAACCCTTGCTAGACCAACCTGCTCGTGTTTTATGGTTCAGGAAGTGAGGCCCAGAGAAGCCAAGTGAGTCGCCTGTCCACACAACTTTTTCTGATATAACGCACACGTTGGTGATCTTTCTATATATTATTTTCTCTATCCCACATTTTTTCCCTAAGAGATTTGGAAAGTAAGTATAGAGTTTGAGGAAATCATGTTCAAAGCAAGAGAAGACAAAGATGATGTCAACCAGAAAATAAGTTAGAGGCTCACTAACTGGAATCTAAGAGACCTGGATAGGAAGTTATTAATGGGAGCAAGTGCAAGGAGGAGAGAGATTGCATGTAAAATAAGAACAAATGAGACAGGCACATGTGAAGAGCTAAAGTAAGGTGAGGAGAAGGAGCCAAGGAGACACTGAAGTGATCTGCTCCTACGGAGATGTCAGCCTTGACAGAAGGCAGCAGACGGCAGACAGACAGAGGCTACCAAAAAGAGACTCTAAAAAATCAAAACTGATCAGAAACATGATTAGAAATTATAAGAGATTTCTTTTTCAGATGTATTTATTTTGGAAAAAAAAATAAAGATGTGTGAATAAAAGCAGGGAAATCTTCCCAGGGTTGCTTGAGACGTTATTAATAGAAGGAGATCAAAACAATGACCTAAAAGAGTAAAGCTCTGAAGAAGAAAAAAAAAAAGAAGAAAAAGAAAAAAATCTTCCTAAACCAATATGCAAACTAGGGAATTTTTACCAAGAATTTGTTGTTTAAAGGCTCAGCAAAAGTTTTTCTGGAAAGAAAAATGAACACTGTGGCACAGGACTCTTTTTCTTAGGGAGAGGAAGTATCTCAGGACTGATTGTGCTGGAAGACTACAGGATTTATACCAAATACAATTGTGTGAATTCACTGTAAAGATTAATAGAGAGAAGTAGCAGAGTGATATTTGAGATCCTGACTGGTGCTAAAGCAAAAGGGACGGAGTCATGTAGAAAGTTGATTAAGCCTCAAAAGAAACAGTGGATAATTAGCAAGTGAAAGTCAGAAGGCCTGGGGGCTGCTCTTGGCTCCCCCACTAATGGGTTGTGTCACTTTGGGCCAAACACTTCAATTTTCGAAGGCTCAGTTTCCTCCACTGTAAAGTGAGGGGCTTGGGCTTATTCTCAAAGTGTTATCCCCAGATCAGCAGCTTCAACATCACAGAACTTGTTAGAAATACAAATTCTTAGGTGCCATCCCAGCCCGACAGAGTCAGAAATGGGGTGAGACTCTGCATTGTAATTAACAAGACCTCTGGATGAGAAAGGCACTGAGGGAGACACTGCCCAGATGATCTCTATGTTCCTTGTAGCTGTAAACACTCTAATTCTAATCAAAAGATGAAAGAGTGTTGGGTTACCCTACTAATTGGCATAAAAGATTTTTAAAAATATATTCAATAGGACAAGACATGATTATTTGTTTTAAATTATGCAAATGTTTGGTTAACCATTTGATTTCATGAGGCGTGAGAACTCATACGCAGGCAAGGAGCACTCCAACAATGAAGTGAAGCAAAGTAGAAGACCACACAGAAGGTGAGACAAGGACAATCACATATGCATTGGCAGTAATCTCTCTATTAGGGTACATACATATTAGGACGATCCTTCCCTTTTAGTGTTTAAATTCTATAGTGTTTTTTTTTTAATCCACTTATAACTCAGTTAATGAACTGCCTTATCATTCGCTATTTTATATTAATGGTGCTTTTGTTTACAAAAATAAACTCTTCAAGGCTCATTGGAAGTTCTGTGGTGTCACAGGGCTCAAAGGTTGAGCTCTAATACCAAAAAGCAAAGCAAAACCAAAGAAAAGAACAATTTCATAACCAACTCCTCCCTTTCCAGGCATAGTTAAAGATGAATACGACTGCAAGACTGAGATTTCAGTTTGCTTTCCATAGCGTCCCCCTTGGAAGCTCCCCCCTTCGATTTCAGGGACCAGCTCTTGAATTTCTTTTCCTTGTCAGTCACTTATGTTTGTTACTTCATTGATTCTAAACACTTCAGTGAAAATAAACTTCATGCTGTGCTATGTCAACCAGTCATTTTCATTTTGTTTTTCATAATACATTCTAGAATGGAAGGTCCTGTCATCTGTGAAAGGTGGAGGTAGAAAAGCCTCAAAGGTCAAGAAGGAGAGCTTTGAAAGTGGATCTTAGTGATCTTTTTAGTGCAGTTGGGAGCAGTGAGAGTAGGGGAAGTGGACTAGCAGAGGAAGTAGAGTAGCAGGGAAGGTGGAGTAGCAAGGGAGGTGGAGAAGGAAGCAGTGCAGGAGCCTGTGATAAAATGAATAGTGACTATACACTCCTCTTTGCTAAAGAACTTTCTCCCACAGACGGGCAATCTGCAGGTTGGCTAGGCCAGACGGACAGCATCAGGTGTCATGAAATCCGAATGGAGTCTTTTCCAGCTCAGAAGTCTTTCTGTCCCACAGATCAGTTCTTTCCCATCCTTCCTGCTTCTTAACCCCACCTTTTCATGCCTGAGTACAGATCAGCTCCTGCCCCTCCCCCAAATGAAAATCCGTCTTCTATCCCAGGAGCCAGGGCTGCCGTGTTTTTGTGTAGGTTGTACCCTTACACAAAAGGGCCCACCAAAGTGGTACCATGCTGAGGAGGCAAATGGAGACTAAAACCTAGTCCATGCTTTTCTCACCAAACCCTGTGTTGGGGGAATGCCTTTTTAAAACTCACACAAAGGACTCTATGAGCTAGCCACAACCATGTCAGTAACACCTGCATTGTATTTTGGAACACATCTGACTCTACAGTAGTGTTTTAAGCCCTGGCCGGTTTTGCTCAGTGGTTAGAGCGTTGGCCCGCGGACCAGATAGAGTCCGCAGGTTCAATGCTGGTCAAGGGCACGTACTTCGGTTGCAGTTCAATCCCCAGCCCTGATCAGGATCATGTGGGAGGCAACCAATCCACGTGTCTCTGTCACATCGATGTTTCTTTCTCTCTCCCTCCCTCCCTCCCTCCTACTCTATCTGAAAATCAATGGGGAAATATCCTCAGGTGACAATTAAAAAAATAATAAAATAAAATACAAAATAATAAAAGAAACTTCTCTTAATATACTATCTAGATTAACCCATGCTTCTCATTCCCTCTGCAAAACACATGGAGCAGTGCCACGGCACACCCATGTCAGCAGCTGGTAGACGCTCTCTAGTGTGCTCTGGGCAAGTCTACTCCCTCCAGTCATGTTCTCTGTATGTCAGGCTTCCCGATTTGTTCCCAGACTGGTTTCTACCAGTTGTACTTGTTGTTTTAATTATTCAAATTAATTAAATATTGAATAAACTGATGACATGGTATAAAAACAGAGAGGGTTGTAGTTTCTGTGAAAACGAAGTTTAACACTTTGCAAAGATTGGGAAGAGGTAAGTACTAGAAATAGCTGTTGAGTTAGTTATGGGGAGGCAGCCAGTAAAGATTGGCAAAAGAAAAATGCAAAGTCTAATGTTCTTCACTTAATTATTTTATATGTGATTTGAAGTCCTCAATGCACATTAAAGAAATTCAAGCTAGAAATCATAGATCATGAATTATGGGTGTAGTTTATGAAAGAAAGATGTATCTGCAAACCCATGTTAAAAACAAAAAATAAATCTTTTTTAAAAAGCTTTGTCAGTATATAAAAAACCATATTTACATATTTTAAGATAAACCACATGCTTAAGAAATGGTTCTTAATCAATTTTTATCAACATTTTAATCAATTTTTTCCAATTAATCAGCTGTCAACCAATACACAGTACAGATGTTGTCATATAAGGTTTCCATAGCATTTTATTTAAGCCTAATGAGATTTGTGTGCAATAGCTCCTTACCGTTAGTGATGCCCTCTTATGCAACTTTAAGTATCCTGTAGAATATCTGCTTTGGCTGAAAGTAATTTTTGGTTTTAAATCGTTTTATTTGTAAATTGTTAACTGTATTTTGACAACAATAATGTATCAAATGGGGGAAAAGTCATTCTCAGTAAGAGCCATGTAATCATATCTATACCAATTCAAAATATTTTTAAAAATGTTCCTTTGAATCCAATTTAACTTTAGGAAATATTCGACAGATTAGAACAGGACACGCATTCTATCTGGCAACCATAAACCAGTGTTTAGCACCTCTGCTGGGAATTTTGTAAGAATTGCCTTCTAAGTTCAAGCTGACTAAAAGACAGATGGGTATAACAAACTCAGAACTTTCCTTAGGAAGGATGATTCAATGTGAGGTTAATTATTCATTAAGGGAGGAAGGAAGAAGACTGGAAAAGAGGTTTTGTTTCATTTCCCATCCATATGGAATTAAAGAATCATGCAGTTTTGGAACTGGGGAGAAACTCAGGGCCAGCAGGTTATGCCTTTTCTCTCATGGCAGAAATTTTTTGTTAAGATCAAATGGCCCCCCACTGTATTTTATTACCACCCAAAAGGAGGTATCCCCACGCGAGAAAGCAGTAGGCTTTATTATTATAAAGCTCAATTTAGAAAATTCTTTCCTTTTAAAAAGTGTAACAAATTATTAAAATTTAGTATCTTAAAAGAACGTAAATTTATTTCTCATAGCTTGCATGGGTCTGTGTCTTCTGTGGGTCTGGGCACAACTTAGCTGAGTCCTCTGCTTAGCGTCTCATGGGCTGTAACCATGGTGTGGGCTGCTACTGAGAGCTCATCTGAGGCTCAGAGACTTCTTCCAGACTCTAGTGGATGTTAGAATTCAGTTCCTTGTGGTTGTAAGACTGAGGTCCTCAGCTCCTAGAGGCCGCTCCTCTCCACAGACAGTTCACAACATAGATGTTTGTTTCTTCTTCCAGACACCTCCACTTTTGGATATTTGTTCTGAAATTTGCAATTTGATCATTTTTGTCCTTGTATATTTTAAGGGAACTAGGTGGATTCATCTTGGAGAAAACAAAATGTGTGTGTGTGTGTGTGTGTGTGTGTGTGTGTGTGCGCGCGCGCACGCATGCTGGATAGATTGTGGGTAAGAGTAATAAGCTTCTCAGTATAAGAAAAAACTGCCTATTATTTTAGCAATTAAATAATGTGGACACTTGCCTTAAAAAGTAGTGTGCTCACTTGCTCCTGAAAAGAGCAGTGATTACCTACTTGGAAGTCTTTAGGGTGGGGTTATTAGATTGGATAGAAAGTCAGAATAAGAGGCTTCTAAACTTCCGTCTGAAATTCTGTCTTTAATATACTTGACATTTTCCCTGACTTTCTCTACTCCATAATATACTTGGTTTCTTCAAACATCCTTTATATGCTAAAGTTTCCAGAACTTTTCACTATTTTAGTTGACCTGCTATGAAAGCATATTGATGTGATCAATAACATTTTGTATCCACATTAAAACTTATAACCAGTAAACATGATGCTAAAATGGAGTCCTCGTGAAATGGCCTCCATTTGGTAACATCTATTGCTTGTGAAAACCAACATGAAAAGCATTGCTGCTGAAGAGCCTTGAAAAACATTAATTTCAACTAAAGTGGCCAGAATTTATCCTCAGAACTAGAATGTCACTAACAAATCAATTAGGTAATCAATTACTTTGTAGCCTACTAAAGAAATACACGTCAAGACTACCTCATTCATAACTCCAGAGAACTGTGAAAAACAATCGTTTTCATAATTAATTTGGTGACAGACTCTAATATGAATCACTGGAGGCTATTTGATTATTATTATTTTTAAAAGATTTTCTTTCTTTTTTTTTATTGATTTTAGAGAGACAGAAACATCGATGAGAGAGAACATCAATTGGCCGCCTCCTGCATGCCCCCCACTGGGGATCGGGCCCACATCCTGGGCATGTGTCCTGACCGGGAATCGAGCCGGCGACCTCCTGGTGCATGGGTCGACGGTCAGCCACTGAGCCACACCGGCTGGACTGATTATATTTATCCTATTTTTTCTGAATATTCACATATTTGGCTGCCAAATTATTTTAATCTTTGATTTGAAGGTGTATTATATTACCTTTCTAAATCCAAAATATCTGAATTCAGAAACACATCTGGAAAAGAATTTTGGCTTGGGGGCCATGAACCTGTGATATGTGATAGGAGACTCATGGTGGGCATCTATGTATCTGCAGGAAAAAGAAGAGATTCCACTTGCAATAGTATGGTGCTCCAGACAGTCTGAAGGATCCAGCAATACAGATAAAAACAATTAGAGCCTGAATAAAACATACTTTTAAGGCCCCGCTGGAAAGCAGAATGAACATCTTCTTCATAAACACAACCTGAGTACAAAATAAATAGAAATAGAACAAAGACATTTCAGACCAAGGGGGAAAAGTAGAAAAGGTAAGAAAATTAAAACACAATCATCCCAAAGCTTTTAATATAACTCATTAGTCATAATAGGCTACTTGATGCTATGATGATAAATTAACTTCAATACCTCACTGATATAACAGAAACTTCTCATTCTTGTTGCACACTAAGGCAGGGTGGTAGGAGACTGCTCTACACAGTCACTGAAGGACTTGATTGATGAAGGCTTTGCCATTGGCATCTTGTAAGTTGTTGCAGCAGGATAAAAGAACACATGGAGAACTAAACCCACTTTTTCCAGCTTTGGATCAGAAGTGACATACCACTTTCATTCCTATTGCTCAGGGTTACTCATGTTTCTTCTCCTAAATGTAGGGTAGCACATGGGTTATTTGCTGATTGACTAACTCTTCCATAAAAAGAGAAAAAGGAAACATAGAAAAGGTAGGAAAAATAGACATTTTAAGTGACACGGCATAAACAAGTCCAGGTAAGTCTATAATTAAAATACACAATTGAAATACACTCATAAGTGAAAAAGCAGGTTATATCAGAAAGGATTTTTTAAATCTAGTTTTATGATGTTCAGAACAAGTCCATCAAAAAATGTTAAAAAACAAATAAAGTTTTAAAATAAAAGGACAAAAAAGGATAGAACAAGCAAATATTAACCAAAATAAAGCTGATATGACTATATTTTTATTAGAAATAATAGATGTTAAGACTAAAACATTATTAAGTAAAAAGGGGGATACTGATACTAATTTTTAAAAAGCCCAGTTTACCAAGAAGATAGAAAAGTTCTCAACTTATGTGCACCTAATAAAACAGTATCAAATTATATAAAGTAAAAACTGATAAGGTGAAGAGAGAATATCTCAAAAGCTTTAAGCATTTACCATATGGGCTTTTACTGAAAAAGTTTATAAACTTCTGTACATGGACATAAGGCATCTCAGCAAGTTTCAAAATATCAGTATCAAATGACAACAATCTTTAAACAAGATGTCAATAAAAAATAAATTAAAAATTTCATGCTCTTGAAAATTTTAAAGGAAACCATTTTTTAAATGCTTGCATGGGTGAAAGGAGAAAAAATAATGTGAATTTTAGGGTACTAAGTAGTAAATTATAATGAAGCTATTATATTAGAACTTGATAGATGACCAAGGATAGACAATTTCAACACCACTGAAGGCACTAATTGCAATGCACTAAAACAGATTAAATATGTTTAAATCTATAAGTTTAAATACTTGGGGAAAAGCTAGTAGGTTACGCTGGGAAGATGATAGAGAATCATACATTATGTTGAGAACTGGTAAATAAAGAGAAAAAGAAATCAAGCATTTATCATGCCTTTTCTCCATAGACTATACCAGTGAGCAGTCAATAATCTATCAAATGGAAACACAGGCACAGGTGGAAAAGTGGAAACTTGCAGGGAAACCCAGGAGGCCAATCATATCCAGATGCCCAAATGAGGGAAGCTGTTGCCTCTGTGGGCTGATCATGGAATTTATGGAGAACAAAGGCTAGCTTGGATCCAACGGGGACCTCTGCATCTCTCCATCACCATATCTACCTGGTACAAACTTCTGAAAGCAGAGGCCACTGCTCCACTTCTGCCTTTCAGATTTTATGTAGGTTCTTCTTTTGGCCAACTCTAACTCAGAACCATAAGGGAAAGAGAATTCTAGAAAAAAGCAGCATAATGTAGTGTAGTTCACTGTTTTTCAATTTGCCAGTAATACCTTCTTTTAACCACGTCCATATAAAAATATTAGCAAAATCATGTGTCTACTTAACAAGATGTGACTACCCTTTGTACAACTGAAAAGGCACTGATTTTCTCCTTCAAAGGATACACCAGTGAGATTCATCGCTAGATGATGTCCATTTGACTTATAGTTAGATCTCACTTCTCCTTTGATATCCTGTACCTTAAATACTAATGTGTAAAGTTAATGTCTTATGCTAGACAGTAGAGAATGAGAGAGGAAAAAAAGAAAAAACACACACATTTATGAATATATTCACATACACATACACGTCTATGAATATATTCATTTTAAAGAGAAATATACTCATATTTATAACCTCCTTTTCCCACTGTCCAGTCAGTATACTTTGCTCTCTTCAAGCACCTCAGGTTTCCTGGAGGGTAATTCAAACCTCATTCCCGAAGGATCTGTACCCTCTGCAGTCCTGCTGCCTGGGTTGTTATAGTTCTCTATCAACCTTTTCCACTGTACATAGGAGTATGAAGAGGTGTCCCTGAAGGATCTGTTGAATTACGGAGATACTCCTCCCTGCCCCCACTGTGTAGTGGCAACCCAATTTCCCCATGAGGATCAAGATCAATCACACTAGCAATATAGTAAGCCATTTTTTGCCGGTTGGTACAGTGGAATGAGAAACTACAAATGGCCAGGTTGTAGTCTCAGCTTCCAGTTTGATGGAACCCTTGTTGTTGTGTCGCCAGTGAAAACACCCTAAACCAACCGAGCACAAAGTTGAGAGGATGGGAAGCATTGTTTTTGCTAGTGGATCACTAGAGTTAGTAATAAGAGGAGCCAATCCCATTTCCACCCATAATTCTTGGAACTAAGAGAAAAAGCACCATATATTAATAGTACTTGCTTACTCAGTGTATACACTGCATCCTGGAAGAATTTACTCTAGCCCTGCAAAGTGTCATCCAACTGGCGCCACAACTGAGTGTGCAAAGGGCCATCCCACTATCCTATCAGGTCAACTGCTTCATAATGATGGGAAGCATGATTGCCCAGTGAATTCCATAAGTTTGAGCCCATTGCTGTGACTTACTTCACAGAAAATCATTTTCCTGTTCAGAAGCAATGCTGTGTGGAATACTATGAGGAAGAATACGTTATTTTTTTCAGCCCACAAACGGTGGTTTTTTCAGAAACTTTGCTGACAAAAATGGCAAATCCATATCTAGTTCTGACCACTGGAAGGATTTTTCTTACCCACTGTTTTTTTTTAGTTTTTTTTTAGGGCCACTCCTGAGTGGGGTGGTAGCTGCAGTTGTACACTTTCGAGTGGTGCCAGCATAGCCCCCAAAACCATCTGTAGTCAGACCTAAACTTACTCTTCCTTAGTGTAGTGGACATAGAAAACTTCCCATGAGGCCACAGGTGTGGTTTGAGAGAGGGGAACAATTTCATAGGAATAAGAGCCATAGGAATCTGAGCTAGTGGCGCATGCAACTTACTGTGCCTTCAGGAGCTGCAGTCCCGTATACATCACTTCCACTTGTGATGGAGTGATGCTGCGCATGCCCAGCACAGTGGCTTAGTGGGTCAAACAACACCTAGTTCAAAACAGCAGTTCAGGTTCCATGATAACTTGGTAGACCAGAGTCAAGCATTCGGTCTCGTCTAGGGCCTAGTAACAAACTGGAAGCTATTTCTTAAAAGGAGAATGTTGATGTTTAGAATATGGCATAACTTTGCTCCCAAATTCCAAATTCAACTATAGGATCCTGCCAAGGGCCCCATGTAACTTCCCTATATACACATTTCAGACATCAGTGGGTTTTCTGTATCAAAGGGCTCAAGGGGCAGAGGAGCTGGCGCACAGCTTGGACCTGTTGCAGAGACTTCTCTTACACTGGGCCCCACTGAGAACTGGAAGCCACTAGACGTTACATGTCTTCCTTTGGAGTAGGAAGGGCTGGATGCAGCAACTTAGAAGAGATATCTTGACCATGTCCCAGATCACAGGAGGCAGTCACTAAGGTGGAAGACCCCTAAAATGTTGTGAAATTGATTTCTTAACCTCTGCATATTGCTACTTTCTACACATCAGATCCAGTCTACATGCTATTGTTATTATAATGGACCAAAATGATATTTGTGGAATGAAGAGGCAATCAAGATCTTTTCAAACTAGATTATGCTAGAGGGTCTATACAGCTGATAAAGGCTTGAGATAGGATAGTGAAGTATATTGCCAGTCCTACCAATTGACTGCTTTTTGTAGTCTTTACAATGAGAGAAAAGAGAAAAAGTATTAACCAGAGCAAGAGCAGCATACTAGGTACTAAGGATTGTATTCATTTCTCCAATAAAGAAACCTCCTTTGGAATACTAGTTGCAACTGCAATCATGACTTGAGTAAGTTCACCATAGTTTATCAACATTCTCCAAAATCTATCTCTTCTTCACAGGCCAAAGAGGTGAAATAAATGAGAATGTAGTAGAAAGCACTACTTCTCCATCCTTTAAGGCCTTTATGGTGGCACTATTCTTGTAATCCCTCCAAGAATGCTAAAGTGTCTTTGGTTTATTATTTTAGCAAGTAAACACAGTTCTAGGAACTTCTTCCTGGCCTTTTCTATTATAAAGTCCTTACTCCATAATTTTGGGAACAATGTGGGGTTTCTGCCATTTGCTAAATATGTAAATTCCAACACTGCATTCAGAATTGGAAAAATAACCATGGGGTAGGTTTGGGTATCCACCCAGGCCCACTATGAATTGGGCTCAAGCCAAAACTCCACTTATTCCCTGACTTCTTAGGCCTCCTCTGACTGGGACACCAAAGTGACATACTGGGTTTCTAGGAGTCAGGGTTAATTCAGAGCTAGTGTACAGTTATCCCCCCCCCCGCCCCAATTCTAGTTATTTTCCCTCCAGCAGTGCACGTTCACACTGGTAAGTGCCCTTGGGGAAGGATAGATAGAAGATTTACAGTACACATTTTGGCTGTGTAGCAGGATTCTTCCTCAAAGAGACGTGCTTCCCTTAAATTTAAGAGGATCCAGCCAGGACCATCTGTTCTGGGATTCAAGTCAGAATTCTTTACTCTAGACCTAGAGCTCTTTTATGTGCAAAAATCAAGTAAGACATTAGTAGGGTGTATATATTTCAGTCCTAAGGAGATCACAATAAATCAACCAACACCAAAGATCAAACTATTCTAATGATCACTTTAGCTCTGTCCGTTACGACAACCATGGTTTCCTTGTCTCTGGTAGTTAAGCTAGTTAAGTCATGTCACTCAGTACTGGTCATCCCACTATGCATCCCACTATGCCCAGTTTAATGACAGCATGAATGGCTAACCGAGAATGGCTACTACAGAACTTGACAAAGATGCTGATGCTTGTATTTCCTAACACCCTGATGAAGGGAGTGTCTTCTGAACCCTCTCGGGTCATAATTAGGGGACAGCTGAGCAGTTCTTACATAATAAATCCATGCCAGCATTCCAACTCCTTATCTTTTGGACACCTTCCTTTTATATAGTGTGAGATGGATTTATGGAAAAGGTGGTTTTCAGGTACTACTTGTCAGAAAACAAATAGTTTTATAGTTTGTGTGTGTGTGTGGGGGGGGGGAGTAGAGTTTTGAGTAATATGGGACAAGGTCTAAGGATAGAAATGGGAGTAACGAAGTAAGAGATCTGAGCAGAGATGAAAGATTCAGTAGTGATCATAGATGAACTATAGAAGTCTGGTGGTGGAAAACGGGAAGTGGCAATGATCCAAATTGCAGTTGCTACTTCTGGAAAGATAGAGGATAATCTGTGGACAAAACAAAGATTTGGAAATTGGCAATATACACAGCATAAGAGAGAGCAGCATGTCAAAAATTACTTTGAGGTTCATTAAGTTGGAGGTTGATCATCTGGTGGCATTAGTAAGGAAGATGGGAAAGCTGGAGGGAGAAGGCATGTGGAATACAATAGTTTGAAGGTTAGATGGGAAAAGATATGATAGAGTATTGAAAAGTTCTAAAAATATAACTGTCAGAGGGGGATTATCAAAAGCTCATTATTATAGTGGCTTTGTAATTTGATAACTTGGCCAGCTTAAACTACATTCCCAGAATTCTCTTTTTTGTGTTTCCAGTTAGGGTGGGCCACAAGAGAGAGTCTTGTGTGATTTGGTAAAAAATGAAGCAGCATATATATATTTTTTTCATAGAAGTTTTATTTATAATAGCCAAACACTGGTGAACAAATTGTAGTAATCTACACAAAAGAATACCACTTAATAATTAAATAAAATACTGATACACACAACATAAACAGAATTCAAAAGCACTATGTCAAATAAAAAGCCAGACAGAAGACTACATACTGTATAATTTTACCTATATGAAATTACATGTCTCAGAAAGTTCATCAGTGATTGCTCAGGGTCAAGAGTGGGGGAAGGGGGTTCATTGGAAAGGGGCACAAGAAAATTTTTGGGGGTGATGGTGGTTTTACTACATATTTGTTGAAACTCATGGATTTTCAAAATTTTAAATTGGTAAAATTTGTTGTATATAAATACCTGAATAAAGTTGATTTTAAAAATAAATAAAGGCATATAATAATGAAAAAAAACCCCACAATCTGGAAAAAGATTAGAGAAATGATAGATTACACAATGCGGAGACTTAGACCAGGAGGTCTGTTAAGAGTGGCGCTCCACCCAGTGTGAGGCTGTGATTGGCGTGGTGTGGGGGAGGTGGTCCAGTGTAGCAGCAGGTATTCTGTAGCTTGCACATATTGTTTGTCTGTTGCCTCACCTCATTGGTGTGTGAACCAGTGACTGATCCTCCTTCGCCAAGGTACTAGTTCAGCTTCTGCAACTCCTGGGTCATGTGTGTGTGCATGTTTCGTTCCATGACAAAGGGCTGCGGCTTGTGTAGGACACCCAGGCCATCAAGGTCAGAGGCAATGAGAACTGACATGGGTTTTAGCCCATCCTCATGGGCTCTAGCTCATGCTTTGGAGTTGTAGTTTATTCTTGATTTTACCCACTTTACCTCCATCTGCTCTTCCCAACTGCCTGCTCTAGATATACATGTTCTTTACCGTATCAGTCAGCATGCAATTAGAGAAGCAGAATCATATGTATACTATATGTATACATAACACACACACACACACACACACACACACACACACACACACGATTCTGCATCTCTGATTGCACCCTGACTGATATAATAAAGAAAATATATAGTTTAGGGCAGTGATTTTCAATATTTCAAAACCCATGTCTTATTTGGATAAGCATAAACATTTCTCCTCTTCTTTCCCTCCCCACCAGTTATGACAGATTCCTCTGCCCTTAAAGAAGCACGCCCGTTAGGTTAAGGAATTCTGGTTTGGCAGAGATATATGGATGGTGTGTCTTATTGTAGTTTATATTGGTTAAAATGTTATTGTTTTCATTTTAAAAATAGAACATTACAGTATGGTAATAGCTACAGGTTTTTACGTTAAACACATCCACCTCCACGTGTTCTTAACTGTTCATTCTTCCCCACTCTTTGCCCCTCCCCATCACCTTTTTGGGAGGATAAAGATTAGACATTCAGGTTCCTCTTTCAGTTTGTATGTAGAAAGTCACAAGAGACCACAGTTCACTCCCTAACACCCCAAACAAACCAGATAATCTACATAATTATAGTTTTTAATAAAACCATCAGAGAGATGAGAGCACAGAGAAAACGAAGTGAACTAAATTTTAGAAAGTGACAATCCTTCATAGGAGAGAAAAGATCCACGGTGGTTCTCACCCCTGATTAAAGTGCAGAGAAGAGCGATCCACTATAGACAACGGTAAACCAGACTAATTTTTAACACATGTTAATGGCAGTGCGTGGGCTGATGTGACAGGTTAGAATCCAGAGGAGTCACAGGCACAGAGCAAAGCTGTACTACCTCACAATTCTTTCCTACTGATAGTCACCAACTGCTGGGGTAGGACCACAAAAACAAGGGCAATGAAGAAGAGCTAAGAGAAACTCTCAGAGATACATTGGGCTTTCAAGCTAAGAAAGACTTGTGGAAAGAGAAGGACTGAGAGAAAACCCCTGTCTCTTCAGACCTTCAGATAAGAAGGTTGGGGTTGGGAGCAGAACAGAAGTGAGATCTTACTCCAAGGTTAGAAGCTAAGGAAGACATCAAGAAGAGCAGAAAAGCTGAGAATAAGAGCTCTAAGACGATTATTTGCTTATAGGAAAAGTCCTGATCCTGCCTTCAAAATATTTGAGGCCAGTGATGAATTGAATCAAACTAAAAAATTACAACATAGCCCAAATCCAGCTCAACTATAATATAAATATAAAGTAAACATAATCCAGATTACATTTACTCAGCCTCAATTCTAGTGGTCTTATAGAGGATGTGTGGCCTTTTATAGAGGAAAATATCATTTAATTTATTGTCTACTGTATTTTTACATAAAATGTCCAGCACATATTTTAAAAATCAAGACACACACAAAAAAGCAAGAATGTGTAACCCCTGATTAAGAAAGATAACCATCGCCTTATGACCCAGTGATTTCACTTCTGGGAATTTATTCGAAGAAACCCCAAACACTAATTCGAAAGAATATATGTACCCCTCTTTTCATTGCAGCATTATTTACAATAGGCAAGATTTGGAAGCAGCCCAAGTGTCCATCTTACCCTTTGTGACATATGGATGGACTTGGAGAGCATTATGCTAAGTGAAATAAGCCAGTCAGAGAAAGACAAGTACATATGATTTCACTCCTAAGTGGAATTTAATGAACAAACTGAACTACCAAGCAAAATAGAGAGAGACTCATAGAGAGAGAGTAGGCAGACAGCTCTGGTGGTGGTGGTGGGGTACTGAGGGTGGTGGTAGAGGAATGAGCAAAATAGAGAGAGAGAATTCATGGACATGGACAACAGTGTGGTGATAGCTGGTGGTGGGGGGGTGGTTGGAGAGAGGTAGAGGAAGGTATAGAGGGAATAAATGATGATGGAAAAAATAAAACGATTTAAAAATTAAAAAAAAAAAAACAGAAAAAAAGATAACCATCAATAGAAGTTAATAAAGAAATAGCCCAGATGTTAGAATTATTGCAGCATGTCAAAAATGCTAAAGGTCTTAAAGGAAAAAATGGGTATCAAGTATGAAGATATGGACAACTTCAGAAAAGTGATGGAGAACATAAAAAAATGGAAATTCAAGCCCAGCCAGTGTGGCTCAGGGGTTGAGCACCGACTCATGGACCAAGAGGTCACCTGTTCGATTTCCCATTAGGGCTCATTCCCGGGTTTTGGGTTTGATCCCCAGTAGCGGGCATGAAGGAGGCAGCCAATTGATGTTTCTCCCTCTCTTCCTCTCTAAAAATCAATAAAAACATATTAGAAGAAAATAAGTGGAACCACAAATGGGTGTTTCTCTCTCTTTCTCTCCCCCCCCCCAAATCAATTTATTTTTTTAAATGGAAATTCTAGAAAAAATACAGTATTAGAAGTAAAATATTAATAGTAAGTTGGACAATACAGAGGGAAGAAACTTGAAATGAGATAAATAGAAAGCATCCAAATTGAAATTATTTTAAAAACAGTATTTGAGACCTATGGAACAATGTCATGTGGTCTAGCATTGTATTATTGGAGTAGTAAAAGGAGAGGACAGAGCGAATGGTCAGAAACCTTTTTTTGACCAAATATTTAAGGAGATAATAGAGGAGAATTTTCCAAAACTAATGAAAAATATCAACTTACAGGTCCAAGAACTGCAGCTGACATCAAGCAGAGTAAACAGAAAAGTACATCTAGGCACAACGCAATCCAAATTCTGAAAACCAAATTTAGAGAGATCTTAAAAGTATCCAGAAAAAAAGAAAAAATACACGACATGCAGGGAGCTAAAATATGAACTACAAATGACTTTTAATAAAAAAATAATGGAGACAGGAATAGAATGACATGTTTAAAGTGCCAAAAGGGGAAAAAATCTGTTAACCTAAAATTTTATATAGTGAAAATTATCCTTCAAATATGAATGTGAAATAAAGACATCCTCATATAGAGAAAAGCTGAGAAACTTCATCTTCACCAAACTGCACTATGAGAAATGCTGTAAAAAGTTCTTGAGGCTAAAGATAAATCATATATGATCTGCAAGAAGGAATAAAAAAGTATCAGAAATGGCAAATATCTGGGCAAATTAACAAGAGACCTATATTTTAGTATTTTCATTACATACATATATTCACAATTTTTAAATGTAAAAAAAAACAAACAAAACACTCTACAATGTATAACATGTAGAAATAAAATATAAGACAATGTAAAGGATGGGAGAGGGACAAACGAAAGCATACTGTTGTAAATTTCTTATAGTCATAAAATAAATAATATTTTTTGAAGATCGACTGTGATCATTAAAGACGCAAATTGTAATTTTGAGATCAACCACTGTATTTAACATAAAGAAAAGCTAGAAAGACAACCTAGGAATTTAACTGAAATATTAAAAAGACACCCAATTTACCCGAAGAAGTCAGGAAACAAGGCATAGAGAAACAAGTGACAAATGGGAATGACTGAATGAAAAAAACTTCCCTCAATCACTATTACTGAACACTGAATGGCTTTGGAAATTAGTTTTTGCTACAGACTTGTTCAGGGTTTTCATGAATTCAATCTAAAACTACAAGGCAAAACAGAGCTATGTGTGAAGCATATACTGCAGTTAAATCATTCTGATGCAACTAACATTGTTTGAATCACAAACAATATCAATCTGCTTTCTACATTTCCCATGCTGTCAAAAGTTAAAACAAGAGACACGATTTCCATTTCCACACAAATTTGGAACTCAAACTACAGTTCCAACAGTGGTTTGTGGATTTTGATGTAAGTGAAAAGGAACTTTCCATATTTAAAATCCATGTAATTGCAACTAAGGTACTTCTACCTAATCTTCAATGGGAAGTGATTAATCTGCAATGTAATGGCATGCTAAAGGAGAAATATCAAGAGAATTTATAGAATTCTAATAGAATTGTATAAATGCCTTCTAAGCCATAAATATGTTCTAGAAAAAGTATATGCTCATGGATTGATATATTTGACAGTACCTATCTGGGTGAAAAGATATTTCCAAAAATGAAATACATAAACTCTCATTACAGATCACCATTAACAGATAGACATTTACAATGTTTTGATGATAGAGAACACTTTGAATTGGGATTGACTAAGTGAAATGCTACCCGCCCCCCAAAAGAGTTTCATCATTAGACCTGTATTACAATGTTTATATTACTCCTACATTTTTGTCAATAAAAAAATTGGGGCTATTTGCTTTCTCTCTCATTATATAAGTATCTATTTAATGTCCCCAATTTACCTGTGAACAAAGCCTAAAATATTTATTATCAGCACCTTCTCAAGAAATTGTCAGTCCCTTGTCTAAAGTAATATTTGCCAAAGTTGCTACTGTGTATTCTGCCTTGGAACTACATACATTCTAATTCAAACTACTACTTCAGGTGGGTCACTTGGAGAAGATAAGGAGATAGAAAGGGAAGTTGAGAGTTGTTTCATTTCTGAAGTTAAATAATTGAAGCTAATTAATTGAGCACATATAATGTGTAACAAGTACTCAGGTAATTGAGCACTTTGCATATATTTGCTCATTTAATACTCACAAGAATCTTTTGAGATATGCACTATTCCCCACCCCCATTTTATACAAGCCGAGAGTTGCCAATGATAGTGACAAGTGAAACTGAGGTTTATAGGATTGAACCAGCAACGGGACATCAGAACCAATGTCTGCAACATCAGCCCAGGGGTCAAAGGCAGATAGACAGGTAATTGTTGGGGTGGGGAGGCAGCAGGCATCCAAGAGGAGTTGGTGAGGACATGAGCTCTCTTGGGGAGGACAGGACTCACCAGGCGACAAAAACTGCTGAGGTCCCTGGACACTTACAAACGCCCATTATTCTCACCTTCCCCGAAACAGGGCTCTTTCCCATCCCAATACCTTTAATAAATTCTGGTTTAGTGTTCTGATGAGCGTGTGGGAAAGTCTGAACTTTTGGAGAAGTGAAGGACAGCAGGTAGGACGGGGAGATCTGGGAAATCTGTTCTGGTCTCTACGTGCACACACACACACACACACACACACAGACTATATATATATATATATATATATATATATATATATATATATATATATAGTGCAGAAACTATATTTGTAACATAACACACATCCACACATCAAACCCCTAAGTGTGTATTAGGAGGGTTTCGAATTTAAACATAATTATAATGTTCTCAGTCTTCTTAAGTGGATACTCAAGAGCGTTTTGAGAGACCATAAATAATAAAAATAATCGAGTCATCTGACCGCCAGTACTCGAGGCTAGAAGCCTCAGCCCCCACCGACTTAACTTCTCCCCAATTGTTTCCCCGTCATTGACTGCCCCCCGGCCCCGGCCGAGGACGGTCTCAGCTCTGATCCCGGGGAGGGCTATTACGTTCAGGAACACGTCCTGTCAACTTGGCAGTCGAGTCACCTATTTCGGTTGGTAGCGACCGCTATTTCTTTAAATGGACAGAGTATTTCGAAACGAGGAGGAAGGGGGGTCAGGAAAAGGAACTCAACTGCCTCAGATAACTGCCCAGCAGCCTGCCCTTCCCCAGCACGCGTGCTCCGTGGGGGAAGCGCCGCGCGGCCGTTGCCCCGGGCTGGCGCGCGCGGCGCCTCCTCTCTTCGGGGCCCACCTTCGCGGGGAATCCCCCGCCCGCCGTCCCCCGCGGCTGCAGCGCGGCCGCCGGCTTTGTCTCCGGCGTCGCGCTCGGGCGCTCGCGCTCCCCACATTTCCCGGTGTGCAGGCTGTAATCCGATCTCCCATTTCCTGGTGGATTCTCTTAAAGAGGCCGCGGTCGAGAAGCAGAACAAAGGCTATTGTTTTATTTCCTCCTTTGGATTCTGCGTCCTTACCGGAATGCCCCTTCATATATAATTTTCATTGCGTCTGGTGTTTTGGGGGGTGGGGAGACCTTGTGCATTTCAAGGTAGCCAAGAGCCGGAGCTGGGGAAGGTGGGAGGTGTCTAATAAACCTGTGTGGTGGTTTCCGGGGGTCCCAGTGTACCGTTTTTCAACCGTGTCTTCCCTGAGCGAGGCAATTGTTTGGCTCAGCCCAGGAAGCCCGGCTCCGGGGCGGCAGAGGGGCGCGGCGGGGAGGGCGGGCGCCCGCGCCGGGGCCGCGCTGCGGTGGGTGGGCTGCGCCGCCCGCCTCGCCCGCGGCCCGGCCCCGCGCGGCCCCGCTCCCCCGGTTTCCTCCGCCCGCGTCCCCGCCGGCGCCCCTCCCCCGACCGGCTTTTATTTCCCCGATGCCGGGCTGTAACCCGAGCTTTTATTTCCTGGTGGCTCCTTTAAGAGACAGAGCTCAGTGCTGGGAATTCGCGTCAGTTTCTGCACTGAAACTCTCAAGATCAATGAGCAGAGAGCTTTCTCAGTTCTGCCTTTCAGTTTCTCTCTTCCAGGAAGGAAAACATTCGAGAGAGCGAGAGAGCGAGCGAGCGAGCGAGGAGAGCGGCGGGAGGGCGGGGGGCGGGGGCGCCGGCCGCGGGTGGGAGGAGAGAGCGGGAGGCCGGCCGGGCTGCGCCCCGGGTCGCCGCGCCGCGCCGCGACCTGCAGACCCCGCCGCCGCGCTCGGCCCGGCTCCCACGCCCCCGCCGCCCCGCGCACCAACTCCGCGGCCGCCCCGCCCGCCCCGCGTGCTCGCAGACCCCTGGGGCGGCTGCCGGGAGAGATGCTGGAAGAAACTTCTTAAATGACCGCGTCCGGCTGGCCGTGGAGCGTTTCTGGGTAGGGGAGAGGAAAGGAAAGTGGAAAAAAACTGAGAACTTCCTGATCTCTCTCGCTGTGAGACATGTCTGAGACTCCTGCTCAGTGTAGCATTAAGGTAAAGATCTTCTCCCCCTCCCTCTCCGTGATCGGAAACCTTGAGCTGCACCGGCCAGGGCAGTCGTGCTGGGCGCTTCGGAGGGGCTGTTGCCGTCGCTCTGCTCGCAGTCAGTTATTTGGGGCGCCAGGGAAGGAGATGCAGCTCGCGGCCGCTGCTGTACCCTTTCGTGTAACCTTGCCGCCGAGCCCCCTGTCGGCTCCATCGCCCCCACCCCACCCCCTTTCTTTTTGACAATGAAATGCCGGTCACAATTGGTCAGGAGAAGCCCGAGTGGTCTCCAGAACTGTAAAACACCCCCGTAATTAGTGCGCTTAAAAAAAAAATTAATAAATAAATTAAAAAACCTGCTCCCTACTCCTACTCCCAACATGTGACCGAAATGTAACTTTTGTTTCCGAGGGTGGTCTCTGTAGAAAAAAAGTTCTTCAGCCCCCTTTGGGGTTGGAATCATTTCTTTTTTTAAGGACTCCCTGGATCTGATCTGATCAGAAAGGATTTACCCTCCTCTCCTCTGTTGGTAATTGCAAGCGCTTGTCGGAGAGACAGTCCTGGTGTCAGCTTTTCCTGGGCATTGCACAATGAATCAATCTCTCTCTTTCTCTCTCTCACCAAGGTGAATAAAGTTGCTGAATGGTTATTTTACTCGATGCATATGAAAGTTGAGCAATCCCAAAGTAGAAAACTCTGGTGATGCAGGGAGAGAGGGAATTATCTAAGTGACCAGGCAAAATGACCTTCCCTGTTTGACAGTGCGGAGAGGATATCCAAGAGTTGAAATCGCCCAGCTTTTTGGCCATGTTTTGCAGTATTGTAAATGCTGGATATTTGTTCTTGGTTTCCAGGTAGTTGTAGTTGTGTGTGTGCGTATCTGTCTACCTACCTACCTATCTAGGCTGGTGGTGCGGTGGTTTGTTGCTTCTCAGAAGTTGTAAAGTTTGCCTCAGTGAGGAGGCAGAATGATTTGTCCATCTCCTCCAATTATTTTTCCCATGGCTGCATTTCTTGTGCACTTTATCTATTTCACTGTTCCATCAGTACCCAGGTGGAAAAGCCTTCTGCTTCCGTGAGAGGCTGAAGCTGCTGAAGTTTGTTTGGTTTTGGTTTGGCCCATTTAGTGTGTGTGCATTGAGTGGACACTGCAGAAACAATGAACAAATAACCTGTTTTCTTCATCTGTGGGGAATTAGAAGAACCTGTCCTGTTTGAACACTGCTTTTCCATTAGGATCTGTTTAGAGGAAACACAATATTTTATCGTATTGGCTTACTAGGTTTTCATACTTATACTCAGATTTTAGTGTTTCTTATCAGGAAGTATTTTCATGGGTTTAAAGTAGGGCTAATGTGAACTGAAAAGGTGGGTTGGGTTTCTTTGTTTTTGCCTCACAAAAATGCCCAGTGGAACTTTCGGGCTTCTGTGTTTGTACATATCTGGGGGATAGCAATACTTCTGTGGTGGAGGGGGTGTCCGAGTAAAGAACTTAGGGTACTTTGCTACTTCAAAACCAATTTCTTTTGCTGTATAAATTAGACTCTCCAGCAAGTTCAGGAAAATCCTACAGCACAGATAATCTAATTTATTTGACACTTCATAATATAAACAGAGGTAACTAAATAATAGGTTATTAAATCCCGTAAATATCTCACCAGTAAATCTGACACCAGGAAAACCTGGGCCAACGATAGACAGCAGTTTTAGGGTGAAACAACAACAAAAAATCCTTTCTGTGACTTTTCTTGATACATCATCTTCTAAAGAGACTATTATCCCCACTATTCTGATGGGCTTATGTTTGTGTGTTGCCGGCAGAAGTGCTACCAAGTGGCTTGTGTCACTGTATTTTAGTGGGACTAGAGTGCAGCAGCCCCTTTCTATACCCACACTTACAGAACCAATCCTAAACCCTGACAAAACACTTTCTTAAATGTGACATGAAAATGGCAGCCATAGTTTGTTTATCGTTTCTTTCCTCATTACTTACCCTCTGAGTTCTTTTTAGGTGCCTCTTTTCATGACTCTGTATTTCTATATAATTCAAATTTAATGTTCTTCACTAGTAATAGAAGTATCTCTTTTATTTTGGATTGTTCTTTATGGAACAAGTATACAGACTTAATGACTTGCTTAGATTGTGTATCTGTTTCGGTGTGCGTATGTGAAGTGTACTTTTCCGAGGAGTTTGTTTAATTCACAATGTTCCAATAATAAGCGCTGGAGATCAAGGAGTGGGATTATTCCAGGTCATCTGAAAATGTTCTGGTGATGTGTGCAGTGTTTCCTTTAGTCCTTGGGATGTGGTACAGCGCAGAATAAAAATGTTTGCTGGTAACCCGCAAGCAAGTACTGGGGTTGCTTCTAGAGTCCAGTAAACAATAAACTTTTCTGTGGTGTGGAGAATGGATGTCAGAAGCCTTCAAGGATAAGCTGTTGAATCAGATGTGCTGGAGACATGTGACATGGAAGGCTTTCTCTGTGTGTGGAGAGATTTCCCTCACTCCTCTCTACTCCTGACACTTTTCTCACTTGCTCTCATTCCTTACAAGCAGCTGGTCAGCAGGCCGTGAGTTCCTCAGCAGCTGGGGTGATGGAGCACAGAGGAGCCTGACCAGAGGCAGACACAGAGGGAAGGACTTTGTTTACTTCTGAGCAGTGTCAGCCCTAATACAAAAGAGGAGTGTACCATTTAGGTGGAATTTGCAAGGTGAAAGTTTCTGAGTCAATCAGTGACACCTTTGTAAGCATCACTTATGTGGTGCTGGTTGCCAGTGAATGCCTGGTATTGGCTTTTATATTCCTCTTGTGCTTTCTAAGCATGTTCCCAGCACCTCGGGAAGTTAATATCAGACCCATGTTTTACTGCAGAAGACAGGTTGACTAGCTCAAGGTCACCTAAACTATCACTGAGCCCCACTTTCTCTGCATTGGGCTGCCTCATGTGTAGTGGCATTCTTCAAGAGAGGTTAAATGCTTCCACTTCTCACTATTTGGGTTTGTTTAAATGTAAGGACAGGGACAACTAACTACATAAAAAGTTCAGTGATTTTTTTTTTTTCCTCCGAGGATTGAATGGCTGACTGTGTTGGTCACAGGAGGAAGGAAGAGGCTGACTTTTCCATCATCAGCCTTCACCTTCAAGTCACCTGTTCAGTTTTAAGTTCAGCCAAGTTGCAGCGGAAAGTAGTTATGGCCCAGTAGACACAGCTCTCTGTAAGGCTTGGCACAGCTCTTTAGTTGGGGAGGGCTATCCAGAAAACAAAACCATATCATATAACTTCCCTGGTCCCCCCTTCCCTGCCCTCTGTACTGGTTGGCTTTCTTAGCAGACGAAATCTCTTTTTATTTCGCTGCTAACTGGGAGGATCTCTGGGTTTCCCCTGTTGGACTCTGAGCTCCTTGAGTTTAGTGGTGATTAACTTTGTGTCCTAGTACCTATTTTGACCGCAAGCACAGAAATGTTTCTCAGTACTGTTTGCTGACTTGAAGAACGGCATGGGACACGATCATTGCCCTTTCCTTTGTCTGTCCCTGTGCACCTCGGGGAGACTTAACACGTTCATCTACTAGTTTGCACGCAATAGTTAATGGGGCGTCTACAGCACTCCCTGGGTGTCTGTTCAAAAATTATCATCAGTAGAATTTTGGTATAATAGTAATGTTTTATGATTTTGATAAAAATTTTAAAAACTGCTTTTGTATCTAAACAGACCAAAAAAAAAGGAATTGAATTAAAGATATAGCAAAGGGACTTAAGGAAGGACTTTAGAAGATTCAGGTTAGCAGGCTTCTATGTTTTCCCCAGATTCAATTGAATCAGGGGACTTTTAGACTTTCAGAGCTGAAAGACCTTAGCGATCACCTGGGCCAGCGTCCTATTTTTATAGAGAGGAGGTCCAGAGAGCTAAATGGTTTGCTTCAGCTGACCGGTGACTGAGCCAGGTTTACAGCCTCACAGGCCTCTTGGTTCTCAGCCCTATAAAAGGCCAAGGAAATTCGATACAATAGGTCGCACTCTCTCTGGCACTTCCTAGCTTGGTCCATTTTAATCACAAGCCAGCTGGTATGAGGGCACCGAGGTATGTGCCAAGGAAGATGGTGTGTGGTGGGAACATTGGGCCGAGAGGGTATATTGTTAGATGTGAGAAGAGGAAGGAGTAGGAGTAGGGGATGAGGGAAGAAGGGCTTGATGGACTTGTGTTTGCAGCATTTGAGCAATAATTTTTTTTTTTTTATTATGGTACAAAACACATAACATTAAATTTACCATCTTAACCATTTTTAAGTGTACAGTTCAGTAGTGTTAAGTATATTCACATTGTTGTGCAACAGATCTCTAGAACTTTTTCATCTTGCAACACTGAAATTTATACCCAACAAACATTAATTTCCCTTCCTTTTCTCCCAGCCATTGGTAACCACCTTTTTTCTTTTCTGTTTCTATGATTTTGACTACTTTAGATACTTCTTATGAGTGGAATCATACATTATTTTTATTTCCCATAATATCCTTGAGACTCATCAGTGTTGTAGCATACGACAGGGTTTCCTTTTTTTTTTTTTTTTAAGGCTACACAATATTCAAATTGTATTATACATTCATCTGCTGATGGACATTGGTTTACTTCCATCTCGTGATGTGTTCTTTGGTGAACAAGATTGTGCAAATATCTCTTCGAGATCCTGTTTTGAGGTCTTTGGATATATACCCAAAGATGGGATGGGTGGGAGGCGACAATACTTTTTTCAGTGTGTAAGGGACTGGTACTTCTGCTTTGAGCTGAGGGCAATGGGCCTGTTAGGACCTTTTCTGAGGAATCCTTGAGTGGACCAGAGGCTCTTTTATCCAGGGGCAGCCGACCTTGCACTTCAATGTATGTGTGGTGAGCTCCCTGTTTCAAACAGTATCAGCTAAAAACGTGGCAGCTTGTCCTAGGGAAGTAGCTCACATGCTTAGCATAGACAAGTCAAGGGTAAAAAATGCCCCAAATGGGGGCACCAGAGGAAGGTAGAAATAAACCAAATTCTATAAATCTGGGTTGAGCTGCATTTATACCTAGGACGGTTGGGGGCAAGAGGGCAACAGGTTGTTGGGACTAACTTGAAGAGCTGTTGCATTTTATTACTGATTTTCCAAAGTTGCCCTTTGGTGTGGATCTCCCAGCTTGAGTGAATCGGTGTCAAATGAGGCCCCCTAGGGTATGGGGTATACAAGTGACATATTTTTCTCTGTGAATGCTATTTTAGAAAGAACACTGGAGTTTGTTTTCTGGCGGAGTCCTTCGCAGCTCTATTTGTTGTTAGACATGTGTAAGAATCCAATCTCTGTGTGCATTTGTTGAACAGAATGAAGGTGAGAGTACTCAGATTTCCCAGGCCAGAGGGGGCCCAGCCTAAAGACTGTGCACTGCCAAACCTAGTATTTGGGGAGAAAAACACTAGACTAAATTAGTGAGAAATTAGAATTATAGACTGTTACCAAACAAACACGGTTTTTAAATTGATTTTTGAATATACAGGCACGCAACCAATAAAATGTTGCCTCCTGGGGCATCTCAGGGTGGATGTCGGTGAATAGGCAAAAATGACTTGTGTGGTCTGTGGGTTAGAAACAAGTGCTACTGTGTTTCAAACTGTTCCTTCAATGTCAGAATATTACCACAGATATATTATTTGCTTGATAACCCTTTCTTCTTAGATTGTGAAAATACGCAGTTCAGCCCGGTCTTTGTCTAAATGAGCTGGAATTTTTGGAGTATGGGCAGGGAAGGGGGGCTGGCTAAGGAAAGCATTAGCCTGTGTTTGTTAGGTGTGGACTTCCAGATGAGCATAACTGCTCACTCAGTCCTGTGGACCATGCTCATGGAAAACCGTAAGACTCTTGCATTTTTGGAGCTTTATAAATTCTAGGTAATTAAAGGTGTCTGTGTGCTGTTTTAGTGGTCATTGTTTCTACAGTTCCTCCTTTCCTCCTCCTTCATCATCATCATCATCATCATCACCCCCATCATTTAGTGAATGGTCCTTGCGTTAAGTGTTTTATTACATTATCTCTCATTTACTCTTAACAACTCTCTCGGATGCATTTTTTTTCTTCCCATTTTACAAATGAGGAACCTGAAGCCCAGAGCCCTTAAGCGATGTATCGGTTTGAGATCTCACAGGCTGTACCTGGTGATGGTAGAGCCAGAATCTACATCATGGGACTGCCGTTCCAAAGCATTTTCCACGACACCGTTGTCCAGTACAGCCATTTTTTATGAAGAAAATCAGGAAAGTAAGAGGCATGGAGCAATGGTGGGGTTTCACATAAGCCAGGCTGACAGGCAGGAACAGAGTGGGGTGGGGTGGGGGGAGTTTTCCTGAAGTCCTGACTGTTGTTCCCTCTCTGGTCTCCTCTGAAGAGGGTTGTTCTACCCATTCCTGTCATAGTAAGGATAGCCAGGTGATCACGCCATGCCACCTACCTTGGAACAAATGTTCAGATCTTTTATTTTTATTCCAATCCGATGTTCTCTAGTCGTATTTTGTCTTTCAGTGGGCTTCATTGAGGCCCTTCATGTTTTTCTTAGAAACCTCTTTTTTTCCTCTCTGCCTGTCTCTTCTTCCCTCCAGTGCTGAATTCCTCCTTCCTCAGGTGGGTGACAGATGAGGCTATGTTCTCTCATCCTGTTCAGCTCGGGGATAAACACCTTACTGTATCAGTTTCCTCTCTGTCCACAACTGTTTTTTCCCTTTAAAACTCTAAGCAATCCATGAACACAAAGTTGCTGTGTTGTTGTTTTTTTTTTAAACTATCTTTCATGTGCATCTTTATAACTGTGATTTCTAGGAATCTATTTGAAAGTCTTTTCAGGTGTTCCCTGACTGTCCCCTACTACCAAAGGGATACTCTTTTTCCTCTCACCTGATACTGTGACCATAATGGTCTTGTTTTAATTTACTTGAATGAAGAGAGAATTTTGGCTTTACTTCATAAATTTCTGGATTCGAACAGCTATAATGAAGCATGTTTTCAGAGCAGACACAGAGAAGGAAGCAGAGAGAGAGATGTGTTGTGGAGGTAATAAGAGTGGATTGAGAGACATAACCCAAATTTCTCATGGAACAGATGAGGAAACTAAGCCCCGTGGCTTTTATTTTATTTATCTATTTATTTATTATTTTAAAAATCAGATTTATTGAGGTGACATTGGTTTGCAAAACCATACAGGTTTCAAGTGTAAAACTCAATAGAACATCATCTGCCCACTGCATGGTGCGCCCATCGCCCCAAACAAAGTCTCTTTCCGTCCTGCCCCCCCCCCCACCTTTGCCCACCTTGTGGCTTTTAAATAGCATGCCTGAGGTCACATTGTTCATTGTGCCTGAGCCAGAGTCCGAATCAGGTATGCTGCCCTCGGGCCAGGTCCCTCTAACAGTGTGGCTGAGGAAACTGGATAACACACGACAAGAATTCTGAAAGCCTAGCTTCATTGCGTGGACACATGTACAGCAAGTTAAACCCCTCCGTATGGCACCACACAATGGCTGATGATATTAATGATCCTAATTATGACATCCAGTTAAAGACAAACTTTAAATTATGAGATTTAGGAAGTGAGGAAATAATGTAATGCATTTTGGAAAGCTCTCCACCGAAAATGGTTGGCATAAAATAAGATTAAGTTTCAAAAGGCTACACTTGAGTTGTCTGGATGAAAGATTTATGAAAAAAACTTGACTCCCCAGTGAAGTCAGGAAAGAGCTGTCCAGTAAATCTGTGCGCTCACCAGACCTTGTGTTCTCCTCGGGGGAGTGTTCCCTTGGTATGTGGGAGTCAGACCTAGGGAAAACGATCTCATTTCCTGAATGACCTGAAAAGGATGCTTCGCCCTGCCGGTGTGAGCGCTGTGGGTGAGTGTGCTAGCACGTTGATGTAATTGCTTCCACAATGGAGTGCCAATCCCGTCTACTTCAGATTTTGATTCGTATTTTATTCTGTTTGATGTTGTTCTTTAGTTCTTATCTGTTAAGTCCGTTTCCCGTAAGGAGATTGTATGCTGCTGAGAAGAGGCGTCCGGTCATGGTCATACTGTGGAATGCTGCTGGGGGAAGAGCACAGACACCAGAGTAGACACAACTGAGTGTGAATTCTGGTTCTTGAACTTGAAATTGTTCATCTTCATCTTGAGCCTGGCCTCTCATCTGAAGTGGCGATAAAAAGACCCATCTCTTAGGGCTGTTGGGATATAGAAATTCTCTAGTCCAGTGCCTTACAATGTTTTAAAAAAAGTTATTTCTTCTTCCTCTTTATAATCCTCCATATCGTATGGATCTAGAAGGGCCTAGAGATGTTCTAGTCCTTGACCTACATTATACGGTTGAGAATACGGAGGCCAGAGATGTTAACAGTCTTGTTCAAGTTCACATGGCTGGTTCATGGCCCTGCCTGGACTACAATCTAGGCCTCTCACATTGGCTGACTCCCAGCAAGGGCGCCTGTCAGTGTCCCACTGAGTTTCTCATAGGGCTGGGGTCATTCAGTCAGTGCTCAGAAAAGCTCTTATTCTAACTTTAATTGAATACTCGCCTCAACAGCAGGAGAGACGAGCCAACTGCAATTACAGGATAATAAATGCCTTTTGCATCTTACAGTAAAGTTTTGAGGGAATGGTTAGTATGGTTCTGAATAACTTTCCAGAGATGAAAGAAAAGGAAAAAAAACCTAAGCCTGGAAGTACTGTGCAGTGACTCTAACTAGCGTTATTACTCAGCACTCAAGTATTCGAACCTATTCAGGGATCTGCTTGTTCGTACAGTTGCTTATTATTTGCGACTGGGGCGAGTCTTGAAAGGGAGCATCCATTCTTCAGTCTGCTTTTGTTTAACAGGCGGTCCCATGTCTGTCTGACCACAGAACAGACACTGTTTGCTGTGGGGCAGTGAATTTCCAGTCTCAAGAGCGGGGAATAGATGGCTCTCAGTGGAAGTTTATACAGAAGAGTTGGAAAAAGCCAAATTTGTTACTTTGGGGGCATGCGGGAACCTTCGTTTTTGGTAGATGTTAAGGGACTGAAGTATCTGTTTTGCTGGGGATTTAAAATGCATTCCTGAATTTTCCTTTGTATATACACGTTAAATGAGAAGGTGAAATATAGATTGGAAAATGACCCTTTTTGAGGAATAGTGGAAAGAATGTTAGCTGCTTCTTCCGCCAACCCCGTGAAAGCAGGTGTGGATGAGAAGAGCGAGCCATTGAGGTTTAGGGAGACACTGTCCCTCTGCATTCCTCCTGGAAAACACAATGACAGTTTGTGATTTCTTCTCATCTGCCTTGTACCCTTTCCAGTGGCTTATGATGGGCCCGTGTAACTGTCTTTCTGAAGACTTATCTGTAGAATGAGGTCAATAATCCTGCTTCACTCACAACCCCTCTACTTGAGGAAGCAGAAACCAAAGATGAGATGCTGACTGTAAAGTATTTCCTGGAAGAAATGAGCTACAGATAGAAATCAGCCTTGTAATTTAAAAAATCCAGCCCCAAAGAGCAGACTCTTTGTCTCTGAAGCTGCCTGTTTCCCTATCACTGCCCCTTGTTCCCCATGGGAGTGTGGGTCTCAGTGTGGCCACTGTGGCCCGGCTGGGAGCTGAAAGAGGGAGGGCTCAGATGGCCGCCTGGCTGTGGGTGTGGTTAGGAACAGTGCTGGCGTCTCTAATGAAGAACCCAGGTCAAGAGACAATTTAGAATTAGTGTTATTCCAGCCTAATGATGAATACTTGGATAAATAGATCCACACTGGAGTGGGCAAGAAGAAATGTAATAGACTTTATAAAAAGGGGAATGGGAGTTTGCTCTGCTCTTTTATGGACTTTGAAGAGTTCAGACAAGGAAGGCAACTTCTCCACATTCTTCATGGTTGCTTCTAGACCATTTGTCTTCTTTCCCAGACTACCCTTGACCGGTCAGTCAGACTCCTGCCAGAGCAAACCAGACTGTAGTGTCTCCTAATTCAGCCATATGGACCAGCTACGTATTTTTGTGTGTAGATTTGTGATCACAGGCCTGGTACCCAAAGGGATAGAAGGGAGTTCTCTTTTCTTTGGGCCTCTTTGTGCTCCTGCCCAACTTCCTGCCACAGAGTTGGCACACCTGGTATTGGGAAATGGAAAATTTTAAGGATTGGACCCCTGGTGTGTTTTGTAGCTGCTGTGTCCTTCTTTTGACTTGAGATCTGGGAGATTTTGAAAATCTGTGTCATGAGTTTGTTCACTTGGCTGGTGCCTTGCAGTGTTGATACCCGGGGCTCTCCTGACTCACAAGTCCTGACAGTAATGGCCAGTGACGGGGAGGGACAGCAGGTCAGGAGTCACTCTCCCTTTGCTCCCTTTGATCTGATCTATATTCGAAGTGAGGTGAGCCAGGTGGGAGAGCTGTCATTTTGGGAATGAAGTCTGAGTAGCGTAGATTCCCTAAGGCTGGGTAAGTCTCCTCTTCCCCGCGCTGTGGAGACCTGAATGACCCGATTTGGCTGACTACGTCTCAAATCCCCTGGACAGCTGCCAGCTCCTTACTTGACTCTGTGCCACTTAGTGCTTCCCTTAGTCTGCTGACTCGAAGACTCTAGGGTGAAAATAGAGACCATACCAGTTGGAAAGGGAAGAGTCTGTACCCTCCGAGAACCAGAGAAACAAAGGCTCGCTTTCTGAGTTTTGCACTCTGCTCCTTCGTGCCCGTGCGGCTCTGTGCCTCTGGCAGGGTGTGACTTCCATGGTGAGGGTGCACTGCTGTGCAGTCAGCGGTCGGTCAGCTGTAGGTCAGACACAGCTTTTGAACACGATGGCATCCAGGGGGAATGTTGGCGAGCACAGGAGGGCTGGAGTGATGATCCTCTAATCGTTTTCAGCGTGCTGTGAAGGTATCTCACTTTCACCCAGACAGGCAGGGCAATGGGCAAAGGGACCTAGTGTTCGGTTACATCTCAAGTAGGGCACCTATTAGTGTACCCATCTTCCATGTTCCCACCCTTCCTGGCACCTTGGTTTTTCTAAGCTACCTACCCTAGAAAATGAACAAGGAGGCACTGACGGCAATGGCAGGATATTTATTTATTGTTTTCTGGGTGCAGGGCAGTGTACTGTGCTTGGAGATATGTGGGATAAGGCCTCAGAAGGGAAAGAACCTTAAAAATACAAGAAGGAAAAAGGGCACAGAGCCATGCGGGCCCCACTGGAAGGCATTGTTATTCCAGCAAAGAGGGAGGAGGGGGCCCCAGGGGCACAGTCACTGTTCACGTGAGCTGGTTCTTCTGAGAATTTGTCAGTCTTGAGTATTTTGGTGAAATGGCCGAATGGAGCTTCTCTCATGTGGGGGGAAGGCCTGTGTGCCCTTGTGCTTAGCCATCGTGTGGAGCAGTCCGATTTCAGGGAGAGGTGGCTCTGTGTACATTTCCATCTCAGCTGTGGCATTTGAAGGTTTACAGTGGAGGAGCTGTGGGTGGATGACAGTGTAGTCCTCTTGCCTCTTGGTTCCTTTATATCTAGGTTATAGGTGAGAGTGAGTTCATAACACGTCCTGTTTCTTATTTGGATACGTTTTAGGATGACGTGCGAGCCCTGGCCGGTTTGGCTCAGTGGTTAGAGCATCGGCCTGCAGTCCAGAGAGACCCGGGTTCGGTTCCCGCTGAGGGCATGTACTTCGGTTGTAGTTTGTCCCTGGCCCTGGTTGGTTGTGCGGGTGGCGGCCACTCGATGGGTCCCTTTCACGTTGATGTTTCTCTCTCTCCCTCCCACTCTATCTGAACAAAAAATGAAAAAATATCCTCGGGTGAGCATAAAAAAAAAAAAAAAAAAAGGATGACGTGCGAAACCTAGGACAAATCTAGTTACTCTGCCTCGATGCAGGTGTTTGTGGACCGCCGGGCTAAGGCCAAAGGGGACAGGATTCACTTCACAGCTCTGGCCCCCAGATGGGTGTCTGTGATTCTTTTGGAGTCTTGCATTCTTAGGGTTTTCTTCTCTAATCCTTTTGGAACTCCAAGTGAGGCCTGCGTTGACAGGATTCTGCTACTGGGGGAGGTTCTGGCTGCATCTCCTCCAGGCGGGGTGAGGCGCATGTTCGTCCACCCGGCTGCACATGGGGCAGTTGACCAGGAGGAGCGCCTCAGGGGTTTCTGGTGTACTGTTAGCCAGAAAGGCCGCCTTTCTGCTGGTCTTAGTGTCCCCAGGGCACAAATGTTGCGCTTTGGGGGAAATTTCACAGTTTCAGGTTCACTCTTTGACTGCCTTTGCATTCGTGGCCTCATAAGTGATCGAAAGATCGCTCTACACTCCAAAGCAAGAAAGGAGCTTCTTCAGGTCAGGGAAAGGTTCCTCGGTACTTACTGAAGGCTGAATCTTACGAATCAACACTGAGGGTTCAAATTAGCACGTTCTAGGGAGAACAGTGAGAGGGTTGCTGACACCATGCCTTTATGTGCTATTTTTGGTTTTAGTCAGGACTATAAGACATGACATGTGCTTTCTTGGGCATCATTCTGCTTTTATTCCAAGGGTTTGTTCTTGTGACTCTGTTTGCATATATGCCCATATATGGCATGCTCACGGGATCATAAGTCACAGAAATGATGGTATAATCTGATTTCCAGCTTCCAGAGTGAAAGATTGCACAAAACCCAGCTTTGTGGCAAAGAAACCTTACATATATATCTTCTTGGAGGGTTGGCTGTCTGATGGGCTGTAAATGGACTGTCAAATAGCCATGTGAGGGGCTGTTAACAAGCTGTTTCTAAGAGCATCTCCCTGGTCTGGTCTGGGAAGGCAGTGTGGACATATTGCAGCTACGAAATCGTTTACTTGTGGTGTTTATATGTTGGTAGCTTATGTGTGTGTGTATCTGCAGTGGTCAATGAACTGAAAAGATCATTTTAAATGTTTATTTGCTCCTGTAGTAGTATCCGTATTCTACATTGGGTTATATTCTGTTTTTTTTTTGTTTTGTTTTGTTTTTTTTTTTTAAAGCTGGCTTAAGTGAAGAGGTGTTTGGTCAGTCAGCCACAGGGCATACATCAACCTAACTTCAAAAAGCTTCAGTATGCTCATGATGGTGTCCTAAGTGTATAATAGATGCTTTAAGGATTTAGAATACTTGGATGAATAAGTAATCACCTCCCCATAAGCAAGGTAGCATTCAGATTCCCAAGTTCAGCAAAGCAGGGCTCCTATTATGTGTCTAATGTAACTTGAACTTCTTTTCACATTCGGGTGATATAGCTGGAAATTGGTTCATACCAGTTTCTGCTGCTATTGGATTTTAATGAGAACTCTTTCTTGTATCTGGGATGCCATGCTTCTACTGTGTTCACAGCTGCTGTGTTAAAAAAAACAGGTGTCTCTTATAATCCTCTGACTGGATCAGTTTGCCAGCTTGGCAAGGCCTTATTATCATTGTTTTCATTTATTTATTTTGTCCCACCTAGGTCAGATACTGTCAGCTATTTCTGGTAGAGGTTTCTGTTAAAGAATCCATCTAAGAGTCTTATACCATAAAGATAGAGCTAAATAAAACTGTTCAGGACACAAATCACAGGGGGAGAATAGCCAAAAGAAGGAGAGTAAATGAATAGTTCTGCCAAGTCACCTCTCTGTCATTCTTCAAAGGCCAACTTAAAACCAGCACTGCCACAGAAGCCATCTCGGACTAAAGAGAGGGAGTGATGACCCTTCTCTGGTCCATGGTGCACTAATAGACTCATCCACTGTTGCTTCTTTAGGCTACTGGATTGGAAGCTTCTGGGGGGCAGATGTACTATCTCCGTGGGTCTGCAAGGCTACCCGGTGCCATGCTCCACACCCCATATCTTTTACGCTATTCTTTCTTCTCCATCCTGACTAGCACTTTCTTCCTTCTGGCCCCAGCCTCTTCAGCTATCTCTCATCTGATCGTCTTACCTTCACTCATGCACCTTCCAATCCAACCCAGCATGATTCTTTGCAAATAAAACTTTGTCTCACCAGTTTCTTTCAGACACTACAGTTCAGGATAAAACCCAGCTCTTTATCGTGGCATGCAAGGCCCTGTACAGTCTGCCGTTCTAGAATTATCTCCAACCTCCCTCTCTATGTTATGGTCCAACCAACAACCTGCTCTTCTCCTAAACCACATAATGAACTTTTATGCCTGGATTCTTCCCCTGATCCCTTTTCTGCTCTGTAGCCAGTTTGCCATCTGAAGCTGGCCTTGTTGCTGACAGGCATAGTGTTGAACATGCCTTTGTTATTTGCAATGATCCTGGTATAGTTTACTTGTTTATCATCCTCTAACTAGAATGAAAGTCCACTGAGAGCAGGAGTCTGATGGGTTCGTTTTTCTGTTTCCAGTGTCCAACACAGTGCCTGGCACAGAGATTGTCCAATGTATGTTAGTTGAGTAGAAGTTTTTAAATCAGCAAGTATTTATTAAGCTTCTAGTGTGATCTCAGAGGGTGCTAGGCTCTATGATACACAGGAAAAGTGTAAGATAAAGACCTCATACAGTTGAAACCCTGAACAAATGCCCCTGGAAGGTAGAGGAAGGAAGAAAGGTAGAGACCTCATTTTTGTTGCTGTGTCAGAACCGCATGGCAGGGCTGACCGCACTGCCACCCCAACGCTGGGGTGCTTCTGTGAGACCTAAGCACTGAATAGACATGTGCACACACAGCACCCATTCATTCTTTACCACCTGATTGCCCACCTTCCAGAGAGGAACTTAGAAAGCTGGAGAAAAGTCTTGAGAACCTTTAGGCCGGATGTGCAAGGAGAAGCATGGACAGCCCAAAATGAATGAACTTCATCACTTATCCATCCTTTTTTCTTGGCTTGGCTCAGGATGCCTCCTGGGTGAGGGAGAGAGAGCTGATGGCTTTGTTGCAGCCATGTGCAATCTTAACATTGCTTGCTGGGACACTCAGAGACCCAGTGCCTGTCACCACTGAGTGGGACTGCCAGTTGTTCCCCTACCTCATTCCTCTGCTAGCTGATTGGTAGAGATAACTCGCAAGAGCAGCACAGCTTCCTAAGCCTTCTGTGATGTCTGCAGTGGCCTTTCCAGGTCCATGATTGCCTTTCACATGGGTCAACTCTTTTCATCCGCCTCCTTCAAATTCCTTATCTACGATGATGATCTCTTTGGACCTCTTATTTCACTCCCAGTGTCTTGCCTGGGACTAAACCAGGGAGAATGACTGAGTGTACCGCAGGACCAGAAGCACCACTAAGTCATGTCTTATGGATGGTATGACAGCCTCAACATTTCTGTTTACAGAAAGAAGACAGCTCAGTGCTATTTGCTTGAAGAGGAGACTATTGGGAGAATGTATTAGGGTTATGAACAGTCTAAGTGTGAAATGGGCCAGTCAGGAGAAGTCAGGTGTTTTTAGATAGAAGCACCTGGACCTTTCTTTCACACAAGCCCAAATGGCTCCTTTTCTCCTTAGTCCTATTGCTGTCGACATAAAGTGGGGATTTGGGGCATTAGGGTATATGAAGTTTTAACTTCCTGAACCCAACAAGACCCGAGCAAGGGTTCTTTTACAGTTCCCCCTAAACTGACATCTGCCAGGTTTTCCTGGCCACCCGCCAAGGATTATCTTTCCCAGACCCACGCTGCAGCTGCCTGCCAGCCCTGCTGGCCTTGATGTCATCGTGGATGCAGGTGGGTCGTCCCCACGCTGCTCTACTCTAGGCCTTTCTGTCTTCTCAGGGGCCCAAGGTTGCCTCTCGGATAGGCTCCAACACGGGCTATGTGGAAATTGAGAGTTGTTACAGGAATGCTAATCTAAGCCACTTGGGGGAACATCGAAGCATAGGTCTGTGTGTCCCCAGGGAAAATGCACACTTATGAAGCTGCTAAGGTGGGGGTGGCTGCTAAGGGGGCGCCCTCAACTTGGACAGCACGCTGTTGTCAGTTTTCCTCCCGCTGTCACTGTCCTCTCCCAACCTCTCACTGCTGAGACTTGATATAGAGGCCATTTCCTTCCCCATCCACTTCCTCTCTCTTTCTTCTTGCCTTACCAGATGCAGTGGGAAGCCGACTGTTCGGTAACACGGGGGCTTGGCACTGATGGGACTTAGGGTTCCTGACAATTAGTCTATCACCATGTAATCTTGGGACTGCCCCCACTTGGTTGTGAGGAGTTAGGATCCTAGTTCTAGCAACCTGCCTAAGAACAAAATTTGAACCTTGATGACTCTGTTAGGGCTACCCGAGTGTTTTCACTTGAAGTTCCTTCAAAATTAACCTGCGGAGGAGAAAATTTCTTCATGTGCCATTGAAATGTAAATAGGAGTAGAATAGAATGTCCATGCAGCTGGGTGGGAGGGGCCCACATCCCCCCAGCAGAATTACCGTATTTTCCAAACCCTACGCTGTGATGTGTGATCTGATCAAGGACTTCTCCCTGTTCTTTATTTATATGGCAAACCTTACCAAACAAAAAAAAAAGTGTGCCGTTATATTTTAACAATTGCTTTTATTGGAAATAAAATTCCATGAGATTAGGGTTGTTGAGGAATAGTCTTGCTTCCAACCAGTCTTCCATTGCGGCGAAGGTGACACCCAGTGACCAAAGACACCACACCATAGGGCTTTTCTGAACGTCCTCCATTTTTCCGACCCGTGGCTGGTGTCGAAGAAGGACTCCTTAGTATATTTGCCTTTTTTCCTGGATAAAAGTTGCAAGGGCAGTTAAGCCTCATGCTTGAAGGCAGAATCTGATCACAAACTGTGACTGGGAAGAAATTTTCCCTCTGTGGTATTAGATTGCACAACTGCCCAGCCAGGTGTGCTACCTCTGTTAAACACACACACACACACACACACACACACACACACACAGCACACGCCTCCTCGCTGGCCACCTCCAGAGCAGCATGCGGGACCTCCTGGGCCAGCAGCCTAATCCCTTTGGCGGGTCCTGCACGCTAAGATGGAAGGCAGCTCCTGCCTTTGGCTGTGCTCCAGCTGTGCTGAGCTGAACTCGGGGCCATGTCTTCAGACCCTGCAACGCTTTGCAACTCTCCCTTTGCGGGAGATGTGACATTGGGTCTCAGTACATTCACACCTACACACCCATGCACACATATCTTGAAAGAATTTTTTGTAAACTCGCTTCCCCTTTCCTGAGCTTTACTTTAGTTCCCACACCGCATCAAACCCATATGCATTCCCAGAACATCAAAATGCTGTTCACAACCGAGAGGAGGATTCTGTAACAGAAGGCCCTCAGCTGCCACTCTCATCTTTGTGTTGTAAGTGACTTCGAAGTCTGATCTAGTAGAAATTGGGGTGGGCAGATGGGCTTTTCCTTTTCTTTTTATTCCCCCCCCCCCAGGGCTCTGCCTGTGCCACCTCTTGTGCAGCAGGATTATTACCAGCGATTCCCAGGCTCACCTGCCTGCTTTTCTTCCTTTGCATCTCTGTCTCCTGTGGTGCAGAACTTCCTCCTGTCTCTGTTATCAGCCTACTTAGCTTTACCATGCACTTCCCCACCTCTCTGTGGTTCTCTCCTCATCTTCCTGCAGTCTTTCTTTTCCTTTCACCTCTGGAAACTTATTTGGGGGAGCCTTTTCTTTCTTTATTAAAATAAAATCAATTTGTTTCTCCTTCAATTCATCATGTACTCATTCACGGTCCCTAACTAGAAACCATCGCACTCCAGCACCTAATATCTGGCTTGTGAACCTTTAAAACAGGATGTGCTGAAGTGCGTTCTCCAAAAAAACACACACTTGCTCTGGCCTCGGACTGTGGGCTCTGTACCCCAACCAACTGCCATGCGCTCATCTTCACACCATCTCTTACCTTTCTGTCTGCTTTTTTGATTCTACCCCAGTCACATTCCTTCCCCAAATAACTGTTTTAGGACTTCATGGTTCACCTTGGTTTGTTCATTTTGTACTTTATTGTTTCCTTTTAACCTTTAGGTTTTTCTTGTCCTTTGGGGTGCAGTGATATTCCTGTTAACTAAGGGTTATACTAATTTTTATTACATAAATGTGCTAAGTGGACGTAATAGTATTTGGTACTTATATGAAGTATGCCTGTCGGAAATAGGGGAAGGAAAGTCAATTTTTGGCAGCTTTTAATATAGCAATACTTCCAATGTGTAATACTTGAGAAATTGTTCATGTGATTGTTATAGTGGAAAAGCTTTCAAGTTAGTCTTTTCTTTAGATTTATGTAGTTCTCATTCAGTCTGGGTAAGCAGCCCAGGTTAAATGGATGATTTCTTCAGGTAGTGGCCTTAGACATTTTTATAATTATGGCTTTAATTTCAACAACTAATAATTGATTTCTGTATGTTAAGACTTCTAATGTTTATGATATGTTACTGTGCAATATTAGCCTATTGGTAATTTTCTCATTTTATAGGAGAGTTTATGTGTGCTGTACTGTATGTAAGTAGTGAAATTGCATTTCTTTAGGCTTTCCTATTCAGACTTTTACTGAAATAGCTATATTCTTTGACCCTTTATTACTACCCACGTGTAAGATTTTTCTGTATAAGGGTAGTTTCATCCTGTTTACAATATACCCTGTTCTGGGAATAGATGGAGAGAGTTGAGGGAATTCTGTTTGAGTCATACCCCACCAAAGAGCAACATCATTTAGGAATGAGAGCAGAGAAGTTCCCACTCTTCTAAAAATAATGGGGAGAGGATCTGGGAGGTGGCTTATGGGATCAGTTGCAAGACCTGGCCAACCATACATACGAATTCCCTCTTTGTAAATGAGAAGTCGCCTTTAATAGCTTTTATATGGTCAAGTGAGTAGGTGAAATGTTATGCCACCGAAAGCATGACATTTCTGAAGGTATTACACCTTGAAACTTGCCTTTTAGGCTTCTAAACATGTTCTTTTCAGGATTTTAATCATTTAAAAAAATTTTTTATTAATTAATTTATTTTTGTTACAGATGTTCCCCCCCCACACACACAGACACTCTCCTCCCTATCCCCACTCCCCCCCACCCTCCCAAGCATTGTTGTCTGTGTCTGTATGCATACATGCATATAAGTTCTTTAGTTTATCTCATCCCTCCCCCCACCGCCCCCCTCTCCTCTGAGGTTGTCAGTCTGAACCATACTCCTTTCTGTGTCTCTGGGTCTGTTTTGTTCATCAGTTTATTTTGTTCATTATATTCCACAAATAAGTGAGATCATGTGGTATTTGTCTTTCTCTGATTGGCTTTTTTTGCTTAGCATAATACTCTCCAGGTCCCTCCATGTCATCTCAAAGGAAATCATTTCTTATAAAATGAAGAGTCACTAACATTTTATTAAAACCATGTAGACTTTCAGGAGTGGGCTAGGTGGAGGGAGCAGGGACTGTGGGTTGCTCTTGCTTTTCCTTATGATTTTGCTGTGAAGAAGTGATGGGAACAGTCAGAACCTTACAGGTTATTGTGTGTTTCTCCCTCCTAGGACACGGACTCTCTTCCCTTGACTTGCATCCCTGCGGTTCTGTAGAGGAGGAGAGGAGAGAGCTGCTGATTTTTCTCGAACTCAGTGTTAGCCTTCACACCAGTTCCAAAACAATGAGGACTTCATCAACTCAGCTTGGGTTTACTGGCTGGGATAGAAAATTGGGATTCCAACTCAAGACTGCTGCTATAGCCTGAGTTACTTAGGAGGGGCCCGAGCTGGAAACTTGGTTTCTTTGACTCGTTCATGAAAGCCAGGTGTGCTGTACAGGGCTCTGGGTCTCTGTCCTACTGATAAAGGGTCAGAACCAGCAGCATCATGATGTCTAGCCCATCGGTTGTGACTGCTGCACACTTGTAATTCAGAAGATAGTCATTAGAGTAACAGAATTTAGACATTTACAGCTCCAGTTTTGAGGAATTTCAGACTAAGGCCCAAACTGGAACCTGGGTTTTCTGACTCCCAGCCAGCTTGCTGATTTTTGACTCAGTATTTGGTTACTTTTGGCTGTATTTTCAAAGTAATAGGTAAGTTCAAGTTAAATCCCTCTAATTTGTTGGATTTTTATTTTTTTAAATCAAACAAGTGAACTGAGTGAACATATCTGCTTTTCAACCAGGTGTTTTTTGTTCATGTGAAGAAAACCACAAACTCAGAAGGTCTTCAGTGCTTTATGTTTGTCTTTTTTTGAAAACTCAAGATGAGTTAAGGATGGGGGAGTAGGAAATAGACCATACACATAACACACCACTGGCCCCCCATCTCATCACCTGCCCTCTTTTTGGGTGTTTCAGAGGTCATTTTAAGGTGAGAGGTTAGTTCTGGCCCCCTGACTTTCTGGTAAAAAAACGGATTGTAAGGTTTTTATTTTACAATGTACTTTAACTGAAAAGGAACCAACTTCCAACCCAAAGTGAATCGTTTCCGAGATCCTATTAAACAGCGAATGCCCTGAAAACCAGTATATGAAAATGCTTTTGTAGGAGGAGCTCAAAGCATTTCATCCTCCAAATAAAATCTATCTGCTTGCACTTAGATTGTTCAAAGGCAGATGGTAGGCAATTGAAACCAAGAAGCAAGCTGGCAAAAGGAAAAATAAAACCACAAATATCTGTACATGAAGGTGATCTACGCTCTTGCCAGACCCCCTCCTAACTTCGTTAACACAGCAGTATAGCAATTAAGTAACATGGGAACTCAGATTCATATGGCTGATACAATTGTCCTCTGTTAATGGGGTGAAACAAAGCTTGCCTATAATATACAGTGCTGTTCACCAAAATGCGGAGCTAAAGGAGAGTGGAGAGGGAATAAGCAGGATAGCCCATAAAGCATGCTACCATAGCAGACAGCGCCTTATTGAAATCTCACTGACCCTCGCCACATGTTAACTGTGGGGTCCCAGTATGAAATGTTGGCTATTACAGAGTTGCTGTGTCTTAGGAAAGGGACCAGTCAGCAATAGTGAGCTTCAGGTGGGGAGTAAAATGTCCTCGGGGTGAGGGGCGGAAGGTGGTAAGCAGATTCACTCAGAACACTGGTGGAGTCCATGGCTGTTGCTTTGCAGGGAGCCCCGAATTAGCCAGGGACAGAAGGTATTGCCATGTTACTGCTGGGGAAGCCTGTGTGATGTGAACGCCCTCTCCATTCCCTCGGCCTTTTCACCAGCCGGAGGACTCTCCAGACTTTACAGTTTGGCACTCTCACTGACTTTGAACTTGAACAGTCAGTGACAGAAGGGAAAGGGAGCTGGGAGTGTGTGTCTGCTCCCTCAGCAGGCCTATGTGGCTGTGATGGTGCCAGGCTGGGGTGTTCCGAGGGTGTGCGCAGGAGAGGGTGTCGGTCCAGGCTGCGGAAGGGGCGGCTTTCTGCGCAGGAGGGCGTGGCGAGTGAGGAGGGATGTGGTGGGCAGGATGTGAGGGGAGCTGAGGGTGCTGAGAAACAACGTGGGGATGTCTGTGAGAGAGAGGTCTAGGTGGCTGTGGAGAGGGGTCTGTTGGGGAAGGGTAGCTCATGCTGGCAACGATGAATACACACATTCCTTCAACAATCAATATTTTTCCACCCCAGCCCTTCCAATTTTAAAGTTGTAGTTACCCCAAACACATCAGTTTATCTCTTCATAAGAGAGCGTGCCTCATTTTATTGCCATCGACCATTTTTAGTTGTTTCTTGCCTATGGTCCCGTATTTGCTTCTGGACAGATCATGCCAGTGGCTATTGTTAGAATGATCTTTTTCCTTTTTCCCAGCCCAGTCAGCTGCTGTCCCATAGCCTCCAGCCTGGGAGTTGGCAGCGATTCCCGACTGTTGTGAGTGCACTTCAGTAATGAAACTAAGGACGGAATGGCCACGCTGTGGAATTGGGTTGACGCAGGTGTCGTGTTTATCCCTCTGCCAATGCAAATCTGTCCCAGAGAATTTTTCCATACTCATGAAGAATGGCCTCTGTGCCCCCTTCCCCTAAAAGGTACATGGTAACCGTTCTGCGTACTTAGTTGGTGTTTACCTTGGGGCTGGGCAGGGACAATGCTCGGAATCCAGCAAACAATAAAGAGCGTGTGCTCGCGTGGCCAGATCATTAGCTTCCTTCCTTTTTCGCCTGATTTTTGGGAAGTCCTTGCTTGTTCGTTCCATAGGCCAGGGGACATAGCCATATACAGTGCCAGAGGATGTTCAAATGGGCGTGTGGAGGAAGAGGGAAAGCAGGAATTCTGGGCCGGAGAGCAAATGGCCAGCCGGTGACCTAGGAAGGGACACTCAGGCTTTCAAAGTGAAAAAATAGTAATATTTTCTTTCATGCGTGGTTTTCATTAAGTGATACCACAGCTCCAAGTTGGCGAGTTCCAAAGCGGTCATAGAGTGCCTGCCTGCAAGGGTTTACAATCCAAAGAGGAGACAGTATTTTTAATGTAATAACGACTTGCAGAAAACAGCCAGAGAAAATGGGAACACCCTTTGGCTTGGCACCTTCTGCCGCCCTGCTAACGTGTGTGCTGTGGCTCAGGGCCTAGGGGACTTTTTTAGGTTTGTTTTCAGTGTTTTCACCATGATGACCTGGTTGCTCAACCCTGCATTTGGAAGCCAGCTGCTTCCTGCTCCTCTTTTCCAGGAGAGCATGAATGTCCATCTCCCGGAGTGATGATGGACTCGAGGGGGTGGGAGGGAGACAGCTTGGCTGTCATTGCTTCGTTGTCCTCCAGTAGTCAAGGGACCAGGCCCCAGTGGCTGTGTCCCTGCCTCACTAAGCGTGGCAGAGAACCTGGTGGTAATCTGATGAGGGTCGTAGCCTTCCTAGTGTTGGAGGGAAGCCCCAGCCCCCACTCAACACGTATTGAAGGCACTGATTGCATTTTGGGCCGTGTAGGTACAGCTGGGCCTTCATTCAGTTCCTCAGGACAGGCCTCGCCTCTTTGCATGCATATAATTATGAATTGTAATAGACCTAACAGTAGCCACCATGGTGAGCCTACTACTCCAACCTGTGGAAATTTATTGCCGCTGGGATTTTTTTTTTGCCCCAAAGCACCTGCAGCTCCCAGGTATTTTTACATCGATCTCAGAATTTCCCAGAAAGCATTCAGAGAGGACTTTGTAGAGATCGCCTATTGTACTTTTGCTATAAAGGGCAGAAATAAAGCAAGCAAGCAAACAAACAAGAAGCCCTTTGAAGTTCTTTAGTTGTAGTAATATGTATTTGAAAAGTATTGAAAAGCGCTGAGCTGAGGCATCTGTACATGTCAGACCTTTGAAAAATGCACTCTCCCGAACTCATGATACAGCCCTCTAAGGTTAGTTTGCACATACTGCATATTCAAAAGAAATGTTAATTTGGAAGTAATACATGGGGCTTTTTTTTTCCCCTTAGAAAAAAATAGTTAAGGTAGAGCTATGTATACCTAGCAATGGTTAAATGAAATAAGACTGTAAAAAAAAAGGTATTTGAAGGCGAGTTAAAGGTTCCTATCTCATTCCTTGCCCTGTGTTTCTTGCCATAGTCTATGGTCGTGTTCATGCCACTCTCCTTGCTAGTTTGCCATGGGCCCAGGCTGGGTGATGGCTTTGGAGATGACTGCAGACAGTCATTAAGGACTTCAGGCTGCCCGGCGAGGCCATGTGATGGAGCACACAAGCCCTCTGCCTTCTTCTTAGTCTACTCTCAGCTTGGAAAGGTGGGAGCTCCGTCTGCCTCTCCCCAATCGTCATGCTTTCCCCAAGGCTCCGGTGATTCCCTGTCGCCCTCAGGCGAAAGCCCAGCTAACTCTGACCAGGCTGTGACGCCCTGTGTGATCTGGCCTTGCTTACCTCTCTGGCCCCGTCTCTCGTCTCTTACCCCCCAGACTCCGTTTACCCAAACCAGTGCCTCAGGACTCTACAAAGGTACCATCCTCTCCTCTCCCAGCCTTTGCACATGCCATTCCCTCCTCCTGAAACGCTCCTTCCATCTTCCTTCTCCTCTTCCTCAGGAGCCTTTTCCTGGCCTCCCCAAGTCTGGAGCTGTCCCTCCCCTGTACCCTCACTACACCCATTCTGAAACTTCTGTCACATGATGTTGTAATTGCCAGTTTCTATCCATCCCTTGACAATAAACCCATTAAGTCAGGGCCCATCTTGGGTTTGTGGCCTGAACCACAGTGTTGGGCATGGATTTGGTGCCCCATAAATACTTGTTGAATGAAGGCGCATGTGGAAAACAGAACATGGTCTTTGATTAAATCTGTGTTTGGCTCAGTGTCTGAGGCTCTCCCAACCCTTCTGATCGGCTCCTGAGACTGCAGGACTGTTAGCTGAGGGCAATGCGGATCTGCAGCATGGTCAGATGGGGTCAGGTTGTTAGGAAGTTTGCTGATGCAGAGAACATGGAGTTTTGCATTTTAGTTGTGAATTCAGAATCTTGAGTTATGCATGAGCTTCAGTGGTTTGGTTAAATGGAGTTTCTGCTTATTGTTAAACTAAACCAAATTAACGAAAGGAAGGTCTCCCTTATCACTTGCTCCTCCCTATGAAGACTCTGTGGCTTGCTCGAATGTTCCTGTAAGACAGGAAAAGCGATCGCAGATCAATTCTAGTTGCTGCCTCTGAAAAAAGAGAGGAAAATAGATGTGTCTGGCTTTGTGCGGAACCTTCTCGCTCGTCCATCCTCCTCTTTCTCTGCCAGTAATTGCGAAGCTAAACTGAAGTGCTACTAAGAATCCAAGTTCTTTCTTGGCTCTAGACAAGAGAGCATAGCGTACACATCTAGACTCTGGGAATGCAGGGACGGGCAAAAGTAGGTTGACAGTTGTGAGTACGTACAGCAGTTTATTCTTCTATTATTTATTTACTGTTCTATTATTTGTTTGTATTACAAGTGTAAACCTTCTTTGCCCACCCCTGTATACATATATACATGTATACATGCATATGCATATACACATGCATCTGCCTTTGACCTGCAATGATGGTCTTACATGAAGGTCTGTTTCTTTTTTCTTAGGCAGATGGACAGCTAGATTTATGTTTATCTGAATCTTTGTTGGTTAGTTTACTGGGACGTAGCTAACATAACATGGGATATGGAGTCTGACCACCTGGATCAATTGAACAGGTCCCGAGCACCTGTGATGTGGTAGATACTATTAGAATTACCGTGGTGAAAATGACAAGGCCTCTGATTCAGGAGGCTTGCTGTGTAATGGGGACAATCTAGTGCCATGTCCTCTGACTTTAGGCGACAAATCATCTGCCTCTTTAAACTTCCCATTTCTTCCCTGTAAAATCAGGACAGCAACACCTGCATAGGGTTGCTGTGAGGATAGTAACACCTGCTTTATAGAGCTGCCAAGATCATCTGCTGTATTAATGTTGGTCGATTCCACCTGACAAACACCTGTTCATCCTGATGGCTCTCAGTGTAGTCACACAGACCTTTCTGACCCCCAGTGGCAGAGGTATTGTCCCCTCAGCCCTCCACAGCCCCTCGCGCGGTCTGCTGGGCACTCGTTCCTCCCTGGAAGCACCGTTTGCTCTGATGCCTGCACCTAGGCCAGCCTCTTCCAGGTGAAGACCCAGACTGTGCCCATCTCTGCAGTCCCAGTGCTTGGCACAGTCTCTGGCACGTGGCACTTGATACATGTTTGCTGCTGAATAAATTAAAGAATAAACTTTATGAATGACTAAGTACCACACGTATCTTATTATTACTATAGGAACTTTGGGCAAGAAAATAGAACAAGAAGAGAGTGCCTCGAGGCTCTGGAAGTTGAAGGAGATCCTGGCATACCAAGTCCTGTTTTAAGATTGTGCATGTGTGTGCTGCTTTTTACCTTGAATACTAATAAACTACCCAAGTCTGTTTGATCAGACATCAAGGTGAAGAAACTTCTTGAGATCAGGGAGGAAGTCTATTCATGTGTTTAATCTGGAGGTTAGAAAATGTCTCATTAGCCAACAAAACTAACAGATCGAGGTGCTTGGCAGTAAGAGGCTCATTCTGATGGTTTTATGCCACGTTCTCCACAACTCACATGGCCACACCTTCTTCCCCCTGGTTTCCTCTTCCCTTGCGGAAAGGAATATGTTTCTCTTCTTGAAATTGCCTTTTTTCTGCTCTGACCATACATTTTTATTGTTGTTATCTATATAAATTAGATAATGAATATGAATTATTAAGACATTTGGGTTGAAAAGAAAATGTTATATCCATTGTGTGTGTGTGTGTGTGTGTGTGTGTGTGTGTGTGTGTGTTAAATCTTTGACACGGTTTGAATGTGTAGGAAATAAGGGGTAAGCACTTTTGGGAAGAGCTCGTACCTTAAAGAATTCTTTTTTCTCCTTACCCACTTCTTTGGCTCTCAGTATTGAATTTGAAGTAAGGTTCAGATGGTTGTTTGAAAAGAAACAGCCGCTCTTAGCAGTTCTATACAGTGTTCTAGGTAGAATTAAGTTCTAGGTGCTTAATGAATGAATGGATGGTTGCATTTTTGAGAGAGAACATTCCTGAGTGAAGTTTGATAATTCTTCCCACAGAATGTCCTTTCATCCCTCCCTAGCTTCTGCAGACTGGGGTGATAGAGTGGCCTCCTCCTCCCTCCTTGTGGGATTGCCACCAAGTTCACTTAGGGCATGTTCAACGATCATGATGTCTCTCCAATCTATAAATAAATACTTAAAAATGGGGCCATCATGGGATCAGACTATATTTATTCTTGTCACTCTCTTGTTCGCCTCTCCTCTCACAGGGAAGTGGATTTAGGAAGAGTTTTCCCTCATTGGAAACATTCAGCAATCTGTGTCTTTCATAGACCATGTCTGTCTCCTGGTATCAGAGCCAGAGAAATGCATTTTCTTACTTTCCAACATGCTTGTTCTGGGGTCTGTGAGCGGTCTAGGAGAGTGACCACACTCCCGTTGGCATCCATCATTATGACATCCTCTGGGTTTCACACATCTTCTCATCACATTTCTCTTCTCAAGTGTACAGATCTCTTCTTATTGATTTCATTTTAGTTTGGCATCATGATGTAGTGGGACTAGCAATTGGCTGGGAATTGGGACTAGCTGTTCCCTTGGATAAGACACACATCATTCCTGGTTTGTCGTTTTCTCTTCTGTAAAAGTTGAGACATCCAGCTTGATAGTTTTCTGGCACTAAGGGCATTTTGACCTCTGAAGGCTGAAAGGATGCAGGTGGAATTTCAATCTCTCATATCTCATGCTTTCCGGGAGCATTTTGGTCAGCCATCTGAGTGATGATTTAAAAAATCCTGTGTTCCCATGAGAACCAAAGGGAACTATGCTGGCCTCTTCAGATGGTAGCTGCTAGAAATAGAAACCCTACAGTTGTTGAGGGCAATCAATTTATTTTAGGTCTATTGATAAAAAGCTGGAAACCAAATTGCAAAATTGACCCATGGATGTTATTTAATATCATCAATGATTACATAAAAAAAAAATTCTAAGCTACTTTTGATGGTGGAGTATTTTGATTCCTTTGTATTTTTTGGTTGAGAACTCCTTTGCTCCTTAATAGTAATGCTGTAGCTGACTTCATCCCCAAAGGTCCATATTACATATCCAGCTAGAACAGGGCCTGCATTAGGGCCAGCATCTCTGGTAGAGTTTTATTTTATTTTTATTTTTGTTAATCCTCACCTGGGGATCTTTTTTCAATGATTTTTAGAGATAGTGAAGGGGGTGGGAGAGAGGAAAACATCGATGTGAGAGAGACACATCAACTGGTTGCCTCTTGCAGGACCCTGACCAGGGCCAGGGATCAAACCTGCAACCCAGGTACATGCCCTTGACCAGAATCAAACCTGAGACCCTTTGGTCCACAGGCCGGTGCTCTAACCGCTGAGCTAAACCAGCCAGGGCATTTCTGGTAGACATTGACTTGACCTGAACACATTCATTTTCTTGTAGCCAGGGATTAACTCCCTCCATTGAAGATTCATGTCAGGGGAAGAACAGATAGCAAAGTGTTTGTGAAAATGATGGACTGTCCTTATTTCACCTTTTGGCAGCAAAGTGATCTGCTTGGAAACTAATTAGAGCATTTCCCCAATGATGTTGACGATCTGCTTCTCCTCCTGGCTGTAATTTGAACACTCCCGTGGTCGCTTAGACAGTTGCACCACATGTCAGGGCCTGGCTGTGTAGCAGCGCCCATCTCTCCATCTTTCCAGTCTGCCTCCCTCGAGTAGAAGAATGATGGGAGGGGTTTGTTCCTTCAAGCGAATCTCACCTCTTATCTTAGGTTTGTTGTTTTAAAGGGTTTTTGACTCCTTCATGATGCTCCTTTGTGCTTTTCAAAACCTTCTTCCCTTTTGGATCCCAGAGTGGACAAGGAAGATATGCATCATCTCCAATACCACGCAAAAGGCGGTAGGAGACTGAGGCCCTCAAAGCCTGGTCCACACTCTCTGGCAGCGCAGGAACAAAGCTGGCCTTTTCTCTGAAGCTCGCTAGGCCAGCTTCTCTTCTCTGCATCCCACAGGGCCTAGACTTAATTTCTAACATGGCTGGTGTGCTTGCCACATGGATAGAGGATAAGGATGATCTTCGTCGCGCCAAGGGAGCTGTAAGCCACGAGCACCTGGGTTCTAAAGATTGGGTTCTGTGGCCTTAGCCAGACAGTCATTTACATAGTTAAAGTTAGCTATTAACACCTTTGAGCAAAATTTGTACCCCTGATATTTTTTAGTATAAACCACAAAGTACATAGACTTGCATAGGGTAATCCATGAATTTAGTTTAATGATTTTTTCTTAGGGAATTTATTTATTAATTCATTCATTGATTCATTTTTAGTCATGCTGTACATTCACCACTAGGCTGTATTGCTTTCTAATTTATGTATAGGTTCAGAGTGCTCGGAACGGAAAGAGGAAAGGGGGCACAGCTTTCCCTAAGACTCCTTTCTAAGGCTCTTTTTGTAATTCTCATGTCTCAAGTGACGGAGGGCAAACTCCGAGCCTGAATTTAAAGTTTGTTTTCCTAGAAATGTCATCAGAATGTAAACTCAAAAACAGGTTGCCTGATGAAAAATTCCCTAAAGAATCGTTGTTACTTCTTTTTATTTTGTTATAATAATATGTACTTCATGAATTTGCCTCCCCAACTTCCCTGATTAGCTCCTTTTGGGGGGAAGATGTATTCCTTTCATTACTGTATGAGCATGTGTGTAAAGACAAAAGCCTGACCTTCCTAAACAGTGTGTTATAAAATTAATTGGTAATTAACTCCACAGATGTGTATTGACACACGGATAGAGGATAAGGAAGGATGGTCATTTGTCACAGACATTGACAACTGAGTCCAAAGTGATTCAAGGGAGCCCTAGCCGGGTGGCTCAGTTGGTTGGAGTGTCATCCCATGTACCAAAATGTTTTGGGTTCGATTCCCAGTCAGGGCACATACCTAGGTTTCAGGTTCGGTCCTCGGTTGGGGCACATATGGGAGGCAACTGAGTGATGGTCTCTCTCTCCCCCTTCCTCTCTCTCTAAAATCAATAAAAACATAACCTTGGGTGAGAATTAAAAAAAAAATCATTCTGATTAAAAAAACAGAGAGATTCAAGGGAGTTGACCCTGCATATAGGAAGTTTTAGGAACACCATGACCAATTAATATCACTTATTTTTCTCTTAATATTTGTACAAGATTAAAGTAAACATGTGTACATCTAAAAGTTCTTTCAAAAAGTACAAAATAATATAAACAATAAAGCTTAGTAGTAGATAAATTGGTACATCATAGATACTTCTCAGCTGTGGCATGCTGTGAGTCATCACTACTTTGATAAACTGAACATCTAGATTTATGTAGCTTTTTAAAAAAGAATTATTTGTTTTTTTCCTTTGATATTTTACTTAGACATTCTGTCTCCATAAATATTCAGTTATATATGTGGCATATTACCTGTTTCATTTTTTCATTTAGGTTTAAGATTTTATTAGAAAAATTTCCACACAGATTCGAAAGTAAAGAGAGTGCAATGAACTATATATACTCATCACTCAGTTTCAACAATTTCAATCCATACATGATCAATATTGTTCTCTCTATATCTTATCACACTTCTCATTCCTTTCCCACTTATTATTTTGAAGTAGAAATCCCTCACATAATTTCATCTATAAATACTTTAACAGACTTAAAAAAAAAAAAAACCATGTTATTATCACACCTAACAAAGCTAACAGTAGTTCTTCATATTTTCTAATTAATGTCCAGAGTTCAAATGTACTTAGTGTTGTAGGCACTGAGGATACAGCCTTTAAAAGTAAGGCCTATAGGTGTTTTTTTGTTTTTGTTAATTCTCAACTGAGGATATTTTTTCCATTGATTTTTTTAGGAGTGGAAGGGAAGGAGGGAGGGAGAGAGAAAGAGAGAGAAACATTGATGTGAGAAGGATACATCAGTTGGTTGCTTCCTGAACATGCCCTGACCAGGGCAGGGATCGAACCTGCAACCCAGGTGCGTGCCCTTGACCAGGAATCGGACCCACACCCTTTGGTGCATGGGGCGATGCTCTAACCACTGACCCACAACAGCTAGGGCTAAATTTTTTTCTTTTATCTTTATTGTTGAAAGTATTACAGATGTCCCTTCTTTTTTCCCCATTGACAACCCCCCCCCCCCGGCCTTCACAGCACTGTTTGTGTCCATTATATATGTATATAAGTTCTTTGGTTTATCTCTTCCCATCCCCCTGAAGCTTGTCAATCTGTTCCCTACTTCCATGTCTCTGAATCTGTTTTGTTTGTCAGCTTATTTTGTTCATTATATTCCACTAATGAGTGAGATCATTTGGTGCTTGTCTTTCTTTGACTGGCTTATTTCACTTAGCATAATACTCTCCAGTTCCCTCCATGTCATTTCAAAGGGTAAGAGATCTTTCTTTCTTATAGCTGCATAATATTCCATTTTATTATGGAATAATAAAATGGAATATTATTATTCACTATTACTAAATTTTTTAAAATTGATTTTTTAGAGAGAGGAAGGGGGAGAGAGAGAAACATTGATGGGACAGAAACATCGATCCGTTGCCCCCCGATCGGGGATCGAACCTGAAACCTGGGTATGTGTCCTGACTGAGAATTGAACCTGCCACCTTTGGGTATATGGGACTACGCTCCAGCCACCTGAGCTGCACCAGGCAGGGCAGACCTGTAAGGTTTTGATACCCGCTAGCCAATATTCTTGTGTGAGGAGACCTACAAAAAAATAAGTAAAATAAAAACAAGGTCATTTCTGCTAATGATGAGTGCTCTGAAGCAAACAATGGTAATAGGAAAGAGAATGACCCCAGTGAGGGTGGGGCTGTTCCAGGTAGGGTGGTCAGGGAGGTCCTGAGAGGGTCATGGGAACTGAGACAAGATGAAGAGAAGGTGCTGGGAATGGCTTCCCAGGCAGCTGGAGGAACTTGTCCTGCACTAGGAGTTTGGTGGGCTTGGGGGTCACGTCACCAAGCAGACTTTTTGTCACTGTTAATGCTGGCTTTAGTTACAGTCACTTGGAATGTGTGACTTTTCAGTGTCTAACTTTTCAGCAGGGTAAATAGAACCATTAAAAATACACTGATATTGGTAGAAAGAAGTAGGATTCAGACTGACAAACCTCAGAGGAGGGGGGCGGATGGGGGAGGGAAGAGACAAACCAAAGAACTTAAATGCATATATGCATAACCAAAGGACATAGACAACAATGTTGGGGGGAGAGGGGTGGGATCTGGAGGAGGGTGTTAATGGGGGAAAAAGGAGAAACATCTGTAACAAAAATGAGTTAATTTAAAAAAATACACTGATATTGAACTTTGTGACAATTTTTGGCTGATTTTTTTACCAGCTATGCTTAATTGCCCCTGGTCATTCCAGAAAAAGTGACACTGAAAATGTAGGTACTTAAAGACCCTGTGAAATATGCAAACTCCTGAGGACACAGAACCTTATCTCTGTGATAACAGAGTTCTAATTTCTACAGGGCAGGCTCCCTCTTGAGATTTTGGGCACTTCCTGATTTCTTTCTGGGTAAAATAAAAAAGTGACAACTTCTTTTTTTTCTGTGTGACTTTTTAATACTTCTCTTTCTTCTGAGTAAAAACCAGGAAGTGGGAAACGAATGTATAAAAACCAACAACACGCGTGCACACACACATACATACGTGTATTTTCATGTATATATGACTATATATGTGGGTGATAGGAAGGAAGGAAAGGATGCATAGAGAAGATAGTCTCTATCAAATTTGATTTTAATATAATAGCAAATTAGAGTACATGCTTGTCCTAATCTTTTTTGTAACAAAGATAAAATGAGCTATTATCTTCATAAAATTGAACAAGAGTGGATGATTTCAGCCTTTTTCTTCTCAGCCATTAAAAGAAGAATTGGAAAGAAACAGTCCTTACATATACATACAAAGAGTTTGTCAGCCTGTCTTCAAACACAGCCAGCCACAGTCAGACTAAACATTGGTAGACATTTCATTTAGTCCATGGTGGAGATATTTGTTGATTCACATATTTTTCTTTTTACAAGGAAATCTTCAAGGTTCCTATTCACTGAATTTAATCCAAAGTAAAATTCCATTGTGTTGTAAAAACAGCTTAAAATGTTATCTTTGATTTAACCTAGAAAGTTCTTCACCATCACTTTTTTTCTTGTTGGAAGTATTACAGATGGTCCTCCCTTTTCCCCCCATTGACCCCCTCCTCCCCACCCCCACCCCCCTCTTGCTTTCCCCAAACTAATGTCTATGTCCATTGGTTGTGCATATATGCATATAAGTTCTTTGGTTTATCTCTTCCCACCCCCACCCCCACCCCCACCCCCCATCCCTCTGAGGTTTGTCAGTCTGTTTCCTACTTCCATGACTCTGGATCTGTTTTGATCAACAGCTTATTTTGTTCATGATAATCCATAAATAAGTTAGGCTTAACCATCAGCTACATTAAAGTCTGTGGATAGTTTTGTAATTTTTATGAAATATTATTCTTCATCATGTGTCTTCTTCATCTGCCAAACATCAATGCCCTTGTGTTCACCAGGGCCAGACTTTTGTACTTTTCTTCCTAGGATGTGGGACAGCAGTAGGTGGGATAGAGGGGGTACGGTCATTCAGTTTGTCTTTATTTTCTCAGCCACTCTTCTGGGCCTGGAACTGTCAAAGGAGAACCAGGAAGTTACTGTTTACATCTGTCAGAAATTCACTATGCTCTTTTTTATATGAGCTTTTATGCCCTTCAGAGACCATTCTGCATCCCTTGACTGTCGGAAAGGGTCTGGGAAATTTTTGGAGTGGTACAGAGATGGCAGGCATCTCGATGACAGTCTGCGGTGACTCTCAATGCGCTGTAGTGCCTGCTGTCTTAAAACTGAAGTTTGCCCAGAGATGTGGAAGTAGGGTACAGACTGACAATCCTCAGAAGAGGAGGTGGGGGGGAGGGAAGAGATAAACCACAGAACTTATATGCATGTAGGCATAACAGATGGACATGGACAACAAAGCTGGGGACGGGGTGGGGGGGGATGGGGAGGAGGGTGTCAATGGGGAAAAAAGGAGAAACATCTGTAACAAAAATAAATTAATAAAAAAAAAAAAAGGAAAAAAAACCCTGAAGTTTGCTTGGCAATAACTTTTTTTCTTTTTTTAAGTAAGAAAATGGGTAGAAACATCCCTTGGAGCTTACCACTCATTTTAGTCAAGATCACTGAGTGTGAGAAATCAATTAAGTGAGCAAATGCATGTGAAGGACTTAGCACGGTTGTGGCCAAAGTAGAGCTTAGTAAATATTGTGTTGTTGTTAATAATAAGCATTTGTTGTGTCCCTGCATTTAAGACATTTTCAAGTATTGTAGGGAAAGAAAAGCGCATGAGCTATATAGTCTTTACCTTTAAGGAACTTGTAGCCTAATTGAGATAAGATATATGTATGAGAAGATAAGTAGTATGGAAGATCAGTATGTAATCAATACCAAGTGCAAATGTGTGGTAAAGGGGTTTAAAAGAGGGAGAGAGTTCATTCTAAACTAGAATAATGATAATAACAGTGGTCAAATAATGACAGAGTCACATATTGAGTGTTTACCATGTACTAGGTACTGTTCTAGATTTTACAGATACTCACTCATTTAATCTTCGTGTCAGCCATGTGAGATGGGCATTGCTATTATTATTTCTCTTTTACAGATCAGGAAACAGGCAGGATTTGCTAACCAGCCCAGGGTCACATGCCAAGGAAGTGGTGGAGCCCCCATTTAGATTCGGGCTGCCTGACTCCAGAACCACGGTCTTATTTGTGCCAGGGTAGTCTAGGAAAACCTGGATGAAGGGGGACCTTTTGTTTGCTTGTTTTTAATCCTCATTCCATTGATTTACAGATAGAGTAGGAGGGTAAGAGGGAGGGAGAGAGAGAGGGGGGTGGGGAGAGAGACAGAGAGAAAGAAACATCAATGCTCGAGAGAGACATTGATTGGTTGCCTCCCGCAGGACCCCGACCAGGGCTGGGGATCCAACTGCATCTGAGGTACATGCCCTTGACTGGAACCGAACGCGAGATTCTTTGGTCTTCGGGCTAACGCTCCAATCACTGAGCCAAACCAGCCAGGGCAAGGGGGGACCTTTTGGACAAAAGACCCATAGCACCTCACAGAGGCAGCTGGTGTGGACAGGGAAAGATGGACGGTGAGGTTTCAGGGACATACTGAAAAGGCCTTCAGTGCAGGTTAAATGCATTTGGACTCAATCAGGAAGGTGGTTGGAGAATGAGTGAATGAACTTACCAAGAAAATAACCTGTACCCAACAGTCTGGGAGGAGGGATCTCTCACAGAGGAATGTGGGAGGTGTTGCAGGGCAACCACTATGGTTCGAGTTTGGGTTTTGTAATCATTTCTGCTTCAACCATGTGGCTGTCCAGGGGTTTGTCTGATTTTTTATTAGCCCTTTCTCCTTTAGCCTTGAGGGGTCAATAACTACAAAATCTCAGTCATCAGGCGGTATGAACTCACTGTCCCACTAGTCTTCCCAACAACTCACACAGGGCCTGTGTGCTGGTGGGTAACCTGCCTTCTTAGAGGGCAGAAGGTAAATCCATGTCATGTCATTCCCTGGAGGGGATCCCTTCACTCTTCTCTTGATTTGGAGACAAACAATGCAAAACCGTATTTCAGAGCAACTTTGGAAACTCAGAAGGAGAACAGAGGTTCTCAGAGACCCTTCCAGAAGAACTGAAGTTCTGGCTGCTCCTGAAGGCTTGGCTCTAGGTCCCCAGGGGCTAATTAGAAGAATCCTTTGTGATCACCTGGTTAAGATTTCATATATTTAGAGGGCATGGTTAGGGAGAGCAACCACAGTTTTCTGCTCCATGCTGATTAATCTAGGGTTTAAATACAGGCTCCAAAATAAAGTGTAAGTGGTGGTAGCAGAAAGAGGCAAACCCAGCTTGACAATAAATGACACAGGGCTCCTGAGAATGTGGGACGGACTGGGAACAAAGGTCACTTACTATATCTCTAATTCTTTTAGACAAAGAAAATATGTGATTAAGAAATGTTTTGGCAAGATCTCACCAAGATTATTTACTGGGAAGAAGGCCCAGGACTCAGTCAGGCAGGAAAATGTGGGGTGTTTGCTGGGGTGGTGGAAAAAGAAGTATGGAAGTAGAGTGAACCCCTCTGGAGAGGAAGTGTGGGGGAAGAGTACCATAACATGGTTTTGTGCTTTGAAGGACCTCTGCAAAAGCTGAAATAAATAGAGGAAGGGGCCTACTTGAAATTTAGAGACCAGACTGCAGATGGTGAGGAGAGGTAGGTCTCAAACCTTAATTATGCTCATTAGTCATGCTTTGAATATTAAAGACACAGCACAGTACTTTGACTTTTTTCAACCATGACTAGCTCTTCTTCAGTCTTCTCCAGGAAGAAAACTTGATTGTTTGCAGTCATCCTGGCATAAAAATGTCCACAGTTATGCTAACGGACAGGCTTAGGTGAGCAGAGAAAATTTCCCTTTCTGATTCTAACATTTCACTCCCTAGCTTTTTAAAAAAGAAAAAATAAACTGCCATCAACTGAAATTTCAGGTTAGGGGCTTGGTTTGAGGGTGTTTGGAGGAGTGGGAGCTCTTTGCCGTGTCTTTGTGGACATTGGACGTGGTTCAGTGTCCTGGCTGACCACTTTTGCCCCTGGGGCACATTCTCTCAAGAATCATTTGTCTCCCACAGGGAGATTCTTCTCTCCCTTTCCTCTGTCTATTTCTCAGACATCTGCTGCACACTTTCTCCAGGGCACATGGTCCAAACCATTGGGGAGAGCTTTGTCTGCTTGGTATAACTTCTAGAAGATAGAATTGATTGATTTTCATTCGCAAATGCAGTGATATTCTTGCCAGAAGCTCTGTATACTCAGTGTCACAAGCATGCATTTATAATGCAATTTGAAAAGGGTCAGAATATATGAAGATCCACGCGTGCTTTGTGGTGCTGGGGTAACCATAGTATATCTAATGTTCCCCAGAGCTCAAGTTTCTCCCGCAACTGCCACAAGGAAAAAGAAGGCTCCGTGGATCGACACTGGGACCTGTGGATGCCCGTTCTGCCTCCTTTCTGTTGGCAGTGTAGACACAGGCTGGCTGGTGGAAGTCAATTAGTGTTCCTGTGGCATAGATGCAGGCACCATGGTATAATATTCCTGTAAATTTACTTTTCTGTTTTCATACTTATTGTGTTTTATATGCCAAGATTGGATTAATCATAATCCTTACTTCATGACACATTTTCCTCATATTTTTACTTTATTTAAAGTAAGGCAACTGTAAACCCATTCCCTAAAACAAAACTAGGACCTTGAAAATAACCTGTATGTGACCAGAGGATGGTCTTCCCACATCTTATCCTGCTTCTTCCCCTGCCCAGGGTAACCAGCATCTGAATCCTGTGTGCATCATCCCCTGCTTCCTCTCCATATCCTTTCACCTAAATGTAATCCTAAAATGGTCTACACAGAAAGCACATACACATAAAAAGTATGCACCTGTACGGGTGCATATTTAATTTTAGTTTCCTTTAACTTTACGGTTCACCTCTATTGCTGCAGGTTGTCACTGTCGTCCGTTCGCTTCAGCTGCTGTATAATGTTCCGTTGTGTGCTTAGACTGAGTTTATTCGTTAGCTCTCCCATTAATGGGCATTCAGGTTGGTGTTAGGATTTCAGCTACTGCGAACATGTTTGCTGTAATGCTCTTGTACATAGAGTCAGTTGTCCATATGTGAGAGATTACTTTGTGTATATGACTTCATTTTTTGGAAACCAGCAGTATAATGCTCTGAGCCAGAGGAACATTTGTGAGAAGCACGATGAAGATAAATCCTCAGTGCTTTTTATTTCAGTTGGTGTGAAGAAGTAGCATGTAAACTTTATATGAGACAAGACAGCGTCTCATTTTCACTTGTTCCTTCCACCATCTCCCCAGTCCCACCCAGTGCTTGGAACAATTCTGCGCACAGCAGGCTCTCTCTCCATGGCTTCAGTGTAGGCAGTGCTTGTTGACTTCAGCTTGCTTTAAGCTCTGAAGGTAAGACCACATTCCCTAGGAGACCATTCTTTTTTGTGCTTCCATGTGTTTAATCGGGTCAGTTCTTTGCATGAGACTATTTAGCACCTACTATGAACCAGGCAGGTGTCATCTCAATCAGGCATAGCTCTCGCCCCTAAAGAACTTCCTATCTAGTGGGGGAGGGTTGTGCACACTGAGACTTATAATGTGTTATGATATGTGCTGTAACACTTAGGTCATAGAGAAAGGGTGCTTACCTTTCCCTGGGAGAGAAGACTCCTGGGGGTCAGATGGGGAGACCATGTTAGAGCTGATATTTGGAGAATGAGTAAGAGTTCACAAGTTAGATTAGGGGGTGGATGGAGTAGACTATTTCAGGGAAGTTAGAGGTGTGAGAGAGCATGGCACACTGAGGTCTTGCCAGTGGTTGGTTTTGACTAGAAAATGCATTGCATGCCTTGAATTGGAGGCAGATGAGAAATCAAATGTGCTTGTGTTTTTGTGAGTCTCTTCGGTTTTGAGGATTGTAGATAGACCAAAGTCATTTTCACTTTTTCCCAGCCTCCATCCCACTACTAGTCATATGGGTCTGTGGTACTCAGTGACAAATCTGACCCTTCCCCTTCTCGGCATATCCATTTGGCTAGGAAGGTGGGCCTGACCTTGTACCCAGAGTAAGGGGAAGATCCCAGTGACCTCTGGTCCTTGTCAGCCTGTTTGCTTGGACAGTAGTGTCCACCCAAGTTAGGATTCAGGAACAATCTGTGGTCATGGAGTAGTGTTTTTCTCTCCAGGGACTAGACCAAGGTAACTCCGTTGTAGGGGCAACAAAAGTTCATGCTGGGAAGAGTCTGCCTCCTACTTCTGGTGTCTTTCAGCCATCGTGTTCTTTCTCTGCCCTATCTCGGCCCCCTGGCTGCTTGCATATATTTGCTTTCTAGTGAAGAAGCACTGAGGGAGCTTCAGGGATGACGGCCTCACCCGCACCCATCCCTGAGCATCTGTTCCCACACACTCTGTGGCTGGCAGAGGGAGCGATGATTTCGGGGAAGAGTACCAGAGGGGGCTGGTGGACAGCAGGCGTCTCTCTTCTCAGAGAAAACAGCTAGTCCTCTGTGGCCAATTCTCCCTCTAACTAGAGACATTATACAGCCACTGCACACACAAACACACACACTGGGGAAGATCGGATGGAGTTATACCAAACAGAATTTTTATTGGAATGGATGGCGGTAGAGCAATACATTTTATCATGCCATAGCATAATATAGTGTTATGTTTTAGATGACTTTTTGGAAGTCTTCATTTTAGGCTTGCCTATCAGAGATCTAATTACTTTGTATTTTTGTACCTACCTCACGCAGTGGTTAAGAGCACATCCTTTAAGTTTGATAAACCTATCTGTGTTTGAACTCTGCTACTTTTTAGTTCTGTGACTTTTGGCATATTATTTAACCTTTGAGGCTGTTTCCTCAGCTGAAAAATGGGCCACTAATACTTAGCTTCTACACTGGGTTATTGCAAGGATTATATGAGGTGTAATGCATGTAAAATATTTTACAATAGCTTTTTATGGAGTTATTTGAATTTTGAACCTATATGTTGCTCTTATAATAGGATTCAGTTTATCCTTTAAGCTGTGCCAGTCAGCCTGACCGTCTTGAAACCCAATGGGCTGTCCTCTGCAGTGCTTAATGCATTTTCACATCATGCAGTGCAGATGTTAACTAGGAGGAGGATCGTGTAGAGTAGGCACCTCTCTGCCTAAACATGGCTCTCTCACTCTCAAAACAGTGCTGTAAAAAATCTCCTTCTCTACAGAATGTTCCCAATGAAAACTCTTTTTCCACCTGGTTATTGTCTCTGTGTTTGTTACAGCCTTCTTCTCTCTGCTTTCATATATTTAGCTCTGCAGAGTCATAATCATTTATCCACACGTACTTTTGCATGTGTTTGTCCCATCTCTCTCTTTAGAAGACCTGTCCCTGCTGGTCCATAGAATAAGTTGTTCCTTTCATTCTCCGTGGACATGTCATTTTTCCTGTCCTCAGGGACCTAGGAGAGAATTTGGCTTGACATTCATTATGTGTCAGCTTATTACAGTGCTTTTCTTCCCTTAGGTCATCATGTGATTTAAAAAGATTAATTGGGGCAATGGTCATGTAATAATGGCGTATGTCTCTTACTGCACATCAGCTGTAATTTCTGTATACGGAATTTCCCTGAAGTCTGTCAAAGGATACAAGACAGGCCCATTGCCAACATTTAATTTTCTGGCATTTTTCATATATGTCAAACTGATCTGTTATGAACTAAAGGTATATTGTCCTTCCTTTTTATGATGTTACCAAATCTAGCCCAAGTTCAAAGGACTCTTAAGAAAATTCTCACAATATGAACAGATTCTAATGAATTGAAATAGAGATTTCTCCACCTGAGGTCATTAGCATTGTGACAGTTAAATAGTGAAGTGGAGGTCATGGGCAGACTGGGATAGAACAGTCTGGAGGAAGCTGGGGAGAAGAGCGATGAGGAGGTGAAGGGAACTTCCAGCCTCCCAGGCCATTGTGTTCATCGATTGGAATTCTTCAATCAGATGTTAGAACTCTTCCTGCTGGGCACTGGCATTTGCCCTGGGTTGTCTCTGCCCTCACCGGGTTCTGGGTACCCCAGTTGGAGTCAGCTGGAGTACAGTCCTGTCCAGGAGGGTGAAATGGGGAGAACACTAGTCGTGCAAGCTAGAGGGGGAGGTACTAGGTCAGTCAGTGAGACTCTAGACAAGCAAGGCTGTCTTTTTTCAACTGTGTTTCATCTGGTCTGTCCCAGAAGGTGTGCAGTCAGACTTTGAGGGGTTTCCAGCTCTCACCTTCATGCCGTCCTCATCTAGTAGCCGGGTAGAGGGTGTTTGTGTCTTAACGGCACCTCCTCCTGGTCACTTGTCCTTCTGTGCTGGAGACCTCGGGCATCTGGGTGGTGAGGGACCTCAGCCGTTCCCCTTGCCCTCTGACCTGGCCGGGGGCTTAGGGGGCTTTGGGGTCTCGTGTGTTCAGCAGCCCTTAGCGTGTTCAGTTGGCCTGGTCCATGTTGCCAGTGACATCTTTCTTCTTCTTAATGATCGACTCATGGGACGTTAGAAAGGGCTTTGTAGTGCCTGTAGTGTAACTCCTTCATTTTAGGGTGAGGACCCCCGAGGCCTGGGAAGGTGAGGTGTCAGGCCTACAGAAACACGAGTTGGTTAAGGCAGAGCTGGGACCAGAGCCGAGTTTCTGGAGTCCTCCTCCAGGGCCGCTTCACACATGCCCTTCTCCTTTCCACTCTGCAGCGTCAGACTGGGAGAACCACTCGGACGCTTTTAGCTGATGAACTTCAAACCTCTGTGAAGTTCCTAAAACACCCATTGTAAACCAGTTTCTTTTCATTAAGAACACATTGCTCTTATAATCAGAAGAGGAAATAAAGTTCTGTCAAAGAGGTCGATAGAAGGAAAGGCAAAGGTTCACTGATCTCTCTTTCACACGGTGCCATAGGAGGTGTAGGGAGTGCCTTGGCCCGAGCACGGGCTCTGTGGCCAGCACTCTGGGGCTCACGGTGCCCCTCAGGTCCCTACTGAAGTGACACCTCATTCATGACATCGTCACCAGCCACCCAAACAACAACTACCCAGCCCCCTCCAAACAACCTTTTTGTGGTCCCCTCACTGCTTTGTTTTTCTGTCCAGCACTCGTCACTCTGTGGCAAGAGATTGTCTGACTCCAGTTGTTTTTTGCTTAATATCTCTCTCCTTCCACCATATGTAAACTCCACGGCAACAGGGGTTTTTGTCTTTTTTGTTCATTGTTGTACCCCGGCGCCCAGAGCAGTGCCTAGAACATTGTGGGTGATTATTTGTCAAAACAATGGATGCATGTACTCAGGGCAGGTAACAGCTTTTCTGTTCTTAGTTTTCTTGTGAGTAAAATAGGAATTAAAAATAGTGCCTACCTCATCAAGTTGCGATGAGCACTGAGGGAGTTTGTCCATGTAAAGCACTTAGAGTCAGCTTTGCACATAGTAGGTATTCCGTAAAGGTTCCCTGTTACTACAATAATTATTAAATATTTGACTTCCTCACTAAGCTGTAAACTCCCTAAGGGCAGAGACTGTTTTTTACATCATCCTTTTTATTCCTGGTAGTGATGTGGCTAACCTGTGATTGATACTCAGTGTTTGTTAAGTAGATGAATAAAATAAATCATAGAGAAATTATAGGTAGTACCTCTGTAAATATTTGTTAAATTTAAATGAATAGGTTTTCTTCCTGTCTTTTCCCTGAAGCTGCAGTTGGTGAATCTGTAGGGAATAGTATGGTTATGTTATAACTTAGCTCATCACTAAGCACTGGGGCCAATAATTTATTTTTGTTGCCATGACTTGGCTGAAATCTCCTGGGGATTGACAGCCATGGCAGAAACTTGTGGGTGATGGATGTCACCCCAGCCTGTATGATCTCAAGCAGTTACTTGAGATCTCTTCCATTCATAGTTGGTACTTCACAGAAATGCTCCCCTGGCAAAGGGGGTGCTTAGCAGAGGCTGCAGGCATCCGAACAGACAGGTGCAGGAAAAGATGAAGAGAGAAACGTACTCTTCCTCTCTGTTCTCAAGGAGAGTTAAAGGTTGTAAAAAAAAAGATTCAGCTTTTAAACTTGAGCCAGTCATTTGAATTTCGTGGGCCTCACAGTTTTTCCAGTAAAACTTGAGAATGGGATTAGATGATCTCCAAGGAACCATCTTACTTTTTAAATTTCTTGATTCTGTGGAAAATGTTTAAGAAGGCCCCAGACCGATGAAGAATTTAAGGGCAGAGGTTTAAGTGGGAGATACTGATAAAATGGAAGGGATGTTACTGTAGGAGCACTGGGCAAGTGCTCGGTGACATGGAGTGTGTTTGTGAGAGGAACTGGAAAATTATAGTATTTAAAATAGAAAATGAACTCAGAACCCACATCTTGACCTCCTGGTTTGGGTCAGTTGATTTAACTTGAACCAAGTTGCATGTTCACTGTCCAATCTGGGCGTCTGATTTGTGAACCTTTCCCATAACTAAATCCCAAGAGGTTTCCCATCATGCCCATAAGGTAATTCAGTTTGGCAAGAGGGTTTGGACCTTGACAAAACCTCTTGCCCAATTTGGTTTCCAGAAAGGCCGACTTACCTAATTTGAAAATAAATGGAAAACGAAACTTTTGGTTGTTACTTGTTCGATGAAATGCCACAGAAAACTATAATTTACACCCCCCCCATTTCTATGAAGAAGATTGTTACCATTCACTCCTAAATATCCATCCTTGGTTTACTGTCCTTCCCTGCCATAGTGTTCTTATAAGGCTAAATCACTACAGCAGTGATATTAAATCATAGGAATCCTTGTGTATATATGCATGGATATGTATTTGTATGTATGTGTGCGTATTTTGTACCATGTGTATCTGTCTGCATTCTCAAACTCCACATTAATATTAGTTTTCTTTTGCTATATAACAAATTACTACATAGTGGTTTACAACAACACACACTTATTATCCCACAGTTTCTGAGAGTCAGAAATCTGGACATGGCTTATATGGGTCATCCACTTAGGATCTCACAAGGCTACAGGTAATGTGTCAGCCAGGGCTGTGGTCTCATCTGAGGCTTGACTGGGGAAAATCCACTTTTGTTAGCAGAGGGTTCAGTTTCTTGTTAGCTGTTGGCCAGAGGCTGCCATCAGCTCCTGACCACGTGAGCCCCTCAATGTAGGTACCCCACACATGGCAGCTTCCCCCTTCAAAACCAGCAAGGAAGTTTAACGTTTTCCTGTAGCTCCCATTTTTTATAGATGGGACTTCAGTTTTCCCTCTATTGTCCTTGTAAGGTAACAGAACTAGGGAGAGCCAAGAAGTTTCAAAAAAGCTAAGTGAAATATCTAAGGTTGCAAACCAGCCAGTGGTTGCACTGAAATAAGAACACAAGCTGATTAATAGCATAAACTAAGTTATTAAATATTTATTACATCCCAGATACTGTGTGAAGAACTTTATGTCCCTACATGCTCATTCAGTTCTCAGTACAACACTCCGCGTTAGGTATTACTATTACCAAACTGTTGAACGTGTGGGGACATTGAGGATGAGAGTGGTTATATAACCTGCCCGAGGTTTGCAGACAGAAAGTGCCCAGGTTTGAACACAGGCAGGCAGGTTCCAGAAGCCACTATCATCCTATCCTGAAGGTCTGCCATTAGGACGTAGTGCTGCCTACGTTCAGAATTCTCCCTCTTTTTCGTCAGATACTTAAATCAGTGAAGTACTGTGAAGGGATAATTGTAATAAGTTGCTCCTCTAAAAGTACATTAATAAAATGGAGGGACAGTGTTCTTTCTTTTCTACCTGCGCTAGGCTTTCCCATTTTTCGGAAGACATAAGGGACAAATGGAAGGAAATCAGAATTTAATGAGATTTGCATGTATTAACATTTCTGTTGCATATGCATCTAAAACAAAATCAAAATTACAAAATCCTCAAAGTTGATAGACTACAGCTTGTTTTAATTTCTTTAAAATGTTTGTTTTAATTAGGCATTATGCATTTCATTATTCTATAAGAATACGAATAATCTAGAAGAGGCAGAGTAGATCTGTTTTATGTAGTTGGATCTTGTTGAGAAATGTGCAAGATTGGATTTGAGTATTAGAAACTGAAATTTGGGAGTAAAATAATCTAGTAGTGTGTGCATATGTGTTTCTTCTGTATTTCTGAAAACCTAGATAGTTATCCTGCAAGATACCTTAAAATCTATAAACACAGAGGAGAGATAGAATACAGACGAGCTTTGTTGATTATTGTTATTTTTACTGATTGATTTTTAGAGAGAGAGAGAGAAACATCAAGTTGTTGTTCCACCCATCCATGCACTCATTGGTTGATTCTTGTATGTGCCCTGACCGGGATCGAACCCGAAACCTTGGCTTATGGGGAGTACATTCCAACCAATTAAGGTATCCAGCCAGGGCAGGTTTGCTGATTATTGAGCTTTTTCATGTGTAACAGAATGGAGCAGCTGCAGATAAAGGTCAAGAGGACAGAAAAATGCCATGCTGGGTCAGATACAGCCAAACATCCGAACATGTTGCCGCCATCTCCCTGTTACGTGACGTGGAGAGTGGCAGCGTCCTCCAGCTGGAAGGACCCTTGGGCACACTGAGTGCCCCTCTTCATTCACTAGTGGGGATGTGAAGGTACGAGTGGGTCATGGTCACCATCCAGCTTCCTTCATTCAATGCTTACGAATGTGCCTTCCCTTAACTCATGTTGGAAATCGTTCTTGAACTCATGGTCGTTCTTTCTCCCACACTGCATTTGTGTTCCTTTTGCTAAACCTCAATCCAAGTCAGTGCTGTGCTGTAGTATTTGGGTATGTGTCTCATTCTGCCTAGGATGCCGAGGGCTATTTTTAATCAACTTTGAACTCCTGTCAGTGCCTAAATGAGGCCTGACACATCGTAGGTGCTCAATATATGCAGTAGCCCCCTTATCTGCGGTTTCACTTTCCATGGTTTTAGTTACCCTTGGTCAACTGTTCTCCAAAATTAATAAATGGAAAATTCCAGATATTTTGATAGAGAGAGAGACCACCTTCATATAATGCTTATTACAGTATATTGTTATAATTGTTCTATTTTATTATTAGTCCTTGTTGTTCATCTCTTACTGTGCCTAATTTATAAATTAAACTTTATCATAAGTATGTTTGAATAGGAAAAAGCATAGTATACATAGTGGTCAGTACTGTCCGTGATTTCAGGGGTCCACTGGGGGTCTTGGGACGTATCCCCCATGGATTAGGGGGACTACTGTGTTGGTTGAATTGAATGAAAGGTATTGGAATACATTCCATATACTTGATCCTACAGTGGAAGGCAGGGCTTCCAGCCATTAGTTCTAAAACTTCTCCATTGTAGGGCTTTGAGGGGGACCCCTCATTCCAGGAATCTGAGAGTTGGTGAACAAATTGAAATCCACTGGATCACTATCCTTTATGCTCCTCTATTTTGTTCTGTTTTTTAAATATTTTTCAGGGGTGGGGCTCTTAGTTATTGTCTTTTTTCTACTTTAAAAAATTGTGGTCAAAATATATAACATAAAGTTTACCATTGTCACCTTTATCTGTCCAATTGGTTGTCACTAGGCACATTCACAGTGTTGTGCAGCCGTCACCACTGTCCCTCTCCAGAACTCTCTCATCATCCCCACTGAAACTCCATCCCCATTAAATAATAACACCCCCCCCCCCTCAGTCCCTGGTAGCCACCAGTGTACTTTCCCTCCCTATGAATGTGGCTGTTCTAGCTGTCTCGTGTAAGTGGAGTGATATAATATTTGTCCTTTTGTGACCAGCTTATTTCACTAGCCTAATGTTTCAAGGTTCATCCGTGCTAAGCCTATATGAGCATTTCATTCCTTTTTAAGGAAGCCATTCTCATTTAGAACTCAAAAGTTTCAGTGTTTTTATTTTATTTATTTATTTTTGTTTTTGTTAATCCTTACCCAAGGATATTTTTTCTTTGCTTTTTTAGATAGAATGGAAGGGAGGGAGGGAGAGACAGAAAGGGAAACATCAAGGTGAGAGAGAGACATCAATTGGTTGCCTCCCGCACGACCCCCACCGGGGCTGAGGATCGAGCCGGCAACCCAGGTACGTGCCCTTGACCAGGATGAAATTTCCAAAGGCATGCCCTGTCTTCCTGAGTAGTATTCCTTGGATATAGTAGCAAAACTGAGGCAGTTAATGTCAGTGCAACAACGAGCACCCACTGTGTGTCAGGGGCTCTGCCTATGAACGGAGGTCACACAGTCTTGAAGGAGTCAGCTGTATACTCAGCCAGCTGTAGTTCCATGTGGTAAGTGCGAGGAGCCAAAAAGAATGCAGTCAGTCTGCTGAGGACTATGAGGGAAATTTAGGAAAGGTTCAAAGAGGAGCTCGTATTTCAAATGGACTTTGAAGGATGAATAGGTATTGGAGCTAGAGAAAGAAGGGATGGCATTCCATGAATAGCCTAAGCTAAGGCAAGTGAAAGAAAACACATGGTCGTTGGAAGAACAGTGGTAAGGGAATAGAAAGCGTAGACCGGGGGGAGGGGGAGATGGTGGGAAGCTAGAGGTGCTTGAACACCATGCTGAGGCAGTTAGGGGAATAGGTCATGCATTTAGAATGATGCAATTCGATCTCTGGGTTGAAGGGTAGTGGATGGATCAGAGTTGGAGTGATGGAGACTAGAGACCAGTGTTCATTGGACCATGCCCACCTAGCCTGCCTTTTTATGTTCTAAAATTCTTATAATTTCAACTCCAGTGTAGAATTCTGTTTTTGTAAAATTTCCATCATATCTTTCCTTATTGTAAGCACAGTGGCAGAATTGATTTCTAAAAGACAATGGGACAGGCTCCTACCTTCAGGCTTTCCACTCAATAAAATACTTTTTGGCGTAGTTTTTGTAGTCTTCCTTGTGCTAAGTGATGTGATATCTAACATGTAGAAAAAGATCCGATTGTTAAAATTGTATATAATAATAGAATAGCTGGAATGTATCAGTAATTGAACAGATCAGTGAAGCTATATTAGAAGTGCACCGCCCTCCCTGTCCCTGTGATCTCTTGGAAACAAAAGAACTCAAACAAAACGTTTATACAAGTAACTAAACGTAAACTTTGAAGTACAAAGCTAGGTTGGCCTCAGAAGCCATCAGCACGGCCATCAGAGTCTACCTCATGGTCCATAACGAACGTGGCTTTTCACAGAGTGCTTTGATAATAAGCAAAGCAGGAAGAGACATAGTCCCCGCCTACAAGCAGTTTATATTTTAAGTTGTAAAATGTCAGAAATCACTCTGGAAGATCAGAAAAAAAAAATAAATCCAGTCAGTACCCTTCAAAAATGATGTGGGAGGAGAGTCCCAAACATTCACATACAGAAAGGGAAAATACTACTTAGTACAAGTATTGAAAGAAAATACTCAGGCCTCATTAGTTGACTAAAAGCTGATTGAGGAAAAAGTGCTGAAATATATTAAAAATAATATGAGTTTCAAGGAAAATAACCCTTTTGCTAACCTTTGCATTAGTCAGTTCCTTATTAGAATATTTTTTTCCTGGTTAGTCATACTTTAAAAGAGTGTGTATAAATATAGAAGATCAAGAGATGTGTGATAAAAATAATTTGGGATGTAGAACATGGATTTTAAAAGAAAAGGTCAGAGAAATTTGGGGATTAAAACAGGCTGGCTTAGTTATCTTCAATAAAAAAAAAATTAAAAAAATATTTATGGGCCAATGTGAATGTACTGAGATGTTTAAAACACACACTTAGTTATTTTCAATAAAAATAAAAAATTAAAAGAATATTTATGGGCCAATGTGAATGTACCAAGACGTTTAAAACACACGCACTACCCTTTTGGAGCTTTAATGGCCAGGTTTTCATTGTGCAAGTGACTGATCAATTTTCCCCCCAAGAGCATTAAATGAAAGGAATGCATGTTAAGTTTTGGGAGATATTTTGAATGATCCACGGAGCCTAACAGAGTGCCTCTGGAAACGAGGATTTTCCTTCTTGGAGGTCGAGAGGGCCAAGCTGAAGGAGTCTGGGCTGAGTGATCTCAGTTGTGTAATTCCTTTCCATTTTAAGATTGGAAGGGAGCTTTCAGAAGAGATAGGTCAGTGCCTTCCCTGTGAGTATAAAATAAATGTATATTTCTAAGATTTTGAAAATAAAAGAAAAGTTATCGTGGTCATTCCCAACTATTTTCAGGCCCTCCTTCTGTAGTTTTTATCTCAGACTCTTGTTTGCCTCTTTCTTAGCAGTATTATAAGTTGCAGATGTTTTGTTTGTTTACTCATTATTTTGTCTGTCTCCCCATTATAAAGTAGGCATCGCGAGAGCAGGGATGTGTCTGTTTAGTTCTGTACTCTGTTTCTGGCATCAACCACAGTGTGGACACATAGTAGGTACTCAAGAAGTCTGGATGGATGGATGGATGGATGGATGGATGGATGGATGGATGGATGGATGGATGGATGAGAGTGGGTTAAGGGGAGAAGAGTGCTAAAGACAGTCAGTGGAGCCCTGGCTGGTTTGGCTCAGCGGTTAGAGCGTCGGCCCGCAGACCAATAAGTCGTGGGTTCGATTCTGGTCAAGGGTGTGTACCTCAGTTTCAGTTCGTCCCCGGCCCTGGCCAGGTCGTGCGGGAGGCAGCCACTCAATGTGGCTCTATCACATCGATGTTTCTCTCTCTCTCTCTGCCTCCCTCCCACTCTATCTGATGATAAATAGAAAAGTATCCTCGGGTGAGGAATAAAAAAAAAAAGACGGTCAGTGGATAATGACCACCTGGACGGGACACTAGCCTGGGGGTTAAAGAGAGAAGGAAGAGAGGGAGAGAGTGGAAGAAGGGGGAAGGGAGAGTGAATTCACAAGGCCTATTTCCCTGTTGTTGTTGCAGGTACCTTAGGTAAAAATGTGCCAAACATGGAAGTCATATAGTGTCATATAAAGAACAGGAGAGAACATGGGCTTGTTCCCAGACACACTAGCTCTGGGAAACAATTTACGATGATTCGCCACTGGGTCAAGTTTGTTAATTGTTTTCTGAAACAGACAAAAGCTCTATAAGAACCAAGTTTTCCTGGTGTGTAAATCATTTGGAAGTTTTAGTGGTAGTGCCGTGTGTGTGTGTGTGTGTGTGTGTGTGTGTGTGTGTCAGGCATCTAACTCCTTTATATTCTCTGCCCTGGCCTTGAGATGTTTTTTGAGCAGCCTTAGATTAGATTATCTGCATTGGGATAATGGAGCAATTTTATGGCAAACTGCCTCTGTGCTTTGGACTGTTCAGTTCTTCTCAGCCCGAGTAGCCAAAAGATATCTTGATTTAGTCTAGTCTGGTCTGTTGTAGTCTGACTTAAGGACACGAAGCCCCAAACATTAGGATGCTTAGCTTAAAATATTAGCATGTTAACAAAAGGGCAAAAAATAAAATTAAATTAAATGAAAAAGAAAAAAAATTACTGCTTCCAAAACAAATATCCTTCACAAACTGAATAATTCCACCTTCCAAACTGGCCTATGCTGGTGGGGCTTTTCAGGGAAGTGTTTCTGAACCACTTAACTGGAAGCGTATTTGGGGTGGGGGATATTAGAGGACAGTGAAGACAACTCTGTCCCCAACAGCCCCCCAGACTCCCCACCTCTGTACGCCCTTCACAGAAGCACAGAGAAATGACAGCCAGAGCCTCGAACCTGTGGGCTTTTCCAGAATCCTTTTGCGAGATGGATTGTGGTGGTGGGTTTCCATGGTTTTACACATCTTTGGAGGGCTTGGACTTCGGGGGCTCCGAGGTCCCTTGCCAAGACCTCTTTGAGACCAGGATGGCAGGAAGCAGATGTCTCTTCTGCTCATGTGCCTGTGTCTGAGCTCTTGTCCTCGGGCCCCACGTCCATGTTGGTGAAAGGAAGTAAAACAACAGTGCCTTTCATTTATAAAGCAGCTTTTAAAATATTTGCCTTGGTTATCTCGGCCCATCCTGATAGTGACTACGTGGGAAAAGCAGCGTGGCTTCTCACTGTCCTGGTACACTTGCGGAGAAAGTGACGCACAGAGAGGGTAAGCCGCCTGCTTTAGGAAAAGGCAGCGTGGGGACCAGACGCCACGGCTCCTTGCTGGGAACGCAAGCGCCTGCGAGATCATCTCTCCGAAGCAGATGGAAAGAGTCGAGGGCCTGATGTGAACTTGAGCTCTGGGAGGCCAAGGTTCCTTTTTCCTCAGTGCAGCAGTGAATCAGTGTGCTCGGAGCCTCTGTGCTGGAGACACCTCTGTCCCTCCTCAGCCACCCAGGCCTCATCTAGATGTTCATGGAGTTTTCCAATGACCAGGTTTAGGTGGCAGAGAAACAGCAAGGCCAATCATACTGTCTTTTGTGAGCAGGGCAGATAAGAGAGGAAGTCTTGAGTGAGCTGAGCACGAAGGGAGTTCTTCAGTTGGCAGGTGGAGAGGCTGGGAGGGTCCTTGCCAGGCTTGCTTTGCAGCCCGACTTGTCCAGGCCCCATCTGTTAAGACTCGGGCATTTCCAGGAAGACGGCTTCCGTGGCTGTATCTGTTTGCTTTCTGATGGGGCATATAATTTACCTTTTGAGTTCTATAAATGGAATTAGGGGTAACATTCTGACTCGGTTGGACATATGACCTGCAAGTTGATTTCTCTCGTTTGGGGAGCCCTCTGCTTCACAGTGAACGTTTTGTGCAGTCAGGTAGACCTCTCTGCCAGGGGACCGACTCCTGTGTGTTTGAAAAGGAAGACAAACCTGTATTTTGTAGAAAGGGCCTATTGTTCCCAGGGAGTGGTTGTGGCCAACTTCTTGGGCTCCTTGGCCGACTGAAGAAGGAATTGAAGTCAGAATGCTAATCACTGACTTGCACAGACATCAACAATCAAACCTCAGGGAACCCATAAGAAAGTAAACAACAGTGCTCGATGTCAGATTCTAGAAGAAGAGCGGTAGTGTCAACGAGGCTGGAGATGAAAAAAAAAATGTGTTAGGAAAAAAAAAATCTCCTTCCCTGCTTCTCAAATGGGTAGTCTTTGAAATAATGAAATCCTGAGGTGCAGGGTCCGTTTCCGAGTAGCGCTGGTGTGGCTGGCAGCCTCTCGCCTTCAGAGGTGGTCTCCTGGGCCCAGAGCTGGGGCATGGCTGTGGGAATCACGTCCTGTCGGAACTGCAGGATTCCTGCGTGGGAGCTGGGCACAACCTTTCCATTCTGCATTTCCAGGGATGCATTTCATGCTCCCACTTGTTCCCTCTCGCTCCAAATAGCAGGCTGGTATTGAGAATTTTGTCACCAGGAAGGAGCATTTTCCTCTAAATGTGAGAGATTTTAGAACTGTTAGAACCAATGTGTAGGCCCTAGCGGTGGGTTCGTGAAATGTTGTCAGTTTGGTGTAGCCCCTAATGACTTTCCTTTCATGGAAGGAGAGAATTATTTTCCCCTGTTGCTGCTCTCCAACCTCCTTCCTATAGATCCAGCTATTCTCATCCGGACCTTTCTTTGACTTGGTGCCAGTTTATACCAGCGCCAACTCATTTGTGGCAAGTGGCCAAAATGATCTACCCATGAGTATGTCATGGTGGAAAGAACATTGGCCGTGGACTGGGGAGACCTAGTTCTAGTTCTGACAGTGATGGGACATGTCACTGAGCTGTTTGTGTCACTTCAGAGGGTCATATTCACCTGCTAATGGACGAGATGGGACTGGAAACATGGCTACGATCATTTGCATCTCAGCCTTCTCTCTTCCTTTATGACAGCATACGAAATAACCTTTTGCACAGGATTCATTTATAAGCTATTGGAGGTCTATCCATTTTCCTTTCAGCAGTTGTATTTGTCATTCTCCCAGCCGATCCCCCAGAGTTTGCCGAGTAGAGAAATTATCCCCGTCCAGCATTCTGTTAGCCTTCTCTATGTGGTGAGCATACATCAGAAGCTATACTTTCTCCCCAGGTGAACCTTTGTTTCCGGTAGGAGGGAGCTCTCTCCGCCACATACAGCCTTGATCTCCTTTAACCAAAATCGAGTAAGTCAGAGCTCGGGTTCATGGGACAAATGGGAGCATCTCAAGTTCAGGGTTGAGGAGTCCTGATGAGAACAATGAACAGAGTGTGAACTAGAGATTTGCAGATATATGAGCATTCCTCACTGTTGGCTTTTTGGGAGAGTCCTGTTATTTTCCTAGCTATTGACTGGACTGGGCAAGAAGCTTGTAAAACATGGGAAGTTTGTGTGGGGACTTGGTTAGAAGTACCATGGTGCCATACTGTGTTTTCTTAAGAACACTTGGGACTGAGGGGCCACGTCCCTGGGAGGTGCTTCCCTCTGGCTGCTTGTAGTCTGGACATCACAGATGATCCGGGCTCTTACCTGTCTTGTGTGCACCCCCTTCTGCAAGCCTGGCTGTGTTATTCTGATTAGCACGGGTACCATTTGTAGTCTCTGCTCCATGGGATGAGTATTGTTTCATTCTAGGCCCGTAAAAATCATACATGTGACCCTACCTGGCTTCTGATCTCTCACGCCAACTTTGGAGCTGTTCATGCCTTCCATAAACCTGAAACCTAGGGCTGCCCCAGCACCTCTGCTTTTCCGCTGGCTTATTTTTGTTATCCTTGTCCCCACCCACCTTGTTTTTCAGCCATCAATGAGTTTTTATTGAGTTACTCAGACATTCAGCCAGACTCCATGGGGGAATAAAAAGATGTTGTAAGAAATTGTCCCGGAACATAAGAGACTTAAAATTCATTTGCGAAAGGAAGGTCTGAGCACATGAAATGTCGTCCAGCAGTATCAGCCCGTGGGTAGAGTAGGTGGTTTGAGCAGAGAAGGAGATTTCTCCTCAGAATTGTCAAGGGAGGCTGTATTGAGAAAGTGGTCTTGCTACATGGCCTGAAAGCTTGACCCCCCCCACCATGTGATATGTGATTTTTAATATATACACAAGGAGACGTGTGAGTTACAAAACATAATGGTAAATGAATACCTATGAATTGACCACCCAACTGAAGAACTGGAGCATCACCAGTGCTGCTGCCCTGCCTGTGTCTTCCTCTCCCCTTCCCCCAGCTTCCCACCCGACTGAGCCACTGTCTTGCATTTTGTTGGTTTTATTGCCTTCCCCCCCACTCAAGTCTTTGTGGAGCTTATATATTTTCTTTGGAGATCTCATAGTTTTCTGTGATATAGAATCTCGAAGGCAAACCACCAAGGGCATATGTGATCGTTAGTTTTATGTGTCAATCTGGCTGGGCAACAGTGCCCAGATAAATGCTAAAACATTATTCTGGAAGTTTCTGAGAAGGTGTTTATGGAAGAGGTTGACATTATAATTGGTGGACTTTGAGTAAAGCAGGTTGCCCTCCATAATGTGGGTGGGCCTCATCCAATCAGTTGAAGGATTGAATAGAACAGAAGACTGGCTTTCCCTGAGCGAAAGGAATGTGCAGCAAATGGCCCTTAGACTTGACTGTAGCATCAACTCTTGCCTGGGTCTCTGGCCTGCGGGCCCACCCTGCAGATTTTGGACTTGCCAGCTTCCATAAATATACGAACAAATTCCTTAAAATAAATCTCTTCATATATATGTATCCAGCCTACTGGTTGTTTTTCTGGACACCCCTGACTAGTATAGCATGTCACACTCCTCTGCATGCCATGGGGTAGCTAGCTTTACAGAACTGATTTACAGAGTATTCTTACATCAGCAGATCGACAGTATATTTGTCACATGTGGGGAAAGCATTTGGCTGATTCTGGCCTAGGCCATGGAAGAGAAACCTTGATTTTTCTGTAGAAGAAAGCCCAATCTCACCTTTCGGAGTACTCTTTTCTCTTTTTGAGTACTCTGTTTCTTTCCAAAGTCCTATGGCTTTCTCTGGTCACTCATATACCTACCTACCATCCCCTTCCTATGCACCCATCCCTCTCCAACACATGTGCACAATCATATCTGTGTGTTCGTTTATGTAGAATCCTGATTCTGCTTGTCTCCAGGAAAGACATGCAAAGACATTTAGCTTCTCTGAGCTCGTGTCTCCTCGTCTGCTCTGGGGTTGGGGAGAGTCATCAAACTGTATTTCTTGTGTCACGATGTGCCAGGTACTGATCCAGGTGCTTTACCTGTTTGTCCCATGATGTTCTTACAGCAGTCTCAGGTGGTAACCTCTGTCATCATGTTCACTTTGTGGTGAGAAAACAGCAAGAAACTCATGGAAATGGGATTGGAATCCAAGCATTCTGACCTAAGATTCCCCCTGTTCTTACACTTTTTGAACACATTATAAACTGGAAAGTGCTTTGCAAATGTAAAATACAGCTATTATTAAAATACACCTATTGCTTTGGGGCCCTGCACTCTGCCAGCTAATAGCTGAGACGTTGGAGGAGCTGATTCAGGCTGATGAGCTCATCAGTAGGAATGTATTGCCCTATATGGAAAGCTCTGGTTCTTGGACAGAAGTTTTCTGGTGGCCACAGTTCTTGAGCCCCAAGGAGAAGTTTTATAAGGGGCCTTGAGGACCTGGTAGTTAGTGGCAGGTTGGGTCTTGATCCTCCCCTCAGGTCACACCAAGAAAGCCACCCCTAGCAGTGGTTCTCAACCTTCCTAATGCCGTGACCCTTTGATACAGTTCCTCATGTTGTGGTGACCCCCAACCATAAAGTTATTTTCGTTGCTACTTCATAACTGTAATTTTGCTACTGTTATGTCTTAGGTGGCCCCTGTGAAAGGGTTGTTCGACTCCCAAAGGGGTCACGACCCACAGGTTGAGAACCACTGGCTTAAAGGGTCCTGCAGGCTACAGCGTAGCCCATTGACACGAGGAAACTCCATACTTGACCCAGGTGAGGACTCTTTAGCTTGGAGGGCAGGGGCCTCAGCACAGCATGGCAAATACTTGGTACTTCCTGTCCCTCCCAGGACCATGGCATATGATGTTAAATAGCGACAGCACTCTTCAGGGTACCCACTGCTAACCCATGGAGTTGGGCAATGGCCTGAACGTTCTTTGGCCAGTCTTCCAGAGATCTGGGTACCCCCCAGAGAACTGAGCCTGAATTAATCTTGCCTCTCCTTTCTTTTCCCAACCGTATTTCTCCAGGTTTTCAACACTAATCCCATCCATTAGTCTCGTTTCTTAACTTTTTCCTGTCTGGTAAAAAGCGAAATGGTACCATACTACTCAATTTCCAAAACTGATTCTCAAGGAATGAGTTCCATCTTTTCATGGAGACTAATTCATTTTTTAAAAATAATGGCAGTACCTTGAGAGGGCAGCCACACACCCCGAGTCCCGGGAGTGTCTCTACCTGCAGGGTTAGTGTTCCCACCCCGACTGCAGAGGGAGCAGAAGTTATTCCATTGAAGTGTAGAAACTTAATTTTTATAATACCCTCTTTCCTTTTGCTTCATATATCCTGCTTCCTTCTTCTCTACTCTGCTGTAGACACGGCTGTGTAGAGAGATGGTTTCTGACCTCAAATTCCTTTTTTGAAGGAAAGAGGATGTTTGTGTGTGCCATTGTTTTCCATGGGAGACCCATGCTGCCCCCTCTCCTTTCCAAACATTTCTCCCTCAAGCATTTTCAAAATGTCAGTCCTCTAAGGTAACAATGGTTTCTGGGTGCTCTTAGGGGCACGGTCTTAATTACTCAAAAATGAATAAAAAAGGAATAGTCATTCAAAGTCGTTATTTATATGGCATTTCCTTGCTTTCTTCAACGTCATTATTTTTGAACCAGTAAGTATTTGATGAACATTTTTTGAGGAAGAATTGTGTGGTATTTCCCAACCTTCCCCCGTGGGTGGAATTGCATCACTGAATCACTTTTCTCTATTTTTTTCCACTTTCTGTCTCCTGTTTTGTCAAGGCTCCAGGACACTCCAGACTTTTTTTCGTGTTTTTTAGTCTGAAGTTTGAGCATGGCATCTGTGATTGTGTTCGTTTCCCGTCATTATTCCCCAGCCCATCGGGGCAGCCCCATAAAAACAAAGCATTTTGTTTTAGCCTCAGATGGAGGTTTGAACCCTGGTCAACATGGACCCTCCTGTCTCACTTTTTAGAAATCCTGGAAGTCAGAAGGGTAGTGATCTCTTGGACCACAGGCACTGTGAAGTACATTCCCTTTATTTGCCTTTGCCCCCGTTCCCTGTTTCATCCACACAATCTGTTTTAAGGGATAAAAATGCTATTAAAAACATTCCGTGTGTGATCAGATTTTTTAGCCTTTTAACCTGGTCGGCGACGTAAGATGAAATGCCACCTCTAATAGAGGCCCTGGGTGGAGTCAAGGACCTGGAGGCCAGTCTCAGTCCCGTCCCTTCCTAGAAGTGGAGATTTTCAGAGATGTACCACCTCATCACAGATGGGATGCTTTCACTGGCTGTGCCCATCTGTAGCTGTGAGGGTTCTCCAGAGAAACAGAGTAGGTGTGTGTGTGTGTGTGTGTGTGTGTGGTGTGTGTGTGTGTGTGACAGAGAGAGAGAGAGAGAACGTCCCTGGCCCTGGTTGGGGTCGTGTGGGAGACAACCAGTCAATGTGTCCCTTTCATGTCAATGTTTCTCTCTCTCTCCCTCCCTTCCACTCTGTCTGAAGATAAATAGAAAAATATCCTCTGGTGAGGATTAAAAAAAAATTACCTTCACAGCAACATCTAGACTGGTATTTGACCAAATTTCTGGGTTCCATGGCCCTGCCATATTGCTGTGTAAAATTAACCCTCATCTCACTTCTTCAGGCTTGAGTGGTTGGGAGCTGAAGGTCTGTGTGGAGGAGGCGACTGCCCTTCAGTGCTTCTCTCGTCTTCTCTCTCTCTCTGTTCTTTACCCCCTGAGTTTTTCTCCTCTTCCTTTACTTCTACCCTGTCCCTCCTTCTTCTGACATGTGCCACTCACTCTGCCTGAGATGGGGAACATTTGTAAAGTAAGAATAAGGGAGAGCAACCCAGAATGTGATTAATTTATAATGTAAAGAGAATAGATCTTGAAGTCATTCGGAATGGAGTTAATCTCGCCCTTTTATGATCATGGACAAGTGAATATACCTCTCTGAGCCTCTGGTCACTTATTTCTAAAAATCAGGATAATGATATTTATCTGATACAATTCTTGTGATGATTAAATGACCTAACAAAGCCACATGCAGTTTGCTTGCTTCCAAATGTTTGCCCATTTCCAAGTTCTTTTGAGATTTAAAACATTACTCATTTTGAACTCCTTCAGGCCTTTTGTGCCTAGACTGTTCATTAAGATCAGATTAACTATTTTACTGTGATGGTGAGCCATTGTTTTTAATAAAGTCTCCTAGTGAATATTCTTGTATGTTAGTCTCTGCTATTTCTCAAACATGCCAGGCACACTTGCGCCGCAGGGCCTTGGCACAGGCTGTTTCCTCTACATGGAGCTCTTCCATCAGATAACTGCATGGCTTAGTCCTGCATACCTTTCAGGTATCTGCTCAAATGTCACTTCCTCAGAAGGGCCTTCCCTGACCGCTGAATATAAAACAATATACTCTTTCATTTTCTATTGCTTTATTTTTCTTTATAGGGCTTATCTCAAATAGATATCTTTTTTTCTATCTATACCTCCCACTAGAACAGTAGTTCTCAACCTTGGATGTTCATTGTATTCACCATGGGAGCTTTTATTTTTTATTTTTTTTAAATATGTTTTTATTGATTTTTCAGAGAGAGAGGAAGGGAGAGAGAGATAGAAACATCGATGTGAGAAAGAAACATCAATTGGCTGCCTCCTGTACAACCCACACTGTGGATCGAGCCCGCAACTCGGGCATGTGCCCAGATGGGGAATCGAACCGGGACCCCTCAGTCCGTGGGGTGACACTCAATCCACTGAGCCACACCAGCCGGGCACCATGGGAGCTTTTAAAAATCCCGATGCCGTGCTACACTCCCGGGCAATTAAATCAGAAATTCTGGGGAAGACACCCAGGCATCAGTATTTGGAACCAGAGCTCAAGTCTGGAGCTTTACTACAGAGAATGTGAACTGGTAGCGTCAGCATCACCCAGCAGCTCATTAGAAGTGCAGGTGCTTGGCCCCACCACAGACCCCCTGAGCCCACTTCTGCTGTTTGGCAAGATCCCAGGTGATTCAGACGACTTTGGAGTTTGTGGTGCGCTGCTCTAGAATGCAAGCTAGTGGCTTCATTTTGCTGTGTCCTTAACGCTAGAAAAGTGCCTAGCATATAGTGAGCACTCACTAAATATTTGGATGAATGATGAATTGAATTTGGAGATAAGAGGAAGAGGAGATAAGCCAGAGAGGACAGAGAGAGAGGGAAGGGAAGACAGATGAAACCAGCTTTGCCCTGCCCAAGTTCCCTGGGCACAGGTATAAGCAGGGCTGCTCCTCCCTGCTCTCTGTTCCCAATAAAAACTTACAGCCTGGTGCCCAGCATCTCATGGGCCTGCCTCCAACTTGCTGTGCTTTCCAAGGTGATAGCTGACTAATCAGAGATATTGTGATAATGAATTGCCTAAGTACCCAGCCCTACTTCTTCTCTTCATGCATATATTTCACTAGAGGCCTGCTGAAACCAATTAACCAATTAAGTAATAATTCAGTAAGACTTTATGAATTACCTACTATATGCGTGGTTTAACAACATGACTCAAGAGGCTAAGAACCAAAGATGGAAAAGACACAACTTACAGTCCAGCAGTAGAGACAGTCATTTGTAACTTGAGGCAAATGCCGTAAGAGAATGTAGACAGTGTTGTGAAAGGTCAGGAGTAAGTGGTTGTTTCAGATTGAGGGTTCAGAGTAGGCTTCCTGGTGGAGCAGGCAGGAGGTGTTTGAGTTGGGAAGGTGAGTGGCTGGAACACAGGGCATGTGAGGCATGCTCTGGAGTTTGGGTTGTAGCAAAGGCAGTTAGAAGGCAGTGAGGGTGTTGGAGCAAAGTCTTGTCTGTTTTGCAAAGAAGTGATGGCTGTGGAAGGTGACTGGAGAAAGGAGACGATGGATGTGTCAGAACCAGTTTGGAGATGATTCTGGATAATATACCAGTTAGATGTCAGGGCCCTGATCTTGGGCAGTGCCGAGGATGTAAAATGTGGAGAGAGTTTTTAGAAGTTTTTTCAAATGTGGATGATTATGTTTTTGTTATTTAACATAAATGAGTAGGAATTCTTGGGGTGACAAAATTTGATCATATATTGAGCATATATGTTGAAAGCTCTGCAGTATTATATAATTATAAGTTTTTTCTTCCATTGGCCATCAGATAGACTGGATTAGTGGAGGGCTGAGCACTCTCCTTTCCTTAGAGCTTCCAGTCAAGATAGATCCTAGTGATTCTTTATTTTGAAGATGAAGACAATGAGACCCAGATATAAAACAGTCATCAGAGCCAAGACTGGAGCTCATGCTCCCCATCATTGGATAGACATTGAGTGCCAGGTGGTTTTTATACACTTTGTCTCCTTTAATCCTCCCAACAGCCCCATGATTCAGGTGGTGTTATTTTTATTTCATTTATGACTTATTGTTTATTTTTTATTGAGATACAGTTTACATATAATATTGTATTGATTTTATGTGTCCAACAGCATGATTTGATATATGTATATATTGCAAAATGATCACGACAGTAAGTTTAGTTGATATCCATCACTACATATAACTACAAACTTTTTTTCTTTTTCCTGTGATGAGAACTTTTAAGATTTACTCTCTTCGCTACTTTCAAATACAGTATTGTTAACTATAGTTACCATGTTGTACACTGGGTCCCCAAGCCTTATTTATCTTATAACTGGGAGTTTATACCTTTTGACCCCCTTTGGCCATTCCCATCCAACCACATTGAGTTTTATTTAGATTCCAAGTATAAGTGAGACTCTACAGTATTTGTCTGTCTCTGATTTATTTCACTTAGTTATTTTCATTTTAAAGATGAGAAAACCAAGACTCGGAGGTTAAGTAACCCATCCAAGGTCACACAGTTAATAAGTGGCATACCTGGGATTTGAACCCAGGTCTGTCCCATCTAAGCTGTATTCTTGACCCTGCCCTGCTGGCTCCTGAATCAGCACTCCCAGTATTGATGATGATTCAGCCTTACAGAGAAAGGTCATATTTTTTTCCCCTTCATTGATTTTAGAGAGAGAGGAAGGGAGAGGGAGAGAGAGATAGAAATATCAATGAGAGAGACCATCGATTGGCTGCCTCCTGCATGCCCCCCACTGGGGATTTGGCCCACAACCTGGGCATGTGCCCTGATCAGGAATCGAACCAGTGACCTCTTGGTGCATGGGTCAGTGCTCAACCACTGAGCCACACCGGCCAGGTGAAAGGTCATATTTGTTTTCCTTATTTTTGAACAAAGTTTTCTCTGATTATTATAAATTAGAGATTTATGACAGCTGATTTCTCTCTGTAACTTTGGTCACATTTACACAATGTGAACTTTTGGAAGTAAAGGCTTTTAGTTCCTTGAAATATCTAAATTATAAGAAGGAATAGAGGAAGACCAATCCAAATCAGAGAATTTCTATCATATTTCTTTTTTTTTATTAATTTATTTTTGTTACAGATGTTTCTCCTTTTTCCCCCCATTGACTCCCTCCTCCCTATCCCTTCCCACCCTGTCCCCAGCTTTGTTGACTATGTCCATCGGTTATGCATACATGCATATAAGTTCTGTGGTTTATCCCCCCCCGATTCTGAGGAATGTCAATCTGTACCCTACTTCTATGTCTCTGGGTCTATTTTGTTCATCAGTTTGTTTAGTTCATTATAGTCCAGAAATAAGTGAGATCATGTGATATTTGTCTTTCTCTGCTTGGCTTGTTTCGCTTAGGATAATACTTTCCAGGTCCCTCCATGTTATCCCAAAGGATAAGAGATCTTTCTTTCTTACAGCTGCATAGTACTCCATTGTGTATATGTACCACAGCTTTTTTATCCATTCATCTACTGATGGACACTTGGGCTGTTTCCAGATCTTAGTTATTGTAAATAGTGCTGCTATGAACATAGGGGTACATATATTCTTTCTGATTGGTGTTTCAGGCTTCTTAGGGTATATTCCTAGAAGTGGGATCACTGGGTCAAATGGCAGTTCAATTTTTAATTTTTTGAGGTAACACCATAGTGTTTTCCATAGTGGCTGCACCAGTCTGCATTCCCACCAGCAGTGTGCTAGAGTCCCCTTTTCTCCACACCCTCACCAACACTTGTTTGATGATTTGTTGATGGCGGCCATTCTGACAGGTGTGAGGTGATACCTCAGTGTTGTTTTAATCTATCATATTTCTTTATTAGGTTTCTTATAATAATAAATATCCAGCAGTTTTTCTTCACATAAATAGCAGAGCCCAGGGAAGAACAGTGGCCCTTGACCTCACTGTGTCAAGCCTGCAATCTTGGTGAAAGGGAATTTGCTGAGCACTGTCGGTCTGATACAGAAAAGTTAAAGAAAGCAACGTCTTGCTTATTATCCTTGTGTTCAAGACCACGTGGACCCATTAGGTGGAGACTAGGCGGTGATGTGGTAAATTGGAACTGAGTCCTGTCACCCAGGTGAGTTGACCTGCGTGCGTGGGATCCATCTAGATTGTTTCAGTTTCTAGACGATCCTTCACGTTAATATTCTGTGGAAGTAGGCCCCCTGTGGGCTCAACTTGTGGACTGGTTTCTCTCTTTTGTCCTCTGTTCTAGAAACGCTCGACAGAGACTCAGGAAAACTCGCTATTCAGGCCAGCAGCTCGACTACCTTAGACATTTCCATTTCTCTGCCTGTGAAATGAGGGACCCCGTCAGAGGATCACTCTTTCCGGTTCCAGCTCCAAAATGCTATGGTTTTTCTGTAAAGCAGCCATCTGAGCTGCTCCTTAGGTTTTGCTTATTTCTTCACACATTGGTGTGATTCAACTCCGTGTTCACGGTGTCCAGTTCTCAGACCACCTCAGCGGCCTTAAAGCAGTTGTACGTGGTTCATAAACCGCTCAGCCACTTATCCAGGCTTACGAGTAGATGCGGATTCCTCTCTCTTAGATCTAAACTAATTGGGTGGGTTTTAGTTCCAAGAGTGAAAGGGCCAGTGTGGTCAGCAGCGAGCTCTCCTCTGAGCAGGTGTTTCAGAAGGTGGTGCCAGGGTACTTCTGGGCTCCGTGCACACAAGTACATGGCTTCCCCTGAGCCTCAGGGAAAACCTTCGTTTTGCCTGGCATTGCTCTTCCTGCCCCATGTGCATAATGTTCTCCCAATGCAGCAGTGTCTGCTCAGCTCCATTTTCCCTCTTTTTGCTAGCTTGTCGTCTCTGCCTTCCCAAGAGAGGGCAGACCTGGAGCCCAGGGAGCCACATTTTCAGCCGTAATGGCAATGGCTTCAGTTCCCTTATTTTATCGCCGATTAGGATGTGCAGGCTGTGCTAAGTGACACACATCCCATAAAACATATCTGCTTCCTGCTGATTTCATGGTTCTGGAGGAGAGGCCGTGCATGGGGATTATGATAGACTGGAGTACCAAGCAGGGTGCTATGGAATATTTACTTGTACTGAAGAGAACAGCTTTCCTTTTGAAGGGAACACAGCTGTAATGCTGTGGGTGTGTGTGTGTGTGCGTGTGTGTGTGTGCCCGCGTGCTGAAGAGTAAGGAACTTCCCTCTATCTCTAGCTCTCATGTCTGAGAACATTAATAAAAGCCTCAGCCTCATATGCCTGCAGGTGATCACAAAACAGCTATTGACTCATTCAAAGAAACTGTCTTTGTCTTCTGGCGCCTTTTGAAAAAATCTTGGGAAAGCTTTCCTAAAGTACTTCTTAGAGAACATACTTTGGGACGGTTCTGTAGTTTGCTGTTGGTGCTGATCATTGGGAAGTTTGTATTCAGATAGACCCTGGACTGTGGTCCCATCTGTCCCTCTGCTCAGTGGGGTCTGAGCCCATGTGACTTACTGTAGTAACCCCGGCTGAGCTGGTGGAGTCCGGACTTTCATTAGAGAAGTAACTGCCTGGAAGTGGAGTTGTCTCCATCTCAACAAACCTCATCTCATACAGATTTGTCTCAAACCGGAAAAAAAAAAAAAAAAAGAACAAACAAATAGAATGTCAGCTTGTAAAACAAGCTTCTATAAAACAGTGGGGGGAAGTCAGACTGTGTATAAACCAGAGAGAGAAAATGAGGCCCATAATCAAAGATTTGAGCTAGATTTGGAGAGTTTCTAAAAAATAGTGCTCCAAAGTGAGCAGTACTTGATACGTGTATTTGAGAAGCTCTTTCTGGTGCCACTGCTGTCGCCCCATATGGGGTACCCTGTGCTGCTGTCGCCGGACCAGCTCCCTCCTCTCTGTAGAGCAATCATCCTTCAGACCTCCCCTTCCAGCCCTCGTCCCTGCCAGCCCAAAGCCTCACACCCAGCTTGGCTGCACCCTGCTTCTGTTGGCACCACTTCCCAGACTCACTAGCTGTTTTGAAGTAACATGCTCGGCAGGACCTGCTACATCATTTTTGGGGCCCAGTGCGAAATGAAAATGCAAGGCCCCTTGTTCAGAAATTATGAAGAATTTCCGGATAGCCACAGCACAGCATTAAAACAAGCGCAGGCAAGCTCAGATAAGCGCAGGGTCCCCGTACAGGTCCCACACAAAGCCCACCTGGTGCTCAGTATTGTATTTTGGAATAAATAGGAGTCAGTTTTAGGGCCGCATGATTCTCCCGACCAGTCCGTGTGAGGGCCTTTGACACATCCTTGACCTGTGATTCAGAAAGAGTCATTCAGACAGGAACTGCCCAAGGCCTGGGCTTCTCTCTCTCCTCTAAGTTGTTGAGGCCGTGCAGAATGTATTTGGTTAGTGCTTCATCCTGTCTGGTTGGACAGCCAGTGTGGTTTCTCTGGCATCTCCAGAACTGGAAGCAGATCAGATTAAATGAAGGGTGTTGAAGCTACCGAAGGACTGGCCGAGCTGCCATGCTGTGAGTGAGCCCACGGGGAGAGGCAGCTGGAGCCTGGGCCACAGGCAGCCACGTCTCTGGAGTCTGGGATCCACGTGCTCCCGGCAGGAGCCCTGCACCTCAAGTTAGGAGGCACTACATGAGTATCCAGCATCATATTGGCGTTGATTGGTCAGAAATACGGTCCTTGCCCCAAATTATTTCACAACCTCTTTGGGCAATGTAAGGCGTCGTAAAAACACCAACAAACTTTAAACCCATGAAAGATACTCATCTTCCAGGCCTGTGATGTGGTAGAGACACTCAGTGCTATGGACAGGAGGAGCACGAAGAGGTTTTCTTTCCTGAAGGACAAGCTATTGCAGTGTTTCCTGCACCGAGCTAAGTCATGCCAGCCCATCTTTCGCTCACCGGGGGTGGCAAGGAAGGACTGTCTGATAAATAATGAAGCCATCCCACTGGTCATTTTACCAGACACCTGAGAAAGACGAATTGATCTCTGGCCAACCCTGGAGGTCTCGGTGTATCTCACAGTGAGAGAGACTCGCGGTGCTGTGGTGGCTTCTTTGGGGAGCTAGGGCAGAGTCGCAGGGAGCAGCCTGGCCAGCAGGCTTGGGGAGGAGAAAGGCAAGTTCAGGCACAGAAAGCCAGCAAGGGTGGGGCTGAGGAAGGGACAGGAGCAGAAACAGGGGAATGGAATATGGGGATTAAGACTGTCAACAGAATCACTTCCCCCTTTCTTCCTTCCGCCTTCACACTAGACCATTCAGCTACTTCCCTCGCTGAAGTAGGAAGTGGTCATGTGGTGACACTGAGGGCATGGGCCTCGGCCGCATGGGCTTCCCGGCACACTGGCTGGCCCTGAGTCATGGGGAAGTGCAGACCTGCTCTCCCACCGAGGCCTCAGGCTCCTGCCTGGGGAAATGTCTGGTCTGCCAGGGATCAGAAGCTACAAACAAGACTAGTGGCTGTCTGTACAGATCGGGCAGAGGGGTGGGAGCTGGCGGTCATTTGTGTTTGTGCTTACAGCAGGGGAAAGAGTAGATATCTGAAGGTATTATGAGGGCTTCTGAGGATGCCATTAGCATGTCCAGGTACAGCCTGCATCTTTAAAAGTCACAGAGCGCGCGCTTAGCAGAGTCATCCCCAAATCAGCCTTGAGAGCACTGGGTGGAAGTAAGAAGTCTTATCAGTGGGGCTGAGTTGTAGAGTGGAAAGGGCATAGGGTTCGAGGGTGGGGCAGGGGGAAGAGGGCTCTGTGTTAAAATCTTAGCTCTGGTACTTAAAATTCTCTAAACCTCTGTTTTCCTATAAAATCAGGATAAAAGTTAATTGCCAGGATGTTTTAGAAATAAGCAAGATAATGTTTATAAGCTATCCAGCAGAGAGCCTGGCACCCTAGAATATAGTAGGTGACTAATTAATGTTAGGTTTCTTATTTTTCCTATGAGAGTAAGTCAAGATACGCATATTCAGGTCACGAAAAGTTGGAATGGCGGGAAAAGTCAACTGTTAAAATTAAAATGGGGTCCTGGAGATGTGATCACTTTCCTGAGCCTTTCACCTGTGATCAGAATTGTCCATGACCTTGGCCTTTTTACGAGTTTTAATATAGGAAGGATCAGAGGTTACCTCTGTAGAGATTCTAGAATTTGAACGTTACGCTTCTTCTGTTCACTTGCAGACTGGACTGACACTACAAAGTTTGGCTGGCTTGACTGTGTGTGATAATTAGGGGCAAGGAGAGCATGGAAAATAGAAAACCATAGATAACCCCAATGTCTCATTTTAGCCAATAACAATTCTTCTCCCACCAAGTCTACCAGAACTGCTAACAAGGAGAAAAATTGACTGGCTTGCGTTCCCTCACCTTTTCTTCTCCCCTGCTTATCCTCAGTTGAGGTGCTAATGAGCAGTGAAATGGCCAAAAGGGGAGACGCAGAAGGCACAGGTAATTCACAAACTGGATAATCGGTTCCAATAATTGAATTAACTCCAGTAGAAAGAACAGACAAATCCACCTGCAATGCATTGTTGGAAGCTAAATAAACACGTCAGAAGTAAAACTTTCCTTTGCAAGTTTCATTTTTAATCTAGTGGTAAATAGGTTGGGACACTGCATGTTATTAAGTTGGGAAGCAGTGACGGAGTTAAATCATTCTAAGACTATCCAAGGATTCTCACCCTCTTCTAGCCTCCTTACATTAGAGTATCAAGTCAGAGAAGCCAAATAGACTTCTCTGAAAATCCAGAGAATTGAGTTTTCTCTCCCAAGCCTCACTCCTGGGCTACCCACTAAATTGAGGGAAATGAATGGCCCTAGTATCGCGATCTTTGCCCATTGCTGAGCGAGGCCAGTCACAGTGAGGGTAAGGTGTTTTATTATGTCTTCAAGTTAGCCACTACTGTATGGAGAAGCGCTACAATGTAATTAATGCTGTGGTGCTCACTTTAGTGTTCATCAGAATCACCTAGAAGGCTTTTAACAAGCAGTGTGCTGGGCCCTTCCCCTAGTTTCTGATTTCGCAGGCCTGGGTTGGGACCAAGAATTTGCAAATCTCAAAAGTCCCAGGTTCCAGGGACACACCTTGAGAACCATGAGTGCAATAGATAAGAAGATGAGCTCTGAAATCAGACTACCCGAGTCTGAATCCCAGATTTCTCATCTGATAGTTGTGTGATGGGGTGGTTATGATGTAATTTCTTAATGTCCAAGTTTTCTCATTTGTAAAATGGGAATACTAATATCTCATAGGGTCGTGGGCATTAAAGGACTTAATAAGTGATAAACCCTTAGAATGCTGTCTACTGTGTCATAGTATTCAGTATGGACTAGCATGGCACAGTTACAGGCTCTCCACAACAACAGGTATGTTGGCTAATGTGTACTGTGTGCCAGAGGACCTGACTGAACACTTTCTGAGGATTATCACATTGAATACCCACACCTTCTCTCCCTCTGTTCTTGCTTCTTGGCTTCCTCTTCTATTATCCCTTCCCCTTCTACCTACCTTTCATTTTGTCTTGCTCTTCATAAACTATATTGTAACAAAATTAATCAAATTCTAAATAAAAAAGAAAATACACATTTTTTTGGTCATAAACTGTGACCTTTAAGAGTATGAGCTCTGGGTAGGGGGAGATAGAAGGGATATAGGGGGGGGATACATGGTGATGGAAGGAGACTTGACTTGAACACACAATACAATATACGGATGATGTATTATAGAATTATACCCCTGAAACCTATATAATTTTATTAACCAATGTCACCTCAGTAAAGTCAAATAACTAAATAAGAAAGAAAGAAAGAAAAAAAAGGAGTATGAGCTCTTTGAGGACTGTCCCTGTGTTCTTCATCCCCAGTACCCAGTGTGGACTGTCCTGTCTTCTTCATCCCAGTACCCAATGTGGTACCAGGCACGTAGTAGGAGTTTGGTGAATGTTTATTACATGAGTCCTGTCATCTTTGTGAATCAAACTGGATTCACCTATCAGGGTTCCCTCTGGTTCTTCGTCTTGTCCTGGCTTTTCCTTGACTGACACATTGGTGAGTTTAGCCTCTTGTTTCTGTCCCCAACTGCAGGCACACATGTGCCAAAAGAAAAGTGGTATCACCAACCATCTACAAAGTTTTATTTCACTGGCTGCTACCCAGACTACCTGTCATAATTTTTTTGTACTCATTGGGACAAGGCCAGGCCACCTTTCGAGCATCCAGGAAGCGTGTGGGACCCCTGGCTGGGGAGGGTGGAACCTGCACTCCTGAGGGTTCCTGGAGTGAGAGCAGGCCATCTGCAGCCACCCTGTGCTCCCTGACCCAGCAGAACTGGCTCCCTCCCTCCTCTCTCCCGACTTAGGGGATGCTGCTTGTCAGCGCACCTGACTCTCGGTCTCACAGGGAAGTTGGTTGTCAGGCATTGCCCAGTTACAGCTGGTTTAAGCTCACAACTAACTGTGACTGCCTCCAGATCGCAAGCAGGTCAGCTGCCTGGATCTCACGTTACTCTTGCAGCTCGGATTTCCCTCGGACAGGTCCTGATAGGGGCTAGTTTTGCTCAGTTGATGTGGCCAAGGGCTTACGTCAAGGTTTAAGGTTTCCATGTGCAGCCGTTTTAGCAGGCAGCTCCTAGAGAGGGAATATGTTCTGAGAGGTCAGGGGAAGCTTTCTTCCATGCTAGGCATGTTCATGGGTCTTTAGCATTTGGTGCCAGTCATGAGGACTGGATCTGTGCCAGGCAGACCAGGAGAATTTATACTCGGGGGAGAATCTGTGATGTCTCAAGGGTCCATTTTCTCATTGTTTCTCTTCTTGCCCCATGACTGGGTATCACGTAAACATTGATTAAGGGTCTTCTGTGTGCCACACACTGTACTTGGTGCTATCAGGGGTGGGGGATAGGATACAGAGATAGATAAACCGGGCTTCGGGAAGCTTTCATTTCTGCTCTGAGTGTCAGTAGACAGGGTTGAGTTGGTGACAAGAATAAAGAGTTGGGGGAGGGGGACTAAGAGATAATGATAAGCCTTAGGAATAAAGTGTTAATAAAGAAAATTGTTAAGGTTGTTCATTAAGGTATTTTTGGTAGATATGTATCCAGATATGGGGCTTGTCTGGCTGTGTGGTCCACTCCTGAGACCCCTGCAGGCTTCCCAAACCTCTTCTGGCCGGGCACTCTGCATCAGCATCAGCATCAGCATCAGCATCAGCGTCAGCATCAGCATCAGCATCAGCGTCAGCGTCAGCATCAGCATCAGCATCAGCGTCAGCATCAGCATCAGCATGAAGCTGGGTGGGGAGGCCTTCCTCGCTGCAGGACACCACAGGCTACTCCAGTGTCCATACAGACAGGCCCTGTCCTCCCGCCCTTGGCCTCCAACTTCCCGCTTGGGAAGACTGGAGTTTTATGACCCTGTATTTCTTCTGTCATGAACTGGCTACCACCCCACTTCTCTGCCCGTTTTCCCTGTCAGGTTCACCTTGGGTCAGGGCACATCTTTCCTCCAGGACCCATTCATTTGCTGCCAGGAATTGGCAGAGAGATTTTAAGACTTATATTTCGTCGTCATTTTTTTCCCCTCTCACTCAACACCTACTCTGGTGCTAAATACTTACATGTCATGCTATGAATATGTGTGTGAATGGATTGGTCAGAATTCCAAGTTTGAGTTGCAGGAAAATTCTTTTGTATTGCAGTGTATGTGGCTGAACACGAGAAAAGGTACTGACAAAGACTTGGCAGTCCTGAGAGTGTCTTTGGACTGACATTTGACTTAATAAATGTTGACCTATTTTGTAACACACCAGAATGGGGTTTCCCTCTTACCTACTATTTCAACAAAGCAAGTATATTGAAGGTCTGTCTCAAAGGCAATATCTATTTAAAATTTTAGAATAGTGTTCTCAGGCTGATTAAGATTTCTTTTGCGTGGTCCCATAGGACTGAAATAGACACTCTTCCCTTAGCATCGGATGCGCTGTATTATTTTGAGAGTTTGTTGTCTTTCCATCTGACTCCCTCCAGTTACCTCAAGGGTCAGCGAGAGTCATGTGTACCATTTCTGTGTCTGAGTATGGATCCACGGTTCCTCTTGTTGGTCCAGAGTATGTACTCAGGATATGTTTATGTACTCAAGAAGTGATCAGATGAATGGATAACTTGACATATGGGAGTTCTTCAGGACATGCCCAATGGGTGGAGGGATTTGTTTGGAAGAAGAGGCTTGAAGAGCAGAAGGGACAGAGGGGAGATCAGCTGTGTCCAGACTCACAGTTGTTTCCTCAGGAAACATTACCAGATATTATTGGATGTGGGGGAAATGATGCCCTTGTTCAATATCCTGGACCACAGTTGTCATAGTGGGTACCCACTGTGTGCACAGCTCATACAGTGGACAGAAAACATTAAAATGACACAATTCTTCACCATCTAGACACTAGGTAAAAAATAATAATTTAAAAGCACAAATAGGTTCAGAATTACGCACATGAGTACTTAGGCCAGAGAGAGGAAGAAACACACCTCCTATGTGTTTAATACAGCAGTAGGAGCCTTACACACACACACACACACACACACACACACACACACACTTCATTTAATCTGCACAGCCTTTCAAGATAGGCGTCTTTATCTCCCATTTCCAGACCAGGAGACTGGGATTCGGGGGCCAGGTCACTTGTGCAGAATTACACAGCTAGTAAATGCCAGTGCCAAGATTTGAACTTGAGGTCAGGGAAGAGACGTTATTATGTTGTGAAGGGCAGGTAAACTGTGGGTGGGCAGAGGAGCAGAGGCCCTGCCTTGCAGCTTTGAGCTGGTAGCTTGCCCTTGCATATGTATCTGAGCACCACCCCAGATGACAGGCTGTTGAATGCGGTGGAGCTTGTCCAACTCCCCCGATAGAGAGAGCGGCATAGGAAGAACCTTACAGACCACAGACATGCCTGCATCCCCTAGGCTGCAGAGGCTATTTGTGCTCAAGCACAAGCCAGCTGCACACCTCTTGTGACATGGGCCCCACGTAAAAACCACCTTCCAGGGCCCTGTCCCTCGTCGCAGCAGTGTACCGGGGAGCTTCCTGTTCCATTTGTGGTGTCCTTGTTCCCTTCGATCATTTTATATCACTTTGGTCCTCATCTCCCTCATCCGTGTCACTCATAAAGTTACTTGGAGGAATGCTAATCCTAAAGAAAGACACAGAAAGTAAGAAATTAGAGGAGCTGAGAAAATACAGCCTCAAGCAAACTTGGAGCTGGTTTCCCAGTTAAAATGTTTGACTAGAAGTGTGGTGGATGAACCTATTTTGCATCATTATAAAAGGTGGAGAAAGCGTTATAGCACATGTTCTGTCCAGGCTGCATCGCACATGTTGGGAAGAAACGTAAGGGCTTTGTGGTCTGCAGGTGTGTGCAGGGCGCCACGACCAAGTGGCCCTCTGATGGCTCATAGGAGCGGACCTGGTGGGAGAAAGCCGCTCTGTTTCCAGTTGTAAGGTTTGGTGATCTGTGATTCAGTGCACAGGGCGTATGTAGTCTTCTGTTGCCTGTCTGTTCCTCTTTCAGTTGAGGTGGAATTTGTTTAGCACAGAGGAGTACTTGACAGATGGATTAGACACTAGCAAGACACTAGTCTGCACCTTTAAAAATCAGATTCGTTTATGTTGCTGTGGGTGGTAGAGGAGATGGGCTGCCTTGGGGCTACCTGGAGATCCCCTTCGAAGCTGAGATTTATGACACTAGTTTTACTCTCAAAGTGGGTTGTAGACGTTTATAATTAAAGGGTACCATTTCAACGTATTTATCATTTATTAAATGTGTAAGCCACTTTAAAAGATTTTTTTAATTGAGCCTTTTTACATAATAACCAACTGGCTGCACCTGACGTCTTCAAGCCTTTATGCGTGTGCTCACATAGTTGTTCCACCGCCGCCATCGGTGTCCATTTACAATGTAAGGTTCTATTTTTAGCATTATTTAATATCAAAATAACAACGTGTAATATTGTATGTAGGGCTTGAGAGTTTACCAAACACGGTGACATACATCCTCTCTGTTGTTTTTGGCGGCTCTGTGACACCCCTCTGAACTGATCGGCAGCAGTTTAAGGTTCTGTTTCTAAACTGAGTTGTTCAAATGTGAGAAACCATCGCAGCCTCAGCCTTATCGCCGTTTCCTGCTCAGGCAGGTACAATCTGCTAAAGGAAGGAACAGGTGCCAAGTGGCCAGGTGTGCCAGTTCGTGGCCTAGAAGGGGCAGCTGTCGGTTGAACTTTGCCCGTGTTTTCAGGATTGTATCTGATCTTCTGGGTGTTCTGTGAGTATGCTCCTGTGGGTGGGAGCCTTAGGAGTGGAGACCTGTTCAAAGGCCGTGTGCCTTTACTGGAGAATCTCTCCGAAGGCCCTTGGAGCTGCTGGGCACCATGTTGGAACAGGTGGGGGCTGGGTTGCATACACAGGGTCAGGTGTGGGTTCATGCCTAACAAATGGCCTCTCCCAGGCTTTGAGGGGCTTGTTCCCTGGGTCACCTATGGTACTGTGAATGGAAACGGACATGTGGCCCGAGTAGCCAGTTTCCCAGTCCTAATTTGGTGCTACTGCTGGCAGTTTGACGATTTCCTCCTGAACCTTGAGGCGGTCTCACTGTGACTGACTCATACCATGGGGGAAGATAATGGCCTTTGAACTCTTGGTTCCTACAATCTTGACCTTGGTTAGATACCATCTTGACCTCTGGAAAGAACTGCTCAGGGCTACTGTTTTGTGAATTCTTCTCTCCACAAAATAACTGCTGTCTTTTAAGATTTTTGTTTTTGTTTTTATAACCTTACATGTCTAAAGTTGAAGGTCGTCTCTTTTGTAGTGAAAAAATAACCATTTTCCCTGTGGTGTGCCAGATATGTGGGTTAAAGCAGGAAGACTAGCTGTCCTGGGTTCTATCCTAGGTGTGTTTTGTTTTTTTTTGCTGATTCACAAAGGCATTTAATTTCTTTCCACTACTTTTTCTAGATCTGGAAAATAGAGAGGGAAGTTTATGAACATCTACGTGCTGCTGGGGGATTTTTCTGTGCAAGTGAAAATCATTATTGACACAACCACAGGACTTGCTGCCAGCTCCAAGGGGTGCATTTTACTCTCTCTGGAAAGAGGCCAGCAGTAATGATAGAGACACAGTGCATTTGACTTTGACCTGACTTTTGACAACTCTTCCCTTACAATCTTTAAAAACATTCCACCGTTTAAGAGAACAGCAACAGGTCCTCAGCAACACCTGAGGTCTATGCAACCCTCTGTACGTCTTTGGGATTATGGTGAGAAAACCCTGTTCTTCATTTGCTTCCTGATATCTTGGCATTTTAGAAGAGTTGGGAGAAAAAGTGGCAGAGAAGCAGCCTAACCTGCTGGACAAGTCTTGGATAAACAGAGGAGTCCAGTAAGGCTCCTGGTCTGGGATTGCCACACTCAGAGAAGCCACTGTAGTTGCACAAAGGTGAGAGTCACCAAAGCCCAGGGAGCTTCCAGGAGGCTCGCGCACAGGCAGGACCCAGCGTGCTAACCAAGGGCGGACCGTCCGTTGCGACCCAGGGGGCGAGCTGAGTTTAGTGGCTGTGGACTCCTTGGTGAGATGGCATTGTTACCTGAACTGGCCATGTAGCTGGGTGTTCCTGACAGTTGTTCCTGCTCTGCTGTTCTGTCACCCTGTCGTCGCAGTCCTCTAGACTTCATCCTACAGGTGCAGGGAAGGTGTTGGCAGCTCTCTCCACTGCAGAACGTGGGTGGATGTGTGAGCTTGGTTATGATTTTCCCCTTTTGTTGAGGGTACAAAAATCAACCCATTAGAGTGGAAGTGGAAAGACAGAAAGCCTTTCCCGTGGTCCCCCGACCCCACAGAATATTACCTTTCCCTGGAATATTACTTTATTTTGTTCAAATCCTACTTCCAGAAAATTGGAAAAGGTGGGAGAACATCTTTCCCAAATATGTATGTATACAGGGCAGCTTTGAGCTGTTCTTGTGAGTAAGGGAACCTACTGACATGTGCCCTGGTATAACCCCCTCCTTGGCTCACATCCTTTCTGTCCTGTTCTAGGCCGAGTGCCTCCAGTGTATTTGGCGACCCAGAAATGGTGAAAGTGAGACCGATTTTTGGAGCACTGCTCTTTTGGAATGGGAAGTGCTGCCTGGGAGGAATCATTTAATGGTGAAGTTTTATGTTAGGAGTGGCTCTCTTCCTCCACAGCAATAATGAATAAATCTTAAAAGGCAGTTTTTAATCTTTAGGATAGTGTGATGTATGAAATAAAAAACATGGTTTCCTTATTTAGTGTTATATTGTCAGCACCCAGCACAGTGTTTGACCAAAAAAAAATTGTTTTGATACAAAATAACAACTAGATGGCTGAACGAATGGGTGCTTTCCTAATCAGGTGGTTTATGCTCACCCGAAATTACACGTAGCCAGAATTTAGGATGTTCATGAGAAAAAATGAATGCTGTTTGTTTTCCAGTAATATTTCTGTGTGAAAGCAAGAGCTTGCTAAACTCTAGAAGTCTTTGGAGGTTGTGAAATTCCCTATTGTTATTCTTCAGAAGAGAAGAGAGAACAATTTTTCCCCCCCTACCTTCTTGGCCGATAAGGAAAAGCAAATTTCAGAAAAACATGGGACGGAACAGGAAGTGTTCAGAGGTTTAGTCATACTTGTTAGGTATGAAAAAGCCCCACTGCATTCTCATATTGTTTCTTCTATGGACTTAACACTTCCTACTTTGAGAATACCTTCCTCCCAAAGGGCTCCACGTCCTTTATAGTCATTAATCTTCATCCTGCTTCTTAAAGACTTGAACTGTTAACTGCCATGTAGCTGGTGTCAGACCAGCTAAAACTTCCAGCTAAATGCATTTTATCTGTCTGGGTCCTTTAGCTCCATTGGGAAGGTGGCACTACTGAAGACAGCTTGTAGGGGACCAACTTGTTCTGGTTTCCCTGGGACTTTCTGGTTTTAGCCCCTGAAATCCCACATCCCAGGAATCCCCTCAGTCCCAGGCAAACCAGGATAGTTGTTCATAGCCAAGGAGGCGACCGGTGCAGGGAGCCCGGCATAACGAGAAATCCTCCCACCCACAGTCCTTACCTGACCAGGTGCTTTAGAAATGACCCAGGCAGTCGTTTGTGAATGGTGCAGCACAAATCTTTAATGCTGCTCGGTAGAAGAAGATTCAAAGCACACATTCCTGGAGTTAGGAAAATTTGAGATTAAGTAGGGATATCTTTATGTCTATAAAGTAAAATTCTGGCTTCTTGTTTTGTCTACCCCATCTCTCTTTACTACAGTATATACTGAAAAACAAAAACAAGAACTGATACCTACCTGATTTCTGAAACAAGAAGTGTGATTTCGGATACTTCTGTTGGTCTCAGATTTTTCATATGTGAAATGAGGATGCTGGTCTCGATTCCTAGGGCCCCTCTCTGTTCAAACTTACTGTGAGGAAAGAAGCAGGAAATAGGAAGCAGGGGAGCTCAGAAAGAAAACACATCATCTCCTTTATTACACTCTATTCACAAGGAGGACATCTTCCTTTAAGCATAAATCTTTCCACATCCTGACGGCATTTCCACCCATGATATCCCACCCCATCGTTTTTGGCCATGTTACACAGTGCTGTTTGAATGCGCTGCTTTGTCAGTGTGAGGGAGGAAGTGGGCGGCGGCCATGCTTCTGCAGGTGCACCTGACACAGACATTCCTTCCTTTTCCGGCCACTGGAGGACCTTGCACAACGCTTGCTCTTAGGACACCCTGACACTGGGCCTACATCCATGATCCTGGATGTCAGAATATTTTAATTGCCCCACTCCGGGTTTGCAGTCATCATGTGAAACACTAGAACGTCCCAAGACTTTCTAATAGATTTGTTACTATCTTCCATGATTCTATGGAAGTACCACTTTCATTTTGTCAAAGATCCTTATTCCTCATTTTGGGGAGAAAATGTAGAAGGATCGTGGCTCTGGAATCCGACATACCTTGATTCAAATTCTAGCACCGCTTGTTGTGTGATATTGGAAAACAAGTTCTTTAAGCTGGCTGAGACTTGTTTTTGTTTTTTTTCTTTTTCTTTTATAAAACAGAAAGGTATCATATCTTAGGTGTCTGGCACATGGGAGGCGCTAAATATATTTCATTTACTTCTTCATTTTCCCTTAGCCCTTGTGCCTACACCATGCTCCCTGACACAGCACCTTGTTTTCATTCTTCACCCTCCGTTTCATTTCTGAGGTTATAGGAAAGGTTATAAGTAAAGGGGAGCAAGTACACACTGAGTGGCTACTGATTGAATAATCATACCAGGCTCTCCTCCTAACAGCTCATACCAGGCCACGCGGCCCCTGAATGCTTATGGAACCAATTGGGAAAAAGGCGTCATTAGCAAAGAACCAGTTACTTCAATGTAAGAAGTGAAATGTGTTCATTATTAGAGCAAGATGGGCAACTTCCCATCGCCCCCATGCTCGATGGTATCATGGACCTTCGATTAGGTCAAGCCTTGCTTCTTGATGCATGTGGGAATTAGGGCAAGGGAACTGGCCTTTGGAGTATTTCTTAGTGAGAGGAGAGTCGGTGTGTAAACTAATGTGATTTCCAGAGTAGTGTGTAGTAAGGCTAAAAAAGGGGATACCCATACCAGCACTCAAATATCCAGGTAAGTCTGATCCCTTCAGAGTTTCAAAAGTAGTCACTTACAAGACAATTGTACACGCCCTGCTTACTGTCACGGAAGGAAGGACCTAGGTTTTGCTGTCCATAGGCTTTGGGTTCAGAGACCGGTCTGCCACTTACTAACCCTGTGCAAGTTACAGAACATTGCTGAATCCCAAAATCCCAATTTCTTAAGTCTTTAAAAATGGGGATTAAAATGTCATGCTTATTTGATTGCTAGGACTTTTTGTTTGTTTGTTTGTTTTTGTTAATCCTCACCTGAGGATATTTTTTTCCATTGATTTTTAGAGAGAGTGAATGGGAAGGAAGAGGGGGGGAGAAACATCGATGTTAGAAAGACACATCAATTGGTTGCCTCCCGCATATGCCCCAACCAGGGCCAGGGATCCAACCTGCAACTCAGGTACGTGCCCTTGATGGGGAATCGAACCCACCACCCTTCCGTGCATGTGCCGACGCTCTAACCGCTGAGCCAAACTGGCCAGGGCTGATTGCTGGGAAATTTAAATGAAATAAATATGTTCCTGTTACAGAAGACTTGATGGTAAATAACAGTTTGTTTTTCTTTCCCCTTAAGTTTTTTTCCCCCTCTAGAATTTAAGCTCCTTAAAGAAGATAGAGATTTTTTTCCCTTATACATCTCTGTATTCTCAGTGCCTGGCAGTTCCAGGCAGGTATTTGTTGAATCAAAGAAAAATCTTTTAGAAAGGTCTTCAGATCATTCTTTCACTCACTCACCGATCAATAGTTGTGTATCTACAGTGTATCAGGCCCTGTGCTGAGGGAGTGGAGTCAACAACATAAATGAAGACTGTGCCACCACTTTTTAAAGTCTAGCTGGGAGAGAAGTGTTACATAGATAATTTGAGTAACGAACAACTTGGGTCCTTGACGTGGATTTGTAAATTTTGGAAATAGCCAAAATCATTTTGCGTCAAGTGTGATGAGTAAGGTTTTTAGTCAGATATAAGAAATAGCAATAAACCATTATCTATAACTGGCTCTGAAAGTCCTAAAAGAGGTGTTTCTAAAGCACTTTTGAGGAATGATGACATCATTGGAATAAGTGTACACACATTATAGAGTATCTGTCTCGAAAGGCAGCAGAGTGGATGGGATGAGACTCTAGTAGTACAGTGTTCTAGGGACTTGTAACCTCCCGGAATAAGTCCTGAAAACAAGTCAAATAACTAGATGCTCAGGCAGTAAATGTGTCTCCAGGAGAGAAGTAGGAGATGGGGCGGGGCTGGCAGCTTGTAGCAAGATTTTTATGTAGACAGTTGGACCCGAAACTTTGTCAATAAGTCACTAGATGGCCTTAGGGAAAAACACAGGACAAAAGATGAGTTTGTGTTGGCATTAAGAAGCCCTGTGAGATTGTCTAATGAGGCTCATTCATTCGTTCAGTAAATACTTAACGAGTGCTACTGTGAGCCAACAGGCAGCACCCGCCCTGCAAGGGATGTGGTGGTGAACAGGACAGCCAAGGAACCTGCTCCTGCGGAGTTTTGTGCTAACGACAGTCTCTGCTCCTGGGTGAGTAGGAGGGCCTGGGACTCCAGTGTGGTTCTGGGGGTCTGAGAGGAAAGGGAAGATGAGGTAGGCCCCAGCGGTGGATGTGGACACAGAAAAGTCCAAGTCCAGGCTCCAGCAAACCATTGACCTGGAAACAAGGAACCGTGAGTTGAGGCCTAGATCCCAACTCAAGGTCAGGGTCTGCTGAGAAGGGCAGGCAGGTACAGACTGGGGAGACGTGGTCTGGGACTTGAGGAGAGGCAGGAGGGGAAGCCCTGAGTTATGGTACCTGCAGCTGAGCCCATGGATGGGGAGGGAACTGCTTACAGTTGTGAATCAGGATGATAGAGTTAAAAACCTACTTTCAATGGTAAGAAGTTCTCTAAACACCTTTATTAAACTAGAAAGTGTTTATTGACAGTGTTGAAATGAGTGGGATTTTTTTTCGGGTCTTAGTACATTCAGAGTCTTGCAGAGATTGTCAGTGTCTGTCCTGTAATCTAGATGTAACACACTAAAGGCTTTTGAAGAGTCGACTGCTTTATTTTTCTAGTCTCCGTGTTAGAACTGTCGTGGACACCGTGGGGAGGCTGACCGGGACACTGCAGCGTGCTTTCACGGCGTGGTTGGCAAACCGCTAGAGAGCCAATCACTGCCCAGTCAAGTGGCTTCAACCCCTGAGTGAATCTCAGATGGCGAAGCTGCATTCGTGTCGCAGATCTGTCACTGATTTAGAGCTGTATTTTGCTTAAAGGAAGAAGAGAAAAAATTACTAATAACATTAAAATGCTTCAAAACTGCAGAAATGTTTTTTAATAGGAAGAACTTGAGTTTTTTAAGTTCCAGTGAGGTTTTTTTTTTTGTTTTTTTTTTTTTAAGATTGTTTTTATCAAGGAATGAATAACTAAGTCAGCTGAGTTCTACAGTAAGCTCTCCTTCCTCTCCAAGGCACCTGATACATAGACTCTACCATGATAACCAAGCGTTTCAACAACATTATAGGCAGAAGGTAACTGGGGACAGATGACAACTTTGGGTTAAGGACTGCTGGTGATTCACTCAAGAATCTTGTTACCCCTTCGACCTCAGTTCTTACCTCTGGCAGGTGGTTTTGTGCTAATTCTGGTGACATGACTCTAGGGGTGTCAGGAAGATATACAGCAGCATGTCATTGGAGGACTGTAAACTGTCTTGATTAAGCACCTTAGCAGGCTCTTTACCTCAACTGGTTTAGGGTTCTCAGATTTTATTAAGAAGTTAGCTGCTCAGAGTTCAGAGCATTTCTTCAAATTATAATCGGTTGATAGTTCACTGTGCAAAAACAAAGACCTAACCACTAGTGCCAAGGTTACTTTGAAAGGAGAAAACCCATGTCCCACTGGCCACTACAGAATGGCTCCCAGGCAGCCCTGACCGCACCTCTGGGCCCATGCACCTCACCTCGGGCAAAGGGGCTCTTCAGCTTCCAGGAGACTGGATGGGGATTCATTCTTGAGCAGGAGAAGGGGGTCTGGGGCTTGAGCACAGGAAGACAGACAGCCTTCTGGGTGGGAGGGGGGAAGGGAGGGCAGGCCAGAGTGGAATGGGTTTTCATTCCTTCTTGCTTCTCCTTCATTAACCTTGCCTTGCTCCTGCTACACACAAGTGCAGCCAGTGCTGGGAACACGGGCTCCCTGAGGAGCTGCACAAAGTGCAGCTGATCAGCCGTCCTGGGGGTGGGGATGGGCATGGGGGAACTCCAGAGGCAGTTGGGAGGGAAGGGGAACCACTGCAGACACACCTGTCTGGGCAGTTGTTCATGTGCCGGCCAGGTAACTCACTGCCTGCCGCACACTGATAATCTCCATTTTTGGTTAAAAGCAGAACAGTAGCAATTTACTCAGGAGGGAAGGACAACTGGCAAGTTGATTAGTAAAGTTTCTAAAAACCTGTTGTGAAAGGTAAGGTAATCATTTAACACGTATCCTGACTTACTGTCTTATTTCTGTCTTGATTTAAAACAGTGATTCTCAGCCTCACTCCTCTGCATATTGGAATCACAGGGGAGCTTTAAAAATATTGATGTCAGGCTGATTTACTTGGATACTGGGATTTTTTTTTTTCCTTCTCAAAACTTCTCCACATGATTCTGGTGTGCAGCCAAGATTCAGAATACCTGATGTAAAATGTGTGTTTCCTGAATTGTTCGTCGATCCTGAGTTCCTGAAGCATGTGGAAAGTCGAGCATATTTTTCATGTACTGTTCAGCACTAATCATTTTAATGAAGGCAGGGATCTTACGTAACATGAACTATTAACCAGTCTTAACAACAGGGCTGCAAGAGGGCAGCGCATCACAGTCCTCATTATTTCAGGCTGCCTAATATCTGTTCATCACTGTGCCATCACGCACACACACACTTTTATATCTCAGTCTCGCTTGTCATTCAGTTTTTATTTTTTTATTATTTATTTATTTATTTATTTATTTTTTATTAATTTATTTTTGTTACAGATGTTTCTCCTTTTTTCCCCATTGACACCCTCCTCCCCATCTCCCCACCCCGTCCTCAGCTTTGTTGTCCATGTCCATCAGTTATGCATACATGCGCATAAGTTCTGTGGTTTATCTCTTCCCTCCCCCCCACCCCCTCTTCTGAGGGGTGTCAGTCTATACCCTACTTCCACATCTCTGGGTCTACCCTGTTCCTCAGACTGTTATGTTCATCATATTCCACAAATAAGTGAGATCATGTGATATTTGTCTTTCTCTGCTTGGCTTGTTTCACTTAGGATAACACTCTCGAGGTCCCTCCATGTCATCTCAAAGGATAAGAGATCTTTCTTTCTTACAGCTGCATAGTACTCCATTGTGTATATGTACCACAGCTTTTTTATCCATTCATCCACTGATGGACACTTGGGCTGTTTCCAGATCTTAGCTATTGTAAATAGTGCTGCTGTCATTCAGTTTTTAGAATGGTACTGATGCTGACGGCATTTTTCATAGTAATACTCACTTTGTCAGCAAAACTTGTTTTCAGTAAACAGTTGTCAACACCGAAACTCCCAGATCTTTCTGTGACAATAGTGAAGGGGAAGATGCCTGAGCATCTATTAGGAGTCTTGTGTTTAAGAATCAGGCCCTGGCTGGTTTGGCTCAGTGGTCAGAGCGTCGGCCCGAGGACCAAAGAGTTGTGGGTTCGAATCTGGTCAAGGGCACGTACCTCAGTTGCGGTTCGGTCCCCAGCCCTGGTTGGGGTCGTGCGGGAAGCAACCAGTCGATGCTTCTCTCTCACATTGATGTTTCTCTCTCTCTCCCTCTCCCTGCTACTCTACCGATAAATGGAAAAAAAAAAAAATCCTCGGGTGAGGATTAAAAAAAAAAAAGAATTAGGGAATTTCTATGATTTTTGACAAGCAGAGGTAGAAATGACTAGCCAAGATGGTTATTACTTCTGGAAAAGTTTTTCTAAAAGAGGAAACGCAGATGTGTGACACTCTTAATCAGCGTTTGATGTTTAAATGTTCCTTTTTAGAGTTACAGAGGTTGGGGGGAAAAAGATCAATTCAGCCCCGATTCCTCAGTCAGTCATACAGTGAGGTCAATGTCGTCTCAGTCTTTGTTTCAATTAAGTTCATTTTTCATTTTTCAACCAAAAGACAAGTTTAATTATTAAAGCATACATAAAAATAATGCTTTATTTGAAACGTATCATAATAATGTCTGGCATTTATAGAGAGCCTTTGTTTCAAGAAACTCGTATTTCACAAGCGTCACCTTACTTATCCTTGCAGTAACATTATACGGCTGTGAAGGCCGGGTGCTGCTATGCCATTTTCTCAGACAGCCACACTGAGGAGGTGCTGACTTCTTTCACTTTGCCTTTTAAGCATAGTGCTCTTCTGTGGTTTCATTGAAAATTATTCTGGTAGTAAACATTTTGCAGAGATATAAATCTTTTCCAGATCTAATTTGCGCTTGTTACTCTAGGTATAGTTTACAAGGCCTTTTCTATTTATATTTATTTCTCAGCCTGAGGCAACCCAGAAATTATCTGATATACATGGAGCAGGGGGCTTTGTTCAGTGTGGGCGTGGTGTAGCCCAGCCTTCTTCCTTACTGATGGGGCATTTGGGGGCAGGGGAGTCTCCGGGCTCGTTGGAACTGGGCTGGATACAGTTAGGACCGTGCAGGACTTCATGCAAACAGCTTCCTTGGGGCTGCCATTTTAGAGACTTTATTCAGCCTTACTGCGCATTTCTGTGGATTACCCTCATGTGAATTAGAATGTAAATCTTGCTCTCATATCAAAGTCTTTAAAACCTTCTTATCAGGCATGTGGTCCATTGAAGCTATACACATCTTTAAGATAAATCACAGGGCAAACATAGTTTTAGTTGGAAAGGTCTGAGTTGCCTCCCTTCCAACCACCCCCAGCGATCAGCTGGGATTGTGGGTTTGAGCTATAGCTTCTCTTTATCTCTCTTCCTTTTACAAGACTTCCAGATACAGCCATTCAAGAAGGAGATGAAGATGAGCAAAGCCCAGAGTGACGGAATAGAAAGCAGAAAGCTGCTGGGGCGAGGGGTGGGACGTGGGGAGAGAGGGCAGGTGGGAAGGGAGGAAGGGAGGGAGGACTTCGTGGTTAATGCACAGGTTCGAAGCAACCCTTTGGGCTCCTTCTGCTCTGCAGAAGCCTGACCTTCATCCTTTCCTCTGCCCAGGTGTTAAGGTCTCATGATTCTCCAGGGTGGGGATACTGTAAATTCTTTAGGAGGGCAGTCACATGGCAGGTAGAATATGCCTGGAAGGTATCTCTCCTTTGGGGGGAGAAATTGAGAAACCTCTCTAATGGCACCCTTGATACAACTAAATAGCAACTCTCTCAGTTCATTACTCGTTAGCCTCAGGCAGGGACACCGCAGATTGGCTCATTGTAATAGCCAAACCATTAAAGGGACTAGCATTAATGGAGGAGAAAGCTGCTAATAAAGAGCTGTACTTGGCCACTTTGTTGAGCCCAGGATGTAAGCTGCTGTTAATTTAAGTACCTGTTTCTTCTGCTATTAAAATTAGGAAGAAAGGACTTAATGACCCTCTTTCAAAAGGTTGATCAAAAGCTTAGGGGCATTTTTGGCTAAATCCAACAGCAAGACTTTATTTTCCCCAGAAGTAGTGCCTGCTGTTTCTGTATAAATAAAGTCACACCACCTTTCTCATACTGAAGTGACCCGTTCTCAGCAGGACATGCACTTTCCCGGGGCTTCCAGGAGCGATGATGTGTGTTGCTGAGCTCACGTAATCTCCACTCGGAGTGAAAGCAATCATCTGCATCGTGGTGGGGATTAGAGGTGTCGTCTGGGGCTTGGAGTGGCACACATGTAATTGTCCGACCCAGGTCTCGACACTGCGCTGTGACCTCGTCTGCATCAGCACTGGCCTCCAGCCAAACGAGCTGAGCACCCTTCAAGCAAAAAACATCCCTGGAAACCACAACCTGGCATGAAAAGGAATCACAGCTTGAGATTCTGCTTACGATTCATGTCAGAAATTTTTAAGAAATTCAGGGGGGAAAATAATCCATAGCATCTCAAGGTTGGAAAGGACCTTAATTAAGTAAAATGTTTTAAAATTAGAACAATAAAGAAGTCTACTTGAGATTTTTGCTTTAGGGGGTTTGTCTCTAAAGGGGTTGCTCCTCATTTTAGACACATTGCTTTTTTCTGATTATATTGGTAGAACCTAGGGTCCTGTGTGGGGACTTGGGGGACTAATTAACACAGAAGGAGGCTGTGTTGTTCGTGTTTTGTTGGGGTCTGCTCTGCACACATTGTGATGAATAACCTCTGACTTGCCAGGAGATAGTAAGATTGTGTAGAGGCAGCATCTTGGAGTTACACGGCACCTTCCCAGTGCAGGAGCCCCTTGTAGGGTCACCTTCTAGTCTCAGCTGAAGTCGGCTTTTGGGGGAACAATAAGTCACATGCATTTCTAGTCACAGGTATAAATTGCTGGCCCTGCCCTCTGAGATGCTACAGGTCACATATGTCCTTAGTGCCTTCACCCAGTCCTCATTTGAGAGGCTGGGAGCCTGCATGTTCTGCCGTTGGAGAAGCCTTGTTGGCCTGTGGCCACGTGATTTCTGGAGGCAGACCCAGCTCCTCCTTGGTCCGTGTGTAGAAATCTGCACACTGCAGCCTCCATGAACGTTGATGGGGCCTTTCCTCCTCACGGCTCCTGTTTGTGTCACCTGTACGTTTACATATGCTGCTCTCGGATAAATGAAAGGAGTTGAGTACGGGAAATGTATTTTGTTGTTGTTAAAGAAAATATCAGAGACAAAAGTAACATATTTTGCCCGGCTGGTGTGGCTCAGTGGTTGAGCGTCGACCCATGTACCAAAAGGTCGCCGATTCCATTCCCGGTCAGGGCACATGCCCAGGTTGTGAGCCTGATCCCCAGTGGGGGGCATGCAGGAGGTGGCCAATTGATGTTCTCTCTCATTGATGTTTCTCTCTCTCCCTCTCCCTTCCGCACTCTCTAAAATCAATAAAGAAAAAAAATATTTTTTAAAAAAGTAACATTTTTACTGGAAAATTACCCAAGCTGAGATAATCTATATAAGTTGAAGTCATCATATGCACAAGAAATCTGCAAATGCCTGGTTGGCCCCGCCGATCTTGTCCACTGGTGTTGCACATCCCTGGGTGAATTCTGATGGCTGCACCTGCTCAGAGGTCCTGCCGAGAGAACTCCTCCAGCACATTGTATTTGGTCCTCTTCTTGCAGCTAAACGCATTGACTCCTTTCCCTCTATGCTCCCCATACGATAAGCAACAGGCTTAAGAAAGTCAGCTGCCTGACTTAGCGACCCTCCAAACCCCTACTGGAATTCTGAGGGCGCAAAGCAATGAAATAAACCCAAACTGCGACAATTCTTACAAGCCTGAATTTGTCTCTTGGGATTCCCCATAAGTTGTGAATCCATTGTGGACCAGCCGGTGCTACTTAAATGTCATTTCTTATGTTTCCTCTTTATAGCGAGTATCCTATTTCCCAGGCCGGTGACTTGCACAGATTGCTCAGCCCCTGCGATCTTCAGTCAGCTTCCTCCCGTGCAGTGCAGATAACCATGCCTTCCTTACAGGATTATTGTGAGGCTGAAATAAAGGCTTCATGGGAAGCACGTTCCAAGGGCTCTCGCAATGCTAGCTCCTCTTCCTGCAGTGACTATATTTTCCCACTAAGATTGGGACCCATGATCTGAGGAGTATAGTAGTATGCATGAGTACCCATTATGTGTTTATGGGTAAAATGACACAGAATTTTAAATATTTGGGCTATCAGGGAAATTCTAGGAGTTATGGTGGCAGAATTTGTCATGCCTAGTCCGGGCCTGGGCTCCTAGTGGACGCCTGATGAATGCTGAAATATTTCCTAACAATCACAAGAGGAAAACACCTCGATGACCTTGTATCGCAGTGCTTGATTACAGGGTCTATTGCTAACACTTCTTTTCATTCACATCGCTGTGCACAGATAACACTGTTCCGGTTAAAAGGAAGACTTAAGATGCTTTGACTTCACTGTATTTGTTTGACAAACACAATACCTTGTCTTCTGAGTTTAGGATGTAATAGGCCAGGAAGGTAAGCAAAGGGACTATTTCAGTTATAAATACAAATATGCAGGAGTCTGCATATTTCAGGTCCTGAACCCATCTTCTGTGTCCAAAGCAAGAGCACTCCTTAGACTGGTGAAGCTGGGCTCCTACGAAGATGCCCACATCAGTGTGAGTGTGGTTTTGGGGCACCCTCTCACCTCATCCCCCAGCTGAATAGGCTTCTGGGTGACCAAGGGAGGAAGCTCTAGAGACCAGGAGTCTAGTTCCTACCCATCTAATTTTTACAGGGTACTCCCATTTCCCCCCTGAAATCATTTCAAGCATGTTAAGAGCCAGAGACGAATTGGGTGGTAAAAATCGAATGCCTGAGCACCTAGAGGGATGTTTGTCTCAGGGAAGCAGCTGGACAGTAAGAGGACAGCTGACTTGGGCCACTGGTGTAGGTGTCTGCTGGAATCTGTGTGGGATGGGAAGACAGCATCGCAGCTAGATCTGGCTTTCTACTTCAGCATTTATATTTGAACACCTCAGATCCTGAGGTGTATCCCAGATCTAAGGTATACTGTTTCTGAGGAGATGCCCAAAATGTCACGGTCTGCGTATATGATGTCTATTATGAAAAGAAGACCGACGATGGCATCTTTTCTCAAGTTCTGTGAGTTGATCTTGCTAAATTTTGGGGTAAACAAAATATCCAATGTAGTTTTTCAAGTGAACGAAATCGATATTCAGGAGTTTATGTTCCCGTGTATTTCTGTTTGTGTGCATGGTGCCAAAAACCTAGAGAACGGTGCAGCTCAAATTTTAGTCTTGCCCATTTTTCTGGTGATGTGTCGCTTTCACTTGTTAATGAGAATGTATTTAAAGAAAGCCAAAGCCACCACCTTAAATCATTTTGCAGCCAGAAGAGGGTACTTAAATAAATGTATATTCAGACTTTAGGTTAGCAAATCTCAATAAATAGCTTCCCATAGGAGAGATTTCTTCTGTTCAATCTACAGGAAACAACTATAGTACCAGCATCAGCTTTCCCCAAAACCTTCAGGGTGGTTTAAAAGAGTCCTTCCCTCAAAATACTGAGCATAATCCACGTGACCGATCTGTCTCTGGTGCCTGCTGTGTTCCATCTTGTCTGGGTTGCTGAATTTCAGCACAGCGATGGGACACCAAAGAGCTGCAGGAAGCAAAGGGCACCTGTGGCATTTTTACTAAAGGAAATGGTCACGGTCACCACTCTGTTTCCATGACACTTCCTCCTCCATACCTATGCACAGGCTACAGGTTTCAGAAACCATCATTGGGGGTACTCCTGGCATTTACAATGGAGATGGAACTATTTCTGGAAGGAGATCCTAAACCAAGGACAATCTCAGCTCTGCAGTAGAAGCATCTTGGAAATTACCTGCAAACCATCTTTTAGCAAGCACAACCAAACTTTCTTTTTGTTTCTCTCAGTTCCAGAAATGCTTCATCTTTATTTCCAGAAAGCTGACGTTTCATTAGCAATAGGCTATACATTTCTTAACCTTTCAGCCTGTTCAGAGTTAATGGTGTAAAAACAAATGCATAATGCACTAGGGGGATCCCAGGATTTGAATAATTTTGAATAGGAAAGACTGTTTTGGTAATAAGAATGATTTTCAACTCTTCTATAATACGCAGCATGGGGTGGGGGTGGGGAGAATGCCATGCTTCTACTCGGCACAGAATGTCTCAGCTCCTTTGACCTGCTAGTCACAGGTTCCGAAGCACTCGGTTTACAAAGTGAGCAGCCCTAGGTGGGTGCCCTTCACTGGCCCTTCGTGGTTGGTGAAGGGATGAAGAGAGGGAATAGAACTCGTTCTGGTTCCAGTAGTTGTGCTTACAGTGACCCTACTCCCCATCCCATTAAATTTATTTTTTGAAAAGCTTTCTGTAATGGTTAGTGAAATTTACATTTCATTCCTTGCCTGAAACTATTTTTAGCCTCATTTTTCCTTTTCAGAGCTAAGTGCTGCTCTTCCTCCTCCCGCCCCCACCTTTCTCACAGGTATTGCACTTGGCCTTGGAAACGGCAGCGCTTCCCTTTTGATCTGCCGGCTGGTTTGGTAGGTTGTGTCCGCAAACGTGAGAGCAGCCTGTCTTATTCTTTTCCAGCATCTAAACCGTAATGTGACCACATCACAGCATTTGTCGTCGCATCATTGACCTCCGCTGGCAGTTTATCCCCCCACAGCACTTGAATGCACTGGTATCACTGTCTGTAGCATTTTAATTTAATTAGACCAGTGGTTACAATCCTCTTGGGGAGATTGTTATCCCCTCTGTAATGTTAAAGTGAAACACCTTTGGTTTTCATTGGACTGAGTGTATGTTCTAGAGTGTATGAGCTGTGAGCCTGTTGGGGTCGGACCAGAGAAGCCATTGTGAGAATAAGGAGGTTTCCTTTGTTTGGGAAATCGGATGTTAGTCTCCTCAAGCCTCTCTGTCCGGATGTCTCCATCTGAGAGAGTACGATTTGTTTCATTTTTATAATTGACGACAGTGTGCTGAATGTTAAGTGCGTGGTTATAGTAATAGATGGAAAAATCAGGACTATGTGAGTCACCCTAGAAATTAACAAAAAGAAAGTCAAAGGATTCCAGGTGTATGTTTTGTTCTTTTTGGAAAGGAGCCCAGACACTGGACTACATCCTTTCTGGGGTCCCCTATACTCTGCTGGCTGCTGGGCCCAGGGTCGCAGTAGGTGTGTAATGACCGTCAGCAAATCACTAGGGGCCCTAGAGGTGCATTTTGCTTTTCCCTGACTACTCTCTCCATTGAACCTTTTCAACAGAGCTTCCCATCTCCCAGGTTCATGGTGTCACAATATTGCTGAGTGGAAACCATCATCAGGAATGAGAGGAATTCAGGATCCACACTCACTCAGTCTCTGGCCTTCTTTTTATAGATTTCATCATAGAATAGCACAGTTGTTTCCATCCAGATTGTTTGGACGTGTGGGGGAAGGGAGGCATACAATGCCAGAGCAAGCTCTGCAGCGGGGCACGCAGTGCCGCAGTGGGGACAGGGGCCATGCAGAAAGAACTGCAGGCCCTGGGGGTTGCCCCAGAGAAAGCATGGCGAGATGAAGGCACAGCGCAGTGACTAGTTAGCAAGTCAGAACAGACGCACCTTAAAGGTGGTACCTAGCTCTACTCTTTTGTGAGTAGGCCGGAGCTGGATTGTCCACAGAATAAAGTAGAATCCTCTTGGAGGACTGGGTTTCTCCCGTCTTGTCCTTGGTAGAGTTGGTGAGGGAAGAGGGAGCTGGGGTGAGGTGGCCTGTTACTCATACAGACCAGTTATTGGATCTCGGGCGTTTCTCCGTGATTTGAAGAGAGTGTCATCGTATTACGAAATACCGTCTTCTTTTTTCCTCGCACCTATGCCAAGCCATTGAAAAACTCTTTGGCCGACCCATGTTTTCTTCATCAACGGTTTCACTTCTGCAAAAAACCCTAACAAAACAGAAAGCTATTTCTGGGAATGAAGTTAACGGTAGATAAGAGATCTAGATATATATTGGGACTGGGGTTATTCGAGGGTTGAAGCGTATGGAGAATTTGTTACAGACTATGTTTACAATGCTTTAAAAACCTATTTCACTCAAAAAAACCCTAAACAGAGTTTGTATGTCTCCTGTATGTGTGTTCATGTCTTTGCCTCTTTCACCCCCAAAACCCCAAACCAAACACCAAAAATATAACTCATCCTTACATTAGAGTTGCTCCAAATGTGTGATGTTTGATAAAGTTCAAGAAAAGTGAAGTTGAAGGTTTCGCCTCTGGGTGACCTTTCATAGGACATCTTGATTGATACAGAAATGAAATTTAGCATGTATGTGACTACCCTTAATTAACAAATTCACCAGGAAACTTTACAATGTATGTTTAAACAGAAGTATTCCCAATGCCCTATTTGCCGGGAGAGGATGCCTCGGGGAAGGTATAGCGATTCCATTCGGAAATTGCAAAAATATGTATATATTCATCTAAAATTGAAACTTCCTACCACAACCACCAAACTTTCCAGGGTATGAGCAGAAAAGCCTTACTTTGGTTATAGGGCCAGGGGACTCCCCTGCTTCCCTTTGCATGTTCGATGAAATATAAAATGTTAGAGAACCGTCTTTCCAAAACATAACCACCCTCTCGGCTTTATTTTAACCTGTGATTTTTCTTTTGTTCCTGATTTCTCTTTTCATAATGGCATTTGACTGCTCTTTTTCCCCAAACCTATTTTTAGACCTGGTGTGCCCCACTTTGCTTTGCCCAGTTAAACCACAGAAACTAACGGGAAGTTGTTTAGAGTGTATGGCCTGCAAAGCAAACTAGTGGATATGTAGCTCGAAGATGCAAATTGTGCCGCTCTTCTGGCCTATTGCTTCCTTGCCATTATTTGCCGTGTTTTAACTTCAAACAAACAATAATCTTTTCCATCCCATCCAGTTGTTTTAATTGATCTAAACAACACTGCCTGTTTGAATTTAAATAGTGAGTCTGCCCACCGTCCCCTTTCCCTGTCTGTTGAGTAAGTGTTTTCAGTTAAACAGTACTTTTCTTAAATGCACATGATTCTCTGAATCTCTGAAATTGATCAGAAGAAAGGGAAATCTTGATTCCAAGATAGAAAACGAAGGGACCAGGAGATACCCGTTAATGTTACAGACGATTCTTTGCTATGAAGAAAAAAAATTAAACATTGGGTATATATTTTGGGTGGGTGTTGTATAATGAGATTGAAACATAGTAGAAAAATCTACTCGCAGGTTTATTAACTAAATCTGAAAAGTATAGTCCATCACTTTGCACTCACCTCTCATTGGATCTGAGTACAGGATCATACTTGGATTAGACTGGGGATATTGCCAGAGAAGAGGAAACATGGTTTTAATGTATTGGTGACATTAATTATGTGACTTGGAAAAGTCATCTTTGAGAGTAGTCTTTAAATGCATTCTCTAGGACATACTTTTTCATTTCCTCTGCCTTGTCTCCCCTCTTTACTTGAACAAAACCACTAGTACACAGAGAGAAAAAAACGACACCTATTGATCCGAGTCCAAAGGAAAAGCCCTATTTTAAACTTTTCCAGAGTTTTGTTATCAATCCCCAAAGCTGGAGACCTGAAATGCAACCAAGCAGTGACTAGAGAAGGGGTAGGGGGGTTGCTTGGCCAGTGCTCAGATGCCCCCTGTCCCTTTTATTCCCACCCCTCTCCCTGATTTTACACCTAGTTCCAAGCGTTCATTGTCTTTTCCCCCCTCCCCTCTTCCTGCCCTTGTTTTTAACAGCAGGAGCGAATTTCATATACACCTCCCGAGAGCCCGGTGCCGAGTTACCCTTCCTCGACTCCACTTCATGTTCCAGTGCCCCGAGCGCTCAGGATGGAGGAAGACTCGATCCGCCTGCCTGCGCACCTGCGTGAGTGTCCGTGCGCCGGGGGCAGGGACAGAGGTCCAGAGGGACCGCAGGGTCAGAGTGATTGACTGCGCGGGGGCCAGAGGGGCAGGGCTTCAGGCTGGAGAGGGGCAAGCTCTGAGGATGTCCTCATGTGACTTCACCCCCTCCCCTGGATGACGTGTTACCAGAAATCTGGGAATGGGCAATATATATGGCAGAGTCAACTAAATTTCCTAAGAGGCGAGGTGAATTTTTGGGTCCAGTTGGTCTTTCTAAATTCACACCAACTCCCCTTTAATATTTTCTTAGGCCTTAAATTTTGCTCAACTTCTGAGTCAGACTCACTCCCTGCTTTGCTTTTTAAGCCCTGTGCTCTTCCTGGCTTTAGAGGGCCTCCCCCTCCTGCCTTTTCCATGCTGGCTGCTTTTCTTTCCTAAATTTTATATGCCTGGATATGGCCTTTCTCTTCCCAACCCCCCTTTCTTCTACTCCTCCCTCTTCCTTCTCTTGTGCCTGCATTACTTCCTTTGCTTCTGTCGGTTTGTGGTGTCTCCACCTTTGTCTCTCAAACCATCTCTCCCCCTTGCCTCTGCTACCGCCCCTGTCTGAATCTTCAGCTGCAACTTGGCAGGGCGTCGGGGCCAACACACTTGTGCTGCTGGGGCCAGGCTCCAAACAGCCGACACCTGTCATTTCCTTTTTTGTCTTTCCTGTGCCGCCACCCAGCCCAGATACAATGTGATGGAGGCAGCTGGGGAGAGCGAATCACCTGATTCCCATCCTGATCACCGTGTCCAAGAAAATGCCAGGTTCTCTGGCTTGAATGTTATCCTGAGGGCACAAGTCCAGGTTATGGAGGACACTGAGGGTCACCTTGGCCCTTCCCTCGTTAATTCCTAATAACTTAAATAGTGGCATGATTGTGCCTGCCATCTCTTTCTGGCATGGTAAGGCTCCCCGGGTTATTCTCTTGCTCCGTGCCTCCTGAGGAGCCAGAAAGTTGCTTGCTGAGAGTGGAGAACAATAGAGGACAGAGGACACAGGCTTCTCTTTTCTCTTTCTGTGATAATTCAGGGAATCAGATGACTGCGGTGCTGGGAGGTGCTGGGGGAATGTTGCTGGTAACCCCTTCTCCCCCACAGTAAGGATGGGTGCTAGACTTTTGGCAGGGGTTTGGGGACCATGAGGATTCTTCCCCTCCTCCAGCTTGCTGTGTCCATCACTATTTACAAAGTTGCTACATGTTAGGGTCAGCACATTCCAGCTGCACTTAGGCAAGGAGGTAAACGGCATAGCTCCACTCCACCATTGTTTCCACAGTGAACTTTTAGAGTTGAGACTGGGACTGTAAAGGTGCCAAGGTCATGGCTGCAGGCACTGTTGTCCTTAGTAAACTGGAATGTTTTGGCACCATGGCAGCAGACAGGATTGCAAAAGAAACCACAGCCAGGTAATAGCATCTTCTCCTCCAGAAGCTGCCCTATGGCTAGCAGATTCACTTCAGGATGGAACACACTCCTGCCATGCAGGCAGAACACTCCTGCTGCCTAATCTCACTCATTTCTTCAACAACGGGTAGTTACTGATTACCTGCGCTGTACCAGGGATGCTTCTGGATGCTGGGGATGCAGAAGTGAGCAAAGCAGACCCGACTCCTTGCCAGGTACAGAGACCAGAATTATGAACACTTGTCCCAAGTGGGCTGCTGTTTCTTTCATAGCTTTTGTTCCTGTACTTTGACACACCCCTCCAAGGAGGCCCTAACTCCTGGTTCGCTTCGGGATGCCTTTGCATCAGCTCTTTGACCGTGGAACTGCCTCTCCATAGAAAGTTATGGTGAAACAAACCAAATGCACACCGAACTGGCAGCCAGGAGATCTAAATTCTTAACCAGTTCTGCTGTTACACCAGCTGTCTGACTGTGAGTTGGTCATTGTAACACAGTTTTCCTACCATACAACATTGTGACCGGACAAGAGGACGTTCAAATGTTCTGATTCTCACCTGAGGCATCATTCTCCCTACGTGAACTGTTTTTCCACCAACACTTTTAATTTTTTTCCGAAGTGGACAGTTTTCTCAGTGAGCCACAGCTTACACTGTTTTTACCAGGCCCTACTGTGTGCCTAGCACACGACCATAATAGCTAATATTTATTGTGGGATTACCCTGTACCAGGCAGGCACTGTGTGAAGTCCTCTAGGTAAATTATCGTGTTTAATTCTCGCGGCACTACTTGTAAGGTCGATATCCTTTTTACATCCATTTGACACATAAGGAATTTAGGGCTTAGAGAATTTAAGCAACTTGCCAAGATCTCACAGTTAGTAAGAGATAAAGTCAGGATTCAAACTCGATTCTGTCTGACTCCGAAGCTTACATTCTTATCTGTTATGCCATGATGTGTGTTTAATAAATATTTTTTGGATGGATGGATGAATTCAGGGTTGACACTTAGTCATTATTTACTGACAGCATTGATTTATGGCTGGAATCTGTTCTTAGGATCAGATGGTTAGATTCTGCGGTCTGACAATCAGACCACAGATTCTAACAATCTGTTCTAAATGATTCAGAATTCTACTGATTATTGAATGGTTTGCTTCATTAGGTGAGTGGGTGAGTGGATGAATGGATGGATGGATCTCCCACATAGGTAACTATGAGATATAGGACTATATCATATTGCTGCCAACCTTAGAATAGATTTAGTTGTTAGATTATGGATTCAGGACAGGGTGATGATTTTGCCTGAATGCCTACTCTCTGGCAGCCTGACTTCAGGGACCTCCTTGGTAATCTACATGAGCCCCGTTGTGACACCATTAGTTCTGACATCTGGAATGAATCCTCTGAAAGTGGAGGTTCCCAGGCTTTTGTTGTTTGTCTGCGACTGGGGCTTTCCACATGAGGCTGAAATGCCCTCCTCCTCTCCAGTTCCAGGACTCGGCTGCCCATCGAGCTGTTTGAGAAACATTTCGTGTAGCCCCTAGGATGATGGTTGAGGCTATGCCGTATACTTAAAGATGCATCCCAGCTGAGTTTCCAAACCTAAAAGAAAATAAATATTCTAACAAGGGAGTTGGGTTATTGCTGCTTTAATCTGAGATTCCAGTCAATTCCCAGTGGAATGCTCATGGAAAGTACGGGGAACAATCTGGAAGCCTAGGCAGCAGCAGGACATTTATGGTATTGCTAGGTTGAAAGCATTTTTTGTTGCTTCTCTTAAAGAGATACACACCAGACTGTTGTGCCTCGAAGTAGCTTCCTTTCATCATTTATCCTCATTGATCTCCAGATAAACCTTCTTTTCTGAACTCTTTCTTTTTCTCCTTTCATTCTTAAATCCAAATATATACTTTCCTGGTTGGAGGGAGGGCAGGAATCATAGTATTTAAGATCCTCTTACTGAGGGTTTCTCACCGTTTTGTTCTGCAGACACAGGGCTATACCTAAACTGAAGACACCGTGTGACAGATTAGCAAGCTACTGAGAAGTAGAAAGTAATGCCTTTTCTTTTTATTTGCCTTTGATAAAAGCCAAGTGATAAATGGAGCAGAGTGTTAAGTGGTGATTATAGAGGACTTGAAAGGGACAGCCAGGGGCAGTCTGGGCCTAGGAAAGGACTCGGAGAGCCAAGGAGAGAAGGGCCAGCCCGTGCCATCCTGGTCTGGCTTCCTCACTCCCCAGATGTGCAGGTTGGTGCCCTTCAACAACCTACAGCAGGTCCCTGGAACGTCCTGTTTCATCAGGAGAGCAAACACAAGTGTGTTTGCTGAGAAGATAGAAAGAGCTTCTTTTCTTCTTCTTCTCCTTCCATAAGGGTGCTGAATTATTTTTTTAAGTTTGAGGATAGACGAGCTGAAGTACAACAATTACAGCAAGTAGATAAAAACAAAAAGTCCCATTCTTTAAAGGGGACATCAGCCTTCCATCATACCTTGATAAAAGGACCAGAGACCCCCAGAGTTCCTTGACAAGATCACTCTCGATTCTCTGAGCAGTGAAGGGCTGTGGCTTGGAGCAAGAGGTGCCTCTGTCTAATTTTCACTGGGGCCCTCATGATGTGAGGGAGAGACTTCTTCTCATTTGTCTGCCCAGAAACCACCTTCTTCAAAATTCATGAAGGAATGAGTGCTGAAGGCACTGCACAAGGTGCCTCATGAGGGGGTGCCAGCCCTGCGAACACTTGGCCTCAAACAGGGAATCGGGGCCGCCCCTGTGATAACAGTAAGTATAGTTCAGATTGATGGGGCAGAGTTTAAATAAATAAATGTGTTTTCTTTATTCTGAATTCCTTCTTCCATCATCATTTCACATTTAGTTGCTAAAATTGCATCTAATCACATAATCACCACTTGCCCAAAGACTTTGAATTCTGCCATGCCAGTGTGGCCTTCTAAAATCCCTGTGAGTTGGGCCCGGCTGATGCGGCTCAGTGTTGAGTGTCACCCTGTGCACCAAGAGGTCATGGGTTTGATTCCTGGTCAGGGCACATGCCTGGGTTGCGGGCTCAATCCCTGGTGGGGGACGTGCAGGAGGTAGCCGATCGATGTTGATGTCTCTCTCCCTCTCCCTTCCTCTCTCTCTAAAAAAGAAAAATCAATAAAAACATATTAAAAAAAAATAATCCCCATGAGTTGGTATATAAACATCGTAACCTAGGAGTCATTCATCATGTTTAATAGCATTGCAGTTTATGATGTTGCGGGTTAATAAATAGCCGTAATAGCCGCTTGGAGTTTTCTAGAGTCAGAACACCAGCAGTAGTCCCTTGGCTCTCCTGCCTTTCCTTGTGAATCTTTCAGAATTCTTACATTACTACTCTTACTTGTTGTGTGTGTTTAATAATTTAATTCAGTGCCTTCCTCTGGAAATGTTAACCTCGCCGCCGCTCACCCACTTGGCGATTTTGCATTCTCAGCAGAGTAACTGAGTTGAAGACAGTCATGTGACAAGCAAACTATATTAGAACCAGGGTAGTAAAAAGAGATGCATGTCTCTCATTTCTCATTAGCTGGAGCAACCAACAGTTTTCTATGCTTCCAAGGTATTTTTGTTCCCAAAGAAGAGGCAAAAGTGGGAATTCAGTATATCATAGTTGATATTTTATATTGTTATAAGTAACAATGTGTTTATATATACTATTTCATTTAATCATACAACCGTCCTTGAAGTAGGTGTTATTAATTCTATTTTATTGATGAGATGACTGTGGGTCAGACAAGTCCACTGAATTGTCCGGATTCGCACAGCACGTGAGGAATCTAATGTGATTTCTATTTCCGCAATCACTGTTTAGCTTTCTTAGAAGACATAATGGCAGAGTCTCGTGGACTTGAAAGTACTGCTGACTATGGGAGTCTGGGTGGCCATGGGTGCAGGGATGGCAGTAGCTAGGGCTTTAATGATGGACTTGACCAATAATTGGTGCTGAACCTCCAACAGGCTGGCTTTCATCAGGAACGCGAGCCTGTTACTGTGGATGATTCATTCTGATGTTGCTCACCCATTTCTACTGCTCCTCCCTCTTTACTTTCTTGTGAGCTCAGGTGGAAGTTCTGTTGATCTCTGCAACCAGAGGGACAGAGCTGGCTGTGAAGGCCTCAGCGGGCCAGTGCTGGGAGTGGGGCTCAACCAAGTAGCCCTATTCTCTGGCATTGCACCAGGGATGGCCCCCTGGGAGCAGAACCCATTTTCCTTTCATTGTTGCCAAATGAAAAAGCGTGGTAATAGGAAGGACTTAGGTTCAGACAGACCCGAGTGGGCTTGATTCCAGGGCTGCTGCTCTGTATTAGAGAGATGATTTAACCTCTCTAAGACTCGGGTTTCTAATATAGCGACTGGTGAGGGTTTCTTACAAGCCTGAGCTACAGTGTGCCTAGCACAGTGCCTGGCAGACAGTGCCAGTAACTCACTAGAGCTCAATTTCAGTTTCCCAAGCTGGTAAATAGCCTGTGTAGGTGGTGGCTTTCTCCCATTTTCAAGGAAGCGTGTGTGTCAGTAAAGAAAGGGCCTAGAGTTCTGTCTACACGGCATTGAGACTGATTTCCCTAAGTCACTGTGAAAATCGGCTTCATTTTCTAACCACTCCCTATGGTTTCTAGGAGCCCAGTTCTGCTCTGGGGCCCTCCATCCCAGGGCCTTTTCTACCCACACCACGTCTGTACCTCTGTCTGGAACTCTTTTCTCCACGGACCTTGCCTGATCCGTAAGCCTGCTTCCTCAGCCGTCCCCTCCCTCTTCTAAGACCTAGCAGACCCTCCCCTGTCCTTTGCCATTATCAGTGTTCCAAAAATGGCCTCTCCTCGCACAGCTGCCCGTGACGTGTGGTGACATCACCAGCAGAGTTGAGGCAAGGACACGAGAAAGAAGATTTCATTCTCAGGACCTTGACGCAGCAATGACTTCTCGCAAAGATGGCCAGCAACAGCACTTTACATTTTGTTCCCCTCAAGCCTCCTTTTGAGTGCCTTCACTTTTGACATTCGAATGCTGAAAGGCTTTCCACTTCTCCAGCAGCCCATGCGGCTGTACCAGGGCCCAGGTCAGCTGCTTCAAGCAGCGAGGAGAGAAAAAACAGCCCACAACGGACCTGCCAGGATGCTTTGGAAGGGAAATTTCCTTTTTGGGTTTTCTGTCTGAAAGAATTTCCGATGCAGGCAGACGTTAATTCCTAGCTCCATGCTTCCTGATAAGGAAGCAGCTTCAATAAATGCGGCTATTTTTAGATGTCTTTTAAAAAATATATATATATAACCAGAGGTCTATTGACCTTTTCTTTCACTCTGCGTTTCATGCCGCGCTCCGTGCACATTTAAGGCAGCTCCTGCGGCATCAGCTCTGACAAAGGGGCTGTGGTCCTACGGGGCGGGGGAGGGGAGGGGAGGGCTTGCAGGGTCCTTACAGTTCTGAAGTAGAGCTTTTGGAAGCTGTTGGCAATTGATTGTCCCTACCTGGTGCGGTGGGTTATTTATGTGAGCCCAGAGGTGCCCGGCTCTATTCTAGACCCAATATTGAAAGTTTATGACAGACTCTGCAAGAGAGCCCTTTAAAAATAAAAGCCTGAGAACCCGTTCATTCTGTGAGCAGAGACTTGAGCAACAGGAAATAAGAAACGACATTTTCATCTCTCCTGTCTGCTCTCAACCATCTTCCCTTGGATTTTTCCCAACCAGCAGTACCTCTGTGGTCTTTCTCTTGTGGGCATATTAGGGTTCTGCAGGATAGAGATGCCTGCCCGTGAGTTCCATGGTCGGCCTCATCTGTGTCTACATAATCCTGCTGGCAGGCATTGTGGATTCAACATGATGTTGGCTTGAACTCTGCTTTCCTGGGTTACTTCCCACCTCTTCTCTATTATCTCAGAGCATTGGTGGGGCCGAGTCTGTACAACTATGATAAAGTTTCCATCCTCAAATAACAGGTATTTCCCCCATTTCACTTCATGCCTGAGTTAAACCTCACCAGTAGCTCAGACTCTTGGAGTTTCTGACAGGAATGACTTTGGATGCTTTTCCAGAGGACCTTCAACGTTACTGATTTCACTGTTGCCATAGGAGGGTTCTGGTTTGGTTGCCTGGACTATGCGTTCTTTTTTTTTTTTCTTTATTGATTTTAGAGAGAGAGGAAGGGAGAAGGAGAGAGAGATAGAAACATCGATGAGAGAGAACATCGAGTGGCCGCCTCCTGCATACCCCCCACTGGGGATCGGGCCTACAACCTGGTCATGTGCCCTGACTGCAAATGGAATTGGAGACCTCTTGGTACATGGGTCGATGCTCAACCACTGAGCCACACCGGCCAGGATCAGGGGTTCTTTTCTCTGGAAGCAAGATTTGAAGGATTTAAACTGTCCCTGTCTCTGGCCACATGCTGACTGTAAATTCCCAAGAATAGTTAGTCACCCTGCTCTGATACTTACTGCTTCCATCGTGAGTAGGTGGACTAAACCCCATTCTTTTGAAATTAGACTCTATTTCTGTTTCCTCTAGATCATGGCTAGAAATAGCCTCAAATGGGGCTGTAAGATTTCAGTAATAGCAGTGCAGAATGCAGATATGGGTACTGGATAGAGCTGTGGATGTGTGGTGGGTGCAGATTGGATGCCGGGAAGGAAGAGTCTAACCCATTCGGGGCTGTGCAGGGAATGCTTTATGTCACCCATTCAGTGGGCTGAATGCTCTACTCTGAGGCTGGAGCATTAACCGAAATGGTTCCTGAGGAGGGTAAAGGTTTGTAAGGAGAGATGTCACAACCATTAAAAAAAAAAAGAAAAAGTGCAGGGATGAGTGTTGAAGGGTGTGGAATAACAGCATCTTAAAGGGCATCAGGCAGTTTGTGTAGCTCTGTTTTAGAAGTAACGATGTTAGGAATTAATTACCCATTTGTTTTCCGGGAGTGTCTTATCTTTGCAAATGAGTTTCTTTTTTTTGTCATCCTGCCCCACCTTCCAGTTTACAGGAGCTGTGCTCCTAGGGCCCCTTCCCAGGCCCATTGTGTGTGAGAAAGAACAAGTCACCATTGTCCCCACTATTTACTGAGCACTTCGTGGTGCCAGGAACTTTATACATCTTACTCTGAATAATCACGAGCACTGCAAGGTGGATATTACATCTGTTTTATATCTGAGGATCAGAGTGGTGAATCCCTTGCCAGAGACACAGAGAAAGAGTGGAGGAGCCACATTGGAATCCAGATCAGTATCTAAACCCAGGGTTTTTTTCACTTCACTGCGTTGCTTCCTGAAAGTATTGGGAACCGATGGAAGTTATTTCCTTCTAGCTTTTGGTTAGCAGGAGAAAAGCCAAGCCAACAGGTTGATTTTTTTTTTTTTAATTTAAGAAAAAAAATTTTTTTTTGTTTTGTTAATCTTCACCTGAGGATATTTTCCCATTGATTTTTAGATAGAGTGGAAGGAAGGGAGAGAGGGAGAGAAGAGAGAGAAACATCGATGTGAAAGAGACACATCAATTGGTTGCCTCCCTCAGGACCCTGACGGAGGTCAGGGATCAGACCTTCAACCCAGGTACGTGCCCTTGACCGGGAATCGAACCCGTGACCCTTTGGTCCTTGGGCCAGCACTCTAACCACTGAGCCAAACCAGCCAGGGCTAATTTAAGCACAATTTATATAAACAAAGGACAGGAAAGGCCAAAGGGATAAAATCAGAGACATTAAGTTATCTTTTGAACTTAGAGGAAGATAAATTTTTAAATTCAGTCCTCTATGCAGACTATCTGCAGCGTATTTTCAGGTATTCGTATAAATTCTGAAGTGTTAGAAACAAAATTAAATAAAGTAAAAAGAGGTAAAAGAGGTTCCTGTTGTCTACAATTGTTCGTCTTTTTAAAAGAGATACTCTACCTCCCAGATCATTATTATACAGTAAGAAGGATGATGTGCTCGAGTAGAGATTATATTATTGGGTTCACAAACTAAAGCATTTCACTTTCTGATCTCTTTGTTGATCTGACCTGCTTCAGAAAGGTTGTCTGATATTTTGGTGCCTTAGTTTACCCACCTGGCATATGTGCTGGGAAACCTACCCCAGGGCAACAGAGCAGGAATGCACCTGTCTGGGGGTCCACCCTTTGAGTGTTGGCCCAGCGTGGGTACTAGTGGGGTCACCCCGAACAGTTCATTCTTTCTCCCTGGGCTGCATGCTCATTTGCAAAGCCAAGTAGCCTGAGTATATGATTCTTCAGGTTCTTTGCAGCTCAACCATTTTATTGTTCTCTAATTCCAAAGAGAAATCCAAGGGATATTAGCTGGGGAGCATTATCTATAAATGCTGAGAATCTTGATCATTCACTTGATTTTGAGGGCTCAACACCAGATTTTAGTGCAGGTGGTGGCATTATTTCAGCGACATGGGAAGTTGTCATCTGTGTCGGTGCCCCTGCGGGGAAATATGGGAATTCAACGCCTGACATTGTCGGACGCTTCCCTGTGCCGCCCATGACCGAGGTCGGGTATGAACCAGTTCCTGGGCTGTGCGTGTCTTCTGAAGGCAGTCCTGGCCACTCGCACCTTACACTGGTCCCGGGACCTTACAGCCAAACCTCAGGCCTGCTCCTCTGTTCTCACAGCCCCCCGCCAGCCTGAGATTTGCCTGTGAGTTGGCCCTTTGCCCAGTGCCTTGTCCACAGGTGTGGCTTCTGGCAACTCTCTTTTTGACCCCAACTCTAGGATTTGTGGGAATCCCCTGTGCAGCCTGAGGTATGTTGGCCGTTCCTGTAACCTGTAAATATGACCTGTCTGCCTTTTGCTCCTTCTCTAGGTGGTGTCCACGGGGATTCAGGCTTTAGAGAGCCAGCTGATCTGCGTGGAGCGGCCACGCCATCCTTCAGCTGGCTCCATAGCACATGCACAATTAACACTGCATTCATTGCTTGTGGGGGGAGCGCACAGTTGGCAGGGAGTGAAGGCTTTCAGCGTCTAAAGTGAAGGCTTTGATGCTAAGCTTTAAAGTACATTTCCATCCGCCCCAGCCAGCAGAGAGAATCTGTGACACTTATACCGTCCCCTGGGCATGAAAACTCACACTCAAGAAACTAGTTCTGAACAGAGGCCCTGAACTAGTTGCTCGGGTCCCCTGCTCCTTGCCACAGGCTGTGAAAAGGGGGTGTAGGATTAGGGAAAAAAGAAATTGTCCAAAGCAGCCATGATTCGTGCACAAAGCTGAGGAGGGCTTTTATCTTGCCTCCTGCAGTAGCTCGTGGGTCACCAACATCAGAAGCTCTTGGGAGAGAAACACACATGAGCGGATGATTTGGTGCCAGCCCTCTTGAGGACCTGAAATGACTCCCCCTCCCTCCTCCTCATGCCTTTCTTCAGGAAGTAGCCCTAGGAACTGTAAGTTCACAAACTTGATACTCTGATGGGTTGGAAGGTGGACTGTCTGGGGCATATTTCCCGACTAGATGTGAACAAAGTGAGGGAGAAAAGTCTTCCCTCCCCTTTTCCCTCGGATTCCTTCCACAGAGTGGTTCTCAGAGCTGGACTCCCTCCCACACGTACTCTCACTTCTCGCACGAGGTGGTGCCCAAGCGGCTCACAAAATCCCCACCCTGACTGGGAATCGCAGACAGTTCTTGTTCCCTTATTAGCAACTCCGTCAAGCATTTTGTGTGGGGTTCTCGCTGACCTTAACATTTGGCCATGCTTCAGATATTCACCCAGATATTTGGGGTTTTGTTTCAAGGCGTTTTAGGAACACGGACGTAGAAATTCCCTAAGAGAGAGAGTTCTCACGGGAGAGTCAGGGGTTAGAAACTTTACTTCTCTCATCATCTGGGGAGGAACTTCAGAGACCTACAGAAATCTAAACAGATGTAAAATTTGCTTGGCCCTTGTCAAAGGAAGTTTTTTTTCCCTTTTGATACTTTGGCAAAGAAAATTTTGACTTCAGATGAATCCACATGAGAGAGAGAGCGTCAGTCTTGGATCATCTCATAGCTGGTACAGGTACCTGCTTCACGGAGCTCCTGTGATGATGCCTCCACCCAGAGCGATGCAGGGACAGGGCGTGGAGACACGGAGGGTATGGCAGCACGGGCCTTGCACACCCAGCTGTGTAGCGGTCTCCTGGCTGGTACTTCTTTGTTTGCTGAAGGAGCATTGAGATTCAGAAAGTGTTTGGCTTCTACACTTTTACTCTCCAGAGAGCACCACTCTGGGTCCAGGACAGAGGGCTGTAGTTGTCTGTGAACTGAGCCAGTGTTATGCTTCGGCAGGGCATGTGGTCACTCCGTTGCAGGGATTTAAGACTGCCCTGAACTTAAATATCTCCCACAGTGGACTGCTGTGGTCCCTGATGATTCACTGTTGAGATATGCTATCTTTGAACCCGACATTAGTTCTACGTAGCTCTACTTTTAAGAGTAAAGAATTATGATAGCAGCTAGTACCTTGGATAAAGATTATTAATACCTTAAGCCCCTGATATCTCAATGAAAATTATTTTATCAAATCTCTTGAATCTGTTGAAATGGAAGAACCATGGCCAGCAGGGGAGGTCAAGGGAGGGGGTAGAGTTGGAAATAAACTTTGTAATTTTGCTTGTGGCTGGCCTTCTCCATGGAGGAGACAGACATAAGATTGGATGGAAACTCCAGGCCTCTTGATTTAGACAAAACATTTTGAACCTGGACCTCTGAGACCGAGATGAGTCATCCCACACTTATCATGCCTGGCCATTGGTCTCAGGACATCACTAGCATCCGAATCAGCATGATAAACGTGGACCCCCTTGAGCACACCGTCAGCTGCAGAATGTGCAAGTCTTCTGTATTTCCTTGAGAGGAGGAGTGAATTTGAGGCTATAAATCTGGATTCTTAAGTTAAGCCTTTCAACTGTTCTCTGGGGTGACTAAATGTGTGATCTCAATGCCAAGACCATGCAGGTGAATAAGGGACCTTTTAATCCAAGTCTCAAATTTAAGTGGTCAGGAAAATCTTTTTTTTTTTTTTTAATCCTTACCTAAGGACATTTTTACATTTATCTTCAGATAGAGCGGGAGGGAGAGAGGGAGGAAGAGAGAGAGAGAGACACATCGAGTGGCTGCCACCCACACGACCCCAACCGGGGCCGGGGACAAACTGCAACCGAGGTACGTGCCCTTAGCGGGAACCGAACCCGGGACTTTCTGGTCCGTGGGCCGACGCTCTAACCGCTGAGCCAAACCGGCTAGGGCTGGAAAATCTTGACTTGTGTGGAACGTAGAGAAGCTAGCCAGAGGTGAGTGGTTTATGTGAGGAGTGGGTGTGTGGGACTGGGGAGAAAGATCCCGCATGGCTCTCCATATGGAGTAATAATTCCCATTTATTGAGTACTTATGGTAGGCACTTTTCACATGTATTATATCATTTAACCCTCACGGTAGTACTATGAACTGAGTTTTATTATCCTCACTTTACCGATGAAAAGTCAGGTTTAAAGAGGTTAAGGAGCTGAGCCAAAGCCACAGAGCTGGTAGGTGGCAGAACAGGTCGGGCAGGCGTGCTCCCTTCCCTCTCCCTTCCCTCTCCCTTCCCTCTCCCTTCCCTCCCAGTGTAAGCAGCACTGTTCCCTAGCCCATTCTCTTTGGGAACATGAAAAGTAATGTTGGGCCCCCCTCTGAGAGCCAGCTGTGGTTAGAACCTCATAAATTTTAGAAAAATAGAATAACTCATTAAAGTAAAATTATAAATCCACTCCACAGAAAACATCTACCACAACTCAAAACCTCAGAGTTAATATATTCAGATTTCAGTGAGCTCTATGATTCTCGTTAGTCCTTGAACGTCCCTCTGTTTCCTGGTCAATAGTCTCCCTCGGAGTCCGGGCACATGAACAGTGTAGTAAGGTCAGATCCTGTGGCTCTGCCTTTCTGCTGCAGTCTGATCGCGGGGGAAATCCAGGGCTGTCTTAGTTCCTCGTCTGTCTGTCTCCTTCGTCCTCTCTTGCTGTACAGTTTGAAGTTCAGTGCCACTCCCTCTTTTTGTGCCTTAGGTCTCTATGTTGTTTCCTTTTCACAACTTTTTTTTTTTCTTCTTAAATGAAGTGATTTGAAACGGAAAATTAAAAACTCAACTGTGAGTCTGGCAGTTTCCTGCTAATGCCTCTCTGCTAAAAAGCTTCATAAAAGACTATATATTATTATTCATTTCAGCACAGCTGCTTTGGGCTCTCACCGCTTAGTCATTCACAATATGTCTGAGAGATTAATTTTTATAAGGCTGTGGTTGGAGATGTTTTCCCCTTCCATATTTTACTTAAAATCCCCACTTGGGGAAGTTTGTTTTGGAAAAAACCCACCACTCTTCATACAAGGTAATTTGGTAATATAGGGTGTCCCTCCCAAAAAATGTATACACGCTTAGCAGCTGATAGCTCAATTGCTGTTTCTTTTCAGATTTAACCTATTGGAATTTATAATTTTTCAAAGTGTGTGTACATATTTTTGGGACACCCTGTATATGTGCTTTAGGAGCCTATAATTGGCTATTTTATTTTTGTCCACCCTCTTCATTTGAGATACTGCAGTCTTTCTACCAGGAATCTCAAGTGTGTGGAGGGGGTTGAGGGAGGACAAGAATCGGTGCCTTGTGTTGAAGTGCCATGTAATGGCTGTGGGGGGCCTGTTTGTGTGTGTGTGTGTGTGTGTGTGCACACGCGCATGCATGCACGGTGTAGGGGAGCCTACAGATTTGTTGTCCCACTTATTTATGCATTTATTGGTTACTTCTTGTATGTGCCCTGATCAGAGATCTAACCCACAACCTTGGCATATGGGGACGACGCTCTAACCCACTGAGCAACCCGGCCAGGGCCCAGATATGCCCCTGTCTTGATGAAAGTTGCAGGTACTGATTCTTTCTCAGAGAGTTAAAGCTCTCGGTGTTACACAGCATGGGAGGGGGCGAGGGCAGCGGGGAATGAAGAAGATGGAGGAAGAGGTGGGCCAGGGTCAGTTTCGGTGGGGTCCCCACCCCCTGGGTGAGAGCCCAACTGTTTATCCCAACATCCCAGCAGCCCCCCAAAACCAGGGGTGTTTTCAGGACTCAGCTGCCAAAGTTTCTTGAAACAGCTCTGCTCAAAGGCATATGCTGGGCTCACTTCTGAGGGAAATTTCCTTTTTGGGGAAGTTGAAGCAAAGGAATTTCCTGTGTGGGCAGACAGAGCTTCCTGACTTGAAGGCTTCTTGGAAGGGAAACAGTTTCATAATGAAATGACAAATTAAAGACATACCAGCCGGGTTCACTTCAAAACAGCTATTGAGAGTGCAGGCAAAGCCCTATTATACTCCCTCACAGAACAAAAATAAATCCCATCCTGACAGGTTTCTGTATGCTGGATTATATCCGTCCCCCCGCACCTTCCTTCACAGCCTTCCTCTCCCTTCCTCCCACCCCCACCATTAGCTGCCATCATCTCTATCTTTAACAGCTCCCCGAGCCCGCAAGGAGGGTTGGAGCCTCCCTCCCGCTGCCTCTCTTTGTGGCTTCACCCATCGCTGACCTACACAGGGGCCTTACAGGTTTTGTTACAGCCCCATGCGGCCAAGACTCACAGGAATGACCTCTTTCCTTCCCTCTTCAACACAAAGCAGTGATTGAAGATGTCTTCAGCAATGGGGTAAAAAGAAAAAACAAAAACGCAGCCATTTCCTCGGGCTGGCCTTTAAAACCTTGTAGGCAGTAAATGTAAGTGCTAATTTGGTGTTGGGAGCCGAGTCTAAGTCTGATCTGTTGAAGGAAATGAGGGTCTGGGTTGGGCAGAGGCTGTTCCTACACCTGAACGTATTTTCTACAGCTCAGTCCTCCTGCCTTTTAAAATAATTAACATGAAGATGCCTTATGAACTAAAAATGTTTTTTTAATGGGACAGACTAGGAGAAAGAATGATGGCAGTATCATTTAGGGCCAGGTATTAATTAGGCTAGGCTAATGAAGTCAAAACAGTACAGGTTTTAGAATCAGATGTTTGAGTTCAAGCACCAGCTCTAGCTCCGTGCCGCCAGCAGTATGTGACCTTGGACACGTCTTTCCGCTTCTCGGCCTTTTCCTCTCTAAAGTGGGCATAGCAATACCTTCTTCACATTGCTGTGAGGAAATTAGATTGATTTCAAAGACACTTTGTAAACTCCTGAAGCTTTCTCCAAAGAGCCCTTGTCAATGAACCACTATAGGGATCTTTTGGGATTGAAATGTACTATTAGATTAAAACATCAGAACTGTAGAATTTGTAGGTTAATTTGGCAAATGTTTCTTAGAGGTTTTCTATGTGTGCAGCATGCTTGGGCTCTGTGGGGGGAAATGAACAGTGTGATGTTTAGAGCGGCCGCATGGTACAGCAGAAAGAATCTTGGACTTGGAGTGAGGAGGCCAGGGTTCAGTCCCGGCTGTCTGTCACTCAGTAGCTCTGTGGCTTGGGATGAACTGTTTAACCTTTATGAGTCTCACCTGCTCATCTGTGACTTTCGTAAGTTCTGTTTAACTCTGACATTGTGTAATCAATAAAGAGGTCCCTGCCTTTTACAGTTGTTTATAGGATTTATTCTAAAGAGTAGGAAGAAGTATTTACTGTGTAATGGCCTGTCTGATGAAAAAACTTACGTCAGAAAGCTAGCTATTTCCTGATGTAAACAGGAAAAATTGGTGCTTGCCAGACATGTCAGCTTGGTCGTGAGTGTTTCTGAGTGAATGCTGACTTGACAAAACTGGGATCATGGATTGAACATGGCAGTTTGCTCAGGATAAAGTGTCTTGGGCTTTGGTTTACCGTCTCCTGGCTGCCTCAGGGGACACTCGGGATATCCCCAGTGGTTGTTCATATCAGACGTTCCCATCCTGGAGATCCTTGTCCAAGCAGTGACTGGTCCTGCCAGTTTGGCTTTATTATGTGCTCATGTGGAGTTTTGGGACTGCCCCATCATTCGTCTTCTGTTGTTTGGTTTGTATGAGTACAGGACTGCTGCTTATTTTGCCTCAAAACAGTCTTCTCAGCACCCGTTTTTGATTTGAGAAAACCAAATCAAAACTGTAAAAAGTAGAGACCATGTATAAAATCACGACTGTAAAATGGTGGCATCCCAAGCACTGCGTAAAAACAGCTGACATTCGTTGGGTGTGTACCATGTGTTACAAGTCTGGGAGTAAGTGATACTATCTTCGCTTTACAGGTACAGAAACTAGGGCCCTGAAATGTGCAGTGACGCTTCAGGCCACAGAACTGGTTGATGGTGGAGCCAGAACTGGTACCCAGGTCTGTGTGCTCCGGAATCCCTGTTCTGCCTCCCTTCGGTGCATCCCATCTCTGTTGTTGATTGTAACTAAATGAACCTCGGTGCTTAGAAGTGAAGCAGATCTATGCCAGGGCCCTGAAAAGAAACAAAACTAACCTCATAGTCAGCATATTCTTGTAATGGCAGAAAAGACTGCACCTTTCCACTGTGGGAAATAACATACCTGAGTGGTAACCCGAGCAACATAACCCCGCCCCTTGTCTCTAGAAGAGCCTGTTCTGGTTCACTGTAGGGCCAGCTTGACCTAGAACCCCACTGGCCAGCTCTGCCCACATCTTACAGATTAGGGCAGAAATCTGCTGGCCGGGTTTCAGATAGGAAGGAACGTGACCAGCACCACATCCCATTCTTTTACACATGAAATTCCTTGGAAATATCATCTGTGACTTCCTGGGCTGGTTCTGAAGAAAATCCAAATCTCGTTCTATTCGACAAGCATTGACTGAAGAACCACTAAGTTCAGAGCTAGGAGTGCAAAATGAGTCAGGTGGGAACTCAGTCTAAGAAAGCAAAGGCTTGGTTAATGTTACATTCACAAAACCAGTATTTACTGAGCATCTAGTGTGCCCTGTAGAATGGTAATTGTGGGAGACAAATATCTAAAACTTACAAAGTCATGTTTTATATCTCCGTAGAAAGTACATTTTTCTTACTTCTATATTTGTTTCTATTAACTTTCTTCTGTACAAGTAAGCTTTTCGTGTGTGCCCTATTAAGTCCAAAGTGCGTTTTTTTTGGTTCACTTATTTTTTGTCCACTATTAGTGTAAATAGCTCTGGAATTAATTTCTCCTTCTCATTCCCATCGTTAACCTTATTTTCTTCCCCAAAGAATATAGACTTTCAAAAACTATTTTTCAATGAAGGCCAAGATAATTTTTAAATTCACTTATATTTAAAACACAGATGACATCCAAGAGAAAAATCTGCGGAAAAAAAAATATATAATTTTGATGGTACCTAATTATAAAAGACTCAAGTACTAAGTTATACTTTGGCGTATGTAGCAAAACACTGTGTAGGTGTCATTCTGAGTTCGCGGTAAGGGGAGAAGTGGTGTCATTTCTACTCTAGAGAAAGGAATCTCTCATTTTCATCTTTCCTTAGCCTCTAGCATCCAGTAGGGTCTTTTAAAAAAAATTATTTTTCTTCATTACTTTATATTGCCTATTTGGGCTTATGGTAAAAAAAAAAAAAAAAAAAAAAAAAAAGAAAGTACCACTGAAGTGTTGTGGCCAAAGCTAAACTTTCATCTGATCTTTTGCTCCCCTGGTGAGGAAATGAGGGGATGTGGAAGAGATTGACTGATTATTTATTTTGGTTGGATGGGAGAAGAAGGGATGTGGAGGAGGGTTTGGAATAAGAGCTGCATCTCAAGTCCTGTGATTCCTTGGGTGTTTTTCTTACCTGGCACTCTAGGCAGCATTGGCAGGGAGAATAGGTTAGGAAGAGGATGTTAACGGAGATATTGCAGGAGCTGAAGAGGTGACAAAGGGAGCAAGATGACTAACAGGTGGGTGATATTCAGTGTCCTTTCTGTTCAATTAAAAAAAAAAGTTGCACCCTGGCCGGTTGACTCAGCGGTTAGAGCATCTGCCTGCGGACCAGAGAGTCCCGGGTTCGGTTCCCGCTAAGGGCATGTACCCCGGTTGCAGTTTGTCCCCGGCCCAGGTTGGGGTCCTGTGGGTGGCAACCATTCAAAGTGTCTCTCTCACGCTGATGTTTCTCTCTCTCTCTCTTCCCCCTTCTCCCTCCCACTCTATCTGAAGATAAATGCAAAAATGTCCTCAGGTGAGGATTAAAAAAAAAAGTTGCTAATTATTAAGTTCGAGTTATATCTCCTTTTCAGTATCCCCTGCTCTTCAGACACAGGTGGAAAAAAACACAGAACCCACTGGGCCTTGAGATTCCCAAAGTAGGTCACCAGGCCTGGCTGTTGGGAGTTGACAGTGTCTTCCCACGTGCCCAACAGTTTCACGGTGCCATCGAGACCGCATGTGACCGAGGTAGCAGCCCCGGTTTAACTCTGAGTGTGCAGAGAAAGGGAGCTCCTCACACCTGTTGGATGCTGGAGTTGCCTCTGTCCATCTTAAAGTAAACCAGAGAACTTTGTGTGGTCCGGGCCCATCATGAAGTCTGGGGCTTCTGAACATAAATATGGCAGTTGCAGCCTCTTTTCCCTGATGCCTGGGCATTCCTGACGGGGAGGGTCATATCAGCCACTGTCAACCTGAGGCTGGACCATAGCCCCTCCTCCCCCTCTCTGCCTGCCTTGTACTAACCTTAAGATTTAGGGGAAATTAAACTAGACCTTCTCCACCCTGGCTGGCTTGGCTCAGTGGTTAGAGCATCAGCCTGTGGACTGAAGGGTCACGGGTTCCATTCCTGGTCAAGGGCATGTACCTGGGTTGCAGGTTCAATCCCCAGCCCTGGTCGGGGTCATGTGAGAGGCAACTAATCAATGTGTCTCTCTCACATTGATGTTCCTCTCTCTCTCTTTCTCTTTCTCCCTCCCTCCCTTCCACTCTATCTAAGAATCAATGGAAAAATATCCTCAGGTGAAGATTAACAAAATAAATAAATAAAATAGACCTTCTAGACAGGTATCAAGTTCTCATGCACAAATGTAGCTTTGTTGACTTTAGAGAAAGAAAGCCTTTTGACTTCTGTGAATAAGGAATAAGGAATGGCTGTTACACCCTCCTGGATGATCCAGTGGACTTGCATGAGACCCAGAGTGATTTTGACGTGCTTTCGATGACCAACATCACGTCTGTTTGTTTCTCCCATTAGAGACTGACTGTGACAGTATTGCTATTGACCTGCCACATCCAGGAACTTCAGTCTCTGGACATGTAGTGGACTTTATGGGGACGAACACCGAGTAACGCTTTAACACTGCATAACTCACAGTAATGAGCTAGATGCTGTGTAAATGGTGCATTGCAGACGATGGATGAGTGTTAGGTAGCAATTCCAATGCTGTCCTCATTCCGATTTTACTTTTGGTTCTTTGTCAAGTACTGTAATAACAAAGTTCCTAACTCTAACCTAGTGACAACTGCTCTGTGTTCACTCTGTTGCTTTAAAATCTTAAGACATGCTTTCCTTCCCTCCCTCCTTGTCTCCCGAGTATTCATATTTTTAATGGCATTTAAAAGTTAATCTCCAAACACTTTAGAGCTAAATCCTAGCGGAGGTGAACTTTAAACTGATGGGAGTTGGAGGTAGAGCAGTCCTTCTAAGAGTCAGACTGGGATACTGTGTGTCTGGACTGGTGGCAGGTTTGTGTGTTACCAGAGTGATCTCCATGGTAACAGATCAACATGGCGCCAGTGGCAGCTCAGCATTCAGCGTTAGGTTCCCGTGAGAAATAGATGTTCACAGCACACAGAGGGGAAGACATTAAGGACTATGGATGCATGCTCCCCATCCTTAAAGAGTTCTGGTCCTGACGTTTCGGTTCCCATAACCAATGACATGTCCTATTGAAGCACCTGGGTTCCTCTGAGTAAACCATGATTCTTCAGAGAATGCCTGGTGTTCTCTTGAATGTCAACTAAACTCACACAAGGTTTAAACAGACGTTCACAGCAAAGAGCTAACTGTATTGCAGTGGAAGGAGAATGTGATTTGGAGTCAAAAAGCCATAACCCAGCTTTGACACTACCTTGCAGGTTTTCACTTTCCATATTCTTAAACTCCCACTGGTCCTAAAAGTCATTCATCCAATTATACCAGAAGCCTCTGATATTATACAATGGTAGTAAAAAGGTAGCTGATTAAAAATAATACAGTGTGCCACCCTCACCACCATCGAAGGTGGCGATGATGATATGACCCTGTGTATGAAAACTTTCAAATACCTGAAAAGGAGAAGGTGAGATTCGTATTCATCCCTGCTAAAGATTAATCTCTGATTATAACAACCAAAATCTGGAGGCTGGGAATCCAACAGAAGAACTCATTTTCTTGGAGCCTCGGCTGCAAAAGTTTATTAGTTTGAAGAAAGTATCAGCAGTCACTTGTTTATCTTAAACCACAACAGAGCATTGGCGAACTCGGAAGGACAGTTAATGTAATTTGGTAATTTCGTGAGCCTCTTCCTTGGGGAATTTTATAACTCAGTGATCAAAGGTGTCAGAGTAGTGAAGACAGTTTGCCCAGGGCTGTGCTGGAGTACACTCTGAAGTGAGTTTCTCTGTGGCCGAGACCTCAGAGTGATTGGGTGATGGGAGAACTGGGTGGTGGTTTCTGTTGCCTACATTTAAAGGGTACCAGCCTTCCCCCTCAAGGGAAGTGTCTTTTCCAAGGAATTTAGTCCTAGGGCTGTGGGGGAGTTAAACCCAGTGTGAGTCAAGGAAGTCACTGATTGCATATTTCCTGTGAAGGACAACTGTGGACGTGATAGTAACTAAAGCAAACCAGCAATAACTCCTTTCTGCCCCCCAGTCAGAATATTTCTTTACCACATTTTGCAAGATTAAAAAGAACAACCAATAATGGTAGTTTAAACTTCTCTTGTGATTCCCTCTGGTCTATCTTTAACCAGCAAGTCTAAACTGTTTATTTTAGAATCATAATGTTGGAAGGTCTTTCGATTGCCCACATCATAATGCCGCTCCTAAGATTGGTTTGGGGAAGGTCCATAATCGGGATTTAAGTATGAAAAATCTTGATGTTATCTTATTCCCCTTGTCACTTCTTTGTCTTAAGCTTACTTTGTTGGCATACGAAGAATTTTTGTTTAGTTCAGCAAGAGCTAACGGAGCCATATACATAAATCATACATATATGTTTCTTTTTAAAAGGAAGTACCTTTTGCCTGAGAATCCGTTGTTCTTGAGACTGTTTCAGTTGAAAGTGGGCAGGTTCTTGAAGTGCCGTCGGAATGGACAAGGTGGACGGCTGGCATTTCGGAGCATGGCTCTGTCGTGGTACAGTTCCAGTTCCAGAGCATGCACTGTCCACGCTCAGGTGGGCTCTGCATTCTTTCATTGTTATCTGCTAGTTTATATTTTTTATTCTGCTTGTAATGAAGAGATAATTGATACTTATATGAGACCTTTTCAAGGACACTTTCTGCATGGATCAGTCCTTTTTTAATGCTCTGTCTGGTAGGGCTTTCAGAAATAAGGTTCTAGTAGAAAAAGGAGGGCAGTGGAGGAAAACAGAGCATGTATTTATAAGGAGAGTACACGTCATTACCTTCAAAATGCAAAACAAACCAAAAAAATAAACAAACAAACAAATATCCTGGACTCTCCTTCCCATGTCTGGAAAGGAAGTCCTGTCTGTAAGGTTTCCCTGGAGCACCCTCCCCCATGGCTTCTGGGGGTGCACTGTTTCTGGGGGTGCAGCATGTATTTTGCCTGCTGCTGTGCCGGCGTGTGCCCTCCTCCATCTCCTGGCGCTGCCAGAGAAATGAGAGATAGTGTGAGGAGGAAGAGAGCAGGGACAGACAGACAGATGCTGTCACACCAAGGAGGGCAGACCCGGAGCCCTGAAGGCTGAGGACGCCCTGTGGGGAAAGCGGGATGCAACTGCCAGGCCAGTGGAAGAAGTTGGCAGATCTCAGAAAGGGGAGGAAAAGAAGAGGTGTTTTGTTTTTGCTTTGAATGAAAGTTGGAGAGTGAAATGAGAAAGGACGCTGAGTTAGGAAGGTGCTGGGCAGTTTCATGTGTCCTGGGCCACAAGATGTTCTTCCTAGTCCACAGACGGCCTGGATTTCATTTTGATCTGAAGTGCGGCCACCCTCCTAGGGAACTACATAGAGATCCTGCATTTTAACCACCCAAGAGAGTTTAGATTAGAACCTGGGGGCTTGTGCAGGAAGAACTCAGAAAGTCAAGGGCTGGATTTGGGCAAAGACTACGAACTCTACCTTCCTATCATCCAAGTGTCCTGCACACCTGCTTGTCCTAGGCCCTGAGGGGATATGACATTGCAGGGTTAATCCACATCTTAGAATGTGTGTCCCAAAACTGCATACTCCTCCACCCCCGATAAATAAATTATGTAAATGAAGGGTGCTCAGATATCCACGATCTCACTGAAGCCTACATAACTCATCATCTGTCTGAAGTACAGTTCTGGTAGACTTGTTTCAACTAACCGCCTTTTCTAGCAGAATTTATCTGGCAAACTACATGCCCAGGTTCTAACCACAGTACCCCGAGGAACACTTTGTAGCCACCACCCTGTCCCTTGGAAGAACTTGGAAGAAAATGAACAACTAGGAACTTGTTAACTAGCCTCTGAATGAGGGAGGGTGCTGCCTTAGACAGCCCCCAGGAATTCTGAATTCTGCAGCAGAGGACAGTGACCCCGTGGGGACAGGCTGTCCGTGTGGGTCACTGCTGAGTGTCTCTGATCAGCAACTCCATGTGTAACAACATGATCTCTGCAGATCGGAACACGGCTGGATGCCTTCATTGTTCGCTGTGTCTCTCATTCTCTACCTGTATGTGGTCCCCACCTTGCATGAGGCCTTGCACCAGAGGGCAGTTGATTTTCTCGAATCAAAACTATGGTTTGAGAGTTTGGCTGTTTGTGATTGAGAGAAAAGGGAAAGGTTGGGATCTGGAAGAGCAAAGCCGATGTTCGCAGTGAGGACGGCAGCGTGGATGGCGGCTGCAGAACAGATGGCAGCTCCTTCACTCAGGTTCCAGTCCTGGAAAGTGAGCTGAAGAAGAATGCCTAGCCGTTCACGACAACATTCACCAAACTGATCTTGTGACAGGCCCTGCGATGAGTGCTGGGCTTATCCTGTGAGTAAAATACAGACACTGCTCTCTTTCTTGCTTATTAAAATGTCTTCATGGAAGCTTGTGCTCACTTCTTCAGCAAATCAGAACTGAGCCCCTGTCATGCGCAGGGGGATGCTGTGGACACCGTGGTGAGCAAGAACAGACATGTTCCCTGTTAATTCATGGAATTTACAGCCTGGAAGGGAGATACCACCCCACCAGATGTGTACAGAAGGCACCATCTACCTTTGACTGAGCATTAATAAAATGAAATAACTTGCCAAAGAATAAATACCAATATATACTAGCAATAATAAAAAATGTCTTTTTTTTTTTAACTGGCAGGTTTTTCTTTTTTAATGTCAATTCTCAATTCAAATGGTATCATGGCTAGATGGGCATATTTATTTGTACCTGACACAGCTGGTCACTCCAAACTCTCAGCAGCTCACACAAGAGTCATTCATGTGTAAGTGGGGAAAAAAAAAACCCACCAGCAGCGACCTGAGAACAAATATATACAATTCAGTGAGTATAACCTTTATAGAAACACTTTGGCGACATAGATAAAGAACCTTAAAGCAGTTTTAAGGGATTGGCTCACTAATCCCTTTTCTGAAAATCCATTACTAGGAAACGGTCTCGGATGCTGTCATAGATTCTTACACACGGACATGCCAGGCAGCAGGCGCCAGCAGTGGAAATCGGGTCAGTACGTTAGGGCAGGTCATCATGCTGGAGTATTATTCAGCAATTAAAAATCATGTTTTTGAAATGCTCAGCTCATGTCACTAAAAAGGCAGGATACAAATCTGTCGTCCTCAAAATGATCCCATTTTTTAAATCCATGTAAACAGACCAGAAGATCGTTATTGTGGTTGTCTCTAGATGAAAGGATTGTGGGTAGAGGTTTTTCTCTCTTTCATTACTGTAATTTCTTCTAGCATTGCCTAGGATTATTTTTGTCCATAAGGGCCTATGAAATACTGGTCACTTCTGTCTAGGCTACGTTGTACCTAGATTTATTGTGTGTTTTCCATTGTCCCCCTCACCCTCTTAGAGCCCCTCAGGACCTTCCCACTGAATGCAGGTAAATGCAGCAGCCCGCAGGGTCCTGCAGGCCCTGGTCCCGCTCACTCTGCAGCTTTGTTTTGTACACTCGCCTCTTTGCTCTCTGTTCTTCAGCCATACAGGGCCTTTTTCAGATTCCTGTATGGATCATATTCTCTCTCATCTTCCCTGGGCCCCACCACACACCCCTAACTTAACAAGATAAATTCAGTATAATTCTAATTCATTCTCGTAGGCCTCAGTTTAAGTCACTTACACTGGGCCTCACTAAGGACTCGCCAGCATCCACAATGGGCTCCAGCATGCTCTCAACTTCCCTCCTTACTGCATGGGTTCCCTGTCTGTCCTCACCACTGAACCGCAGCTCCACAGGGGCTGGGACTGGACCACATCCGTCGCCACGGCATCCCCCAGAATGCAGCACAGGGCTCGGCTCACTGTGGATGGTTCTGCAGATGGTGAATGGGCGAATCTCATCAGAGTGGACTGGAACTCTTTCTCACAGCAAGCCATGCCCAACAGTAGAGAATGCATAAGCTTTGGAGCCCTGCAGACCTGAATGCCGGAGTCCCATTTTCCTCATGCCTTAGAGGGGATCATGAGGCCTATCGCATACTGTTGTTGTGAGCTTACGCGAGTTACTGCTTACTGAGTGCCTGCTAGACTGTCTGGCGCACGGCAGGTACTCCTAAATGATGTTGTCATCCTGCACAGCCCGCAGTGCTCAGCCACAAAGCCAGGCCTGGCACACACCTGTTTGTAATAAGGCCTTGTCTAGTGTAAGTCACTTGAGAGAGTCCCCCAGAAGAAATCTTTTTCCGGAAAATGAGATCTGGTTAGGCAGCATTTTGTCTTCACCGTCTTAGATTCCTGGGACCAAGCACAGTGCCCGACACTCGAAGTATGTGTGCCGAATTGGACCAGAACTAGATTGAGGCTCCAAGTGACATCTTTGCGTCCATCTGCTGCCTTGTCCTCGTGGGTGCAAGTCATTCTGAGCTCTGCCTGAAACTGCTTGGCGCCTGATTGGAAGTAGAGAAACATAACTCCTCTGATGGGCCAAAGAGCTCCTATTTTTTCCTTTCTAAACATCACTGTTCTTTCAAACACCATTAAACTAGCCCGGCTGTGTACACTCAGCTTGAATGGCACGGGGTAAAAGCCAAGTTCCTTCTTTGAGGTTAGAGCCCTGTATGTGGATGACTTCAGGTAAAAGGCCTTAGAGACTCGGACAGATTGTTCTTTTATAAAACTAATGTTCTAGCACTACAGCCGCAGGGCTGTCTCTGCATTGTGGCTTCTTGAACATTGTCAGTTGTCAAACTGGCAGATGTCAGGCTGGTGGTTATGTTCTCTTCCCAACAACCAAAACCAGATTTACGTTGGAAGTAGGTATTAGTGTGGCTTTTTTCCTTCCTGTATCTGAGCCCCGAATAGTTCAGAACTGGATTCATTCCTTTGCTCTATATTTTCATAGATTTGGGCTTCAAGCAAACGTGCAAACTAGGCCTACTGACTTCCCTCTGTGTATATGCACACACGCCTCTCTGTGCTTACATGTGCACGCCTTCCTGAATATGTCCTCATTTAAAACACAACCTTGCTGTTTTACAGCGTGTACTTTTTATGGTTCTTGGAAGATCACTGCAGCAATATACTTGGCAGGAAGCACACAGCCCTTCCCCAGAACTTGGTACCAAATTTGCTGAGTTCCTGTCTTCAGAACTTGAATCTTTTGACTTTTCCTGTGATGTGCTCATTTCTGATTTAAAACTGTAGTTGAAAATCATGGTAGTCATTCACATCAAGAAAGGAACAACTTTCTCAAAAAAGAAGTCAGGTGCTAAAAATAGCTTCCCTACCTTTAAGGCCTGCTTACTTTTCTACCTCGGGAATCAAGACAGACACATTTCCAGGATGGAAATGACAAAGTTCAAGTGATGCACACATTGGGCCGCCTGCTATTTTTTTCTTTTCTGCCAGAAAGAAAATATATAATATCATGTAAAAAAAAAAAAAAATTCCTCAGACTTGTTAAAATCATCACTGAATTAACCTTTGGTGCTTAGTATGATACCCTGAAAACTTGGATCTTTAGAATGGTTCGTCTAAGGTTTTCCAGATAGCCAGGTTTTTACTCAAAGATTGCTTGGTATGGCAGTTCCTAGTTATAGTTTAGTACATTATGAGAATTCTGCATGGAGGCAAAAAGTGTAAAGAGAATTGCTGAGAAGTGACCAATTATTCCTTTCTGTGTTTGCCTAGTGTGCTGGATAATTAAATGAGTAGGTGACGTCTCTATGAAATAAGGTATTTTGCAATATCAAATAAATGACATGACATAAAAAAGGTTTTGCCCATAATCTTTTTTTCTGTGTCTATAACATTACAAATGTTCTACCTTTGGCCTTCTCTGCTTTTACTGACATAGATGCGGAAAAAATGGAAGGGCTGGTTAGGCATCATCCCTTTTCTCTCCCTCTGGCACAGAGAAGGCTCTCAGTAAATAAGTGGTGAATGAATGAAGCAGTCTGAGAGTCAGGGTGTATCACACAGTTGATTAATGGAGGATTAATTATCTCCTCTAGTTTAATAGATATCACTGATTTATTTATTTTTTTAAGTGGGGATTTCCTTTGTCACTGGGTTGCCAGCTTTTTAGAACAGACATTTTGGGTTTATATTAGAAGTAGTTTTTTGTTTGTTTTTTTACTACAGTGGGTCAAGAGCAAATATTCGGCCAAACTCATTCTGTGATATAACACTGGTAGAAGTGTGCTGGTTCTTACTTGCAGAGAACAAAAACAAGAAAGTTATGTTTGACTTAATCCGAAAAGTTTTTATTGGGAAGATATGGGGTAGCTCATTGGCTCTTTAAAAAAAAAAAAAAAAGTAGCATGAACAAGGGCAGGGTCAGCAGCCAGGAGCTCGGCCCAGGGACAGTTCTCTCAGGATGCCGCCATGGCATGGCCGCCTTTGGACACGTGAATTTATGAGGCTGATTCACTTCCATGAATAATATCTCACCATCCCTGGAGAATTGGTCAATCCCTTAAGATAAAAAAAAACTGGGGCAAGTGCATCTGATTGGCCCAGGTTATGTCCCAGGAAACAGGTAAGAAAGCCCTGCCCATCTTGGGATTTCCCCAAACAGAAGGGGTGTGTGGATGCTGAGCAGACAAAAATATAGATGTCTAGCGTAAGATTGTAAATTATTGGATGGCAGCGTGTCTCATCTTGTCTTTACGTCTGGTGGAAATTTTATTCATGGAAAGCAAAGTGGCTCCCAGGTCAGCACACGGAGCTCCCGAGGACTGTCGTCTTTGTCGTCCTTGTCGTCCCCGCTCCACTTTCATGTGTGAGCCTTTAGAAGATTATGCAAATCTCAACAACTTTTGTTTCCAGATTCACTTAGCATGCTAAGAGACCTGTCTATACCATGAAACAATGGCAAAGCCTACTTCAAGAAAAAGATGGTCTTGGCTTTTTAACATGTACAAGTATCTAACTCTTTGGAAGTATGTATTTACTTTTTAAAAAAATGGCTTTTAGGCCCTGGCTGAGCAGCTCATTTGTTTAGAGCATTGTCCTGATAGGCCAAGGTTGTGGGTTCAATCCCTGGTCAGTTCACGTACAAGAATCAACCAATGAATGCATAAATAAGTTGAACAACAAATCAGTGTTTCTCTCCCCCTTCCTCTCTCTCTCTAAAATCAATAAATTCTTAAAAATGACTTTTAATAATTTCTGATACACATCAATGAATCTAAGAGCTGTCAAAGATGATATTTTTCAACTTGTCACCCCAATCATGAATGTCTCTGCAGCATCCCGGACATCCAGCTTCTGCTTCAATATGTCTGGTGGGGAGTGCGATACCGCCCCCTTCCCATCCCATTCTTGGGTGGCTCCAGAGGTGATAAGGCTTTTCTGAAATTCACCTCACTGTCAGTTTGCTTCTTTGGCTCTAGTTCGATCATGTGGGACCAAATGGGACATGCTCCTTCGACATGAATTCTGCAAACAGAATTCCATTTACCAGCTGGGTGAATTTTAGGCAAGTTACATAATCTTTTTTGAAATGCTGTTTTCTCATTGGTGAAATGAGAAAAGTAGTACCTGCTTTGCAGAGATTAAAGTATAATAGAAGGTGGGTCCCTTTTACTGTGTCTGGCCCATGGTAGATCTTAATAAATGCGAACTATCTTCATTATTATTAATCATCAAAAAACATACATTTGAAGATGGTTATCTTGTCTTTTTAGTCTTCTCTTCTCTGTGTGAAACCTCCTCTCACTTGAGATGAATCCTCTTGAGCTCCCTCTGGTCACTGTTCTCCCAGGGTTAGTAATGTCTGTGTGAAAATGTGCTCTACGCACTGACTGGGCTAAACCAAATGGGACTGTTACTTCCGATAGGAGCAAGCTAATTGTTGAGTGAAAAATAGACAGTTTTCTTATCAACGTGACATTAGGTTATGTTGGCATTTTAGTATCTGTGTTATACTCGTGTTCATCATTTTTACTTGAACTATAGCCAAAGTCAGAGCTCTCCTCCCTTATGCTTTTGTAGGTCTTAAAAAAAAAAAAAAAAAAAAAAAAATTAAGCATATGCCTTTACATTTAATCCTGTTAAGTTTCATTTAAGTTGGCAGAGGTGATTTTGGTCTTATGTTTTCATCCCTCTCTAGAATCTCTTTTCTTCTACTTGATGTCGTTCAGTTAGATGAGTATTCCCTATATACCTTTATGTTGATTATTTGAAAGAAAAAAAGATTGAGTGGGACAGGTTCACTGACAGAACCCTGTGGCACACCACTAGAGACTGCCTTCCAGGTAGGCACTGATCTTTGTAATTAACAAGTGCGTTGTGGTTGTGTTGTGTTGTATGGCATATGAATCTCTTTTATATGCCGTATATGCCAAAATGGCATGTCATAATTTTTGAAAGTATATACATTGGTGCTACATTTGAATTTAACCCATAAGTAAATGTTAAGATAAACTATCAAATGATTTACTGAACTCAAGATGTACTCCTGGACTCTCCTGAAAAATCTTTACCAGGTACTGTCTTTTGACTTTGCTTATCTGCTCATGATGATTGTAAAACCTTAGAGTTAAGCTTATCGAAGAAGTCTTCTTGGGTCAGCGGTAATAACAGATGGTTAATCAATTTATATACTCTCAGTGCTTTCAAGAGAGAAAAAGTAAAATTGTAGTATGGTCTAAGAGGAGTTTTTAACCTGGCAAGACAGCTAAAACATATCTTCAACCTACTTAGGAAGAGAGAGTATGTTTTCTTCTTTTTACTCATGACAATATGTGTATGTGTATGTTTGTGTTTCTCCAGTTGAACACTTATGGTGATGGGTTTGTATATTTTATTTTTCATTTTTTTAATGGAACGTTCATTAATGTAATGGAAAGACAGAGGGATTTGGGGATAACTGGGAAATGCTTAGAATCAATCCATTATGTCGATATTCATAGTAACAAGTTCAGAAGAGAATAGCTTTTCTGGCTTATGTGCTATTTCTCTCAGAAAATTCTCAAAAGATAAGAAACATATGGGAGTTATACATATGCAGGGTGGGACAAAAGTAGGTTTGTATGGAAAATAATGCAATAATTAATAAATAATAATACAAGAATAAACTCTGTGTTTTGCAAACTCACAACTGTAAACCTGCTTTCGCCCCATCCTGTATGTAAAACAATAACTGCAAATCTATTGGCTGGCTGGAGAAGGAGGTGGGAGCTAGTTTTTGAGTGGTCTGAGGTGTGCCAATGCTAAGGAATTTAGATTTTTACCCTGAAAGTTGTAAGGGTGCCTGCCATTCAGGGAATTTAAATAGGGGAGAGAAATGATCAGATTTATGTGTAAGAGCTTTTGTAGGCAGCAACACAGAGGATGGGATGAGGTAAAGAACTGTTGCAATGATCCAGGTGAGAAAAAAGACAAGTCCAAACTAAGGCAACGTCACTGGGGATGGAATGAACGGGAATTAGTAAGTGGATTCAGTGTGCAAGGTTTAATGATGGATCAGATGAGGAAGATGAGGGACAGAAGCAGAAGAGGTGAGTCTCTGTGAAGCCCATTATCTAGGACTGCAAGATGAAAAAGGGAGAGCTGATAAAGGGCCCAGAGAGGTGGGAGGGAAATCACAGAGAGGCCAAGGAAAAGAGAGTTCGGGAAGAGAATGTTGATCCCACACAAACGAAAGTGCGGAGTCAGGTAAGATGAGGACTGAGGATGTCCTTGGCTTTTACAAGTAAGGAAGTCATCACTGATCGAGGCAAAACACTTTTTGAGGTGGGAGAGTGGGGGGACACCTGATTGCTGTGCCTGAAATGTGGAAGTGATGATCAGTGTCTCTCTGATTGGCTGTGGCTTGAACTAGACTGATGAGAGGAGCCTGGAGGGTGACTGGGTAGAGGGAGGTTTTTGTTAGATTGTTTTGTTTGTTTGTTTGTTTGTTTAATGGAAAATATTGGCCATGAAGAATTACTGGTAATAGCTGAGAATTAAAAATTTTGAAGAAATAAGGGTGATGTAAAAGTGGAAAAACTGAGATGCAAAATAAAAATAGGCGTTTCTTAGTTTTCAGTAGGAGGATAGAGTCATTCCACTGAAACTAGAAGAAAGGCATTTGTACATACAGGATGATTGTTTGTATGAGGACAAGCTTAATAATTGATGGGAATTCTCCACAACTCCCCTCCCCCCCAAAAGCCATAGATGGAGGAAGTGGCAGGGAAGGACATTGAAGAGGGGCTGATTGGGCCTGGGAAATGGCTTGGCAAGTTGGAGGCCTGGCCTTGCCTCCCAGGGGGAGACCATGAGTCAGTGTTCCCGTGTTCGTACATGTCTGTCTATCTGTGTGGTTCCCCCCGGGCTGTTCAACACCATGGTGTAGTAGGAGAGAGAGGAGATGGTGAGACTCATCCCCTCAGTAAATATTAGGTACGTGCTGTGTTCCACGCCGTTGAGAGACAGCAGTTAACAATACAGAGAAGTGAGGAAGTGGCCACATGGCTTTTGGGTTAAATGTATTTCAAGCACAGAGGGCAATACAGGCCTTGAGGAGGAAATATGTTTGGTGTATTTAAAGGGATAGCAAGGACTGCCTGGCCATTGTGGCTCAGGGGTTGAGTGTTGACCCATGCACCAAGAGGTCGCCAGTTCGATTCCCAGTCAGGGCACATGCCCAGGTTGTGGGCCCGATCCCCAGTGGGCAGCATGCAGGAGGCAGCCAATCGATATTCTCTCATTGATGTTTCTATCTCTCCCTTTCCCTTCCTCTCTCTCTAAAATCAATAAAGAAAAAAAATTTTTTTTAAATAAAATTTTAAAAAGGGATAGCAAGGAAGCAAAAATGTCTAAAGTGATGTGTGGCAGGTGAGTGACAATTGGGTTTGGAAGAATGGGAGGGAACAGAGTGTTTGGGGTGACCCTGTAAGCCATTGTAAAGAGTCTGGCTTTTAATTTGTCAAAGAGAATTTTAAGCAGAGGTCTGGCACAGTCTGGCTGATTTTTAAAGGGTCATTCTAGCTGCTGTAGGGATAAGAGGAGACGGAGTGAGGAGGGAAGAGTATGAAAGCAGAGCGGCCTGGGAGGAGCCAGTCAACAATAAGTCTGGCAAGGCATGCTGGAAGGGTAGGCCATGCATGTCCCTCCCCTGCCTCAGGGCCTTTGCATTCTTCTCTTCTCTCTTTCTGGGATGCTCTTCTAGCAGCTATCCCCACGGTCCACACCCTCCCGCCCTTCCAGGTGTCTGCTTAAAGGTGAGGCCTTCGTGGCAGCCCCAACCCGCTCACCAGCATACCCCTTCCATGACGTTATTTTCCTCTCCATAACACTTACCACCATTGGACATAGTATACAGTTTACAGTTTATTTGCTCCGTTTTTCCTCACTGGTATATAAGCTCCTTAAGAACAGCATTTTTCTCTGTTTTGTTCACTGCGGTGTACACTGCTTGCACAGAGGAGGTGCTCGATAAATGTATGTTGAAGCCATTAGGGGATGACGTACTTCCTTCTCCATTATCACCAATACCACCTCCACCATTGTCACTGGTAAGAATTATGGCAGTGCCGATAATATTTTTTTCTTATCACATCTCCCTTTTGGGAAAGATGTGCTATGTCAAGCGTCATCTGTCATCCTTCGTAGAGGAGACGTGTGTCGCTACGCCGTGGAGTGGATCTCTCGGCTCGCATGTGGCAGGCAGCCGTGCATTCGGTGTGAGTCGGTCTTCGGGTCTTTTTTTAGTCACGGTGCTCGTGCTCTTTCCAATCCCCTAGCTTAAACTCTTGAGTAACTCTGGACACTGGAATTAGCGGGAACTCGAGAACCAGATGAAGGATGCTGCCAGCAACATGCCTTCTGTGCTCGGCAGCTAATTTTGGCACATGTTTTAGCAGGTTTGATTGCGTAAGTCAGCCATTGGCTACAAAAAGTGACACCATATCCAGGGGTTGGGGGAGGATTTGGATGCACAAAATGGGAGCTGTTTCGGGATTTGGAGGATGGGCTAGGGTTCTCGTCTTTAAAAATATACCTGCATTTCCAGTACTCTTGGGATCATTCCAGGCCTCATGCACCGACCCTCCGTGACTACTTCCCTTGGGGAGTTTGGTTTGATGCTTTCCTTTGTGGCCCTTTCATACCAGCTTTCCATTTTATTATGGTTTTCATGCCTGAATCCCATGTTATACACTACTTTCTCTCCTACAAAATCTCTAGCAAGTAAAGCTTAATGTTTTCTCACTTTTCCCTGACTAAAGACATATGCATCTAGACTGCTGTTCAGAACTTCTGATAAGCACAAAATAACAAAATAGCACATTTAATTGATATAATTTCAAAATACAAAGAATTTGTAGATTTAGTCCTCACACCTGCATTGTGGATCAATAATAGGATTCCTGATATTTTTAAACATACAAATATGATGCATTTTGAGAAAGCCTCAGTTCATTTCTAGAGGAGAAACTTTTGGGTTGTTAGTTTTGTTTTCAGTGTGTGAGATTTAAGTTGCAGGTTTTGAAAAGAGCACTTGGCCGAGTCCGGACAGGAGTTCTATCCCTAAACAGGGACGTCATCTTGGGCGAGTCACTTGGAGAAGAAAGATGCAAGGACAGCGTTGAGCCAGAGGACGGCTGCACCGTGAGAGTATGGCAGCTCTGCACATGTCCGTGCCTGCTGCCTTTGGTGCCACATTCAGGGTCAGTGAGAGCTGTCTGGAGCACTCTGACCTTAGAAGGGAACGGCTCATATTAAGAGAGCAGATACCAGTCCCCTCTAGACTCTTTCTAAGCAGATAACCCCCTCCCTGTTTAAAACCCTGAATATCTACATCAATGCAAAGTGCCGCTGTAACTGACACTGTGCCGGTAAGCAAATGCTGAAATTACCAAATGGTAGAGCTGGAAGAGACCCTAAGGTTTTCTCTAGTCCAAGTATGGCCCCCCGGCCCCTAAGAATCTGAAAGGGATAATGGGGGTGGCTCCAGCAGCCGATGTTAGTCTTCCCAATGCCCCATGGTGGTTCTGCATTTGAGGACAATATTGGAAGTTTAATCAAGCTGTGGATGCATGAGGTTGCTCTGCTTTTGGCTGCAGTTATAAATGTGAGAATAAATCGGTTATTCCTAGTAACTGCCCATGGGTAAGAAAAACTTTCAGAAACTGTCTGTCGCTGTGTTTTCCAGTACTATTAGCCACTGGCCACATACTGTTCTCGAGCACTTGAGATATGGCTGATCCTTATTGAGCTACACTGCCCAAGTCAGAAATGCAGACTAGATATCCAAGACCTGTAGAAACGTGAACTGTGGCATACATTTTTGTATTGGTTACATGTGAAAATGATAATATTTTAGATGTATATTGGGTTACGTAAAATATTTTATTAAAAGTAATGTTTTGGGGTGGTTGTTTTTTTTGTTTGTTTGTTTGTTTTTCGCTTTTTCCTGTGGGGACTAAAACACTTAAAATTACATGGCTCACATTATATTTCTGTTGGAAGCACTGGTCAGAGGTTTCTGGGTGCTGAAAAGACGGGGGCTCAGTCTACATTTTGTGGACACACAAAGTGAGATCAGAGAGGTTAGGCCACCGGTTCAAGATCACACTCGCCGAGCCAGGAAGGATTAGGCCGGTGGGTTTTCTAGGACCAGAAATGCCTGAGGGGTCACAGTGATTTGTTTTACCTGTTGTTTGTAAAATTGCCACTTTGAGTAAAAGCCAATACTCTTAATATCGATGATTAGCGGTTTTCCAAGCATGAGCCTCAAATTGTGTATCATTGGTATCAAATCTAACCAAATTAAAGAGAAAAGAAGGAAGAAAAGAAGAGAGAAAAAGCCCTCCTTTGTAGGACCCAGTGAGAAATCCCAGTTTTCATCCTTGCGTAGATTTCTTTTACCCCGACACCCTGGCGTGGAACATTAATTGCTGAAGAAAAACCACAATAAGAAAACATTTACAAAGAGCCCAGCCCTCATTCATCATGCTTTTCCCTTCAACACAGCAAGAATCCCTTCAACAAATACCCATTAAGAGATTAAGGCTGACCAAGAATAATAAGTTGTTTCTTGATCCCCGGGCAGGCAGTTCACGTGGCAGCATTTCCTCAGGATCAGGGACCCAAACGATGTGTTTTTAGCATGGAGCAGTGTTAACACTACATAGTGATGTTCTCAAAAGTTTCAAAATAATTTTAAAAAAATAATTGAACTAATAAGACTTTTAATGTCATGGATAATCATAATAACATTTTGCCCACACATGGGGTCTTTTTTTCCCTTCCAGTGTGTAACCAGACGCAACAGTTTTACCTTAAAATGGTTGTAGAAAGTGGTCTGTGAAGTGTCGTTTTTGTCATGAGCACTTGAGGAACTGCGTAACGGAGTGGAAGGGAACAGCATCTGGGGCACTTGTACTTGGTCCCTTTTCCTGGGCCATCGTTGCTCCGCTCACAGCTGCCTTTGGTTTTTATGGTTATCAGTATTGTTCTGTATGGAGTGCATAGCAGCTGACAGTTCTACAAGGTTTGTTACCAAAATCTTCCACGCCCCTCGTGGCGCTCGCCAGAGGCAACCACTTTCAAATCTTTCAACGGATTCTTTTGTCGTTTACCTCCAATTCTTAAATTACATGCTCATGTTGCTGTCTCCATTGTTCAGTTCTAGACATTATCTATTGTTACCTCACTGTGGAAGAGGACCATGTCTATTCATCCCTATGCCCCTGACCCCAGCCTCTACCATACAAGCAACTCAGAAATCTTCCTTTGGGATAGGGCAATATTCAGTGTTTGCATATTACGACTATGTAAATACTATGTGCATCTGACTGATGTATTCTATTAAGATTACTTTTCCTTTCCTGTAACTTTTCGTTTTCCCTGGAGTTAAACACTGCGGTGTTTTCACCATGTGCGCACTGTTTTAATGTTTTTATGTGCTTGCTGCTAACTCAAACTCTGCCTCACCTTTCTCTCTGCAGCTCAGATGTACAAGGGGTTACACGTCATGAAGCAAAGTCTCTCAAAGCCTTCCACCTGCTCTAGGTGTGGCTTTCCCTTGGTGCCCCTTTGCCATTGGGACCTTTCTTCTTTATCTCTTCTTTGAGTTTGACTCCTTTGCCTGAATTTCTTGCTATTTTTTTTGTTTGTTTGTTTAAGTTTGTACCCTGGTTTTAATGGAGGACAGTTTCCAGTTGCTTCCTGAGTCAGGGTGGGGCACTAGCCTGGAAGTAAATTTTTTGAGACCTTGCATATCTGAAAATATCTATTCTCTCTTCATACTCGATAGTTTGACCGAGTCTACAATTCTAGGCAGGAAATCATTTCCCCCCAGGATTCTGAAGGCATTGTTCCATTGTATTGTCTTTCAGCAATACTACTGTTGAGAAGAACATGCTGTTCTGATTCATAATCCTTGGTGTTGGCTTCTTTGTCCTCTGGGGACATTTTTATCCTCCAATTTCAAATTCTCATTGTCACATGCCTTGGTACAGGTCTTGTTGATCCAGTCATGCCATTTCCATCTGTACATTTATTTCCTTGCGTTCTGGGAAATGTCCTCCCCTGCTTTCTCGGTTCTTTTTCTGGAATGCCCATTAGTAGGATGTTGGTTTTATGACTTTCTTTCCTCTTTTATTTTCCACCTGCTTATATACTGAGCTCCTCTTTGGGAGACCCCGCCACTTTGTTTTCCAATACTTCTATTGAGTTTCTGTTCCTGACATCATACCTTCACTAGTCGAGTGGTTTGTTGTTGTTCCGGACATGTTTCTGTTTTTGCATCTTGTTCTTGTTTCATGGATGCGATATCTTCTCTTCGTCGTCGAAGGATAATGATGATATGTGTGTTTTCTTTTTCCTGCATTGTCTTTATTTTCTGCATGTTGCCTTTTTCTATGTGTTTTGGGGGTTTTGTTTTGCTCTCTGCCTTTTCTGTTCAAAGGTCTGGGGCTCCCCACTTGTCTGCTCACATTTAAAAGTTGATGGACCACTAAAGCACTGATTGGAAGTTCTTGACCACGAGGGTTACTGGTCTAAGGATTTCCTTAGGATACCTTTGGTATGAATATCTCTAGGAATTTTGTCTTTGGCCACTCACATTCCCCAGAGATGAGTGGCTCTTCTGGTATTCATCCTGGAGGGTGTACGTCTAGCTGCTGAGCTCCTGGGAGTGCAGTGGCAGAAGGGGTGGGGGGAGGGCTCAGTGGTCAACATATACATGTTCTGTTAATCCTCCATATATGAATCTTCAACTAATTCCACTGAGTCGTTTTGGTATCAGCTCTTCCTGATGTCACTGTATGTTTACTGTCCAGAGCAGAAACTTCTGCCGCAGTAGAGGAGGAGCAGTGATTTGATTGTCCAGATTTTCAAATGTAACTAGTGCCCCCAAGCCTTGTAGGGATTCTGACCTGAACGTCTGGTTATCTCACAGCTTTCCTTACGATGAGTTTAGCATTCCACTGTCTTGGGTCAGCTAAGTGGTTCGCCTGCTTTCAAATTTCTGGTTTGTTTTCCTTTTCTCTCTTTCTTCCTTTCCTTCTCCTCCTTCTTTTTGTTTATATCTCCTCTCCTCATGTCTTTGTCCTTGTACCTTCTAAAAAATCTCTTCGCTGTTATTTTAGGGGAGTTTGGAGAAATAGAGCAGAGCTAAAATTAATTTTCTCAAACTCTGATGAATTTTGCCATAGGGAGATTGCCATATATATCTCTCTCACACACTTGAGCTTCCCAAGGAGAAAATTATTTGTCAGTTGAAATTATTATTACTATTGATTTTTTTCCCCCTTAGACAAGTACAACCTGTGTCACAAGTGTTGCAGTGTAGAATTTCTGTAAGGTGCTACTTAAGGGACAGATAGTTGTATCTTTGTATCCTGTGTGCTGTTGAGGGAAACAAATTGTTACATCGCTTTTGTTATAATAAATCAATGCAGGAATCTGGCTAAAAACCAGATAGTTAGCCTTTGTTTTGTTTTTACACCAACATCCTTAAATTCAGTAAGGAAATCAATATATGTGTTAACAATAAACTAGGTAATATGTAAAGCTCTTAGAACCATGACTGGCACATAGCACTATGTGTTAATTGCTACTATTATTGTTACATATTGTTGTTTTCATGATACTTCTAAATTTTTCAAGAGTTATATATATCCAGTGGTTCTCAAACCCAGCTGTACAACAGATTGACCTGATGATCTTTAAAAAAAGATGCAATTGCCCGGTCGGTGTGGCTCAGTGGTTGAGTGTCAACCCATGTATCAAGAGGTCGCCAGTTCGATTCCTGTTCAGGGCACATGCCCAGGTTGTGGACCCAATCCCCAGTGGGGGGCATGCAGGAGGCGGCCAATTGATGTCTCTCTCATCAATGTTTACTCTCTCTCCTTTCCCCTTCCTCTCTCTCTTAAAAAAAAAGATGCAGTTGCTCACCTCAGACCTACTTAATCTAAATCTTCGGGGGTGGATTCCGAGTACATAACAAAATTGAGCTCCTTTCTCCTGAGGAAGAGAGAAGTGAGACATTTCAAGAATCCCTGGGGTCATCCCATCACTGGGGGAACGAGTCATGTGGATGGTAGTTTAAGAAGAAAGCAAGACGAAGCAAAGGAGCCAACTCTGAGAGCTGGGACTAAAAGCAACAAATATATGCACAACAAATAAATTTATACAACAAACAAATACAAAACATTTTTTGCAGTTAATACGCATGACGTTCACACATGCACACACAGCCTGGAAACCAAGGCATTATGCAGAACATTTAGGCGATATGTGGCCCCATCTTTATGCTGTTTGGCCCCTTTGTTTAAATCAGACTTTACCTGGAGTTAGCAGAAGGGGTTCATGTGGATGGACGTGCATTTATTCGTGCTCTCCCTGTGGCAGACATCTGTGAAGCGTTGGCCAGAGCCAGCCTTGCATTTACAGACAAAATCCATAGTCCTGAATGGGACCTACATGATTCTGATGGGTTACATTTAAATTCATCCTTCTTTAGATTCAGGTCTCATCTGCTAATGAGGTTCAACTTTTATTCATCTACTGTAAAACCAAATAACCCTTATTTGCAGCTGAACTAAGGGAGAGAAAAGGGAGGAAATAAAAAAAAAGCATTTTGTTTTATTTCCAAGTGACTCAGAAGGCTCTAAATGGTTATTTTATTTGAGAATTAATAGCAAACCTTGTTGGTTAGAATAATTAATAGAATTAATATAGAAATCATAGTTGGGGGCTGGGAGGAGGGTGGGCGAAATAAATTGCAGAATGACCAAGTTCATATCCACTAACGTTTTTCCATTATAAAAATTTAAATGTTTGGTTCTAAAGAATACTTCCTTATTAAAAAAAAAAAATGATCTTCACCCTGGCTGGTTGGTTCAGTTGGTTGGAGCGTCATCCCGTACATCAAAAGGTTGTGGGTTTGATTCCTGGTCAGGGCACATACATAGGTTGTAGGTTCGCTCCCCAGTCAGGTACATTCGTGAGGCAACTGGTCGATGTTTCTCACATCGATGTTTCTCTCTCTCTAAAATCAATAAACATATCCTCGGGTGAGGATTTTTTAAAAATGATCTTCAAATTTTCTCTATAGTATTGGAGCAATAGAGAATAATACCAGAGCTTTCCATTGGTAAAATAGCAATAGCTAACACTTACTGCGCACTGGTTACATGGAGGCACTGTCTAAGCACTGTACATCAGCTGACTCATTTAATCCTCCCCACAGCCCTTTGAGAAGGTTCTGCTAAGATGAGGAAACTGAGGCACAGGAGACTGACTTGCCTGCGAGGGGTGGAGCTCCTCTGTCGCCCAACCACATCGCAGTACTGCTTCGGGAGGCTCACCACAGGTGCTGGGCCTGAAGGACGCATGTGCCGGCCAGGCTGGTGGAGCCGCAGGTGTTCTAGACGTAGCCAAAGGCAGCAGTGCGCGCCTGCTCCTCCTTCCCTGGGCTGTCTCACTCGCAACGCAGTGACTCCCCTGGGGGCTGCTAGGACAGGGGAGGCTCAGAGATCTCCAAGGTCTCACAGATGGATGGCCGCAGCCAGGATTCACTTCAAGTAGGATTCCGAAGCCAGTGGAACGCCTGTCTTCTTTTCTTACGTTATTACCTTTTGCCTCTCAGAAGGTGGGAGAGAAAGCCCAGGATGAGGAGGTGTCTCTGCTCAGTTACCTGTGTAGCACTGTGTGACTCTTCTGTCCGTTTCCCAGGAATGAAGCGGGCTGCATGGCAAATGAAGCCCAGGGAGGAAGGCAGCGTCCCTTTGGTGCCTAGAAGAAATGACACACTTTTGCCTTGGCACCGGAGAACTGTGCCCACCAACTCTGTTGGGTACTTTTTTCTTTCTTCTCTCTTTTTCTTCATCAAAAAGATATGAATGCTGAGATCATCTCAGAGAAATCTAGAATAAATACCATGAGAAAATGGTCCCTCTGGAAGGCATCTTGTTCCCCTGCTGTTTGTAATTGTGAGGCACTCAGCAACTGGGCAGCTGGATGGGTATAAATATAGCCCACAGCACTGACGTGCGCTGAATCCTGCTTTCTTAGAAGCACAATGGGAACCCACAGAAGTCAGGGAAGTAGCAGTGAAACCCAGGCAGTCCGTCAGCCTCCCTCTCTCCCTCTCTCTGTCTTCTCTCTCCATCCTGGACCTCAGTGTGGGGATGAGGACAGAGGCAGCTCCAAGTGCACTTAAAATAGCTCTTGGAACTGGACGCTGGCTAAGCTCAAAGGCAGGGAGGATGCTTCCTTTAAAACCGGCCCCTGCCTGACCCTTAAGCCCAGGACTGTTCTGACCATCCTGGTCTGGGGATCTGGGAGTATGTTCTTTCTCAGCTCTGCTGCTTGGGTACAAGCAAGTTTTACTGAGTTCCAGGCGTTGGCGCCTCACTGCTGCTCCGGACTTAGATATCTTATTCTAACCAGACTCCGCTGTCTAAAGCCTGGGGATTAAAAATAGCCTCCCAGTGCTAGCTGAGGAACTGAGAGAGAGATTCTCAGTGAGCAGAGAGGTCAGTTTGACTCAAGGCATCTGACTCATACCTGTGGGTTTCATTGCACCTAAGTGTTGAATCTCTTGAGGTTGTTTTAGTTTTATGCTATGCTGTTGCCCTCCCCCCTTTTTTTTATAGCTTTGAAAGATAAAACAGTTGTCTTAGATTTGTGGGCATCAGTATGATTAGGAGTCTGGATTTTGGCAGAAGAACGCCATTATTTTACTTGGTGGTTCCAGAAATAAATTGTGTTTAGTTATCTTTCCATGCAGACATCAGTGGCATTTGCTCCTGATGCATACACTTACTTGTTATCGCTTTCCCATTTGGCGTTAAATACTTCAAAGGAAAGAACCATGTCCCCTACTTTCATTTTAACTGCCCACAGAACTTAATAAATCCTTGTATACGTCTTAATGTGTTTTGTGACTATTGAATTGACCAAAACAATCTTTCTTTCATATCCATGGCACTCCTCTGGCAAATGACATTATTTGCCTAACATTCCATTGGTTAAGGCTCTGGCTTAACCGGTAGTCTGAGTAATCAGTGTGTGTATGTTTTTAATAGTTCCATTAGCTATGAACTGCATCTATGCCTTTTTTAAAAATTTGTGAGATTGCCTCCTTCAGACGGAATTTCAGAGTATAATATTTGTTTGAAAAGCAGGAGCAGTTAAAGCAGAATAGATTTCAAATGTACATGTAAACATGGAGAAGTTGGAAAAGGCCCTGAAGTTGAAGAGCCCGGCTCTGTCCGTCCGCTGGTGGCCGGAGTGCCCAGCACCGGGCCTTCCTCACGAAACATCCTGCCTCCAATCCCTGTCCTTGGAATGAGAGCCCTGTTAGCAGAAGAGCACCAGCTGTTCTGGCCTTGGCAGTGACTCGTGGAGGAGGGGCGCTCCCCAGGAAAGCAGGCCACCACATGGAGACTTCAGAGAGCCAGCACGAACCTCCTCACTGACAGTCCGGAGCCACTGCAGGTGATACGGAGCTTTCAGGGCTGGTGTCCTAAAACCCGCTCGCTTAGCACAGTGCCTGGCACAGAGTAAGGATCAGTAAACGTCAGCTAAGATTGAAGAAGCTCCCACCTGTATCTGTCAGCTGAACTTCAAAAAGCCTAGGAAAATAATATAGTGTCTTTGATCTGAGTGGCCACAGCAAGTCCATTGCTTCCATGGAAGACACTCCAGTGACCTCAGCCACATTCTTCAGATTGCTCCCTTTGCTTCTGAGGGAAGAATCCACTCGACACAGGTCACATGCAAACACCTCAGCCTCCAGTGCAGCTACCATCCTGTAAGGAAGGAAAGTACATCACGAGTGAAACTCACACGGGAAGGACTAGTTATGACACACTCGAGACAAGAGGACACATGGAGCTTTAGTTCTCTGCACGTGCCACTCAGGAAAGGGGAGAAGCACACTGGGCGAAATCATCCTGGCCGAGATTCACCTTCACCTGTTTACGCCTGTTCGTTCTCACCCCGTCATGTGCCGGCCCTGGGACATTTGCCATTTTCTGTGGCCCTCGTAGCAACCCACAAGCTGGGTGGTGTTATCCACAGTCTGCAGGTGAGGAAACCAAGACTTGGTGAGCAAGATGACTTGTCCAGGGTCATCCAGCTAGTGAATGGCAGAGTGAGGGTTCCCAGCCCGACGAGGTCGGAATAAAACCGTGCAAACTGCTGTCCGCCACTCCCAGAGCGTTCACGGGCGTGCCGACGGTCGTAAAGGCGGCACTGGTTCTTCTGTGTCCCTTACCACTGAACCCAGAGCTCCGCTGTGTTGTCCCTGCCTGGAACCCGTCAAGGACACTGAGGCTGTGCACTGACAGGTTTTTCTCTCTACAAACTTTCTTTTAAGAAATCGAATAGCACTGAGGGATCATTTCTTGAAGTAGGGCTTTATCTCCTTTTTGAGAGGCATTTAGCTATACTTTCTTCAGTGAAAGATCCTTTCTCTCCTGTAAGAACCTAGAAGTGGTTTGTTCATCCTCCAAACTATGATGTTCCTAACAAATCCAAATCATGCCGTAAATATAGCTCGATTTTTGAGAGGCCATTCATTCTTTCAAACACTATTCGTTTTATTCGTACACCGTACCGAGCACTAGTCTAGCCACCGGGAGCGTAGACATGACATTCACAGTCCCCATACCTCAGCTGTGCCCACAGAGTCAGAGCAGTTGGGGAAGTGTCAGTATCAGATAGTGGGAGGAAGGCCAGGCCTGCCAGTCGTTGGCGAGTGTGGTAAGGAGGCAAGCTGTTGGTAGGTGGGAGCTGGGGTCTGACATGAACTTTGGGAACATGAACTCAGGGAGGAGATAGCAGAGCCCCAACCACAGAAACTGGGATTCAGTCACAGGCCTTCTGTTACAGAGGCCTGGCAGACAGAGCTGGCTGGGAATCCAAGATCAGGGCCCCGTTACGGCAAAGGCTCGTTTCCGGGTTACAGAGCAAGACCCAGGAAAGCCAGCAGTCGAGGTGATTCGGTACTGATTCCCTGAATGACTGGTCCCAAGCTTCCTCTTGATAAAGGGCAGGGTCGGGCTTAGAGTGTGGGTGGAGCTGAACTTCCAGAGAGGGGGTTAAGTAAGCCCAGCTGGAAAGGTTGTAGGGCCACAGGGGCAGGCAGCCAAGCATCTCACTGCAGTTAAAACCCAAGTAAAATAAATAGGATTCATGTTATGCACACATCTCGTACAGGAGAAAATGGACTCGCCAGGTTTGCGTGATTTGAAGGAGAGGATTCGAGGTCTGTAGTCTTGTAGACGAAAAAGATTGCGAGAATGCTTATGATACAAAATAGTTTTGTGTGATCTGTTTATTTGTTTATTTATTTATGGTAGGAAAAATTCCTGTAGTTTTTATTATCACACAAGGATAAGATTTCAGGAGATTATCTAACTAATACCTATCAACTGTCTGTTTTGGGTCAGGCACAGGCATACGTTCTCTGATTCCGAAAACAAATAAGGTAGTTCTTGCCCTCGAGAAACCTGTCATCTCTCGGGGAAGACCAAGAACGAAACCACACATCAGAACATAGGGCGACTGGGGATGCGCTTCATGCCGCTGGCCCGCAGAGAAGACGTGACTGGCTCGGGAAAGGAGAAAGTGTTTCAGCTGGGTCACGAGGGAAAGGAAAAGTGAAGACGAGACCAAGGAAGGCAAACGGGAGTGCAGACCCCTGGCAGGTTCCAGAAACTGGCAGGAGCTGGTGGCCGGGGTGAAGGGGGCGGGGGGGGGATGACAGAATGGAAAGGTAGGCCTGAGAATTACAGTTCACCTCCACACCAGTGGGCAGCCGTGGAAGGATTTGAAATAGGGCGGGGTGTGCTCTGTGTTGTGTTTAGAAAGAATGCTTGGGTTGTCTGTGAAGGACGGACTGTAAGATGGGAGTCGTGAGGCCAGCGGGAGGGAGGGGAAGTGACCCTGGTGGCGCTCGTGTGCTGGTGTTTTCTCACCCCGCCGAGGTGGCCTCCAGAGCGTAGACTCCGCTGCAGAGCAGACACCCAGATGTGAGACAGTGGCTTGTGGCCGCTCAGGAAAGGGGCGCACTGGTGCCTGGAAATGGGGGAGGTGGGAATGACTCTGTAACAAGG